>BSBN01001124.1:0-1474845 GCA_027924645.1 Cunninghamia lanceolata
ATATCCGTTTTGCTTTGGTTTTGCCTTCTATGTAGGCTTGGGACTATCATAGTTGACTTTCCCTCAATTCTAATGTTTTTGCAGGTTTCACTCTCTTCTTCGAACTTCACCCTTCGTGCTAATGACTTTTTTTTATGCAAATTTGATAAAACGAAAGGGGTTTATAGAAGAAATTATCAAATTTCTAAAAATATAAGATTTGTTTGGTTATCATTTTATTAAATAATTATTAATAATTTCTATATAGTGTGTGTCTGAAATCTTGATGGACACACTGATTGAAAAACATCCATAACTTTCAAACCGTTTCACCTTTTTGAGATCCGAAAGCTACGTCACATTCTATGCTTTTCTCGCTATAGGTAAAAAAAAATTGAATTCCAATTTTTTTTTTATCAAGTTAGGTTGGTTAGAAAATTACTTTTTAGTTTTTAAAAAAAGTCACAGTAAAAAATCATAACTAATTATTTTATTGGAAAAAAATTTCAAAAAAATATGCATCACGTCCGAGCATGATTCCTCTACTTATTTTGAAAGTTTAAAAAAAAATATTTATTTTTCTCATAGTTAGGTTGGCTGGAATGACACCCACTTTTTATTTTTTTCCAAAAAATTTAATAGCCGTTTATTGAAATATTCATTTTTCACTAAGTAAATTTAATTTTAAAAAATAGTAGCCCATAAACTAGATTCAATTCTCTACAAATTTCATTCTTACATCTTTTTCAAATTGTGTAGATAATCCATTCAAATTTTCACATGAACTTGATTAAGTCTGATTTTTTGTATTTTCATTGCCACTTAGAGGTATAGTTTGGCCCATCATGATCCTGCACATACCCCTAAGATAATGAGTATAAATGCTTATGCATGTACATTTGTTGAAATGTGACACATAACCATGACATTACTTAAGCCAATGAGTATATATGCTTCCACATGTACATTTGAAATGATTCATCTTGATTTCTATATGTTGTATGTTGTTGGTTGTCATGTCAACTAATCATTCTGGTCGTGGATGGTTTTGGTTGGTCTATGAACAAGTGGGACTATATATACACTTACACCTATATTTTCTTGAAATGTGACACATATTTTAAACAAATTATATGTGTAAGTGTATATATAATCTCACTTGTTCATAGAACAACCAAAACCATTCATGACCAGAATGATCAGTTGACATGACAACCAACAACATATAGAAATCAAGACAAATCAAACTCCAAAATCACATATATCATACCAAAATAGTAACATTATTAATATATCAAGTTTCTTCCAATGAATTACCTCTATATACCTAACTGATCCTTGACCAATCCCTCCTATACTTGAAAACACAAAATGACATCAATAGTACTAGATTGAATTGATTAAAAATTAAGTACAAAATAGCTAATTGTACAACAATATAATGCCATTAAAATCAGTACAATAATCTTGTATTCCTCATTATATCAAAATGTTTGAAATATCATAATATCCAAAATAAATTTAATCACACTCAACCATCAAGTAGAAGACAATTATTATAGTAATCCAATATGTTTAGATACACCAGAAATCACATAGTTACTCAACATAAATAATAAACAATAAAATACTCCAAAATCAGAAACCAAAAAGAGGGATGGCACAAAAATTTCACATAACAAAGACAATATTCACTTCATTATAAGCTTGTTGAGACCTCAACCACTATAGAATTTACCATGTCTCTCTTCAACTTTGGTAATGTAAGATATTGCACTTGCAAATTCCTTTATGCATCAAACACTAACTCTGATTTTGGTAAATCTCCTATGTAAGTCTATGTAAGTCCATTGAGACATTGTTAGTCCAAAAATATTGATTTACCAAACCCTCAAGCACTCCACCAATCCAATTTGAAATACCTTTGGTAATGTGAGATTATAAACTAATGATGCATGTATATAAGATACAATTAAGAGCATGGAGGAGGTCACTAGGTATGATTGAGTAGGGAAGGGGGCCGAGTAGATAAACATGTTCTAATAGTCATTATAGTATTGCATAGTAATGGCCTTTTTTAAAATTTTACTTATTATTTGTAAAGTACTAGTAATAGCACCTAAAGGTGCTACCAAATGACTGATAGGCATAAATATTTATATATTTAAGATACAATGCTATTTAAATTTAAAGACCTTAAAGAGTATATCTATACAAACAAATGAATATTTATATATAAATACACATATAATTTGATAGATATATTCAAAAAGAAGTGATTTTCAATGTATCATAAATGATTTATATGGTTAATTATTTGGAAAAATACTAAAAATAGATACAAGAAATTTGAACCACAAGATTTTTAATTTTTAATTTTTTTATATTAAGCAATGCATATTTATAGTAGCATTATAATTATTTAAAAATAATGGGTACATTTATTCTTTATGTCATACTCATATACAATTGCAATATCTTGTGTACATATACAAACAAATATTACAAAACTTTTAACCAAAACATTTTAAAAATAAACTTGCAATTGAAAGAGTGATTTAAAATTAAGTACGGATGCTACTACATTACTTCAATAAAACAATATTAATTCATCACATACAAATATCAGCCTAAAGATAATGTTTGGGAGTTATAATTTATCATCAATAAAGTTATACTAAACTAAATTGAACTAGAAATGTAGATCAATTAAACCATCAAAATTTGTTATGGTGCATCATAACTTGTAGCCTAAATCTTTATTAAAAACTACCTTGACATGCACTAATAATAGTCAACCATTATTAACTCTCCACATTTATATACTATTAAAAAAGGAGCTTAAGTGGACTAGTATTATAGATTCATTTATTAAATTTATAATCATAAACATATGATTGTAAATTTACAAACCAATTCACTTCAGACTCTCGATAAAATTTATAAATAAACTACATAATAATTAATTAAGAGATGAAAAGCTCATTTAAAAGTTGGATATATATATATATATATATATATATATATATATATATATATATATATATATATATATATATATATATATATATATATATATATATATATATATATATATATATCGATTAAGTTAAATTAAAATTAATTAATTAAAATACACACACACACACACACACACACACACACACACACACACATACACACACACTCTTTAATTTTAAAACCAAAAATCTACCCATGTCATGTAATTAATATCAAAATCATTGGAAAAAATTATTAATCTTTTAGGTATAGGTAAAAAGAAGCGAGGATGTTTGTCCTCATGCCTTACCTACAAATACAATCCAACAAATGATTAAGTGAGAGAACATTAAAAAAATCACACAACCAAGGTGCATCTTTAAAAAATATTTTTTAGTTATATTAAATGTGTTCGAAAGGGAAGGAATATGATGACAAAATTAAATTGAGTTATAAGTAAATCCTCTATTTACCATGTGGTTTGATTGAATAAAAATGAAAGATATACCAAGATAATCAAAAGGATACACCAAAGAAGTAATTTAATATCTTGAATATTTGTGTAATTTGTATTGATCATGTTGTGGCTCAATCCAATACTTTTTATATAGTATATTTGATTTTGATCTGAGTTGTAATTTGGAGATCTCTTAAAAAAATGTCATTATCATTAATATTAAGTAATATATAATTTTATGAAGAGGAAAAGCATTGCAATGATTTAATTTTATTGATAAATAAAATTAGGAATGCAGAAACTAGTTCTTATCCATTAATAATCATTGCAAATCGAGACACTTGTGTTATTTTAAATATAAGGATCTATGTGATGCATTGAATAAGCACTACAACTTCTCCCTCATCTGAATTTATGTGGTACATTAGAACAACCACCTTTTCCCCACACTAAGAAGTAGCACTTCCTTATCTCAAGTGCATGTACACTAACTCAGAATCTCACAATCCAACATACTATAAAACCTTTTCCATTTTGAACTATTTTTGTCCAACATGCAAATGATTTAAAATGAAAGATTAGCATTTGGCACACTTTGGCAGACTGCTTCACCATTTAAACCTCATTATCTTTTGTCACATTGAATTTATTTGATGAGGACAACCCACCTAATTGATTTAAGAACCTGGAAAATGTTTGCACAAACATCATGGAAATCTACAAGAAATTATAACCTGCAAAAGTAGTAAAAATGTCTACACAAACATTATGGAAATCTTAGTACCTACCTAAATAATGTCATTTGGTACACAACACCGAGGTTAAATTATTTGGATTAAGGATGGTCATCCACCAATTATATAAACATGGGAAAGTGAAATGCTACCATGAGTAGTGTGTGACTTGAAAATGTGCGAAAAGAATTTGGTTGGCTTAGTTTCCTTTGATAAATGTTACCTTGAGACACCTACCACTCAACTATTTAGTGAATTTTATATATCAATGAGGTTGATTCTCTTATGAAAACATGATTTGTTGAATGGGGTCACTTAATTTCTGGTGAACTATATAAAATAGTATAAAACATGTCTATTTTTATTAAAGGTAAAATAGAGGTTTTGAAAGGGCCTCTTCCCTTTAACAAACAAAAAAATAAAATAGTAGCGCATTAGACATACAACAACCAAGTATTATCAAAAAAATAGCAACCCCGACACTTGGCAGGAGAAACAAAACATAATTAATTCTAGCAAAGAATTACAAAAATAAATTAAAATGGACCCTAAAGATCAAGTAAGGTAGCATCCTCCCAATCATCTCGAAGGGTCTTCAACTAATTCATCACGATCTCCTCATCTTCCTACACAGTTTCTTTTGTTTTTTAGATTCTTGTTCTAGTGCTACGACCTACATTGGCCTAGATCACATGAGGGCTAATGATCTCCTATAGTAATTTAATGCTATCAGTAGTATTATGAATGGTCATGCGATTATATTCCACCACTTTTTGTATGTTGCTTTTGATTTTGAGAACATCCTTCTCCATGTTTGCCACTCTATCATCTTGCATTGTGATCTCGACCTTGAGCCTATTCATTTCCTCTATATTCTTCTGTTGATTAGATAAAATCTTCTCCATTTTTATAGGGTTTAAGTCTTCCCTACCTAATTTCTTAACCAAAAAGGAGGTTTTGAAGTTGATTTTATTGAATTCATCATGAAACCATTGCAACATTTTTTGTGGGTGATAGACTCTTTGTGTATTTCAACTAGTTTTTCCCTAATCATAGTAACTACCAAGGCCACATCTTTAATTGATGAGTTGAGGTAGGATATGTCAAGGATAAAATTCCTCTCAACCTTTTTAGTTTCCTAGAAAAAAGGAGAATCCCTATCTTTTTCCTTCATAACCTATTTTCCCTTCTCCATAGATTGGGAAATAGTATAAGCCTCCTCTTCCTAGTAGTTAGAATCCTCAACATAGATAATTTTTTTCTTCTTCTTACAACTCTTTGAAGAGTCGCCTATTGAAAAAATCACCCCCTGTGCAACAACCAAGCCAAAAGGGGAAGGGGCAATAGAAGGGAAGTCCTTTTTAGATCCAAACCTGGGTTAAATTTAATTTTTTTGTGCAAAGGTTTAGTAGGGGGATGGTGGGCCAAAGAAGGTTGAGAAAGGGACAAGGCATGTGGGGTTTGGAGGAAATGGCATGGTTGACCAACAACAAATCATGTCTATTTGAAAAAAATATAAAAAACTAGTTTTTAAATGACCAAGGGCTACCAAAAATTTGGGAGTTACAAAGAGAGTTCATCTTAAGAATGACCTATTAGCCAAACTAGTAGCCATTATATTTGTACCTAAAATAGCCAAAAAGTATCTATTTTCACAAGCCATATCAAAGAAATAACCAATCATATGGTTACACAGAAAATTGCTAGTACATGCCTTGATGCACATGTTTTGGTCTAACCTTTTTAGTGTATTTATGAATAACTAAGTGAAGACATAGCTAATGTGGCTACATCATTGATGCCTATAACCCAAAGCAATAGCTTTAAGTTCTTAACTCACCTACAAAGACATGTTGAAATTTTCACAAATAATTGACTTAGCGTTTAAGAGTTTGCAGGCTGTGAAGTTAGGGTGCATAGTTGTTGGGTCATCTCCCCTAGCAATAGTAAATATGTCCATCAACGTTACTGTGAACACCATTGTTTTCATGTTTTTGATTAAGTTAGCTAGGAAAGAGGATCCCAATCCCATACAGACAAAGTATAGAACCAATAGTCCATCAAATATGTCCATCAACATTACTGTGAACACCATTGTTTTCATGTTGATAATGATGAACATGCAAGTTTTGTGTTAGTTTAAGCATGATATTAATGATGATTGGAAAGATGGGTATGTTGTAGGGTCACTTAAATAGAAGATTGTGTTTGTGAATTCATACTCATTCTCACATAAAATGACAATTGTGAATAGCATGAGAAAACATTAATATTAAGAAAGGTGTCATAATATGTACAGTTGAATTGAAAGTAATAATATTTTAAATATAATTATTTAGAAGATATTCAAAAATATCAATCTCAAGATATTAATATTAGATTTGAACCATAAATTAAATAAACACCTTAAAATTAATATTTCTAAACATCTTATATATATATATATATTACTTTATTAATTTTTTATATAAATATATATTCACAAAAATTTATATTAATTTTTTTTATTATCCACTTATACTATTACAACCTCTTTATTATCATTATAATTATACTTTAAAAGCTCTTAAGAAAATAAAAGGAAATAAAAGGGAACACATATTTAAATTTTTCACTCACTCACGAATGCAATAGTAGTACAATACATGGCTAGTAACAAGAAAAGTGCCAACAAGGTGATTTATGATGTAATAGAGATAGAGATAAGAGATTGATTTAACATTGATAATAGTTATTTTATTATACTCACCTAGATAATCGTCTTTATCACATGGATAATAACACATTAATGATTTATGATGTCACCCCCGATAGTCAAGATATTATTTATGGTGGATACTAATGTAGAGCTTGGTGAGAAGCTACATCATGATTATGTGTCCCTAAACATTTAGATAAAATGTCATATTATGAGCGTGATGATGTTTTTGTTTTTTGTTTTGAAAGTCAACTATTAGTGGAAACAAATTAATAGTTAAAATATACAATTAGAGTTGGTTATATCTTGATCTACAAACATTGTTGCTGATTAGAATTGGAGTAGTTTTGCATTTCTAGCTTTCAATTTATGATTGAGCATAATGTTTATTTTGAGCATAATGTTTATTCAGTATAATAATGTTTATTTAGTATACTAATGACAATTACTATGGTCTTTGGAGGATCTACATTTAGTTAACAATGATGTTTAGAAAATTAATAAGTGATATTATTGAATTTCTATTTTTATAAGTGAGATCCATGATAAGAAAATCCAAACCATCCTTGTTAACAACACAAAGTTTAGACCATTATTATGTCATGGTTTTATGGAGGGGTATATCTAAAAATTTTTAGAGAGTATTGTTAAGGAAATTTAGGAGTCTATTACATTTATGTGGTTCCATGAATTTTAAAGCAATAGCTAATGTTAAAAAAATTAGTTAATTTTATTTTAGGAAGTGGGCATTCCCAAGATTTTTTTGATGAAATAGATCCATATACATTAACCAAGGAAAATAAATATCCCATCATAAAAGAACTGTAGATGAAATGGAATCACACCCCATAGATGCAAAAACTGACAAAGCTAGAAAATGAAGTATCATGCCACCCCAAAAAGGAAATAGTTGCAACAACAAACATGACTTGGAAAAGGAAATAACTGTCTACAACATTAAAAAATCGAAGTTCATAAAGTTCAAAAACAAACTTATGTAACTAAAGTTGTAAAATGAACATTAAGAGGGGGTCTTGGTCATCAAGGTTACCTTATCCTTCATCAGGTTAGTCCTTTTATTCATCCAAAGGCTTCGAACCAATGAGAGTAATATATGATCCCTCCTTGGGGCCTTCTTGCAGCTATGAATCTTGAACACCAAGCGGTTTGAAGCTAAGAGCTCCTTGGCAACAAAATGATGAGATCTAGGCAAGTAAACTTGCCCTGGCCAACTAGTAATGACTAACTAGATAGTTGGCTAGCCAATGGAAAATAAGACCCTCTCCAATGGCTATGAGAGTGGTGTTGAGTAGTATCAGAGAAGCCACATCCTATTCTAAACAAGGTAATTTGTCACAAGGAGGCGAAGAGAGAAGGACCTTGGCAACAATACAAGGGGCATTCGCCCAGTGATCAAGGAGAGTTTGAAGGTATTACAATTCTAAGGCCACTTTGTTGGCCTAAACTTGGATTTGTGTGAGCAAGTTAGAAATGACCAACCACTTGGAGTGAGTAGTAAAATTGGTTTCTACAATAGAATTAGCAAATAAAGTAGCATTCTTATATTTGCAAATACAAATAGAATCTCCAATCTAAAAGTATGTTGTAGCTAGGAGAATTTGGACATAAATTTGGCTCCATTATATAACAAAATATTATGCCAAGTAAATGGTTCTAGTCTAAAAGTATTAAAAATCATGAATCCATCACCAAGCCAACTATGCACAAGGGTAGAACTAAAATAAATTTATATAAGCATAGCCTCATGCATCCTCTTCAAAATCTTCATCAATATACTCAACATTCCTCAACATGTGCAACACAATACTTTCACACCTACATGCAATATCATCCTTCACACCTCTGCATATTATTCTCACTTGCAACTACATAACACTACACACACATCTTACAACATTGCACATGGTTGCACATGCTAATATCTAGTCAGATAATGTGTATAACACATGTTATACTTCCATACATGCACGATACTTGTAAGCCTTTGTGCTAGATCATGTGATCATAAAAATCTAACAGATGGTGGCATCCATGTCGCATGTCACATAAATCCAACAGGAACCATATGGGTTTGACATCTATTGTCATCTTGTCCACATAAACAATGTTCCATGTGTGTTGGATACTTGTAGGAAAATATGTGAATCCTAGATGATAACTTGTATAAATACCTACTTTGCACATTTTTAAAGTAGAAAAGGCATGACATATTCTCATCTTACCTCTCTATACATTTCCTGTGTTTAATCTAAATGGAAGTGGCATATTTGCCAAAAGCCTTTTGCTTTCAAATGTATTTTGGTTTACATATTTGTTTCCCTTTATGCATTGTATGATCTTGTTGCATTGATATCTATTCTATAGGATTATCCTCTAATTTGCCATGGGAATCAAATCATAAGTATTAGAGCTAAAATTCTATCATGCTAGTGTCAACTCACATACAACAACTGAGGGAACTTAACACACCTGGTTCAATTTGTGAAAGTTTAGATGAACATGAAATACTAATGGATGATGAAAATGTACCAAAGGTCTCAATACACATTCAACAAATACTCAATATTACCTTGGAAATGTAGCAACAAGAACTCTTCAGATAGTTTCACGACTTCATAAATCAATTTGGAACAACATCGTAAAACCCCATAACTTGCACAAAATTGCAATCCCTTCTAAAGAGTTTAAGTCAATCTAGATATTCCTATGTTTTAAGGAAAAATTGATACCTTAGTACTAGGTATCTATATTTGACAACTCAAAGCTTACTTCTCTATCAACAAATTCATTTATGTCAATGAGATTGCTTTCACAATATTGAAAATGTTCGTCTAAGTGTCAAACTAGTGGCAGACACTCAACACATAATGGAATAATGATCGTTAGCTAATTCTAGCATGGGAAGCCTTTGTCAACACTCTATAGGAGGAATTTTACTCCCTCAAGAATATTGAGGATGAATAAGTGAAGCTCTAGCAATTATGCCAACAAAAGGATTAGTATGTGGAAGACTACACCAACAATTAACATGACTTCTCTACATGCTTGCATGGGAACATTTTTTAATAGCATAGAGTGCTCAAATACATTAACACATTATCACCTTCTATCCATGCTATTTAATGGAGTTCTTAATCTCAAATGCCTTGGGACAAGCATTATGTAATTTGTGTCCACAATTGATTGCAAGGAAAATCTTAAGCAAAAGTTATCCTTGTGCAAGAACAAGTTTGCATGGGAGACAAGCCACAAGTTTCACACAAAGACAACACTCTCCCATGCAAAAGTAGACATGATACTCCAAATCATCCATGCAAAGCTCTAGGACATTTCCACTAGCTTCTTTAGGAAGAGACAAGGGAAAAAAGCCACAATAAGGTGATATGTGGTGTAATAATCACCATGCTAGCTCTCATAGTGATGTTGAATGTTGTGAGAAATAGTCCCTATTCATGCAAGCCACATAAAATTCTAACTCTATTAAGGATATTGATCAATATGAACAATACCTAAACACTAGCACCATGACCACTAATGTTTTGGAGGAACACATGCATTTCTTCCATATAAAGTGTTGGATCAATAGACAAACTCTCTACATCATCATCAATAATAATAGTTAAAAGAATATCATCACGCATGATGTAGTTTGACACCTAGGTCTCTCTACCACTGTGCATCCTACTTCTAGTTCTCTAGGATGGTTGTAGTATGATAAGGAAATTCATGTAACTAAACAATACACTTTCAAGTATGTATTCAACCCTATGTGAGACACCATCACTTGTGACATTATACCTCTAGAAGTCTATGACACACTACTTGGAAGACCATACACATATGATCAAGATGTTATTTATCATTCCAAACCATAATAGTGGATGGTACACATTGACATATGGTATTTCAACCTCCACAAGTCTAAATAATAAGACAAAGTAGCTTTGGCCTTTGCTAAACAATGTAACAAGAGCATTTCCATAGAGAGAAATTTGTTCTTTTCATGCTCTACCTAGAGGTACATGTGCAAGCAATCATGCAAGCACTAGCATTTCACACTAATGTACGGTCAATCCCATTGCAACAATAAATGCTTGACAAGGTATTGTAGTGATACAAAAATGTCTTCAAAGAACATGAAGTTCTCCCAACATAATATGTGGTATAGGACTGAATTGATTGGTTCTTGGATGCCCTTTTCTAAATAGCTCACTATATCATAGGCCTACTTGGAAGGATGGTGAAGTTTGCCATAAAATCCAAGAGCTAATTGATTAAGGAAAGATCAAACCTAGCTCTTTGCCACATGATTCTTGCACCTAAGAAGGATGACACTTGGCACCCATGCATTGACCATCACACACTCAACAAGATCATGGTGAAAAATAAATATCTTCTCCTACACTTGTTGGACTAGCTTTGAGTTGTGCAATACTTCACAAAGATTAACCTCAATTAAAGATATCATCAAGTACTAGTCTAGATTAAAAACATTTAAATAACTACTTTAAAATCTTAGGAAGGACTATTCACATGCATAGTTATGCCCTTGAATTTAACCAATGCTCTAGCCACATTCATGCACATGATGAATGACATCATTCAACCCTTAGAACTAACTCCATCATTTCTTACTTGGATGACATCCTCCTCTACAAAAAGACCTAGGAAGATCACATGGATCAACTCTCATATGTATTATATACATTATTACAACACAAGTTGCTAGCCAACCTTAAAATATGTACTTTTGGCACTACATAGATCTAGTACCTAGGATAAATAATTAACCAAATTGATATACATGTAGACCCTAACAAGATCAAGAAAAACTAATATTGGCCAAGACACTAGATCATAAACTTTAACATTACCAAGACACTAGTAATGCTTAAAAGAAAATTCTACTAGCCTCTCATGTGTGAAGGCATTGAGTGTGATATCAAGTTTTACATTCATTACAAAATTGTGAAGCCTACAAATAGGAAGCTTGGAATCTACAGTCCTCTTTGAATTATAACATGACCATGAGAATCTATTAGCACACATTTCTTGAGTAGACAACCTACAACAAAGCACCAATATGACTCAATGTTTGTTTTGGTAGATATATTTTCCAAGATGGCCATCATGATCGCATGAAATAAAAATCTCACCATGCCAGATGTTGTTTGTCTTTTCTTCACTCATATTTGGGTCCATTTTTTCTTACCAACATCCATTATTTTTAATTGCAACACATAATTTATCAACCACTTTTGGTAGACTTTGTGGACCTTATTAAATACACAACTAGATTGGTCTACAACTTTCCATCCATAGACAAGCAACCAGATGAAGGAGTGACCAACCTCACTCTTGTACATCTATTGCACATCTACCATAGAGTGCACCCACACACTTAGGATGATAACATACTCTACATCCAACATTCCTGTAATAGAGTTGTTCATAGTTTTATGGGGAATAAATTCCTTTCTAGATATGTCTTGGGTTCCAACCTATGGCACTGTTTGACATATCCTACCATGCACGGTCATCCACAATAGAGTCACATGTTAGGAAATTACCAGGTTGATCAAACCATTTCCCACATAACTCTATGAGAGATAATCATGCATACAATATTATAGAATAACCATAATGCAAAGATCAAAAGATAAGCCACAAGATAACACAAGATATATCCTAGGAAAACCCTCAAGAGGGAAAAACCTAGCCTCCAAAAGAATCCATACTCTATGTATTATTCAGTAATAAAAAATTATAATGCACTTATAGAGTCACATGAATCCTTCTAAAACATCAAGATCTTCCAATGCATCCTCCATGTGTCCAAGTGTCACATCTCAAACTCTGATGCATTCTGAACTTACTATACTTGGATATATTTATGGGTAATTATGTGTGGATTAAAAAAATGTTATTTTATTTTGATCTAGATTAAATAGATATTATTTTATTTTGAAAGATGAGATAGGTGAATAAATTTTATCTTGAAATGATATACTGAATATTACTTTATTTTGAAATGATGAAATGTAATGCTTCGGCTATTGGACACTAACCTATTAATGGAAAATCTGAGTTTCATGAGTTGCAAGTTGTCGAAGACAAGGGTGTGGTTAAGGTAGAGGGGGTTAGCTACTTGGTAGGGTTAGGATGGAGTAGTCTCTCTCTTGCACACACATACACTTAGAATTCATATAGTTGCATTATTATTGCATTAATTAATCATATTATATTGCCTCTTATTTTGTTATATTATAGTTGATTATTTAATTTATTGTTAGTTAATATTAAATTCTCCTAGTGAAAATAAAAGTAGTTTTAAATTATTTATTGATTTTTATTTGAAGTTAGAACTATGATTATTTATCATTTTAGAAATAATTGTGTTGTAAAATTTAATTAGATATTAAATGTGAGTTTTCGAAAATAGAAAAATATGTTTTATTTGATAAATATGAGAAAAATCTCAGAAAAAGAAAGCAAGTTATAGAAAACAAAACAAAAAGATAGAAACAATAAACAATAGAAAAAGAGACTTGAATTTAGAAAAAGACACAAAAACAAAGCAAAACTAAAGCAGAAAAAGAGGGAAAGAAAGAGGGAAAAAGAAAAGGAAAAACAATAAATAGAAGAAAACCCTCATTCTCACATATACACTTCATTCATCACATTCATTCTAAAGAAGAGAGCATAGAAAAATATTTCAGATTTGAGCAAAGGGGAGCATTCGAAGAACAAAAAGAAGAGAGGAGAATAGTGAAAGATTTAACTACAGGAAAGCATTATACAAGTTTTTATGCAAATCCATATTCTCAATTTGTGTGATTAAATGCTTGTTTCGACAACCTTTGTTTCTCTGTGGAATGCTATATTCATTGTTATTATTATTATTTTGTTATTATAAATTTGATGTAAATTTCATTAATTTTGTATGATAATATTATATTGTTGTTGTATTATAATTGTATCTTCTATATATAAATATATATATTGGATATTTGCTCTATTATTTATACGGTATAGGTATGTTCGACAAACTACTTTATTGTTGTTATTATCTGTATATATTACTGTGTATATATGCTAATATTTTATATCCTATGTATATTTATATATATACACTGATAATGTGTATATGTATTACAGTATGTAAATTTAAATTTTATATTGAATATATATATGTTAAACTTACCAGTGAATGAGAGATCGCTGCTTATACAATATATAATGTCATGAGTATATTTTAAACTGTAGATTGCTTTGAGTTAAGGCTGAATCAGCCAAAAAGCACCTTATATGGCACTGTGTTCTATGCCTGCAGCCCCATATGGAGGTTGTAGTCCCCAATGGGGACTACGGTGCTCCATATGGAGTCATCGCTCCTTTATACCCTCCTTTCAGCTTCTTTAAACTTGGAAATGTTAATCTAAATTCTATACAATGTTTTCTTTATATATTTGGGTTGTTGTAGAGATTATATGATATTCTCTGTGAAGTATAAAATATGATATATGCATCCGGCGGCACCCCTTTACTCTTCTTTAGCTTTTTCTTAAAAACCTCGACATGTCATATGCAAAGTTTGCAATTTATTTGGTTTGTTGTAAAAATGGGTATGATAGTCAATGTAAATATGAGATGTGTGTGTACTGTGCACCGTCGACGCCCATGCAATAGACAGTATTTAATATGTATTTAAAACCGCTTACTTGTTTAACTTTCATTTGTATTCATGCATGGATCAATCATTGTCTAAAATGCTTCCTTCAGTCTTTAACATTTACAATAGGAATTATATACTATTTGCTGAAATTTTTATGCGTTGCTCTCTATCGCCGCCCCTATACTTGCAGTTAGTTTCCGTGGTTGTATGAAAACTCACTTTGTATTTTAACCATTCACTGTATATGTACATATATTATTAGTGCTGAGAATTATTACCACTGTGGGTTTGTAATGTAAATATATATTTCTATATATATCTCTATGCATATATTCACTTCTCTTTTGATGTCACTACTGAAATCAACTCATTGTGTCAATGTGAATTAGGAAATTTTCTTTTATATTTAAAAAAACAATTTTAAGGACAAATATACACCAACTCCACTGGAATGAAATGCAAACCAACAATGAAGAAAATTAGAAAATTCATTATGTTCAAATAGATATTACATATCAAAACTAGAAACATCTTATTCTTGAAAGATCATGACAAACCACTGGAATGGTGAACTTAAATAAAACTTGTAAACCAAATTAGTGTATTAGTTGAAGAAAACAAATTTTTTTTTTCTGAAAGAAAATTTGTTAATGGTTGTTGTTCTTTGGAATTAAGTGAAATGGTGTATTATTTGTGTAATTTTACTTTCGGGACAGGATGTCGAATGTGGGCTCCCAGAGACGGTAATTTACTTTTTCTAAATTACCACTTTTGTTATTATTTCTTGGCCAAGCTACTGTACCATTGAAATAGATGGATTAGAAAAGCCTAGATCTTATGTTATACGTCTCTGCCACATCCTTCTTGCGAGAGTTATGTCATTCTAGTTTAGTTTAGGAATGCATACAGGCAATAGGCACACATTGATAGATTCCCTCCTGCCTATACCGTTCCAAGTTGCTAGGCTCCTCATGCAGGATCGGTGATTTCTTCGAGTTAAGAAGAAAATCAGGGAAGTCCAGTACTTCGTGGTTGGGTGGAAAAAGGACCTTAACCACACTCTTGGCCTTGGCTTCAGGAAGACCAGTGGGGTCATGGCAGTTGAGGACAGAGATTCTTGTGCTATATGATTCATTATATATATATATTTCATTGTATTATTCTTGTATGGCTTGCACAGCCAATTTGCAAAATGTATAATTACTTTCATTGATATAATTGATGCAATATCTTTTACTTGTAACATTGAAACAGATGTAATGTAACACCCCTTTTTGGTGTATATAAATGAAAATGTAACACTCTTTTAGTGTGTGTAATTATACTCCTTTATTGGAAACTTTCTATTTGTGCAATTATGGATATATTTTAAATCATAAAATGTTTCACTTTCCTAAATTGGAATGAGCAATGCTTTTTGGTATACTATTTTTAGTATATGAGATTTTAGCACTTTACACCAAGCATGTAACCACACATCCCATGCCATACTTCACATATGCACTCACAAGAGAAACTCAATACAATGACAACCCCCTCAACCAACCAACCCAAACCACTAACTATGTGCTTGATTATTAGACTTAGGCTCACACAAATACAACTTGTGGTAGTGGGAAAACCATGTGTCTCATGAAAACCATGAGTACACAAAACCATTGACCCCTCATTTAATTCTTGATACTAAGTTTTCCAAATAATAATTAATTATTCTATGTCTCACACACATAAAGTAACTAACCCAATGTTACATACAACTTTACAAGTGGACCCAAATAAATATTTAATGTGGCTAAACACATTACCTAGATGCACCATAAATAAATATTTATTTTACATAATTAATATTTCATTCTTGTGCAAGGTGTACAACACACCGTTTTTCTAACATCACACACATAGGAATAAGAAGTTGACAAGGAAAAAAGTTTTTGTTCAACATCTAGTGTATGTACCAATAGGTTAATAGATCCTTACATGACAATAATAGAAATATAAAGAGTGACATGAAACTCACCACACACTTCACACATTTTAGGTTGGTGACAAAGTTTGGTTGCATCTTTAGAAAGAGTGCTTCAAGGGTCTACATTGAAATATCAAGTCTTTGTTCTATGGTCCTTACATCATTCTCCAAAAGCTAGTGAGAATGACTTTATTCTTAACCTCCCACAATACTTGGGCCTACACTCGGTATTTAACATGGGACTCCTTAAGCTAGATATTACCCCCCTCTACTAGAGCCCACAACTAGAGCTATTTTACCCCATTACATCATTCTCCACAAGCTAGTGAGAATGCCTTTATTCTTGACCTCCCAAAATACTTGGGCCTACACTCAGTATTCAACATGGAACTCCTTAAGTTATATTACCCCCCTCTACTAGAGCCCACAACTATCCAACATCCTATAAAATTGAACCCAAAACATTCATGACCAACAACAAGGGAAAACATCATTGACACCACTACCACTTGTACTCACCACAACACCCATAAACTCTTTTAGGAAGTCAAGATTGGGTAGTATGTAAATCAAGCTAAGTGGTACACTCTTTTGTAACTAACTATGCACATAGTTATATACTTGTATAAAAAAATTTCTCTACAACTTCCCACTCTTTTTCATTTTGAATTTATTGGGTCATGGACGTAGGCGATCCGGGGGGGGCCTACCCCCCCACCTCTCTCCCCTTCAGTATGGGTTGACCCTGGTACAACCTTGGGTTGTCCATCTGAACCCATGTCCCAGGTGAATGCTTCAGTTTCCAAAGCCTGGAAGAATGTCCTCTTGGGGGACAATGATCACATGAACCCGCCTACTATCCCAAAGCAACCAAAGACAAGAAAATGGGTCTTCTTTAAGACTCTCAGACCTTATAGTGGAAAGGATTGTCTCTTTGATGGAGCAAGCGTTGGTGGATAAATTCTTCTCCTTTAGGCCAAACATTGATCTAGTCAAAAGATGGGTGGCAAATAGATGGTGATTTAAAGGAAGTGTGTTTGTCAGCGCTATGGCAGGAGGACTATTTCTCTTCAAACTTACTTCTAGAGAAGATCTAATCTCTATTCTTGTTGGAGGTCCTTGGATGTATGGCAAGCGCAATGTTTCTCTCTATAGGTGGAGGCCAAGATTTGACACTGTTGTAGACCTCAATAAGATAGCCCCTATGTGGGTTAGATTACTGGAGCTCTTGTTAGAATATTGGGATGAAGAAGTGTTCACTTGGATAGCCAACACTTTTGGGCATTTTATTGCTTTGGACAACACTACAAAAGCCAAATCCAGGTTAGTTTTTGCTCATTTTTATGTTAGCAGAGATATTCATAAAACCCTTCCTAACTCTATAACTCTAGAGCCTAAGTATGGTCATTGGACTCAAACCATTTAGTATGAAAACACAACAGTGTTTTATCAAAACTATACTAAAAAGGGACATCTAATAACTCGGTGCAAAGCACCTAGATCACAACCCCGTATTGATACTAGGGTTCATGAGAAGAAGGATGAAGAAGACCACCCCTTCACGGAGGATATTATCAACATTATAAGCTCTCCTCAGAAGAATCATGAAGGGGGAGAGGTGAGGGAAACCAGCAGCCTCATGGGCCAATATGTAGAAGAACCTTATCCTACAGAGGAACCCAGTCCATAGGGTGACCTCAATAGGCCTTCCACAATGGTTGATCAGTAGGACTCAGAGCAAATGGAGCCTCAACAAGAGGATAACCCTCACACCCCCAAAAGGATATGGAAGAAGGGGAGATCCCTTGCACTGCAGTTATCATTCCTGGACAGAGGGGAAGTCTAGTTGATGGGATGGAGCCAACAACTGGTTCAGGCCCTGTCTTCAAGTAGATTAACAGTCCAGTGATCAGAATGGAAACTAAAATAAGCTAAAGGGAATTTCTTCACCAAGGAATGTTCCCTATATCATGAACCTGGGAGTAGGAACAAGCAGATCAAGTATTCATCAAGAATCGAATGGATGGACAACAACTAAAAGGAAAGGGAGGAACCCAGGGAAAAAGTTAGTAGATGTGGGAGTTGAAACCAAAGAAGGTAGGCCCCCCTAAAGAGAAACAAGGAAAAGGGAGGTCAATAAGGATATAGCCATGGGAAGACAAAGGATGCTAGAGGATACCTCCTAAAAGTTCTGTAAATGAGAGTCCTTTCATGGAACATTAGAGGACTGTTCAATAGTCCTCAAAAACAATTCTTGGTCAAGAACTATATTATAGATTACAAAATTGACATTCTTTTGTTACAAGAGGTTAATATGAGAGCGGATAACTTTCAAGTTATTGCTAAAGGCCTATGGCCAAATGCTGACTTTTGCATCAGTGATGCAACTAGAGATTTAGGAGGAATTGTCACAATGTGGAATAGGAATATGGTCAAAGGAGAATATCTCACTCAAATTAAGTACAGTTTGAGCATCAAGTTCTCTTCCAATAACAAAATCTAGAACATTATTAACATATATGCCCCTAATAAGAGAAACTCAAGGAAGGATTTGTGGGGAGAGTTAACCTCTTACATAGGGGATAAGAAGAATGAACAATGGATGCTTGCTGGAGACTTTAATTCTCCTTTATACCCTTCAGAGAAACTTGGAGGTGTTAATGACGATTCTAATAGCAGGGCTGATCTGGCAGACTTTCTTAATAATGTGGGTCTTATGGATTTAGACCTCCAAGGATAGTTGTTCACTTGGACCAATAGGAGGAATGTGGATAACATGATTCAAGTTAAACTTGACAAATTTATGGTCACCACTAATTGGGAGTATATCAGTTCTTATCTCCTGTAAGCCCTCCCTTGAACCACTTCAGACCATAACCCATTGTTGCTGACTTGGAAAGATAGGGATCATAAAGGTCCTTACCCCTTTAGGTTCAAAATAATGTGGACTCATCACTAAAGCTTCAAGGATCACATTGCTAGCTGGTGGAGTACCCCTATACAAGGATCTCCTATGTATAGGCTGGCCCAAAAACTCATCATTGTTAAAACCAAAGTGAAAGGATGGAACAAATACACCATTGGGAATATCTTTCAGCATAAGAAAAGATCTCATCCAAACTCTTTGATATTCAGCTGCAGATGGCCCAAGGGGACACTTCAGAAGATACTCGCTAGCAAGAAGACTCTCTAAGAAAAGAATAGAATAAAATATTGAAAAGGGAGGAAATCTATTGGAAATAGAAATCTCAAGTGAAGTGGGTTCAGGAGGATGACAGGAACATGAACTTCTTCCATCAATCTACTATGAGAAACATGAAGAGAAATAGCATAATAAGGCTGATTGATGAATGGGGGACTGAAGCTAATACTGAGTTCTAGGTGGGATAGGTGGCTTCTAGTTATTCTTAGAAATTCTTAGCCTATCAAGGAGCCTTAGAGATGGGAGAAATGAACAAACATTTGTTGGATAACATCTCCACCCAACTGTCCATAGAAGATAACGACCTCTTTACTAAACCAACTTTGAAGGAAGAAGTGAAGGCTAGCCTCTTCTCCATGGGTACCTTTAAAGCCCTAGGACTAGATGGCTTGCCCCTAGCCTTCTTCCAAGTGTATTGGGATATTGTTGGTCATGATGTCACTGAGGTGGCCACAGACTTCTTTAGAACTAGGAAGCTCCTGAAATAACTAAAAAACACTTTTATATCCTTGGTCCCTAAGAAGAATGACCCCATCTCTATGGGGGATTCTAGACCCATAAGCTTGTGCAATACGGTTTATAAAATCTTCTCTAAAATTCTAGTCTTCAGAGTGCAACCTTTGTAGGGCAAGTTGATCAACAACAGTCAAAACGGGTTTGTCCCTGGCAAAAAAATTCTCGATGCATCCATCTTGACTCATGAAATTATTCATTCTATGGATAGAAGTAATCTCCTTGGTATGGTCTTCAAACTTGACATCTCTAAGGTGTATGACAGAGTTTTTTGGGACTTTCTCTTCAAAGTCCTTGAGAAGGTTAGTTCCCAAGATAAAGTCCTCAATTTGATCAAGGCTTGTGTCACTACTGTCAAGTACTCTATTCTTGTGAATGGAACCCTGAGAGGGTTCTTCAATGCAAGGAGAGGGCTAAGGCAAGGTGACCCCCTATCCCCATACCTCTTCATACTGATGGTTGAAGTGTTAAGTAGAAACACAATGAGTTTGTTGAGGACTAAAGATATCAAAGGCACTAAACCTGCCACCTTGGTGGACCCTGCTGCCATACAATAGTTTGTGGATGATACCATACTTTTTGGGGTTGCTTCTATGGTTGAATCTTGTAAATGGAAGAAACTATTGAACAAGTATGCTATTGTCTCAGGCCAATGTATCAGCTATGAGAAAAGCCAAATATACTTCTTCAACATGAGGACTGACCTTCAGTAGAAAATCAAAGAGATCTTGGGATGTGCTGGAGTCAAGCAACCTGGGACCTATCTAGGTCTCCCTTTATCTATTAAGGAGGTTTCCCCTATGTCCTGGATTACTATTCTTGAAAGGATCTAGAAGAAGTTGGCTAGCTAGAAGGGTAAATTTTTGAGCCAAACCGACAAGTTCCAACTCCTAAAAGCTTCTCTCCAAGCAACCCCCATCTACTTCTTATCTCTTTTTAAAATCCCCAAATACATTGCTGAAAATTTTGAAAAAATCTAGAGGAACTTTCTTTGGATAGGGGTGGAAGAGAAAAAAAGGATAACTCTCATATGGTGGGATAAACTCTATTTGCCTAAACTCAAAGGGGGCTGGGGTTAAGAAAAATTCACCTAACCAATAAATCTCTTATGGTGAAGGTTGGAACTTTCTGATGGACTGTAAGGATTGGAGTGGCATCATGAGGGCTAAATACCTTTCCAATGAAGTTCCCAATTAGTTTCTTGTTGCCATTGGAATTCCCAAAGGATCTATGATATGGAACAATGTCCTAAAAACTAGAGCCCTTCTCCAGAAAGGGATCAAGTGGAAACTTGGCAATGGGAGAGTTATTATATTCTGGGATAATAATTGGCTTAAGGAGCAACCTCTTTCTAGTAATTATATTATTAAGAGAGTTAATGATCTAGCCACTAGCTTTTTTGGAGCTCTAGCTTCTGATTACATGCTGCAAGAGGGCAGAGTTCTCTAGTGGAAACAACTATCAAACTATTTTCAAGGACACATCGACCTTTACCAAGTTGTAGAAGAGCTGCAACAAAACCTCCAAAGGTGCAGAATCCCTTTATTCCCTTCTATGGATGTACTTCTTTGGGCCAAAGATAAAATGGGTACCTTTTCTATTAAATTGACTTACAGTCTGTTGTTAGACTCTACTCAAAATAATAGCTTCTAGAGAAATGTGTGGAATCCCAACTTAATTCCTAAAGTGAATTTATTTTGGTGGCTTGCAACCCATAATAGGATCCTAACCTAAGATAATCTGAAAATCAGGGGGTTCCAAATCCCTAACAGGTGTATCCTATGTTAGAAGGAGGAGGAATTTGTCTCTCACCTCCTTCTCCACTATGAGTTCTCTAGGGAGGTGTGGAGTTTGGCCTTCCAAAACCTGGGTATCCATTGGAGTATGAATCAAGATGTGACCTCTTTCATAAGTAACTAGACTACCCCTTTTTCCCACCCTATCTGTAAGGATTTGTGGTATCAAATCCCCCCTCTCCTCACTTAGGGTCTGTGGAAGGAGCGTAATAACAAGATCTTCATGGAAAGCTCCAAATCTGCTCAAGAAGTGTTTTGTATTTGCTTCAAGATGCTAGTTGAAAATGTTTCCAATAGCACTCTAAAAGTTGTGGAGTCCCATCCCAAGAATGAAGAAATCAATATCCTTAGAAAGTGGAATGTTCCACTCCACATTTGCAAAGTGGATAATACTAAAAAGCTTGCCTATAGAAATACTAAATGGACTCCCCCCATTAAAGGATGGATGAAACTTAACTTTGATGGACATGCTAAGGGAAACCCCCAGGTTGCCAGTGGTGGGGGGGTCCTGAGATCTTACAAGGGGGAATTGGTGGCTGCTCATGCTAAGGGGCTAGGAGAAAACTCCAACAATGTCGCTGAAGCGATGGGTCTCCTATGGGGGTTGAAAGTTGCCTTATCCATTGGTATTAAAAATTTACTGATAGAGGATGATTCGAAGCTCATTCTAGATGCTATCCAAGAGAAATCTAGAGTGTTATGGCATGTTGTTGATATTATTCAAGACATTAAATACCTCTTATTGGGGTTGGATAAGTTTGAATTAAGACACATAAATAGGGAGGGTAATGATGTTGTGGATGCAATGGCCAACTTAGGGATTAATCTGAATCCTAAGAGATGTTGGAGAAATATTAACAATCTCCCTAGAAACATCAAAGATCACCTATACTTGGAGGCAAAACAACTACCCACTCAATGGATAATATTAATTAGATTCTTCTAAGGTGGAATATATTAAATCCATATATATTATTTATATACATTGGAAGTTTAGCTTCAATAACAAACCTTATCAAGTGATAAGAGGGGGAATTATATCCGGTCATGGGGCTAAGAGTCACATGGGAAAGAAGGTGACGTTGATAAAGATGAGCTAGAGCAAAGAGAGCCACATCATCTCTGACCAACTCATCTGGTTCATGTGGCCTCCGATGATGCGGTCTATGGGATGGCTTCAAATTTTGGCAGTGCATCCTTCTAATGATCTCCCATGCTAGGATCATTATTATGGTAGTTATGAGTTAGAATGGGAAGGGACTTGCAAGGAAAACTCAATTAATGTTTACAGCCATCGAAGTAAAACTCATAAGTGAAATGCTTTTTAGTCGAATAGAAAATCTATAAAGATCTCTAACTACACTATTAGCTTTTGGTTTTCCCTGCAATAGCTTTGCAAGCTTTTCTACAAGGGTTTGAATAGGTTGAGTATGAGGGGTGACAGGGTGAGAACTGAGCCCATATCCTATGAGGAATTCAAGGCTGACAATATGTTATGGAGTATTTTCTATGAGGGGGGCATCACCTCTTTTTTGGAATGCCTCAACAGGTTCGATGAAAACCCATCTATTTAGTTTTCCATGTCCTAGGACTCGAGGGTGGTTTAGGTTGGTAGAGTGTAGTTTGAGGTTAGTGAGGAAACATAGCCCAGGCCACGGTCTATCCTGCAGAGGAAAGAAATTGCAAAAGTAAAGTAAAGTCCAAGACAATGAGAGCATGGCTCTTTTTTCAAGGAAGAAGACAATCCTGTCAGAATGCAAGGAGGATTTGAAAGAGATGGCTTGGTGTCGCCATGGGACAAGGTATGTTTCCTCTTGATGAAGTATGTGACCCTAGAGGGTCATTTTAAATGTTTCTATCACTATCACTTTGCACTATTGAACCATTTCAGACACAAAGCTCTCATCATTTTTCTATTTTATTTGTTGTCCTCCCTTGAATCCTTGTTCAAAGTAGCTAAATATGCTCATGCCAGTAAGCCCAGTAGTTGTCCCTCTTCACCAGGGCTTAATTCTACATCTTTACCAGTTTCACCTTGCCCTATGCCCCCTAAACCTAGTCGGGCCTGTTTGGTTGAGGATGTACATGATGAGCAGTTGGGTGAGAAAGCTCCACATTATACTATTAAAGATGGGTCCATTCCTATTAAGGTTGTTGTTGTTTCTCTCATGGGTGGTGTGCATCTTGCTTCTAGTAGGTCCTCTACAAAGAATTCCTATGTGGTTACTGGGTCCCCCTTGGATGTTATGGCCCCTTTTGTTGAAGCCCTTGTGTCCTACTCAAAAAAGAAAAAAGAAAAAGATGTGAAAACTCCCCCAACTGTGAAGAATACAGTGATCACCCTCATGGTTCCTGCTAGCAAGCCCTCCCCAACTGTTATTAGTACCCCGGTTGGTACTCCTAGCAATTCCCCTTAAAAGGACGTTGCCAAGGGTCTCTGTGACCTGAAGAACAACCCCACCCACTCCGGGGATAGGAAGAGGGATTGGAAGAAATGTGGTTTGACAAAGTCCTTGAAGAAGGCTAAGAACAAGAAACCTAAGTGTTTTATGACTCAAGTTGAGGAGATGGAAGAGTCTGGGGATATTGCTCCTGTGGGGGTTCAAAAGAATGAAAGAGGAGCTGACATGTAGAGATTGGAGGGGTTATCTTATTAGGTGAAGGGCATGGCCAAAATGCCAGGTATGAAGAAGACTAGTGGTGCTGCCAGTAGGAAGCCTAGCATTCATCAATCTAGTAGACTAGCTGATTCAAACCCCTATTATCAAAATTATGGATTATTCCAGTGCTTCAGATCTTAAGGAAGAAGTGGAAATCCAACAAGTTAAACTCACCCTTGATTAGATTGATTACCAGGATGGTGCTAGCTTGTTTGATGAATTAAACAATTCTTACTATGACACAGATGATGAGGAGACCGAACTGGGACAAGACGAAGTGGAACTTATTGAGAAGACTGCCCCTGGGAAAAGGGAGTATGAGAATTACAATCAGGTCAAGGGTGAGATGACCGAGCTAAGAATGAGATTGGACACCCTCGAGGGGAAGCTGAAAGTCATGGCCACCTTGATCTCAAAGGTTATACATCGGGCTGCCACTACTCTGGTGGTTCTTCAAGATTTTGAGGTGAAGAGACATGATCTGGACCCAAAGACCTTTGTTAACTATGATGAAATGTATGGCTTCTTTAAGGATGATTGGAGCCAGCTTTTCCAGTAGATTTTCCTTTTGTTCTGCTTTTTGTTATTGGTTATGGTTATTTCTATGTTGTATGAACTTTAATATGTTCGGTTACTGTTAGTGTGTTGCTTGTTAGCTGTTGGTGGCCTGCTGAGCCTATTTTGCTACCCACTAGGGTTTTTTGTTAAAGGGATATGCACCCTTGTTTACGACTTACCATAATAAAAAACTATGCACATAGTTTCCTTAGATTACTATTAATGCAATGAGGACCATTTATCCTCAAGGGGGGCAAATGATTTGAGTATATCCTTACACATCCTCTTTAGCAGCTTTATCAACACACTTAGCCTTGATCAAAATGCACAACATAGTCCTTGCAAATTTACATGTAATACCATCCTCACATCTCTACATATAGTTCTCACACACAACTATGTAATACTACATACACATCTTGTAGCTCTACACATGGATACACATGATAGTGTCCAATCAAACCATATGTGTGTGACACATAGAACATCAAAAACTACACATTATTCTTCCATATGCATGTGCCATCTAGGTTCCTTTACACCATAAAATGTGATCATACAACTGACACCATATGCATACAACACATGGCAATGCCCATGTCCCATGTTACAACAATCCAACTAGAACCATATGGATTTGATATCTATCAACATCCCATCCACATATGCAATGTGTCATATAGATTTGAAACTTTTCAACATATATGTGGATCTTAGCTAATGAACTACTTGTATAAAAACCTACTTTTTACATTTTGTAAATTAGAAGAGGCATAACAAATTTTCACCTTACAATTTCTCTATACATTTTCCCACTCAATTTTAATGGAATTTACATATCTACTAGAAGCCTTCAACATTTGAATATGCTTTGGTTTACATATTTGTTTCCCTTTATGCATTCTATGATCTTGTTGCATTACTAGCTAATATGTAGGATCACCCCCTAGTTCACCCTAAGAATCAAATCATAATGTTTAGGAGTTTTTGGTTGCCGACAAAATGGGCATATGGTATTATAAGAACTAAGATACATTAACTAATTATCAATAAGAACTTGGTAAAGCATACACTAGGTAAATTCCATAATCTTGGGCTCCATGACCGATTTCCAAATCATTTGAAAGTATGTATCCCAAAAAAAAGTTTGGGACTAAACAAACCATATAGAATTCAATTTATGAATATATGCAAACGTACCTTGAAAGTCACTTATATCCTTTTCTTGGGTATAGTTGTAGAAGAGAGTATCAACATACCAATTCCAATCCTTCCACCAAGGCTTTGTAGAACACACAAACTTTTTGCAAATGTTGATGAGGCACAACCTCAATTATTTCTTGGAAGGTTTCTTTGTCCACAAGGTTTTTATTGAACTTAGATCTAACTTGTGGCCAAGAGAACCAAGTAGAATCAACCTTGAATATAGATCTTTGATATTTCTTTTGATTCATCTCTTGAAAAATCTAAGATAGTGTATCCAAAAAATCTTAGCGAATGAATTGTCCTAAAAATAATGGTGGGAGACCACCATAAGCATTAAAGGTTGATAGAGAACCTAGTTTAAAAAACATCCTCATTATGGGACATAGAAGTTAAGGATTGATAGCTTCTTAAGCCTTGCATATACTTTTAGACACAAAATTTCCTTACTTTTAATAGGAATGAGATAGATTATAAGGAAACGGAAACCAATGACATTATAGGCAATCCTCCCATACAAAGAACCAAAATAAATGTAATTATGTAGTAGAACTTTCTAAGTTTCATTTCCATCACAAGACCTAATAATCCAATTAGTACATAGCACAATTCCCTATCTATGCACTTCAATAAGTCCTAACTCTCTAAAGTCTTTGGGAAGAAAAAAATATCCAAGCCACTTTGTAAAAGGCTATGTTGCAATTTGAATTGACCCAAAGGGAATCCAGTAGAAGCATTTCAATCTTGTGGTATAAAAATTTAGAAGGCACCCAATAAGAAGCGTAATGATCTGTGTGGACATAAGCACTTTAGATCATATATAAATTTTCTAGCTAATGAAAGTAGTTTAGTAATTTAGTATGATAGCTTCTTCTCAACTCTATCAATAACATACTACCACACATAGACTATTAAGTATAAAAGGCAAATGGGATCCTTGAGAATTTGAAAATCTCCCCATGATTAATATGTTTGCATCTAAAGGTATGAAACCAAGCTAGAGGAGGAGAGAAATGTTTCCTATAATAGTGGGTTTTACTCCATTTAATGCTAGAGATAGAAATTAAGGACAAACTATTGAGACACTTGAAAGCTTGATTAATGTTTTCTTCATCCATAAGGAAGTGAGAATGATTCCTTACCAAAATGACCATTAACATGTTAATGAGAATTTTTGCTAGGGAGGGAGATCCCTTTGACCCATCTCTACAAAATGGTGTTAGCAAGCATTGTTCCCTACACACACACCCCATTTTGCTTTGAAAAAATGTGAACCCCCCCCCCCCCCCCCACTCTTTTTTTTGTCCTATTTTGTTTTCCAATTCCAGGTCCTTGTTTCAAGAAGTGTAACTTTCAAGGTTTAGATGGTTGAATATTTGATTCATGACGAGACTAGATTGTATGAAGAGGGCCTTTTTGTGTTTTTCCCTGATCAAAATCCTATTTTGAGATCTTTTCTAGAATTATAGACTTTTCCTACAGTATTGGATGTAGGATTTTCAATAGCTACAAGATCTTGGATTTTCTCCATGAGTTTGTTTTGCTTATCTTTTTGTTTTGTAGAATCTTGCAAGCCTATAGGACCTATTATTTCCACTCTTTTTATATTCTTTCTAGTCATCTTTCTCCACAAAATCCTTTTTAAATCCTTTTATTAAGTTTTACAGAGTCCCATCATGCTTTTTCCATGTTGTATAGTTTTATGCTACTCCTGAGTTTAAGTCATGTTTTTGTTAGATCCACTTGTTCCTTTTCTAAAAAGTATACTTTTCGAGTATTGTGGAGTTCTATTTACCTTTGAGAAGTCCTTGTACCCCCACAAACTTTTCAAATTTTATTCCCACGAGAGAAAGTGACTCCAACATTACATCACTATCTACCTACCTCCCTAATTTGCATTGATGGTGATCAAATTGGGATTCACAAGGAGTTTAAATGTGATCTCTACATTCATTTTTGCACTTTACTACTGAATTATCAAACTCTTTTTGTATTTTTCCATTAGTGATCAAAGTGACCTCCTCATTGTGATTTAGAGCTCAAACTCAACTACCTTCACCATCAAACACTAGTAGCACATAATACAACATTGCTCTCCAAAATAGTTTTCATTAGGTTCCAGATTTATAGATGATTATTTTCAAATTGATGAACAAGTAGGTTTGAATTGCCATTTTAGTTCTTTTCTTTGTTGTAATCATGAAACCGATTAAAATGGGGATCTTAAAAGAAGGAAATCCAAGGATAGATTGTTGATTCATAGGCGTACATTCCTCTATTTTGAATTTCAACAATTGGGTTTTAAATTAGGGAAAAATAAATCTCATCTTAACGTTTAATCCTTGGTTTAATCACACTATTAATGGCCCCTTGATTATTTAATTGCACATTATAACCACTCAAATTTGATGTCCTAGCTTTTAAAGGTGCATGAAGAATTTAACCTAGGTTAACTACAAAATTTTAAAACTCCAATTTGTAAATATTAGGTTTATCACCAAACTCTTGTGCAATAGTGTTAGTTGAGTCTTGGAAATTGTAGAGATTATGGGAGGGATAGAATTTTGAAAATAATTGAGTGCCAACATCATGAAGGTTAGCATCTTCTTACAGTGCTTTTAAACATAGAAATTCAATTCCGAATGAGCAAGTAGGTTCTAAATCCTCATGTCCTGCAATGAGCCAATATCCAGTTGCAAAACTTGTAGTAAAATTAATGAGCTCAAACCTTGTAGATTTTTTGTTTGGAGGTGGAATTTATCCCCTCCCCTAGTTTTGACCCAAAAATCTCAATACTTTGATTTTCTGTAAAAGATGCACTAAATAATTTTTGTGGGGATCCACTATAGGAAAGGAAAAAATAGTGCATAGGCACTCATATCAGGGACTAACTTTACTTCCCACATCTGGTTCTGACTCAAAGTTTTGCATGAATTTTTGTAGAGTATCGATGGGGGGTGGAATATTTGCAATAGAGGGCCTATGTCCACTCTAGTTCTATTTTCCTGCATGTCTTCTGTGGTCCTAAAATGATGTTAACTTGTGGAGTTTTGATTGACATCTGCATTTGGAAACTGATGCCTTCTGTCCCACATGCACCTATACTCCCACATTTCAAGTAGAGCTTTGAAAATTTAGATTTCTATATGGTAATGATGGGAAATGATTTCAATGAACGTGTTGGTTAATTTATGTTATGCTATGCACTAAATAGAGTACGATTAGATAAGAAATTCCTTTGATAAATTTGATATCCTATTCTATAGAAAAGGTCTGCAAAAGATTGAAAATATATGTAATATCCCATTCTTTGTGAAAACTCTACAAAATCTTACAAGTAAAATGCATGTTTATTGAAATTTCAAAAAAAATTATTGTGTTTTCCTCCTGCAGGGTGATGTCTCGAAAAAAGACATGAAGTACAAGTTCAAAGGAGTCTCCCCACCTTCAAATATAATTTCTACATGGAGTGAAGTGTTAGACATTGACCTTGGGCATGTTGACCTAGAGGACTTCAAACAAATAATATATGGACCCAATCCTACTGATAGAGCTAGGAAAATGGTAAAAAATAGGATTACTCAAGCAACATGATTCCCCACCTTTGTCTAACACCTAGAACTAGTGATGGAGTGTGCCAAGAACTACCACCCAGTGTGAAGGAAAATAATTATAGATGGTAATTATGTACTAGTTGATCTCTCTACCCAGGCCATAGTTGAAGCTTTCTTCATTCCTATTAATCCAATTATGGTGGATCTTAATGAAGATGCAAGATTGACCTTCTACAACTAGAGACCCGAGACAACATGATTCCCCACATTTGTCTAACACCCAGAACTAGTGATGGAGTGTGCCAAGAACTACCACCCAGTGTGAAGGAAAATAATTATAGATGGTAATTATGTACTAGTTGATCTCTCTACCCAGGCCATAGTTGAAGCTTTCTTCATTCCTATTAATCCAATTATGGTGGATCTTAATGAAGATGCAGGATTGACCTTCTACAATCATTTCTTCCACTTCCACTCCTTCCATTGTTCCAACCACCATTCCCATTTGTTCCACCTCAGAAGATCATCCTTTTTCCTATATTCCACAAGTTCTCCCTATTTCATCCACTTTCCAAATCCCTTCCACTTTGTAATTTCCACTTTCTTCAACTATTCTCATGCCTACCATTGCAATTGTGCCTCCTACTTCATTCTTTTCTAACATAAATAAGATTGCCCTAGAATATGCCAACATTGATTTAGATACCCCTCCAAGCTCACCTAGAGAATCCTTGCAACCACCTTCTTTGGAAAACTTTGATAGAGTCATGAAGGGGCTTGATAAACAAGAATCTAAAAAAACTTTGGAAAAGTTGCTTGAGGTATCAATTGATCAAACTTTACAAGAAATCCCTTCTACAGTGCCTGTAGTGGAAAATGAAGTTGTTGTAGAAAATAAGGAGATATTACCTAAAGAAGGACAATGTGTGCTAAGGGAAGAAGAATAATCTAATAAGGACCTAGGTCCAATCATTGACCTATAATTTGAGGAAAGAACTAATGTACTACCAACTACTACTACCATCACTTCCATATAAGAAACTAATAAGAGTGATAAGAAAAACATGGAACAGGTGAATAAGTCCATTAAGAGACAAATTCATCAAATTTTAGAGAAACAATTATAGGCTTCCTCATCACAGTGGCTAAAGTTGAACATTCAAAATAGGTAGCTAATGGTCAAACCTGCATCCATTGACTTATCTAGTGTAATATCCAAGATTGATAAACCTAAGAAGAAGAAGAAGAAGCTAAGGGTATTATCTGCCATAACTAAAGATGCATTAGGGTTATAGATTTCACAAGTTGTAACTCCAATTATGGACAAGGATGATAGGGACTTGCAAGTAGAAGATTATTAAATAACTACTGTCAACCTTGGTCAAGCCACCAGATCACAAGAAATTGAAGATGTATAGAATGCAATATCTACTATGGTGATCAAAATGCACAAATATTAGAAAACAAAGAGGGAATTGAAGGAGCAAGTTGTTGAACTATAAGCCTACATCAAAAATCTAATATCTCCTCTGCAACAAGAAGATGGAATAATTGCTCCTCTATTAGTCTTGTCACAACAAGAAATTAGAGAATTGGATAAAATGAAGCATGTAGTGAGAGCCACATATAGTTGGATTAAAGAAATATATCACCAAGGATGCCAATAAATTGATGAGGCATTCCAATATTTGGGAGATTTCAACAAATTGAGAGCAAGGATAGACACTCTACATGATGCATGTAAATAAGATGAAGAAAATCATACAAAGGTGTTTCAAAGAATTGAAATGATGTGCAAGTTATCTCTTGAAGTGCTATTAAAAGAGAAGATTCTTACTAAAGAATCTTTGGAGTTACCATTTATATGGTCTAAACTGTTGAAATTTAGGAGAGCGTGTTGGCAAGAGACACTATGTGGCTTAATTATTTTTGTCATTGATGGCAACAAAGTTTATCCCACACATCCGCAACACATAATAGGTCTTTACCGGAAGTCAAATTGAAGAGTGATTTGGTTTGGTGAGCAAGAACAGAGCATGCAGCAAGGTCCGACAATCAGGTCTGGATCTCTCAGAGGTTGTAACTCAACAAAGTGCAGACTTGGGAAAGTTAATAGGAGTATCATGTCTACTATATTCCAGAGATTAAGCCTCCATTGATGAAAGAGTGAAAAGATATGAGCACCTAAGTGTTGGGTTCCTGACAGGTAGAGTAGACTGAGGAAGAACTGACCGGCAGAGCATCCGACCTTAATCTAGATGAGAAATTGATGGTGATCAAGCTTCTTGAGGGATCATTCATGGTTGGGCGACATGATTGATGACTTCTATGTCTATATTTTTGATACGCATCACATATTAAGCATGGATTCAGCGGACAGACCAGTATTTTGTAAATATCTTGAGTATTCTGGTTGCCAACTAGAAAGATGTTGAAATACTTCGTGCGGATATATATACCAGATGGATTTCGGTATGAAGGTGTGTGTGTTGAGAAATAGTGTGTGAAGAAAAGCAGAGAGTAGAGTGGAAGCAGCTATACAAGTATAGTATGTGATAGAATAGCAGCACTAAGCAGAGAAAGAATGAAGTGCAGCAGATCAGTATATTGAGCCTAACCAGAATTGAACCTTAGCATATGTGGATGCCTCTGATCAGTTCAAACACCTGGTTACTTTCTATATACCTTGTAGACAGTGAGTCTCTTATAGGCAGTGAGCCTCTTGTGAGCAATGTGCTCGGGCAGTGAGCCCTAATTGGCAAGTGCCATTTTGTACTTTTATTCTTTTAATAGAGAATACAATCTTAGGTTAGTCACCCCGTGGTTTTTCCCTTAATAGGGTTTTCCACGTAAAAATCCTTATGTTATGTGTGTTGATTTCTTTTCTAATCTCATGATCATGTATGCTTATATGTTTTGATACTGCACTAATTTTTAAAGAAGAAAAGAAAGTTAAATAAATAAGATAACTGATTCACCCCCCCTCTTAGTAATCCACCTTATTTCCAACAATTGGTATCAGAGCCAAGTTCCTCCAAACAGAGCCTAACAGCTTGAGGAAGATCTAGGAATCTCAATGGATGTGTATGGTATGAGGGAACAACTTCAGTCTTCCCTAGATGATCTTGAGCAATCTCACTCTGAAGTCAATAACCTGAGGGAAAGACTCAAACAAGCTGATGACTTCATAAATGAACTAAAAGAAAAACTAAGTATCTCTGTGAAAAAGAGAAAGGAACTTCTTCAACAATTAGCGAGTCAAAGTGAAGCTAATGATACTAATGAAGATCTGAATGAGAAAAACAAGCTATGTGAGAAGATATCAAAAGAGGTCATTATGGTAGGACATGAAATGGAATCAGGGGTTATGAAATTCACCCAAGAAATTGAAGAGAAAAGAAAAATTGAAGATAATCTAAAACAATCTCTCAAGGAGAAGTCAGAAGACTACCACAAAATGGATAGAATAATCAAGCATCTGGAATCTGATCTTGAAGAAGCTAGAGATAATGAAGAACAACTTGAAAATTAGATAGACGCTCTTAAAAGGGATCTTCAAACAACAAATGAATACAAAGAAAAATTCAAGATAAACTCTGGTCAACTTGAAGTTCTTCTTGAAAGCCAAAAGAGGGTAGATGACAAGCATGGCTTGGGATATGAGAAAGGTGAAAGCTTCAGATCCAGTCAGAAGAACTCTGGATCAGGAAATCCAAGGTACAAGCCTAGAAGACCTCCGGTAAGGCAACCAAATGCTCAAAGATATCCATCCTTCAATGGATACTGCTACAATTGCAATAACTTCAGTCATAAAGAAAATCAATGCAGAAGAAGAATGAATCAGACTAATTCACCTTTCTCTGGACAATGTTTTAACTACAAAAGGTATGGTCACAAATCTCATGAATGTAGAAATATGCAAATAAATAATTCATTCAATGGTAGATGCTTTGCATATAATAGAATGGGACATATGACTAATCAATGCAGATCAAGTGGATATCAGTCAAATATGCAAAGAAATTTAGCTTACTACAATTGCAATAGATTCGGTCATATTGCCAAATTCTACAGAAGTAAGAATCAAGATAAAAGGGGTCCGGTGCATCATAATCAAAATCAAGACAAAAGAAAAGGAAAAGTGAATGCGGATGAAGTTCAAAGGGAAATGAACAAGATTTGGGTGAAGAGAAGTACAGAAAATGTTACGGATGGATCCGCACCAGAATCTGGTGCTGATATTCCTTCCGGAAACTAAATAAATGAACTCTGGCTCAGGGGGAGTCACAAAAGAAGACAATTTCCCCCAGCCAGTCAATTGGTGCCTAAAATTGGCACATGGAGTGTTGCGGATTGAAGAGTTCTCAAAGAGATATCTAAATAACCATTGGTAAAAATATAAAAGATCCACAAGGAGTTTTGAAGAGGTTAATCATCCAAGATTGGTCCGGTTTAACAGTCATCTGGTAAAAGCAGGATTTTAGCAGTTAGATTCGGTATGATTCAAAATTGAAATATCTTGATCTGCGAATAAATGTAATGATTGGAGAAAGGAAGATAGATTGTCAATTATCACCAAGAATAATTCTAAGTGCATCTCAGTGATTCAGAAGGATCTCTCTTAGAACAAGATCAGAACAAGGGAACCAGAATGACTTAAGGTGTGCATTTATTGTAATATAAATTTAGGGTTTACACAGAAATATAAGGGTTCTTTTGTTCATCATTTGCACATTTGTATTCAAGAAGAAGAAAGAAAGAGCTTTGCAACAAGATTGCTTCAACCCTCTCAAAGATCAACCGCAGAATTTGATTCAACCAGCGATCTTTTCAGCTCTTATTGTGAACCCTAGAAGTGTAAAAAGGTATTTCTGCTCTTGAATATCTCTCTCCGAATCTTTTGAAAGATAGCTACTCCAAATATTGTTAAGATCACTGATAGGCCGCACCCTAAGTTCAAGAAACATCCTTACAAATCCCTACAAGTTGATCCCCTAGGCGCATTCTCTAGCATTCCGCATGGGGTTCTGCATGTAGAAGATGTTAGGGTATACATTCATGCCAACATTGAGGAATTTGGGGAATCCAAGCTGATGGATATCTATCACAAACAATTAATAGATGAAACATTTGAACTTAAACCCCAATACAAGGCCATCCGGGATAAGCATTTTGGACATTGCATCCACTTCCCCTATTTTGCAGAAGATGAATGGGTCCGGTATGTTCTCAGTAGAATACATGATAACTTCATGTGGTTGTTGAAGCCCTTCAAAATAACAAAGGATGCAATTAGGGCAGTAACTGGCTTGCACTCATACGATGGGTTTCCTACTCTCAAATCGATCAAGAACCAAATTGTAAGTGAGGCTACCGGATGAAAATTTGACAAAAGAGCAATGACAATAGAGGATATCATAGTTCTGAATATCAAATTTGCTTCTATGATATTTGGTTATAAAATATATCACTCCGGCAGGGAGAATTCTGTATCTGGAACAACAATATACACTACTTACCAGATGCTAAGGGAAAATGCTGATTATAATCTTTGTGAGCTTCTCCTAAACCAACTGTTGGAGAATTTGTAGAAAATAAAGAAGGATAAGAAGACTTCATTTAAGTACGGTGGCTTGATACTATGTCTCTTCTTTTACTATATGAATGAGCTACCCGGATCCAATGGTTAGGTATGGCAAAATGACAGACCGGTTGCCATACAAATCAGAGATTATATGTATGGGCTTGGTGATGCCAAGGCTCAAAGTATAGCACTCTGGGGTTACTTCAAAAAATTCCAAAGTATGATGTAGGCCAAAGAAAGAATTCCACAAACATTAGTTGAAAAATACAAAGATATAGTGTGTTTCATGGTAGACACTGATCAATGCCTAATGGAGGCAATGGAGCCCAGGACAGTCTGGATTATGCCAATGGGCTATGAGGTAGATGAGAAAATCTTGGAGCTGCATATCCAACACATGCTGAGTCAGCCTAAGGACCCTGAGGCAGAAAGGTTTGGAACCTTTCAAGAATTGAGTGTGAAAATTCATGTTGAACAAAGACAACCAGAGATGAAGAGAAAAGTGAGAAGGGAAGTAGAGGAAGTTGCCAAAAGATATGGCATCTCAAAAGAGGCAGTTGATGCAAACAAAGAAAAATTAGAAAGAACTAAGGAGAGACAAGAAGAAGAAAAAGAAAGTAATCCGGTACAAGCCCCCTCCCGGACTAGATCCTCCAAGAGCTCTGTAGCTGCCACCTCCAAGAGCCCAAAAGCCTCAAAACCAAAAGCCAAGACATCCAGAAAGGGATAGAAGAGAATGAAGACAAAGGCCACAAGGTCATACATAAGCCAAAAGGATGATGAAGAAATAGAATCTGATGAAGAAGTTAAGAAAATGAGGAAGAAGAAGAAAACATCCGGGGAATCCTCTATCGGTCAAAACAAGGAAGAAGAGGCAGAATAATTTGTTGAAAGGCCTACTCTCTCCATTGATGATGTCATCAAGGCAGTTACTGTGGATGGGAATCTGCAACCAATGATAGAATTCTATGATGAGTATAGTGACTCAGACAAAAGGATCTTGGAAGAAGCTACAGTTAAGTACTTAAACATATGTAATAAAGCATTCATTGAAATCATCTCTCTAATCCCCAAGAGTTTAGACAAAGTACTTGAACTCAGAAAAGACAATGCCAAGGAAAAGGACTTGGAGATCCAGGAACAGATAGCTATTCAGCTCTATCCTTCTATCACTCCAAAACAAATGAACATGATCTTCAAGGATTGCAAGGATGAGTTCCGGAGCAAAGCCAGAATGAATAAGCTTATGCTCGAAGAGACTGATCAGGTGGCAAAAGAGACTGAAGACATCCTCTGAAATGCATATAAAAGATTCAATCTTCCTATTATAGAGGACATAAGTGATGATCCTTCTGCCATGGATGTCGAAGGATTAAGTGCATCAAAGGAAGATTCTACTGAGAAAATTGTAGAAGAGTCAAAGGAGATAGGTGAGGAGAAGACTAGGGACTTGGATTCCTCTGTTCCAGAAGAGGAAGTCCATGAAGAAGTAAACATCTCTCTTCTAGATCCCCCAACAGACTCCAAAACTGAAGGAGAAGCAAGAAAAGAGGAGAAAGCAAGTCAAGAAGAGGAGAAAAAGGGAAGAGAAGAAGAACAAACAGAGAAGATCTCTGATGACAGCTCTGAGGCTGCAAAAGGAAAGAAATCTCCGGCAAGAGACACTGCAGAAGTAGTGAAGAATTTCTTGACCAAGGAATTAATGGAGATAGATGAACCAGAACTGTTTCATGGACCACTCAATTTTGACTCCCTCTCTCCGGTCCAGACAATGAAGGTAGCATCTTTTGCTCAAGCTAAAGCAAAAGAAAAGCTTCTGAAGTCTCACATGGAAGACTGTGAGCTAATAGAGATTGCATCTAGTGTGCTAGAGAAAATCATGCCATCCTTTCAAAAGGATCTTTCAGCCTCCTCATCCGGTAATCTGAAATCTCTTGTTAATTCTGTTAGCACACATTTTGATTCTTTGGAGAAATCAGCAGAGGAGAAAGTCCAAAAAGAGTTTTTGGGTAAGAGATTCTCTGAAGTACAGGGGCTCATAGCAAGTGATTGGAGAAATCTAAATATTGGAATAAAGAGCCTAGAAAATGCTCTTAAAGATGGCAAAAAATTATACAAATTTTGTTTATCTTGGTCCACAGTGACAGCAAACATTGCGAAGAAGGTGGAAGAACAAGAGGGTAAACTATCAAGTTTATCTCAGAGTTTTGATCCTCTCACCTCATCCATAATGAATCAAGAGTGCCAGGCTATTGCCACTATAAATGAGATAAAGAGGCTTGAGAAGGAGAAGAATAGAATAAGTAGAATGAGTGAACTAAGAGGGATAATTATCCCTAAGTTAGAGGCAATGTATGAGGCCCTAACTGATGCTCAGACCACAGCCCGGACCAGTAATCTGACAGACCTAAAGAGGGCAGAAGCTTTTACATTTTTATTAAGTGGTCACATCTCAATTTTGGACAAGATGAAGTAGAGTTGGGCAACAGAATTTGTCCAGTTGAAAACCACTTTTGCGGATATACTTAAGTATATGTAAGTATAACATGTATATACTTATGCGGGTATGTATAGGTTGATTTTTTTTGCAAATTTTGTTGTGCGGATTTCACCCTTTGCCATTGATGTCAAAGGGGGAGTGAGGAGTAGTGAAAAATGTGGAATCCAGCTAAGGGGGAGCTCCGGTAAAAGTGTACATAAGATAGAGCATTAGCCAAAGGGGAGTGTGCTATGACACTTAGTCATTTTTCACTAAGTGTTGCCATCAATGCCAAAGGGGGAGATTGTTGGAAAGAGACACTGTGTGGCTTCATTATTGTTGTCATTGATGGCAACAAAGTTTATCCCACACATCTGCAGCACATAATAGGTCTTTATCAGAAGTCAGATTGAAGAGTGATTTGGTCTAGTGAGTAAGAACAGAGCATGCAACAAGGTCCGACAATCAGGTCTGGATCTCTCAGAGGCTATAACTCAGCAAAGTGTGGACTTGGGAAAGTTAATAAGAGTATCATGTCTACTATATTCCAGAGATTAAGCCTCCGGTGATGAAAGAGTGAAAAGATATGAGCACCTAAGTGTTGGGTTCCTGACAAGCAGAGTAGACTGAGGAAGAACTGACCGGCAGAGCATCAGACCTTAATCCAGATGAGAAATTGATGGTGATCAAGCTTCTTGAGGGATCATTCATGGTTGGCCGACATGATTGATGACTTCTATGTCTATATTTTTGATACGCATCACATATTAAGTATGTAAATATCTTGAGTATTTCGGTTGCCGACTAGAAAGATGTTGAAATCCTTGGCGCAGATATATATACCAGATGGATTTTAGTATGAAGGTGTGTGTGTTAAGAAATAGTGTGCGAAGAAAATCAAAGAGTAGTGTGGAAGTAGCTATACAAGTACAATATGTGACAGAACAGCAACACTAAGCAGAGAAAGAATGAAGTGCAGCAGATTAGTATATTGAGCCTAACCAGAATTGAACCTCAGCATATGTGGATGCCTCTGATCAGTTCAAACACTTGGTTACTTTCTATATACCTTGTAGACAATGAGTCTCTTGTAGACAGTGAGCCTCTTGTGAGCAGTGTGCTCGGGCAGTGAGCCCTAGTTGGCAAGTGCCATTTTGTACTTCTATTCTTTTAACAGAGAATACAATCTTGGGTTAGTCACCCCATGGTTTTTCCCTTAATAGGGTTTTCCATGTAGAAATCCTTATGTTATGCGTGTTGATTTCTTTTTTTCTCTCATGATCATGTATGCTTATATGTTTTGATACTCACTATTTTTTAAAGAAGAAAAGAAAGTTAAATAAATAAGATAACTGATTCACCCTCCCCCTCTCAGTTATCCACCTTGTTTCCAACATAGAGGTTGTGGATAAATGTGGAGTAGAAATGGAGCACATTATGGCTCAAATCTTGGATATACAAAATAATATTTTTGATATTATACATGATGTAACATGATCGTACATTGATGTGTCTACAAAACTGAGTGCACATTCATTCAAGTGACAACTAAAGAAAATCCTAATGACTAGAATATAAGAGCATCCCTATTCTTTCAATACTAAGCATATGAATAAATTGACGAGAATGAAAGGAATAATTAATTAATTCTTCAAGGGAACACATAAGAGGAAGACCTCCTTCAACATAATTTTCAAAACATATGATTCTCAAAGATTCAAATTCATTTGGCAAACCGTCTCTTTTTGGCATAGCAATCATGATGTGTGTCATGGAGGTGTTGTCACCTTTCTTTCTCTAAGGTGGCATTCACATATTGTCGAACATGAATGTGACCCCACCAACCAGACACTCTAGACCCTTCTCAATATTGATAATCATTCTTTTGGAATTATTAATGTTTGTGCTTCTAGTGATGTGGTTGAAAGATCTTTCTTGTGGTGATGGATCACCGATTCAATGCTCACTGCCACTTGGGTTCTGTGTGGAGATTTTAATATGGTAGAGATGGATTATGATAAAAATAGTTCTCTTCCTATGTGCTAGATAGATGGTGAGAGGGAGGCTTGGTATTACATGTGCAATAAATTAGGCCTTTTTGATCCCAACATTAGCCACTGTCATGATCATGCCCACTAGCTTATGTGGAGTAATTTCTAGTCTAGATCTGACAAAGTTTATAAATAGCTTGATCATGCTATGATATCAACCTAGGCCTTTTTTCTTTTTCTAACTATTTTCCTCTTCTAGTGGTTCCTTTTCTAGATGTTCTTCTTTCTGACCACTCTCCCATTTAGTTCTATATTGACAGGAAGTTCTCATCCCAAGAACAATAAGACAATTATTTCTCAATACTTCCTTGCTGACTCATCAACCCACATTGGCCCATATTCATCAGATTTAGAATCTTTGAAAGGAAGCAGGTATGCAAAACAACTTCCTACACTGATCTAATGAGGAAAGTTATGAAAATTTTAATCTTTTACAGTTACAGATTATGAGATACACATTAACATAAAGGTAACAATACATCAAAAACAAGTACAATGCTCACAACACAAGATATACCCAAGGAAAACCCTTTCAAGTGAAAAACCCCACACTCCAAAACCTACATAATGTATTATCAAATCCAAAGAAGATTACAACACACTTGCAATGCAAGCTCTTTCAGGAGTTCACAAATGTCGATTCCTAGAATAATTCCAGCAACATAACGGTACCTATAAATGAACCATACATACACTACTCCAAGCACCTGTATTTATAGAGTTACAAGGCCAAGATAGGAAGCTTCTAGAGGCGGGCATCCAAATTGGCCTCGTGGCCCATTTCCCAATGTTGTTTCCCCTGTAGTGACACTTGTTCAACATGCACTTGACCCCCTTATATCCCTCATAACCTATAAGTTTGACTTTCCCAAGTTTGGGTGCTCCATTGAAGAATAGAGTATGATAGATGCTCGTACACATCTTATAGTTGTCATAGAATCTATCATACATGACAACACTTACCATTGTAAGAGAATCTATCATAACTAACTAATAATAGAATATTCCTCGTACAACTTGTCATAGTCAAACTTGGGCACCTAGGATTGCCTTCTCACATGCAAAGATGCTTCATGGCACTTGTCTCACCTATCATAGGAATCTCTATTTCTAGCTCTTACATGTCATAGATTCTGTCATATTTCATACCCTATTACACAAGCCACAAGATGTTGACACATGGCATATTTGTGCCACCTCAAATGGGATGCCTACATTTTCAAGTGTTGACTTGTCCATCGAAGTCATCTTCTAAGTGGGATGACATCTAAACATGCCACCTAACACTAAATGACAAATCCATATGACCAAAATTAAAAACAACATAGGCAAATAAATAAATACATAATCAAATAACAAATACTAGGAATTTGCAAATGTTGAGACAACCTTAATTCCCAACATTCTCCCACTTGTTTAACACCATGCAAGAGCCAATAGAATGACAAGATTTAACTGCTAGAGGCCAAAAGGCCCATAGACTCTGAACACCATATGAACTTCTCTATGCTCACAGGTTTTGTCAAGGAATCTACAACATTTGTCAGTGTCAACTTTTTCCAAATTCACCATCCCATTTTTTACCATGTCATGAACAAAATGGTACTGGACATTGATATGCTTTATCCTCGCATAGAAATGGATTCTTCACCAAACATATGGCACTCTGACTATCACAACAAATGGTAATCTTCCTTGCATCAAACCCAATATCAGAACACAATCTCTTAAGCCAAATGGATTCTTTACAAGCATGAGTTGCTGCCATGTACTCTGCTTTAGTAGTGGACAATGTGATCATAGGTTACCACTTACTCATCCAAATAATAGCACCACTAAACATAGTAAACACATAAGCATTGGTGGATCTCTTGTTGTCAATGTCACCTATCCAATCTGAATCTACAAATCCTCGAATACAAAGTGAATGCCAATCCCTTGTAGGATAACAATGATAAAATAAGGAATACTTAGAAGTACCCCACAAGTATCTAAACACTCTCTTCACTTCATCCCAATGTACCCATCCAGGATTAGCCACAAATCGACTGAGGATTCCACTACTTAGGTAATGTTTGGTCTTGTAAAGACCATAGCATACATCAAGCTACCAACTGCACTAGCATAAGTTACCAAAATCATGTCCTTCACCTTAGTAGGAGATTTTGGACAATCCTTAATAGATAACTTTTTCCCCAATAAAAGAGGAACAATCAATGGTCTACAAGATTCCATGCTAAATCTCTCCAACACTGAGTTCACATACTTACTCTGTCCTAACTAAAGTTTTATGTTAGCTTTGTCTCTTCTGATTTCCATTTCCAAGGCATACATGGCTACCCTTAAATATTTCATTTCAAATTGTGCTAAAAGATGAGGCTTCAAATCAAAAATCAAATTCTTACCATTCCCAATGAACAACATATCATCAACATACAATGTAATAATGATAATGCGATGATCTAATTTTGATCTTAGAAGTCCCAAACTCAACACAAAGGCATCAAATTTATGGTACCACATCCTAGGAGACTATTTCAAACCATACATAGACTTTTTTAACTTGCATACTAAATGCTCCTTACCTTTCTCAATGTATTGCTTAGGCTATGACATATAAATTTTCTCCTCCAAATCACCATGAAGGAATATTGTCTTCACATCCATTTTCTCAACTTCAAGATCATACATTGTAGCAAGTGATAGGAAAAATCTAATGGATGCCATCTTTTCAATGGGAGATAAAATCTCACCATAATCTATTCCCTCAACCTAGGAATGACCCTTTGCAATCAACATTGCCTTAAACTTCTCAACACTGCTATTTGAACCAAACTTCTTGAACACCCATTTGCATCCAACAAGTTTATGTCCATCAGGAAAGGGCACCAAATCCCAATTATTGTTTTTCTTCAAGGAAGCCATCTCTTCTTCCATGGTCTCTTTCCAGGAATATGCATCACCCATACCCATAGCCTCTCTTATAGTCCTAGGCTCATCAATGTTAGAAATGAAAGCAAAAATACAACTAGAATCATGCAATGAATAACCAAACCTATCAAGTTGCCACCTTATCCATGTGGACCTCCTCAAAAGTTGAGGTTGAGGTTCTTCATCATCTTCTGAGCTTTCAGAGCTGCTAGAGCTCTCCTTATCATTAGATCCAACAAATGTTTTATATTCAAATTTATCATGGGTAGAAGGAAGCTAAAAAAAATCCTCTTTGCTCTCTTCTTTCTTTGGATGTAGAAAAATAGAAGGATTGAGCTCTCTGAAGATCGTGCTTCTTCTATATAGAACTCTCTTGGCCACTGGATCCCAAAGATTGTACCCTTTCACACCGATATCATAAATGATGAAGATACACTTCACAGCCTTGTTCTCCAACTTAGGGCTCTTCTCCTTAGGCACATGTGCATATTCCTCACAAAAAAATACTCGAATGTGTCTCAATAAAGGATTTTTACCAAACCACACCTCCATAGGTGTCTTATCAACAAGCATCGATGTAAGAGATCTGTTAACCAGGTAACAAGCGGTAGCAATAGCTTTAGCCCAAAACTTTTGTTCAAGGCTAGCTCCACTTAGCATACTCCTAGCCCTTTCCATAAACATTCTATTCATCCTCTCTACAACTCCATTCTACTAAGTGGTATATGGAGTTGTCTTGTGCCTCTCAATCCCATCTTCTTTATAGAACTTGTCAAAATCTATTGAACAAAACTCACTACTATTGTTAGTCCTCAAACATTTAACCTTTTTATCCTTTTGATTCTCTACAAGAGATTTGAACTCTTTTAATCTACTAAAGAGCTTAGATTTGCATCTAAGTAAATACACCCATGTCCTTCTACTGTAATCATTAATGATAGAAAAAAAGTAAATAGATTTTGAAATCGAAGGAAAATTAATAGGACTAAACACATTAGAATGAATCAAGTCCAACACCTCAAAAGATTTATGAGAACTAGAATAAAACTAAACATGGTTTTGTTTTCCATAAATGTAATATTCACAAAAACTAAAATCAATATTATAGTCATTCATCCTCTCAATGAGGTTTTCATTTTTCAGGGTCCTCAAACCTTTTTTACCAATGTGACCAAGCCTTTGGTGCCATAACATTGTCTTCTCAACTGGAAGTTTCATCTCAATAGAATGAGAACCCTTAGGTACCTAGAAAACATGACCATCAGAAGTAGATGCAATAGTCCTCTTCGTTGTTGGTTCCAATGGTGAGGATGAAGACTTTGAAGTTCTCTTCTTTGAAATAGAGGCACTATTGCACTGAACCGCACATGCATCAAGCTGAAATAGAGTGCCAATCTAAACACACTTAGCTAGCACCATAGCTCCTCTAGTCATCTTGCATCCTCCATTTGAGAAAACAACTTGTACACCCACATCATCCAATTTACTTGCAAACAATAGATTTGATACTACACTAGGGATATGTAGAACACCATTGATCCCCTTCATTCATCCATCATGGAATTGAATCAAAACTCTTCCATGGACAATAATCTTCATGTGAGAATCATCACCCAAGTACACCTTTCCACCATCATATTCTCCATACTTAGTGAACTGATCCTGATGTGAGCTCATGTGGAAAGATGCATCTGAGCCAATAAGACACACATCCTTAGATGCATGAGTTGCCAAGGAAACGACAAATACTTCTCCTTCATCCTGAGAGGACTTGTCAGAATTTGAATCATAGTTCTTCTTTTTCTTCTTCTTTTCCTCTTTGCATTCCTTGTGAAAATGACCAAGTTTGTCATAGTTCCAACATATAGTCTTGGATTTTCTAGGAGACTTATATCTCCCATAGGATTTGGATCTTCCTTTTTCTTCCTTCTTCTTATCCTTTTTATTTCCTTTCTCTTTAGATCTACCACGAATCGCAAGAGCCTCCTTAGCCGATTCAAAATATTTTCTCTGCATCTCTTCAAACAATAATGATGCAACCAATTCATCCATATTGAAGGTAGTAGTGGTACTCCCAATAGCCATAACAAGGTGGTCGCAAAAATTTGGTAAGGAACATAGTAATGTCATACATCAATCCTCCTCCTCCATCTTCACACCAATACAGGTCAACTGGGCAACAAGCATATTGAATGTATTCAGGTGATCAACGACAAATCCTCCATCTTCCATACTCAAGAGAAAACAATTTATTTCATAGAAATAACTTGTTCACCAGGGATTTAGCTTGATAAATATCTCCAAGTTTCTTCCAAAGATCTTTTGCATTATTCTCTTCATGGATTTTTAGGAGCACTAAATCAGCCAAACAAAGTCTTATCAGACCCTTAGCCTTTTGATCCATCAGATCCCAATTTTCTTGGTTCATGCCTGATGGCATGGTTCTGGATACTGTGATCCATAGATCTCTATCCACAAATAAGTCCTTCATCTTGAGTTTCCACAACTCAAATTTTCCTCCATTAAACTTGTCAATCTCAAACCTAGCTAATGTGCTCACCATCTCTTTCCTGCAACAAAGATTTCAAAATCATCTGCACAAGCTCCCACTCAATGAAGATCAGCTCAAAAATCCCTCTAGCCAACAAGTAGAACCAAAGGTGACCAGGCTCTAATACCAAATGAAAGGAAGCAAGGTATGTGAAACAACTTCCTACACTGATCTAATGAGGAAAGTTATGCAAATTTTAATCTTTTACAGTTACATATTATCAGATACATATTAACAGAAAGGTAACAATACATCTGTTACATTGTAAAATGTGTACACTAGCATTTTACACTTAGTTTAGCATCTGGGTGGACCTAAAATGTTTACACTTGTTAATCAGGATCTATTTTAACACCTTTTGAGCATTAAACAATTAATTCTCAATCCTGATGATAAAACTTGACAAAATAACTATGAGACTAACCTAAGAACACCTTAAGTAACTTGTGTTGCAATTTTGGGGTAAAGGAAAAGGGCACCCAAGTGCCCTGGTCCCTCATTTAGCCCCAACCTATTTTATAGGAATGTTGGCTTAAGATATCTTAAGTGGTTCCTCTTGTTGGCCTTATTTGGTTTTATCCATCATTTGTGAGTGGGAATGCATATAAAATCAAGTTATTTAATTCATTTGAACACACCTAAGCTATCTCTAACTTCTTGAAGGATTCTTGTACTCTCTCTTCTTCTCTACTCTTCTCTAAATCTCTCTATGGTGGATTATTGCTACGACACTAATTGCAAATCTTGTGAATATCTTTCTACTTATTTGGGCTACACCAACTTCTTGAGTCAAGTTGTGATCCCACATCAAGCATGCTAGGGTTTCCATGCTCATGGTGACTTCTTTCCTTCATGTTTTGTTCTAGCATTCCATTCTACTTTAGATTTGCCTCTACCCTCCTAAGGCACACGCTTTTTATCTATCATCTTTTCTATTGTGGAGGTGGAAACACCATTCACAGAGCTTGACTTAAGCAAGCTCCTAAATAGCACCCAACCTTCTCCTCTTTCCTTGTGTGCAAGTCAAAGAAACATATTTTTTAAGGTGATTTCTGAGAAGAAGACAAAGCTTATAGGTATAGAACTGATGAAAGTATTAGTTTTTGTAAACCCTAAAAAAGGCCTAGGGCACCCAAGCACCTTGGTCCTTGGTGTTTCTACTCCCAGATCCAGGTTTTGATCTGATCCCTCATCTCTGCTATCCATTTAGTTTCTTGTCTTGCCCTAGTTTGATTGGTTGGATTTGGGTTGATTCTTCTGTATACAATAAATGGACAAGGCCCCTGTAGTTTGGCTCTCCTTCTTGGGTAGAATCCAAGCTCAACTTATGTTCTAATGTTGGATAGAAGAGGGTTTGACCTAGTTTGATCTATTGAGCTAGTCTCTCTTTTCTATCTAACAACATAAAAAACAAGTACAATGCTCACAACATAAGATATACCTGGGGAAAATCCTTTCGGGTGAAAAACTCCATACTCCAAAACATTCATAATGTACTATCAAACCCAAAGAAGATTACAACATAATTGCAATGCAAGTTCTTTTAGGAGTTCACACATGTCAATTCCTGGAGTAATTCCGGTAGCATAATGGTACCTGTAAATGAACCATACATACACTTTCCAAGCACTAGTATTTATAGATTTATAAGGCCAACGTAGGAAACTTCCAGAAGTGGGCATCCAACTTGGCCTCATGGCCCATTTCCCAATGCCTTTGTCCCTATAGTGACACTTGTTCAACATGCACTTGACCCCCTTACATCCATCATAACTTGTGATTTTGAGTTTCCCAAGTTGGGGCGCTCCATCCAAGAATAAACTATGAGAAATGCCTTACACATCTTACAATTGTCATAGAATCTGTCATATATGACAATACTTACAACTGTAGGAGAACCTGTCATAATTGACTAATAATAGCATATTCCTCTTACAACTTGTCATAGTCAAACTTGGGCGCTTAGGATTGCCTTCTCACATGCAAAGATGCTTCATGACACTTGTCTCACCTATCATAGGAATCTTTATTTCCACCTCTTACATGTCACAGATTCTATCATATGTCATAACCTCTTACACAAGCCACAATATGCCAACACATGGCATATTTGTGCCACCTCAAATGGGATGCCTACATTCTCAAGTGTTGACTTGTCCATCCAAGTCATCTTCCAAGTGGGATGACATCTCAAAATTCCACCTCACACTAAATGACAAATCCAGATGACCAAAATTAAAAATAACATAGGCAAATAAATAAATGCATAATCAAATAACAAATACTAGGAATTTGCAAAGGTTGAGACACCTTAATTCCCAACAATCTTAAGCCAAGGTATACTTAGCAAATAGGTTATATTGACTAGTGGAACAATGCCATCAAGTGCACTACCCATTTCCTTCATATCTATGGCCATCGGCTTGTGACATTTCACTGTCACTCATACGAGTCTACCACCTCAAAGCTCTGCCAAGCCACCATTGAACTTGAATCCAACCCCTTTGCTCTTGCTCTCTAATTGAAGGTGGTTGAGTTTCACCATCAAAAGTAGATTGTTAATAATCATACTACTAGAGGGGCCCAGATTAAGGCTGAGATTGTGCTAGCTCAAAGTTGGGGATAGAGCTTCTAAAGAATTTTTTGAAGCTCATCATGCCCACCACACCTCCCAAGTCATTAAGAAAATCTATGATAGACACCAATTTCTCAAAGAGCTCCTAGACATTCTCCAGGCCTTCACTTGGCATTATGATTAAGTTTTCAAAGCTCAAGATAATTCTCTTGAACATGATCACGCTTTGTAGGAATGTCTTTAGGTTGTCCCTTACAAAATTTCCTCTTCTTAGCATGTGTATTGTGATAAATTTCTCTCCATTTCTGACCTTTGTAAAGTTGTCTTCACTATGGCCAATGATAAATCCCCAAGGTGTGATGGTTTTCCTTGTGAATTTTATAAGACACTTTGGGATAATATGGGCAAAGATCTTCATAAAGTTTACCTTGAAGATTTTCATTCTAATTCTTTAGGAAAATCTATTAACAAAGGAAACATTAAGCTCATACCTAAGTATAGAGATCCTGATGATATTTTTAATTGGTGGCCAATCACCTTCCTTAATGTCTTCTATAAGATCATTGCCAAAGCACATGCCTTGAAATTGAGACATCTTTTTTTGCAAACCATCCAGACTAAGGAAAATAACTTTATCAAATCTAGATTTATTTTGGATAATATTATTGTTGTGTGGAAAGGTATGGAATGGGCCCCTCACTCTTAGTAGCAAGCCATTTTTATCAAAATAAATTTTTCTAAAGCTTGTGAACACATTAAGTGGCCCTTCATCATTGCTATTCTTTAATCTTTAGGATTTGGCCCACACTTTGTTCAATTTGTGTGCATGCTTTTTGCAGATGCCTCTGCTTGCAACACTATCAATGGCTACCAATCTTCTGCCTTTGGCCTCTTTAGGTCCATTTGTCAAGGATGTCCTTTGGTTCCTACCCTTCATGTTCTTACTACAAAGGGATTTGGTTATCTTGTATCCCATTCGGTCTCCCAACAGCTTGTCAAAGGCATCATCTCTCTTCCCAATTCTACTACTTAGCTAGTGAATAGGCATTTTTTTATGACTCTTTCCTCACTCTAATAGAGGAAGGAAGCAGTACCAAGCAAGCTCTTCACTATTTGGATATATTTTGTAAAGCCTCAGGATCAAGCATTCAATGGCAAAAGACTCTAAGTTCCTAACAATCTTTTCTTCCTAAGCCTCCTTGGTTTGACACTTTTAGGTGCAAGTGGATTGGGCCTAGAGAAATATTTCAATTTCTAGGCATCCCTTTTACTTTTCAAGCCTCTCTCGCTAATCTATGGTAGGAGGTTATCTCTAGAATTAAGAAGAAACTATCCTATTAGATCACTAAGCCCTTATCTCTAGCAGGTAATTTTCAAATTTGTTCTAAAATTCTCATTGCTACCCATGTTTATTGTTTCTCTTGTCGGGTCCCTTCTAAAGCCTCCTATCAAAAGATTTAAAGCTTCTTAGGGAATTTCTTTTGGCCTCATTTGAGAATCATAGAGGGTTTCATAGAGTCTCATGGGAGTATTGCTACCTCTTGCATGATTCTAGAGGGCTTGGTTTGATTTCTATTCAATGCTAAGGTATGGATCTCTGCACTAAATGAATCATTAGAGCCCTTGAAGTTAATGAGGCTTAGAAAATTATTGTGCATAATTGTATTTCTTTAGGCATTCCTCTTGGGAAGCATGCCTGGAAGGGGATTGATCTCCATACCCTTCTCATTATGAAAGATCTCATTCCAATTTAAGGAACCTTTTTCATCAAAAGTATTTGGAAATCTTGGGAAGCTTTGAAGCATCGGTTCTTTGGAATGGTACTAGATTTCACAATGGTTTCTCTCTTAACCAGAAATCCATTTGGTGGTCTCCTATCGTTACTTGTGAAAATCATACTCTTGCTTGAATCCCTTGGGTTTGTGCTTTGAGGTTTTTCAAGAAAGGTATCAAGACCCTTCTAGATCTATTTTCCAAAACCACCAAAAATTTATTATCTTGGCCTAAATCTAAATCTCAATTTCATTTGACCAATTAGGATCATGAAAATTTTCTTATGATGATTGGTGCAGTACCTCTAGATAGCATTCATAAAATTGGGGTCTGGTGTTATAAACAATGGTGGAAAGATTGGAAGTGGTATCTTGATACTCCAATTCATAGATATAAACTCCACAAGGGATATTTATGGCTTTCACCTCACTTACCCATGGTTCTTGATTTGAACCAATAGTGGCTACTTCAGTCTCCTCTAGCTATCTAGCAGTGTAGATTGTGTACCATTTGGTCAGCCATTCTTGAGCCCAAGCTTGCTCGTTTCACTTGGTGTATCCTTTTCCAATGTCTACCTATTTGGTACCAGGCTAACTCATACTGGTATTAAGGGCCCAAAATTCCCTTTCTATGGTCACTAGGAAATGTTTAAGCATCTCTTCTAGTTTTGTCCTAGGGCTTAAGCAGCCTAGACTTGGATCCATGATTTCTTCAAGCCATTTCAGTCTAAACCTCTCCAATAATATGGTGTTATTAGGGTATTGGCCTCGAATCCATTCTAAATTCACTCAAATTTGGCATACTTTTAGGGTGGAAATTCTTTTCAACATATGGAAGAAAAAAATGCTACTTTATTTTAGCATGTATAGTTGATTCCACTTTTTCGCTTTATACAAAAGTTGTGATTTGTTCCAATGTTCTAATGTATATCTAGGTGAAAGCTAACAGAGTTTCACTTGAGGTTGCACATTTATAGATGCTTCTATACCATTGGGGTAATGCTCCATGCACATCTACTAGAGTCCCTCCTATGCTTGCTTCTAGTCGGGGTCACTGTCCACCTCATGGGTGTCGTAAGGGATGCAATCATTATGTTTGTAGAGATCAGGATGCTCATTCCCAGGCCTCTCAGCCTCATGTGCACAGAGACCATGCTCATCAAGGGTGGCCTCATCCTTCTTTCCATTGGTCTATTTCTCCCCACACCCTTAGGCATGGGTCTGTAGGTTGGCTAGATTCTAACAAGTTCCACTAGCTAGCTCTTTCCATTTCTCTTGTTCGTGACAATCCGACTGAAGATGTTAATAAGAATGAGGATGTTGATGAGGATGGTTGGGATCCTCCTATGAACACTTCAGACCTTGCTAATGTATGGAGCAAGCTAGATGATCAGGACCCTCTGCTTTCTAGTGGTGTGGCTATTATTACTTAGTGGTCATGTTATTTTTTATTTTTGGGCTTCTGCCCTGTTTGGTCTTTGGGGTGTGACTAATTCCACCCACTTTTTTTTGTGAATATGTGTAATATTATTTTTATATAAATATTAATGACATAGGCACTTATTCATAAAAAAATGTTTAGATTTAATTTTTCTAATGAACCAAATCTAGATGTTCTAAATCTAGCACTCACTACCCTCATGGATTATAGAAGGATAGAGCAAGTGAAGAACATAATCATAGTGGAGGAAGATATATAAAATCTAGATGAATGAACTTGTTCACACAAGCCTCCTAGATCAAACTTGCTTGTGCTTCACAAGCTATATGTTGCCTCCTCAAATTGTGTGCCATTTTATCTTTTGTAACCTATTACCTTTTGTCTTTTGTAAAAAGAAAAATATTGCAAAAGGGAAGGTCGACCTACCTAAAGGAAAAATGTATTTTTTCTTTTATTGAAAATTCAAAGAAAGATGAATTTACAACTATTAGATCTAGGTTAGTTACGAATGGATGCCTAAAATGAGTTTGATCTCAAACATTTAATTGCAATCTAATCTAGACCATTAGTGAAGGATGAATCCTAGCCATCCATTGTATACTAAGTGCTCTTGCATCCTGTTTAAAAAGGAAATCACTCTTCTTTGTATAGTTGATCTAGAATTGTCAATCCTTGTCATACTTCTAGAATTAATACAAATAGCTTACTTCATGGTTTCCTACAAATTCTTTGTTGGCGATTGTTGATATTTGTTGAGTTTTTTCTATTGATTGTAAAAGTTTACTTCATGGTTCCTTTTCATTTAGATAATATTTTCTATAGTTATGACTAAAAAGATACAAGTATTTGATGGATCTCATGTTCATACTACTGGTCATTTGTTGATAGTAAGTTGCTCTGTGTAGTTAGTTTGAACACATTTACTATTTTAAGTTTAGGTATGAGATATTTAATTGGGATGTGCCATAACTAGGTGTTTGATGAAATTACCTCATAATGTGAAAATCATTTCATTACCTTTAAAGATGCACTATCTTTGTGGCATTGTGGGATTACCTAGTTAAGCAACGATTGGTTATTCTAGGATTTGTCTATTTATATTTTGACTTCATGATTGTATAACAACATAGTATCCTTTTTGAAAACCCTTTTCTTTCTCATCCATCTTTTCATCTTTAGTTTTTCTCAAAATGATTAGGTTTAGGACTCAACATCAACACATTATAAATATGATGGAAATAAATTGTTTCCAGTGTTTAAACCCATGTTAGATCTTAGATTTGGAAACCACCTAGGGTTTGTGAGTATATTTTCCATCTTGAATCCAACTCATTTATTTTGATTCTAGTGAACATTTGTGTAAGGCCCCTTGTTGAAACAACAAAGAATGTAAAACAATTGAGTTATCCAACAAGGCCAAGACCTGGCTAGTAAAGACCTCAGGGTAGTCATTCTCTAATTCATTGGGATTTGATTCCTTTTAGGAAAGATAAAGTATTTAGTATTTTATCTATGCTTTTGTATGCAAAAACACCCATTAATAAATTGGTGCTAGGAGGGATCCAAATTGGAATCAATGAGACTCATTAATAGATTTGGCTCAATTGGTGAAGATTTATTGCAACTAGATCAGTATTGAAGAACCAAGAAAGATAAAGGTTAGCCCATGTCTAGGCATACTCACTCCATACTTAAGTTTTACATTCATGCAAGGAAATCCTCAGTGCATGTCTTGTTTTGGTCAAAACCTTTCTCCCATTCACTTTCCTAATTATCATGCTATACCAAAGAAAACAAATAAGATTTGTTCCAAGTTCCAGGTTAATGATCCAAATAGGACTACAAAGGAACACATTAAAATTCTTTTAGATGGATATGGACGACTACAAATAGAACATGAATATGTTGGATAATGACTATTCCCATACTCCTTAGGAGAAGAAGCATATTATTGGTTTGTATATCTTCCTATAGGATATATCACTTCATGGAAACATCTAGAAGAAGATTTACTATATAGGTTCAGATTTCCAATTGAACCACTGCTTTGGATCGATAGTTTTCTGATATCAAAAGACATGAGAATCTAGTTTCTTTGGGAACCCTAGGGATGCCAAATCAAATCTACATGATCAACAATGCACTAGAAAACCACACTCCTATCCAAAATCTAGTCCCAATTCTTGGTTAGATTACAACTATTCAAGTGATGGTTATGCATCCTAGAGCACCCATTTTAGAAGTACCTCCTCCAAGCTAGCCCTTCTTTATTTCATCTTCAAACACAACATTCACAAAAGTTAATGAAGAAAAAAATGACATCAAAGAATTACTTGAGCAAGTCAAGAAATTGACTACCAAGGTGACTCATTTAAAAAATCTTGAAATACATACTTGCAAGGTTCCCAATGGAATCAAAATTAGAATTTTTAGAGACCAAATAGGACCTAGAACACCAAACCTAACACTGGTGGAGTTCCATCCCCACTTGAGGGTTAAAACCAAGGTGAGGCTTGGTCATTTGGGAGAGTTCTATTAGTAGAAGAATCCATGTCTAATTGGTGCAGGTTTCATAACACTAATGCTCATTCTAAATTGGATTGTCATGAGTTCTAGGTCTTCTCAAATATTTTTCAAAGGGAAGTCTGAAATGTTGAAGCACAAGACACTATTCCTCTAATAGGATATGAACTTGTTCCATCAACCCACTATGATACAACCATGGTACTAGAAAGCTATGGGTTTCTTAAACAAGAAGACAATGAATCTAATGATGAGATTGATGAGGTTTAGGCATATCAGTAGTATACCAATAGGAATGCCTAAAATCTTAGAATTAATAAGCCCAAGGGTCTATAGAGGAAATCAACAAGATAGGACAATACATGGCTGAGGAGATGAAGAAAATGAAGGTAGTCTCCCTATTTTTGAACTAATAAAGATTCCTAAAGTTAAGAAAGATTTCCTTCAATATTTAGAAGAACCCTTGCTCAAAGAGAATGCTATGAAAGAAACTCCATTTAGGGATAATCAAGTAAGACATCATCGGGGAAAGGATAATCTCCCCATGAAAACTATTGATGCCCATGTCTCTATCTACAAAGAGAAAAGAGAATGTCCACCTTTCTTGTTGACATTAAGAATATTTAGTAAAAATCTTCATACTTGTCTGGTAGATTCAGGTGCTTCCACCAATGTCATGCCTTTATTAGTCAACAAGACCCTTGGTCTCACCCCTACCAAATCTTCAGGGAAAGTGACCTAGTTGGATAAGACTGAGGTTAATGTCATAGGTAAACTAATTCATGCCCACATGCAATTGGCTTCAAACCCTTGTATCCAACAATATATTAATATTCAAGTTGTATCTATATACCTGATGCATATGGGATGTTGTTGAGTAGGGTCTGGTCTAAAACTTTGAATGGCTATATGGCTATTGATTTCTCCCACATGAGACTCCCTTGGAGAGGAATCACAAATAAGATTCCAATAGACAAGGAACTTAAGATGAAACATCTGATAACATAGTACAATCAAAATAATAAACTTTTATATTTAGAAGTAGATCTTGGTGTATATTTTTGCACTAAAATGGAAAAGGTAGAAGAAGTACTACTTGCTTTTGTTTCCAGATCTAAGATAGTTCCCAAAGAACACCCTCAAAAAACTTATGAAAATCCTATCTATGGGCAAAATAGCATAGAAATATTAATTGAATCATACAAGGAAACTTCTTTCAAAGATGGAGGGGTCTTTGAGATTTTTAGAGGATTTGTATCCAAATTCACAAGGGATTAGGTCAACATTGGCAAAATAGTATCATTAAAGGATCTACTATTACCAAACTATTGTAGGATCTATAACACCCCTCATTTAGGAATTGACATGTTTACTATGTTTGACTATGACTAGAAAAGTAAAGGGTATCATTATACCCCCATTACAAGAAAATTTAATAAATTTCCTTACACCTTCTACTAAGAAAGAAGATAGAATGAAGGAAGCCTAAGATAGGGAGGCTCTGGTGTCCTCTTCTAAGAAGAAATGAGGTGATCAAATATGGATGCTAAGGTACGATGGCTCTAAATCCAGGCAGGGAGCAGGGGTAGGATTCAAATTAATCAGTCCTAAAGGTAAGGCATTCCTCTCATCTCATAGATTGTAATTCTAATGTGCAAATAATGTATCAAAATATGAAGCAATGGTGCATGGACTCCTTTTTCTATCAAGAAAAGTGTGAAGATGATTCAAGTTTATGGAGATTTAGATCTAGTCATTAAACAAGTAAAGAAATAGTATACTTGTCTGTGATAAGAGGTTAGCATGCTACAGAAAAATAGTATGGGATACTGTAGAGAGTTTTGATGCTCTTAATATCTAGCTTATCCCTAGGAAGAAGAGTCACATAGTAGATGCCTTGGCCCAAGCTATTAGCACTTTCGAACCATTGGCATTATCTTATTTAAAAATATCTTAAGTGGAACTCACCCCTGTACCATCTATCCCAAATAATATCACCAATTTTTAGGTGTTCAAGGATGATCGACACATCCTAGATTTCATTACAAATTCAGGTGTTTTTGAGGACCAATTCATTGAAGAAGCTGATAGAAGTGAAATTTAAATTGATCTAGAGGGAGTGATGAACTTAAAAATCAATACCATCCCCAAGGGAATGATTCAATAAGAAAGATTATTTGACTCTAATCAAATTGGTAAGCACTAGAGCGACTCTAAATAAAAAGGTGGAAGGTATTTGTCTTATAATATGGGTTACACAAAGAATTTCAAGAATGTATTATTAGGTGAAGTTTGCACCCCTGAAGAGAAGGTAGGGATAATCAAATATTTAACAAATTATCATGATGTCATAGGTTGGAGTTACAAAAACCTACAGATGTATGATATATCTATTATCACACATATCATTTCGTTAAATCTAGGAGAAAAACCTTTCAGATAGAAACAAAGTCTAGTAAATGCTCTACTAGAACCTTTTATTTTTTAGGTCAATTTTTTTTTGTTATCAAGGATTATCTTCCCAATCTACCATTCTACCATTCTACCTGGGTAGAAAATTTAGTCCCTATTAGGAAGAAGAATGGAGAGATTAGGCTTTGTGTAGACTTCAAAAATCTAAATAGGGATTCAAAGAAAGATCATTACCATCTTCCATCACTGGATGAATTACTCCAAATAGTAAATGGTTCACAAATAATGTCATTATTGGAAGTACAACTAGGTGATGGTAGAATATGAGGGCAGATTGAAGACAAATTTCACGATAAAATGGGGTATTTATGCATTCAAAAGAATGTCTTTTGGTTTGATCAATGAAGAGGCAATGTTTCAAAGAGCTATGGATATCAAATTTAAATAATTAGTTGATAAATGTATCATCATTTATATGGATGATTTGACTATATTCTCCAAAAGGAGAGGGGACCATATTGATGATTTGCGTAAAGTACTACAATGATGTAGGGAACATGGAATCTCATTGAATCCAAATAAATGTGTCTTTCGGGTTATTGAAGGAAAATCTCAGGACATTTATTTTTGAGAAAGGAATATCTCTCGATCATGTTATAGTACAAGCTATTCTTAAAATCCCACCACCAACAAGCAAGAAAGACCTACAATTTTACTTCAACAAGATTAATTTTGTGAGAAAATTCATCACTGGATTTGTTGAGATAGTCAAACCATTAAATACTATTCTAAAATAAGATTCTAATATTTAATGGACTTAGGAAGTGAGGAAGACATTTTCAAAAATTAAACAAGCAATTTCAGAAGCACCAATACTGGTTATCCTAGATTATACTTTGCCCTTCTACATTTAATCTTTTGCCTCATAACACACCTTTGCAACAATATTAACACAAAAGAAAGAATAGGGTGATGAGATACCTATTTCCTTCATGAGTACTCTATTTAAAGATGCTAAGTTAAGATATCTTAACATTGAATTTTTGCTGAAATTACATATTTTTAGAAAATATAATGATTTAAGCCTTGAAAGGTTCCATTTAAAGGATTTTAATTGAAGAGAGTTTGATAAAACCCCCTTAGATTCAAACCCCCTTGGATAGAACCCCACTAGTTTTAAACCATACCTATAATGGAGTCTCTTCTACACCTATCAAAATGCTCATAAAAACCACTTTTGATTTACCTTTTGGGGGATCAAATGAATTCATTTAAAATTTATGTTTTGTAAGTATGTAGTCCTTATTATAAGCTTCCCAAAAAGTATAATTTTAAATATATTTAATTTAATTATTATATTTATTTTTTATTTCTTGTGAATATAGGTTTTTCACCGAACATCAAGTTCTTTGTTCTACACACATGGAAAATTAGTAAATCAGTGAAAAAAAATTTGAAAAATATCTATGCCCTAGGTATTGATGTCCTTGTTTCAATAGAAAAAGAAAAATTAAATTTTGATACATACAGAAAAAGTTATGTTTTACGGAATACACCTATGTCTAAATTATAATTGGTTTGACTTCAAAACTTAATTAAAAGAATATTCAAAAAAACATTATGAAACCAAATGCATGCCCTATATATCGGTGCTACCAATCTAAATTCAAAAGAATCAGAATTTTATCCTTTGTAGAAAGAAAGTTATGTGCTACGGAATACACATCACCTTAAAAAAATGTTGTTTACTATTAAAAACTAGTTATCAAAGGAGATGCAAAAAATTTTGCAATTTAACTCCAAATTTTTGTAAGAAAATATATTTAGAATCTACAAACAAAATCTCACAAATCACTAGTTCGCATCATCTTCAAATTCCTAATGGTTTAGCGGATATAGGTGTCAAAAAGTGAAGATTTAGTTCAAAATGTTGATTTCAATGTCAAATTTGGCCAAAAAGTATAACCCATTATTGTGGGAATGAAGAAATTTAGACATTATATTATTAGAAGTAAGGTGACTACCATGGTACCAGACACAACTATCAAGGATCTCTTGATGAAAAATAAATTAGGTGACAGAAGAGGGAAATAGGTCATGATGTTATAGGAGTTTGATTTGGAGTTTCAGCCCATGAAACTCATGCTAGGACAAGCACTCACTCAGACTATGACTGAGGTTGGTCCATAAATTTCATGTCAGCAGTATGTATTGGAGGATGTTTCAAGTGATGAATGGTATGATGATACCGTGTTTTATTTATTAAATCAAAGGTGTCCACCCAGCTTGAATGCCACTCAGTAAAAGGTGTTGCGATTGAAAAGTCTAGTATTGTATAAAAAGAATCATGAAGGGATTTATTTGAGATGTTTGAATAAGGTAGAAGTAGATCAAGTATTACATAGTTTCCATGAAAGATTTGGTATTAGACATGGTTTGGGATTAGCCATAGCTCATCAGATATTAAGGGTAGGCTACAATTGGCCTACTATCTTTAGAGATGCATATACACATGTATGAACCTGTCACACTTTCCAGATATCAATAGAAAAAGAAAGAAATCCTACCTTTACCCTACAACCTATGATAGAGATGCAACCATTTGTTTAATGGGGCCTTAATTTTATCAGTATGGTCATTCCACCTTTTTTAGGCCATGAGTATATCCTAACCATAATTGATTATTTTACTAGGTGGACAAAAGGGAGTCTTGCAAGTAATGCACTACTAAAGTAGTGATCAAATTCCTTGAAGAAAAAGTAGTAACCAAGTTTGGAGTTCCTTTTGCTTTAGTTTGTGATAATGGGCCATCTTTTTCTTCATTAAAACTTTCTAACTGGGCATTTGATCATGGTATTATTTTGACTTTTTTTCAAATTACTACCCTTAGGGAAATGGCATTGTTGAATCAACTAATAAAAAAATTCTAGAAGTCATTAAGAATATATTGGATAAAAATCCTAGGGAATGGTGCAGTTAATTAAAATACACATTATGGGCTTAGAAATAAAATTACATTAGTCACTTGAGGCTACAATCTAGTCTTTGGACTTGAACCAATTTTCCCTGTGAATTTGAAGATACCCATGTTATAGTTCATGAACCAAGCCACCTTGACATATGATAAGATAGAATCTTGATTGTTTCAATTATTGTACCTAGAAGAGAAGTGTGATCTAGCAATTGATAACTATGCCAAACATCAAAGTTTTGTCAAATGATGGTTCGACAAGAGATCTAGGGTCAAAACCTTTCATATTTTAGACATGGTCCTATATTGGGACAAAGCCCATGAGAAGAGGGGAGAACATGATAAATTTGATAAACTTTGGTTAGGTCCTTTTGAGATTGTTGAGATCTTAGGAGACAATACTTATAGGTTGAAAACCTTAACTGGTGAATATGTCCCATTACATGTTAATGGGAAATTATTGAAGCATTATTTTTAGGCCTAGATAGCCTTGATGTCTGCCTCTATATATAGCTAGTTTAGATTTTCTTTCTTTATTTTATTTCTTCAATCATGTGTTTTGTTTCTCTATCTGTGGGAGAGGTCTACTTTGTCAGATTTCTAAATAAAGGGTCATTTGTGTGGGCCCATAAGGAGATTTTTTGGACTATGTCTCCTAGTTTTTCTTAGAGAAACATTAGTTATAGACTAAGGATTTATTGTGGGCTCCATTGTTAGTGCTAGATGTCAAGATGCTTGTGCTTGGGAGATGAGCTAATCATTTGGTATTTCCTAAAGTGTTTTAAGGTCCTATACATCACACATCTAAATAATCTTCAAGTAGTCAAGTGAGTCTTTGTGATCTAGAATTAAGTGAAAAATATTAAGGTCTCACCTTTTTTACCACTATAATTCCCCGCCTAGCAATGTTGAGGAATGTGTTTAAGGAATTTGTAATATATGTGCCATAATTGGAAAGAAGAAAGAAAATAAAATAAAAAAGAAAGAAAAGAAATGTAATGCAGTACTCCTCCCTAGTACCCCAATTGAAAAACTTGTTTCCTTGAAGGATTCGAGTATCTCTACTAGGGCTATAGACACCTGACTAGCAGTAGAGTTTGAGTGGAATCATAGAGAGAACCTCGTCAGGGCTATAAACACTTGACTAGCAGTGAGGCAATGTTCAGGTAGTTCATGAGGTGAGAATCATCCATGTAGCTTAATGTTATAGAAATTGGATGACCTTAGTTACCAAAGGAGGGAAATGAATACATTTGCAAACACTTAGATCTTTAGAATATGGAAGGTTGTGCCAATTTTTGGTTGTGATTCCTTGATCATGTGTTCATGATTATTTGGCATAATGTGTGGGTGTACATAGAGATTCTAGGTTCATAATTTTTTTTATCTTTGAAATGCTTAGGAGAATTTCCCTAGTAGAGTCTCCATTTGTTGTGCGCTATGCACACAACCCATTTTCCTCTAACAAAATGTGGACCCCACTCTCTTTTGTTTTGTCTTATTTTGTTTTCCAATTCTAGGTCCCTATTTCAATAAGTGTAACTTTCAAGGTTTAGATGGTTGAGTATTTGATTCATGAATAGCCTAGATTGTATGAAGAGGGCCTTTTTGTGTTTTGCCTTGATCAAAATCTTATTTTGAGAGCTTTTATAGAATTTGCAAAGTTTTCCTATAGTATTGGATGCAAGATTTTTCATTAGCTAGTAGATCTTGCACTTTCTCTGTGAGTTTGTTTTGCTTATCTTTTATGTTTTGTAGAATCTCATAATCCTATAGGACCTATTGTTTCCACTCTTTTTATATTATTTAAAGTCATCTTTCCCACACAAAATCCTTTTTAACTCCTTTTATTAAGTTTTGGGGAGTCTCGTTGTGTTTTTGCATAATGTGGAGTTTGATGCTACATTCATATTTAAGTTAGATTTTTGCAAGATTCACTTGTTCATTTTTCAAAAAGTATACTTTTCAAGTATTGTAGAGTTTCATTTACCTTCAAGAAGTCCTTGTATCCTTGCAAACTTTTCAAAAATTATTCCTATGAGAGAAAGTGACTTAGATATTACATCATTATCTACCTACCTCCCTAGTTTGCATTAATAGCGATCAAATTAGGATTCACAAGGAGTTTAAATGTGATTTCTACTTTCATTTTTGCATTTTGTGATCAAATTATCAAGCTCACTCTATATTTTTTCCATCAGTAATCAAAGTGACCTCCTCACTATGATTCAGATCTCAAACTCAACTACCTTCACCATCAAACACTAGTAGCACACAATATGACCTTAATCACTAAAATGGTTTTCATTAGGTTCTGGATTCACTGAAGATTATTTTTGAATTAATGAACAAGCTTTGGAACAAGTAGGTTTGAATTGTTGGGAATTAAGGTGTCTCAACCTTTGTAATTTCCTAGCATTAATTTTTTACTGTGCCTTAATTTTCTAGTTTACCGTGCTTTGTCATCTAGTAAATTTGACATGGTGAGTTGTCAATTACTGGGAGGTTTACATGGAAGGTGACAAGGATATATTTTTTTCCTCACATGAGGATGTAGGCATTCTACCATGGAATAGGACATTTGTGACATGTGTTGGCTAGTTGTAAGGTGTGTAAGTCCTTATGACAGATTCTTATGACATATGACAGATTCCTATGACATATGTTAGATTCCTATGACAAACTATGACACGTAAGGAGAAAATTCTATGACAGGTTGGACAAGTGTTGTAAAGCATATTTGCATAGAGAAAAGGCCAAAGTTGGACGTCCAAGGAAGGATAAGGACAAGTTGTAAGAGGTATATTCTATATTTACTCATTTATGACGATTCTCTTGCAGCTGTTAGTCTTGTAAGAATGATAGATTCTTCTTACAACTGTAAGAGGTTGTAAGGCATCTTTCCTTGATGTAGACAAGTGTGTTTGCATGCAAGAGGCATTGACTATTATGCCATATGGCATCTTAGATGCCCAACCTCTAGAAGGTTCCATTCTTGTTTCATATCTCTATAAAAATAGGTGCTTGGAGTGGAGTTTTTGTATGGTTCATTTGTAGGTACAGAAATGCTACGAGAATTGCTCCAAAATTGACATCTTCAGAACTCCTAGAAGAGCTTGGATCTGTAATTGTATTGTAACCATTCCTTGTTTATTGAATAATACATTGGGCTATGCTTTGGAGTGTGGGATTTTTTACCCAAAAGGGTTTTCCCCACGTATACCTTGTGTCTGTTGCATTTGTACTTGTTTTGAATGTGTGTTAATCTCTTTGTTAATGTGTATCTAAACTATAACTAGAAAGAACTAAGAAAAATTTGCACTACTATCCCTCATTATATTGGTGTAGGAAGCTATTTCCACTTACCTCGCTTCCTTTCATGATCACCATTTTAGTTATTTTCTTTGTTGTAATCATGAAATTGATTGAAATGGGGAGCTTAAAACAAGGAAAGTTGAGCATGAATTATTGATTCACAATCGTACATTCCTCCATTTTGAATTTCAACTATTGGGTTTTAAATTAGGGAAAAATAAATCCTATCTTAACATTTAATCCCTAGTTTAATAACATTATTAATGGCCCCATGATTATGGCATTGCACATTAGATCCACTCAAATTTGATGTCCTAGATTGTAAAGGTGCATGTAAAATTTTACCTAAGTTAACAATAAAATATTAAAACTCCAATTCACAAATATCAAGTTTATCATCAGATTCCTATGCAATAGTGTTAGTTGAGCCTTGGAAATTATAGAGATTCTGAGAGGGATAGAATTTTTGAATATAATTGAGTGCCAACATCAAGAAGGTTAACATCTTCTCGTAGTGCTTTTAAACATACAAATTCAATTTCGAGTGAGAAAGTAGGTTCTAAATCCTCATGTCTTGCAATGAGCCAATCTCCGACAAAACGTGTAGTAAAACTAGCAATCGCACCTTGGTGTGCAATGGGTACACTAAAGTGTTGTGGAAGTTCAATTGGAATGTCTTTAAGTGAATGATGATTGTCTTTTATCCATATGGCCCATGTCATTTTTTGTTAAATTTGGAGTGGTGTGAACTAATTTTCATAATCTTAATGGATTCAAAGATCATTGTGTTTTGTTTAGTAGCTACTTCAAATATGTGAGGCTTCATGTTTAGTGTCTAGTATCTATTTGCATGCATTGCACCTAGGTTGACATGCATTCCATTAGTCATTAGTTATGCCATAACATTTGAAGCATGTATGTTTATTTATTAGAAGGCTCAAATTTCACATCTTGACACCTACATTTAATAGGCATTGTCTTGAAAATATAAGCATGGTCACCACCTACATAATGTTTATTGTCATCTAGCCTACCATCATTCATTCTTTCATGGAACATAACATGATACAAAGATCGATCAAACTTGTGACCCTCATTGCTTTTACAATTTCACACCTTTGCATAATTTGGAACTCAAATGGATTAAAATTAAATTAAGACATGCTATAATTTTAGATTGAGAATTTGTAATGGTCTAAAAATATTAGATTTCAAGGAGAAAAACTTTTGATTTGTTTGAATTTATGGTTTAATATGATTGAATGCATTAAGTTCGTCTGTCTATGTTGTCTGCTCATTCATGGGTCTTTTTTCATTTTTTTGGTGAATCACTTTGGATTGGCAGTGCTTGTTTATTCCAGATTGGATGGGGAAAAACATTTCACTGATATGAAGATTGCTCTAGTTCATCCGATGTTACTACTCCATTATAAGGTATGAATGGATCAAACACCATTGTTTCATGGGAATGATCTTGAGACCTAAAAAATGGCATGCAATCTATGTCATGGGAGCATGTTGTGTTCAATCTCACTCTAGCAAAACTTTTGTAAAAGGAACATGACATAGAATACACATCTTTTTTGCAAAATCCATCCAAGGGAACAACCCTTGTGGAAAGCTGACAAATACCTATATAGAGGGAAAAAAATGTACTTAAAAAATATCAATATCAGGGCAAAATTTGTATTTTATCAAATATAAAAAATGTATATAAGCATGCTAAATTTTAAAAAGGTGGGGGGAGTGGTCTAATACTAAGCACCCATCTCTCTCTATATATCTCCCTCTCTCTATCCTCTCTGTCTCTACCTAGATATTTTTCTTTTCCTCTCTCTCTCTCTCTCTCTCTCTCTCTCTCTCTCTCTCTCTCTCTCTCTCTCTCTCTCTCTCTCTCTCTCTCTCTCTCTCTCTCTCTCTCTCTCTCTCTCTCTCTCTCTCTCTCTCTCTCTCTCTCTCTCTCTCTCTCTCTCTCTCTCTCTCTCTCTCCTCTCTCTCTCTCTCTCTCTCTCTTCTCTCTCTCTCTCTCTCTCTCTCTCTCTCTATATATATATATATATATATATATATATATATATATATATATATATATATATATATATATCTTTCTCTCCATATTTATCTTTCTATCTCTCTCTATCTCTTTGTCTCCCTCTCTATTTGTCCATTTCTATTTATCTCTTAGTCTCCCCCTCTCTCTCCCTCTCTTATCTGTCTTTGTTTCTTTGCCCCTCTATCTCCTCTCACTCTTCTCTTCCCTCCCCCATCTCTCTCTCTATATGTGTGTGTGTATGTGTGTAGTAAATTGATTGAGGTGGAAGATGTGTAGAATTGGACAAAATAAAGAGATGAATTAAATAAATAAATTGGAGGTTTTGATTTGATAATAGGTGGAATCCCCTATAATAATCTAAGAAGCAACAATTATTATGATCTACTAATCTCTCTCTAGTAAAAGATCTTCAACCTTCAATTTTCCACAACTCAAAGTTTTAGCTACTAAACTTCTCAATCTCAATATTCAACTTTAAATTATTGTAAAATTTTTTGACAACCTTTTACATTTCATGAAAAATACATGGTATTTATTATGTACTCACATTTTACATTTGTCAAAGGACAAAAATACAAGGTATCTATTGTTATATAAATATGTTGCAAGACTAAATCATATAACCACAAGTACTATATCAACAATAGGGGCCTCACTCAATTGTCAAGGTGTTGGCCATGACTTCTAATTTTGAAATCTTATTTCAAATCCATTCCTTCATGGGATCAATCTAAACATTGCTTTTATATCAAATGTTAGTTTTTACAATGCTTATTCCCCTTAATTAGGAGCAATGGAAAGAGATAAAATTTGTTGATCTAAAGAACATGTAACCTTAATTAAACATAAAAGAATAAATGAAGGAGATAGAGAAGATAAGATAACATATATACTTGGGAAAAACCCTTTTGAGAAAGAAACCCATGACCAAAAGTAAACCTTAATATATTCCTTCAAAATAATCTTACAATAGATTTAGAAACTCTACTAATGTTGTATCCCATGTGTTAACACTTTAGTAGCATGTTGATACTTAGGCCTAAACTAAAGCCTATAAATCCCTACAATACAATCTAAATGATATCTAAACACTATGCCAAGGGGTTAATATCTATTAAAATTTTGCCATCCTGTAAACCACTCATCATTTCAATAAAACCATGGGCTAATTTTGATACCCCTCATGAGAAGTCAACATCCCAAAATAGAACATAACTCTCAATGTGTAAGATTCTACCTTTGAATCCACTAACTTGGGTGCTACACTTATATATAATAATTTGGATGAGTCTCTCTCTATGTCTTTGTCTCCCTTCCTCCTCTCTTACACACTTCCTCTCTCTGAGATCTCTCTCTCTCCCTCCCTATGTTTTCTCTCATGTTTCTCTCTCCCTATGTTTTCAAAATGGACACTCTAAAAAGACTATTGGTGCATCAGAGAGATTCCCAAAGAATAATTCAATAGGATTTCATGGAGTTATGATGTCCCTATTCTTTTCTTCATCACTTGTAGCCAAATAAAAATATTGTTTTCAAACACAAGCAAGTGAATGAAAACACTAATTATATAATTCTATTAATAATGTATATAATTAATAAACAAATGCCAACACTTTGTAACAAGAAGTTTTCATCCAATCAACCATGCCTCTAATTATATAATTAATAACAAATGCCAACACTTTGTAACAAGAAGTTTCATCCAATCAACCATGCCTCTGTGATAATAGAAATCAGATTTTTACCTTCTCATGAATGGCTCCTTGCTCTATGTATTTTTCTGCTTGATCTCCATCTATGAATGCATCTTTCCTCTTGGATTTCATTTAGTTTATCTTACCTCTGCAAGTAGTTCATGTTTTTTGTATGTTGGTCTGTTGGATATTGTTGTTCTGTGCATACATGGTTGTTTAGAGGGCCCTCTCATATTCAAACCTGGTGTATCACCTCCCTCTTCCTCTTTTCCTAAACAGGTGGATAGATTAGGTTTAGTCTTAGGATCATTGAATCTCTTATTCAGCAAAGGAACCAGCCTCTTTCTATCCTCTCTTATTCAACAAAGGAATCTTGTTTCTATTAGACCATTTGAGTATTTTATATTGTTATTATTTATATAAGTTATTCTATTCTCTCTCTATGTCTCTATCTCCCTCCCTCCTCTCTACACACTTCCTCTCTCTGAGATCTCTCTCTCTCTCTCTCCCTCCCTATGTTTCTCTCTCCCTATGTTTTTAAAATGACACTCTAAAAAGACTATTGGTGCATCATAGATATTCCCAAAGAATAATTCAATACTATTGCGTGGAGTTATGATGTCCCTATTCTTTTCTTCATCACTTGTAGCCAAATAAAAATATTATTTTCAAACATGCAAGAAAGTGAATGAAACCATTAATTATATAATTCTATTAATAATGTATATAAATAATAACAATATAGAATACTCAAATGGTCTAATTTTGATACCCCTCATGAGAAGTCAACTTCCCAAAATAGAATATAACTCTCAATGTGTAAAGTACTGAAAATCCACATTCATTCATAACCAAAGCAAAGCTAACTTAACAAAAACTAAAGTACTATAAAGTAGAGTAAGTAAATATAACTACATCATCATGTAAAAAGAGATAGAGTTAACATCATTTTGTCAATTACGAGATTTCATTCATAACTTGATGCACATGCATGTTTCATGCATCTTTTTGAGATCAATTACAGAGATTTATAAAAATACAATATACATTTGTTTCAAACATGGATTTTCACCTTATAATACATTTTGAGTTCAATGAAGAATCATAGCTATCAATAATGTCAAGTAAAATCCAACAAAACAATCAGTCCTCAACTGCCATTGACCATCTAGCCATCTGTTGGGTCAAAGGACAAGAACATGGTTCAGGCATTTTTTCACCCAACCACAAAGATTGCGCTTCCCTGATATCCTTCAAACTGAAGGATGCCTGACCCTACTCAAAGGGCCTAGCAACCTGTAAACAAGCGCAGGGTGGAATCTGGTGCGTGCCTATTAACCTACATGCATCCTAGCTAGAATGCAACATCACATTAACAGGATATGGCAGGGAAAAATATAAATATATAAACTAGGAAATCAAACCATCTGTTTGAATGGTACATACATCTGTTTCAATGTCAAAATAATTTTGGCCAAAGTCTTTTACTGATTAACAGTGTGTAGGTTTTGAAAAAGAAAACCTACTTCCCTGTTTCCCCATATTCGGCACCCGTCCCAGAAGGCAATCTTTCTCAAAAGATCAATACATAGAAAAACTTAACTAGCCATTCACAAACAAAGAATAATTTTACAAAATTAAAGAAGATAACAACTCCTTTCATGCAAGAAACAATACAAGTAGAGATATTTGGTTCAAGTGATTTCAAAAGTTGTTTACTTTCATTTGAAGCTAGTTTCCTTATTCTTTAACACAGAGTGATTTAAACAATATACCTGTCTAGTTGTGAATGGGTTTGTACTTTGCTAACATAGTTTATTTTACGGTGTGTTTCAATCATGAAGGTAATGTATTTTGACACGTATGTTTCAGACAGAAAGTATATAGATATTCAATTCTATAATTTACTAAATAATAAAGAAAATTCTATCTATAATAATGGCAAACTCAAGAATGATTGAAATTTTTAAAATAATAAAGCCACTAATAATATTATCCTGCAGGATTTAATTAACACTAAAAAAAAATAGTTGTGACGTTTATGTGGTAAGTCTAGATTTAAACGTAGAATTGATTCCAAATGATAAGTAGAAAGGTCGTTGAATAAAAAATAATAATAGACCCAATTACAATATAGAGGATGATTACTAACATTATGCTGATTCAAAATGAAGATATCGAGCTAGTTTTAAAGACATAGGAGGTTGAACTCTAAAAAATTGTAGATCAAAGAAAGATAATTCAGATTTTATACATAGGAAAATGGCCAGTGAGAAGGATTTCAATTTAGAAACAAAATGTTTGAGGCTGACAACGTTGAGGTGGTCGATATTTTGATGAGAGTGTATAGTTGTGGAGCACGAAACAAATATTACCTAGGAATGTGGTGCAACAGTGTCTATAGAGGAGAAGAAGTTGATTTAAATAGAATACCACAGGTCATTTTTATTTTTTTGAGAGACTTTAGACAAAAATAAGGTATGAAAGCTGGTTTGCATTGCATGAAGGCCTTTCAGGTCATAGACTGCCACCCATCAATGAGGAAGAAAAAAAGAAAGATGGCGCACAAAAAAAAAATCCACCAGAAGTAGAGCTGGGATCATTTGAAGGAGATTGCAGACAAACAAAAATATTGCGAAGGTCCATTTACTTCTGTAAGAAGGGTCGATTAAGGTAATGCAATCAAATGATCAATTAGAAGGTTTTCGATGCAGAACTATAGAAGAAAAAAATTTTAAAAAAAGAATGTAGATATAATTTAAAAAGAGAGGTTGATCAGGAGTTACTTATAGATAAAGGATCATTTCGAATCAAGGATAGAAGTCAATGAAATCTAAACATTCATCAAAATTTTTTAGAAGAAAAGGTTACTGAAGTATACAAATACACAGAGGCTGCTTTTAAGTATCTCATGCGGATTTAGTACTGTGCTTCTTAAACAAGAGAAAGGTCATTGAAACATTAAAGATGTTGAAGCAAAATATAATAAAGTCATTTCTAAATAGAAGATAAGGTCGATCTGAAGCATACAATAAGATGTCCTCAAAATGCAAGGCAAAGGCCGCTGAACGTAAGGTCGCTAACTGAATTATATAGGCCGTTTAAACCTGCCAAAAAGCCATTCTAAGCGAGGCTAAGGAAAAGATAGGGCCAATTGATTGAAGATGGTTGAATACATAGGTAACTCAGATCACATAGGAAATAATGGCATTCAAAGAAGACCAATCTCCAAATGAAAAAAATAGCATATTAACAATAGATAAATACTCGGTATCCAGAGTTCTAGGTGTAGTTTTCTAGACTTTCAGATGGTCTTGTAAAGCCTTCGCCTACCAGTGACTTTTCTTCCTCAGCCTTTGCATCTATGTCCCTTCTCAAAAATCTCCCTCCTCCCGTTTGCTCAAATCTTTTTTTTAAAGATTTTCCTCGTTTTATTCACCCTAACCTTAAATTTCATTCACTTCCCATGCAAAAATATTTTCTTTTCTTAAAATAAAGTTTCTTTTCTTTTCCATGCAACGCCTTACTTAATTAAAAACAAGGATATATATTAAGTAAAACTAAATATGCTTATAAATTTATAAAGAGATTTTTATAAAAAAAATGTATTTTATTCTTTTAATATTGTCATTTTAAGATTTATATATAAAAAAAATCCTACAATACTAAAAGAAATATACTTAAAATAAGCACTTCTAATTTCATATAAATCTAATTCTTATATATATATGTATATGTATAATTATGAAGGTAGGCAAAATAGAATAGGTCATTAATACATTTGCATAAAAATAAGTATTTTTATATTTTTATTTGAAATAATATTTTAATACTATATATCTATTTAGATCCAATTTCCAAAACTAACTTATTTATTTTGACAAAACAGGCATCACAACCAGGTATAGAGACGTGTGCAAGAGATCTACAAAATCAAACTAGGAACATTAGGAAAATAGTCACTCAATGCAAGAATGATTCTACGTGAGTGTGTAATACCAGACAAAACCCATCTGCATGTTGCCAAATGGCTAGATCCTTCTTCTTGAGCCATCTTCTTGCCTTCGACAAAACTAGATGGCCAGATGGTTGATGGCGGTCGAGGACTAATTGTTTTATTGGATTTTACTTGACATTATTGCTAGCTATGATTCTTCATTGAACTCAAAATGTATTATAAGGTGAAATGCCATATTTGAAACAAATGTATATTCTATTTTTAGAAAGCTCTATAATTGATCTCAGAAAGATGAATGAAACATGCATGTGCATCAAGTTATGAATGAAATCTTGAAATTGACAAATGATGTTAACTCTATCTCTTTTTACATGATGATGTAGTTATATGTACTTACTTTACTTTACAGTACTTTATTTTCTATTAAGTTATCTTTGTTTTGGTAATGAATGAATGTGGATTTTCAGTACTTTACATTTGGTATCGCATGATGGTTCTACACTAGACCTTTTGTCCTGTTACACTAAAGCTGTAAACTCCTTGCAGATAATTCATCATGACTACTAGAAATTTTGGACGTAGGGGAGAAACCCTAGGATCTGGCGATGACATAAATATAGGAAACAATGATGGAGCTAATGTAGGGAACAATACTAGCACCAATGCAGGAAATAATGCCGAGAATAATGAAGGAAACATAAATGATGCAAACAATAACAATGCAGGACATAATAATGATGGACAAAATAATCACCTGGATCAAATCCTTTCTCTCTTGACTCAATAGTGAACCCGAATGAACAATCTGGAATAGGAAGTCAAGGAATAAGAGGAAATCAAAATGAGGAACATAGAGAAGAAGCCTGAAACCCAGAAGGTGAAGTGAATGCCAAAAATCAAAACAGAATTGTTGAGGAGCTACGAAAAGACCTCAAGAAGGTCACCCCTCTGAAGTTTGATGGTAAGACTATATGTGACAGAGTGGAATTATGGATAATTGAAATGGAAAAATATTTTGATCTTTGAAACTTGTTTGATGAAACTAAAGCTATATGGGGTTCTTACCAACTTACTGGGGAACCAGTGACTTGATGGGATAATGAGAAAGTTGAAAAGAAACTATTACCTGGAGAAGTCACATGTGACCGCTTCCTCAAGCTCTTTAGGAAGAGGTGGTTGCTACAGCTCTATTTGACAAAAAGATGATAGAATTCTAAAATCTAACTCAGGGAGGTTTGATAATAACTTAGTATTGGGAGAGATTCTCTCACCTGTTGAAGTATGTTCCACAGTATCAGCTTAACGAGAGGTTCAGGATCTGTAAGTTTATCTTGGGATTAACGCCACAGATTAGGTTAGAGGTGGATATTCATAATCCCTTGACCATGGATGAAGTGTTTGAAAAAGCACCTGAACCATGTTCCTGTCCTTCGACAAAACCTGTAGTCAATCCACTCATCCCACTGTCAATAGGTTAGTTTTGAAAATATAGCCAAAGTGACATAAAAGATCAAATATCATCAACTAGTGTCCAATAGTTCTACACATTAACATAATGAAATCCATCACAAGAGTCTGAAACATGACACAATGTGTAAGATTCTACCTTTGAATCCTCTAACTTGGGTGCTACACTTATATATAATAATTTGGACGAGTCTCTCTCTATGTCTTTGTCTCCCTCCCTCCTCTCTTACACACTTCCTCTCTCTGAGATCTCTCTCTCTCCCTCCCTATGTTTCTATCACATTTCTATCTCCCTATGTTTTCAAATGACACTCTAAAAAGACTATTGGTGCATCAAAGAGATTCCCAAAGAATAATTCAATAGGCTTTCATGGAGTTATGATGTCCCTATTCTTTTCTTCATCACTTGTAGCCAAATAAATATATTGTTTTCAAACATAAGCAAGTGAATGAAACCACTAATTATATAATTCTATTAATAATGTATATAAATAATAACAAATGCCAACACTTTGTAACAAGAAGTTTCATCCAATCAACCTATACAATGGCAATATTCTACTCCTATTATTCTTGTAGGTGCCTTGGTGATGAGTGATGTGTTGGTTCTTTATCCTTAGCCCATTTGTTGCTTTCTGGTGTATCAAAAATCCTAACTGTTAGGAATTGCATGCAGAGATATCAATTAAATGCAGATAAAGATTAAACAAAGGAATGAAAATACACAAAAATAATTAGAACGAGAGACAATTTTAATGCGGTTCACCCAAACTCAGGCTACATCCACCAATAGAGAGTCCAATATTATTATCCAGCAAATCAAACCGATTACAACCAGCAATCCTTGCAACTCAATACTGCTGCAAAATGCTACAATACAATAACTCAATGGAAACCCTAACCCTTAGCTATTTTTATCAAGACTTATGTCAGTTACAAAATAGGGTTTTTTTTATGTCGGCCAATAGAAAATAACTCCCAGCACCTTTATAAAATAATAAAAATCATTTGAGGTTTTAGGGGCGCTGCCCCGAGCCCCTGCGGGGGCGCTGCCCCTCAACCCCATCCTATATTGTGATAGGGAGTGTGCCAAGGGTGCTGCCCCTAGACCCCATAAGGGGCAATGCCCCTTGATCCCATCTTGGGGGTGTTGCCTCCAAACCCCCGTTAAATAATTTGGGGGGAAACCGCATTGATAAAAGTGGAGAAAATCTAACCTTTGAGTCTGATTAGGCTCCATATAACAACAATCTACCACATTGGAGACTGATCAGACTCCACACCATAGCATCTCCCACTTGGAGACTGATCATAACACTACTGACCCTATAGCTCCCACTGGAAATAAGCACCATAGACTCTGTTGTTCTAATTTTTTTCTTGAAGACCAATAGAAGCTGAAGAGCAGCTCAGTGTCTCTCTTGTCACTTCCTTTGTAAACATATCCACTGGATTTTCATCTGTATGTATCTTTTCTAGCCTTAACTGTCCATCATCCAACACCGATCAAATGAAGTGATACCTCAACTGTATGTGTTTGGTCTTTGAATGCAAGACAAATTTTTTTGCAAGATGTATGGCACTCTGGCTGTCCGTAAATAAATAATTGTTAGCCTATTGTTTGCCCAATTCTTAATGAAAGATTGTAGCCATATCATCTCCTTGCTTGCCTCTATTATAGCTACATACTCTACCTCCGTGGTGGATAAAGAAACCACCTTTTACAACCGTGAGATCCAACTCACTGCTATCCCACCTACAGTAAAGACATAACCTGTAGTACTCCGCCTGGTATCAATATCCCCTGCCAAATCTAAGTCTACATAACCTGCTAAATCAGTATTAGAGCCCCCAAAACATAAGTGTTTACTGGATGTACCTCTCAAATATCTAAGAATCTATTTTATCGCATTCTAATGCTCCAATCCGGATTACTCATATACCTACCTACAACTCCTACAACATGTGCAATATCTAGTCTCATGCATACCATGGCGTACATAAAACTTCCTATAGCGGAAGCATATGGTACCTTGGACATTTTGTCTTCCTCCTCTTGTGTCTTTGGACACATCTCCTTAGTCAATTACAAATGACTAGGCAAAGGTGTGCTGACAACTTTTGCATTCTCTATATGGAATCTCTGCAACACCTTTTCAATATAATCAGCTTGAGATAGAGTCAATTTTCTGTTATTCATATCTCTACAAATTTTCATACCAAGGATTTGTTTTGCTGCCCCCAAATCCTTCATAGAAAATGATTGTGCTAATTGTTGTTTTAACTCTCTTATGTGATCCATGTTAGACCCTGCTACAAGCATGTCATCAACATATAAACATAAAATAATGTAGTTGTCATTATCCAACCTCTTAAAATAAACACAATGGTCAAAATTACACTGATTGTAGCCTTGTTCAACCATAAAACTATCAAATTTTAAATACCATTACTGAGGTGCTTGTTTCAAGCCATATAAAATCTTCTTCAATCTGCACACCAATTTCTCCTTACTTATGACCTCAAATCCATGGGGCTATTCCATATATATCTCCTCCTCTAAATCACCATGGAGAAAGGTAGTTTTCACATCTAGTTGTTCCAAATGCAATACTACAGTAGCCACAATTCTTAAAACAATACAAATAGAAGTCATCTTAACAACCAGAGAAAAAATCTCATCAAAATCAATACCTTTTTTCTATGCAAATCATTTTACAACTAACTTGTCTTTAAACATGCTCTTACCTCCATCTTCCTCTTTCAGCCGATAAACCCATTTGTTTGGTAACTTAGCCTTTTTACCTGTAGGCAACTTACATAATTTTGAAGTCTAATTTTTTAGTAAGGAGTCCATTTCTTCTTTCATTGCAAGCTCCCACTGAACCTTTGTATCCACCTACATAGCTTCATCATACCCTTTTGGTTCACCAACATCTGTTAACAAAATAGAATACAAAGAGGGAGAAAACCTTTCAAGAGGTCTACTTAGCCTTGTTGACCATCTAACATTCACTGGAGATTGTGGTATTTCTTGTTGTTGTTGCAGAGCATGAGGAACCACTGGAACATCACTATCTGGAGTATCATCCAACACCACATAATCATTTTCTTTCTTCTCATGCTGCTACAACTAATCTTTGTACAACACCTTCTCATTGAATACAACATCCCTGCTTCTCACAATTTTTAGATTCTCAACATCCCAAAGCCTATAACCAAATTCATCAATGCCATATCCAACGAAGATACACTTTTTTGATTTTGCATCCATCTTGGTTCTACTTTTAGAATCTACATGTGTAAATGCTTCACATCCAAAATTTTTGAGAAAAGAATAACTCATCTTCTTACCTGCCCATGTTTCCTCTAGAATACCACAGCCCAAAGGAACTGAAGGACCTCTATTAATTAAATATATAGCGGCATTGGCAGCCTTTGCCCACATGTTTAAAGGCAGCCCAACATGCAATCTCATGCTCCTTGCATGCTCCATTATTGTCCTATTCATGTACTCAGCCACTCCATTTTCTTGTGGAGTCCCTGGAACCATTTTCTGCCTACAAATTCCATTAAAGGAACAATAATCCTCAAATTCTTTGCTGCAATACTCACCACCATTATCAAATTTGAGACATTTTAATCTTTTACCTATCTCATTCTCAACCAAGTTTCTCCATTTCTTAAATGTTTCAAATACATAAGATTTCTGCCTAAGGAAATAAATCCAAACCTTCCTAGTTGCATCATCTATGAATGTAACATAATATTGAGAGCCACCAAGAGAAGATACCTGAGCTAGTCCCCATACATTTGTATGCACAAGCTCCAACTTTTCATCTTTCTTTTGCTTCCCATCCTTGAGAAAACTAACTCTCTTTTGTTTGCCATACACACAACTTTCACAGAAATCCATATTAATACATTTCAAACCTGGTAAAACTTTCTTAGAATGAAGTACCTTCATACCTTTTTCACTCATATGCCCAAGTCTGTTATGCCATAGTGTTGTCTTAGAACCTGCAGCAGCTATTTCAGTCTCTTCTTGCGAACCCGCAGCAACTGTTCCTGAACTTGTTTGATTCTTCTCTGCAACAACTAAAGCAGAAGGAACAGTATACCCTGTACAAAGATATAAGGTGTCTACTTTCACACCTTTTGCAACTATTAAGGCACCTCTTGAAACCTTCCAATTTTTATCACTAAAAGTAACTATGCAACCTTCATCAACTAGCTGCCCTACTAAAATTAAATTTTTACTCAGCCCTGGAACGTGCTTTACCTCTTGTAGTAGCCAATGATTCCCACTCTACAACTTAATCTTGATTCTTCCCTTTTCAACAATCTAACAAGGTTCGTTATCTCCCAAATAAACCAACCCAAAATCCCCTTGGACATAATCAAGAAAATAACTTCTATGGGGCGTAGCATGAAATGAGGCCCCTACATCTAAAACCCATGAATCATTAGCATTATCTAGGGAAAGAATCAAAGCATCATCTTTATATTTATTACTTACCACATTTGCCTCCTTATTGCCTTCTTGTTTGTCTCCTTTATTCTTCTGAGACCAACAATCTTTCTTCAGATGACCTGGTTTCCCACAGTACCATTAATCCTTCTATCCTCTAGATTGGGACCTCTTGTCCTTTGATTTTCATCGTGACTTCCCATGACCTCTAGAATCTTTTCCTCTCTCCTTTGATCTGCCCCTGCTTTCTGCATTCAAAACACTACCTGATGTGGACCCTCTTGAGCTTTTTTGTCACATTTCCTCACTAAGGATAACATCAACAACATCATCAAATTTAAAAGTATTTGAACCAGAGATAGAGTTGCTTACAACCATTACCAAGCTATTCTAGTTTTCTGGCAAAGAACATAAAACCAAGAGAGCCCTCACCTCTTCATCAAATTTTACTTTTATAGAAGTTAACTGGCTGGTAATTGTAGTAAACTGATTTAAACGATCTATCATAGATCTACCTTCAATCATTTTCAAATTAAGTAAACACTTCATGAGAAATGCCTTATTTGAGGCTGAGGGTTTTTCATACAATTTAGCCAAAGCTTTCATCAATTCATCTATTGTCTTTGCTTCTGTTATATTGAATGCCATAGATGGTGCCAGGAACAACCTAATGGTTCCCAATGCCTTTCTGTCTAGAAGATTCCAATCCTCATCAGTCATTGCTATCAGTTTCTTGGCTATTCCTTCCAATGGCCTCCATAAATCCTTCTGATAAAGATAATCCTCCATCTGCATCTTCCATAACTGATAGTTCTACCCATTGAATTTATCTACCTTCAATTTACCCTCATCCATCATTTCTCCCACTCAACTATGAGACCTTCTTGCAGACAATAATCAAACACAACCCGCTCTGATACTACTTGTTAGTAATTGCATGCATAAGATATCAATTAAATGCAGATAAAGATTAGATAAAGGAATGAAAATACACAGAAATAATAATAGTGAGAGACAATTTTTAACGTGGTTCACCCAAACTCGGGCTACATCCACCAATAGAGAGTCCAATATTATTATCCAGCAAATTGAATTGATTACAACTAGCAATCCTTGCAACTCAATACCACTGCAAAATGCTACAATACAATAAATCAATGGAAACCCTAACCCTTAACTATTTTTATCAAGACTTATGTTGGTTACAAAATAGGGTTTTTATGTCAACCAATAGGAAAATAACTCTCGATGCTTTTATAAAATAATAAAATCGTTTGAGGTTTCGAGGACACTACCCCCGAGCCCTTGTGGGATCGCTACCCCCAAACCCCCATTAAATAATTTGGGGGGGAAACCACACCGATAAAAGTGGAGAAAATTTAACCTTCGAGTCTGATTAGGCTCCATATAACAACACTAACAAATGCCAACACTTAGTAACAAGAAATTTCATCCAATCAACCTGTATAATGACAATATTCTACTCCTATTATTCATGTAGGTGCCTTGACATGAGTGATGTGTTGGTTCTTTATCCTTAGCCCATTTTTTGCTTTCTGATACATGTATCAAAAATCATAGTTAGTTCATTGGTAGTTGCACTTCTTTGTATCCCTAGATATTAAGAATTGCCTTTTTCTTGTGGTTTAGGATATTTCCTATTTTACCTTGAAGCCTGTTGTTAGCTATGAAGAATTACTTTGATTTAGTTTCTTTCAGGAAGACAAAGAGTGGAACAGAAGATAATGTAATATGTAAATGATAACCTATGTATCTAGTTCCTCCATTTATAGTTGGTTGCCCATAGATTTTCCTTTCTTGTTGGTGGAAAGCTATACTTCTTAGAAGTGTTTTCCCCATGATAATAAGTAGTTAGGAATTGAGGGGATTTCCTTGCCTTAAGCCTCTACAACTATTTACCCTTTTGGATATTAATTATGATGGAGAATGAGGAGGTACAAATACAACATTGTATCCAATCAATCATTTGTTTGCTAAATCTAAACTTTCATAAAGTCTTCAAGAGGAAGTTTGAATCACACTTGTCAAATGCTTTAGATATGTCAAGCATTATAACAATCCCTAACCAATGTTGTTTTGGTTGAGTGGAGTTCTTGGGCAAGATCATGTCCTTCATATTACATATATTGCAAAACCAAGGTCTCGATGAATAGGTTGCAAGTTCATATTGGTTGCTCATCCACTTACATTAACTTTATAAATTAGTGAATGTTTAAAATTTTGTCTCCTATGTTGTGACATCCTTGGAATACAAAAAAATAGAGAGAAATATTTAAAAAATAGTCTCTGTCTCTACCTCTCCATATCTCTTTTTCTTGTAGCATCAATCATTCTTGTCTCCATAAGGCAGGGGTTGTCAAGGAAAGATCGATGCAAAGTATGATTTATTGATTCAACACTTTGGGGTTTCTAAGTAGAGACGTAGTTATCAATGTAGTCAAGTGTTAAAACTAATAAATATATATAATAATTAATATATAATATATTGCTATATAATCATTATGTGACAATGTAATTACACACCAATAATCCAAACCTATATCTCTATCTCTCTCTTTTTGCTTCCTCTCTCTCCTCACTCTATCCCGACTTCTCCCTTTCTCTATTCTTCTTTCTCTCTGCAACCATTTAAATATTAATTAAATATTATATTCTATTTATATTTAATAATATATATTATAAAGAATATAATATACAATAATTACACCGAGAGGCGTTATACATTCACATCGGGGTGGGGATGAGAGCACTCATTTTTTCTGCCTAATTTTTTTTTTTAAATTAAAATACCAAAAAAGAAATAAAAAATAAAACTTAAGAAAATAAAAAAGAAATCAAAACAAAAAGCTAAATCACAAAAACTATGGAACCAAAAAAGAAATTGGAAAAAGAAAAAACTAAAAACTAAAAAAGAAATTGAAAAAAAAATAAAAAATAAAAACCAAAAAAGAAATTGGAAACTAGGAGAAAAGACTGGAGAAAATCATGAAAACTATGGAACCAAAAAAGAATTTGGAAAAATTAAAAAATAAAAACCAAAAAAAGTGAGAAAATCATGGAAAAAAATATATCCCTTGGTGTACTTTAGATATATATTTTTAAATATAAATATACTAGTACAGTCACAACGAGGTGGGGATGAGAGCACTCATTTTTTCTGCCTAAATTTATAAGAAAAAAAATTAAAATACCAAAAAGGAAATAAAAAATAAAACTTAAAAAAATCAAAGAAAAAAACTAAAAAAGAAATTAAAAACGTTGAAGGAGAAAAAGCTAAATCACAAAAACTATGGAACCAAAAAAGAAACTGGAAAAAATAAAAAATAAATTGGAAAAAATAAAAAATAAAAAATAAAAAATAAATTGGAAACTTTGGAAGGAGAAAAAGCTGGAGAAAATCACCAAAACTATGGAACCAAAAAAGAAATTGGAAAAATTAAAAAATAAAAACCAAAAAAGAAATTGCAAACAAAAAAAAGTGAGAAAATGGAAAAAAGATATCCCTCAGCATACTTTTAGATATATATTTTTTAAATATAAATATACTAGTAAATATAACTATAATATATATTGTATATATAAAATAAAATTTTAATTTAATAACAAATACATATACATCTTGAATATATAATATATTTAATATAAATAAATGATTTTATTTACAATACTATATTTAAAATATATTTTATAATTTACACTATATAAAATATACTATATAATAATAGCTATAACTATATATTTAATATTATATATAAAGTAAATATACAATTTTATAATATTATATTATTATTTTTTAGACTGCAGGAATTGGGTAGCCCCCCCGATGACGCTGGCACGACATGCCCTCCGGTACCACGGGGATGAGGGGAGACTAGACCTCGTGACCTTCTTTACCGCAACAGGAATTTTTAGCCAATCGAGCCAGGGCCCCTACCCCTAATATTATATTATTTTAAGTTTAATATAGTATACAATATTTTTTTATAATATTGCATTTTAAGTTATTTCTATATATTTCATATTTAATATTTTATGTTTAATGTCTATTAATATTATATATTATTAAATATTAAAAAGTTATTAAAATTAATAATTTAAAATCTAAAAATTTAAAATTAATTAATATTTAACATTATATATTTAATCTCTATTAATATTAAATATTATTAAATATTAAAAAGTTTAAAAAATAATAATCATTAATAGTTATTATTATTAAAAACAATAATTAAAAATCCAAAAATTAAAAATTAAAAAAACTATTCTTTGTATGAGCGCACATACAAAAGCGCATATAAAAAATAAAATAATTCTTTTTTTTTTTCTTGTTAATTGGTTTGCATTAAATTGACCTTCACTAGTTATGAAGTTAAAAACATATATTTTATTAGACGTGTTTTTTTAAAAAAAGAGGGGTAAAAATTTATTAATCAGGAAACTGCAAGTACAAAATCAGAAGGGCAACTGCCCCAAGAGACAATAGAGAACTAAAAAGGATCACTAGCACCACAACTAACCAAACTAGAGCCAGGGGAACCTCCCAACCCCAAAGTCCCAAGCAGGGACCACGGCTAACCATCCATATCTGCAAAGATCAAATTTTCTAAATGATGAGCCCCATCATGGGACAATTGATCCCAACCACTAACATTCCAATCTCCCACCTGCTCTGAAGCCCACTTAGCCAAGCAATCCGCCACACGATTCCATTCCCTAGGAACATGGACAAAAGAAACAAAGTCCATCGTGTGACTCAATCAAAGAATCTGATGAACCACCGACGCTAGCTGCCAATGTACACCAACCATCACCCGCTCATTTAGCAGATTAACCACAATCTGAGAATCAGACTCACAAATAACCCTACGCCATCCCAGAGCACATCCTTGTTCCAAAGCATGGAGAATAGCATTAAAAGAAGAAAAGAAAAAGAGGACAGCACCAAAGCTATCCCTTCCTAATCCCCCAATCCTAGCATGGCCAGGATTCCCCTTGGAAGAGCCATCAATATTAATCTTAAAGATTCCTGGAGGTGGAGGTGACCACTTGCCCTCTCTCTGAACCTTACTTTTAGAAAGGCTCCTTTGCCTGAGCCAAGAAGAGCCAGAGCCTCCAACAACTAATCTCAAACTATACGCCACCTACAACTCCCCAATATCCAGCTTAGTAGAGAGATCACATTTAGCCGCTAGAGTCTCCTGAAGCATACTAAGAATCCTCTACCACACCTGTTGAACCTCTAACTTCCTCCCTTGAAAAATCCTCCAATTTCTTTCCAGCCACAACTGCCACAAAATAAAAGGACCAATATTCCAAGCCATTTGCAAAAAGGAAGCCTTCGTTGGGGGCCTGCCCAAGCTGCTCCAAAAATCAACCAAAGAAGAGGCATGAACACATGCCTATTTCCAAGCACCCCACCAATGATGCCAAATATCATGGACAAGAGGACACTGATTGCAGGTTATCCCAGGTGAGACATCGATTCTAAGAAACCAACCAGAGTAAGTAATTACATTTTGGCCATCCAAATTTATTCCACACAAACTTCCACCAGGGAGAGTTCTTCATGCCAAACTTTTTCCTATCCAACACCCAATATCCAAAAGCAATCGAATACACACCTTTTGGATTAGGATTCCAGGCAAGGAAATCTCTCTCCTTTAGAGAACTACAAATTCTACCATCAAGAATCCTAGCTAACTCCTCCTGATCCACCAGTAACCCCCCCGATGGCCACTTAGACATATCCTTCCATCTGCAAACCTCCACTTGACCCACACACTGAATAGATTTGAAATGCTCCACATGACACCACCCCACGCCAAGGAAGATATCACACAGGGACTGTAAATGTAGGTACATAGACAAGATGGGCGGGTACCCATCCCAAGAGTCAAACCAAAACAAGGCCTCAGACCCCCTGTCACAAATCCAAAAGAGCCCCTGCTTAATTAAATTGGCTCCCCTTTTAAGAGTACTCCAAATCATAGATCCCTTACCAGAGAGGCTGAATCTTGGAACATCAACATTTTCCACGCCCCCCAAATATTTCAAGTTAAGAATCCTAGCCCAATCTTGATCCTAACAAGTACACCACCACCAGTACAATTTAGTAGCCAAGGCCTGACCCGTAAGATTGGCAAGTCTAAGACCAAGACCCTCTTCTTGCTTCGGCCTACAAACAGAATCCCACTTGACCAAACTCCACTTCGAAGATTCTAAATTTCCAGCCCATAAGAATTGTCTGGATAAAGCATTAAATTCATCAATAAAGCTTGAGGGGGCCCCTTGAAAAAAACACCTATAAGTGGGAAGAGATTGAATCACTGATTGTAATAGAGTAACTCTCCCAGCTGCAGACAACCATCTGCAAGTCCAATGACTAACCCACTCACGAAACTTGTCCAGAATATCCTGCCAAAAAACCCTAGACATAATTAGACATTGTATTAAGGTACAAGTGATGATGGCAATTTTCTCACCTGAAACACTTTTCATGCCCGATGACCATGAATGAATGGCTAGGCCTTACATCGGAGAAAAGAAACGACACACAAAAATAAAACCAGCGACTAGAAAACTACCAGCAAAATCTGACGATCAAAATAGTTTCAATCGTCTTGCACGTCTATAAGGGAATGGAGACTGTCGATTTGGCAAAGTAGGTCTGTGTATGCCAAAGGGAACGCCTTCAGTATAATTAATGAGCTAAAATCATGTGGAGTTTTCATTTAGAACTGGACTTTATCCCCTCCCCTAGTTTTGACCCTAAAATCTCAATACTACTTATCTAATTTCTTGCAAAAGATGCACTAAACAATTTTTGTGGGGATTTGCTATGGGAAAGGAAAAATAGTGCCTAGGCGCTCATATTAGGACCACCTTTACTTCCCACATCTAGTTCTCACTCAAAGTCCCATATGATGTTTTGTAGAGTCTTGATGGGGTGTGGAATATTTGCAATAGAGGGCATGTTCGGTCAAGTTCTATTTTCCCAGAAAGCTTCTATGGCCTTAAAACAATGTTAACTTGCAAATTTTTGATTGATAATTAGATTTTACAAATAATACCTTGTGTCCCGCATGCACATAGACTTTTGCATTTCAAGTAGAGCTTTAAAAATTTAGATTTCTATTTGGTAATGTTGGGAAATGATTTCAATGAATGTGTTGGTTAATTTATGTTATGATATGCACTAAATAGAGTGGGATTAGGTTAGAAATTCCTTTGATAAATTTGATATCTTATTTTATAGAAAATATCCATAAAAGATTGAAAATATATGTAATATCCTATTCTATGTGAAAACTCTGCAAAATCTTACAAGTAAAAATGCATGTTTATTGAAATTTCAAGAAGAATTCATTGTGTTTTCCTCCTGCAGGGTGATGTCCCGAGAAAAAGAAATGAAGTACAAGTTAAAAGGAGTCTTCCCAAATTCAAATATCAGTTCTACATGGATTGAAGTCTAATACATTGACCTTGGGCATGTCGATTTGGAGGATTTCAAACAAAGGATGTATGTGCCCAATCCTACTGATAGAGCTAGGAAAATGGTAAAAAATGGGATTGCTCAAGCAGTAGGATTCCCCACCTCTGTCCAATGCCCAAGACTAGTGATGGAGTGTGCCAAGCACTACCACCCAATGTCAAGGTAAATAATTACAAATGATAATGTTGTATTGGCTAATCTATCCACCCAGGCCATAATTGAAGTTTTCTTCATTCCTATTAATCTAGTTATGGTGGATCTCAATGAAGATGTAGGATTGACAATCTACGACCAGGGAGTTGAGAATTATAAAAAGAGAATAATTTCTAGGTGAATGAAGACACCTAAAGTTGTTGTCTCTAAGATCCCAAATACACTCTATAGGAGTGATTTTAAAACTAAGATCAACGACATGGTAACCCTAGTAAGTAGAGTAATGGGTATGCCATCAACTTCCACCTTTCAACCTTGGATGTTTAAATCTATAAATGAAGTCTTGCAAGATAATGAGATGCTCCATTGGGAAAAGATCATCAGTGGAAATCTGCACATTCATCTAACAAGGGTAGGTGTAACAAGGAAATTTTTCATGGCCTCCTACTTGTTCTACATGCTTGCTAGATATGTTTTCTACAATTGATTAACAAGGGAGGGGCCATTAGCAATGGGCCTAAATAGTTCAAAGTATATCATTACTACCCTCAACTTTAGATGGATAATACCCTTAATCATTATAGGAGGGTAAATGATGCATTTACCATGTACCTCACCAGGCACTTGGAAGGTGATCTAAACAAGAGAATTTTAGTACCTATTGCAGAACTAATCAAGAAGTATGGGAATTGGTTCATCCAATTTCCTAAATTCTTATATATCAAGATTGAAGGATTTACTAGTCCTGTATACAAGATGCCCAAGTACCCTACTAATAAGATCATATTCTTAGAATTGACTAGGAAAATTTATGAATCTCAACAATTGCTAACTAAGAAGAACAGAGAAAGGATTCAGATCCCCTTAATTTTGGGAGATGGCATGTATTCTTGTCCTTCTTTCCCCTAAACCAAAGAATCAAATGTAGAAATTCAAAAGCATAACTTACATTTATACAATACTAGGCCTACTTTTAATCCCTACTAGAAGATGGAACAATTGGTAGGAAAAGAGTATCAAAATGTGCCACACCTAGAAGACTTCTGGGCAAATTTTTAAGATAAAAATGAAGGAGAAGAAGGTATTGTAGGTTGTCAACATTTCACATCAAATTATTCAACATATACCCACTTCCTGACCAAGTGTTAGATGATGGGAAAGTATTGTAGCAAGAAGATTATGATAAAATATTCAATGACCCCATCCCTCCACCAAATTGGTTTGAAGAGGATGTCACTTCCTTAGAAGAGACAATGAGAGAAATAATTAGATACACCAAGAAATGGGTTGACAACAAAGTTAATGAATTGGTTGAATAAGGAGTTCAGATGAATTTCACTAAGGAGAAGCTCAAAAGATAGAAAAAGAAAAAGAAAGTAGAAGCAGTGACTATTGAAGTAGTAGAGGAAGAAGGAGAAGTTCTTAAGGAAAAAGGAAAAGAAATTGCTAGAGATGATGAGGGCCTAGAAGAAGAAGATGAACAACCTCCTCCCCCTCCAAAGGCCAAAGGTAAGAAACATATTTCTGCAATCCCTAAAATGAGAGGTAGCAAGAAACCTCGTCCTCAACAATGTATATAAAATGAAGAAGAAAATAGGTGAGATTGAGCCTGAAGAAGAACCAAAAGCTTAGCTGGTAAAAAAGATGAAGAAAAAGGGCATCACTCTAGAGGAAGCACCTATTTTCCCTATCCATTCTCCATATCCTTCTCCACACCAACCATCATCTCCCATTCTTCCAACTCACCCTCATCTTCCCTCTATCCAATCAGCCACCCCTATTTCTATAGTTCAACCATCTTCCACCATTCCTCCTCAACTATCTTCTTCTCAAAATTACATTGCATCTTCCTCCCCTCTATTGTAACATGTGTGTGTCTCCATTCCTGTCCCTTCACCAATAATAACACCCACCATTCCTACAACCATTTCTTCCACTTCCACTCCTTCCATTGTTCCAACCACCATTCTCATTTCTCCACCTCAGAAGCTCATCCTTCTTCCTATATTCCTCAAGTTCTCCCCATTCCATCCACTTCCCAAATCCCTTCCACTTTACAATTTCCACTTTCTTCCACTGCTCCCATGCCCACAATTGCATCTATGCCTTGTAATTCATCCTTTTCTAATAGATATAAGGCTATCCTAGAAAAATCCATCATTGATTTACATATCCCTCTTAGCTCACCTAGAGAACCCTTGTAGCCACCTTTGGAGAACATTGATAGAGTCATTAAGGAGCTTGACGAACAAAAAGATAAGAAAACTTTAGAAAAGCTACCTAAAGTATCAACTAAGCAACCTTTACAAGAAATCCCTTCTATAGTTCTTATAATGGAAGAGGAAGTTGATGTTGTTGAAAATAAGGAGGTGTACCCTAAAAAAGGACAAGGTGTGCTAAGGGAAGAAGAACAATCTAATAAAGACCTAGGTCTAGTTTCTAAGCTAAAATTTGAGGAAAGAACTGATGTACTACCAACTATTGTTGTCACCACTTTTATAGAAGAAACTAATAAGAGTGATAATAAAAATGTGGAACAGGTGAATAATACCATTGAGAGACAAATTGATCAAATTTTAGAGAAACAACTACAAGCTTCCTCATCATAGTAATAGGTAGTTAATACAATAAATGATGATTCTTTGGTGCCATAATGGCCAAAGGTGAACATCCAAAATAGGTACCTAGTGGTCAAACCTGCATCCCTTGACTTGTCTAGTGTAATATCCAAGATTGATCAACCTAAGAAGAAGAAGAAGCTAGTGGTATTAACTGCCATTACTAAAGATGCATCAGAGTCAAGGATTGCAAAAGTTCCAACTCCAATGTGGACAAGGATGATAGGGACTTGTAGGTAGAAGATTATCAAATAACTATTGTCATCCTTGGTTAACCCACCAGAGAACAAGCAATTGAAGAAGTATAGAATGTGGTATCTATTGTGGTGACCAGAATGCACAAAGATAAGAAAACAAAGAGGGAATTGAAGGAGAAATTGTCTAAACTACAAGCCTACATCAAACATCTCATAAATCCTCTACAATAAGAAGATGGAACAAATACTCCTCCAGTAATCTTATCACAACAAGAAATCAAAGAATTGGATAAAATGAAGCATGTAGCAAGATCCACCAAGAGTTGGAATGAATAAATATATGACCAAGGATGCCAAGTGAATGATGAGGAAGTTCAAGCTCTAGGATATTTCAACAAATTGAGAGAAAGGACAGACACTCTAAATGATGCATGTAAAGAAGATGAAGAAAATCATACACATGTGTTTCCAATAATTGATATGATATGCAAGTTATCTCTTGTAGTGTTATTAAAAGAGAAGATTCTTATAAAAGAATCTTTTGAGTTACCATTTATGTGGTTTGAACTATTGAAATTTAGGAGAGAGGTTGTGGATAAATGTGGAGCAAAAATTGAGGACCTTATGGCTCAAATCTTGGATATACAAAATGATATTTTTGATATGCTACATGATGTAATAGGACTGTACATTGATGCTTCTATACAACATATTGCATATTCATTCAAGGGCCAACTGAAGAAAATCCTAATGATAGGAATGCAAGAGAAACGCTATTCTTTTAGTACTGAGCATATGAATAAATTGATGAAAATAAAAGGAATCATTAATTCATTCTTAAAGGGAACACATAAGACCTCTAACATATTTTTCAAACATATGATTCTCAAAGATTTAGATTTAATTTTTTTATGAACCAAATCTAGATGCTTTGAATCCAACACTCACTACCCTCATGGATTATAGAAGGAGAGAACAAGTGAAGGATAATCACAGTGGAGGAAGATATATTATATCCAAATGAATGAACCTATTCACACAAGCCTCTTGGATTGAACTTGTTTGTGCTTCACAAGTTGGATGTTGCCTCCTCAAATTATGTGTCATTTTGTCTTTTGTAAGGGCAAATATTACAAAAGGGAAGTTTGACCTTCCCAAAGGAAAAATGTATTTTGTCTTTTATGCAAAAGTCAAAGCAAGATGAATTTTCAACTATTGGATCTAGGTTAGTTAGGAATGGATGCCCAAGATGAATCTAATCCCAAATATTTAATTGTAATCTAATTTGGACCATTAGTGAAGGATGAATCCTAGCCATCCATTGTATACTAAGTGTTATTGCCTCCTCTATAAAAGGGCAATCACTTTTCTTTGTATAGTTGATCTAGAATTTTTTATATTTGTCATACATACTTCTAGAATTAATATAAATAGCTTACTTCATGGTTTCCTACAAATTCTTTATTGGAGATGGTTGATATTTGTTGAGTTTTTGATATTGATTATAGAAGTTTTCTTCATGGTTCCTTTTCATTTAGATAATAATTTCTATAGTTATGAATGAAAAGATATAAGTATTTGATGGATCTCATGTTCATATTACTAGTTATTTTTTGATAGTACGCTGCTCTATGTAGTTAGTTTGAACATTTTTTTTTTAATTTTAGATATGAGATATTTCATTGGGCTACACCAAAACTATGAGTTTGATGAAATTACCTCATAATCTAAAAATCATTTTATTACCTTTGAAGTTTACACTATCTTTGTGGCATTGTGGGATTACCTAGTTAAGTAAAGATTGGTTATTCTAGGATTTGTCTATTTATATTTTGACTTCATGATTGTATAACATCATAGGATAATTTTTGAAAACTCTTTTCTTTCTCACATCTTTTTATCTTTATTTTTTCTCAAAGTGGTTAGTTTTAGGACCGAGCAACAATACATTGCAAATTTGATGGAAATAAATTGTCTCCAATGTTTAAACCCATTTAGATCTTAGATCTGGAAATCACCTAGGGTTTTTGAGTATATTTTTCATCTTGAATCTAACTTGTTTATTCTAATTCTAGTAAAAATTTTTGTAAGGCCCTTTTTTGAAACAACAAAGAACATCAAACAATTAAGTTATCCAACAAGGGAAAGACGTGGCTAGTAAAGACCTTGGGGTAGTCATTTTATAATTTGTTGGGATTTGATTCCTTTTAGGAAAGATAAAGTACTTAGTATTTTATCTAATTTGTGTACAAAAACATCCATCAACAACATGAATATAGCCAATGCCATTAGTGACCACACATAAAGGAAAGGTGCAAGAGGGAACCCTTGATAAATGGACCTAAAGAGTCTAAAATGCTTATATTAGATGTTGTTGATCATGAGGTAAGTAGAATATGTTGAGAATAAGGAATAGTGAGAGGGGGGGTGAATCAGTATTCCACAAAACCACTTCTTTGCAAATTTATTTAGCTAATTTTCAAAGTTAATAATATGAAAGAAGAATAAACATAGAAACAACAACCACAAAGACATAACACATGAACACCAATATTTTTACATGGAAAACCCAAAAAGGGAAAAACCACAATGAGTGTTAGCTCACAATATATTAATATAGCACAATACCGGATTACAATAAGGCTCACTGCCTTAGGGCTCACTGCCCAGAGAAATACTCACTGCAAGAGAGGCTCACTGCCTAGAGAAAGAAAGAAGGAAGAATGACTCACTGCCAAATTGAACTGCTTAGACTGCATCTACACATGCATGGTTGCAGCTCCAATGAAGCACAAAAATACTGTCTCAAAACTCTTCATCTCTTAATGCTCTATTTTCACTGCTCTGCTTTTACATAGAAATAAGATATCTCTTCTTCTACTCTTTATTACATCCATAGAATCACCTTCCTATGCATGTCACACATATGTTTCTATCACATTTGCATCACACACCCACAAAATTGAATTCGATCCCATATATATATCCGCAACACTTAAGATCCTTATATTAGGTCGGCATACTCAGATGAAGTGTATAGTTAATAAACTTGTAGCTTATCGGCCAAATCCATTCATCACAATACATAGAGGACCTAAATAACATTTGAAACACCTTCTCATATGTCGGCTCCAACTATAGAACCACTTAGGATAAAGTTCTAATCGATAGAACTTACTGCACATAAATCAAACTATCATGTTAGCCTCAAACATAGACTGTTACTGACTCAGTCTATCTGTCAAATCACAACTTTCACTGCAGACAACAATACTTTCTCAAAATCATATCAAAGACTCCTTAGACATCACCAATCATACCTTTAAAACCGTAGAGCAAAATATTCTTTAGCGGCAAAATGTGGACCATCAGAACTTAGACTCTGTCACAGTCAAACTCTGTCAAACATTGTAGCAATACTCAGCAGCTTGCAACTATCTTTCTGGTGGACTTCAGATCTTACAACTCTGGATTTAGAAACTTCATATAAGTGTTTACAACACATCAAAACCACATAACAAGATATACAACACTGGAGAAATGTGGACTAAAACAATTGTGTGTTCAACCTTAATTGTCACTGTATTATGTTCTACCGGACTTAATCCATTTGAAGATATATTTCTAGAACTGATCAAAAGCTAAAACCTTGGATATAAGATCATCTGAGAGTTAGGAACATCATATCAGAACCACAAACCTTGGTCTTCAACTGCGGACCAATGCCAAGCCAAACATTGTTCTTCTGTCTCTACCTCTGTACATTTCTAATACTTAGCCAATATGACTAAGTCTTCTTTACCAAACCACAAACTCTATTCCAACCTTGTTCCTTTTCTTGTTGCCATCAATGACAACACTCAATTATCCAATATAGCAGCGTCTCTTACCAATAATCTCCCCCTTTGGCATTGATGGCAACACTCAGTGAAAAATGCCTGTGTTGCTCCCCCTTACTCTGTACACTCTATTTTTCCATTCTCCTTTAGATGTATGCTTATTTTTCACTGGTTTTCCTCTCCCCCTTTGACATCAATGGCAAAGGTGGGTGAACAAGCAAAATCGTGTCAAATTTTTTTCAAAACTGTCATATTCTGCTGCATATATATAAATACACATTTGTATCTTAATTTACAGTTGAAGGTAGAATATCATTATAGATAGTTTTTATCAAAGCTATCTTTCCATTCCAACTATTCCTTGCAGTCTCCAAAATATGGATGTGGCTATTTATCAAAAAGACTAGCTTTTCTGCCTTCTGCACATCTGATGGTGAATCAATTAATGCTTGTGATTTCAAGGCTTCATCTACCAGATTGGTCATGGAATCAATTTTTGGACTTATCAACCCCCTTAGCTGGCACAACATGTCTTTGATTTCTTCCCTTTTCTTCATCAGAATGCTTAGATCATTGTGAATATTTATAACCTGTGTCTTTTTGGCACTTATTGACTCAATTGTCAGATTATATGTCTTAGAAATATTAAGCAGTTTGAGTTCCATGTCCTTGATTTTATCTTCTAATTCCTTTGTAACCTCTGGCCAAGATAAAATAAATTTGTACAAGTCACAGCCTTCTTTTATGGCACTTTGTATACCTCTTATTCCTTGGTCTAAAGAGATTTTATCATTGATCAACATGGTTTTTAACTTGGCTAATCTTTTCTCATCAAATTATTTTCTGACCTTTGTTTCTGTAGATTTTTCAATTCAAAATGATTGTTGATTGATTTTATCATACCTTTTAGTTGATCAGTAGATGATGTTGAAGTGTCTTTCTGGTATTTAGGCATCAATTTTCCCAGTACATCAGATACTGCTATAATGAGCTTATTGTCTTGCATGTGAGTTTTCATCAATTCTTCATGTGCCTTTGCTTAGGCAAATGATACTAATTCAAATTTCTGTTCCAGAGACAAGCAATTTAGATTTATTGGTTCTTGAAGAAACTTGGGTGGATATAGGATTTGTGCACTTTGTAGCTTTTCCAAGGGTTTTGCAATAGTGTCTCTTGCCACTTTTTCTTCACAAAGTGAAACTTTCTTTCTCTTCTTTTCTTCAATTGTGGCTTTTGTAATGATGAGGTCCTTAATCTTTTTCTAGGACTAGATGCTGGTCTCTCCTCTTCGGATCTTTTATCTTTCCTTTCTAGAGTGCTTGGTGTCCATTCTGTCGAAGCACTTATGGACTTTGATTCTCCTGATTTGATTTTTGCCTTACTTAATTGTTCATATGATGTTTTCTCTGACTGCTCAGGTTCCATCAACATTCTCGAAGATAATTCTAAGAAAGTCCCAAATCTGTCCTCCTTGGGATCAATAGGTTTACTTAGTAGTGCATCAGCTAATTCAGTCAAGACATCTTCTGTAACTTCGTAACCTAGTGCAGGGACCCATACAGTTCTTGGTTCCACAGCTTCCATGAAGCATTTGTCTTTATCCACCATGAATATAATATCCTTTTCATACTTTATCACTACTTTTTCAGGTATCTAGAGCCTTCTTAACATTTTCATTTGAAAATATTTGAAATATTTCCATAAGATTTCATTTTGCTTATCTGCATTACCCAAACTCTATAAGTGATTTCTTATTTGAGCGGCTGCCGATATGTGATCAAGCTAGACAATATTTCCTAGACCAGGTAGCTCTCTCAAGAAGTAAAAGAGTAAACATGTAATCAATGTTCCATGGTATTTGAAAGAATGATTAGTTTCTTTTGTTCTTTTCAAGTTCTCCATTAGTTCACTCCAGAGCAATTCACAAAGGTCATAATCCGTATTGTTTTTTATCATGTCATATGTTGTGTATATAGCTGATGCAAACACAGAATTTTCCTTGTTGGAAAAGTATATTTTGTATCTAATAATCATTGATGCAAATCTGATAGCCAGATTCTTAATATCATTTACTGTAAGGGCATTCTTATCAAGTTTGGCTCCAGTTAGTTGCATTACCACATTGTTCTTCATTTTCTTTATGCTTGGAACTCTTCCGAAGGAGATCATACCAGTTACAACCTTGATAGCTTCTTTAGTTATCAGATAGGGTTCATCAAGCCATAGAAATTCATCATGAATTCTACTTAGAATAAGCTTGACCCATGCATCATTTAGAATTGCGGGAAAATCCAACCAGGTGTCAAATTTCTTTTCTCCTAGAGCTTTATATTCATCTTTCAATTCAATCTCCACAGTAGTTAGTTCATCCAAATACAGTTTTCCAAACTTCATGTGATCATACTCTTTTGGACTGATACGAATGTATGCTCTGACATCTTCCATATGCAAAACCCCATGTGGTGTAATTGAAAATGCCCCTAACGGATCATTTTCCAGTGATTTGAAGAATTGTTTCTTAAACTTTGGGTGAGGCATTTTCCCTATCTCGATTACATGAGGAGTAAACATTTTCACAGAATAATTTAATTTTCATAGCAGGGTTTTCAAGTTGTAAATACCTTTTTCACTAGATTAGGGTTTTCTTTGCCTGAATCGTACTGAGTTCTTTGAATCTCTATTAACACTTGAATTCTCACTTCAATCTCTCTTGGATATATGATAGCTCAAATGCAAAGTGAATTAGAAGGCAAATGAGTATCTTTTTGTCCTTCGCACTTGACTTAATCGTCATAAATGCTTATTCTCAAAAGCTGCCTGACTTTTCTCTGATAGATATAGTCAATCAAAATTGCTCTATAATGTACCACACTGGCTCATTTACTTCCAAATTTTCTACCATAAGATCTTTCATATCAGATTCCACCACACATCTTCATGCCAGATTGCAGCACTATCTATCTGGCTGGGGGTTTTGGATTTTCAACACTACTCCCCCTGATCCAAAGCTCCAAATTTACTTCCCCGAGGAAGTATCTGCACCGGATGATGGTGTGGATTCATCCTTGACTTCAATCACATATTTCTTGATCCAAATCTTGCCCATTTCCTTCTTGGTTTCAACCGGATCAACCTTTTCTTTTCCTTTATCATTCCTTTGCTCTATTTTCCTGTTTTCAGTATGGTAGTTTCTTTTTACATTTTTACTTTTGCAGACTCTTGCAATATGTCCATACTTGTTGCAATTGTAGCATACCACATTCCTTTGTCTTTGATCCTTCTATTGATTGGATTTGATATGCATTGATTAGCCATATGTCCAAATATGTTGTATGCAAAACACCCTCAATTGAATGATTGACTATTCCTTGCATTGTAGGAACCATTCCTTATCAGATTTCAGGATTCATTTGATTTGTGACCAATTTTCTTGCAATTGAAACATTGACCAGAAAAGGATGGAACATTTTGATTCTAGTTTATTCTACTCCTGCATTGAGTAGCTTTATGACCAAACTTATTGCAATTAAAACAATGGCCATTGAAAGATGGATACCTTTGAGCATTTGGCTGTTTGATCGGAGGTCTTTTGGGTCTTTTTCTTTAATATCTGAACTAGTTTCCTCTATTTCACTTTAACTCAGTGTTTGTTTGACCAGATTTTGAACTTTCTCCTTTCTCAAATCCCAAACCTTGCTTATCATCAGCACTCCTTTGTCTGGCAATCATCTCATCAAGCTTTGCAGAACTTAGCTTGAACTTTTCTTCATAGCTCTTGGCTGCATCCAGATCAAATTTCAAAAGTAGCACTTCTTTGTCCAATTTTTCACATTCCTCTGATTTATCCTTAACAACTTGATTCAGATGCTTTTCAATTTCTTCCTTCTTTTCAACTTCCAGTGTCAACCCATTTAGAAACTTATGTGCAGCATCTAATTGATCATTCAGCTCCTTTCTTTTCTCTTTGAACTTCTTGACTTGCTCTCTTAGCTTTAGGATGCATTCATCAACTTCTTGAATATTAGCTTTTAGATCCCTGATTTCTGCCTCAGATTTTTCAAGATCAATAAGGGTTGCTTCTAGTTCCTTGTTGCTTTCATAATTTCCAAATCTTCTTGCTACCATCATTACACTACCCCAGATCTTCCTCAAGCTATTAGGCTTCTTCCAAGGAACCTTCCTCTGATACCAATTGTTGAGGATAAGGAATACTGAGAGGGGGGGTGAATCAGTATTCCACAAAACCACTTCTTTACAAATTTATTTATCCAATTTCCAAAGTTAATAATATGAAAGCAAAATAAACATAGAAACAACAACCACAAAGACATAACACATGAACACTAATATTTTTACATGGAAAACCCAAAAAGGGAAAAACCACGGTGAGTGTTAGCTCACAATATATTAATATAGCGCAATACCAGATTACAATAAGGCTCACTGCCTTAGGGCTCACTGCATGAGAGGCTCACTGCCAAAATAGGCTCAGTACCTAGAGAAAGAAAGAAGAAGGAAGAATGGCTCACTGCCAAATTGAACTGCTCAGACTACATCTACACATGCATGGTTGTAGCTCCAAATTAAACTCTTCATCTCTTACTACTCTGTTTTCACTGCTCTGCTTTTACATAGAAATAAGATCTCTCTTCTTCTACTCTTTATTGCATCCACAGAATCGTCTTCCTCTTCATGTCGCACATATGTTTCTATCACATTCACATCACACACCCACAACACTAAATTCGATCCCATATATATATATATATATATATATATATATATATATATATATATATATATATATATATATATATATATATATCTGCAACACTTAAGATCTTTATATTAGGTCGGCATACTCAGATGAAGCGTATAGTTAATAAACTTGTAGCTTGTTGGCCAAATCCATTCATCACAATACATAGAGGACCTAAATAACATTTGAAACACCTTCTCATATGTCAGTTCCAACTATAGAACCACTTAGGATAAAGTTCTATTCAATAGAACTTACTGCACATAAATCAAACTATCATGTCAGCCTCAAACACAGACTGTTACTGACTCAGTCTAACTGTCAGATCACAAGTTTCATTGTAGACCATAATACTTGCTCAAAATCATATCAAAGACTCCTCAGACATCACCAATCATACCTTCAGAACCGTAGAGAAAAATATTCTTTAGCGGCAAAATGTGGACCATCAGAACTCAGACTCTGTCATATTTAGACTATGTCATAGTCAAACTCTGTCAAACACTATAGCGATACTCAGTAGCTTGCAACTATCTTTCCGGTGGACTTTAGATCTTACAACTCTGGATTTAGACACTTCATATAAGTGTTTACAACACCTCAAAATCACATAACAAGATATACAACACCGGAGAAATGTGGACCAAAACAATTGTGTGTTCAACCTTAATTGTCACTATATTTTGTTCTACTGGACTTAAGCCATTTGAAGATATACTTCCAGAACTGATCAAAAGCTAAAACCTTGGATATAAGATCATCTAAGAGTTAGGAACATCATATCAAAACTGCAAACCTTGGTCTTCAACTGTGGACCAATGCCAATCCAAACACTGTTCTTCTGTCTCTGCCTCTATACATTTCCAATACTTAGCCAATATGACTAAGTCTTCTTTACTGGACCACAAACTCTATTCCAACCTTGTTCCTTTTCTTGTTGCCATCAATGAAAACACTCAATTATCTAATATAGCAGTGTCTCTTGCCAACAAAAGCATATAGACAACAGTTGAACTCATACCTCATGGAATATTTTTGGGATAATTTTTTGAGGTTTCCTCGTAGGTGACACCTTTAGTTGCTCTAACACTAACTAGTTCAACATTAGGATCTGAAGGAAAAGGTTTGGGTGCTATTAAAAATGTTAAGTAACTAAAAGGAAAGAAACCCTAAAAGCTTTTGCAGTAAATGCATGAAATATAAAAATATCCCATCATAATATTAGAAATTTGTGTGACTAGAGAAACCATAGCATGGGAAACATGCATCAAAGATAAACTAACCTCTCTCTCACTCTGTCAAAATTTTTCGCTTCTCAAGATCTTTTATGGACCAACGAATGCTAAAACATTTAATTGAAAATATAAAAAAAATCACCTTCTAATGATGCTATGTGGAACAAAAACCCCTAAACCAATGGGAGAAAGTTTTACCTCCACTCACACATAGCTACTAGAAATCTAAGAGCTAAAAAGTAGGGGATCCTATTTTCTAGGATAAGATTCTAATTTATCCCATAGTAGTTGTTTCCTTTTCTCATGGGACCTATTGCCATAATCATAGATCGTAAATCCCCATGCATGGGATTGTTTCCTTACTAAGATGTTCACGTCCTCTAGTTTAATTATAAATAAGTTTCCGAATTGTACACAAACTTATTAAGCAATAAATAAAATTATTTAAAATAAGTGAACAAAGTATCTAAAAAACATATTTATCCCAAACCAATGATCACACATTATCATGATGAATTATTTCCTTTAAACATATTTTATTTAATTATTTATAAGTTTTTTAATATATATTTATAGTAATAAATACTTAAGAACTTCAAATTTAAAAAATATTAATATTTTAAAATGTTAGCACTAAATAATTTATTAGTACATAAAAAATGATTATATCTGTCAAATTTTCCTTTCTATTATTTTAAGACATTTCAAGGTTATAAAATTTCTTATCAAAAGAAAAATGAAAGAACCCTTTTTGAAAGATCCAAAGTATAGATTACTTAATTCAGCAATAGTAAAATCTACCCTAGGATCTATGAGCTCATCCATTAAATTGGGCATAGATAAGAACACTTTTTGAAATGATCAATATGGATTAGGGTTAAACTTAGCTCTAGGTGCACAACTTGATGGCATTGAACTACAAACTATCACTCAGTGATCCACAATACACTTTGGTATCATATGTAGTCAATATATACTTTGATAGATAGTGGAGTAAATTCTATTTCAATCTTGGGTGAAATCACAATGTGAATGAATAAGTATTACAAAATAGATCTTTGTCTACATAATCAATTTGTTCTATGCAATATTTATCTAATAAGTTCTATGATCCAAAAAATGGTTTATCTTTCTTTCTAATATTTGAATCTATAATGATGAATTGGAGGTGTTCACAAACACCTAAGTTTTGGAGCTTGTTAAGTGAGGGTCATGTTCTCCTCAGTTAAACCCCTTGACAAGTTGCTTCAATGATTTATGAACAAAGATTTAATATAGAAATCAATCATGAAATATGCCTATATTTCACCATGTGTGTAGATGTTGATGTGGTAGTGAATGCTCAAATATGTTCCTTGAATGATGGTGCAAGTAGTAACTGAGAGCTAGACCAATCTTCCTTTTTATTGATGTGTAAAAATAAATTAGAGTTTTTCCTTTATACAACACCCTAGAATACAATCTAAAATGTTTTATGTTTCAAGTTGGAACACACTAACTAGTTGAAGGGGAAAAACACTAGCCCAATTTGACTTTAATAACAAAGGCATCAGTTTCTCATTGCAGGATCAAACTAGGTTTAACTTCACACTGTAGAATCAAACTATGTAGGAAAATAGGTAAAAGGAAGATTGAAATTGGCTCCTAAGGATGTGGGGGGAAGAATCAAGCTAATTTTAGGGAATATGCCAACTCTTAGTGTTAAAACATGCCATTTGTTTGCTAGTTATTCATAAAGGGTAACATGGTCAAAGTGAATTTAAAACTAATGGGAAAGTGTAGGATATGCAATTTTCACCATTAGATTTTGCACCAACTTTGAATTGCATGTGAAATACTATGAAGATGAATGCCAAAGTAAAGCAACTATTCTACATGAATTAAAATATTTCAGACACTCATAAAAAGGATATAAAGAAGGATATCTCTTTGATATATTCTCCTTGCAATGAGTGATATATCTTGAAATTTTCAAAAGAAAAAGGATTCCAATGAGTAGTATCTATTAAGAACTTTTAAATTTAGGAATTAACATAAATGTTTAACAATGTCAATAATCTCAAAGTAAGCACAAAATTTATTGTAAAGCGATAATATGAAGCCATAAACATGTGACATGAAGCCATGAATATGTGGAATGAAGCCAATCACTATAAACAACAAAGGAGGAAGTGTAAGATCCATAAATGGACCATTCTAACCATGCTTCAAATATCAAAAGATGGTGTAGGGAATTTGTTGGGCCACTATAACCATAAACATGAAAACTAAACATTGATATAATATGCCCCCTCCAATTGGTTGCATACAAAGGATGCAAGGAATTGGAAGAGAGAAGAGACGTAAATATATCATCATGTAAATTTAAAGAATGATGAATAAGCATCTAAATAAAATTGCATGAAAAACATAAAATAAAATAATGAGAGATAAGCATGAAAGCAAATGGATTGGAAAGTGTTATTCCCCTAATGTTGCTTCCAAACTAGGGATATAATCTAGTAATGGACAAGATAAGAACCACATAGGCATAAATCAATGTTAGATGTCATCATGGTAATCAGTGATAAAACATATGTAAGCATAAGATGTAAGCATGATAAAGATAAGTATGAGTGTGTAGCATAAACATAAGACCAAGTGATTATACATGATAAGCTTAAGTGAACATGTGAATATCAAAGATAAGAGTGGTGTAAGCATAAAAGAGGATATACAATCATCATAAGAGAAGATCATGAAAACATTTATATATAGGAATGTAAGCATGTGACCATAAGAAATGAACGTTACAAACATATGAGACATAGGGATAAGCATGAAAGTGCATCATAATCAAATTAAGAGGATATAACAAACATAAAGGGAATGCCCTCAAAGTGGGGAAACATAATTCTTAAAAAGCATGAAGCATAACATAGAAGGTGAAATGAGAATGAATGAAGAATAAACATAAGAAGCAAGGATTAAACAAGAGGTCAAACCAAAGGAGAATCATCTGACAAAGGAAGTTATGAAGGAGGAACACAACACATATGAATTTAAAATAAAAAGTTGAGGAAAATAAAACAAAACTATGCTTTTGGTCAACATAATGAGAGTGGTTACCAAGCACTCTATAGTTGCATTGTCCCAACCCATAAGGAAAGCACACATAACACAACACATACAAGAAAAACATAGACAGATAGATGTAGAAATAAAGGCTCAAATTCTCAAAGTCTCAAACAATAAGGTAAGAAGGATCCTCTTTCAACAAGTCATCCTTCTCCCAATCATGTAATATAATTATTTTCTCATCATGGAGAACCAAACTCTCATCACTATGCAAAGTCGAAACTTTGAAATATGTGCTATAGAGAGGTGGAATAATTGATTTTTTTCTTTATCTAGTATTCTTTCTTCTTTGGATATGGATATAAATGTAAATTTTGCTCTTGTTTATCTTGTAATTTTTTTTCTTGGAATCCATATAGAATAAGTACTTGTAGAAGAAGAAAAAATATTTTTCTTATAATTTAAAATACATTTATTATTTTCATTTTTCTTATCACATGAGTAATGGGACACTCATAAGGATTTCCTATAGGCTCACATATATCCAATCCACTATGCACATTAGCTATATGTTTTACAATTTGAGGTATCATAGGCCTTTTGTCTTCATAGTTCTTAAATAAGAAGGTGCATAAACAAATTTTGATTTTACTACTATAGGCTTACAAAGTCTAATAAATTTCTATTTTTCTCTTCATTGTCATGCCATTGATCTTATTTCAACCACATGTACAAGTATCATGAAAATCATGTTTAGTTTTATAAGGAGCTTCTTGATGTGTCTTAGAAAAGTTATCCAAAGTAAAATGACTCAATTTAGATACAAGCATTTATGGATCTCTATCAATTTTATCCACTTGACCCTCATGAACATATTTAACACATTGATGCAACAAAGAAGAAACTGATTAACATTGTTCTATCCATGGTCTACCAAGAAAAATATGAAATACATTAGAAGTAGGAATACTATCACATAAAATTTGTACTTCTTTTGGACCACTATCTCTCAAGGTAAAATAATTTAACCCATCATTTTAATCAATACACCATTGGTCATCCTCAAAGAAACACTTGAATGTGTAGAAGCCTACTAAACAAGAATTCTTTAGTGCAAATATTAAATTGACAAGTTGTATTAATAAGCACACTATTATATGGTTCACCATCCACATAACCATTAACATATAATGGGCCATAGTAATTATTATGTGCAATTGAGTATCGTTTGAAAATGTAATCAATGTCAAGGAAGAGGAAGAAGAACGAGCACATGTAGTGTGGATCATACTATTAAAGAAACTTGTTGTGCATTGCTATCACATGGAATCTCATATTCAATCTCATACATACTATCTCTATCCTCATGCACCTCACTATGACCAATATATGTATAAACACATAACTATCCATATACAAATGTGCATTATTCGATTAGTCATGGGAGGGAAAATGATTAGTGTAAATTTTTAAATTATGATTAGGGGAAACCATTGAATAATTTCCCCCATCATTAATACCTTGTACATGTGATGCAGGGACTTCCAGAGGTCATAACTTTTGACTCGAATATCCGTTTGGGCTGAAATTTTGGCACTTTTTTGGGGCTTGAAACTTTCATCTTAGCCCTCAAAATGGCAATTTAGTGTTTTTTCCTAGTTTTTAAAAGTTGTTTTTGTTAATAACTCGAAACTCATGTTTCGAATTTAGAATGTTAGTTGGCAATTCATCCTACCTTAGTTTTAGGAAGTTTTTGGGGAAAAACTAGACTCTCAAAGATATGCATGTGAAATTACCTAAAATGGCAAAATTTGACAATTGTCAAAATTTGCCAAAAAAGGTATTTTTTTGGTTTTTTTGTTTTTCTTGCATATAAGAGAGTTTTCTCTCTTTGTAGTAGTAGAGTGGGTGAATAGAAGACTTTTACTTTTCCAGTTATTTTAAATCTTTGGCTCTCACACATTATTAATGGCACAATTCTATTGAGTGTATGTTGTTGGATACATCATCTGGTATCAAAGCAGGAAGATGGCTAGGAGAGGAAGAGGCGGTCTTGCCTAGATGCATAGAGAAATACAAAATCTACAAAGGCAAGTAGCAGAACTTACAACACGGATGGAAAACCAAAGACTTGGTAGAGGAGGAGACGAATCTGATGAAGAGATAGGTCAAGGAGGTGCAGATCAAGATACAAAACATGAAGAAGAAGAATTAGAAGGCACGAGTTTTGAAGAGAGGATGCACAGGGCCTTAGAAGGGAAAATGTAGGGGTCAAGGTTGATGTTTCAGATTATGTAGGTAGTCTTAAACCAGAGGAGTTGATAGACTAGTTGAATGACATGAGAAATTTTTTTGAATGGAAATCCATGACAGAGGAAAAGGTGAAATTCGCATGCACCAAATTAAAGGGTCATGCAATGATTTGGTGGGATCATCTTCAAAAGGAATGAACAAGGAAAGGTAAGGATAAGATCAGGACATGGAATAAAATGGGGAAGAAGTTGAGAGAAAAATTTTTGTCCATAGATTATGCGCAAACCCTTTTTCATAGGTTTCAAAATTTAAAGAAGAACCTCTCTTCTATGCAAGATTATACAAATGAGTTTTATATGCTATCTATACATGTAGAGCATCAAGAAATTGATGAACAATTGGCTGCTAGATATGTGAATGCCCTGAAATTCTCTATTCAAGATGAATTAAGAATGCATCGACTCAATGGTATGGAAGAGGCTTACTAATTGGCTCTAAAGGCTAAAGAAAAACAAAACAGACAATACCATCAGAGGAATAAAGGAGGAAGAAGGGGTATATCAACCCCATTTCAAGGAGGTTCAAATTATGGCAGGGGAGAGTCATCCCATGGATTGGAAAAACAAGTAGATACTTGACAAGATCCTCCAAATCAAGAACGAGGAAGGGGATTTCAAAGAGGTAGAGGTAATGGTAGCGGTAGAGGATGGGAAAACTAGAGAAGGCCTTTCACTTGTTTTAGATGTGGAGAAGGTCATAGAGCATTTGAATGCTCAAATTATAACATGCAAGAAAGAAATCAAGGAGGGCAACCTAGGGTGACCCTGATTCAAATGCAGCATGAAGTGGAAGGGACAAAACTAGAGGTTCCACCAAATGTGGGAGAAAGTCTCATGATAAGAAGAGCAATGGTGATTTGAGAGAAGGAGAAAACACAAGCCAAAAGCTTTGATGGTTCATGGCTTCGAACCAATATCTTCAGAACCAGATGCACTTCGGGTGGCAAGGTATGTCAAGTTATTGTTGATGGAGGTAGTTGTGAAAATATGGTTTCTAAAGAAATGGTAGAAAAATTGAATTTACACTGTGAAAAACATCCTCATCCGTACCGCATTGCATGGTTTAAAAAGGGAAATGAAGTCACTATTGATAAAAGATGCCTAATTAAGTTTAGCATAGGGAAGATCTATCAGGATGAGATATGGTGTGATGTTGTCTCAATGGATGCATGTCATGTGTTATTGGGAAGGCCATGGTAGTATGCTAGAAAAGTTATGTATGATGGAGAGAAAAACACATACACCTTTTGGAAAGATGGCTCTAAGGTGATTTTCTTGCCTCTCAAGGATGACGGAAAAGGTGATACCATGTTGTCTGAAAGATCTTGTTAAAGAAATGAAGGTGACAGGGTGTTGTTATGCATTAGTAGTGAAAAAAGGCAAATATGAAGACATTTCAGTACCCCCATAAGTAGCAGATCTATTGGAAGAATTTGTTGATGTTGTGCCTGATGACTTACCTGATGGTCTACCACCAAAGAGAGATATTCAACATCATATTGATTTGATTCTAGGAGCAACTCTATCCAACCAAGAAGCTTATAGGATGAATCCAACACAACATGCAGAGTTGAATAAGCAAGTAACATAACTCATAAGTAAAGGTGTGGTGAGAGAGAGCATGAGCCCATGTACTGTACCTACACTGTTGACCCCAAAAAAAGATGGAACATGGAGGATGTACATTGATAGCAGAGCAATTAATAAGTTTACCATCAAGTATTGGTTTCCTATACCTCGTATGGAGGACACGATGGATGTCCTTGTAGGGGCCAAATATTTCAGCAAGATCAACCTACGAAGTGGCTACCACCAAATCCGGATCTGAGAAGGGGATGAGTGAAAGACAACCTTTAAGACTAGAGACTGATTATATGAGTGGATGGTTGTCATTCAGGTTATCAAATGCACCTAGCACATTTATGAGATTGATGAACACTATACTGTGACCTTACATTGGTAAGTTTGTGGTAGTTTATTTTGATGATATTTTGGTATTTAGTAATAGCAAAGAAGAGCACCTACAACACTTGAGGATCATCTTTGGTGTGTTAAGGAAGGAGTAGCTCTATGCCAATTTGAAGAAGTGTAGGTTCATGCAGGATAGTTTGGTCTTTTTAGGCTTTGTCATTTCTAAAGATGGTGTCAGAATGGATCCAGAAAAGGTTAGGGCAATTCTAGAATGGCCTAGATCAAGCAGCATCACAGAGGTAAGAATTTTTCATGGATTGGCCACTTTCTATCGAAAGTTCATTCAAAATTTCAGTAGTATTGTAGCTCCTATAACAGATTGCACCAAATGAAGGGAGTTTGTATGGACCAAGGATGCTGAGGAGAGTTTTAAGTACTTGAAGCAAAAGGTAACAGAAGTACCTATACTTGCATTGCCAAATTTTGATAAGGTATTTGAAGTAGAATGCGATGCCTCCCATGTGGGAATAGGTGTTGTACTTAGGCAAACAGGAAAACCTATAGCTTTCTTTAGTGAAAAGATGAATGAAGTGAGAAAGAATTATTCTACTTATGATTTGGAATTTTATGCAATTGTTCAAGCATTGAGGCATTGGAGACATTATCTAGTTCCCCAAGAGTTTGTATTGTTTACACATCATATTGCATTGAGATACTTGAACACACAGAAAAAAGTTGAATAGTAGGCATGCCAAGTGGGTCCCTTTCTTGTAGGCTTACAATTTTGTGTTGAAGCATAAGTCTGGAAAACAAAATTAGGTTGCAGATGCGTTAAGCAAGCATGTTGCACTTTTGACCACAATGGAAACTGAGGTGATTGGTTTTGATGCCGTCAACAATTTGTATGAGAATGATGATGATTTTTGGGAGATTGTGGAACAATTGAAGCCACCAGTATCTGGTAACTTGGATCACTTTAGGGGTGAATATTTTATGTAAGATGGGTATCTATTTAAAGGAAAACAACTATGCATACCAACTGGCTCTATGAGGGAAAACATTATCAGAGAATTTCATAGTAGTGGGTTGGCTGGGCATTTTGGAAAGGACAAGACAATAGCCTTAATAGAAGATAAATATTATTGGGCAAAGATGAAAAGGGATATAACTAGGTATGTAACAAGGTGCAAGATCTGCCAAGTGGCTAAGGGACATTCACAAAATACAGGGTTCTATATTCCATTACCAGTACCAACTGCACCATGGACAGATTTGAGCATGGACTTTGTGTTGGGACTTCCACACACCCAACGAGGTAATGACTCCATTTTTTTAGTTGTTGATAGGTTCTCTAAGATGGTTCATTTTATTGCCTATAAGAAAACTAATGATGCAACGAGGGTAGCAGAGTTATTTTTTTCAAAAGTTGTTCGACTACATGGTGTTCCAAAGACTATTACCTCTAATAGGGATACCAAATTCCTTAGTCATTTCTAGAGGACTTTATGGCAGAAGATGGGGACCAAGTTATAGTTTAGTAGTGCCTATCATCCTCAAACGGATGGGAAAATAGAGGTAGTCAATCGAAGTCTGGGAAATTTGTTGAGGTGTATTGTTGGAGAAAAGCCAAAACAATGGGACATGGCATTACCCCAGGCCGAATTTGCCTATAATAGTTCTGTTAATATATCAACAAGAAAGTCCCCTTTCCAGATTGTGTATGGTAGGAATCCTAAGGGTGTTCTAGATTTGGTACAACTACCGACGAAAGATAGAGTCAGTGATGATGGGGAAGCATTTGCAGAACACCTTCAACAGTTGCAACATGATGTGAGACAAAAGTTGCAGGATAGTAATGAAAGGTACAAGAATACAGTGGATGCTAGTAGGTGACATTAGACATTCAATGAAGGTGACTAAGTGATGGTATATTTGAGAAAAGAGAGGTTTCCTACTAGAACATACCACAAATTGAAGTACAAAAAAATTGGTCCTTGCAAAATTACAAAGAAGATTAATGATAATGCATATGAGGTCAGTTTACCAAATGATCTAGATATTTCTCCTGTGTTTAATATTTCTAATTTATATGCATTCCATGGTGAGGATGATGCTGAAGATAGTCAACCAGAAGTGGCATGGCACCACCACATTCCCCATAAAAAGAAGGAAAAGATTGCATAGGTTCTTGATAAGAAAACTATCTACACTCGGCAAGGGCATTACAATAGGTATTTAGTACAGTGGGAAGGACTGCCACCAACAGATAGCACATGGATTACAGAGTGGGAAGTACAGAGGTTAGATCTAGTCAAGTGGCTGCAGTTCGAAGACACTCACTTGCAGGAGTTGCGTTCTTTTCAACTAGAGGAGAATGATGTAGGGACTTCTAGAGGTCATAACTTTTGACTCAGATGTCTGTTTGGGCTAAAATTTTACAGGTGGATGCATTATGAGGTGGCATGTGGATTCCCAACTGACCATAGTGGGTTGGTCCCCGTTTTGGCACTTTTTTGGGGCTTGAAACTTTCATCTTGGCCCTCAGAATGGCAATTTAGTGTTTTTTCATAGTTTTTAAAAGTTGTTTTTGTTAATAACTCGAAACTCATGTTTTGAATTTAGGATGTTAGTTGAAAATTCATCCTACCTTAGTTTTAGGAAGTTTTTGGGAAAAAATTGGACTCTCAAAGATATGCATGTGAAATTACCTAAAATGGCAAAATCTGACAATTGTCAAAATCTGCCAAAAAAAATAATTTTTTGGTTTTTTTGTATTTCTTGGATATAAGAGAGTGTTCTCTCTTTGTAGTAGTAGAGTGGGTGAATAGAAGACTTTTATTTTTCTAGTTATTTCAAATCTTTGTCTCTCACACATGATTAATGGCACAATTCTATTGAGTGTATGTTGCTAGCTACATCAACATGTATTATATTATTGTTAATTAAATATTACATCATGGATTTAATGCTTTTTACAAAAAATCTACTATGTCCATTAACTCTATGATACTAGAAAAAAACATGCTCATCATATTCCTTAGGTATGTAATGCCCCGCCCGGAAACCCTAAAGAAAAACTTAACTATGCATTTCAAAAGGCAATTTTTTTTTTTTAAGAAGAAATAATAACGCAAAGTAAAACATAATAATCACTTAACATGCAAGATAACTTTTATTCTCTAGGGTAAACAGGACTGCATCACTACTTACTAACATAATCTATTTCACATCCATGAATTGATCTGAAACCAAGGGCATCCAAGAGACAACACACAAATACCTCCATCAATATAAGACATCAGATAACAACATCAAGATTCAGCATAAGTGATTACAATTAGGTTTATAATTTCATTACAATAAAATACATCAATACAATGTTTACAATGTTGCTTCCTGATTACATCTGGAGATATACATCAATATAATAATACATGGTTCAATTGATATACAAGGCTGAAATAGAAACATAACTATTTGCCTCCTCAAGCGAAATAGATCAGTGATCTTCTACAAGATATGTTCTCCACGCACACGAACAATAGAAAAGTGACCAATGGAATAAGCACATCCACTTGACCATGTGGAACCCTAAGGCCCACCCCCCGTGCTAGGAGAAAATGATAAGGTCCCATGACCTGAATAGTCAGGTGGACAAAACTAGGAGAAAAGAGGACTACACATGACTACAACAACACAGAGCAACAACGACGCCACAAGCAACTTAACAATACATCTAGAGGCAACCACATAATAGAAGAAAAGAGTACAACTTGGGGATGTTAGACTGCAGAAAGGAGAAGTGTCATCACATAGCTTGTCATGGGTTGTCCTGGCAAGCCTTCCTAGGCCCTGGCCCCCATCCTGGGTTGTCTTGGCAGCCTCTCCCGACTTCCGGCCCCCATGCAAACTCATGCGGAATCAATCATACCTTTCATGGGGACAAGGTCATTGATCTTGCCATTCTAGGCCTTCTCATCTCATCTCAAGCCTAAACGAGCACCTGAGCCATGAGTGAGGTATTCACTTATCTTAATTAGTGTGAACTAACTACCTAAAACCCTTGATTTAAAAATTAGGTTATCACTTATTTAAGGCACTCTCGCATGGGTTGTCCTGGACACCACTTTGGGCTCTGACTCCCATCAAGAGCCACTCCCCTAGCTGCATCTTAGAAAACCCCACTCAAAACACATAGAAATGATCAAACATACAAGAACCACGAGAGCATTGAACTCTCTTGCATCACCAATTACTCATAGAACAACTTCCACACAATATAACCATAGTTCCCATCACATTACTATTACAATAACCAATACCACACATCTCGTTGCCTCATCAATATCATAATGGACCAAAGCATCCAAGTAAGTCTTAAAATCCAACTCATATCACATAACCATCATAGCATAGGTATGAGAACAAAATGGTCAAGGATGACTCAGAAATCACAACACAGACCTTTATAATATGACAACAACATGAGATCACGTCCACATAAACTTATGCCTCTGGAATAACTACTAGACAACATGTCTCTAATACGACCATAGACATGACATCCACAAGTTATACACAACGAAAATCAAAAATAATATTTTAAAACAATTACTTATAAGGAGATTCGTACTGAAGAAAAGTACTAACTTATAGTTAAAACAATCAATACTTAGACATGGTAATATAGATCCACTTTATACGAATGCAACTAAACTTCAAATGTCTATACGACACATAACATAAAATCACAACGTTAAAACCACAGTCTCATTATGCCATTTACTCATAAATTCAACCCGCATTAAGTCAATATTTCCAAAACTCAAAATCTAACATCTAACCTTATTCGAGATTAATAAATCACCTAAATGCAAAACCCAAGGTTAGATCAAAATTATGCTTCTATCCTAGCATGGTTCTAAGCTAATGCTTATATCCACTACCAAAAACTTAAAAGGGTTAAACAATCTAAATCTTAAGACCCTAGTGTTATCGATACAATAGAGTATGGAGGAACTAAGAGGATCAAAACATTACTAACTACTGACTTACCGACTATCTAAAATCTCATAAGATCAAACTTCTTGACATGATAAACTTGGCCATCCTAGTACTAAGTCCTAACCTTACTATATTCTAAAAAAGATATACTACTCTAAGCAATGATTCATTAGGATAAAAACAAGTTCTTAATTAAGGAAATTACCCATACTCACTCTCTTAAATTACACACAAAATTAACTTACAAACAACGATGAACTCTATAATTCACTTGAGAGGAACCTAGAATGTGAATCGACACTTAAACTAACCTAAGCTTCACGTCGTACTAATCTAAACACTAAAGGATAAGCTTTCAACTGGCTGACTGTCTACACACTCGTCAAGTCTCAACATGGAATGAACATTAAGGAAATTGACCAAGATCTTACGATCTTCAACTAAACTGAATAATTGCATTTGAAAACTATGACATATCATTCCCTATCGCGCCATAATAGTTGGCAACTACCACCATCACAGGAGGAAGAAACGAAAAAGAAGCAGGCGCAAAACGTGACAGAGAAAAGACTTTAGAAACAGCAACGATTGGGGAATGGACAACAGTTTAGTGAGAGATTTTGGTTAGCATGAAATTTAGGTCAATACCAAAATTGATACCATGCAAGGATTTCTATTGGTTGCTCACAATAATAGTAGTAAATGCTTGGTAGACATGCAAATTGAAACAAGGAATTGCTGAAGAAAGAAAAAAACCTCAAGGAGATGAAAACATCATGGGACGGTGATGGCTAAGGATGGACCAGATAGACTTGCGAATAGACCTTAGAAATATCTGGCAACAACTATGAGCCAATGAACTATAATGGGTTGTCTTACAGGAGTGGGGTAACGTTCTGCAATGAAACCTTGAAGCCACATATTCAACACCATACAAATTAGCTTCAAACTTGTAGAAATAATCCTGATGATGGTACGGACCAACAATTTTTGAATGCAATGTTTTTCTAACTACAACTAGGATCATTTTAACCAGACAGGAATGATAGCATTGAGAAAGGACTAATTGAATTTTATCATTTTACTAGTGGATCAAAAAGGGTGAAAGCTAAGCTTACCGATTCATCATCAGATAGCAATTATCAGGGTGCATGCACAGAAAGATCAGTTAAAGCATTTGAGTTTGGTTCATTAATCTGAGGAAAAGCCAAAAACTGCAAACAGAAATCAAAGGTAGAGCAAAGCATATGGTTTTGTGACTGACAGAGCACATGGAAGGTATCGACAGAAGGACACATTAAGCTGATTGTGGCTACATCAAGATTATGATAGGGGTCTAAGGATCAAATATTTATGCAGAGATTACTCCATGAAGTGACATGGTCAGGGTTTCACTCAGTCCAACTTCATTCAGTAAGGATGTTGCATGTAGATTCAAACCAATGCCCACAGCTTGACAGAGAGCTAGAGCACCTTGAATGATGCTATACTTCGAACGACTACAGGTTACAAGGAGATAGAGAATATGGCATGCCTTAAATAGTGATGTAGACACCAGTATTGATCGAAAGGAACTTTGAATAAACGGGGGTCTACAGTGTCATCACAAGACAAGATTGATAAGGGTATAACTTCAAAATGCAAGATTCAAAGTAGAAGTTGTGAAGAGGAAAACATCTTAGAGAAATAGGATTCCAAAGTTGCAGAAGTTTAGAGAAAAATAACATGCAGACCATTCAGTGAAATTCTCAGAAGCGTTAACAATGATGTTGCATACAGAACAACACAGTTTTCTTAACAAGACAACAATAAATTCATGCATTAGCTAGAACTGAAACAACAAATCTCAAGGAACTGTGACAAAACACATACTCATGATTAAACTTTCTCTTCCCAATTTTGCCTTCTTGCCTGATAAAATCTCTTTCCCCAAAACTTCAAAGCAAAGTCCCTCCCAGCCAAACACCATTTTTCCCCCTCAAAAACACCTCCAGAGAAAAGTAGTTAATTGCCATAATTTCCCACTTCCCCAAACATAAATGCAGTAGATTTCCATTTACAGGGGATTTTCCCATAATAGAACCAAAATCAATATCTTTATTGTTCCTGACAACTTATTACCAACAACACATCAATCAATCCTACACAAGAAAATCTATTTTTTATACAGAGATATCCGCTATCAGATATATATTTACTGTTATTATTACTATTACTAGTATATTAATATTCTTCATTACTGACCTTATTCATTTTATTATTATTATTTGTCAATCAAGGAGAAGTAACAATTTCACTTTAAACAAAACAATTAATCCCAACAAAGGTCACACCATAAACATAAGAACCCACATACAAAATAATACTGACATCCATACAAAACCATACTACAGAGACATACAATCATCCAACCCGACCAATATGACAGGACTCTAGACATGATACACATCATTTTCAAGGATGGTGACAAATCAAATAGGGACCTTTCGTTATCTCCACTCAACGAGGTTAAGGCACACTTAGACCTGTTAATTTAGGTGGAGTCGATGCTTGGTACCTGCAACCTGCACAAACTAGATGTCGAGCACATATACATATACCATCATCAAAACAACACACTGTGACAAGGAATCACAGTGTAGAAGGGTGCTCTTCGAGAGTAATGCTACACCGTCCCTTCACAAAACAAAAAACATATCGCATTATCCACATTGCCAATTAAATCCTTGAACAGACATAAGCATTCAACATTGGTTCATACAACATCATTAGAGCAATAATCAAATGTCAGATAATCTCATGAAGCATAATTCTATCAAATTAATTGAACACATAATTAATTATATCATAAGCATCTTGCACTAACATAAGCATCAGAAACGTCATCATAGTAAGCATAAATGAATGTCATCATTAGTCCTCAAAATAAATCCATCAAAATATACCATCATGTCTAACCATAAGGAACTAACTAACAGTTAATTGGAAAGCCAAAATGAGGGGCACTACAAGGTACACCTTATAGGTATCTTCTTTTTTTTTAAATGTGCGTGGTAAACTTTTTAACGTGACCGGTGATGCTGGTGCGACACGCCCTCCGGCTCCAAGCGAATGCTTTTTCCCGGAGCAATGAACCGGTGAGGCCACAACATGGGGGACCTCATCCCCTAGCAAGAATACTTCAAACTCGCAAGCTCATTGGCCCAGCGAAGGGGTAAAGCCTTGCGAGCTCCTTGGCCTAGTGGGGGTTTGAACTCTGGTGGCCGCCACTATGACAGAGCGACTTAACCACTGAACCATGCTATCATCGGCAAAACACCTTATAGGTATCTAACGGCCAAATAGGAGGTAGAATAATCATATTAGCACTAATCAAAACCTTAAAGCACTTTCTCTAAGGGCTCACTTAACTTAGTAAACTTTCATAATTCTCATATTTAAATGCAATAGCATTAGATTTACTAGTCACATGTTGAGCATTAGGTTTGATCTCTTATTTATCACTATCCTTTTGAAATTTACTTTACTTTTGAAACTTTGAAGGATAGGAAGATGAAGAAGAAACATGAGAAGAACCATATTTCAAAATATTAGAAGACAACAATTTCATTTCATCAATCTTCAAATGGGCCAACAAATCTATAAAATATGCATAAATATTTAGGCATGCACATTGTCTCTAATATGCACCAACAATCCCTTAATAATGAAGGCAATATGTAACTCGTCATCAAGGAGGTGATGCCTCATCTTAGCACATAATAAGGTTGGAATCTAATCACACAACCATTAATTATTTCATGTGATCCTTGTACACATTCAAATAAATGTAAAACTATGGTCTTTAAAGAAAAATTTACACAAAAATGACTAATAAAAGTTGTTTCTTGAATGGATCATAAGAATGAATGAACCCAGGAGATAAAGATGAAAACTACTAAATAAGATATTCTCTCAAAGTTATTGGACATAACTTAGCCAAAAACTTATGGTCGTATAAAAAATCTAAGCATGAAGCTTTAAATGCATCTAAATGTGTGTTAGGCCTCCTTTTACATAATACAACTCAAAACAAGGTTCCATAAAGCTAGCTAGTAGTGGATATGTCAATATATCAAGTGCAAGAGGAGTAAGATATGGTGAAGAAAATTCAACTGCATTATGTCCACTAGGCATAGAATTAGCCCTACACTCAACTCTATCTAGCATTTGCAATAATGCATCAAGGGTGGAGGTGCGGATAGTGGTGGTGGTAGGAGTGATGCAGAGGGCATCCACACTATAACCTTCGCATATAGCATGAATGTCTGCAGACCAACCTCATCATCATCATCTGCGCCATCATCATCATATTTCCCAAAACCAACAGCATCATCATGTTTCGCGTTACACAGTCAGCATCATCATCTTTCGGACGTTCGCAATTGTCCTCCTGCCGACCACTATTCACCTCCTCCGCTTTCCTCCAAACATCATCATCATGATGTTCAGCGGGCGCACACATCCTCCGGTTGCACTGTTCATCGGGCTCGAAACACTATCGTCATCATCATGACCTCCAACACTCTCTTCGTCAGCAGGATATCCAAATATCCGGTAGCTTCTAATATCCTGATGACGATCACCTTCAGCGGCTTACCTTCGATGCTCCGCTACCCGACGATACAAGCAACAGCATCATGATATAACTTATCCGGTTGTCTTTGAAACCTCCTGATGATGTTAACACAACTTCCTGCCACGGACTTCCGCCGATACTTTAACACCTTACGACGGCAGGATAAACTCGCACAGGGGGGATATCTCAATATCCTGATGACGATGACGTCATATCCTGATGACGATGACGTCACCTGATATCCTGATGACCTCTTCAACACTTAGCCAAAAAAACACGAACTTTCTCTCCCGCATCTGCTCGCGATATGCGGATGTTTGGCACTCCGATATGATGATCCTGATGCCGATACATGCACTTAGTCTATGTCCGGCCTAAAACATCCTGATGCACTCGCAACATGAAAACTCCAACAGTTTCATGACCCGATCTTCTACCTGATGCCGATGCACTCCTCCTCGGCTCCTCCAGATGATGATGATCACCCCGACGAACTCACACTTCATGCAATCGACAACATCATGCCGATCTCCTCCACTTATCCGGATGACGATGTCTAACCCGACTGCAGGATATTTGCAGAAATATCCTGATGATGCCGTCTTCACGAACTTTCAGCTTTTGCGAAGTTTCACTTCGCCGATCCTCTAGGGATGACCCGATCCACTCTCAGGGTGATCTTCGACACTCTATCTTATCAGTTTGACCTAGCACATACCCATGCTAGGGTCTTCAACATCTCTTAACCGCGATCCTGCACACCTGCATGCAAACAGAAAACAACCTACCAACTAGCCTACTGTACATTACCATTCCACCGATCAGGTGAGTCAACCGGTGGAATGGATCAGTGAATCCATGAAGTCTCTCAAACCAGCAAATCAATCAAGTGATGGAATGCAACCAGAGCAAGAACACAAACAGGATCACTTTATTGATTTCAAAGATGCAATACAATATGATCAATCTCTCTCTCAATCTCACTCAAGCTCGATCGATGATATCTATCTCTCTGTGCAATACCAACCGATCTCATGCTTATAAAGATTTCCCTACGAGTACTACTGACCCGACTCCAAGCGGCTGGGAACTCTCCAAGCGGCTGGGAGATCCCACCGAACACGCATCATGACAACTGTTATAACTAACTAGCTAAAAATAGCAAAAGCCCGGTCAGCATGATCTTATCCTGATCAGCATGACCTTATTACATGCAATTGGTCTTAACAGACCTTCTTGGAATCATAAACAAGACCTAAACTACTAACTGCCTTATCAAGACCAGCTGTTAGGTAGGTGCTCCTGCACCAAGGAGTATGGGAAACACTAGATGAAGCATATAGAGGATGGAGCAAAGAAACAAGAGAAGAAGGTGAAGCAACTCTATAAGGCACGAATGTAGACCTCCAACACTAATAGGATGAGATGTAGGGATAACACTAGTGACATAGTTAACACTAGTGGGGTATGAAGTGGATGGAACACTAGTAGAATAAGTAAAAGGGATAGCACAAGAGGAGGGAGATGAAACACTAGTAGGAACATGAGAAGTAGGTGTCATGCTAAAATGTATAGGAGGGACTCTAGAAGTGGGAAGAGTGATAATGCTAGGTGAAGATTCAATAGGGGAGGAGAAGATATGCTATCCAAATAACTGGAGGGAGTAAGCTTAACCCTAATGCTTTGAAAAATAGATCAACCAAATGGTACATAGAGGAGAAAGTAATGTAAAGAACTAGCCAATTGTTTAGGAGATCTAGTATTAGTAAGCTCTTGAAGACTCATTTGTATAGTGAAAAAAATCTCTTGCTTATTGACATGTGCCTCATGATCAAAATCATTACTCTCATGGCATGAACATCATCTATAGAACCAACATAAATATCCTTATCAACTAAATAAGAGGCCATATTAGGATTGCGATGAGCACTTCTTCTCAAAGAGAAAGGATGATATTAGTGAGACTTTGGCATAAACATAATACACAAACCCTAAAAGATAATGAAAGATAAAATAAGGTAAAGAAAACTAATAGAAATATAAAATAAGAAAGTCTCAAATTTGTAAAAAAAAATTAAAAATTCTAAGGGGTGTAGAATAACTTAGGTTCACCAAAATGAAAAAGAAAATAAAAGAAGCCTTTTAAAGATCCTAAGTGTAGATTAATTAATTAAAGAATAATAAGATCTACTCTAGGATCAATAATTTGAGATAGAAAATTGAAAATAGACAAGCACACTTTCTGAAATGATAAATATGGATCAAGGTTACTTAGCTCTAGGTGTGACTTGATGGTGTTGGAGTGATAACTATCACTTAATGATTTAAAATGACACTCTAGTATCAAATCAGGTCCTATAATGCTCTAATAGTCAATGAATTAAATCTTGATTTGATATAGGACAAAATGACAATGTGAAATTGATTTGGGTTGATCACATGATGCAAAATAGATCTTTGTGTTAAGTAATCTAGAAACCTAGTTTGCCACGCCTTCTAATATTTGAATCTATAATGATACAATGATGGTGTTTACAAAAACCTTTGAGGAGCTTGTTAAGCAAGGGTCATGTTCTCCTTAGTTAAACCCCTAGGCAAGCCAATTCAATGGCTTGCGAATAAAAATCAAAGACAACAAGCAAGCAACCATGTAATATGCCTATTTATTGCTAAGAATGTAGATGGTAATGTGGCAATGAATGCTAAGATATGCTCCTTGAATGATTGTGCAAGTAGTGCATGAGAGCTAAATGGATCTTTCCTTTTTCCAAATGTGTAGAAATAAATTATGATTTGTCCTTTTATACAACACCCTAGAATAGAATTTGAAATGTTTTGTGCTTCAAGTTTTCACACAATGGCTAGTTAGAGGGGAACAACATCAGTCTAATTTGAATTTTTTATTTTTAAAAGGAAAGGGTTAATTTTGTGATGTGAAGTTGAACTAAGTACAAATTTTCCCCATGAAATTGAACCAAGTAGGTGAATCAATAAACAAAGGATCATAATTAGTTTGTAGAGATGTGTAGAGAAAGAATTAAACTAAGTTCAAAGAATGTGCCAACTCTTAATACAAAAACATGCCACTTATATTCTAGTTATTACATAAAAACTAACCCAATCAAAAAGAGTCAAAAACAAATAAGAAAAGTGTATAATTTTCACCATTACACTTATTTAAAATTACATTTGTAATATTTATCAAAAAATAATAAATATCACCTAGTAACAACCCAATTTAAGAGTGAAAAAATTTGAAGTATTTATAAAAAAAACTAAGATAATAAAAACAAAGAAACTTTGGGGTGCACGCCTTAATCATCATAAAATCCTAGCAATCTCACTTTTAGCCAAGAAGATGTTTCTATCTTAACCAACTCAGCTAATACAATTGACTTAGCCTTCCAAATGGGCCCCATGTACAATTTACATTTTTTCACACTCTAAAGAAATGAATTTCAATTATCAAAGCCATTTCAAGGATTAGGTAACCTGTCCCAAATAGCTTACGTATTCTAACATTTAATATTACTTAACTTTACCCTCATTGATGCGGTTGTGCTAAATTCTTTATAATTTTTCTTTAAAAATGATATCTCATGTCAGATTAAGAATAATTGAATGGATAAAGTGACGTTAGGGAAAGAATATTGACTTTCGAGCTTTCTAGAGGCCATTTTACACGGATGTATGACAACTATTTTTTTGTCAAGCTATTCTATACTAAATTTCATGGTAATGCCAAATTTTCCTAGTAGAAATTTTTCTTTTTTGTTATTTAAATAAAAAGGTTATGGCTTGTCACTTGTTGGTAGATTAGTTTTGATGTTTCTTTGGACATTAATGTAATAGAGTTTTGTGGTAGAATCCTTGGTTGTTTGGCTTCTTGATGTAATAGCTTTAAAAGGTTCATTGATTGCTTTTTTGAGGAACCGAAGTGGACTAGATCAAAGTGGTTGATGGAGCTTCTAAAATATGTTTTCTTTAAGATAAATTTTTTAGTGTATTAAAATAGAGGTGATTATCATGGCCAATTTAGGTAATGTGGAGCACCTACTCAATACATTTTTTGAGAATTATTCTAAGGGCATTTATTTCAAGCTTCTCTTGCATGATTTGTTTCGTTGTAATGTCCTAAGCTTACATTCAAGACATTAACAAACAAAAAAACATACAAACAATTTGTTTGCAATACAAAAGTGGCATTAAACAAGTCACATTGCTCACATGCCCAAGGTGTCATAACAAATTGTAATGACACATTTGGCATGCACACCAATGCATAATGCAAGGTGACACAAGTGGAAGACTTAGAAACACTGTGGTTGGCATAGAAAACAAGACAAGGAGGAGAGTCAAGATTTGTAAGGTCACTAAAAAATCCCTACTAGACCACCCTTCTACTATCTCGGAGTTACAAAAAGCATAAGGGCAAAACTACAAAAGGATCAGACTTCAGGGAAGAACTTGCAAAAGTTTAGATTTCCCATCCAGCCTTGCAACTTCCTTTATAGGCAAGACTTTATATTCAGGTTTCTTTCCCAAGTTGCAACTAGCACCACACACTATTAACACAAACTTTGACATTGGCCTACAATTTGCAACTAGCAACACCCATTCGGGTTTGGCTTTTGAGTTGCAATTGCATTTACACCCACTCGTGCTTCAAAAAATAATTGTAGTTTACTCTCATACAAAGTGTGAAGAAACTCCAATCTCGAGCTCAGATCAACTTTAGATTTCATAAACCATTTGCAATTTGCACATATGCAAAATGCAAAGGGACTCCGAACCCTAGACCACCAGCAACCTTGGACTTTGAAAATCGAGTGCAACTTGCAATATGCAATGTGCAACAGGTTTCTAAACTTTGAACTTCTTGCAATTGTAGGCTTTAGATCCAATATGCACTTCGGACTACCAACATTGGTTTACATGCATTTCAGACTACGATTTCGATTTGCAAAAATAGAGATGAAAACACCTAAGTAATAAAAACAACAAGGTTCTCTTTCTTGCTCAACAAGGTATATCTTCCTCGATTTTCATGCTATGTGAAAATGGTTTGGGTCAAATGTTTAAGGGATCATGGGCTATAATTTGGCCACATGAGGACCATGACACGGTTCCCAAGGAACAAGGATAAAAGTGATTATTGCTTCTAAAACTAAAGGAAAGCAACAAGAAAAGAACTTAACCCATCTACTGAAGATGCACAACCAACATTAAGCATTCATAACATAAATACACCATTTCATAACTTAAACCAAACATGCTAATATAATTATTCACCATAACAACGTTGCTAACACTCTCACAAGACAAGGTGTGAAAATATACAATAAGATATTAATAATTTATTACAATAAACAAGTCTCATCCTAAACATGGATGGATCATAACCCGCATAAGAAAATACATCAAAGAACAACTATGCACTTATTACAAATGTCTCACGAAGCCAATTTACAAGGATTGCAATATACAACAAATAAGAGAGATACAAATGCATAATACTATAAAAGTCCATCACACTCTCTAATGAGAATCCTCCAAGATCACATGTCCCTAATAGTGGCTTAGCACCACCTAACCATGTGGTACCTTTAGGCCCACCCCAATGTCTTAGGAGATGGTCGAATTGGGTACAATCACTCACACAAAACAAGGAGAGCATGGAAACACTCATGCCAATCAAATGCATACAACATCACATGTGGCAACTCACACCAAATCAAAGCATATGATATGAGATAATATGTGGCACACATGCCAATCGATGCATATATAAACAATCACAAATCACGTTGAATACAAAATCTAACTAAAAGAGAAGCTGAGAATACTAGAGATAAGATAAAGAGTGTCATCACAATAGCACGACGACTTCATGGGGAATTTGGAAGTAGATATTCATCATACAAAGATACTCCATGACATTCACCAACTTCCAAGAGTTGTGACATGTCCTTCAACAACCAAGACCGAACCCATACAAGACATTCAATCCTGGTGCAACATATATTTATTAATCATTTTATTAACCCAATATGTATTACATTATCACTTGATTAAAAGTCTACCCCCACTCTATCTAGCAATCCCTTTGTATCATGGTAAATGGAAAGAGCCCACTCCTTTCCTACTCTATACATCAATCCTAAAAGTCCACTCTAAATTCATGATTTGGGCATGGCACGAAAATCAATGCAACAATCTTCATGACATCATTCCCAAAGATACAAAACTCCAAATCATGAAGGAGACTAATCTTTTTGCAAAATAAAGCCTTTATTTAAGGATTAATGCAAAACTCCAAATCATGGAGACTAATCTTTCCACAAAATAAAACCTTTATTGAAGGCTTATAATGCAATTTTCCTATATTTTCAAAATAGCTTAAAAAAAAAATGGAGAGGCAACAGTCACTTACTAATTTTAAATGGTCATGGGCTGATATGGTGGATAGGCAGTACACAAACCTCAACATATGGCATCAAAAACCTTATTCTTGAAAGCATAGAATTGTATTTGATAATGGGTCACATCATCGGTACCTAAAAAGTGATGGGACGTGCTCACATGGAAATCATTTTTTGTATATACAAAAAATGAAAATAAATCCAATCCAATGGGCCAAGTCTGGTGTAAAAAGCCTAAAAATGACAAGGTGAAATGGGCTAGTATAGATCTAAGACCTCATATAAAATGCACTTCTGAGTTTAGAAATCCTCATTGAAGGAGTAGGAGAAATAAGGATCACCAAATAAAGATCAAAAGGCATGCAATCCATGGAGCTAGTAGTTGTGATACCTAATCAGATTCTTGGCCCTCACATAGCTCTCCTTCAAGATACAACCTTGATTGGTAAGTTTTGAGACTTGTCTTCATATTTAAATACTATTTCAAAATGGGTTTCCAAAAATTGGTCCCATGATGCTCAGGTTTCCTTGCTTCAAAATGATTCTTTATTGTTATGTTTCATTTGAAAGAAGATAGAAATAGGGTTTTGAAACAGAAATCTTGGTTCCTTAATGGTGTTGGTTTGTTTTTTCAACCCTGGTGCCCTAATTTTGACCCATCTATTATTCGTATAAGATTTACCCCTTTCTGAGTACATTTGGATAATCTACCTTCTAAGTATAGATGCCTAGAGATCATTGAGATTATTGCTAACGAGTTGGATGTTTTTCAAGAACATGATTTGAAGTGTTTTAATGAAGCTAGGTCATAAGTTAGATTTTGTGTGCTTATGGATGCAACTAAAAAATTCCAAAAACACTAAAAATAAAATCATCCAAAGGGGAATGGAATAAAAAAAATTATGATGATCATGAGATTTTATGTCATCATTGTTGTCAATATGGGCACTTAAATTCTTTTGAAAGAAACCAACATAGGCAAAAGGATGTGCAAGAAAGACCTCAAAACCAACTTACGATCTTGGTTTGTGAGGATCTAGAAGAAAACCTAGAATTGGGGAGAATGAATCACAAAAATGCAGACATTTTGATTCCAATTTTAGGGAATAATAATGTCCAAACTTTTACTACCCAACCAAATAATAAAGAGATTGATGCTACAAACTGCCTAATACAGGACCACATGATAGAAAATCCTCTTTACAATACAATCTAGTTGAAAGGGAAGAGGCTCAACAAGTTTCTATGAACTACTGTTGTGAATCAATGTAATGTGATAGAATCCTCCCTCTAAAGTCATCTGAAAAAACTCCTATCCGTAATGAGGATGAGGAGAACATAAATGCTTTGATTGATGAGGCTACTTTAAAGGTTGATAATGATTTAGGAAAGGAAATAGTAGATGAAGTATTAAATGAGAATATAGCATATGATTTTAATGAGAGATTATCTATTTCACTAACAGAAAGAGATGACAAGTCGGAGCTCTCTATCCCTAATCAAATAAAAAGAGGTAGAAAATATAATAATAAAAAACATAGGAGGAAATAGTTGTAGGAATCCAATCCACACTTGATAAAATGATAAGAACAAGGAGGGCCTGCCACTCTCCTCAAGAGCAATGAGGATCGTTTCTTGGAATGTTAGGGGAATAAATGCCCCTAACAACAGACACTTAATCAAGCATCAAATCGATTCCAAAAATCTATATATCATATTGTTTCAAGAAACCAAGCTTTCTCTTCAGCAAGGACATCATATTTTCATAAATGGTTCCAATGGAAATATTTATTGGTAAATGCATTTGGATCATCAAGAGGATTGACTGTCATCTAGAATCAAAAATCTATTCAAGTTGATTCTATTGCATCAAGTGGTAATTGGATGCTAATGAATGTATTAGGATTCAATTCTAAACGATCTTTCTAGCTATTTAATATATATGGAGCAACTGGTACTATTCACAAGAAGTTGTTGTATAACCTTTTTACTTTTCTCCTTTAATAATTAAAAGATGAATAAGTCATATTGGGAGGAGACTTGAATGCTATTATAGATCTTAAGGGAAAAAAGAGGTGGTATTATCCCTCCCACCAAAACAATGGAGGATTTTAAGGCATCCATTGAAACAAATAAGCTAGTAGACTGTCACCCAAAGAATGGACAATATACTTGGTCAAATAGAAGAAAGGACTTTCATCTAATTGCTGAAAGGCTAGATCATTTTCTGCTTTTTGCTAAGTGACTATTAGATCCTGGTAATTATGGTTCTTCTATTATCTCTTGTACTGGTTCAGATTACTTTCTATTACTCTAGATATATATGATGATGGATTTGCTCCTTAAACTAAATCACCATTTAGATTTGAATAAATATGGTTCAAAGATCTAATATTTATTCATCTTCATTTCCATTAGTGGATTACTACTCCATTCATAAAGGGATCTAGAACATTCCAATTCTACTAAAAGTTAAAGCATTTGAAATCTAAAATTAAAAGATGGAATATATCTCATTTTAAAAATATTTTTGAGGAGAAGAATAAGATGGAAAAATAATTAAAGGATCTAAATGATTACATCATAGCCTTTGGTATGAACAAGGATTGCTTTGAAGTAGAAAATAAATTAAAACAAGATCTGGAGGAAATTCTATTAAGGGAGGAAATCTATTAGAGGCAGAAATCAAGAGAAGTGTAGTTGAAGGATGGTGATAGAAACACAAAAATTTTGCATGCTTCTACCAAAATGATAAGGCAATTTAACTTGATTGGTCCCATAAAATATTCACAAGGGCAACTTCTTGATGGTCTTAAAGATATTCAAATGGAGGTAGTTTCCTTTTTTCAAAATATTCTAAAAAAACCCACAAATGTTACTGATTCTCTTCCCTTGCATGTTTTGGACAACATTCCTTCTCTAGTCACTTCATAACATAGTAAAATTTTACTTTCAGAATTTACTATGGAAGAAGTTAGATATGTGTTTTTTTCATTTCACCTAATAAAGCACTAGTACTAGATGGCTTTAATGTTTTATTCTTTCAAAAATGTTGGGATTTCAGAGAAAGGGAGTTATATTTGGCAATGGAAGAAGCAAGAAGTAACAAAAATATTTTGAAGGAAATTAATGCTACTTTCATTGCTCTGATTCTAAAATCTCACAATCTAGCATCTTTTGTAGATTTCATACCTATTTCCCTATGCAATATTGTATACAAAATTTTCTCAAAAGCTATTACTCTCAGGTTAGCCAGCATTATTCCTTCTATTGTATCAAAGGACTACGATGGATTCATCCCAAGTAAAGAAACAAGAGAGGGAGCCTTGATTTCTTATGAAATTCTTCATTCTATCCAAACTAATAAGATCTTTGGAATGATGATAAAAATAGACATGATGAAGGCTTATGAGAGTGAATAGGGAATTTCTAATTATGGTTTTGAGAAGATTTGGTTTTTTAGCTCAATAGCGTAAGTGGATATCAACATACATTTCAAGAGTCAATTTATCTATCTTATTTAATGGAAGTCCTATGGGTTTCTTTGAGAATTCTCAAGGGATAAGGCAAGGTAACCTAATTTCACCTTTCTTATTTATCCTCATGTTAGAAGCTCTTAGTAGATCAATTTTGGAGGCAAATAGAAATTAGAATTGGAAAGGTATTAATATACCACACCTTGCCTTTTCTATAACTCATTCTCTATTTGCAGATGATACATTACTTTTTGGCCAATCTTCTTATCATGAAGCCAACATTATAAAGCAAGTATTAGAAGACCATTGTATGATCTTGAGCCAAAAAATTAACCCCTCCAAATCAAAGATATTCTTTCAAAATACTCAATTAGCACTAGAGTAGAATATCTTGGTTGTTAGGATTTTAAATAGAAAGTCTTCCTTCACAATATTTGGGGATTCCTTTGTTCTCTGGAGTCCTTAAAAATGAGTTTTGGGGAACAATTGCTCCAAGCATTCAAAATAAAATTTCCTCTTAGAAAGGTAAATGACTTACATTGGATAGGAAATTAACTATAATCAAAGCAATATTATCGGCAATACCCATTTATATGATGTCAATTCTCAAGGTCTCAAAAGGTATTGTCAATGATTTGGAAAAAAGTATTAGACACTTTTTATGGAGTAGGAGTATTGGAGAAGAGAGGAAAAAAATACTTCTCTTATCTCTTGGGATAAAATTTGCAAACCTTATGACAAAAGGGGTATACGGGTTCATAACATTGGGGCATAGAATATGGCTTTGGGTGCCAAATTATCTTGGTAATTGTTTGCAAAACCAAAAACTAAATGGTGCATGATCACGCAGGAAAAATACCTAGATTCTTTTGAACCTGAAAGAATTTTTATTATCAACTATAAAGAAGTTATCTTGCCACATTTGACCTGGATCATCCACAATGGGCAAATGGTAAATTTTGAGATGATTCCTAGAATTGTTTCTCTCCTTTATCCAATCTCCATGAACTCCAAGAGGAAGAAGGTAAACTTTCACAAATTTGGGGAAGCAAGGTAAAGGATTACTTTGAAGTCTCATAAGATTTATTTAAAAAAGTTAAGTGGAGAAACTTTTAGAACTATCCCATCTCCCAGAATCAGAAAATACTCTTGCAAAATATCTTGGAGAAAAGGAAGAATTTTTACTCTACTCATCAAGATGAATTAACATAGGCTCCTTCTAAAGCTTTTTCTAATGGCTGGAAGAATAGAAAGGTAACATTGTTTGGGTAGGAGAACACTTTGAATGAGGAATTCATAGCCCAGGTGACAGGTCTCTCCATGGAAAGAAGAAAAGTCTTTAAGGATCATAAGGTAGGGCATGAGGCTTTGAAAATATTCTTCAAGGATAATGAGAGAAGTAGGCTGGTGAAATTGCACTCAAGTTATGAACGCACATCCTTGAAACCTATATGGGAAACATTGGAAAAAATTGTAATGAGGTATGTAACCCTTGAAGATAGGTTCAGATAAATATACAGGTATCACTTTACCCTGTTGAATCATTTTCGTCATCAAATGCATGTTTCCTTTCCTTTTTATTTGTTGGTTTCCATGGAACACTCTATCAATGAGAATAGACAGAATCCTAAAATGTCGATCATCCATGAAGGTCTTATATTGTTGATTATCAATCATATGAAATCCCTAACTCCTTGCAGGGAGACCCTAAGTACAAATGATAAGCCTAAAAAGAGAACTAAACCTAGGGTAGTTAATTACATAGATACTGCTTCTTCCAAGTCTATGGACGAAGAGGCTCATAATGAGTGGGGTGATGAGGAGGATTCTAGGGATTCAGTCCAGGTTGTATCTAGCCAATTCCTCGGACCTATAGTTTATGGAATTTGAGGAGGATATTACTCCCTCCAAGAAAAAAGGAAAATCAAAGTTGATACTCATAAACAATCTATGAAAAGGGGAAGGGGAAAATTGTAATTTCATGGTCCAAAGGCTCTGAGACCGGTAATGAGAAAGGTGGTGGAGGAGATAAGTGTAAGGGCAATAAAGTTGATATTGTGTATGTGCCAAGATTTAGTGGGAATGAGAAGCCCCATTCTGTGAGGAAGAGAAAAGGAAAAATCTTATGGCCAGAAGGATCGGAGATTAATAAAGAGATAGCCTATGATGAGGATAAGTTGAAGGGTGGTGATAATGATACTAGAAACGGGGAGAAAGTGAAATCTATAACGGTGGAACCAGAAATAGGAATGCCTTTCCCTCCTATCACATACCCTACCCCTACTGTCCCTGCAGATTTTCCTTTACTTGTGTCTAAGGCTACTAACACGAAGGAGTTGTCAAATGTTTTGGGTATTGTAAAAGAGGCAGTTGCCTTGCAACACATGATGACAAAATGGTTCTATGTTGAAATCAACCACATAAATATCAAGTTGGTATTCTTGCATGAAAGGATGGGGGCTAGAATTAGATACACAGGGGTGATGATATCAGTATCATGAAGGGATGGAAGGCCATCCCTAAACTTGAGAAAATGGAGAAAGAATTGATCACTCTTAGTAAAGAATTCAAAGAGGAAATAGCTAGCCTAGAGAATTGGAAAAAAGAAAGTGATGAAAGAATTACAGTGCTGGAAAAGGATTTGAAATCCATCAAAGAGAACTTAGAGCGGGTGGTGAAGGTGAGTCAATGTACTATTCATAATAGGGTGGAAAGGATTAAAATATTAACTAAAACTTAAAAATCTCTATGAAGAGCAGATGGTTCAGGGAAATGGGAAAGGAGAGAAGACTGATGAAGCTGGACTGAGCTCTTGAACCTGTGGAAGCAAGAAGACCTTTGATGAGGATAAAAAATAATTTTAGGGCTTTGTCAAACTACATGAGGATTTTTATCAACAAGAGTTAGAAGTTGATGAGACTCTAAATAAGCTATAGCAATGGTCTTTGTTTCTACTGTTGTTTTCTATTTTGTTTTGTTGTTGTTTTGCTTTGGATTCATTGTAGGTAAACATTTTGTTGTCATTTGGCTATGCTTATTTTGTTAGACAATGTTTTGTAAAGGGTTTCAGGGTCCCTTCAAAACCTACTTTATCTATAATAAAAACATGGGATCCTTCTAAATCAAGTCAGTACACAGTAAAGTAGGGGTATCTAGCTCTTACTCATTCAATGAACAATGAAATTTGGCCAGTTAGATTATTTTGGAGCAAATTTTGTCTTCCCAAAGTAGGAGCATTTTCATGGCTTGCCTTCAATAATATAATTCTAACAAGTACAAGGTTAGAAAAATTAGGCATATCTCCTTCATTCAAATGCGTTATGTGCAAGTATCAAATAGAAGATATAGATCATCTACTACTAAATTTCTTATTTTCCCATAATTGATGGATATGGCTTTGTAATAAACTAAGATGGGAGGGACCCCTCCCAAATGTTAGGAAAGGTGTCTCAAGCTTGCAATTACAAAAAAAATGTTATTTTTTGTTATAAATTGAATAAACTCAATTTATGGGCTATAGAGTTGGTTTTTGGCCAAAATAAAAATGTTAGGTTATTCAACACTACTTGTAGGGGTTCCTGGTACATATATCTCTTTGACTTCTACAATTTTCAAAAATAGGTCCAATCAACCTCTGTAAGTTGGGCCTTTCGTATTGAAAAATGTAAAAACATGTTGGACACAAAAAAGAGTTGTTGGAGGGAGTTACATGTGTTGATGCATGTTATGACACATCATAAGGCATCTTTAATTGGATATAATGGAACCCTAAGAATTTGGGCACCAATTTTTAGTGGTTTTGGCTCATGGTTTTCTAATTACCATTTGACAATTTCATGTATTATATATCCTATATATTAGGTGCTTGAGATGGAGATTGAGTGTGAGAATCTTATAGATGTTGTTAAGTTACCTCCAAATCTCTGGTTCGTGACACTCCTATGAAAGCTTTATTTGCAAGTATATTGTAATCTTGTTGAGATTTCTGAATAACATATTGGGTTTCTTTTGGAGTGTGGGGTTTTTCTCCTAAAATGGTTTTCCCCACGTAAATCACTATGTTGTGGTATGATTTCTATTTATGTTTATTTATGTATAATTTATGTAACTGTTGAAAAGATTTAAAATGTTTTACATAGCCCTCTTCTCAAGATTAGTGTAGGAAGTTGTTCTGCTACCTTAGCCTCCTTATAAGTGGTATCAGAGCTTGATCACCTTTGGTTTCAATTGTGGGTTGATGGGTTTTTTGAACTAATCCAGTTTTGAGTGGGAGCTTGTGCAAAAGATACTTTGTGATCTTGTTGCAAGAATTTTTAGATGACAAGCATGCAAGGGAGAATAGAGGTAGAGAAATTTTCTGGTAACAATTTTTAGATGTAGAAGCTGAAGGTGGAAGATATGTTAATTGATCGAGATCTGTGGGATTCTATTGATGAGCATGTTTCAAGGCCTACAGATGCTACTTTGGCTTCTCAATATGATGTTATAGACCATAAAGCCAAGGGTCTAATCATATTTTTCCTGGTAGACTCTATTTTAATCAATGTCCATGAAGAGTCCTCTACAAAGAAACTATGGAAGAAACTTGGTGAGATATATCAAGACAAATCTTTAATGAACAAGATTTTATTGAGGAAGAAATTGTATTGCTTGAGAATGGAAGAGGGTGGACAAATTATAGACCACATGGAAGCATTTAATATTTTGGTGACTCAATTGGCATCAGCTGGTGTAAAAATTGATGAGGAGGAGAGATGTCAGATCTTGCTCTATTCTTTACATGATTTGTGGGATTTTCATATTATGGCTATTGGGAGTACTTATGTTGTCTTAAAAGTTAAAGATGTGTGTTATTTTCTTTCTGAAGAGATGAGGAGGAAGGTATCCATTAGTGCCAAAGAGTCTTTGAATTTTCATGGAAGATCTAAAGAAAAAGGAAAGAAGAGTGATAAGCGTGACAAGTCCAAGTCCAAGGGGAGATCCAAATCTCTTGTAAAGTCTAAAGTTATTTTATGGAATTGTAGTAAACCTGGACACTTCTATAAGGAGTACAAAGAAGAAAAAAAGAAGAAAAAGAAGAAATTTGATTCTAATCCTGAGTCTCAGAAGGAAGATGGTTATGCATTCATTATAGCTTTGGACACTTGTGTAGGTAATGATGCATGATTAATTGACTCAGGTGCATCTTACCATATGACTCCTAATAAAAATTGGTTTTCTAAATATGAAGAATTTGATGGAAGTAATGTGTAGTTGGGTGATGATTATTATTTAAATATTGTTGGTTGTGGTAAAGTTAAAATTAGATTTCCTAATGGTAGAGTAAAAAGGATTAATGTTGTGTTATATATCACTGGGTTAGCACGAAATTTATTATCTATGAGCAAACTAATAGGTGCGAGTGTGCAAGTTGTATTTTCTGATGTAGGATGCAAGATGGTTAGAGGTGCTATGGTGATCACTAGAGCTATCAGATTTGGCACATAGTATAAGCTTGATGTATGCATTGTTGAGTGTAATACTAGTTTTGTGAAAAGAAAATTTATGACTACTTCATTGGAAAAAGTGAGGGTTTCCTCTTCAGCAGATGGTAATGGCTTCTAGGCACCTAAGGATACTCTTTCTTCTAAATCAAAATTACCTATAGAGAAGACTATCATATGGCATTAGAGATTAGGCCACATTGGAGAAAAGGGTCTAAGGACCTTGAAAAATAAAAACCTTGTTGAAGGGTTGACTGATTATAATCTTGATTTTGATTTCTATGAGCATTATATTATGGTAAACAAAAATGTATTCAATTTTGCTTGCGTTCTCATAAATCTTGTGGTGTATTAGATCTTATTCATTATAATGTGTTTAGTTCTATAGATGTTCCTTCCATTGGAAAATCCACATATTATGTTTTATTTATTGATGATTATAGCAAAAGGACATGGGCATATCTTCTAAAGAGTAAATATGAAGTTTTTAGTTGATTTAAAGAATTTAAAGCAATGGTTGAGTTGTAGACTAGAAATAAAATAAAATGTTTGAGGACTGACAATGGTAGTGAATTTTTCTCCAACGATTTTGATAGATTATGTAAAGATTGTGGTATTTAGAGATAAAATATAACTTTGTATTCTCCACAATAGAATGGAATTGCAGAAAGAATGAACATGACGTTGATGGAGAAGACTAGGAGTATGCTTAGTGGTGCTAGTCTAGAACAAAGGTTTTGGGCTAAAGTTGTTGACACTACTTACTACTTGATTAACAGGTCTCCTACATCATCTCTTGTTGATAAAATTCTTATGGAGACATGATCATGTCACAAGCCTTCATTAAGACATCTTAGAGATTTTGGTTGTGAGGCATATGCACATGTTCGAAAGGAGAAGTGAACATATTTGAATAACAAAGCTATGAAATGTATCTTCATCAGTTATAGATATGGTGTGAAAGGATACAAGCTTTTGGATCCTATTGCACAAAAGGTAATATATAGTAGAAGAGTGATTTTTAGAGAAACTAAGCCTTCTTCTATTACATTGTAGCTAGAATAAAAAAAATAGAAATATGTGATTCAACTTCCTTGTACACTTGAGAAAGTTGAATTGATGCCCTTAGATAGACAATAATTTGAGGAGAATTCAACTAGCTCTAAATCCTTAGAAGAGGAGGAAGAACCTCCACCTTAACTTGTTCAAAGGTCTACAAGGCATAGACAACCACCTGAATGGTATTCACCTAGTGACTGGAGATGTATTTTTTCTTTGAATACTAACATGGATGAACCAAGATCTATAGAAGAGGCATTAGGTATGAATGACACAAAATTCTAGAAGATTTCCATGGATGAAGAAATAGAAACTTTGAAAAAGAATGATACATGGGATCTAGAACCATTGCATGAAGGATAAAAACCTATTGGTTGCAAATGGGCATTCATTAAAAAGATTGGTTTATATGGAGATATTGAGAAAGATAAAGCACAATTGGTTGTGAAAGGTTACTCTCAGCTTGAGGGTGTTGACTATAGTGAGATATTTCTCTCTTGTTGCAAAATGACATCCATTAGATTCTTGCTTTATATTGTTGCAGCTTATGATCTAGGGGTTGAGAAAATGGATGTGAAAATAGCATTCCTTCATGGTGATTTGGAGGAGGATATTTATATGATACAACCAGAGAACTATATGGTGAAAGGTAAAAGTAATTTAGTTTATGAATTTAAGAAATCTTTGTATGGCCTCAAACAGAGTCCTAGGATTTGGTACCAAAAATTTGATACATATGTGTTGGGTTGGGGATTTGAGCATCCTAAATCAAATCACTATATTTATTATAAATCTAATGGTGATCATTTTCTATATATTGCATTATATGTTGATGATATGTTATTTATTGGTAAATGGAAAGGAATGATTTCAAAACCAAATTCTCAACTTGTAGCTAAATTTGAAATGAAAGATCTTGCTACAGCTAAACACATTCTTGGGATGGAAATCGCAAGAGATAAAGTGAATAGAAAACTATGACTTGGCCAGAGTAGGTATGTCAATTCAGTTTTACAAAGGTTTAACATGCAAGATTGTAGACCATTATGTGTTCCTTTTACAATTGGAACAAAGTTATCTACTTCACAATGTCCAACATCCCCATCAGAGATGGCAGACATGACAGACATGAGTAGAGAGCCTTACCAAAGTGTAGTTAGAAGTTTTGATGTATGTTATGGACTGTACTAGACTAGACATTGCCCAAGCAGTGGGAGTTCTTTCCATATATATTTCTAATCCTGGTAGAGTTCATTAGAATGTAGTTAAAGGAGTCTTCAAATATTTGTGGGGTACCTCAAATTATTCCTTGTGTTATCATGGTAATTTGATGGGAGAGATGCCTTCCCTTGATATTCATGGTTATGTGGATCCAGACTAGGCAGGTGATGTTGATAGTAAAACATCCACCAGTGCTTATGTGTTTATTTTATTTGGTAGTGCAATTAGTTGGATGACTAAGCAACAATATGTGGTTGCTTTGTCCACTACTGAGGATGAGTATATGGTAGCTACTTACGCTTGTAAAGAAACCATTTAGCTTAAGAGATTGTGTTCAAATGTTGGAATAAAATAGGGTGCAATGACAATTTGTTGTGATAGTCAGTGTGCGATCTACCTAGCTAAGAACCTAACATGCCATGACCAAGTACATTGATGTATAATATCATTTTGTCAAAGATATGGTTGAGGATGGCATGGTGAAGCAGGTTAAGGTAGAGACTTTGATAAATGTTGTAGATTCATTAACTAAGCCTGTGAGCACTATTGTCAAGAAAAGTGGATTCACACACTGAAGTTATGAGTCCATGAGTCTTGCATATTGAACTTATACCCCAGTTATTACAATAAGAGAATAATCATATTATTTTTAGTAGGATTTACCATATTGTGGTATATCAACAGAGTAGAGAACTCATACTATAGAATTTAAACATACAATTTCAAAATCCACATATATATATTTCATGGATTACAATATTAGATATTTATTCTTCTCTTCATCCCTATTCTACTTATCTTATTCTTCTATATACATATTATTACATTAGGGACATGTCCCTTACAATCCTAATTCCTTTTTCTATTTGTAGTAGTCAACCTAGTGCTCCACATCCTTTTTGCATCTAATTGTGGTGGATCTTGGATGTTGTACTCTCCATTCTATTTCTTTTGAAAACAAAAGCCCCCTTTTGAAACCATGCCCTGTCCTCAAGACATGAAAAATGTTTAATTTGTGGGTAGAATATTCTTGTATATTTCTTTGAGTTGTTGAAATGTTATATCCCATTGACTCTTAGCTTGTTGAAGCACTTAAATTTAGCTATGAACTTAAGTAAGACGCTTTTTTGCCTCTGTTGTGGTGGTTGGTATCTATATTTGTAGAACTATCTTCTTTGCATCTTTGAGTAATCTAGTAACATGAGAAAGTCTAAGGCTAACCACCTCCCGAAGCTGTTTGATCTATGCTTTGATCACCTCTCTTTAATCTTGTAGCTATTGGAGTTGAGTGTGCATGGTCTTTATTTGTTCTCTTGTTGTAGCATCCACACATTGCATTGCATCATATGTGTCATCTACTTGAAATATCTGAATTTCCATTTGGTCTATTTGGTTCTTCAACATTTTTTAATGTGGGTCATTGTAAGAAAAATTGGTAGAGTGTATTCATGTAATTGGCAGTGTTCTGAAGAATATTGCTATGCGTCTTTAGATGTGTATGAGTTGCTATACATTTCTTCCTTGTTTCATCCATACATTTCTTCTCTACGTCTACTAATATTTTGTTTCTAATAGCTAATTCTTGATTATCCATTTTTGATATCATACTATCTAAGATTTTCTTCAATTGTTGTCCCAGTGGCATGGTTGTATCTCTTTCAACCTAAGGTATTTTACTTTCAATTGTATTAATTGCAGTCTCTGATTGTTTTATGTGTTCTACATGTTGCTTCAAAATATCTTCCCTTGCGATGCTATGGAATATATCCCCAAGTTGAAACTTTAGTAAGGGTGATATGTTTGATAAATCTACCTATGTACTAGTCATTGGTAATTGTAGTAATTGTGGTGTTGCCAAGGGTTGGATTTTTATTTTCTGATCTAGAAAATATTTTGTGTTGCATGGGGGATATGGTAGTTGAAGATGTTGCCCTTTCTAGAGATGTGGGTGGCTCTTATTGTTGATCTTGATCTTTTGATTGTTCTTCTTCTTTATGGGGTCCTACAGATTCTTTGTTTTTCTCCTCCTGGTCCTTTCTTTCCTCTTCTAGTAATGTCTCATAGGATTATTTTGTGACCGCAATGGTCTCCTAGTGGATTTTTCCCTTAACTTCTTCATTTAGTGCCATCAATGTGTCCACCTTTTGTTTGGATATTAACTCTTTAGCCTACAATTGTGTGAGTTTTTACTTCTACTTAATGGACATGGTTAGATTGATTTCTTCTAGTGCTTGTTTCCTCATTTCCTCTTCTATCTGTACTACTTTTTCCCTTTTATGTCTAATAGATGAGGCAAGCTAATCTAGAAAGTTATTAATTATGTTGTCTAAGGTGTCTATAGACACTGGCCTGATATGCCTGATTATTGCTTCTTCAATTATTGTTTGATTTTCTGAGCCCACCTGGGTGTTCATTTTTACTGTTTGCTTTAGCATCCCTTTGTGGTTTAGCACATTTTTTAGGAGTTCTACGTTCATGATATCTTCTTTTTTGACTTCTTGTTCCTCCATTGCTTGTGCTTCTAGTGATGTTTTTTTTACTTTTTATTGTCATTCTTCGTTGTGTCTCTTTCTTTTCTTGTTGTTGTCTCTTTTTCTTCCTTCTTAGGTTCTATACTTGACATCTAAATTATTTTCCTTTTTACTCCTTGTTTTTTCCTAGGCTTTTTCTTTTTTGAGCTTAGTTAGATAAGTGCCTCTGTAGCATCCTGAACTAATGACTTTTCTTGTTGTGCTTACAGTGTTGGAGTTATTGTTGTTAATCTTGCTGTTGTCTCCATGATGCTCTATTCTTCCTTAATTTGTGATCTAGGGGATCCCAAATTTAATCTATTTGACCTCCACACTTTTGGTGTAGAGGTCCTTATTTATGGTGTTTCAAGCTTTAGAATTCCCCATTTTTATGCAGATTTTTTTTGTTCTTTTCTACATGTTCCTCCACACTCTTTTTGCTCTGTTTATCTATAAACTCCTTGTATCTAGAAAATATTTCTACATTGGTATCCTTTGGTTATTTCAATAGATTCTTTGCATATGATTCTATGAGATCATCACTTAGTTCATAGTGGAGCTGAGGGATCCATGAAACCTTAGGTTCTACAGCCTCCATCAGGGTGTAATCCTTTTCCACTAAAAATACAATATCATTGGCATACTTGCAGACCATATCATAGGAGATTTGGTCTTTGTTCTGCATTTGTTATTGGATGGATTTAAAGAAACCCTAGTATGTAGTAGTGTATGTTGTGATGTCCTTGAGTTGGTGGATGTGAGTATTGATTTGTATTGCAACTGAATGGTTGTTTTGCTATATTTTACCAAGGAATGATGGTAATGTATTTGTAAAATAGAAATCTAAGCATATGATTAGAGTACCATACCAGAATTGATAGTGCGTATTATTTGTGCATTGGAGATTTTCAAGCAATTGCTCCTAGAGGACTTCGCACAAATCAATATCTTTGCCTTCTATGACCATTTGGTATGTTGTATGAATTGAGGTGTCAGTCATCAAGTCTTCCCTGTTTGTATAGTATATCTTATATGTAATACCCATGGTGGCATACCGTATAGTTGGGTTTGTTATTTATGTGATGCCCAAGCTTCTCTCATCATAGGTTACCCCCGTTAACTCTATTACTTTGTAATTTTTGATGGATTTCTTGGAGGGTAGCTCTCTTGTTGCATTCAACCCTATTATAGCTTGGATAGCTTTCTTTGTTATCCAGTAGAGTTTTTCTAGATACATGTATTCATCATGGATGCAATTCAAAATGATTTTTATCCATTCATGCTCAGTTTAGAAGTCTAGGAAATCCTTCCATATATCTAGCTTCTTCTTTTCAACTTGTTAACATTAGGGCATATATTGCTTTTGGTCTGGTTGTAGTAGAAACCTTCAGAGTGATTTAAATTTTGTATGGTTAATTTATGTGAGTAGCATGTGGATGTATTTCCTTATATATTCTATGTATATGATATTGACTAGAACCCTAGAGAAAGTGGCGTCTGGGTCTACCTCCGTCACCTTGTTTGGGAACTTCTTAGATTTTGGTTGCGAATTTTGGGAGATGTCAACTAGTGTAGGAGTCTCCATTTTCTCTTTTAGCTTAGTTTAGATTTTGTCAAAGCTCATAGTTTTTTTCTTTTCAGTATGTAGTAGTGTTTAATGGGGGTTGGGTCTATTATATATCCTTCAACAATGGGATTTTGCATTTAATTCTTTTATCTATTCCTAGGTTTCCCACGCTTTTCTAGCTGTTACTCTTTTGTGCCTTAAATTTCTTATATGGTACATAATGGCTTACACTTTATATGGTACATATAATACAAATATTATTTTGCTCTACTAAGTGGTTTGGTGGTAAAGTTTTAATATTTCCTTGTTGACATATCCTGCTACCAATTTTCCTTCCAATGTTTTTAGCGTTACTATGCTTGAAGTAAAGATTTATGTAATATGATATGGCCCTAGACATCTTTCTTTTATCTTCCCCTACTTCTTGAATTTGTTGTTATAAAGTAGAATTAGGTCACCTTTGTGGAATGTCTTGTGCCTTAGGTTCTTTTTGTGCCAAGATTTTTGGTGCTTTCATTCTAGATTTTGGTTGTATACTGCCAATAGTCTATCTTCATCTAGTTTGTCTAGATCCTCCAATCCTTATTTTAAGGATTCCTCAAGTCATTCAACCATAGAGTAAGTGTGTTGCGTAGATTTGGTACAATGAAATTTATTGGTAGAGTAGCATCAAGTCCATGCACTAACTTGGAGGGGAAAAATTTAGTTGATCTTTTATAGGTGGTTTTGTAAGCCCATGATATTGCTAGATTTTTTACATCCCACTCTGATGTCTTCCCATTACACATTTTTGTTAATGTGGTTCCTATGATTTTGTTCAAGGCTTCACTAGATCCATTTTCTTGTAATGGTATGGAGTTCTTCTATTGTGAGTGATCATAAAGTTGCTCAAAAGTTCCGCAATTACTTTGTTAACAAAGTGTTTTCCTTGATCACTAGTGATACTTATAGGACAACTAGATTTGGTTCTAATGTTTTCATAGATGAACTTTGCGATAGTTTTGGTAGTGGAATCCTTAGTTGGTTCAGCTCAACCCATTTTGTGAGATACTCTATTATTTTGATGATAAATCTAGCTCTTGTTTTCTTGGCTGGTGGCTCAATTGGTCCAATGAAGTCTATGGCCCATTTTCAAAGGGTACTTGGGCTAGAATTGGTCACAATGACATTTCATATTTTGTGGTAGGTTTTTCTACCCTTTGACATATATAACATTATTTGGCATATAGGATGGCATCCTTGAATAATGTGGGCCACCATAGTCCAGAAAACATGACTTTCTTTGTGGTGGCTTTTCCTAAGTTATGACCACTAGAGATTCCTTCATGTGCTTCTTAGAGAATGTCTTGTCTCTCATGCTCAAATACTACCCAGTGAATGATCTCATCTCTTCCAATCCTATGTAGTTCTCCTTTAATTAGTGTATAAGGGAGTGACTTCTACATAAGAGTGTTTGTTTGTCACTTGGGGAGATATTTTTAGGAAGTTATTCAGTTGAGAGTAGACTTGCAAATCTTCCTCTATGTTTTTTGGTTCTTCCTTTGTTTCTATTCTTGAGAGATAATCAGGGCCTTGATTGCTATTTCCTAGTTTGACCATGATATTAAATTCAAATTCTTGGAATAGTAGGAGCCATCTACATATTCTGCCCTATGTGACCGGTCTATTGAGTAGGTATTTCAAAGGTTCATGATCTGTATAGAATGTGAATGGAGTGGATAGAAGGTAATGTGTAAATTTGTGTAGGGCATATACCATCACTAAAACTTCTTGTTCTATGGAGGTATAGTTCTTTTCTTCTTGTGAGAGAGTTTGTGGCTGGAAAAAGCAATTGGATGGTCTTTATTTCCCCTTGGTTGTGCTAAAACTACTATTGCGATCTTGGATGCATCAACATGTACATGGAATGGAACATTCCAATCAGGAAAGATTAATATAGGTGCCTCTACTATTTTATGCTTTAGTGTATCAATAGCTTGTTGACATTCTTCAATCCAATTAATTATTTTACTTGTTCTATTTTTTAGGAGTTCTTCTATTGGCCTACAATTGTGGCATAGCCTCTAATAAATTTTTTATGGTAACTGGTATATCTTAGAAAAGTTTTCACTTCTAAATCTATTTTTGGAAGAGGTAGGTTCATGATAAGTGCTACTTTTAAGGGATCTACCATAAGTCCCTCTTTGTAAATTATATGGCTAAGTAGTGTTCCAAATGGTACCACAAAGACAGATTTATTTAGGTTTAAGGAGATTTGCAAACTTCTACATCATTCTAAAATTATGTAGAGTACTTGTACATGGTCTTTTAGTAACCCATAGATTGTCCAATCATCTAGATAGACTTCTAGGAAATCACGAATAAAGTCTTTGAATGCTTTAACCATAATGCGAATAAATACTGACGGTGCATTCTTTAGGCCAAAGGGCATAACTATATACTTAAAATATCCTCATTCTATTGTAAATGTGGTTTTGGTTGATCCTCCTCCTAGATCTTAGCTTGGCAATATCTAGAGAATCCATTAGTGAATGAATATGCTTCTCTTCCAGTGGCAGATTCTAGGACTTTTTGTGTGAATGGTGTAGGGAAAGGATCATGGATGCAAGCTTTAGTTAACTTTTTGAAGTCTACACATATTCTAATATCACTGATTTTCTTATTTTGCACTACCATGGGGCTGGCCCATTCTGTGTCTTCCATTGGTTTGATTATCCCTATTGCCAACATTTTATCAATTTCTATTTTAACCTTCTTCATATTTGGGTTTAGTCTATATGGTCTTTTGTTCTAAGGTTTCATCCCTTCTTTGAGTCATATTTTCATCATTTCTCCTTCCTCCTTAATTCCTTTCAAGTCTGTAAATGTGTACGAAAATAGGTCTTCATTTTCTGATAGAATTTGAGCAATTTGCATGACTTCTTTTCCTTCCCAACAATCCCCTATTTTGCTAATTTAGGGCTACCCTCAGTTTCTATGTTTTATTCACTTAGCTTTAATGGTTGGTTATAGTATTTGCTTTTTGGTTTAGTCTATGATGTTATTCCTCTTTCTCCCTACTTAATTTATATATCCTAAATAGGTATTTGTGGTTCTTCCTCATTCTCCATTTCATTTTGTTGTGTAGTACATCACCTTTTCTTAGAGTACTAGTCCTGTTCATTCATCCATTCTATTAATCTCCATTTACCTTCAATATTCCATGGTGGTGTCAGTGTATCTTATTTAGGGTGTATTATCTTTACATTATCATCTATAAGCAATAAGATGATCTCCCTCATTTTCTAAAGTGCATTGTGGATGGCCTTGTTGGGGTTGAAGAAAGAAAATGTGTGGTAAAAATTCTTTTGGAGCTCTTCCCAATTTATTGTTTCTGCTCTTTTCTCTTGGTTAATATACCAAGTTTACACAATTGGTGTGAATGTCCAATAGAACATTTGTATGTATAATCTTGTATCATATTCTCTTTGTTTGTCCCATGTAGTTGAGTAGATGTTCAAATTTTGTTCAGGTGTTATGGTGTCGTCATACTAGTAAGGAATTTGTCCATACTCCCCTTCTTTAGGTAAATATCTTGCTTGAATAAGAATTCTAAGGGCTTTCCATGTGGGAATGTTATCTTTGTTGAAATGCACAAGACAACTGAGAGGGGGGGGTGAATAAGTTGTAACCAAAACTTAACTTCTTTCAAACATCAACACATCAACCACTTAATCACTGTTATTATGAATTAACCATGAAAGCATGGAATTAGAAAATTAAACACATTCAACACATAAGACACCAAATTTTTTATGTGGAAAACCCAATAAGGGAAAAACTGCGGTGAGGATTAACTCACAATATAAATGATATATCAAAATTTACAACAAGGCTCACTGCCTTAGGGCTCACTGCCCAAAATGCTCACTGCAAAAGAAGGGGCTCACTATCAAGAGAAGAGGCTCACTAACTCACTACCAAAAGGGGCTCACTACCAGAAGTAGAAGAATATAGAATAAGATAGTTACAATGAGAATGAATCTCACAAAAACCAGGGATCCACCACAATCTCAACTAAATCGTTCACAACCACTCTGCATCAAAATATATTTTTTTATGCTCACTTTCACACTCACAAACTCATCTAGATCACACTTGTGATAAATGATTCTTCTCATGCAGCCATTTTGTCTATCTCAACAACTTCACTAGATTTCTCGATTGTCTAATTCAAATTTATACATTCGTAGTCTTGGAAACAATCTTCAAGGTCGGCACAAACAATAAACTTAGCCAATATTCAAATTAGGTCTGGACCTAAACATTCCCGTGGTGGAAAGGAATGAATGTGAACCACACCACACCTTAGCTGGGACTCAAATGCAGTCTCCCACGCAACAACACGCTACCACAAACTTCAAAGCATAATCGCAAGTAGTGAAAACAACCAGGTTGGCCAAAATTGGTGTTAACACTAAGACCTTTAGGAACACACTTCATCCACGATCCAAATTACACTTTGTGGACCAATCAAAAAGAAGGAACATGATCTAGAGACATCTACAAGCATGTTACAATCACCAAGAACTTCCACACAACCCCCAAACACTCTATCCAGAAGATTCTTCAAACTAGAGCACTTAAACATGACTGTCAGCCACTGTCATAAAGGAAAGATCACTTGCCGAGCACCAAATCATGAACCACTTGAACTGAAGGCACATAACATCATACCAAACTTAATCCTAGAACCACAGATTATAAAACTTAAATGCAGAGAGATGCAGAGTAGAATACATTCTCCCAGTCACCATTGAATACTCAAAAAAATAGTTTTTACTCTGGTGAACAGAACTCACTCAAATATTCACACTAGAGGCTCAAACTTGAAACATAGCAACTACAAACATCCTTTAACATAACTTTCAAACCACAGACAAATATATTCAATCTAGAGGATATGCAGATCAAAACACTACACTATTCTTCTCAGATACTTGCTCAAACTCATCCAAATAACTTCCTTAGATGCTGACCTTAGGTGTTGACATCAATGACAACAATTACTGCTCATACTGGCAACAATCTTTATGTGTATTCCACCATCTTGCGATACTACAAATTAAAGTATGTTGTAGCGCATGTAGTATCAAGTCTTTATTATTGAATGTTTTTTCCATGTCTTCTAAGTATGTTGTCAAGTCACCTACTCCTGAATATTTGGGTAGCTTGATGTGGGATATGTCATGTGAGATATGATTCAATTGTTGTGAGTTTTGGAGGATAGAGTGATTATGGTTAGTAGATGGGTTTGGTGTTATTTATGGTGGGATTATTGTATTTGTGGTAAGATGCAGTGTGTTTCTTTGTACTTTGTGTGTGGTACAAATTTTTTTGAACCTCCTTAACTTTTGGGATTGTAGTTCCAGTTCATCCCTTAGCCAGGAATTGACATCTTTTCTATATGTACTCTCAGTACTACTATCAATGTATATTTCACCTTCTGAGTTTGGTTCATCGAGTAGTTTAGGATTGGAGAGTTTTTCTAGACTAGAATAGAGTGCTTTAGATTCGTCTTCATAGTCATCTTGGACCACTTCTACATATGTGTTACTCATGTCAACATCTAGGGGTATATGTACTATCTTGTCATTGTTTGCAAAGGATAATTTTTCTCTCATAGAGTCTATAATACCATTATATTTACAAACCATTGTAAGCCTAGGAGGGCATTGAAGGTGTCAAATGGTTCATTCATTTATATAATTTCAAAGTCTATTGTCTATTTAACTCCTAATTAATTGACTTCTACATTTTTCCATGTTCCCATTGTCCCTATAGATGAGCCATCTGCTAAGCTAATATTGTATGGAGTTTCATGTAGTTTGGGTTTCCCTATATATTCCCATACTCTTTTGGGAAGCATGTTAACATCAACCCCTAAATCAACCATGATTTGTTTGATTTGTCTATGATTAATGTGTGTGTTTATCATTAGTGGTTTAGTCTTCCATTGCCTTGATGTTTTTGTGAGTTTTCCAACATGTGGTTTTGACAATGTTTGTTTATTCAATATTTGGAAAATTGTGTAAGTTTTTCTATCAGGTTTTGTTGTTCCACAAAAGAGACTAGTTGTTTTAATGTTCGGGATTATTTTTTGAAGAAACACACTCTATAATATTCTTCTTTTTCTTGTTCCTGAAGTATATTCTATCTAGTTTCCTCAACTATTTCATCTGTTTGTGTTTAGTAGGATAAAAATCTTCTACTTCTTCATCATCAGATTCCTTTATCTCTTATATGGCCTTAGTGGTGTTCTTCCCCCTTCTAGTGATTACTACAACATTGTTTTTTTCTTTATATTTTGATAGAGACTTTTTGTCTTAGTTTTTCCTTTTTCTCGAGGTACTCTTTTTCTAATATTTTTTCTTTGATTAGGATATAAATTTTTTTATGTTGTTCAGGTTCTATTTCTTCTTTGCAGTATCTTCTAGCCCCTTGCGATGGATTTTTGGGAACTTTTAACATTATCTTTGCCCCTCTTGTTGTGTTAGGGCCAGATAATTCATCTCTCTTTGAGTGTAGTGGGGCATTTTTGAAATATTCTTGTGCCCTTTCACATGTAAATAGATCATGTTCTAGGTTACCATAGAATCCACATTCTTTATTCTTGTCTTCCTTACATTCATTGGCATAGTGTCCTATCTCTCCACATTTGTAGCACGTAGCTTCTTCTCTTCATTGTCTACCCTTGCCTCTACTCCTTGCACCTATGTAGTTGTAATATCCTCCGTCCTCATTTGAGTAAGTAGGAGGATGTGGTATTTGGCTCTATGGTGGTGTATTTTGGAGTGTATGGATATATCTTTGATCCCTCTAATTCGGTGGTCGGTATCCATGGTCTAGAGCATAAAAGGGTATTTCTACTAGCCCTTTAACATATGACATCTCATGGTCAATAGATCATTTGTTGTTGTGGGGGTGGTTGCACCATGGTTCATGCTCTTCTTCTTCTTTGTGGACTCTAAAGAGTAATGATGGATAGTCATTGGTTTAATGGTCATCCAATTCTCCGCAAGTATCACAAAAGATTATTTGTGTCTTTCTAGGAGTTGTCCTAAGGTCCACCCTAAGTGCAATAGATCTCTTGTCCCCTTTTAGGGATGGACATTCATTTTTGATATGGCCCTCTCTAGAACAGTAGGTGCACCATATGTTTGTTCTTTGTATTTGGTGAGTAGTTTCTTGTTTAGCTAAGATCTCTTGTTTTATCTTCAATTGTTCTAATTCCAATTTTAATCTCTCTATTTCTTTGTTCTTAATGGATTTATCCTTTCTTCTCCACATTTAGGCCTCCACGTGGCAAGACAATGTTACTACTTCTGAGTAGGTGTTAAATATTCTTCCATCTAGTGATTTCCTAATTTTTGGTAGTAACCCAGATATGAACCATTCAATTTGTTATTTCTCAGTTCTAAGTGCTTCTTCTAATTTCCTAGAAACCTCCTTGAATCTAAGGTCATAATCTTCAATGGATTCACCCTCTTCTTGTATCATGTCTCTCATCTTACTTACACTTTTGGTAAGAATTTTTGATGATTCAAATTTTGATAGAAATTCAACTTTGATTTATGACCATTCTATATCATGTTGAGGACATGTTTTTCTGTACTAATTCAATGCGTCATTCCATAAAGTCACTACAAAGTCAAATATTTTTTCTTGATCTCTCATGGTCTCTTTCCTTTGCCATAGTTATTCCAGAGCAAGTATATGTTTGACTGCTTCTGTGGTGTCCTTGCCAAAGATTAGGAATTCCATTGGTGAGTTCATGTTGGAAGTAAGCCCTTTGTCTCTTTTGTAGTGTTGATTTGTAATGTTGTTTGATGATTGGCCCTTTTTTTGCAAGTTTTCTGTTGTACTAGTTTCTTATTTCTTCCCTTATCTTTGGATAAATGTATATAAAAATATCCCCTTCCCAATATTGTGTCGTAGTCTTGCACAAATTGTTGTTGTGAATCTACTATTTTACTCAAATATTCAATTATATTTGATGTTATAATTCTTCTTGATTTAGATATCACGGGGGATGATTGTTGGTCTGGGGGTTGCACTTCTTCAAAGTGAAGTTTTATCTTAGGAGATGTTTTTTCATTAGTTAGAGACATGTTATTAGATAATGATGTTTTCCATCCTTCCTTTCTTATTCCAATTATATTTATTATTAGCCAAGTTGTTGAATATGTTATCAGTTTCTTCTTGTATTGTTTGATATAATTCATCATCTCTTACCTTTTCCACACTTTTGGTAATTACTTGATCTAGATATTTTGCATCAAAACATAAAGGTTGTAATTTTTATAAGGGTTTTAGGAATCTCTAGAATCTCTCATCAATTATGATCTGAATATTAGATAAATCTAGTTCAAGGTGTGGTGTTTGAGTTAGTATAGGGAGTGGTGGAGCCTCCATGCTACTGCAATCTTCTTCCTATAATGTTCAAGAGGTCCCAGATTCCTTAATACTTCCTGCCAAAGTAGTGAGAGTTTTTGTTGAATTTTTTCAAGATATGAGGTTAATTGTTTTGGAATATCACATGGTTCTAGAAATTGTTCAACTGTAGCCCCTGTAGTGTGCACAATTCTATTCCATTCTTCTAAACTTAGTGGATTTTTATCTTCTTCTTCTACCGCATTCCCTTTAGCACATTCTAACTCTTCTCGAGGGAATCTTAGTGCATCAAGAGTAGGATGTGTTATCCAGGATTCTAATGGTAAATTCTTATGTGCATTTGCCATTAAATTATTGGAGGGAACTAATAATGAAGCTGAGGCTCAGATATTATTATATGGATTATTGCTAGCTAAAAAATATTGCATGAAAAGATTAATAATTGAAGGAGACCCTATGATTATTATTAATGCTCCAAAAAATAGGGGATTAAATAATTGGAAGCTTAGGAACATCCTATCGGAGGTGTGGAATATGTTGGATGAATTCAATAGTTATGAATGTTTGCACTATCTTAGAGAGGGAAATAAGGTGGTAGATTATCTAGCTAATCTAGCCATAAATCAACTTACAAATGTGAAGGATTTTAATAGTGAATTTAATCAATTTTCAGATAAGCTTAAGGAGATTATTATCTAGGTCCAAGAAAGCCTTCAAAAATTTTCTCTCATGTGAAAAGATTTTATTCCCTAACCATGGATTATTTGTGTAGGTTGATATTTATTGTTGTGTGAGCATGATCCCTCTTTCAATATGTAGCATGTGTGATTCTTGGCATAACATGTGCTGTCAAAATGCTAGTTCAATATATATGTAATTATTTCATTTGCTTTGAATCTGTCATCTCTAAAGATAGGATGTCATATATTGATTGCTTCACTCCTATTAATTTGTGTGGGAGCTTACATTTGTATTCATTCTCTTTTGCTTGCTACTTTATAAGGGTTGATAATGGAGCCAATGTAGAGGAATTTTTATGTCTTCTTCCCAGTGTAGAAATGGGAAGTGCCTGAAATTGGAATCCTAGAAGGTGAGAAGATGGAAAATATATTCATTATTGATTTTGAGGATGTCAACAGTGTCATTCGAGAGGTGTTGAGTAAGACAATCCTGCAAGCTACTCTTAGAGCATTATACCCATCTAAGATCATGTCTATATTTTTATCAAATGCAATGGACCTTTTGCAATGCTTGACTCTCCTCAAACATCTGGCCTTTAGGTATGTGAAGGAACTCTTTATGATAGAAGAAAATTTTCGTATTGCCATCCAAAGTTATAATCTAATTGAAGGGAAAGCCCTGGTAGGACTATTTACGCATGCAGAAATTAAACATGACCTATCTATGCAATGTGTGTTCAAATCCATTAAATGTGGCCTCCAAAATGATTGTGCATGTGTGGTTGAAAGCTATGAACCTATGTTTGGGCCATTTTTTGCACCCGAGATAAAATAACATTTTAGTGCACTCCACTTCTTGCTCAACCATGACTCCCATCCAATGCCCCCTTCTCCTCCAGGGGATTTGAAGAGAAAAATTATAAAGGTCAAGGTTTTGAAGAAGATCATTATGTTCATATGGTGGACTTGAATATTGCTTTTGAGACTGAGATTTTAGACTATGTATCTAAATAATGAAGGCCCTTATATCTTCTAGTTACCGTGATGCCCTCATTTTGTTTAAGTTTGAGATTGCTAGTTATTTTTGGTATTGGGCTATATGATGAATGTTCATATCCATCTACCCATACTTATGTATGTAAAATATTATGATAATATTAATATAATTATAGGTGATCTTCACCTTTTTGCTATAAAAACTAGATAAAACCATAAAATATCCTCAAGTTCTCCATTAATGGAGTTGGGATGTAACCTTAATTTTCTAACTCTTAAATGACAATAAATTTCCAAATTTCAGGAGTGCCCTTTTGCTTCAAAACTACACACACACACACACACACACACACACACACACACACACACACACACACACACACACACACACACACACACACACACACACACACACACACACACACACACACACACAAGAAACTCTTATCCACTTGCAAGCATTCAAACTCCAAGCCTAAGCAATTCAAATCTAACTTCATGTATTTCCATCCATTCTTACTCTCAAAATATTTTTTTCCCTAAAAGAGGAAGAGGGAGGGTTTTAGAAAGAAAAATGCAAAGTGAATAATAAAATGCCTTTTGCTTGAAATTCCTTAAACCATTTTTGCCTTTTTCCTCCTTTCCACACTAGCAAAAAATTCAAAATGCCTTTTTGAAAGAAATAGATATTTTGAATAAAACATTTGCATTTTCTTTTCTTTCAAACACTTAGCAATTTAACTTTAAACAATATTTAAATAAAGCTAATTCTTTGCAACTAATTTATAATTAATATTCCTCATTAACATTTCAACTATAATATAATCCTATTTTCCTTATGTAAATTATTCTATTTCCATAAAGAAATTAAATTTTCTTTAAGTTTCTTTTCACCTCAAATAATAAAATGCCATAGGCCTTTATCCACTAAAGCACAAATATTATCTTTTTGATGCAAGCATTAAATATTTTACAAATACACAAAATACAAATTTCAAAATAAATTAAAATGCAATATAGAAAGATAAAGTAAACATATGTAAATGACTCATACACACATTATAGGTTTTCACAACACTACCAAATTCTAGAATTGTCATCGATTCAGATCCAAATTCTTATAGGGATTCACAAGATTCATCTCACACTCAACTCAAGTGAGATAGAGGTTGACACACACATGTTTTGCCCAAAGATTACCATTCCAATAGAACCACCATTGGGGAACAACCATGTACCTACACACTCAGGTCAAACATCAAGCATACATGCTCCACACATAATAGTTGAAGTAACATAATCAACCTAATGTGATATAAATCATAACATGATATCAAATAATCACATCTAACTATAAATCATTTATGACTGGCATGATTTAGGAAATAAGATGCATAATCAACAATAATTCCATAATTCTAAAATATATAATAATCACAACTATATCAAATATAGTGAAAATAGTGAAGTTAAAACATTGTAATGATCTAACATACAAAGGCACAGCATATGCATCCCATAATGCATAGTCTAAAATTCAATGCCAATATAAAACCTCATTTGGAACACACCAATTTTCATACAAAACATCTCCACAAAAGCATCTATAATATACCCTTAAAACATCTTGATGGTATAATAGGCCAAAAAGTTTAGTGCAACGACTCATAACACATGAATCACACAATACACTAATAAAACACTCAATACAACATAGAGCATATAAATAAAAAACACACAAAGAAAACACACTAGTGGGCATTACATTAGCACTAAAATTATCAATGTGGATGGAAACACCTAGAAGTTACAACAATAGGTCACAAACCATGAGTTGAGCACCAAGCCTTTGTGCAGCTTCATTATAGAGTAGGTGTAGACCGAGATCACCCATCATCTGTTGCCAAACCTCATAAAGGTTGATGCTTGCAAGAGTTAGTTGGGCATGCAGGATATATTGAAGAGGTTTGAATTTGATAATATATGTAATACTTCTTGCAATACATTATTGTTTGAAATTGTTGGTTTCTTTGTAGTAGATCCAATATTGATGATTTTCTAGAATTGCTAGAGCTTATCAATAGAAATAGGATTCCAAATTCTATTGAGAGAACTTTATAATTGGGTCTAGATAGATTATGGAATACCTCATTCATGAACTCAATATTGTCTTTAAGTTGTTGTAGTGTTTTAGCACTAGCATTATCAAGGTTGATTTCTATCCCGGGGTTTTTGAGTTGGAGTAGGTTAGTGGTTGTAGAGGCCCCTGTATGTATGTTGGGTAGCAGTGTGAGGGATATTGAGAGAAAATGTGTTGTCCATCCTAAGACTTGGAAGACATTTAATGAGGTGGTGAAGGATGTTTTGTTTTATTTTACAATATTCAATGAATCATACCAGAGACTTAACGTGTTTGTAGAGAACAAGGCCCACCAGGAAACACTAAAGATAATTCCCATTTTATGAACTATCATGAAATGCTTCCTGATTAGATCCATGAGATATTTTTTTAAAGACCAAGCAAGATGTTTGCTTCTACACAAAAGGATGCCATGGTGTAATGCCCATTTTAAACAAATGATAAACACTACAACATAGCCAGATTTTTAACAAGCATAAATGTAATTGTATTGCCATACATGCACACATATGCCATTGCCACATGCAATGCTACTTAGGGAAACAACACATGAAAGAATGTGTCAACATGCACTTAAGAAGGTAAGGTGAGCCAACCAAAAGGATGTTATGTGTGATGAATATTCCAAGTACTACAACCTACATAGTAGAAGATTACTAAGCTAAGGGGAAAACACCATTGCACTAAAAACCCAAAGAAATTCCACTATATTAATGATCCATCCCAAGGTGGTATAAAAGGAGAGAAGGATAAGACCCTTCATGGATATGGGAGGATGACATAAATTAGGAGAGATGCATTCATAGGTTTTTTGTTATAATTAATTTTATTAACAAAATATATTCATTAATCTTATTTTATCCTTTCACAATACAAAGAGATACAAAATATTTGTCCATCTTTGAGTTGTCCAATGAAAATAAACATAGGTTTATTTACTAATTTCAATTAGTTCAATCCATACAATTATTTGTTAATCCAATAGAGCTTATAATTAGAAAACATGAAGGAAGAGACACTATATTATCCTTTCTAAGGCTTAACCAAAATATTGAACACATGATCTTTTTATACTTCTTTTCCTTAAAAAGAGAGCAGGACAAGGAAATGAGAGACATATAGCTATAACATAAAAAAGATACCTTTTTTAATTTTTTAAAAGTGTGTTGTTAAGTGATAATGTAAAATGTGAAAAATTAAGTGTTTTCTTACAATAAAACTAACAACGAGAATTGAATCTAATACTTTACTGTGATATATACATGCAAACAAAAGAAAAACAAGAACACACATATGCTAAACTAAGGAACTCTAAACAACAAATGGACTAGAACAAATGCACTTGAAATGATTAGGAACCACTAGAATAAAGCTCAAGACATTTTGTAGAGGTTGTAGATGAAATTTCATCAATTTTAGAGCTTAGGACTTTGTTGCCAGGAAGAGGTGTGCCCAAGTATGAGGAGAAGTTCGGGGTTGAGAAGAAGTCCTTGAGGTCACAAAACCACCAAACATTCAGGAACTATGTAGAATTAGTTTTTGATTTAAAATTTATAGAAACTTGTCATGAAAGTGAGAGAAACATGTGGTAAATTGCAAAATAGGTTTGAACCAACCTAAATACACTAGAAATCTGATAAAAATGTAAATTTAGAAAGAAACACTTGAATTTTGGTTAGGGACACCCTCAAACTTCCATTAGTAGGCCACATAGAGTTTGTAGGTAGGCCAAGACTTTGTTGCAAGGAATTGGTGTACCCAACTTTAAGGAGAAGTCCTAGGGTGCATCCAAGCTAGAGAAGACCTAAGTTGCAGCCAGGCTGGAGGAAAGGTCCACTACTACTCCTAGGTTAGAGAAGTATAATACCTTTGTTTGGCCTACAAATTTGTAATGATCTTCTTCTATATCTTTAAGAACTTATCTAAACTAGAACTATCTTCATTTCTTCATGGATTTCCTTCAAAGCCACATACAAGCACAAAGTTTCTATGGGAATACTTGATAAAAAGGGTTAAAGGGGAAGTTGCCTCAGTCAATCCCCATTGTGGGTTTTCAAATAGGTATCCAATGGAACAAATATACTAATAACAATATTGATAATAATCCTATGTAAAGAAACTATACCAATTCCAAACACAAACAACAAATGCTAAGTGCATCAATAACTAAGATGCAATGCAAAGAAGTTGATAAAGGGGTAAGTTGGGAAATGAACAAGGCTACACAAATGGACACTAAACTTGACAAAAGTGGCATAAATGGAAAGGTGGGTGAAATAGGGACATATCTAGTTTGAAGGGATTATGATGGGTTTTATGAAAGGTATGCAAGGAAAACCAAGCCTATATATTCTAAGGTTTACAATGAAGATAGGGTGATGAGTAAAAGGAAAAATGCAATACAATAGAAATCCAAAAACATAAATCTAATTTAAGAATTCATTTGAGTGATACAATTATTGGTATGCACTAGATTTTTCTTATTTTTGATGTAAAAATTCAAGTGAACTAAATCTACGATGACTTAGGGCTTCAATGGAGCTGTGAGGGGATGGGTGATGGAAAAGATGGAAAAAATAGATGTGGGGGTTTATGAAAATGGTTGAGGATGGCCTACAAGTGAGGGTATGCATATTATACAACAAAATTTAGTGGAAATTAAACTATTGTAATGTAAAACCTAAGCTAGTCTATGCAAAAACACAAGAACTAGTTACCATAGTGCAATAATTTTGTTGTAGAGACTATTGTGATGCTCCAAAAAACTTCTACAAAGGCTACGATGAAAGTAACATACTATAAAAAGAATTCTAAACTCTAACATGTGCTCACTTATTTGGAAACTACTACTCAAAAGTTGCTCTCAAGATGAAATGTTGTTTTTATGTAGAAAACTAAGATTGGTAGGGATTTTTAAAAAATGGAAGGAATTTAAGCTAGAAGCTTAGTTCACCTTGTTTATCTTAATTGGATGGGTTTGTTGTGAAAAATTAAGTCTGATTGAAGGATGGGGATGTTACCTATTCCTTATACCCAATGGTGAGGAGAAGTCCCAAGGCTAGAGGTAGCTCAATTTCCTAGGACCACTCAACATGGAGGTTTTCCATCCAAGGGTGGTGGTTCCTAATAATGCAAATATTTAGAAAGTGATATTTAGGAGCTCAAAGGTGGTTATTACACTAGGTTTAAGGCACAAGATCTCATCAAATAGTTTGATTAAGGAAATAAAAAGTGGCAAGGTGAAACGTTGAGGGGTTATAAAAGGGGTACAACACCTAGGACAAGGAGACAAAATATAAAAAATAATAGATCACAAGGTTAAACACATATAAAGGGTCAAGGGAACATATAAAAGTAGGAAAAGGCTATGGATGATATTTTTTTTTGAAAAGGGTTCAAAACACACATGTGACAAGATGACTAAAATGAGTGCAAAACATGAAAAAAGAAATTACAAAGTATGCAATTTATGATTTGACATTTACCCCCACTTTAGTAGACTTATGACTCACATATGAAGAAGTATACTAAAGTAGAGTATAGTAAATTATGAAATATAAAGGATACATTTTATCATAAGAGAGATACCAATCTTTGACTTGGTTCTCATATTAATCATTATATGTGTACCTATCCCTACAAGAACATCATAGAAATAATAGTTACTATATAGCAACAATAGTAAACATCTAACATATATGAAAGAGACCCACAAGGGAAACGTATACAAGAAAACACATAACATAAAAGGGAAAAACATACACATGAAAAACACATATGAAATGCAACTATGAGATATGCTATAAAATGCATATCTAATATATTTATAACACCATAGCATGCCAATGGAATAGTTGAGAAAAATCACAAAGAAATTAACCCTTTTGTTTTGTGGGAGAGATTTATGAAGATCCACTCCAAAAAAGGAACCAAGAAAGGAATTGTAGTAGTGACCCCTGTCGAAAATAGGAGGAAGACCTTGGCTAAAGGTGAAGGGTAACTAACGATGGGATACTAGAAATGAGCTAATGAAAAGAGTTGTAAAGTATCCACCCATGAAAGAGGCCAGACTAGGCCTACAGAAAAGGTGTTATTGATGATAAAAGAAACTAGAACTAATAGCTTTGATGTTGCCACCCTTGGCTATTTGGTAGCTACCACCCAGCTAGAAATTAGAAACAATGGATTTGAGGTTGCCACCTAACACATTGACTATTTGGTAGTTGCCACCTTGGTTGTTTATTTCCACCTAACACACTAGCTATTTGGTAGTTTCCATCCTAGATATAGGTTTCCATCCAAGTAGAAAATACAAATAATGGCTTTGAAGTTTCCATCTGACACACTAGTTATTTGGTAATTGCCACCATAACTATAGTTTTCCACTTGAATGGAAACATGATACTAATGATGTTGTCATTAGTTATAAGGTGACCACCTAATTGGATAAAATGCCAAGACATGCCTGAAGTTATGGTAAGTCTAGTCATTATCAAGGTCAAAGGTTAAAGGTCAAAGTATGAAATACAAGAGTGAGTGATGTAGGATATATGCCCCCTTAAAGTGACTGGAAAAAGAAGAGGCTAAGCAAAGATAGCCAATCATTTTAAGGTCAATGGATCAATAGAAAAAGAAAAAGAGAAAGGCTAAGGATATTGATGAGGAAAGAGGAAAAAAGAACGAAGAAGGGGAACATCTAGGTCATGCCCCCATGAGATGACAAGATAAGGAAATTACTAGGGGAACAAACATTGCATTCCCCCAAGTGATTAAGCATAAAGTGATGAAAGAGGGGAATATATGGATCATATCCCCAGGAGATCTAAAATATAGGGGACCACAAGAGGAACAATAATCATATGCCCCTAAAGTGATTATGAAGGATATTGTAATGATCACAAAAAGAAAAAGGAAAAAGAGTAAAGATAAGACACTAAGTACCAATAGACAATCATGACACAATACCCATAAGAGCCAATAAGATACCAGCAAAGGAACAAACACAAAAAAATCAAGAGGATAAAGGAGAAACAAAGAGGAGGGAAAAGACATGATTAAACCACATTAGGCTATGTGGATGGAGTTAGTCATACTAGTAATATATGTGGTAACTAAATATGGATCATAATCATCTATGTCATCATAGCAAGACTAGGCACAATCAAAAGTGAAAGGTGTAAGTGAAGCACAAAGATAAATAAGGAAAACACATAGAGAAATCAACAATTATAAAAAGATAAAAGGATCAAATGAAAGGAAAAAAATGAACAACAATCAAAATGAAGGCAAAGGATGACAAGGCCACAAAGTAATGCAACAAGGCAATGAAAAGAAATGATGAATTTAAGAATCACCTCCTAAAAAATTATAAAATCTCATCAAATACTAGCCTAGTACATTAATCTTTTTGGTGAATCTATGCCTATTTTTGTGAAAAATTAATTTTCATGGTGAAGCTATGCACTTTGTCCAACAATTATTTTTATTGGAAAATCATAGACCGATATGTAAAATAATAAAAAATTATTTGGTGAATTATTAATTGATTCAAAGAAATTAAATATTTTATTGGGAAAATCATGAACTAGTTTTAATATATTACATAATTTAAATGGAAAAAATATTTTGACACAAAAGGATAAATATTAATTTATTTGGTGAATTGTCAACTTGAATTAGAAACAAATATACATCATTTAATTACCATGGATTTGAAGGTTGTTCCATTTTGGGAGATGTGCACTTTTCCACAACACACCCCATTTTGGCAAATAGGGACCCCCTTCTCTAATTTTTGGGCTTCTTCTTGCTTCTCATTTGGGGTTTTGCTTCATTTCCTTAAGGATTTAAATTATACCTACCCATCAGGCCTATGGGGTTTGTTGTTCTGGGACAACAATAGAAAAATCCCTGGCAACTTGATAACCCTTCTACACGGTGTTGACCAATTCACGGGTTAGTCATACTAGTATGACTGTAAAGATCTTCCTGATATCCCACTCTAAGGGACAATAGGTGTCATGTTGTGTGTCACTTGTGTTGGGTTGGCGTAGTCAAAGGTGAAGTCCCGAGAGTTATCCCTGACATAGGATCTGATCAGTGCCCTACCTACCCCTAGCGTGTTAGAAGGGGGTTTTACTGTCAGTTGAATAGTCTATTGTCTCATTTTACTCTTAGAATTTGCGATTCGAGGTCTCCTTTAAGGCTCATAATGAAATCCAAATCCTCATTACGAGCATTTTCTAGAAGATCTCATTTGTAGGAGTGTGTAATACACTTTGTGGTAGGCTTTACCGAAGGAGAATTCCCAACCATCGTGTTCCAATTTGTCGCTTTCTTCAAACTAGGTAGGGTTTTCAATTATTTCTTTCATTTTCACACCAAGGTAGTTAAAATAGGGTTCTTTATGCATTTTTATGGTTTTGAACTTTGATTTTTGTCTATTCTCCCTACCTGGAGTTTTAGTCAAATCCCCTTGTACTTTCCCCCATTCTCTTTCTATCCAAGGGTTACTATACGGACAAAAGGAATTACCTCCTTTGTAGTCTCCCTTAGATATAGTCTATTTTATGTTTTCTCTTCAGTATTATATCATTCTGAGACAACAATACAAAAGTCCCTGACAACTTGATAACCCTTCTACATGGTGTTGACTAATCCATGGGTTAGTCATACTAGTATGACTGTAAAGAACTTCATGATATCCCACTCTAAGGGACAATAGGTGTCGTATTGTGTGTCACTTGTGTTGGGGGTCTCGGGGTGTATCCTCCTAGCATAGTTAGAGGTGAAGTCCCGAGAGTTATCCCTGACATAGGATTTGATCGGTGCCCTACCTACCCCTAGCGACGCATTTATGGCTAGTCTCCCGTGTGTTAGAAGGGGGTTTTACTATTAGTTGAATAGTCTATTGTCTCATTTTACTCTTACAATTTGCGACTTGAGGTCTCCTCTGAGGCTCATAATGAAATCCAAATCCTCATTCTGAGCATTTTCTAGAAGATCGTGTTTGTAGGAGCATGCAATACACATTGTGATAGGATTTTCCGAAGGACAATTCCCAACCGTTGTGTTCCAATTTACCGCTTTCTTCGAACCAGGTAGGGTTTTCAATTGTTTCTTTCATTTTCACACTAAGGCAGTTGAAATAGGGTTATTTATGCATTTTTATGGTTTTGAACTTTGATTTTTGTCTATTCTCCCTACCTAGAGTTTTAGTCGAATCCCCTTGTACTTTCCCCCATTCTCTTTATGTCCAATGGTTACTATACGAACAAAAGGAATTACATCCTTCATAGTCTCCCTTAGATATAGTATGTTTTGTGTTTTCTCTTCAGTATTATAATGTCAGGTAAGGAATCCTTGAGAAAATCCCTAAGTCATGATGAGATTTTCCCTGTGTTCAGCTGCTCGAGCAAGAATGATGCCCTAGTCATGAGTAATGTCGAAGCCCCGACCTCGATCCCTATTTATCCTTGTCTTTACCTCTATCAGGATTGGCCTCGTGGTATTTCATTTAGTAAAGTATGTTTCCTAGGGTCATGAGGTAGGAGTCATTACCGATCCCCGATCCTCGATTATCTTAGTTTCTACCTTTGGTGGGATTGGCCTCGAGGTGTTCCCCTTCAAGTGAAGTAAGTTTATAGAGTTAGTAGATAGTGGTCAATCTTGATTCCCAATCCCCAGTAGTTGCCTTATATAACTTTAGCGGACTCGGGTTTGTAGGGTTTTCGTTTACCCATTTATGGGTCAGAAGCCCGAGGTATTAAGTCATCCCCAACCCCCGATCCCTAACTCTTCCTATACATATAACAATAGCAGGGTCGGATGGGTGGATCTTTTACTTATAGAAGATCTACAAAGGTTGTAAAACATCTATGAACCCCACTCCCTAACTTCGAATGTATAGTTATCCTAAGGATCATGTCTTTAGGTTCTTCCTTACTTGTATACCTCATGTCAGGATCACAGTGTTGAGACCTCTAGAATACCCAGTACAACCTTTTGATAATGAGGAAGGGAGCAGGCCTGACACCTAATCCCCGAAACAATGTTCTTTTTCAAGTTAAAAAAAGTTTATTTGATGGAAGCTAACTGTGAATTCTAACTATTACCCTATTTTTATTTTTTAGAACTACAATCATGGAAGAGGATGTGCCAGTAAAAGAGGTTAATCATGATTACAAAGGATACCTCCCACCTTCCAAGATGTTCAATCAATTTCCCAAGATTGGGGACACAGATATGGGGGTTCCTGATATACAAGCATTCTTGAGCAAAGTAAACACAACAGAAGACAGGTCCTCTCAAGCTCAGCAGATGGCTACCTCTAGGTTGATCCAAGCAGTAGCATTCCCTATCTCCCTCCAGTCATCAAATCTGGTCAAAGTGTGCACTAAATCCTACAAGGTTGGGAGAAAGAGGATTATTAGACTAGTAGGCTAAGTCATTCTGGACATTACTTCTGAGATCATTGATCTGGTCTTCAGGATCCTAGTTTTTGAGCAATATGAGAAGATAACACTCACTTCAGCAGAGACCTACTCTAGCAAACCCAAGACTGCCACCACCTATAATAATCAACAGTTTCTTGCTGCACAAAGGAAACACCCCATGAAGATGGCTGTTGTGCAACCAATGGGTGAATTCAAAGAGGATGGTAAAGAATTTATTTCACTTCTTAGTCAGCTATTTGGCCTTTCTTCTTCAGACAAATGGCACCCTTGGATGTGTTACTTTTGCATAAAGGTCATTGAAGGGAAATATATTGATTGGGTGTCCTTCATTAGCAACAAATTAGATGACCAATTACCAGAAGTGGAGAAGACAAGGGAGTTCTATATGACCTCTTATCTCATTTATCTATTAGCCTATCAGGTTAGTTTCCTGAGGCTACAACAATTTGGGTCCCTCCAGAAAGGAGAAGTATTGATTTACCAACACTTTCCACAGTTGGAGCTCTTAGAGAGCCAAAAACATTACAAAGTGGTCAATGATGCTTTCATCTATGCCATCATCAAAGGATCATCAAAGGATTGGAGAATGACTACTCCAAGAGATTGTCTGTAGAATCTTGCGATGAAATGGCTAACTGGGGGAACTACTACATACAATTCAAAACTTTGTCATTTATCAGGGTGATGGGATGTTCAAAGCCTCCATATAAACTTCCCAGATACGCTAGTGACAAAGTTGTATTATTAGAGATTTGGAGACAAGTTTCTAAGGTTTACAAACTTATTGTCAACAAACATAAGTCTAGTTTCAAGTTCCCTATTAAGATAGGGGACTATACCTACCAGAGCATCATACAAGCTAAATTTGTAGAACTAGAAATGGCTCCTTGGGCCTTGGATTTGTTTGACTACACCAAATCAAGGTTTGACCCAATTGGGTGGGTCAACCCTCTCATTGGGAATGGTTCAAGAATGAAGATGCTGTCGAAGATCATTGGGTGGATTGCCTAGATAAACATGAGGTTAGGATAAGAGATTACTTTAGATTGAATTTGCATTTGGTAAAGAGCTTGAATTTACTAGATCTTCTAAAATTTGTGAAGGGTATGAAGGAGGATGGAAGGGTTTTGGACCTAATTTATGAACAAAACAAAGTTTACAACTAGCCTCTAGATGATGTAAATAGGGGACAAGATGAAATTGCCTCCTTAGAAGATAGGGCTCAAGTAGTCCTCGTAAAAACTAAGTAGCGGTTTCTCAAACAATATCCCATGATGGACCCCTATCCTTCCAAACAGATGAAGAAGGACAAACCCAAGAAGGTAAGTCAAGGTGAGTCCTCACAAGGCTCAAAAGAAACTATGGCTACTCCTACCATCCTAGAGAAGAAAAAGAATACTAGGTATGTTGCCGCTACTAGAGAAAAGGAAAAACTTGAGGTAGTAGTGATAGACTCTAGTGATACAGAGGAGGGTGATCACATTTCCCTAGCACAAAAATTTTGAGGGAGGTCCCAACCCTCTACTCAAGGAGTGACAGTTGTCTCTACCCCTATATCTAGGCAAACCACTCCATCTCCCCCTCAATAGGATACTCACCAAGATTCACCCCATCCTTCATCTCCTTCTGTGGTTGCTCCTTCCCAAGGACCACCTCTCACATCAACTGCAAAACCAAAGACACAAGAGGGTGGTAATTAGAAGGTGTCATCTCCACCATTACAGAAAGAGGAGCTCTAGGATGTGTTAAACCTAGACAAGATTGTTGATCTAGCCACCTCTTCTCCACCATAAGGAGAAGCATCTGAGAAATTAGGAAAGATGGTGGTGTTGACACCATCACCAACCAGGTCTCCACCCCAGGTGTCTTCTCCATCAATTGACAATACAATTCAAGGCCTCCCCACCTAGTTGAATATGGTGGTGGAAAAGAGGAAGACAGTATACACTGAGGATGAAGACCTGACCACTATTGTAGAAGCACTCCAAGAGCAGCCAAAGAGGAAGTAGGCTAGGGTCTTGTCCCATGTCATAGTTAATTAGCAGGGTGTCAGAACTATGCATATAGCTACACCTTTGGCAGACAAAGAAGAAGCAGTCATGACCCTTGCTAACTACATTGTGCAGCAAGTGGTCTTGAGGCACCAAACCAGGGATGAGAAAAAACATGCCCTTATTGAGTCTTTCTCAACCATCCTGGCTAGGACGAAGAAGAACAAAGATACCAAGGTGGAGCTCAGGGGGCAAATTGTTCAATTAACTACTTACATCAAACACCCGGTTGGACCCACTAATTCTGGACCTTATGCACCAGCTTTGTTGGAGGCATTCAACAAGTATCAACATCCTACTGACCCCAAGGAACTCTCCCTATAGCCACAACATGGAAAATTTTATTGGAGACCTTGGGGCTAGATACAATAAGGAACGCCATGAAGGCCTATCATACAACAGATGCATAATTAACGAGATGGTAGCCTCAGAAAGCTCCATTGATAATGAATTAACTACATGGGAGCAATACCTCCCTGCTTTGCACAAGATACAAGGCACCACTTCGACACAACTCATTCATATGGGCATTTTCAGCAGTAATAATCTGAGGTTACCCAATGAGTGGTTGCAGGTATGAAAACTTAGGACCAAGGTGATGAGGGGATGTAAGGTGAAGTTAAAGGCCAGGAGGGAGGTAGCCAAGGAGAGGTTGGTCAAAGTGGAAATATTAATCACATCTATCCCATGCACTTCAAGGATCCTTCCTTTGTTGTTTCCCTTCTTCTCACATAGTCAATGAGTTTTAAGCATTGTTACAACACCCCCTTACTAAACAGGGAATCGATAACTTGATGAAGATGAAGGCATTGTTTGTGGGATTTCAGGACCAATTGACTGAAATGGTAAAGCTACAAGATAAAATTGTGAAGTCCCATCTTTCCATTTGAATGAAGACCAAGTATCATCAAGGACTAGGTACAAGAGAAGTCATTGCTACCATTTAGAGTTTCTAGGCTTATGTACTGAAGGGGAATTGATATTGTCTTTCTTTGTGCAATAAATCAATTTTTTGCATTTTGAGGCCAACTCACAAAAAGGGTCTTAGGCTAACCTGGGCCTATTTCAAATTGTAATATTGGGGAGCTCCCTATAAAAGGGGATAGTTGTACCATTTGTAAAAGAGGGAGGAACATAGAGCACTTGCACTCACGCAAGCAATTTGGTAATTTTGAGGGCATGGAAAGGGCAAATTTGATATGCATTTGGGGTGTGGAAAATCCTGCTCACTTGTAATCTACCATGTTATTGCCAATTAATAGAATATATCTTGGTCATTCATGTGTTTCTGCCTGTTGGTGGTAATGTATCTATGTTTTATTTTCCTTGCATATGATTTATGTTGATGGATCTTTTACCTAATTGTTAAATCTTGAATCAAGTAGATGAATAGGGTTTAAATTCTGTGCATGTAATATGGTGTTTTCATACCTTTATTCTTTTGTTTTCCTTTCCTTAGAATCTTGCACTTGCAATGTAAATGATTGTGTGGATTATCGGTCATCCATTGTTTGTTTAATTTGATCTCATTAACTTTATCTAATGAAGTGAAAAGCCAGGTATAGAAGTTGTTTGATTGTTCATGTTCTTTTTATCCCTCTAAACCCTAACCTCCTTTTTTCCTTTTCTTTTTTATACATAGTCAATAATAGGTTTAGGACTCCAGACTCTAGAGTAACATCTATCTTTCATAGATTATTAGAATTCAGGTTGATTTTACTAGTACATGCCCCTTGAACAAACAATCACATTGTCCACTTACCTACTCCAACATTGTTGTGACCCAGCCTATAGGGACCTTGGGGTAATCATAATATCATTGGGTTGCCTTTCAAGAGAAGTAAAGTGTCATTTGTTCTACTTAGTGTTGATGTGCCAAAACAGTCGTCAACAGGAGATAAATTGTACCAATGAACTTTTGGGGAAATAAGTCCCAAAATTAACGATTAACCATATGATTTATTCAAATCAAGGTTTGTAGCATCCTTTGGTTAGTACTATAGAATGTAAATAGGTGGTAGGATGACATATTTTTTCCTTATATAAAAATAGGGTATAAATAAATTTATTTGGCAAATTTTGCATCATTCAATGAAGAATGATGAACAACTTAAGAAGGTGTATTCTGAGAGGAAAATCTAACTCACCCACTTTTGGGATAAAAGTTTTGGAATATGCCTAGTGAATAGACAAGTTTTTATTCTTGATTCACCAATGGCATTTCTATCTTAGTTTTTTTGGGTCATCGGTTGTTGATCTTTTTCTCTCTCTTTCAATTGGTTTTTTGGCTTTTTTGGATGCTTTGCTTTGTCCCAAAGATTTATGTTAGGCAATCTTTGGTGTATGTAATCCTCTAATCTCTTGCTAATACTAAAGGGTGTGATTCCCCATGGATCATATTTATCTATAAAAAATAATGTTTTTAGAGTTTCGTAATTATTTATCCATATATTAATATAAAGGGAAATAATAACAAGTATACTTCCATTAAATAATTATGTTTTTTAGAATCTTTTCTAAAGTAAATTTTTAGAAAGTCCCAAAATTAACTGTCATCCATCTAATTTGTTTAGATCAAGGTCAATATTCTATGATATCAATAGGTGTTGGGACCACATGTCTTTTACTTATATAAAATAGTGTTAGACATATGTTACCTAAGGTTGTGATGTGGTTGTCATTGATGTCAACACTTAGTTTGGGTTCTCATTGATGTGGTTGTAACACTCTTGTCAACACTCAGTTTGGGTTGTTAGATATGTTGCTAATGTTGGATCTGATGTGGTTGCTGAAGTTCATGGTTGGATGTCATGCCTTAGTTAATGTAGTGTTGAGTATGATGATATATTAATATGGAAATTAGAAGCATCAAAAAGAGATATTAAGATGGGAATTAGAAATATCAAGATGACACATTAAGATGGGAATTAGAAGCATAAATAAGATATATTAAAATGGGAAATAGAAGCACTAAGACGTATGTTTCTAAGGATGTTTGAGCTGTCACATAAAGCTTCTGGTCTCTGGAAGTTGATGAAGATTTCTGTTACAGGAAGCTTCTTGGGAGATTGCTTGGGAAAGTTCTACATTCCTCCACATTTGAAGATATGGTCATGTGGTTTAGAATCTAAGTTTAGTATGTTGTGAAGGTGTTATTTCCAAGAGATAAAGTCTGTATACCTTCAGCAATGAAAGTGATGAGTGATAAAGTTTCAATCTGTGCTTTGGAAGAGTAAAATGGTGATGAAGACTTGTTGGAATGCTCTGCATTCCTCTAGATGTGAAGATTTGTCAATTCTTTTTTGTGAACATGTTCAGGGAGGTTCAATGTATACTTATGTGAAGTATCTAGTGATTTGGTGAGTTGCAAGCAATGTTTAATCTTCTATGTGTACCGCCAAGCTGAAATGACTGATGTGATACAAGATTCATATGTTCTTACTTAAGGGCGACCTATTTCAAATGAGTGTGATGCGTGGATGGTATTATTGAAGGATAATGCTGTGAAGAATGTTTAGGACTAGGTTAAGCATGTATTGGGGTCCGCAAGGTGTGTTTCTTCTCCTGGAGTAGTGTGTAGTTTATTGTTAAGGCTTGTCCTCTACATGTTTCATGATGTGTGATCTCTGACCGACTTGTAAATTGTAATATTCTTGTTGTATTGTCTGACTTGAAATGTAATCAATGTAATATCATGTATATATTGTGAACCTAGTTGATCTAGGTGGAGTATGATTGTGAAATAAGAACGTGTGTGTGTAAAGAGTAGAAAATGAACATGTTATGCATTATGATGTGTGGCTGAAGGAGAAAGAGTAGGACCAATAAGGGTTGTCCTGATTTATCTTGAAGACATTTTTGTGATAGGAGGGAAGTGAAGAGTTTTCCTAATTGATCCAATCATCAGAAGAAGCAGAATTGCAGTCATCAAATGTGTGAGCTTCAATGTTAGTTGTTAGACAATAGAAGGATTGTCATACTATAATCATCTCTCAATCCATTCTTAGTTCAGGGAGTAGTTGCTTCCTTGGGTTGTAGCCCTAAAACAAATTCTTCAAGGAGTAGTAGCTTCCTTGGGAGTGACCCTAAAACAAAGTCAACAGGGGGTAGTTGCTTCCTTGGGTTGTTGCCCTAAAACAAAGTTGTAATTTTTATAGCAGTGAGCTTCATATATTGTGAGTTAATCCTCACCATGGTTTTTCCCCTTTTGGGGTTTTCCATGTATATATGGTGTTATGTGTTAATGTGCATTGTGTTCATCTTTCATGTTTATGTTAATGTTGTAATGTTTAATCTTTAATTTGCTCTGAAGGATTTGAAGTTTGATTGGATACTGATTCACCCCCCCTCTCAATATCTTGGTGTATTCAACAATTGGTATCAGAGCCAAGTTACTCAAAAGAAGCTTAAATGCTTGAGGAAGGTCTGGGATGGCTCATAATGGATCTCTCAAGATACCTATGTTTGATGGAAAAAATTATTCCTTTTGGAAGCTAAGGATGGAAAACTATCTTCTCTAGGTTTTGGTGTACGACAAGCTGTCAAGAAGGGTTACACTGTTCCTGCTTCTAAGCCTACAGATGTTGATGAGATTAAGTTGTATGATAACATTGCCAAGGCAAAGAGTGTTATCATGAGTGGGCTAGCTAATTCAAAACTTCTAAAGATAATGAGCTACAAATCTGCTAAGGACGTCTGGGTAAAATGTGAAAGCATTTATGAAGGAGATAGTAAAGTAAAGCAAGCCAAGATGCAAATCTTCAAGAGAAAATTTGAGACCCTGAGGATGGCAAAAGATGAAGACATTGCTAGTTATATGCGCCAAGTGGATGAAATAGTTAATGGCATCATAGGTCTTGGTGGTGAAGTGAAAGAAGATGAGATTGTGAAAAAGGTACTAAGAACTCTTCCCAAATCTTACATTCATAAGTTATCTACTATTGAGGAGACTCAGGATTTGGATAAATATACAGTAGATCAATTGTTTGGCTCTCTAACAGCCTTTGAAATGAGAGAATTTGACAAAGGTGATCCAAAGAAGGAAAGAGAATTCAAAGCAAGAAGACAGAAGATGATGCAGTTGATCAAGATGATGACCATGATGGGGTAGAAGTAAACTTTGTAAGAATATTGAAGAAAGGCATTGGCAAATACAAAGGTAAGTTACCTTTCAAATGTTTCAATTGTGGAAAGATTGGTCATTTTGCTTCTAAATGGCCATTTAAAGAATCAAAAGGTAATAGTAAAAGAGAGAAGCCCAAAAGAAGTTTGTATTCCATGGAGAATAGTTGTTCCTCAGAAGATGAGGATCATGATGATTCAAAAGATGAAACACTTTTCATGGCCTTGAATGTTGGTGACAAAAAGGATGATTTTGGAAAATGTGAAAAGTCTGATACCTTGCAAGTTGACCAAAACAATGATAAATCAATGGTTGTGTGGACTGCCTTTCATGTAAAAGAAGCCAAAGTTTAGGTAATTGATAGTGGTTGCTCTAATCATATGACTGGTGACAAGGAGAAGTTTATCAGGCTTAAGAAGTGGAATGGTGGAGCTGTTAAGTTTGGTGGTGATGAGTTGGCACAAATCTCTAGAAAGGGTGATATAACTATTGATGGGAAGAATAGAACAGAGGATGTCCTCTATGTCAAAGGGCTAAAGCACAATCTTCTTAGTGTCATTTAGATGTATAGTAAAGGATACAATCTTACCTTTCATGCTAAAGGTTCTGAAATCAGGAAGGCGGGATCCAAAAAACTAGTTACAAAAGGTATCAAGTCATATGGAGATATCTATCATCTAAAGGAGGTAAATGGAAGGACATGCTTATTGGCTCAATCCAGTGAATGTTGGTTGTAGCATAAGCGAATGGGAGACATCAACTTTGATAATATGGTAAAGATCAACTCTATTCATGCGGTGAGAGATATGCGTAAGATAACCAAGCCTACAAACACATTATGCAAGGAATGTCAAATGGGAAATCAGACAAAGACAAATTTCAAGAGCAAGGAGTACTCCTCTTCAATGCCATTGGAGCTGATTCACACTGACCTATGTGGCCCTACAAGAATAAAGAGTCAACAAGGTGAGAGGTATTTCATGTTACTAATTGATGATTATTCTAGAATGACTCGGGTTACTTTCTTAAGAGAAAATTTAGATGCCTTTGATAAGTTTAAGGTTTTCAAAGTAATGGTTGAGAATGAAATGGATACTAAGATCAAATGTTTAAGGTCTGATATAGGAGGTCAATTTACTTCAAATGAATTTGAAAAGTTTTGTGAAGATCATGCTATTAGGAGACATTTGCCAACTCCTAGGACCCCTCAACAAAATGGAGTAGTGGAAAGAAAGAATAGGACTGTGCAAGAGATGGCTAGGGCAATGTTGAAAGATGCATATCTACCTTACATGTATTGGAAGGAAGCAGTTCACACTATTGTCTATCTGATTAACATAGTACACCTGAGGGTCAGTAGCACTAAGACCCCTTATGTGTTAATAAAAGTGTCTCAACCTTGCAACTTTGAAAGGTTACTATTCTTCCCAGTTTTGGTCTTTTGAATACCCTTTATCTTGAAAAATGATTAGAACTTTCACAGTTTTAAAAAGGGCTAAAAATGGTGAGACTTACTATTTTTAGTAACTTTACATTTGACCTCGGATTGACCTAAAATTTTCCCAGAAGGTGCGAAACAGCTAAGTAAATATCTCGGGTGAGTTTCGACTCAACATAATATATGGATTGTGACATATTAAAGTTTATGTTTTTGAAACTGCCAAAAAAGTTTTGAACTCAAATGTCATAATCGAAACTTCCCTAAACATCCTAAAATTTTTCATAATCAAAGAAGTGGGTTACATGGTGAGAGATCTCATCACTAGCTTTCCGATGCATCAAATGGTTTGTCAATCGGACACCCAGATCAAAAGTTATGGCTCCCGAAAGTTGGACCTCCTATTTTTGGGAAATGTAAAAATGTGTTGGACACATAAAAGAGTTGTAAAGGGGAGAGTTACACACGTTGGTGTGTGTTTTGGCACATCACAAGGCATCTTTGATTGGATATAATTTGGTGCCACTTTTGAGTGGTTGTGGCTCATGGTTTTGTAATTACCGGTAACAGTTTACTATATTATATCTCTTATATATCAGGAGTTGGAGATGGAGGTTGTGTGTAATAATCTTATAGATGTCAAGTTACCTCTTGGGTCTCTAGTTGGATATACTCTTGTAAAAGTTTTCTCTACAAGTATATTGTAATCTTCTTGATTCCTGAATAATATATTGGGCGGCTTTGGAGTGGGGTTTTTTTATCTGAAAGGGTTTTCCCCACGTATATCTTGTGTTGTGAGTTTTGTGTTTGCATTTGGAAGTTGTTATTATCTTTTTGTTAATGTGCATCTTAATCTATAACTATAAAAGTAAAAATTTTCATAAATCTTTCCTCAGTAGATCAGTGTAGGAAGCATTTTTGCATACCTCACTTCCTTTCATTTGGTATCAGAGCCTGATCACCTTTGGTTCTAGTTGTTGGGTAGAGGGTTTTTTGAGTTGATCTTCATTTGAGTGGGAGCTTGTGCAAAGGATTTTGAAATCTTTGTTGCAGGTAAGAGATGGCAAGCACATCTGGGAGGTTTATGATAGAGAAGTTTAATGGCAGTAACTTCGAGTTGTGGAAACTTCAAACGGAGGACATGCTTGTAGATCAGGATTAATGGGATGTCGTATCTGGTACAAAACCAATGACAATGTCTCAAGAAGACTGGGATCTCAAAGATTGAAAAGATAAGGGTTTGATAAGACTCTGTTTGGCTGATTCAGTGCTCCTAAATATCCATGAAGAGAAGACTACAAAGGATCTTTGGAAGAAGCTTGGATATATTTATCAGGCTAAATCCCTGGTGAACAAGTTATTTCTGCAAAAGGAATTGTATTCCCTAAGGATGGAAGATGGAGGATCTATCTTTGATCACCTTAATACATTCAATATGCTTGTTGCTAAGTTGACTTATGTTGGTGTGAAGATGGAGGAGGATTGATGTATGACATTACTGTGTTCCTTACCAGATTCATGGGACCACCTTGTTATGTCCATTGGGAGTACCACTACTACCTTCAATGTGGATGAAGTGGTTTCTTCATTGTTGTCTGAAGAGATGCGGAGAAAGTCTTCCAAATCGGCTAAGGAGGCTCTTGCGGTTCGTGGCAGATCTAAAGAGAAGGGAAAGAAAAAGGATAAGAAGAAGGAAGAAAAAGGAAGATCCAAATCCCATGGGAGATCTAAGTCTCCTGGAAATTCCAAGGCCCTATGTTGGAACTACGGCAAACCTAGTCACTTCTGCAAGGAGTGCAAGGAGGAGAAAAAGAAAAAGAAGAATTATCATTCAGATTCTGACAAGTCCTCTCAAGATGAAGGAGAAATATTTGTCGCTGTCTCGACAATGCATGCATCTGAGGATGTGTGGCTTATTGACTTTGGTGCATCTTTTCACATGGCCTCACATCAAGATTGGTTTTTAAAGTATGAAGAGTACAATGATGGAAAGGTGTACTTGAGTGATGATTCTCACCTAAAGGTTGTTGGCCATGGAAGAGTCTTGATTCAATTCCCTGATGGATGAGTGAAGGGAATCAATGCTGTTCTACATATCCCTAGTTTGACACAGAACCTTCTTTCTATAAGTAAGTTGAATGATGTGGGTGTGCAGGTTGTTTTCTTGAATGGAGGATGCAACATGACTAGATGATCTATGGTGTTGGCTAAGGGTGTTCAGATTGGCACTCCGTTTTAGCTTGATGCATGTGCAGTTCATTGCAATAGTGCCTTTGTTTCAAAGAAGAGAGCTTCAGAGTCTTCATCCTCACCATTGGAACCAGCAATGAAGAGGACTATTAGATCTACTTCCGATGGTTGTGCTTTCTAGGTACCTAAGGGTGCTCATTCTATGGAGATGAAACTTTCAGCTGAGAAGACAATGTTATGACACCAAAGGCTTGGTCACATTGGTGAAAAAGATTTGAGGACCCTAAAAAATAAAAATCTTGTTGAGGGTATGAATGACTATAATCTTGAGTTTGATTTCTATGAACAATGCATTTATGGAAAACAAAATTGTGTTCAGTTTTATTCTAGTTCTCACAAATCTTTTGAGGTGTTGGACTTGATTCATTCTAATGTGTTCGATCCTGTTAATGTTCCTTCAATTTCAAAATTTGTTTACTTTGTTTCATTCATTGATGACTATAGTAGAAGGACATGGGTGTATGTCCTCAGAAGTAAATTTGAAGTCTTTAATAGATTCAAAGAGTTCAAAGCTCTTGTAGAGAATCAGAAGGATAGAAAGATTAAGTGTTTGAGGACTGACAACGGTGGTGAGTTTTGTTCAGTAGATTTTGACAAGTTCTGTAAAGAACAGGGGGTTGAGAGGCACAAGACAACTCTGTATACCCCTTAGCAGAATGGAGTTGCAGAGAGGATGAATAGAACATTGATGGAGAGGGCAAGAGTATGCTAAGTGGAGTTGGTCTTGAACAAAAGTTCTAGGCTGAAGCTGTTGCTACCACTTGTTACCTGGTTAACAAGTCTCCTACATCAACGCACATTGATAAGACACCTATGGAGGTATGGTCTAGTAAAAAGCCTTCATTAAGACACATTCAAGTATTTGGTTGTGAGGCATATGCACATGTGCCTAAGGAGAAGAGGTCTAAGTTGGAGAACAAGGTTGTGAAGTGTATCTTCATTGGTTATGGCATCAGTGTGAAAGGGTACAAACTTTGGGATCTAGTGGCTGAGAGTTTTGTATAGTAGAAGTGTGATCTTTAGAGAGCTCAATCCTTCTATTGTTGTCTTGCAGCTAGAGAAAGAAGAGAAGAAAGATGATGTGGTTCAACTTCCTTCCACCCCTGATAAAGTTGAACCAAAAACATCTATTGGACTTGATAATTGTTAAGAAAAGTGTCTCAACCTTGCAACTTTGAAAGATTACTATTCTTCCCAGTTTTAGTCTTTTTAAATACCCTTTATCTTGGAAAATGGTCTGGAACCTTCAAAGTTTCCAAAAGTTTCCAAACGAACTTAAAATAGTGAGACCTACTATTTTTAGTAAGTCCTTCAATTGACCTCGGGTTGACCTAAAATTTTCCCAGAAGGTGCGGAACAAGTAAACATCTCGAGTGAGTTTTGACTCAAGATCATATCTAGATTGTGAGATATTAAAGTTTCTATTTTTTTAAACTACCAGAAAAGTTCTGAACTCAATTATCAGGTATCAAAACTTCTCTAAACGTCTTGAAAATTGCTGTAACTGGTGAAGCGGGTTACAAGGTGATAGAGTACTTCACAAGCTTTCTAATGCATAAAACAGTTCATCAATCGGACACCCAGATCAAAGTTATGGCCTCCAGAAGTTGGACCTTCAGTTTTGGGAAATGTAAAAATGTGTTGGACACATAAAAGAGATATAAAGGGGAGAGTTACACATGGTGTGTGGTTGGGCACATCACAAGGCATCTTTGATTGGAGATAATTTGGGCACCACTTTTGGGTGGTTTTAGCTCATGTTTTTGTAATTACCGTTGGTGGTGTATTGTATTGTATCTCCTATATATCAGGAACTTGAGATGGAGGTTGTATGTAAGAATCTTATAGATGTCGAGTTACCTCCTGGATCTCTAGTTGGATATACTTCTATAAAAGCTTGCTCTACAAGTATATTGTAATCTTTGTGATTTCTGAATAATATATTAGGTGGCTTTGGAGTGGGGTTTTTTACCTGAAAGGGTTTTCCCCACGTATATCTTGTGTTGTGAGTTTTGTGTTTGTATTTGGAAGTTGTTATTATCTTTCTGTTAATGTGCATCTTAATCTGTAACTGTAAAAGTAAAAATTTGCATAAGTCTTTCCTCATTAGATCAGTGTAGGAAGTGTTTTCCGCATACCTTGCTTCCTTTCAGTTGGTATCAGAGCCTGATCACCTTTGGTTCTAGTTGTTGGGTAGAGGGTTTTTTGAGTTGATCTTCATTTGAGTGGGATCTTGTGCAGAGGATTTTGAAATCTTTGTTGCAGGTATGAGATGGCGAGTACATCTGGGAGGTTTGAGATAGAGAAGTTTAATGGTAGTAATTTTGAGTTGTGGAAACTCAAAATGGAGGACATGCTTGTGGATCGAGATTTATGGGATGTCGTATTTAGCACAAAACCAACGGCAATGTCTCAAGAAGATTGGGATCTCAAAGATCAAAAAGCTAAGGGTTTGCTAAGACTTTGTTTCATTAATTCAGTGCTCCTAAATATCCATGAAGAAAAGACTGCAAAGGATCTTTGGAAGAAGCTTGGAGATGTTTATCAGGCTAAATCCCTAATGAACAAGTTATTCCTGCAAAAGAAATTATATTCTCTGAGGATGGAAGATGGAGGATCTGTTGCTGATCACCTAAATACATTCAATATGCTTGTTTCCCAGTTGACTTATGTTGGTGTGAAGATGGAGGAGGAGGATTGATGTATGACATTACTGTGTTCCTTACCAGATTCATGGGACTACCTTGTTATGGCCATTGGGAGTACCACTACCACCTTCAAGATGGATGAAGTGGTTTCTTTGTTGTTGTCTGAAGAGATGTGGAGAAAATCTTCTGAATCGACTAAGGAGGCTCTTGCGGTTCATGGTAGATCCAAAGAGAAGGGAAAGAAAAAGGATAAGAAGAAGGAAGAAAAAGGAAGATCCAAATCACGTGGGAGATCTAAGTCTCCTGGAAAGTCCAAGGCCTTGTGTTGAAACTGCAGCAAACCTGGCCACTTCTGCAAGGAGTGCAAGGAGGAGAAAAAGAAAAAGAAGAAGAATTATGATTCAGATTCTGACAAGTCCTCTCAGGATGAAGGAGAAGCATTTTTCGCTGCCTTGGCAATGCATGCATCTGATGATGTGTGGCTTATTGACTCTAGTGCATCTTTTCACATGACCTCACATCAGGGCTAGTTTTTGAAGTATGAAGAATATTATTGTGGAAAGGTGTACTTGGGTGATGATTCTCACCTAGATATTGTTGGCCGTGAAAGAGTTTTGATTCAATTCCCTGATGGACGAGTAAAGGGAATCAATGGTGATCAACATATCCCTAGTTTGACACAGAACCTTCTTTCTGTAAGTAAATTGAATGATGTGGGTGTGCAGGTTGTTTTCTCGAATGGAGGATGCAAGATGACTAGAGGACCTATGGTGTTGGCTAAGGGTGTTCGGATTGGCACCCTGTTTCATCTTGATGCATGTGCAGTTCAGTGCAATAGTGCCTCTGTTTCAAAGAAGAGAGCTTCAGAGTCTTCATCCTCACCATTGGAACCAACAGCAAAAAGGACTGTTGCATCTACTTCCGATGGTCGTGCTTTCTGGGTACCTAAGGGTGCTCATTCTATGGAGATGAAACTTCTAGTTGAAAAGACAATGTTATGGCACCAAAGGGTTGGTCACATTGGTGAAAAGGATTTGAGGACCCTGAAGAATAAAAATCTTATTGAGGGTATGAATGATTGTAACCTTGAGTTTGATTTCTGTGGACATTGCATTTATGGAAAACAAAACCATGTTTAATTTTATTCTAGTTCTCACAAATCTTCTGAGGTGTTGGACTTGATTCATTTTGATGTGTTTGGTCCTGTTAATGTTCCTTCAATTTCAAAATCTATTTACTTTGTTTCATTCATTGATGACTACAATAGAAGGACATGGGTGTATTTCCTTAGAAGTAAATCTGAAGTCTTTAATAGATTCAAAGAGTTCAAAGCTCTTGTAGAGAATCAAAAGGATAGAAATATTAAGTGTTTGAGGACTAAAAATGGTGGCGAGTTCTATTCAACAGATTTTGACAAGTTCTATAAAGAACAGGGGATTGAGAGGCACAAGACAACTTTGTATACCCCTCAATAGAATGGAGTTGTAGAGAGGATAAATAGAATGTTGATGGAGAGGGCAAGTAGTATGCTAAGTGGAGCTAGTCTTGAATAAAAGTTCTGGGCTGAAGTTGTTGCTACCGCTTGTTACCTAGTTAACAGGTCTCCTACATCAGTGCTCATTGATAAGACACTTATGGAGGTATGGTCTGGTAAAAAGCCTTCATTAGGACACATTCAAGTATTTGGTTGTGAGGCATATGCACATGTGCCTAAGGAGAAGAGGTCTAAGTTGGAGAACAAGGCTGTAAAGAGTATCTTCATCGGTTATGGCATCAGTGTGAAAGGGTACAAGCTTTGGGATCCAGTAGCTGAGAGAGTTCTTTATAGTAGAAGTGTGATCTTCAGAGAGCTCAATCCTTCTTATGTTGTCTTGCAGCCAAAGAAAGAAGAGAAGAAAGATGATGTGGTTCAGCTTCCTTCTACCCCTGAGAAAGTTGAACCAAAAACATCTATTGGACCTGATAATGAGGAGAGCTCTAGTAGCTCTAAAATTTAAGAAGAAGAAGAAGATCCTCAACCTCAACCTTTGAGGAGGTCCACGCAAATAAGGCAACAACCTGATAGGTTTGGTTATTCATTGCATGATTCAAGTTGTATTTTTTCTTTGATTTCTAACACTAATGAGCCTAGGACTGTGAAAGAGGCTATGGGTATGAAAGACGTAGGTTCCTGGAAGGAGGCCATGGAAGAGGAGATGGCTTCTTTGGAAAAGAATAATACTTTGGACTTGGTGCCTTTGCCTAAAGGATGAAAACATGTTGGATGCAAATGGGTGTTCAAAAAGAAATTCGATGTAGATGGCAGTGTTGAGAAATATAAGGCTAGATTGATTGCAAAGGGGTATTCTCAGGTGGAGGGAATTGACTATGGTGAGATTTTCTCTCCCTTTGCAAAGCTGACATCTATTCGGTTCCTGTTATCTCTTACAATAGCGTATGATCTAGAAGTGGAACAAATGGATGTGAAGACAACATTTCTTCATGGTGACTTGGAGGAGGAAATCTATATGACACAGCCAGAGCACTACATGGTGAAAGGTAAAGAAAATTTGGTTTGCAAGTTGAAAACGTCTTTGTATGGTTTGAAATAGTCTCTTAGGATGTGATACCAGAAGTTTGATGCTTTTGTGTTGAGTATTGGATTTCAGAGATCGAAATCAGATCATTGTGTTTACTACAAGTTTGATAATGATTGCATTCTCATTATTGCATTATATGTCGATGATATGTTACTCATTGGGAATGGTAAAAGTTTGATTTCTGATTTGATGTCTCAGTTGTCAGCACAGTTTGAGATGAAAATCTAGGGGTGGCTCGATACATTCTGGGAATGGAAATTAGAAGAGACAGAGCAAATAGAAAATTTTGGTTAGGCCAGAGTACGTATGTTAACACTGTGTTGGAGAGATTCAACATGATGGATTGCAGACCTTTGACTGTTCCTATTACAATGGGGACAAAGTTATCTGTTGAAGATTGTCCAAAGTCTCCTTCTGAGATAGAGGATATGAGCAGGGTTCCTTATGCTAGTGCAGTTGGTAGTTTGATGTATGCGATGATCTGCACAAGACCAAACATTGCCCAAGCAATGGGAGTCCTTAGTTGATTTATGGCTAATCCTAGATGGGTACATTGGGATGCAGTGAAGAGAGTGTTCAGATATTTGTGGGGTACTTCTAAGTATTCCTTATGTTATCATGGTTATCCTACAGGACCTTAGCATTCACTTTGTATTTTTGGATTTGTGGATTCAAATTGGGTAGGTGACATTGACAGTAGGAGATCCACCAGTGCTTATGTGTTCACTATGTTTGGTGGTGCTATTAGTTGGATGAGTAAGAGGCAACTTGTGGTCACTTTGTCCACTACTGAAGCTGAGTACATGGCAGTAACTCATGCTTGTAAAGAAGCCATTTGGCTTAAGAGATTGTGTTCTGATGTTGGGTTTGATGCAGGGAAGATTACTGTTTGTTGTGATAGTCAAAGTGCCATATGTTTGGCGAAGAATCCTACTTTCCATGCAAGGACTAAGCATATCCCTGACATGGTAGAGAATGGGAAGGTAATCTTGGAAAAAGTTGAAACTTTGATGAATGTTGTAGATTCCTTCACAAAACCTGTGAGAATAGAGAAGTTTAGATGGTGTTCAGAGTCTATGGGCCTCATGACCCCTAGCAATTAAATCATGGTGTTGATGCTCCCTTTGCTCTTGGAAGGTGTTTGACAAGTGGGAGAATGTTAAGAAAAGTGTCTCAACCTTGAAACTTTGAAAGATTACTATTCTTCCTAGTTTTGGTCTTTTTGAATACCCTTTATCTTGGAAAATGGTTTGGAACCTTCAAAGTTTCCAAAAGTTTCCAAATGAGCTTAAAATAGCGAGGCTTACTATTTTTAGTAAGTCCTTCAATTGACCTCGGGTTGACCTAAAAATTTCCTAGAAGGTGCAGAATAGCTAAGTAAACGTCTCGGGTGAGTTTCGACTCAAGATCATATATGGATAGTGAGATATTAAAGTTTCTATTTTTTTGAAACTGTCAGAAAAGTTTCAAACTTGATTATCGGGTATCAAAACTTCTCTAAACATCCTAAAAATTGTCATAACCAAAAAAGTGGGTTACAGGGTGATAGAGCACTTTTCGAGCTTTTCAATGTATAAAACAGTTCGTCAATCAGACACCCAGATCAAAAGTTATGGCCACCAGAAGTTGGACCTTTAGTTTTGGGAAATGTAAAACTTGTTGGACACATAAAAGAGATGTAAAGGGGAGAGTTACACATGTTGGTGTGTGGTTGGGCACATCACAAGACATCTTTGATTGGAGATAATTTGGGCACCACTTTTGGGTGGTTTTAGCTCATGTTTTTGTAATTACCATTGGCAGTGTATTGTATTGTATCTCCTATATATCAAGAACTTGAGATGGAGGTCGTATGTAAGAATCTTATAGATGTCGAGTCACCTCCTGGATCTCTGGTTGGATATACTCCTATAAAATCTTTCTCTGCAAGTATATTGTAATCTTTGTGATTTTTGAATAATATATTGGGTGGCTTTGGAGTGGGGTTTTTTTACCTGAAAGGGTTTTCCCCACATATATCTTGTGTTGTGAGTTTTGTGTTTGCATTTGGAAGTTGTTATTATCTTTCTGTTAATGTGCATCTTAACCTGTAACTGTAAAAGTAAAAATTTGCATAAGTCTTTCCTCAATAGATCAGTGTAGGAAGCGTTTTCTGCATACCTTGCTTCCTTTCAATAATGAGGAGAGCTCTAGTAGCTCTGAAAGTTCAAAAGAAGATGAAGATCCTCAACCTCAATCTTTGAGGAGGTCCACATGGATAAGGCAACAACCTGATAGGTTTGGTTATTCATTGCATGATTCCAGTTGTATTTTTTCTTTGATTTCTAACACTGATGAGCCTAGAACTATGAAAGAGGCTATGTGTATGAAAGATGCAAGTTTCTGGAAGGAGGCCATGGAAGAGGAGATGACTTCTTTGGAAACGAATAATACTTGGGACTTGGTGCCTTTGCCTGAAGGATAAAAACTTGTTGGATGCAAATGGGTGTTCAAAAATAAATTCAGTATAGATGGCAGTGTTGAGAAATATAAGGCTAGATTGGTTGCGAAGGGGTATTCTCAGGTGGAGGGAATTGACTATGGTGAGATTTTATCTCCCATTGTAAATATGACATCTATTCAGTTCCTGTTATCTCTTGCAATAACATATGATCTAGAAGTGGAACAAATGGATGTGAAGACAACATTCCTTCATGGAGACTTGGAGGAGGAAATCTATATGTCACAGCCAGAGCACTACGTGGTGAAAGGTACAGAAAATCTAGTTTGCAAGTTGAAAAAGTCTTTGTATGGTTTGAAACAGTCTCCTAGGATGTGGTACCAGACGTTTGATACCTTTGTGTTGAGTATTAGATTTCAGAGATTGAAATCAGATCATTGTGTTTATTATAAGTTTGACAATGATCACATTCTCATTATTGCATTGTATGTCGATGATATGTTACTCATTGGGAATGGTAAAACTTTGATTTCTAATTTGAAGTCTCAGTTGTCAGCATAGCTTGAGATGAAAAATCTAGGGGCAGCATGGTACATTCTAGGGATGGAGACCAGAAGAGATAGAGAAAATAGAAAACTTTGGTTAGGCCAGAGTAAGTATGTTAACAATGTGTTGGAAAGATTCAACATGGTGGATTGTAGATCTTTGACTATTCCTATTACAATGGGGACAAAGTTATCTATTGTAGATTGTCCAAAGTCTCCTTCTGAGATAGAGGATATGAGAAAAGTTCCTTATGCTAGTACAGTTGGTAGTTTGATGTATGCGATGGTTTGTATAAGACCAAACATTGCCCAAGCAATGGGAGTCCGTAGTCGATTTAAGGGTAATCCTGGATGGGTACACTGGGATGCAGTGAAGAGAGTGTTCAAATATTTGTGGGGTACTTCCGAGTATTCCTTATGTTATCATGGTTATCCTACAAGACCTCAGCATTCACTTTGTATTTGTGGATTTGTGGATTCAGATTGGGTAGGTGACATTGACAGCAAGAGATCCACTAGTGCTTATGTGTTCACTATGTTTGGTGGTGCTATTAGTTGGATGGGTAAGTGGCAACCTATGGTTGCTTTGTCCACTACTGAAGTTGAGTACATGGCAGCAACTCATGCTTGTAAAGAAGCCATTTGGATTAAGAGATTATGTTCTGATGTTGGGTTTGATGCAAGGAAGATTACTATTCACTAGTAGAATATGGCAAATAAATGACTATGTGACTAAAACTTTTAGTCACGACAACTAAAAATGACTAAATTCTAGTAATTTTTTGCAACACAACTATAAATAAGTAAAAAATGACTAATTTGATCATCAGGTAAAAAACACAACTAAATAATTAGTCACACAAATAAAAATTAGACAATATGATAATTATGGCATCCTTTATCCTACATAGTTAAGTATATATTAGCATAAGTAATATATAATGTAAATTTTATATAATTAAAAAATAATTAGAAATATATATATTTATATTATTTATTATTATTATTATATATTATATTCTCTAACAAAACTATTAAATATATATAATATTTTTTATAATTACTAATTAATAATTATTATATTCTTATTTAATACACAATATAATTAATATATTATATATTTTATATAATACAGATTAAATTATATACAATATAATTATATTTATAAATATATATTAGTATATATATTATATTATTATTATTATATATTATATTCTAGAATACAAAATATTAAATATAAGTATGAAATTATTATAATTTAATATTTAATATATTTCTATATAGATCAAACTAAATTAATTTATAAAAAAACTCATAGTTTAATTGATCTTTGGATAGATTAGGAAAAATAAAACTATATGTATGTTAATACAAAATAAAATTAATAATATAATAATAGTAATAATAATATTAATATATAAACAATATCATTTTAAAAATAACCTATCGATTGTTTAACATTGTCTCTCAGCTAATATATCTGATTTGACTAACATTGAGATCCATTTTAAATGGATTAAAATGGGCGCCACTAAGATTTTGTTTTAACCCTAAATGCTATTCTCGTGAGCACCTGATGAAGGCAAATTAGGGCACCATAATGGGGATGAATTTAGGTTAAATTTCTCCCTAATTTTTCATTTGGTTTTGCTTGATCTATGCTTATGCCTGCCCTCTAGTATGGCCACCGCCGCAATGGAGGGTTTCCTTCTTAGACTCTCATTCCATTGAAGCATAGTATATCTCCTCTACTCTACTCTTTTACACCTTTGCACTTATCTTTTCATTTTCACACTTCCACACATTTTTTGCAACTACATTACATGTTTTTATACAACTCATCAACCTTGGAATGTACATGAAGGTCGGTATTACATTCATCAACCGTTGGAACAAACTCCAAGGTCAACATTTACAAACATACATAGAAATAGGTTTGGACCTAATACAAAAATTTGCTAAGGAAAAGATGTAAAGATGTATGCGGATCACACTATGCCTTAGCTGGAACTCAAGTACAATCTTCCACGTCACAACACACTTCTACAATCTTCAATGCATCTCCGCAAATAGTGAAAGCAACCAAGTCGGCCAAGACTAGTGTTCACATTAAGACTTTCAAGAATAGTCTTTATCTACGATCCAAATTTCTCTTTGCGGACCAATCCAAAGGTAGGAACATGATCAAGAGACATCCACAAGCACATTGAAATCATCAGGAACAACTACACAACTCCTAACCACTTTGTCAAAAGGATTCTTCAAATCAGAGCTCATAAACAACACTATCAGCTATTGTTATAAGGAAAAGATCGCTTGCGGACCACCAAATCATGAACTATTAAAGTTGAAGGCACATAACATCATCTTAGACTTAACTCTAGAACCGCAGATCAAAATACTTCAATGCGGAGGAATGTGGAGCATAATACATTCTCCCTGTCACCAGTGAATACTCCAAAAAGGTAGCTTTTATTCTAGTGAACATAACTCACTCAAATCTTCATACCGGAGGCTCAAACTTGGAATATAGCATCTTCAGACATGCCTATAAATAACTTCCAATCCGCAGACAAAGATATTCATTCTACAAGAAATGTGGAGCAATTTGTTGGACTATTCTTCTATAGATAGATATTTTGCAACATACTGTTTCTACCGGAGGAGCAAATTTTCTCAATATCCTCAATATCAGGATTTCCAACACTTACATAGGCAAATACAAAGCATCTAACTCATTACAAGCAAGCATCAAGACAAGAGAACAGTTGGCACTAATGACAACACTGATATGTTGACATCAATGACAACACGAATTAGGCACATACTTGCACACATTTTGCATGTCCCAATATCCATATCCTGAATATTCATATTTGTGCATATGTCTATATGGATATTTCACATATCTTGATATCCATATTCTAGATATCCCTAATATCCAAATATCAATATCCTGGCCTCATATTAAAACCTGATACTCATTGCCATAGGGACATTTTTTGGAAACCAATATTCACATCCCAAATATCCATATTCGGACCTCTTCCCACACTTAATAATATGCATAATTTTCCATGGACATTTTTTGCACTTTAAAAGGATAAATAAATATGTCAAGTGTTGAACATTGGGTATTTGAGCTAACACTGCAGGGAAGATCGAGGCTATTCAAGACAATTTGAAAAGCATGATTTTCTGCACAGGTAAAATTGGAAATTCAAAAGATTAATAGAAATGATTAAATTCTGTATGTTTGTTATAGGATATTGGAGCTAATTAAAGCTTGGAGAAGATGTTGTGCATGCTGAAAGATAAAAGTTGGATTCTAGAGAGGAAGGCTAAACTGGATGAAATTGTAAATAAACAATGGAGGGCAGAACAAAGAGATTCCACAATTCATCGCAGGCTTTTCTCCTCCTAACACAATCAGCGAAATTGGTGCCAAAGGAGGCATAAACCACAACTAGAAGATACCAACAAAAATGTTGTCTACTAGCTAGAAGGATGATGCTAAGTCAAAGACACTAGAATATTCCTTTTGTCAACTGTATTCCACAGAATGATTTCCAATTTGTAATCACATGCCACCAATCTGGATTGTTGATTATTATGAGTGATACTTGACCATTGGATCAAATGGTCAAGTTCTGTAAAATTCCTAACAAAGGTCACCATTAGATAGAGAATGAAATTCTGAGCAACTTTACCTTTTGAACCATGTTGAAATTCCTTGAAATGAAGAAGTTATGCTTGGTCAAAGTTTTTGGTTTTTATGTTTTTGCCTTGGTTAAACAGGATAAATCTAGTGATTATCAGGAAAATCCTAAGGAAAAGAACTTAGTATATTTTCATTGGTTAGTCGGTTCAACATTTCGTTGATTCCCCAACTAGCCGATAGAGAGTAAAATCCTATGTCTTTTGTTTTAATATTCTCCACATTACCAATAAAGAAAAGACTTAGGTGTTTTAGCAGTTCGCGGGTTCAAATATTCTCTGATTCCCCACCTGAGGGTGAAAAAGGAAAAGAACTTAGGTTTACTTTGGTTCTAATATTCTCCTCTTTTCCAACAGGTGTTTTGAAGCCAAAAATGTTAGAATTTTTTGCTACGGCAAAAGCCTTATCAGGAAAATTCCCATCGGAGAAACCTAGGGTTTCAAAACTTAGAAGTAAAGTTCGCAAGTGTAAACTTTTGCCGATAACATGTGTTTGAAACAAAATGATAGAATTTTTGCTAAGGCAAAAGCCTTATCGGGAAAATCTTCATTGCCAAAACCATGGTCGGGGAAACTTGAGTTTTTCAAACTCAGTTTTAACATTTTGATTTGAGCCAATTTGTCGATAGCAAGAAAGACAAGGCCAAGTTTGGATATTGTCACTTTTGCAAATAAGCCCAAGGGAAGTCCAAGTTTGAAATTTCAAACATTTTCTGATAAGTGATGGCAAGGTTCGGGATTATCAACTTTCACCAACATAAGTAAAAGTTTAAGATTATCAACTTTCGCCGACATAAGGCAAAGTTTGGGATTATAGAAAATCGCCGACAGAAAAGGAAAGTTCGTAATCTTACCATTTTGTTGATAATGAAGTGAAGGCAAAGTTCATAAAATACAACTTTTTTTATAAGCTTAGGAGAAAGAAAAGTTCGTAAATTTTCAAAATATCAACAAAGTGAAAGCAAAGGTGAGTTCGTAAAACTTAAATTTCACCAATAGAGAGGCTGAGTTTGTGAAAGATCAAAATTGCCGACAAAGTGATAGAAAGGTTAAGTTCGATAAAAGTGACTTTTGCCGATAAAGTGATATTTAGCCATAGTTTGAAACTTCATAATTTTGCCGATAAGTACATTAAAAGAGGATGGCAAGTTTGTCGAAAAAAGTAAAAGGCTTCATGTAGATATTTTTATTTAGATATACATATCCATGTGCATATGTCTATGTGGAAATTTTGTTGAAATGCACCAGACAACTAAGAGAGGGGGTGAATCGGTTGTCTCCAAAACTTTAACCTCTTATGAAAATTAACTCATCAAACACTTGATTATTGTTATTCAGATTTAACAATGAAAGCATGAATTGAAAAACTTAACACAATAATACAATCAATCACATGAGACACCAGATTTTTTACGTGGAAAACCCTATAAGGGAAAAACCATGGTGGGTGTTAGCCCATAGAAATATATAAGTTATAGCAATACCGAAAACCAAAGGCTCACTACCTTACGGCTCACTACCCAATATGCTCACTGCAAATGTTTAGGCTCACTGCCAAGATTGACTCACTGCCAAGGGGTGGCTCACTACCAAGATTGGCGAATTGATTTGATAGCATCTACTCCATGCCTGAATTTAGTTCCATTGAAGCGCAGTATATCTCCTCTGCTCTGCTCTTTTACACCTTTGCACTTATCTTTTCATTTTCGCACTTCCACACATTTTTTACAACTACATTACATGTTTTTATACAAATCATCAACCTTGGAATGTACATCAAGGTCGGCATAACATTCATCAATCGTTGGAACAAACTCCAAGGTCAGTGTTTGCAAACATACATAGAAATAGGTCTGGACCTAAAACAAAATTTTGATAAGGAAAATATGTAAAGATGTATGCAGATCACACTACACCTTACCTGAGACTTAAATACAATCTTCCACATCACAACACGCTTCAATAATCTTCAATGCATCTCTACAAATACTGAAAGCAACCAAGTCGGCCAAGACTGGTGTTCACATTAAGACTTTCAAGAACAGTCTTTATCTACGATCCAAATTTCTCTTTGCAGACCAATCCAAAGGTAGGAACATGATTAGGAGACATTGACAAGCATGTTGAAATCATCAGGAACAACCACACAATCTCTAACCACTTTGTCAAAAGGATTCTTCAAACTGGAGCTCATAAACAACACTATCAGCTACTGTCATAAGGAAAAGATTGCTTGCAGACCACCAAATCATGAACCATTAAAGTTGAAGGAGCATAACATCATCTCAGACTTAACTTTAGAACCCCCTATTAAAATACTTCAATGCGAAGGAATGCAGAGCATAATACATTCTCCCTGTCACTAGTGAATACTCAGAAAAGGCAGCTTTTACTCTGGTGAACATAACTCACTCAAATCTTCATACCAGAGGCACAAACTTGGAATATAGCATCTTCAGGCATGCCTATAAATAAATTCCAATCCACAGACAAAGATATTCATTCTATAGAAAATGCGGAGCAATCTATTGGACCATTCTTTTGTAGACAAAGATATTCTGCAACATACTGTTTCTACCAGAGGAGAAAATTTTCTCAATATCCTCAATATCAGGATTTCCAACACTTACATAGGCAAATACAAAGCATCTAACTCATTATAAGCAAGCATCAAGACAATAGCACAATTGGCACTAATGACAACACTGATATGTTGACATCAATGACAACAATGATTAGGCACATACTTGCAATAATCTCCCCCTTTGTCATTGATGGCAACATATGATGTGAAAAATTGTAAAGACCATCAAGACAAGATTCTCCCCTTTTCTCTTTACACATATGTACTCTTTCTTCTCTAATTTTTTCACATGATTTCTCTTCCCCTTTGACATCAACGGCAAAAGACACATACTTGTATTCTACTGCTTTGATCCAACTAAACTTTCTCTGTTATCAATACTTTCTTTATCAGGAACTTATACCGGTAACATCTAGCTACTCCCCCTGAGAGGTAGCTCTCAAAACATCAATCCAAATAAAAAAATGAGACTTTGAGCACTTCTAGACTAATGCATTCCTATGCATCTTAGTTCAAACTAGGAGGGATAATGACCCCTAACTTTTCTCTGAGATACTCAAAAGTATCCTTAGGTAGAGGCTTAGTGAAAATATCAGCAATCTGATCCTTTGTGGACACATATTCCAATTTTACTTCATTCTCTGTCACTTTTTCTCTTAGAAAGTGATACCTTATAGATATATGCTTTGTTCTTGAGTGCATCACTAGATTCTTTAAAATATTTATAGCACTTGTATTGTCACAGAAGATTGCAACTGGATCTTCATACACAACTCCTATGTCCTTCAATGTTTACTTCATCCATAACACTTGAGTACAACAACATGCTACTGCAATATACTATGCTTCTGCAGTTGACAAAGAGATTGAATCTTGCTTCTTACTCAGCCATGTAACCAATCTATTACCCAAAAAAGAAAGCACCTCCACTTGTACTCTTCCGGTCATCAACATCTCCAGCCCAATCATCATCTATATAAGCACTAAGAGTGAAATCATTATCCTTTGGATACCATAAACCATGATCTGGTGTGCCTTTTAAATACATCTCTTTACTACCATTACATGTGACTCTCTTTGATCTGCTTGAAATCTTGCAACAAGACAAACTGCATGCATAATATCAGGTCTGGTTTGAGTTAGATAAAGCAATCCTCCAATCATGGATCTGTACTTTTTCTGATCAGTCTTGGGTGATTCATCAGTTTTTCTCAGCTTGCAGCCAGTCACCATGGGAGTACATACCGGTTTAGAATATTCCATCACAAACTTCTTCAACAACTCTTTCACATACTTAGACTAAGATATGAAGATTCCTTTATCTGATTCATTAATTTGCAGACCTAGAAAGAAATTCATTTCACCAAACATAGACATCTCAAAATCATTTTGCATTTCACTTGCAAACTTCATGTGCATACCTTCATTGCCTCCAAAGATAATGTCATCAATAAAGACTACAACAATTAGGATCTGATTATCATTAATTTTGAAATACTTATTGCCGTTAGCAATGCCTTTACTGAACCCTAATTGCAACAAATACTTGTCTAACCTTGCATACCAAGCTCTGGGTGCTTGTTTCAGTCCATACAAGGCCTTCTTCAATCTGCACACCATATCACCTTGTTTTGATAATTGAAATCCTTCTAGTTTCTCAATGTAGACCTCTTCTTCCAATTCACCATTCAAGAATGCAAACTTAACATCCATCTGATACACTTTGAAGTATTTGAATGCTGCAAATGCCAAAAACATTCTAATTGCTTCAATTCTTACCACATGAGCATAGGTCTTTCAAAATCTATCCCTTCATCTTGATAGTATCCTTTGCATACCAATCTTGCTTTTTTTCTTACAACTTCTCCATTTTCATTCAGCTTGTTTCTGAAAACCCATTTAGTTCCAATTATATTCTTATCAATAGGTCTAGGAACCAATTCCCAAGTTTGATTCTTCTCATTCTCCATCAATTCTTCTTCTATGGGTTTTACCCAATTTTCATCATTGCAAGCTTCATTCACAGTTTTTGGTTCAATTTTTGAAAGCAAATAGTAATTCACTTGTTCTTTTGCAGCTCTTTTTCTTGTCAGTACACCTTTGTTTTTGTCACCTAAAATATGATCTTCAGAATGATTAATCCTTACATACCTAGGAGTCTTAACAACATTTTCCAGAGCCTCTTCTTCATCCTGACTATCTTCTTGCTCAACTTTTTCTTCATTTGTTATAATCACAGGTTCATCTAGTTCATAGAAACTCAGATCTGATATTCTTTCCTTGCTTTCATCTACCTTCACATTAGCACTCTCAATAATCTTATTTAGTCTCTTATTGTAGCACTAGTAAGCCTTACTCTTGGTAGAGTAACCAAGAAAAATTCCTTCATCACATCTAGCATTAAATTTGCCTAGTTCTTCATCTCTTATGATATAACATTTGCTTCCAAAAACTTTGAAATCCTTCACTATAGGATCCCTTCCATACAATAATTCAAAAGGAGTTTTAGAGCTGTTACCTTTCACTTGAACTCTGTTTAGGATGTACACAACAGTATGTATGGCTTCTCTCCAATAAACTTCTGGTAGGTCAGCTTTCATTAACATAGTCCTGACAACTTCTTGAACTGTCCTATTTTTCCTTTCAACAACTCCATTTTGCTGAGGAGTCCTTGTTTGCAAGAGACACTTCTTTGCATGACAGGTGTTGTTATTGATGGCAACTAAGACTATTACACTCATCCACATAACATAATTTGTTCATATCAGAAATTAGAATCATAATTTATCTAGGTCTAGATAGCCAGAAATAGAGCATGTGACAGGGTCCAGTATCTTGGTCCAGATCTCTCCGGTGGTAAATCAGAGTATGCTGCAGATATGAAGGAGTCATAAGGATTGTCAGGGCAATCTAAATCCATAATTTTAATCTCCGGTGATGAAGAATTCAAAAGTTATTTGCATCTGAGTATAGGGTTATAGTTTGATAATGCAGGCAACAGAAGAACAAGCTAACCTTGTAATTGATCTTGGTTTTGGATAAATGGAAGTTGTTAGTTGGATGATTTGTGATGATCAGTGATAGTGGCTGACATGATTGATGATTTATGAATGCAATTTGTGGTCCGTGTTACAAGTTATGCATGGATTTAGCTGACAGAGCAGAGTCTTCAACAAAGTTCTGAGTGTTCTTGAAGCTGACTGAAAAGTGATGGAATATCATGATGCAAATATATATAGCCGATGGATTTAAGTGATTTGTGTGTGTGTGAAGTGTGAATATGAAGGAAGTGTGAAAAGAGTAGATATAAGTGTGAAAGGGAAAGAGATCTAAGATTTGGATTACGACAGAGCAGTAAATAGGCCAGAATAAAGATGAAGTGTATCAAGTCAGTATTCTATACTTAACCGGAACTAAATCCTTGCATAGGTAGGTACGAATTATAAGTTCAAACACATTGTAATCTTCTTCCTATAGGCAGTGAGCCTATTGCAGGCAGTGAGCCTTTCTTTTGAGCAATGAGCTCTGGGTAGTGAGCCCGAATGCATGTGCATTCCCACTTGTAATACTTTTAACAGAGTATAATCTTTGTGGGTTAACCCCCACCATGGTTTTTCCCTTAACCGGGTTTCCACATAAAAATCCTGGTGTTATGTGTGTTCAATTTATTTATGCTCATGTATTGTTGATTCATGCTTTAATTTTTACATCATTAATCTGATAGGAAGTTGATAATGAAGGTTAAAAGTAGAAAAAGTTTAAATTTGTGGGACAATTGATTCACCCCCCCTCTCAGTTGTCCGGTCTAATTCCAACAATTGGTATCAGAGCAAGGTTCCTTTGAAAAGTTTAACAGGTTGAGGAAGATTTGGGAACGTAGTAAAATGGATGAATACAACCTCCAAGGGCAACTTGATCTTGCTTTAGAAGATCTTGAGCAGTCCAGAGCAGAAGTCAAAGAGCTGCAAGAGAACCTTTAAAATGTTGAAGACTTCATTGAGACTTTAAAAGAAAAATTGAGCAAATCCAATGAAAAGAGAAAGGAGCAACTTCTTCAACTAGGAAATCATAATGAAGATAATAACAAGGATAAGGCCCTGAAAGAAAAGATAAAGGAATGTGAGAAGCTAACTAAAGAAGTTGTACTAAAACATGAGATGGAATTCGGGGTGGTGAGGCTAACCAAGGAAATTGAAGATAGTAAGAAAACTGAAGAAGACCTGAATCAAAATCTAAAAGAAAGAACTAAAGAATGCTACAGATTGGATGTAATAGATGGCCTTCTAGAGTCTAATCTACAAGAAAGCAGAGAAAATGAAAGAGAATTTGAGAGGCAAATTGTCATTCTCAGACATGACCTAGAAGTTGCAAATGAATACAAGGAGAAGTTCAAGATAAGCTCAGCCAAACTTGAAGCACTGCTTGAAAGTAAAAAAAAGGTTGATGACAAGCGTGATCTTGGATATGAGAAAGGTGAAAGCTCCGGGTTCGGACAAAGAAATTTTCAACTAAGGAATGGGAAAAATAGATCTAGAAGACCTCTGGTAAGACAACCTAATGCTCAAAGATATCCATCATTCAATGGAAATTGTTTTAATTGCAATAAATTTGGTCATAGAGCTACTCAGTACAGAAGCAGAGGAAATCAAAATGGTCCATCCTTCTCCAGTCAATGCTTCAAGTGTAAGAGGTATGGTCATAGATCAAATGTATGCAGAAGTATGATAATGAATAACTCTAACAATAGAGGAAATGGCAACTCTTTCAATGGTTACTGCTTTACTTGCAATGGATTTGGACACATGGCTAATCAGTGCAGATCAAGAGGAAATCGAGTATATAAGCAAACAAATGTTGTGTGCTTTAATTGCAATAGATCTGGTCATATTGCAAGATTCTATAGAAGTAGGAATAATGAAAGAAGAGGTCCGATGAACAGAAAACTAGATGAGCAGAGACAAGATAAAGGCAAGGGAAAATTGATGCGAATGAGATCCAGAATGAAATGAGCAAGACATGGGTCAAGAAAAGTGTTATAAACAATAATAATGGGTCCGCACTGGAATCTGGTGCTGACAATTCCTCTGAGAATTGAATTTGGAACTCTGGCTCAGGGGGAGCTGCATTGAAAATCAAATTTCCCCAGCTACTAAGTGGGTGCCTAGATCTGGCACAATAAGAGAAGATAGTTTAAATTGTTTTAGAATTTTTGGAAGGATTTTTTGAAGAAAAGATGTTGATATGGAAATTTGCAGAGTGATTCATGAAGAACTGTTCAAGAAACAAAGTAACCAGATGAAGTTAGGGCAAAGCATTTATTACAAAGACAAATTAGGTTTTACAGAGCATAAAAGGGTGTTCACTCCTCATTTGAATCACTTTGCACTTGAAGAAAACAATAAGAATAGTGTCTAAGCTGAGATTACAAGGAATTAAAGTGCGACCGACAAATTTACCCATCAACCCTAATTTCATGAAAAAGGTATTTATCTGCGAAGCTTTGAACTTGTAATCTTTTGCCATGGCTACACCTTTGGTCATTGATATTACTAAAAGACCTCAACCCAAATTTAAGAAACATCCACACAAATCTATAGAAGTCGACCCATTAGGTGCATTTTCAAGTGTTCCGTATGGTGTGCTACATATTGAGGATATTAGGGTTTATATTCATGCGAGCATAGATGAATTTGGGGACTCAAGGTTTGTAGATTTGTTTGAGAGTCATCTAATGGATGAAAATCACAATCTTAAACCCGAGTATAAAGCACTGCATGATAAACATTTATTCAGATTATGGGGTTTCCAACATTCGATGAAGATGAATGGGTCCGGTATGATTTGAGTAGGATGCATGATGAATTCATATGGATGTTAAAACCATTCAAGATTACCAAGGATGTTATAAGAATTGTGACTGGGTTAAACTCAACTGGTGGATTACCCATGTTAAAATATGTGAAAAACCAAACTGTTACTGATGCAACCAGTGGAAAGTTTGATAAGAGGGATATGACCATAAATGACATTATAGAACTGGATGTAAAGTTTGCTTCCATGGTGATTGACTACAAGATCTATCACTCTAGCAGAAAGAATTTAGTCTCCAGAACTACTATATATGCAGCATATCAAATGTTGAAGGAGAATGCAGATTATGACCTATGTGAGCTATTATAGAACTAACTAATTGAGAACTTGAACAAAATCAAGAAAGACAAGAAAAACACTTTTAAATATGGTACATTGGTTCTATGTTTGTTATTCTACTATATGAATGAAGTACCTGGAGTAAAGGGTGTGCACTGGACTAATGATGAGCCAGTTGCTATTTAGATCAAAGATCACCTACGCAGCATTGGTAACTATAAAGCACAGAAAACTAGAATCTGGGGATACTTCAAGAACTTTCAGAGTATGATGCATTCAAGGAAAAGAACCCCTACAACAATTGTTGAGAAGTACAAGAATGAAGTATATTTTATGGTTGAAATTGATCAGTGCTTAATGGAAGTAGTGGAACCCAAAACTGTTTGGATCATGCCTATGGGGTATGAAGTAGATGGAAAAATCTTGAATATGTATGCTCAACTTCTTCTAAGTAAGCTAAAAGACACAACAGTTGAAAGATTTGGGACATATGAGGAGCTAAGTTTAAAACTGCATACTAAGCTTAGAGAACTTGAAACCAACAGAAAAGTAAGAAAAGAAGTTGAGCAGTTGGCTGAGAATCTAGGTCTCACAAAGGAAGCCGTGAGGCAATTCAGGGAAAGAACTGAAAAGGCAGAGAAGGAGAAGTGGGATAAGAAACTAGGAAGTGCTCCGGTAGGATCCTCCTCCACATCAAGTACTACTAGAAGCTCTATTGCTGCCCCTGTTCCCCCAAAACCTACCAATCCTGAAATACCAGAAGGAAAATCATCAGGAAAAGAAGGGAAAAGAGTAAAAACAAAGGCCACAAGAACTTATAAGAGCACAAAAGTTGATGTAGAAGAAACAGATTCAGATGCTGAGGTAAAGGATCTGAAAGCCTCTGGAACAAAAACTGCCAAGGTGACTAAGGAGAATCCCTCTAGAAGTAAAAGGGTAAGCAAAAGACAGAAGACAGATACATATGTTAAGAAGCCCACACTTTCTATGGAAGATGTAATAAAATTAGTCACTGTGGATGGAAATTTGAAACCCATGATTGAATTTTATGATGAATACAGTGAAACAAATTAGAAAGTGTTAGAGGAAGCGACTGTTAGATATCTAAATATCTATAACAAAGCCCTTATTGAAATAACCTCTAAGATCCCTCAAAGTCTTGCAGACATTTTGGAGTTGAGGAAAGAAAATGCAAAAAATAAGGATATAGAGCTTAGAGAACATGTATTGATAAAACTATGCCCTCATATCACTCAAGTTCAAATGAATATGATATTCAAAGAAGTGAAGGATGAATTTAGGAGCAAGAAGAGAATGAACAAATTGATGCTTGGAGAATTAGATGAAACAGTTAAAGAAACACAAGAAATACTTCTAAGTGCACTGAAGAGACACAATCTTCCAGTTGTTGAGAAGGAGACTGATGATGGGATTGATTCATCAATCTCGAATATTGAAGAAATGAAAACTGATGAGTAGCAAACTAAGGATGATGACTCCTCTATTCCGGAAGTGGAACAAATAAACAAGAAAGATACAGAAATGGTGGATAAAATTGATGATGCAGGAGATGCTCTAACTCATCTTGATCAATCCAGAAAAGAAGACAATGTTGAGAATATTGCTGCTACACAAGATTCTCTGGAATAGATTATAGATTGTGAGGACAAAGGAAAGAATACCCCTGCAAATGACATAGAGAAAGGTGAAGCAGAGAAAGAAGAAGAAGACAAAGGTAAGGAAGATAAAGAAGAAGAAGATGGTGCAAATGCTAATGCACCCAAACAAAATAGTCCTGATACTAAGAAAACTCAAGGAAAGGTAAGTGGTCCAAAAATTATGGCAAGAGACACTGCAGATGTAGTGAAGAGTTTCCTGAGTAAAGAGATGCTAAAGTTTGATGAACCAAAACTGATTCAAGGACCAATCAACCTGGATACTCTCTCTTCGGTCCAAATGATGAAAATAGCATCTTTCGCACAAGACAAGGCAAGTGAAAAGATATTGAAATCTCACATTGAGGACAGCGAGCTACTAGGCCTTGCAACCGGTGTATTAGAAAAGATAATGCCATCCCTCCAGAAGAATCCATCTGACTCTCCCTCTGGACATCTGAAGAATCTTGTAAATTTTGTAAGTACACATTTTGTGTCTTTTGAGAAGTCTACAGAGACTAAAGCCATAAATGAATTTTTGGATAAGAAATTTAGTGAAATGAAGAGCCTAATAAGGAATGATAGGATGATACTTGGTATCAATATAAAGAGTATTCAAAATGCTCTAAGTGATGGAGGTGATATATACAAATTTTGTCTATCCTGGCCCAAAGTCAGTAAGGATATTGACAAGAAGATAAAGGAGCAAGAACAAAAATTGTCAAATCTATCTCAAAATTTTGATCCTCTAACAGTTTCTCCTATAAGTCAGGAATGTCAAGTAATCAGCTTGATCGATGAAATAAAGAAGCTTGCTAAAGAAAAAGGAAATATTGTGAAGAGAATGTGTGAGCTCCGGGGATTGATTGCCCCCAAGTTAGAAACAATGTTCAATGCATTATCAGAAGCTCAAACTACAATTCAGACAAGTGATCCTTTAGATCTAACAAAGGCAGAAGCATACTCATTTCTTCTGAGTGGACACATCTCAATTTTGGATGGCATGAAAAGAAGTTGGGGCTCTGAACTTGAGCAATTGAAAAGTAGTTTTACAGCTATTCTCAAGTTCATGTAAATATAACTTAATGATTGGGTGTACATATGCGGTACCGTATACATAATTTTTGAGAATTTTGGCTTGTGGACCCCATCATTTGCCATTGATGTCAAAGGGGGAGTGAAGAACAGTAAAAAATGAGGAATCCAGCAAAGGGGGAGCTCCGAAATCAGTGGAGAGCATAAGAGTATTGCATAAGGGAGAGTAACACTTAGTCATTTTTCACTAAGTGTTGCCATCAATGCCAAAGGAGGAGATTGTTGGCAAGAGACACTGCTTTGCATGACAGGTGTTGTCATTAATGGCAACTAAGACTATTCTACTCATCTGCATAACATAATTTGTTCATACCGGAAGTCAGAATCAAAATTTATCCAAGTCTGAATAGCCAGAAATAGAGCATGTGATAGGGTCTGGTATCTTGGTCCGGATCTCTCCGGTGGTAAATCAGAGTATGCTGTGGATCTGAAGGAGTCATGAGGATTGTGAGGGCAATCTAAATCCATAATTTTAATCTCCAGTGATGAAGAATTCAAAAGTTATTTGTATCTGAGTAGAGGGTTACAGTTTGACAATGCAAACAGTAGAAGAATAGGCTGACCTTGTAATTGATCTTGGTTCCGGATAAATGGAAGTTGTCAGTTGGATGATTTGTGATGATCAGTGATAGTGGTTGACATGATTGATGATTTATGAATGCAAGTTTTGGTCCATGTTACAAGTTATGCATGGATTTAGCCAATAGAGCAGATTCTTCAACAAAGTTCTAAGTGTTCTTGAAGCTGACTAAAAAGTGATTGAATATCATGATGCAGATATATATATAGCTGATGGATTTAAGTGATTTGTGTGTGTGAAGTGTGAATATGAAGGAAGTGTGAAAAGAGCAGACATAAGTGTGAAAGGGAAAGAGATCTAAGAACCGGATTATGGCAAAGTAGTAAACAGGGTAGAATAAAGATGAAGTGTATCAATTTGGTATTTTGTACTTAACCGAAACTGAATCCTTGCATAGGTAGATGTGAATTATCAGTTCAAACACATTGTAATCTTCTTCCTGTAGGCAGTGAGCCTGAATGCATGTGCATTCCCAATTGTAAAACTTTTAACAGAGTATAATCTTTGTGGGTTAACCCCCACCATGGTTTTTCCCTTAACCGGGTTTCAATGTAAAAATCCTAGTGTTATGTGTGTTCAATTAATTTTTGCTCATGTATTGTTGATTCATGCTTTAATGTTTACATCATTAATCTGATAGCAAGTTGATAATGAAGGTTAAAAGTAGAAAAAGTTTAAATTTGTGGGACAACTGATTCACCTCCCCCTCTCAGTTGTCTAGTCTAATTCTAACAGTCCTAGGTGCAGACAATTGTCTTTTTATCCCTTGTTCTTCACAAAAAATATTGAATTCATTTGATGTGAACTCACCTCCTCTATCAGACCTTGAGCATTTGATTCTCAACTCTATCTCATTCTCAAACATTGCCTTGAAAACTTTGAACTTGTCTAGAGCTTCAGATTTTTCTTTTAGAAAAGTGACCCAAGTCATTCTAGAATAGTCATCAATGAGCAACATAAAATACCTGTCACCTTGCAGACTTCTTGTTCTTGTGGGACCACACAAGTATGTATGTACTAGCTCCAATAATTTGGCAGAGAATTGTTCTTTGCTTTTGAAACTTGTTTTTGTTTGTTTCCCAAATTAACACTCCTTGCAAATGGTGTTGGCTAGCTTCACAAGTTTAGGCAAATCTCTTACATCCTATGCAGAACTTATCTTCACCAAATTGTTAAAATTGATATGACACATCCTTCTATGCCACAACCAACTCTCATTTGTTTGTGCCAATAAACAATAATCATTAGTTCCTCTTAATTGGTAAATGTTACCTCTGGTCTTCTTACCAGTAGCAATCACTGTTCTAGAGCTTTCCATGATCTTGCACCCATTGTCTTTGAATCTCAGATCATAACCTTTGTCACACATCTGACCAACACTCAAAAGATTATGCTTTAAACCCTTCACATATAGGACATTATCAATATTGTGCTTTCCATCACATGAAATAGATCCTTTTCCACAAATCTTACCAGTTGCATTGTCTCCAAACCTAACTAGTCCTCCATCATACTTTTCCAAACTCACAAACTTACTTTTGTCACCGGTCATGTGGTGTGAGCATCCACTATCAATAATCCATTCATCCTTATCTTTCTCAACCTAAACAGCCAAAGCACTTTCTTCCACTGGTTTTTCTTCCTTCACACAACTACCAGGATAAGTAGTGATGCAGAGGCATCCACACTATAACCTTCGCATATAGCATGAATGTCTGCAGACCAACCTCATCATCATCATCTGCGCCATCATCATCATATTTCCCAAAACCAACAGCATCATCATGTTTCGCGTTACACAGTCAGCATCATCATCTTTCGGACGTTCGCAATTGTCCTCCTGCCGACCACTATTCACCTCCTCCGCTTTCCTCCTAACATCATCATCATGATGTTCAGCGGGCGCACACATCCTCCGGTTGCACTGTTCACCGGGCACCAAACTCCATCGGCATCATCATGTGCAACACTTCCTTCGTCAGCAGGATATCCAAATATCCGGTTGCTCAAATATCCTGATGACGATCACCTTCAGCTGCTTACCTTCGATGCTCCGCTACCCGACGATACAAGCAACAGCATCATGATCTACTTTATCCGGTTGTCTTCGAAACCTCCTGATGATGCTAATACAACTTCCTGCCACAGACTTCCGCCGACACCTTAACGACGGCAGGATAAACTCGCACAGGGGGGATATCTCAATATCCTGATGACGATGACGTCATATCCTGATGACGATGACGTCACCCAATATCCTGATGACCTTTTCAACACTTAGTCGAAAAAACATGAACTTTCTCTCCCGCATCTACTCGCGATATGCGGATGATTGGCACTCCGATATGATGATCCTGATGCCGATACATGCACTTAGTCTATGTCCGGCCTAAAACATCCTGATGCACTCGCAACATGAAAACTCCAACAGTTTCATGACCTGATCTTCTACCTGATGCCGATGTACTCCTGCTCGGCTCCTCCTGCTGATGATCACCCCGACAAACTTGCACTTCATGCGCTCAACTGCATCATGTTCATCTTCACTTATCCGGATGACGATGTCTAACCCGACTGCAGGATATTTGCAGAAATATCCTGATGATGCCGTCTTCACGAACTTTCAGCTTTTGCGAAGTTTCACTTCGCCGATCCTCCAGGGATGATCCGATCCACTCTCAGGGTGATCTTCGACACTCTGTCTTATCAGTTTGACCTAGCACATACCCATGCTAGGGTCTTCAACATCTCTTAACCGCGATCCAGCACACCTGCATGCAAACAGAAAACAACCTACCATCTAACCTACTGTACAGTGCCATTCCACCGATCAGATGAGTCAACCGGTGGAATGGATCAGTGAATCCATGAAGTCTCTCAAACCAGCAAATCAGTCAAGTAATGGAATGCAACCAGAGCAAGAACACAAACAGGATCACTTTATTGATTTCAAAGATGCAATACAATATGATCAATCTCTCTCTCAGTCTCACTCTCTGCAACCTAGCTCGATCGATGATATCTATCTGTCTCACCAATATCAAACGATCTCATGCTTATAAAGACTTTCCTACGAGTACTACTGACCCGACTCCAAGCAGCTGGGAACTCTCCAAGCGGCTGGGAGATCCCACCGAACACGCATCATGACAACTGTCTTAACAAACTAGCTAAAAATAGCAAAAGCCTGGTCAGCATGATCTTATCATGATCAGCATGACCTTATTACATGCAATTGGTCTTAACAGACCTTCTTGGAATCATAAACAAGACCTAAACTACTAACTGCCTTATCAAGACCAGCTATCAGGTAGGTGCTCCTGCACCAAGTAGAGACAGGTTCTTCTTTAATAGAAATAAACAAGCATTCATTTGCACTAGTACTAGCATCATAAGATTCGTCATCAGTCACACCTTCATCATCAAAATCTCTAACATAATAGCATTTCTTTGGATCTCTAGGCCTGTTCTCAATTCTTTTTCTATTCCTTTCAATTCTTTTAGGACATCTAGAAGCATAATGACCAACATTACCACATGAAAAAACATTTGAAAGGTAATTTGCCTTTGAACTTACCGTAACCTCTTTGCAATCTGTCGACAAAGTTAGCTTCAATTTCATCAAAGTCATCAATAGGCTCCACTTTGTATTTTTCAGCTCTGGAGATCTTTTCAGAAGTATTGGCTTTGAAACTCAACTTTTGGCAGAGCATCACCAAATTCTCTCATCTCAAAGGTTGTAAGCTTTCCAAGTAATTGATCCTTGTCGACAGTTTTTATAGTCATTAATTCTTTAATTGCAGCTACCTTGTGACTATAGGATTTTGGTAGTGACCTAAGAATTTTCATCACAACTTATTTCTCACCAATGGTTCCTCCCATACATTTTATTCCATTTACAAGTTCATCAACCTTTTGCATGAAGGTTGTTATGTTTTCATCTTCATTCATTTTTAAACCCTCATATTTTTCTTTCAAGCCCTGCAACTTGGCTTCTTTTATAGAATCATCTCCTTCATATAGATTTTTCAACTTTTCCCAAACTTCATTTGCAAATTCTAGATCCATGACTTTTATCAACTTGGTGTCATTCAAGGCACTTAACAGGGCATCTCTAGATTTTATATTCAACTCATATTCTTTGATTTCATCTTCAATTGTCAAACCATTTAGAGGCATGGTATATTTTGTTTCTACAGCTTTCCACACTTTATAAGCAAGACAAAGGAGATGGCTTTTCATTTGTACCTTCCATAGAGCATAATTTTTCCCATCAAACTATGGAGCTTCCTTCTTAAAAGACATCCTAGATCTTCCTCAAGCTGTTAGGCTTTCTTTTGAGGAACCTTCTCTGATACCAATTGTTGAAATGCACCAAACAACTGAGAGGGGGGGTTGAATCAGTTGTCTCCAAAAATTTAACCTCTTATGGACATTAACTCATCAAACACTTGATTATTGTTATTCAGATTTAACAATGAAAGCATGAATTGAAAAACTTAACACAACAATGCAATCAATCACATGAGATGCCAAATTTTTTATGTGGAAAACCCTATAAGGGAAAAACCACGGTGGGTGTTAGCCCATAGAAATATATAAGTTATAGCAATACCAAAAACTAGAGGCTCACTACCTTAGGGCTTACTACCCAATATGCTCACTGCAAATGTTTAGGCTCACTGCCAAGATCGGCTCACTGCCAAGACTGGTGAACTAATTTGATAGCATCTACTCCATGCCTAAATTTAGTTCCATTGAAGCGTAGTATATCTCCTCTGCTATGCTCTTTCACACCTTTGCACTTATCTTTTCATTTTCGCACTTCCACACATTTTTTGCAACTACATTACATGTTTTTATACAACTCATCAACCTTGGAATGTACATCAAGGTTGGTATTACATTCATCAATCATTGGAACAAACTCCAAGGTTGGCATTTACAACCATACATAGAAATAGGTCTAGACCTAATACAAAAATTTGCTAAGGAAAAGATGTAAAGGTGTATGCGGATCACACTACACCTTAGCCAAAACTCAAATACAATCTTCCACGTCACAACATGCTTCTACAATCTTCAATGCATCTCTACAAATAGTGAAAGCAACCAAGTCGGCCAAGACTGGTGTTCACATTAAGACTTTCAAGAACAATTTTTATCTACGATCCAAATTTCTCCTTGCGGACCAATCCAAAGGTAGGAACATGATCAAGAGACATCCACAAGCACATTAAAATCATCAGGAACAACCACACAACCTCCAACCACTTTGTCAAAAGGATTCTTCAAACTGGAGCTCATAAACAACATTGTCGGCTACTGTCATAATGAAAAGATCATTTGTGAACCACCAAATCATAAATCATTAAAGTTGATGGCACATAACCTCATCTCAGACTTAACTCTAGAACCACAGATCAAAATACTTCAATGCAGAGGAATGCAGAGCATAATACATTATCCCTGTCACTAGTGAATACTCAGAAAATGTAGCTTTTACTCTGGTGAACATAACTCACTCAAATCTTCATACCGGAGGCTCAAACTTGGAATGTAGCATCTTCAGACATGCCTACAAATAACTTCCAATCCACAGACAAAGATATTCATTCTATAGGAAATGTGGAGAAATCTGTTGGACTGTTCTTCTATTGACAAAGATATTTTGCAACATACTATTTCTACTGGAGGAGCAAATTTTCTCAATATCAGGATTTCCAACACTTACATAGGCAAATACAAAGCATCTAACTCATTACAAGCAAGCATCAAGAAAAAAGCACAGTTGGCACTAATGACAACACTGATATGTTGACATCAATGACAAAACCAATTAGGCACATACTTGCAACACATTTTGCGTGTCCCAATATCCATATCCTGAATATTTGTATTTGTGCATATGTCTATATGGATATTTCACATATCCTGATATCCATATTCCAGATATCCCAAATATCCATATCCCTAATATCCCAATATCAATATCTTGGCCTCGTATTGAAACCTGATACTCATTGCCATAGGGACATTTTGAACCTAATATCTATATCTCGATATCCATGTCCATACTCATTGCCATAGGGATATTTTTTGGAAACCGATATTCACATCCCAAATATCCATATCTGGACCTCTTCCCGCACTTAATAATATGCATAATTTCATGTGGACATTTTTTACACTTTAAAAGGATAAATAAACATGTCAAGTGTTGAACATTGGGTATTTGAGCTAATATTGCAGGGAAGATCAAGGCTATGCAAGACAATTTGCAAAGCGTGATTTGTTGCACAGGTAAAAGTGGAAATTCAAAAGATTAATAGAAATGATTAAATTCTGTATGTCTGTTATGGGATATTGGAGCTAATTAAAGCTTGGAGAAGTTGTTGTGCATGTTGAAAGATAAAAGCTGGATTCTAGAGAGGAAGGCTAAACTGGATGAAATTGCAGATAAACAAAGGAGGGCAGAACAAAGAGATTCCACAATTCATCGTAGGCTTTTCTCCTCCTAACGCAATCTACTAAATTGGCACCAAAGGAGGCGTAAACCAGAACTAGAAGATACCAACGAAAATGTTGTCTGCTAGCTGGAAGGATGATGCTGAGTTAAAGACGTTGGAATATTCCTCTTACCAACTGTATCCTACATAATGATTTTCAATTGGCAATCACATCCCACCAATCTGGACTGTTGATTATTTTGAGTGATTCTTGACCATTGGATCAAATGTAACTATTTCTGGGCCTTATTCTATAAAAGGATCGTGACCTCTCTTTTCAAGAATAGATCAGAGTAGGGAGAGAAAAGGAAAGATCAAATCATTGCATATCTAATAAGCGAGATCAAATTATTGAAGCTAATGGAGATTGAATTGTTCGAATTAAGGGAGACTAGATTGTTTCAATTCTGAGCACAAGTTTGTGATGTTCTACAACTTGGTGAATTCTCTCGCAAGGTTCTTTTTCCATAAATGTACATGTTCTTTGCATACCTAATGAAGATGAAGCTATAGATTACCTCCTTATTGTAAACCCTACGTAATCTTCTAGTTGATTTCTGGATATGTAATGGTGAAATGCTATGTTGTATAGAAGTGCTTTCATTTTATTGCATATTGTTGTCAACTTTTCCTTGAATATTTATACTGATCATACGTAGCTATAGAACATCCTAGTGAAGTATGATTTAGTTTGCTTCTTTTCATTACAGTATCAGAGCATGTATGTGGATCATTAGTCACAGTTAAGTAATTTTAGGAATCTTAATCTCTAAACTCTATTTTCTCAATTTCAAATTCATAATAACCATAGAATAATTGTAAACAATGATGAATCATAAGAAATATAGTGAGAATATGCTGAATTAGTACAAATAATCAAATATCTAGAACATATTACAGTAAGAATTGCATATCATAGTGAATATCATGCAAATAATGGCAAATTATACATGCTTATAGGCACAATCTTTGAGCAAATCTAAAGTGTAGAAGCATAGATTAATTCAGACAGGGATAATTGTAGAAGAACTAATCACAATTGGAAATATATTTAGAATTAGTCCAAATAAGGGACATATTCCAGTGAATTACTCAAAGTTAGGATCAAATTGACTTTTTTTGCATAAATCTTCACTTAATAGTGTAAGATTTGATAGAATTATTGAAGATTTGTGCAGAATAGGCATAAATAATAGGATATTTGAGGGAATATTGAAGAACTTTGTAGGAATTATCAAAGCATGTAAGGCCCCAAAATGATTAACAACAACACATATCAACCCTGAGTGACTGTCAGAAGGTCAAGACTTGACCAATGGAGACTTGGGATCATAAATTCATCCTAAATTTATCGTATCTTTCAAGATGATAAAGGTTTGTTGTGTAAACTTTAATTTGTGTTAATGAGACTAATAATCACATCAATAATTCCTAAGCCTTATTATCTCAACCCAAATTTTGGGCTGATCTAATGCATTTTGATCCAGAACCTTTTCTTAAATTATCAGTAGCTGAGGATCCATATTTCCAATGGTGATATGGCAAGGCAAATTTTGTGCATTGGTTTCTTTTTCATTATCAAAATCTTTAATTAAATCTTTAATTTTCTATTTTAGTAATCTAAATTGTGTCCAAGCTTTAGCAACTTCATCCAAGATTTGGTAAACATGTTCATTCAATTCCAAAATCCAATCATCAATTTCCTTGGTCACACATTTCATTCTTTCTAGTGGTGAGGCTTCTTCCTATGAGATGAATACTAGAGGAGAGATTGTTCCATATACTGCTTGTAAGAGTAGTTAGATGCTTTATGTATGCTTGTAGTTCTACAATATGATCCTTGAGTTCTCTTTCAATTCTCTCATCTTTATGCATCCTTGAAACCACTATGTAAATTGTAATTTGGACATCCTCAATTTTATGTGTCCTAGTGGATTGTCCCATATTGATAGTGGTTACTTGGTAATCTACAACCTATAGATCTCTATCATCTTTGTTCACCAACAGGGTTATAATCTCTACAATCATGGATCATAAAACATCTTTGGTTATAGAAGATAGAACCCTTGGTTTCTTCCTATCTCTAGGTGTACCTATCTTTGAGATCATGTTGGGAAGATCTAGAGATGGAGTCCTTATAGTTATATTTCAATCTCCCCTCTAATTTGGACTTAGACTTCTTGTCTTTCTTCTTGCCTCTTTCCTTTGATCTACCTTAAACAGACATGGCCTCTTTGGCCATCTTAGAAGATTTCTTTTGCATCTCTTTAGATAACAGCGAGGCAACAACTGCTTCAGTTGTAAAAGTGGTTGTTGTACTTCCAATAGCCATCACAAGATGATCCCATGAGTCAGGTAAGGAACACAATAGAAGCATATAGCGGTCCTCCTCTTCTATTTTTACACCTACAGACGTCAACTGTACAATAATCAAATTAAATGAGTTCAGATGGTCTACTATAGATGCTCCTTCATCCATCTTCAAAGAGTACAACTTCTTTCTGAGGAAAAGTTTATTCACCAAGGACTTGCCCTGATAAATATCTCCCAACTTCTTCCACAAAGTGTTTGCAGTCTTCTCCTCATGGACGTTTAATAGAACAAAATCCACTAAACTTAACCTTATTAGTCCTCTGGCTTTTCTATCTGCCAGGTCCCAATCTTTTAGCTTCATGGCTGAAGGTTTAGTTCCAAACACAGCAACCCAAAGATCTCTGTCGACTAGCAAATCTTCAGCCTTAAGCTTCCACAACTCAAAGTTAGTGCCATTGAACTTTTCAATGTCTATTTTTCTTGATGTACTTGACATCTTATTTAACAAAATAGACCTCTATAGAACTCCCACTCATAGAACTGACACAAAAAACCCAACCTACCAACAAGGATAACACAACTGGCCAGGCTCTGATACCACTTGTAAGGAAAGCAGAGGTGCGGAATACAGCTTCCCTAATGTCAATTCAAAGGGGATAATGCAGACAGGTAACATTTAATTCAAATACACAGATGAACACACCAAAAAATATAGAATAAACATTCAAGTCAACAGAGAACAACACCAAATGTATGTGGGAAAACCCTTTTGGGTAAAAAACCCACCACCACAAGAGCAACAGTCTTTATTACAGTAAACTTAAAAGTTACAACAAAGATACCAGTCTTCTTGCTCAAGTATCGATTCTCAGATCATACAAACAGTTTAATTCTGATGTACATTTACAGAATGAACTATTTGATCGAATAACCTCAACCTATATCAACAGTCGCCCACATCAAATCTGTATTTACAGTCTTCAAGAGCAAAAGTTGTTTGAACTTCTGCCCTAACTGTTCGATCCAACAGACTTAGCATCGCTACCTTCCAACCGTTGCAATTGTTTGTATTCATGTGAGACCTTTAGTCCCACATTCACCAGGTCACGTTGGACTCTCTGATTTATAAACATAATCACTCAGTAAGACTATCATCAGCAATTTTGTTGCCGATGATGCCAGTCTAAAGGCTCATTGGAATAACCTACACCATCGGTGAACTCTTCAACACTCACTCCGATGGTTCCTTGTCCCACTGATGCCAACACAATGCCAACTCTTCATCAGAGTGTCCTCTGCCATCGGCCCAAAGGCTTTACACTGCGCCGATGAACATCCTCTCGCCGATCATTTGGACAAACAACCATCGGTGAGATCGTTAGCTTCAGAGGGACTTATCAAAGCTGGGTTGATAGAAGTTCTCACATCGATACATTCATATCGTTGAAACCTTGCATATCGGTGAAGGGCTTCTCACTCCTGCCGATACAAGATGTCTTCCCGATGGTCACTACCATCGGTGAAACACATGTCATCAGTAGAGTACAACAAGGTTATGCCGATAGTGTTCTATCAACCCGATGAAGAACATGTGAATTATATGAGGTTCCAAATAGTAATATGAGACATTAGGTCTCTTCAATCTCCCACTTGTTGAAGATATTACTGCTACCTCTTAATCCTCATTCGATTACTGAGTATTATGGGCCCAAAGACCCATTGCATCTGAACACCATTTGAACTTGGCTGTGCTGACTAGTTTAGTTAAGGTGTCAGCGACATTTTCCAAAGTGTCAACCTTTTCCAGCTTCACCTTCCTGTCTTCCACCATATCACGAACAAAGTGATATTGGACATCAATATGTTTTGTCCTAGCATGAAATGTAGGGTTCTTCACCAAACATATAGCACTTTGATTGTCATAATGAATTTGTATTTGCCCTGCATTAAAACCAACATTAGAACACAACCTCTTCAACCAAACGGCTTCTTGGCATGCACGAGTAGCTGCCATGTACTCTGCCTCTATTGTGGACAAAGCGACTACAGTCTACCACTTACTCATCCAACTGATAGCACCACCATTTAACATGAATACATATCCACTGGTGGATCTTCTACTGTCAATGTCCCCCGCCCAATCAGAATCAAGATATCCCTGAATGCTTATAGATCTCTAAGGTCCAACTAAGTTTCCATGATAGAAAATAGCAAGGTTAGATGTCGCTTTCAAATACCTCATAACTCTTTTCACAGCATCCTAATGTGATCTGCTTGGATTTTCCATAAACCGGCTCAAAACTCCCACTGCTTGGGCAATGTCTGGTCTAGTACAGACCATTGCATACATTAAACTGCCAACAACACTTGCATAAGGCACTTTTTTCATATCGTCAATTTCATTCAAAGATTCTGGACAATCTTCAACAGATAGTTTCATTCCCTGCAAAACTGGAACAACTAACTGTTTGGAATCAGACATATTAAATTTATCAAGAACATTGGTAATATACTTGCTCTGGCTGAGCCAAAGCATTCTCTTAGATTTGTCCCTTTTGATTTCCATTCCCAGAATGTACTTTACTGCCCCCAGATTCTTCATTTCAAATTTCAAGGACAACTGAGATTTTAATTCTGAGATCATCCCCTTACCATTGCCAATGAATAACATGTCATCCACATACAGTGCAATTATAAGAATCTGATCACCATCAGTTTTATAATAGACACAATGATCAGATTTAGATCTCACATATCCCAAAGATAAAACATACGTATCAAATTTCTGATACCACATTCTGGGAGATTGCTTCAAACCATAAAGAGACTTCTTAAGTTTACATACCAAATGTTCTTTACCTTTTACCACAAAATGCTCTGGCTGGGACATATAAATTTCTTCTTCAAGGTCCCCATGAAGAAATGTTGTCGTCACATCCATCTGCTCAATTTCAAAGTCATATGCTGCAGCAAGTGACAACAGAAATCTAATGGATGTCAGCTTAGCTACAGGAGAAAAGATTTCTCCATAATATATACCTTCCTTTTGGGATTACCCCTTAGCAACTAGTCTTGCCTTGTACTTTTCATTACTACCACCTGGACCATATTTCTTTTTAAATACCCACTTACAGCCTACAGGTTTTCTTCCTTTAGGCAAGGGCACCAGATCCCAGGTTCCATTTTTCTCCAACGATGACATTTCGCTATCCATGGCTTCCAACCAAGAATCCAAATCAGGTAAACTAATAGCTTCTTTCACAGTCCTAGGTTCATCAGTATCAGTAAGCAAAACATAGGCACAACTTGAATCAAGTACTGAAAATCCATACCTATCTGGTTGTCTTTTTTCACGTGTAGACCGCCTTAATGGCTAAGGTACAAATTCAAGTTCTTGCTCTGGATCTAAATCTTCGGAGCTACTCGAACTCACTTCTGAACCATCTACACTTGGTGCATGTTGTTCCTCTTTTACAGGGGTTAGAGGAATATTAACAACACTCTTTTCTTTCTTTTCTTCTATCTTCTCTGGCTGAGGATCAATAACCAAAGGTTTTAGCTCTCTAAAAATTACATTCCTGTTGTAAATTACTTTTTCAGTTTCAGGATTCCAAAGCTTGTACGCTTTAACACTGACTCCGTAGCCAATAAAGATACATTTGACTGCCTTGTAATCTAGCTTAGATCTTTTTACCTCAGGAATATGAGCATATGCCTCACAACCAAAGACACGAATATGTCTTAGAGAGGGCTTCTTTCCAAACCATGCTTCCATAGGAGTCTTATCAACCAATGCCGAAGTAGGAGAACGATTCAGCAAGTAACAAGTTGTAGCAACTGCCTCAGCCCAGAACCTTTGTTCAAGACCAGCATAACTCAACATACTTCTTGCTTTCTCCATCAATGATCGATTCAACCTTTCAGCAACTCCATTTTGCTATGGAGTATAAGGTGTAGTCTTATGCCTTTTAATTCCATGATCAAGACAAAATTTATCAAAATCTGCATTGCAATATTCACCACCGTTATCTGCTCTCAAACATTTTATTTTTCTTCCAGTCTGATTTTCCACAAGATTTTTAAAATCTTTAAAATGACTGAACACTTCTGATTTATTTTTCAAAAAGTATATAAATGCCCTCCTTGAATAATCATCAATACATGATACGTACTATCTTGATTTAGACAGAGAAGGAACATCAACTAGACCAAAAACATCAGAATGTACATAGTCCAAAACACCAGAAGATTTATGAGAACTAGAGTAAAACGAAACACGGTTCTGTTTTCCATATATGCAATGTTCATAGAAATTGAATTCCAGATTACAATCAATCAACCCATCTACCAGGTTTTTGTTCTTCAAGGTTTTTAAACCTTTTTCACCTATGTGACCAAGTCTATGATGCCAGAGCATTGTTTTCTTTGCAGGAAGTTTAACTTCCATAGAGTTTGCATCATGTGTTACAATAGTAGCTTTTTTCATATTTTGCTGAGACATTATTATAGCACATTGGTTTAGCATCTAACCTATACAAAGTTTCAATGTGTTCACCCTTTGCTAGAACAATAGAACCTCTAGTCATCTTTCAGCCACCATTCACAAAAGTAACTTGCACTCCAACATCATTAAGCTTACCAACAAAAAGTAAATTTTGAGCCAGACCTGGTATACATAGTACTCCATTCATTCCCTTTATTCTGCCATCTGGGAACTGGATTCTGACTCTTCCTCGGACAACTATTTCTAGTGTCGAATCACTTGCCAGGAACACCTTCGCACTAGCATAAGGTTCATACTTAGTGAACCATTCTCTGTGAGATGTCATATGAAAAGATGCTCCTAAATCCACCAGCCATACATCTTCAAATGCAGGCATTGCCAAGCAACAATGAAGGCATCAGCATCACTTGGAGAAGAATCGGTGTTAGAGAAGTTCTTCTTCTTTTTCTCCTCTTTGCAGTCTTTTCTGATGTATCCTTTCTGCCCACAATTCCAGCACTTTACCTTGGAATTTTTTCCAAGAGATTTTGATCTCCCCTTTGATTTGGACTTAGACTTCTTGTCTTTCTTCTTGCCTTTTTCCTTTGATCTACCTCGAATAGACAGGGCCTCTTTGGCCATCTTAGAAGATTCCTTCACATCTCTTCAGATAACAACGAGGCAACAACTACTTCAGTTGTAAAAGTGGTTGTTGTGTTGGCAAGAAACACTGTGTGGCTTCATTAGTGTTGTCATTGATGGCAACAAAGTCCATCTCACACATCCACAGGACATGGTGTGTCTTTACCGGAAGTCAGATTGAAGAAGTGTTGTGGTCCGATAAGCAAGAACAAAGCAGGCAACAAGGTCTGACAGTCAGGTTCGGATCTCTCAGAGGAAGTATCTCAATAAAGTATGGATTTGGGGAAGTCAAGAGGAGTACCTTAACTGATATATTCCAAGGATTTAGCCTCCAGTGATAGAAGTGTGAAGAGATATGAGCACTTGAGTGATGGGTTCCTGATTGGCAGAGTAGATAGAGGAGACCTAACCGATAGAGCATCAGACCTTAATCCGGATGTGATATTGATGGTGATTAAGTTTCTTAAGGTATCATTCATGATTGGATAACATGATTGATGACTTCTACAAGCATCTCGTTGATCCGCATTACTTGGTATGCAAAGATTCAGCCGACAGTTGAGAGTTGAGGAAAATATTGACTATTCCAGATGTCGACTAGAAAGGTGTTGAAATCATTGGTGCGGATATATATACCAGATGTAGTTGGATGTGAAGAGTAGTTGTTGGAGTTGACAAGTGTGAAGAAAAGTAGAAGAGCAGAGTGAAGACAGTAAGACAGGTCTAGAATGTGACAGGACAACAACAGCAAGAAGAGGTAGAATGAAGTGCAGTAGATCAGTGTATTGAGCCTAACTGGAACTGAACTTTAGCATGTGTGGATGCTTCTCATTAGTTCAAGTTTATTATAACCTTCTTTTCTTGTAGACAGTGAGTCTCTTGTAGGCAGTGAGCCTCTTGTGAGCAATGAGCTCGAGTAGTGAGCCCTAATTGGCATGTGCCATTTTGTACTTCTATTCTTCTAACATAGAATACATTCTTGGGTTAATCACCCTGTGGTTTTCTCCCTTAACAGGGTTTCCACGTCAAAAATATTGTGTCATGTGTACTAAGTTTATTTCTGCTTTCATGTTCATTTAAGCTTGTGTGGCTAAAGAAGAACAGAAAATTAAATTAATCAAGATAACTGATTCACCCCCCCGCTCTCAGTTATCAACATGTTGTACTTCCAATAGCCATCACAAGATGATCCCATGAGTCAGTTAAGGAACATAACATAAGCATACAGCGGTCCTCCTCTTCTATTTCTACACCTACAGACGTCAACTGTGCAACAATCAAATTAAAAGAGTTCAGATGGTCTGCTATAGATGCTCCTTCATCCATCTTCAGAGAGTACAACTTCTTTTTGAGTAAAATTTTATTCACCAAGGACTTGCTCTGATAAATATCTCCTAACTTCTTCCACAAAGTCTTTGCAGTCTTCTCCTCATGGACATTCAATAGAACAAAATCCGCTAAACTTAACCTTATCAGTCCTCTGGCTTTTCTATCTTCCAAGTCCCAATCTTCTTGCTTCATGGCTAAAGGTTTAGTTCCAGACACAGCAACCCAAAGATCTCTGTCAACCAGCAAATCTTCAGCCTTAAGCTTCCACAACTCAAAGTTAGTGCCATTGAACTTTTCAATGTCTATTTTTCTTGATGTACTTGCCATCTTATTTAACAAAATAGACCTCTACAGAACTCCCACTCACAGAACTGACACAAAAAACCCAACCTACCAACAAGGATAACACAACTGGCCAGGCTCTGATACCACTTGTAAGGAAAGCAGAGGTGCAGAATACAACTTCCCTAATGTCAATTCAAAGGGGATAATGCAGACAAGTAACGTTTAATTCAAATACACATATGAACACACCAAAAAATACAGAATAAACATTCAAGTCAACAGAGAACAACACCAGATGTACGTGGGAAAACCCTTTCGGGTAAAAAATCCACCACCACAAGAGAGACAGTCTTTATTATAGTAAACTTAAAAGTTACAACAAAGATACCAGTCTTCTTGCTCAAGTATCAATTCTCAAATCATACAAATAGTTTAATTCTGCTATACATTACAGAATGAACTATTTGATCAAATAACCTCAACCTATATCAGCAGACGCCCACATCAAATTTGTATTTACACAGTCTTCAAGAGTAAAAGTCGTTTGAACTTCTGCCCTAACTGTTCGATCCAACAGACTTAGCATCGCTGCCTTCCAACCATCGCAACTATTTGTATTCATGTGAGACCTTTAGTCCCACATTCACCAGGTCACGTTGGACTCTCTGATTTATAAACATAATCACTCAGTAAGACTATCGTCGGCAATTTTGTTGCTGACAATGCCAGTCTAAAGGCTCATTGGAATAACCTACACCATCAGCGAACTCTTCAACACTCACTCTGATGGTTCCTTGTCCCATTGATGCCAACACAATGCCAACTCTTCATCGGTGTGTCCTCTGGCATCGGCCCAAAGGCTTTATGCTGTGCCGATGAACATCCTCTCGCCGATCATCTAGACAAACCATCATCGATGACATCGTTAGCATTGGAGGGACTTATCAAAGCTGGGCCGATAGAAGTTCTCATGCCGATACATTCATATCGTTGAAACCTTGCATATTAGCCAAGGGCTTCTCACTCCCACCGATACAAGATGTCTTCCCGATGGTCACTACCATCAGTGAAACACATGTCATCGGTAGAGTACAACAAGGTTACGCCGATAGTGTTCTGTCAACCTAATGAAGAACATGTGAATTATATGAGGTTCCAAACAATAATATGATAAATTAGGTCTCTTCAATTCAGAGCCAGGCCCAAGCTAGGAGCCCTAAGCACACAAGAGGTGTGGCTTAAGAGGGGTTGTTGGTGTTCGAAATAAGCCACACTCAGACCGACGATGGACTGGTCCAAGAGGGGTTAGTAGCTCAATGGTAGAGCACTCCAGCAGCGAATGGAAGGTCCTAGGTTCGAGTCCTAGTGAGTCCATGTCTCAACAAAGATAAAAGACACAATATAGCTCTTTCCTACCTAATCATCATTATATAGATGAATTATTATCAAGAAGATGAAAAAAAGAAATGGTTCCATTCCATTTATGGAGAATACGAAATAAAGATTATTTCTACACTAAAAATTACAAAATTGATGTCACAAAAGATAAGATATTACATGCCCAAAATCTAATAAATCAAAGAACTATAAGGTTAATTGCTACAAAAGGGTAATGGAATCAAGATCTTACCATAGTCAAGTACTTAGTTGTTCTGGCCTATATCCCTCAATACTCTACCAACTACACTCCATTGGTTATTTATGTTGCAAATATGTGCATATGATGTGTTATCATTGATGTCAACATATCTCTTTGTCAGAAACAGTGAAGATAGTACAGTTCAGTAAAGTAGATTGATCAGCATTCCCAGTGAGACGAAGATTAGAGTCTGCAGACCAAAGGGCTTTGTAGAGGAATATCTAAAGTTGCTCTAGTTAAGATTTGAGAGGTCCGCATGAAGGATTGATGAAGTTATGGCCAGCTAAGTAGAACCAAGTTTTTTGTAGTGTTCAGAGGTGACAGAGTGACAGGAATGTGGTCCAGATTGATCTACATTGGAATATTATGGTTTGCAGATCTAGAGGTATGTTTTGGATGTCGGTGTGTATCCTCAACTCAAGTGGTTCATGGTTTGGAGGTCCGCAAGCAATCTTTCTAGTGTGACAATCATGACAATTAGTGTTCTTGAGTTTTTGGATGAAGGTGCAAGTGTTTCTTGTGATTTGAGGTGGTGCGGTTGTTCTTATTGATTTTACTGAGCTTGTGGAGGTCTTTGGATCGTGTTCCTACTATGTTGGTGGTTCGCATTGAGGATTGAGCTCGCAATTGAAGATTTCTTCTTGGGTGTTGCTATTCTTTCCAGTCTTGGCCGACCAGATGCTTGGTACGGGTTGCAGATGATCTAAGAAAAGTTCTATAAAGTGTGGCATGTTGTTCAAGGAAGATTTTAGTCCCAGCTATGTTTGGTCGACAATGTAATGGTTCACATGAAGCATTTTAAGTCATGTGATTGTAATTACATGTAATACCTATCTTGGAGAGTGTTCTAGATAGATGATTGTAAGGCTGACTTTGATGATCATTCCAAAGTCAATGTCATGTATAAATAAGTGTTGTGAATTCATGGAAATGGGGAAATGTGAGCGAAGATGCGGAGGTAGCTAGGAAGAGTTAAAGGGGGCAGAGCCTAGGTGTTGTGTGCTTCAATGGAACTAACCTTGGCATGAAGAAGATGTTTCTCAGTTCAATCTTTCTGTGTTAAACTTGTGAATGTTTCTGTAGGCAGTGAGCCTCTTTTGAGCAGTGAGCACTGGGTAGTGCACCCAAAGGCAAGTGCCTTCTCATTTTCTATTCTTTTAATAGAGAATAAATCTTGTGGGTTAAACCCCACCGTGGTTTTTCCCTTAACTAGGTTTCCACATTAAAATCCTAGTGTTATGTGTGTTGATTATATTTTTTCTCTTGTGTTGTTAATTCATGCTTTCATGGTTATATCATTAATCTATTTATAAGTTGTAAAGAAGATCAAATGAAGCAGGAATAAAGATTTGAGACAACTGATTCAACCCCCCTCTCAGTTGTATGCCCTAATTTCAACAATTTATACATATTCAAATCAATATGCTTATAGACAAATTCTCCTATGATATTAGTACACAAGTTGAGGAAGACTAACTTAAGTCACACAACACCATATGGTTCACTCTTTCCAATCATCATGAATAGTCCAAGTATAGAAGAACCTTTCATTCGTTATACCAGGCACAAGAATCATATAAATTTTCCTAGTATAATCAATCCTATATCAACCACGTCATAGAGAGAACTTAGGAGATACAGTCATGCATTCATACATGATCCAAGGAATAAAGACATGTTATCACATTGAGTTCTACATTACACTATCTTTGAACTAGCTATGTTCTAAAAGTATAATAAATTACCTTAACCAAAAATCAAATAATCCCAAGTTTCACTATAATTTATAATTAACAAAATATTTATAACACAAGGGTGATTTCCCCAACTCCAAACTTAACTTTTAGTGTATGAATACTACAATCAATTTATTGGCCAAACAATAACTCCAACTCCAATTCATATTATTAGCATAGGTTTTTGATATCCTATGCAAATGTAATTATGACATTGAACAATGTAATAAATTTAATTTTTTCCTCTCATTATCAACTATCTAAATCCTACTCTATTAAGAAAGATAAATTAAGTAAACTGAATCCATATAAAAGAATGATACTCTATAAGGAATGATACTCAATCACATCTATAACCCTTATTGCATTACACCTATAGTTGATCATTATGTGTGCATGGTTGACCTTCTTGCTCGTGCTGGCTATCTTGAGGATACCCTAAACTTAATCATTGAGATACCAATTAAATTTGTGGTGGTTGTATAGATGTGTTTTCTTGGTGCCTATAAATAACATCTGAATATAGCACTTATGAGTATTTACAGTGATGTTTCTTTTTATTTGGATCCTAAAAATGTTGTTAACTTATGTTCTCTCATACATCTATGCAAAAGTGGACAAGTGTGGTGAGGTTCAAATTGGGTAAAGAGATTTATGAAAGATAAAAGGATTAAAAAGATCCCTGGCTGCAGTTGGATTTAAGGGCATAAAATGGTACATGCTTTTGTGTAGTAGACATAGCACATCCGTAGACAAAAGAGATCTATGCAAAGTTGGAGAAATTGGCTTGGAAGATGAAGGCAACAAGGTATTTTCCAGATTCAAGATATTTACTTAATGCTGTGGAAGAATAGGAAAAAGAATTATTTCTCTGCCACCATGGCAATTGCATTTGGTTTATTAAACATGCCCCATGGAACAACTATTAGAGTTGTTAAAGACCTTCGAGTATGTGGTGATTGCCCCCTTGCAACAAAATTTATATCCAAGATTGTCACAAGAGAAATTGTTGTGAGAGTGAACCATTTCCATCATTTTAAATAGGGACAATGTTCTTGTGGAGATTATCAGTGATGCTAAATGAAGCAATCTAAAAAATAGGTTTGCACTATAATAATGTGCCCCATGTCAGATTTCCAATAATAATGAAGGAATATCCTGGAAAGCATAACAGAAGGGGAATTTTTGTAAGATGTTGCGGTTGTAAATGCCCTGGTAGACATGCATGGAAGACGTGGAATCATAGACAAGGCACGTGAACTGTTTGACAAAATCCTTGAAAGAAGTGTGGCCTCATGGACTACAATGATCACGGGATATGCACAAAATGGATTTGTTGAAAAGGCTTTCAAATATTTCAAGCAACTTTGATTGGCAGGTGTAAAGTCAAATTCCACAACCTTTGTTAGTGTTCTCCATGCTTGTGCCAAAATGGGAGCTTTCGAACAGGGTATGGACATCCATCAAAGAAAAATAGAAAGTGATTTTTTTGTTAGATGTAGTTACAAGTGTCACTTCTGATCACCGCAACCTTCACAAAAACCTATGCATAAAATTCAATAAAGAAGAATTTATGCACAAATTCTCTCTTGAATGATTTTAGATTGCGATTAATTTTCTTTGTAGTCGATATTGTGTGAATGGGATGATTTCATATTGCGATTAATTTTCTTTGTAGCTGATAAGAAAAAGTAGAGAACAAGTTTTTCTAAATCTACCAAAATGGTCCCAAGTTACCAATAGTAGCTTTAAAGTCAAAGCCCAGTAGCCCATATCAGGTTACAAGAAAAACCCAAATCCAAATCATAGATCAAACAAAAACCCAAGAAAACTGCAGATTACATAGAGACCCAAAATTGTAGACAATAGATTAAACAAAGCTGAACAACAATTGCAGATTAATCAAAACCCAACAAAAATTGTAGTTTAGAGGAAAAAGAATGATGGAAATACAAAACCAAATTAACAAGATAGGACAAAATTGAATCTCCACCTTCCACGCTTGGGAACAACTTTAGAAGTTCTCACAAAACCCTTACTAATAAATGATGGCACTTATTTTCAGAGGAGGTAAAACTAACATATCTCAAATATTGGCAAACCTTATCCAATATCTTAGGAGGTTTTAAGTTTTTAAGACAAGCACACCCAAAAATTGTGTAGAAAATGCGCGCAACAATTATGGAAAAGAAATCATTGTTTTCAACAAATTATCAAGAAGAAAATGCAGTTTCCACCATCGAGAAGTTTCCTAATCACATAAATGACATTGATATATCATAGATGGCCTAAATGATCTTAAGAGTCGAATTTCCAAACCTTTTCCAATATAGACTTCTGAAGCAAAATGTACCTTTTCAATTTGGTTGAGGAAGAACAACACTTGCAGTGGAATGCATTGTTGCTCGTAGGAGAGGAGGAATATGCAGAGGAGGCACACAAATGATTTGGCAAAATGCCCATGAGACATCATCTCCTAGGATGCAAGGGATTGCAAATATGCACCAAATGGATTTGTCGTAAGGCTTCTGTTACTAATTTTTTTGTTCACACTTAAAATTAGTTTGACCTAAGTGTAATTGTCTAAAAGGAATAAAAGAAAACTTTGGAGTTAAGCATTTATTGAACAATTGATATCTTGACAGAACAAAAATGGACTTCAGTTGACAGGATAGCCCATCAATCTAATCAAGACTGATGAGTTATCATGACAAGAGAATGGGGTTGCCAAGGTACCAATCATTCAAGAAAAACAGTTGTTGTTTACACCATGTTATCTTTCAGGAGTTATAAATTAGATTGATTATTCAGTTAATCAGTTTTGAATAAAAGAAAGAAAGATATTTGTATTAAACTGCTATTTCATGTCATGTTTTGAACATACATTCAAGTATCTGTTACTTTATCTCATGCATTGATTGGAAAGGAAATACATATACATCATATGCATAAGAGAAATTAACTGATCATGCTTAAAAGAAGTGTTCAAATGTGTCCCACACAAGTTGTGGGAGTAACTAGACTGAGCAATTGCAGACATGCAAGCTATGCATCTGTTTGATAAAAGAAAAGAAATGAACACATGATAAAATGAAACATCCATCATTGCCTGAGAAAGAAGGTTGTTTGTCGATGTTGGCCTTCAATTCTTCAACCTTCAGTCTTTATTTCAGCTCCATCATCAGTTGAACCTGCAAAATTTTGGGGACAACCCTGTTAGTGCTTCGGATGTTTAAAGTTATCACATGCTTTTATCAAACAGAAACATCTACTTATCACATCATGCATTCAGATGAGAGATCAGATTAGATAAGTGACATAAATCAAGAAGAAACCATGAAGAAGATCAATCACTACTATCAGGTATATTTTTATGCTAACTTGTTTGTTCACTGTGTAGGTATAGGACAAGTATTGTTGATATTTTGAAGACAAATAAACATGTGGATTAAATGTGGCTCCCACAAGGGTGAACCCATCATGTTTCCCTTTTCTATTGATTGAAAAGGATATCAGAATGAAAGATAGGATACATCATTCCAAGCTACATCATGCATCATCTAATCAACTTGCAGAAAAGTTATGTCATTATGACATTATTACAATTGATTGGAGCAAATCAGATTAACATGACTGAGTCAATCTGGAAAAGACAAAGTGCAAAAGGTATTTGATCTTTTTCATATCATTATTAGAATACCATCTTTCTGTCATTCTTTATGCCACATTTGCAAAATTAGACTTAAGAAATGACAGAAGAATGAATAGATATAGATACAGCCTTCAGCAAGTGCATAGGACAATCATAGTTCAAATAGATTTTCATCATACGAAGTGCAGTGATCAGGTTCATGAAATAGTAGATATGGAACAGCTATGTCATAAGCATTCAAGATCAAATAGTCAAGTCAAGATTCCATATGATTAAGTCATCAACAGAGAGCCATATTGCCAGGTAGATGCCACAGTCCCAATGTAATCAAATGTTCAACATTCAGACAGTGAAGTGGCTTGTTATCAAGCAAATACAGTCAAAATAGATCACAACTCCCATGTCCATCAATAGGAGTAGAACATTCTTGAAAGAGAATACCACATCAATGATGAAGGAGAAGCAGTAGAAGGCACATTATATGCCAAATGCTATAGTGATGATGATTGACAGAGGCACAAGGACTGAAGAAAGAGAGAAAAAATCATGATATGTATGCTACTATAGGATCCAAATGCATCATGAAATAAGTAGTGAGCATTCACAGAGACAGCTATAAGGAGTTGCTAAAGAATGTCACAGCCAGATGTAAATGAAGACAACAGTGATTCCATAATCACATACATAAGGCAACATTTCTCATGGAGCTAGCTAAAGTAAAAGAGGTAGACGCTAATGGACAGTCAAATAATAATGATTAATAGATACAAATAGAGGAGCCTCAACATTTAGAAAGCAGTTGAAGATAAAATCTATATGCTACAAAATTTCAGACTTGTTGCCACATTGATCAATCATCCTATAGTTAGCAGGCAAAGGAGATATATGACATATAGATAGGCTATAAGAACCATTTGAAAGTTCAGGTTTTTCTCTTTTAATGCATGTATTTATCTCCTATCAAGTGATTAAATAGCATGAACAATTTAAAATGTAGCAACAGGAGAACCTTCATTGCACAGAAATGTCAATATATGATACAAAAGAGAGAAGAAAGCAAAAGAAGTGTTACAGAAATGAAAGTGTCATGGCCGTATCAGAAGACAAAGATGCTAGAGGAGGGCCCTTTTGTGCAACAGAGACCAAATCCTTGTCAGAAAATTTCAAACCCTAGTGCCATCTTGCACTTATAGCCATAAGAAAGTGAAAAAATGTATCTACTGCCATAGCCATGCCAGGAAAAGATATTTTCATGCTAAAAAATAAAATACCCATCTGCATATGTCAAAACCCTTGTTTCTTTTCTATATATAGTCAAAAAGAGAACACAGTGGATATTACAGGAGGCTGGCTGTGACAGATATAAGGGTTTTATGCAAAGAAAGTTGAAACCCTTGTTTCATATTTAGAAACCCTCATCAGTTTTTTTTTTTTCACATTTTTGTGTCTACATACAGATGGAGCATAGCCATAACAGAATGAAGGTTGTGTATGTGCAAAAAGAACAAACTCTTGCCATAAATAAAAAACCCTCAAAGTTTTTTGCAGCTGCAATCAAATAAAAGATGAAAAAGAGATGTATATAGGCATGACTGAAAGAGATATATCATTTTCTGCAAGAAAATGCAATACCCATTTCAATAAAATGAAGACCCTTGTCATTCTTTAGTTACAGTGAGACAAAAGAAGCTATAGGAGAGACAAGAAACAAATGCTTACCTTGTCTTTCAAGCAGAAAGAGACACCTATCCGCAGCCTCATAGGTGTATCAAACTCTCAAATACAGGTTACAGTTGCAGAGATAAAGATGCAGAGACAAAAAGGGAGCTTTTGTTAAAGAATGTGTAATGTATTAAGATAGCACTAAGCATGGAAGCCACAACCATGAAAGGAGAAAGAAGCTATAGAAGCCAACAAAGATGCCAATATACACAAAACAAATGTTTACCTTCTTTCTTGCATGCAAAATTCTAAAGATTCGACCAAGAGAAGACCAGAGGAAGGGTAAAAGCCAGAGAGATATGTTTGAGTCCTTCAAATCCTAACCGACAAAATGCAGTTGCAGAGTGAATAAGGGAGAATGGAAAATGAAAAATGAAGACAACTTTTAGGGTTATCCATTGCTTTTGTTCAAAGGTTCTTTCTCTCAAATTTTTTGACTGCACAAAAGACAAATCAATTACCTTATCCAAAATGCCCGTGATCAAGACTTTATTCTTGAAGATTTCCTAGCCATCATGATATGGAGGGGCCAACAACATTGTTGCACTTGATTTTTTATAAAGTCAAAAGGGTTAGTATGATGAGAAGGCAAGGCTTCATGCCTTATGATTTATTTATTTCCTTTGTGGTCAACTAAATGACATGGTTGAAGCTGCCTCATATGAAACTCATGCCTAGTCGATGATTTTTTGTCATTTTTTGCAAACACTCAAAGGTCAGAGATCCGTCTTTATTATGCATGGTGGCTGATAAGGTCAAAGGAGCATTCTATTAGGACATGATATGCATGAAGACAAAGTAGGTTTACAAAGGTGGCAGACAAGGTGAACATATGTAATGGTGTAATGTTTGGTGCAAGGAGCTATAAAGTTTTCTTGATATTAAACATTGCACATGGAGATATAAGGTGACCTCGAGATATAAAGATATATGTATGCACTAAGGCATAAAGGGGAGTCATAAGGATATTAATGTATATTGTTTTGTGCATGAAGATATTATAATGCATAGGATGACTTAAGGTTTTTTTATCTTGCAGAGAGAGGTTTAATTTTTTTTCTCCTTAGTGCATGTGGAGTGATAAGGGAAAAATTTTGCCTTAATGAATATGTATCATGCAAACTAGGGGTTTTTCCCCCATGGAGGTATAAGGGAATTTTTATTTTCTTCTAAGTCCTATTTGTGCTCAAATCATGCAAACTAGGCAATTGCAATTTGGAGAGATAAGGAGTGTTATTTTTTCTTCTCATCATGCATGATTTTACAAAGATACTAATTGTAAATAAATAATAAAGTAATATTTTCCAAATTACTTTATTATTTTCCACAAATTGTAAAGTCAAAATTAGAGCAAATTGTAACCAATAATAGAGTAATTATTTTAATTACTTTATTATTTACTCACAATCAATTTTGCTAAAAGCAAATCATGCAAATTGATTAGTTGAGTTAACTAGGCCACCTAGGAGGTTTTTGTATGATTTTAGGGGTATTTTTAGGGTTCTTGGTCAACTTTTTGGTCAAGCATATGGAGAGGCCCAAATTGAAGCTATGTTTGCTCAATTTGTGGCAGTTTTAGACCCTAATTTTGAGGATTTTGGAGGTTGCTCGTGAGAGATTATTTTTAGAGGCAGTTATTTGCAAGTTCATATTTTGCATGCCTCTTTGAGAGAGAAAACCTATATATTGTAAAGAAAAAGTTTGTTTTTGCTAGTTCTTGATTCTCATTCTGATTCAGACAGATTAGAGAATTTTGTAGCTCATTTTTACAGTTTTATTGAGAGATCAGCATGTTACAGGTTCTATTTTTGTCTTCTTTCCAGTGTTTCCTTTGTTTCTTTGAGATCAAATAAGTTACCTTTCCATTTAGTGCTAATCATTTGAAGTGATTTGATGAAATTTTGTTGTGTTTAATCATTAAACCTTTAAAATTATTGTCTCACTTTCTTGCTTGTAGTATTAAGCATATAATCATCACAGGTCTTAGGTTGTGTTAATTGGAAGTAGTCCTTTTGTGTTGTGAAAAACCATTTCCTTCATAGAAAGCTTGTTTTCAAGCCTTCCTTAGAATCACTTTTGTGATATTTATGCCAAGATCAGATTGTGTGAAAGTAAGATTTCTGAGTTATATTGTGAGCCAAATTGCATATTATTAGCCAACTCAGGTGCATCACTGAATTTTACAACTTTTATTTGATATAGTTTCTTTCTTCCTTTTTCCCAAAACAAAAACATACATTCTAATAGAACATTTGAAGGGAACCAACCCACAATCTGGAAGTCTAATTTCATTATAGGGCACCCACAACCTGAAATTAGTCCCATGTTACACAGAATTGTAGAGCTTTTTTAGCCTTACATAATGGTGCAATTCCTAGTGATAACAGCTTCATGAATAGAGGAATTTCCCTTAGATGTTGTAGTTGATAGCGCCCTGGTATCCATGTGTGCAAAATGTGGAAGCCTAGGCCAGACCTAATAAGTGTTCCACAAGCTACCTTTAAAGTATGGGATCTCATGGAATGTCATGATCGCCCCTATCTTTCCCCAAAAACTTTGTAGAACTATCCTTCCCTTTTTTTTTCTATTCTACTACAGCAGCCCCTATTTCTTTCTTGTTCTTCATACCTCCTTTCATAAAAGACTTCACACCTCTTTCCTACTACGAATGCTCAGTCAAAGAAGGAAAGCCCAAAAAGCATTAAATTGCATTTAATTATGATTTTGATGGCAGCATGAGAAATCTCAAGGATGGAGATATGAAATCAAATCTCATTTAATTTTGTCCTGATGCAGACAATGCGGACTGAGCTACGACACGTAGGAGTAGATGGATGGGGTATGGTGAAATAACAACAGGTAGATGAGATTAATACTTCCAACAGATATCCCAGTACCCTCTGTCCATCGTCAATTCCATGCGAAGCTTTATATGAAATTTTTTTCAGTCGATGCTAGGCAGTGGAAGAAATGAAGCGGTGGAAGAAGATATGAAATCTAATTTTTATATATATTTTTTACTTGCCCTTCCCATAAATCTGCCATATAGCCCTAAATCTGATTTATCAATCGTAGCCTAGCCATGTGGGGATTAACGTGCCTTCTTGGAGTCTCTAGGGTGTCAATAAATAAAGTTAGGAAATACATTTATAATACTAATAATTTTTGGTTGTTAATGAATGGTTAAATAGCAATATAATTAAAAGCAAGTATATTAGTAATTGAAATATTTATAATTACTAGTTATTAATATGAGGGAAGTAATAGTTATATTTGTTAAGTTATTTTAAATGACAATAATAAATAAAATAGACTATAGATGATTTTTTTTGCGAAAACATTTATAATTACTAATAATAATTAGATATTATCTTTTACAAATATTAGCATTTGAACTTGCAACAACTAGGGTTGTGACATTATCCTTGTTGTGAGGTGGAAGATAATGCTTCACACTAAGGTATCTCCTTATGCACTCCTTTAGAAACTACCCCTTGACTTATTTTAGATTGTGAAGGTTGCTCAACTATTACTTCTTGCATTACCTTATTTACATGTTGGGATTCTTGGATCTCAATTTATTTTCTTGTTCTTTTAATGTTCTCCAAAATTGGTAGTTGTAGAGGTTGATGAGGTGAGCTAGTAGGAGTGACCCATTCTTTATTACTTCTTTCTAATGTGGCCTTATTGATGTTGGAAAAGAATCATGGAGATGGAATAGGAGTGGTGGATATAGTAGTAAGTATGGAAGAAATGGAGGGTACAGGAATAACTAGAACTTGGAAAGGGGATGAAGAAAGAATAGAAGAAGAAGCTTGGGGAATAGGAGAAATGGGAGATGGAATAGATGATGAAGCAGCTACAACAACTTAGATCTAAATGGGGATTATGGTAGGCATTTTCTATAGCAAGGAAGAATATGGAATGAAAGTTAAATGGATGGAAGAGATGGAGTAGGATGGATGGTGGACAATGGAATGACTAATTGGATAGAAGGTAGAAGAACATGAGTTTGAGATGGGGAAGAAGGTGGTAGTTATTGGGATGATGGGATTTATGGTGGAGAATCAACTAAAGAAAGAGAAGTATCTCTACTTGTATCTACAATAGCTTCACCTTTTGTCTTCTTCTTCTCTCTCTTTAATTGAGGACCTTCATCCTCTTTAGGTTCACTCACCTTGATGAAGGGCTACTCCACCCAATACTCACACACAAAACAACAACAGAGATTCTCACAAAAAAATGTGAGGAATTAAATCAAGATAATTTTATTTCTTTAGTAAAATAGAGTACAAAATCTAGTATTACATGCTACAACAACATGGGATGTTTCACAATAGAGAAAATCCTACTCTATCAAAGATTTCTACAATCTGGAGCCACCATTGCACATATGGAACTGTATCCCTAACCTTTTTCATTTCCCCTTTTTATTTGGCACCATTAACTTCCACTCCACCTCTCCACTACCTTCTTGAATTTTCTAGAAAGTGTAACTCCTCTTTTTGGGTGCCATGTCTAGCTGTCCATTTTCCAGCCCAAGAAATTGGCAATTTGAAATTTTAAAGTTTTTGAAATTTTGTAACACAACTTCCGAGGGCCATAACTTTTGAACCAGGCATCCTATTGACAAACATAACCAGGTGTCATAAATCTCATGAAGAGGTCTATGATGCGCAAAATGATTTAGAGATCATTTTATCCACTTTTCAAACCCCTACGAGGCTTCTAAAGCCCTCAAATTTAAATCTAAAGTTCATCAGGAGTAATTTTCCAAGATGGAAACTTTAATATCTCTCAAACTACAAATGATATTTAGATGATTTCTTCACCATTTGCTTATTTTTGAAATTCTACTTCTTGGGGCAAATTTTTAGGTCCATACATACCCAAATATGCCAACTTACTAAAAATAGCATGTTACTATTTCTAGCCTTTCTGAACTTCTGACAATCCTAAACCATTAAAGTGTCATCATGGACTCCAACACAACTAAAGAAACCTACAAAAACAAAGAAATTTAAAACAACTTCAAATATTTTTGGGTGATGCAAAATTGCCCTTACACCACTGGATGCTCCTATATCGAACAACTAGGGTAATTTGAGAAGTGACCTTGTCACATCTCAGGTGTTTGAGGAAAACCAAGATAGTCAACCTCTAGCTTAGACAACCATGATGAATCTTCAACAGGTCTTCCTTTCCACTTAACCAAGTATTCTTCATATCACCTATTTCTGGTACTTCTTCCCACACTGCTATCTAGGATTTCTTCTATCACCTCCTCTAAAGTAGATGCCAGAATACTCCATTGTTCTTCCGTTGGTCCATCCTCTGCGCTACCTTCATGATACTCTGTCAAATCAAAAATTTTGAACACAGGGGAAATGTTGATTCCACTCAACAACTCTACATCATATGCATTTCCTGAATCATGCTTCTTCAAGATCCTGCATGGTCCAAATTTCTTCATCTTCAACTTTTATATGTTCCCACATGATACCTTTCCTTTCTTAGGTGATCCATAACTTCATCTCCAACCATGAACTCCTTCAATCTTCTCTTTTGATCTTTCTTAGCCATGTACTGTGAATTCATTTTATTGATATGCTTTTTTACCTCCTCATGCAAGTTCTTTAGGTGATCTACAAATTCTTCAACCTCGGCACTGCTTTTCTCTCCTCTATCCATCTTCCTCAACTTAGAAGCATTTCTTGGACTACTACCATATACAATCTGGAATGGATATTTACCAGTACTTTTGTTGACAAAATTGTTGTATGTGAACTCCACCTGTGGTAACATCAAATCCCATCCCTTGGGCATATCTCCTACCAAGCATCTCAACAAGTTGCCCAAACTTTGATTCACTACCTTTGTATGTCCATCAGTTTGTAGATGATGTGCAGAACTGAACTTCAAATCAGTCTTCAACTTCTTCCATAAAGTCCTCTAGAAATACCCAACAAATTTGGTATCTTGATCTGAAACTATGCTATTTGGTAGACCATGTAGTCTTACCACCTCTCTTAAAAATAATTCTACAACTTGAATAGCATCACTAGTCCTATGGCATGGAATGAAGTGTGCCATCTTTGAAAACCTGTCAACCACAACAAATATGGAGTCATGTCCTCTCTGTGTTCTCGATAAACCAAGAAAAAAATCCATGTTGATGTCTTCCCACGGTCTCTCTAGTACATGTAACAATTGATACAATCCTATATTCTGACTTACATTATGGTGTAACTATGGCTAGTAGTAATTCTCACTAATAAGAGAAATGGTCTTATCTCGACCAAAATGTCCTGCCAATCCTCCACTATGTTTCTCCTTGATCAGATTCTCTCTCATGGAACTCCTCAGAATGCACAACTAGTTTCTTCTAAATAGCATACCATCTTGTATTATATAATCCAACCATCTTGTTCTGTCCAGGGTAACAGGCTCCAAACAAGCTTTCCAAGCCTCTGCAAAGTCTAGATCTTCAGGGTACAAATTCTAGATTTCATTGAACCCAACAAACTCTATCTTCATCTTTGTCAACAAATTTTGCCTTCGGCTTAAGGCATCTGCAACTCTGTTAGAATTCCCACTCCTTTTCTTCAAAACAAAAGTATAACCCTACAAAAACTCAACCCATTTTAAGTGCCTTTGATTTAATTTTCCTCGACTATCAAGATACTGCAAAGCCTGATGATTAGTATATAAAACAAACTCTTTTAGCAAAAAATAATGTCTCCATTTCTTCAAATCCTTAACTATAGCATAAAACTCCTAATCATAAACAAAATATTTTTCTTGGCATCATAAGCTTCTTGCTGAAATAGGCAATGGGCTTTACCTTCTTGACTTAAAACAACTCCTATAGCAATGCCACTAGCATCGAAATCTACCTAAAATACTTTATTGAAATCCGGAAGTGCCAAAACAAGTTGCTCTGTGACTTTCTGCTTCAATGTATCAAAACTCTTGGCTGCTCCTATAGTCCACTTAAACTCTTTTCTATCCCATGTCATTGTCTCAGTTAAGGGTGCACAAATGCTACTAAAATTTCTAATAAGTTTTCTATAAAAATTTGCCAAACCATGAAAAGATCTTACCTCTATAGCACTCCTTGGCGTGGACCATTCATCAATATCTCTTAATTTTTCTGGGTCTATCTTAAGACCCTCAATTGAGACAACAAATCCCAAGTATACCAACTCCTTTGCAAAATTGCATTTCTTCATATTAATCAACAACTTCTACTCCCTTAGCTTCCCTAAAACTCTTCTCATATGCATCATATGCTCTTCCCAAGTCTTACTAAAAATCAAAATGTCATCTAAATAAACAATAACACATTTTCCCAAAAACTCTTTCAATACCTCGTTCATGAGTCACATGAATATGCTCAATGCATTGGTTAGCCCAAATAGCATGACTAACCACTCATACAAACCTTCCTTTATCTTGAAGGTTGTCTTCCATTCATCTTCTTCTCATACTCAAATTTGGTGATATCCACTCTTTAAATCTATCTTTGTGAAGTACTTAGCTCCACTCAGGCAATCCATTATGTCATCCATCCTTGGTAATAGAAACTGATACTTGATCATGATCTTATCTATGGCTCTTGAGTCTGTACACATTCTCTATTCTCAATCCTTCTTTGGTGCTAGTACTATAGGTACCACACATGGACTTAGGCTCTCCCTTATCAGTCCTTTCCTTAACAACTCATGAACTTGTCTATTCAGCTCTTCATTCTTTGCAGGAGTCATTCTATGGGCTGCCTTATTCAGCAAACTAGATCCTAGTATCAAATCCATTTGGTGACTTATCTTTCTTACTGGTGATAAACCTTTTTGGTACATTATCACAGACAATGTCTTGAAATTTGTCCAACAAGTCTGAGACTTCTACTAGTACATCTTCACATTTCCTTGGCTGATCTTAGGAATCAATGCAAAGCAATGACACTCATGCTTCATACCATCCAAAAATTTCCTACCATCTACCAAGAAAATTATAAAAGTACTACATACCTTCTCTTCCACCTCCTTCAAGGGCTTGGACTTATTACAAACTCCATCCTTTATCAGGGAATAGGTGTTTGCATGGCCATCATGGATAGCACACCTATCATACTACCACAGCCTTCCCAATAGCATATGACATGCATCCATCGGTATGATGTCACACAACACCTCATCATGGTAAACTCCAATCTTGAACTTGATTAAACACTGCTCATTGACCAACCCTCTATAGTCCTTCTACAACTATGCAATCTGATATGGATGTGGATTCCTTCTCCTTTTCAACTTCAACTTGTTAACCATCTCCTCTAAGATAAGATTATCAGTGCTCCCACTATCAATAATAATATCACAAGACTTACCTTCACAGTTGCACCTTGTGTGGAAGAAACTCTTCCTTTGATCTAGTTCTTTCTCCTCATTTAACAAGGTTCTTCTAACAACTAGGGTTTCTCACCTTTTAGCATCTTCAAAATGCTTAGATTGTGCAACTCATGCATTACCTTTAGGTCTTCTATTTCTCCTTCCTTGATGTTGGGGACACTTGTGGTAGGCTCAATGTCCTTCTTCTCCACATTGGAAACAGGTTCCTTTAAGACCTCCTCTTCCAATTACTTGCCCAATTCTTCCTCTTCCTATTTGCTCACCATTATTTTGGTCATGAGGGTGGTAAGAATTATTGCCTTTCTAGTTTCAAATGGTGCATGCTTCTTCACTTTTCTTTTGATCTTCATTTCAGCCTCCATATGATCTTCCACCAGTCCTTCCTCCATGACCTCTTCCTCTTTGCTTGCTTTCGAATCTTTTATTCAACTTATCTTCCACCTTCAGGGCAAACTGGTATGCATCTTCTATGATGGTCATTCTAACCAAGCTCAACTCCTCTTGAATACTTGTCCTCAACCCATTAATGTAGCAGGCTACCTTCTCCTTATTGGCCTTTGCATGGCCTATTCTAATAATAATCTTATAAAACTCTTTTGTATACTCCTTAACACACTTGTTACCTTGGTTCAATCCTTGCAACTTCTTCAACAACTCCAACTCATAGTCCACAGGAATGAATTGCTTCTTTAGTTTGTCCACCATCCAATCCCATCTGACCTAATCTTTCATTTTCCTCTTCTATTTCTCTCTAACTGGACCTCCTTCCACCAAATATTAGCATGGCTCTTCAACTTCATTTTTGCAAACTTTAGCTGTTCTGGATCCTCCACATCTTCATACTCAAAATATTCCTCCATATCATTTATCTAAGCAATAAGCTCTTCTAGACTCAGATCCCCAAAATAGGTAGAAATTTCAATCCTAGGCCTCTTTCCAATCTTCAAAATGGCCCTCAACAACCTAACTTGCGCAGGATCTCTTGCATCATCTTGTTCTTCCTCGGATAGCTCTTCTTATTTAGCTTCATCTTCATTTTCTTCTCTTATTCTTGGCTCAAACTCACTTCGCAACTCCTCTTGCAATGCATCAATTTGCCATTGCAGTGCTCTAAAACCCTCTTTTGTAAAAGTGTTTCTCCTAGCACCACCATGGTTCCTTCGTGGAGGCATTTTTTTTGAGTTCTACAACAAACCCACAACCTCAGTTGATTTTTATAGAAAATCCACAACCTTAGGTTCTAGTGCAAACTGCCTCACAGTTGGTGATCTATCTACACACTCAAGAACCCTCGATTTGATACCACTTGATGAAGGGCTACTCCACCCAATACTCACACGCGAAACAACAACAAATATTCTCACAAAAAAATGTGAGGAAATAAATCAACTTTTATTTCTTCAATAAAATGGAGTACAAAATCCAATATTACATGCTACAACAACATGGCCTATTTCACAACAAAGAAAATCCTACTCTAACAGAGATTTCTACAATCCAAAGCCACCACTACACATATGGAACTGTCTCCCTAACCTTTTTGTTTCCCCTTTTTATTTGGCACCAATAAATTCCACGCCACCTCTCCACTACCTTCTTGAATGTTCTAGAAAGTGTAACTCCTCTTTTTGGGCACCAAGTCTAGATGTCCATTTTCTCGCCCAAGAAATTGGCAATTTGAAATATTTAAAGTTTTTAAAATTTTGTAACACAAATTTCAGGGGCCATAACTTTTGAACCAAGCGTCTGCTTGACAAACATAACTAGGCACCAAAAAGCTTGTAAAAAGTTCTACAACACGTAAAATCATCTAAAGATCATTTTGTCCACTTTTTGAACCCCAACAAGGCTTCTAAAGTCCGCAAATTCAAATGTGAAGTTCATCAGGAGGAATTTTCTAAGACAGAAACTTTAATATCTCTCAAACTATAAATGATATTCAAATGATTTCTTCACCATTTTCTTATTTTTGCAATTCCACTTCTTGGGGTGAATTTTTAGGTCCATACGTACCCAAATAGGCCAACTTACTAAAAATAGCAAGTTACTATTTTTAGCCTTTCTAAACTTCTGATGGTCCCATACCATTAAAGTGTCATCATGGACTCCAACACAACTAAAGAAACCTACAAAAACAAAGAAATTTAAAACAACTTCAAATATTTTTGGGTGATGCAAGATTGTCCTTACACCACTGGATGCTCCTGCATCACACCTCTACATCCTTTTTCCCCTTATACACTATCTAAGAAGGAGAAGACCTTTTTTTCACCTTGGTCTTTGTTATGGAAGGAGTAGTATTCTTACCTTTATCTTTTCTCTTTAGGGGAGGTAATTGTTCTTCCTCCTCTTCATCTATTTCTATTTCATTTTGTTTTTTTTTTTAAAACCTCTGCTTTAATTTATTTCTTTTTCTTTTGCCTTTTAGGCTTGTCTATGGTATAGGTCATGGGAATTCCTTTCTCTTCTAACTCTACAATCTTGTTTTCTAGTCAAATCTTGGTTTCCCCAAGTACTTCTCTTAATATTTCCTCCAATGATGTCACTTCATCTTACCAACTGGGAGGAGAGATAAGATCATTGTCTACCTAATCAATTTCATATTTATCTTGTAACACTCTCCCATCATTAGCCACTTGATCTAGAAATTGGTATACATTATATAAATTCATTTCAAATGCAGTTAGCCTACAATGTTGTCTTTTCCTAACCTCATGGTTGTCTACACAATCTTTCCAAAAATCCTCTAAGTGAGGGAGATGTTGAAACTCTTTTCCTACTCACTACTCCATCTTCCCATGAGGATCAAAATTGGCCCTAGAATTATAAAAATGTAAATTATACCTTTGAAAGTTATGTATTAGACTCTTTGGTAGTAGGAAAGGAAGGACATGCATACATTCCATCTCCAAGAATTAAAGGGAACTATACCCTTGTTGTGTGCTTATTAGTCGGTAGTTGTTGGGACTCACATATCTCCTTGGTCAGCTCAAGTAGAATTATTTTGTTTGTGGGATAGTTTGGTAATTTATAAGATGGACCAGTGAACCATTCAATCCTAATATATATGAGAACTTTGGAAATTTAATGAACCAATTTTCATACTTTTAATCATTTGAGAAGCATCTAGTGATATTTTTTATTTAAATATCCTTCCAAAATTCTAGTGATGTACATAGTAAAGGCATCATTTACTCTCATGTAGTGCCTTAAGGAACCTATCATCTATAACTGAGGAAAGCAATCATTTACTTTGAACTATCTTGGACCTTTTCCTATTACTCCTCTTCTTGTTAGACTAGGATATATGACATTTATGGAAAGCATATAAACCAAGTATGAATTCATAAAGAATTTCCTTGTAACCTCAAATTTCTATAATTATGTGTGTAGGTGGTCACTAAGGATTTGTGGCCAATATATCATTTCCTCATTCTGCAACACCTCATAAATAAACTTGAACATCTAATGGTAAAAGTTTGAAGCAGTAGATTGTCCCATGATTCAGCTTATCAAAGTCACATGCCACTTATTTCAATTGAAAAATCACTCTTGAAGTATGTTTTAGGCACCTTAGACAAAGCAACTTTGGGTGCTTTCATCCACCTATTGATTCTTCTCATACAAGTGTCTGAATCTTGATTGAAATACTCATGTCCTTGGTTTACATTGACATTTACCATTACTGGATGAAATGGAATATTAAACACTTGTGCAATTGCATTTATAGAAAGATCAGCTAACACTCTATTATCATTAGTCATTATTCTTCTTGACATAGCCCGGTAATTCTTAGCACATGCAAGGACCAATTACGAACATTGTAGTTAAAGTGGGGAAACATGCAGCTTGGGATATTCCATTATTCACCATTGATTGTTCTACCGGTAGGGTTCTCACCATACATTCTTCATTTGAAATCTTCCAGATCTGCATACCCAATGTTTGTATCTAAAATTTCATCCTAGGTGGAACTAACCTTGGAGGCAGGAGTTGCTCCCTTGAATTTGTACTTCATTTTCTTAGCTCTTGTTAACATCACCCTATAAAATTAAAGACACGATAAGATCTTTTAAAATCTAATCAACCTTTATTTTACACATTCTAAACATTTTCTAGTTTTGTATGGTGAACCGAATATCATAAGATCTATAGAAAAAATCCTTTAATTTAATAAAAATTTCGTCTAAAAATAAATTCTAAGACTAACTCTGATAATCTAAATTTGTGGCAAAACATAGTGAAAGTGGATGTAATGTATTTATTTGAATAGTCTTGAAACAATATAAAACTTTGTAAACTAGACCTATTTAACTTTTCAATGTAAATTTTATGCAATAAACTTAGGAGTGACTAGATGAGATCTCAAAAGCTAAAGTTATAATACTTCAACAAGCTTTCACAAAAGAAGAGTTTTTCACAAGTTAACACAAATATCTTGTCTCTAGATTTATGGAAAGTTGACCTAGGGTACACTATCGATAGTTTAGCACATGTTGAACTAGGGCATAATTTTAAATTTTGATTAGATGATTTTTCCCTAATTGGTGATGATAAACTTGTACTCGCTATAATCAAACTAGGGTTTTGGTTTTAAACACTTGATTATTCTGCCCTAGTTTAATCTAACGATCACAATTCAAACTCTATGAGTATGTTTTACCAAATCAATAGTTCAAAATGAAAATCCCATCATATTGCAAAGATCATTATTCCAAATATTCCAATTTACAATTCTAACATAAACTAAAATGATAAATTTAACCTATTTGTTCCTAAATTTGATGGAAAACTTTGAATAGTTGCTAAGAATGCTAAAGCCCTAGCTTGTGTTTACCTTCCAAAGGATGCAAATTTTGTTTGTAGGGCTCCTGGAATCACCTTGATTCAAAATATTTTTTAATTAATATAAGCTTAAAGTTTACAAATTAAAACTCATTTTGATCACTAGGGTTCTTTAATGAATGTAGAGCTCAAAAGTTTCAAATTGTGAAGTGCTTAAATGAATGTTTAAAATTGCATGTAAACTCTAAAATCCCTGAATGAAATTTCTATTAATTTAGGTGAAGTGGGTAGGTGGATGCTGACATCATTTTGAAGGCAAGATTCCTCTTTTGCAAGAATGAACACTGGAGATGGAAGTTTGGTGGCAAATGACACATATGCTACAATAAGTTGGGAATTCATAAAAAACACCTACAAAAGACTTTTAACTTGAAACTCAAACAAAATACTTTTGTGGGGAGTTCATCAAGATACATACATTTGTGGGGGAAGAACATTGATCAAGACACATTAGAAAATCTTGCAAGATGTAGAACCAAAATGAAATCTCAAAAAAGACTCAAAGACATTTTTACATTATAAAATCTTTTGCGAGAAAATTAAAGTAGATAGTGTTGACATTTTCTTCTGAATCAGCATTAGGGTTTGCCACTTCTAATGCACAGGCAGATTCAGGCCAACTGAATACAGGAGGTTGCGTGAGCTCCTCCCCTTCACTTCTGGTTCTGCCGCACCAAGGGGGGTATCCCTATAACTCAAGATGTAACCTTGACTAGCTCAAAGATAGAAAGATCTAACTTGACAACAACAGGCAGAATACTCTCATGTATGGACCAAGATCTGCATGATAGATCACAAGGCTGGCAACATTCTTGGACATGATGTCTGGTTGGGTATGAGAGTATGCAGGGGGTTCCTAATCCTACTCCTACAACTAACAGGTGGAGGTATGAAGTGTTTTGATATGAATTTGGATGCAAAGCTGGACATGGTGTATAACACAAGAACACAGCATGATTGGTGCCTATCCAGGGCTTGGAGTCGGTAGACATACACCTGTGAATGATCAGCATGAATAGCTAAAACTGGATTTCAGGGGGATACACATGATATCTGCCCTACAGATATCTCCCAATATAGAGTGTTGAGCTATCTCTACTTATGGCATCCCTACTGCAGTATACCCTTCCCAATGTTCAACCTGAAAACAGTTTAATCTGCCCCTTGAGCAGAGGTTAAAAGATCAGACATTCAACATAGGAATTCTATGCTCTAGAATCTAAACATAAGCAAACATCCAGATCCAGAAGAAGGATACATGCAATACTGGAGACAGAATTAACACAACACATGCTAAACAGCATTACTCATATAAGATCAACCATGAAACCAGTGGATTCATGCCAAGTCCTACAACAGGAGATACATAAACTCACAAGATAACTGTACAGAGCAACCAGATCAGCTGGTTATGGATTACAGAGCCAAAATTCTACAACTTTCAACAACCTTGAATGAATAACACCATCTGCATTATATAGCAGGAGGGTGTCTTCAGCATCAACTACCAGGTTGACCAAAATTCCCGCCAGATATACAGTACCATAGAAATGGCGCTCAAACTTGAATGCAGCAGGTAGGGGAGGAGACAGGAAGATTTTTCGAGCCTTGTGCCGCCGCCTAGGGATTCAGATCTTCAATCAGGTACAACATTCGTCCACGCCATCGCCCATACCTCTGCAACAATCGCCATTGATGGCGCACCAACCCGCGGCCTCGGGAAGAACATCAAATAGACAGTCGCAACCGCTTCCCGCCGAGATTCATCATCATGATGTTTCGAATATGCAGGATAACATTATCCCACATGCACCCCGCAGCAACCTCCTTTGCACTTTATATACTAGGTCATGAGCATATATCATGTCGGCGCTTTTGCTCCTGACGACACTAGTATAGACTTCATCATCATCATCCTCCAGCAGCATGATATCCTGTTGTTCGAAATATCACCCTGACGTCATCATGATATTTGAAACATAACCTTCATGATAATCGGCACAACCTGATCCTTCGGAGGAACGTCCTCCTGCTGAGCTTATAACAAAAGTCTGGCCGATGGACATCCTGATGACGTCATCATCATATCCTGCTGACGTCATCATGATATCTGCCTACTGCGCACCTCCTCATATCCGGATGACGTCATCATCATGTTTGCAAATATCAGGAGGTCTCTTCAAGATGATCAATGTTAGAAATACGACCCCCCCGGACCTTGATGACGTCATCATCATATTAACATCATCATGATATTCGGAAGACAACCGGATATTTGGAAATATCCTCCTGATGTGAAAATATCAGGTTGCACTGTAGCTCCTCTGTAAGATCGGGGCGATAACTGAATATGATGATGATGCTTGAAAAGATCACCCCCCGGAGATAATGCGCGAAGCCAACAGGCGGATATCTCCTTGGTATCAGCATCATCATGATGCTCGAGCAAACATATATCCGGGTGATATGAAAATATCACCCCTTCCTTCGGAAATATCATGATGCAGATAGGCAGAAAGAAAATATCACCCTGATATACGGATGACGTCAGCATCAGCAGGATGAGAAACAAAGAACAAGAAGTGATACAACATCATCAGGATGATATTGACTAAGATCATCCTGACGTTCAAAATATGATGACCCTAGTGAATATCGGGTCGCACTTAAAACTCTTCAACATCATCATCAGGATGATCATAACCAAGATCACCCGATGATAGAAATATCACCCCGGCGAAATATCATGAAGGCAGAAAATATGATGACCACCGCAAGCAGCAGGATGACAACTGGAAAATGATGATGATGACGACCCTTAGGATAAAACAAGTTAGGTCGAGCAACTCAAAGAATAAGCAACATCATCATCATGCCTGCGCAAGGTGATAAATGGAAGATCACCGGAGACAATGAAAAAATCACCCTCGCAAGCAGATCAGGGTGCACTGTAGCACATCAGCATCATCAGGATAAAACCCGAAAATCACCCGACAGCGAAATATGATGATGACGATGAGAAACCGGTCGAAGGAGAACATGATGATGCTGACCTTCATGGAAACAAACATGATGATGATGACCTCCTCCTCAACAAAATATGATGCTGCAGCTGAAAAATACTGAGGAGGTCCGTTACTTAGAGCATTTTTTGGATACTTAGGGAGAGTGCCTGAATGAAAACTTTTCAAAAAACTACCAGTCAATTCAGGCGTCAACAGTGGCTCTGTCTGGGGACGTGCAGGTGAAAGACTGCAGCGAGAACCCCAGATCTCTGGGATGCAGACCAGTCCCTTATCCATTGGGCACAGAGTCAAATACTGCACTGACCTGCATCACCCAACACACTTGATGGCCTGAGGCCACCAAGAAAAGAAAAACATGTATCTCCCCTTGTCAAATATCTTGTTTTCATCTGCATGCACTGGGTCAAGCTTGGAGATACTACAAAGATCCACCCACAAACAAATCTTGTCATCTGCACATTCAACCCTCTGATTTGGCTTGTCATCATCCTTGTGCAGATAACCCTCAGCATCATGTGACATGTGGGTGCAGAATGTTTCAGGCAATGCATGTTCATATGGCATGTAACACTTATCATCATCTGCATCAGCAGTATGCATTGTAAAATGATCTCCTAGTTGGACTGCAAATAGGAAACACTCAGAGTCCACCACACAACTAGGAAGATCAGGGCTCATTGTGTTATATGCTGGCATATCAAAAGAAAAGCTTTCAAAATCACAATTGTGCACATCATGCACACAACCACCTGGTACACCAGGCTGGAAAAGATCAGGCTCTGACACCTCTTTACAATCAGGCACATTTTTACAATCACTTACCTGATGTATGTTGTTTCCTCTTTCATCAGGATGAGAAACAGAATCCAAGCCAAAAATAGTGTCTAAATCTTCACCACACTCAGACAGATCCTCATCACCACATGTGTCATAAATGGGTGGCCCAGGTACATCAGCTTCATCATAGTATGCCATTTGTTCATGGGCAGCAGAGCATACCTCTTCATCACCAATGGATTCATTCTGTGGAGGAGTATCAGCCTGTGTATCATAAGCAAAACAGCCATCAAATGAAAAACAGTCATGCTCTGAACTAGCACTTATTTCAATTTCTGACTGCTCTTCATGATCTCCATGTGTTTGAAAGGTAGGCAATGGGTCACACATAGGACTGCTTCTCTGTTTGCTTATATCTTCTCTGTCTTGAGTACAATACTCACAATTTTCTCCACAGGTCCATTCTAAAAATTGCTCATTGCTGTCCACAACCTCATTGTTGTCTTCATGGTCAGATGCCTCATGATTGCAATGGGAATCCTCATTAGTCCTTTCACTGGCATCCTCAACATTCATCTTTTCATCTTCACATGATGCCTTCATGACTTGGTCATTTGTAGCTTCATAACCATTTTTCACACCAAGGCCTGGGGAGAGGGGTTTCAGCAGGTGCATATTTCTCATTTCTTCTACATTCTCAATGAACCTGTATGCCATCTGCATACTTGTCACCTTGAAATCCCTCAGTAATGCACTAGAGCCCTCCTCAAAAGCTTCAAAGAATATGCCAACACAGGCTGAAATATCAGGTCTGAAACTTTCAGGGACATGTGAAAGGGCTACTGCAAACCTATGACTGAAATCAACACATGGCTCTTCATCTTGTTTTCTGATTCTCATCAATTCTGCAACAAGATCAGCCGGTTCTTTTGCAAATTCTTCCTTGAAACAGTCAGCAAGCTCATCCCAACAGGCAAAAAATTTTTTTGGAAAGCTCAAATACCAGTCTTTTGCTTTTGCATCAAAGGACCTAACAAGAAACCTCATCCACATATCCTCATCTCTGAATGAATATTTTCCCATAAAACTTTGAAAATTTTGGATATGTGCATTCCCATCACATACATTGTGACCACTAAATCTAGGCATCTGACAGTATATCCTAGCAGGCATAGTTTCTACTTTATAATCCACCCATGACAAATCCAGTTGGTCATACAAAGGATCAAAAGGGCTGACAGGAGGTTTAGCTTTCTGACAGGCAGACACAACAGGGTTACTGCTTCTTAACTGGGCCTGTTCAGCCTCTAAGAATATCAACCTATTTCTTATCTCTTCTATTCCTTTATCCAACATTTCACCACTGAGTGTGGGATAACTCATACTTGGATTCATAAAAATCTTACTCTTAGACATCCTTTGTCTGTCTAAGACCTAAGGCTTCCCCTGGCATCTAATCTATGCAGTAAAACAGCAAATAAAGGGGAAAGAACACGGTACCTTTTCTCATACAGATGCAGAAATATATACATCTTTTTTGTCACATCACATACATCCATCTTTCATGTGCATTTAGATCTTTTTTTTTTTTTTAGAGTCGCCACCTCTCCAGAGAGGACAAAATTTTCAATAGCTGAAAGCTACTTTTCCAGGTTCATTCCACCAGCAGAGCATCATTTTGTTAATGACTCGGATGGGCCACAGGTATATCATTTTTTAGTCCTTCCCCAGTAGAGTCGCCAATTTGTTGACATTTTCTTCTGAATCAGCATTAGGGTTTGCCACTTCTAATGCACAGGCAGATTCAGGCCAACTGAATACAGGAGGTTGCGTGAGCTCCTCCCCTTCACTTCTGGTTCTGCCGCACCAAGGGGGGTATCCCTATAACTCAAGATGTAACCTTGACTAGCTCAAAGATAGAAAGATCTAACTTGACAACAACAGGCAGAATACTCTCATGTATGGACCAAGATCTGCATGATAGATCACAAGGCTGGCAACATTCTTGGACATGATGTCTGGTTGGGTATGAGAGTATGCAGGGGGTTCCTAATCCTACTCCTACAACTAACAGGTGGAGGTATGAAGTGTTTTGATATGAATTTGGATGCAAAGCTGGACATGGTGTATAACACAAGAACACAGCATGATTGGTGCCTATCCAGGGCTTGGAGTCGGTAGACATACACCTGTGAATGATCAGCATGAATAGCTAAAACTGGATTTCAGGGGGATACACATGATATCTGCCCTACAGATATCTCCCAATATAGAGTGTTGAGCTATCTCTACTTATGGCATCCCTACTGCAGTATACCCTTCCCAATGTTCAACCTGAAAACAGTTTAATCTGCCCTTTGAGCAGAGGTTAAAAGATCAGACATTCAACATAGGAATTCTATGCTCTAGAATCTAAACATAAGCAAACATCCAGATCCAGAAGAAGGATACATGCAATACTGGAGACAGAATTAACACAACACATGCTAAACAGCATTACTCATATAAGATCAACCATGAAACCAGTGGATTCATGCCAAGTCCTACAACAGGAGATACATAAACTCACAAGATAACTGTACAGAGCAACCAGATCAGCTGGTTATGGATTACAGAGCCAAAATTCTACAACTTTCAACAACCTTGAATGAATAACACCATCTGCATTATATAGCAGGAGGGTGTCTTCAGCATCAACTACCAGGTTGACCAAAATTCCCGCCAGATATACAGTACCATAGAAATGGCGCTCAAACTTGAATGCAGCAGGTAGGGGAGGAGACAGGAAGATTTTTCGAGCCTTGCGCCGCCGCCTAGGGATTCAGATCTTCAATCAGGTACAACATTCGTCCACGCCATCGCCCATACCTCTGCAACAATCGCCATTGATGGCGCACCAACCCGCGGCCTCGGGAAGAACATCAAATAGACAGTCGCAACCGCTTCCCGCCGAGATTCATCATCATGATGTTTCGAATATGCAGGATAACATTATCCCACATGCACCCCGCAGCAACCTCCTTTGCACTTTATATACTAGGTCATGAGCATATATCATGTCGGTGCTTTTGCTCCTGACGACACTAGTATAGACTTCATCATCATCATCCTCCAGCAGCATGATATCCTGTTGTTCGAAATATCACCCTGACGTCATCATGATATTTGAAACATAACCTTCATGATAATCGGCACAACCTGATCCTTCGGAGGAACGTCCTCCTGCTGAGCTTATAACAAAAGTCTGGCCGATGGACATCCTGATGACGTCATCATCATATCCTGCTGACGTCATCATGATATCTGCCTACTGCGCACCTCCTCATATCCGGATGACGTCATCATCATGTTTGCAAATATCAGGAGGTCTCTTCAAGATGATCAATGTTAGAAATACGACCCCCCCGGACCTTGATGACGTCATCATCATATTAACATCATCATGATATTCGGAAGACAACCGGATATTTGGAAATATCCTCCTGATGTGAAAATATCAGGTTGCACTGTAGCTCCTCTGTAAGATCGGGGCGATAACTGAATATGATGATGATGCTTGAAAAGATCACCCCCCGGAGATAATGCGCGAAGCCAACAGGCGGATATCTCCTTGGTATCAGCATCATCATGATGCTCGAGCAAACATATATCCGGGTGATATGAAAATATCACCCCTTCCTTCGGAAATATCATGATGCAGATAGGCAGAAAGAAAATATCACCCTGATATACGGATGACGTCAGCATCAGCAGGATGAGAAACAAAGAACAAGAAGTGATACAACATCATCAGGATGATATTGACTAAGATCATCCTGACGTTCAAAATATGATGACCCTAGTGAATATCGGGTCGCACTTAAAACTCTTCAACATCATCATCAGGATGATCATAACCAAGATCACCCGATGATAGAAATATCACCCCGGCGAAATATCATGAAGGCAGAAAATATGATGACCACCGCAAGCAGCAGGATGACAACTGGAAAATGATGATGATGACGACCCTTAGGATAAAACAAGTTAGGTCGAGCAACTCAAAGAATAAGCAACATCATCATCATGCCTGCGCAAGGTGATAAATGGAAGATCACCGGAGACAATGAAAAAATCACCCTCGCAAGCAGATCAGGGTGCACTGTAGCACATCAGCATCATCAGGATAAAACCCGAAAATCACCCGACAGCGAAATATGATGATGACGATGAGAAACCGGTCGAAGGAGAACATGATGATGCTGACCTTCATGGAAACAAACATGATGATGATGACCTCCTCCTCAACAAAATATGATGCTGCAGCTGAAAAATACTGAGGAGGTCCGTTACTTAGAGCATTTTTTGGATACTTAGGGAGAGTGCCTGAATGAAAACTTTTCAAAAAACTACCAGTCAATTCAGGCGTCAACAGTGGCTCTGTCTGGGGACGTGCAGGTGAAAGACTGCAGCGAGAACCCCAGATCTCTGGGATGCAGACCAGTCCCTTATCCATTGGGCACAGAGTCAAATACTGCACTGACCTGCATCACCCAACACACTTGATGGCCTGAGGCCACCAAGAAAAGAAAAACATGTATCTCCCCTTGTCAAATATCTTGTTTTCATCTGCATGCACTGGGTCAAGCTTGGAGATACTACAAAGATCCACCCACAAACAAATCTTGTCATCTGCACATTCAACCCTCTGATTTGGCTTGTCATCATCCTTGTGCAGATAACCCTCAGCATCATGTGACATGTGGGTGCAGAATGTTTCAGGCAATGCATGTTCATATGGCATGTAACACTTATCATCATCTGCATCAGCAGTATGCATTGTAAAATGATCTCCTAGTTGGACTGCAAATAGGAAACACTCAGAGTCCACCACACAACTAGGAAGATCAGGGCTCATTGTGTTATATGCTGGCATATCAAAAGAAAAGCTTTCAAAATCACAATTGTGCACATCATGCACACAACCACCTGGTACACCAGGCTGGAAAAGATCAGGCTCTGACACCTCTTTACAATCAGGCACATTTTTACAATCACTTACCTGATGTATGTTGTTTCCTCTTTCATCAGGATGAGAAACAGAATCCAAGCCAAAAATAGTGTCTAAATCTTCACCACACTCAGACAGATCCTCATCACCACATGTGTCATAAATGGGTGGCCCAGGTACATCAGCTTCATCATAGTATGCCATTTGTTCATGGGCAGCAGAGCATACCTCTTCATCACCAATGGATTCATTCTGTGGAGGAGTATCAGCCTGTGTATCATAAGCAAAACAGCCATCAAATGAAAAACAGTCATGCTCTGAACTAGCACTTATTTCAATTTCTGACTGCTCTTCATGATCTCCATGTGTTTGAAAGGTAGGCAATGGGTCACACATAGGACTGCTTCTCTGTTTGCTTATATCTTCTCTGTCTTGAGTACAATACTCACAATTTTCTCCACAGGTCCATTCTAAAAATTGCTCATTGCTGTCCACAACCTCATTGTTGTCTTCATGGTCAGATGCCTCATGATTGCAATGGGAATCCTCATTAGTCCTTTCACTGGCATCCTCAACATTCATCTTTTCATCTTCACATGATGCCTTCATGACTTGGTCATTTGTAGCTTCATAACCATTTTTCACACCAAGGCCTGGGGAGAGGGGTTTCAGCAGGTGCATATTTCTCATTTCTTCTACATTCTCAATGAACCTGTATGCCATCTGCATACTTGTCACCTTGAAATCCCTCAGTAATGCACTAGAGCCCTCCTCAAAAGCTTCAAAGAATATGCCAACACAGGCTGAAATATCAGGTCTGAAACTTTCAGGGACATGTGAAAGGGCTACTGCAAACCTATGACTGAAATCAACACATGGCTCTTCATCTTGTTTTCTGATTCTCATCAATTCTGCAACAAGATCAGCCGGTTCTTTTGCAAATTCTTCCTTGAAACAGTCAGCAAGCTCATCCCAACAGGCAAAAATTTTTTTTGGAAAGCTCAAATACCAGTCTTTTGCTTTTGCATCAAAGGACCTAACAAGAAACCTCATCCACATATCCTCATCTCTGAATGAATATTTTCCCATAAAACTTTGAAAATTTTGGATATGTGCATTCCCATCACATACATTGTGACCACTAAATCTAGGCATCTGACAGTATATCCTAGCAGGCATAGTTTCTACTTTATAATCCACCCATGACAAATCCAGTTGGTCATACAAAGGATCAAAAGGGCTGACAGGAGGTTTAGCTTTCTGACAGGCAGACACAACAGGGTTACTGCTTCTTAACTGGGCCTGTTCAGCCTCTAAGAATATCAACCTATTTCTTATCTCTTCTATTCCTTTATCCAACATTTCACCACTGAGTGTGGGATAACTCATACTTGGATTCATAAAAATCTTACTCTTAGACATCCTTTGTCTGTCTAAGACCTAAGGCTTCCCCTGGCATCTAATCTATGCAGTAAAACAGCAAATAAAGGGGAAAGAACACGGTACCTTTTCTCATACAGATGCAGAAATATATACATCTTTTTTGTCACATCACATACATCCATCTTTCATGTGCATTTAGATCTTTTTTTTTTTTTTAGAGTCGCCACCTCTCCAGAGAGGACAAAATTTTCAATAGCTGAAAGCTACTTTTCCAGGTTCATTCCACCAGCAGAGCATCATTTTGTTAATGACTCGGATGGGCCACAGGTATATCATTTTTTAGTCCTTCCCCAGTAGAGTCGCCAATTTGTTGACATTTTCTTCTGAATCAGCATTAGGGTTTGCCACTTCTAATGCACAGGCAGATTCAGGCCAACTGAATACAGGAGGTTGCGTGAGCTCCTCCCCTTCACTTCTGGTTCTGCCGCACCAAGGGGGGTATCCCTATAACTCAAGATGTAACCTTGACTAGCTCAAAGATAGAAAGATCTAACTTGACAACAACAGGCAGAATACTCTCATGTATGGACCAAGATCTGCATGATAGATCACAAGGCTGGCAACATTCTTGGACATGATGTCTGGTTGGGTATGAGAGTATGCAGGGGGTTCCTAATCCTACTCCTACAACTAACAGGTGGAGGTATGAAGTGTTTTGATATGAATTTGGATGCAAAGCTGGACATGGTGTATAACACAAGAACACAGCATGATTGGTGCCTATCCAGGGCTTGGAGTCGGTAGACATACACCTGTGAATGATCAGCATGAATAGCTAAAACTGGATTTCAGGGGGATACACATGATATCTGCCCTACAGATATCTCCCAATATAGAGTGTTGAGCTATCTCTACTTATGGCATCCCTACTGCAGTATACCCTTCCCAATGTTCAACCTGAAAACAGTTTAATCTGCCCTTTGAGCAGAGGTTAAAAGATCAGACATTCAACATAGGAATTCTATGCTCTAGAATCTAAACATAAGCAAACATCCAGATCCAGAAGAAGGATACATGCAATACTGGAGACAGAATTAACACAACACATGCTAAACAGCATTACTCATATAAGATCAACCATGAAACCAGTGGATTCATGCCAAGTCCTACAACAGGAGATACATAAACTCACAAGATAACTGTACAGAGCAACCAGATCAGCTGGTTATGGATTACAGAGCCAAAATTCTACAACTTTCAACAACCTTGAATGAATAACACCATCTGCATTATATAGCAGGAGGGTGTCTTCAGCATCAACTACCAGGTTGACCAAAATTCCCGCCAGATATACAGTACCATAGAAATGGCGCTCAAACTTGAATGCAGCAGGTAGGGGAGGAGACAGGAAGATTTTTCGAGCCTTGCGCCGCCGCCTAGGGATTCAGATCTTCAATCAGGTACAACATTCGTCCACGCCATCGCCCATACCTCTGCAACAATCGCCATTGATGGCGCACCAACCCGCGGCCTCGGGAAGAACATCAAATAGACAGTCGCAACCGCTTCCCGCCGAGATTCATCATCATGATGTTTCGAATATGCAGGATAACATTATCCCACATGCACCCCGCAGCAACCTCCTTTGCACTTTATATACTAGGTCATGAGCATATATCATGTCGGTGCTTTTGCTCCTGACGACACTAGTATAGACTTCATCATCATCATCCTCCAGCAGCATGATATCCTGTTGTTCGAAATATCACCCTGACGTCATCATGATATTTGAAACATAACCTTCATGATAATCGGCACAACCTGATCCTTCGGAGGAACGTCCTCCTGCTGAGCTTATAACAAAAGTCTGGCCGATGGACATCCTGATGACGTCATCATCATATCCTGCTGACGTCATCATGATATCTGCCTACTGCGCACCTCCTCATATCCGGATGACGTCATCATCATGTTTGCAAATATCAGGAGGTCTCTTCAAGATGATCAATGTTAGAAATACGACCCCCCCGGACCTTGATGACGTCATCATCATATTAACATCATCATGATATTCGGAAGACAACCGGATATTTGGAAATATCCTCCTGATGTGAAAATATCAGGTTGCACTGTAGCTCCTCTGTAAGATCGGGGCGATAACTGAATATGATGATGATGCTTGAAAAGATCACCCCCCGGAGATAATGCGCGAAGCCAACAGGCGGATATCTCCTTGGTATCAGCATCATCATGATGCTCGAGCAAACATATATCCGGGTGATATGAAAATATCACCCCTTCCTTCGGAAATATCATGATGCAGATAGGCAGAAAGAAAATATCACCCTGATATACGGATGACGTCAGCATCAGCAGGATGAGAAACAAAGAACAAGAAGTGATACAACATCATCAGGATGATATTGACTAAGATCATCCTGACGTTCAAAATATGATGACCCTAGTGAATATCGGGTCGCACTTAAAACTCTTCAACATCATCATCAGGATGATCATAACCAAGATCACCCGATGATAGAAATATCACCCCGGCGAAATATCATGAAGGCAGAAAATATGATGACCACCGCAAGCAGCAGGATGACAACTGGAAAATGATGATGATGACGACCCTTAGGATAAAACAAGTTAGGTCGAGCAACTCAAAGAATAAGCAACATCATCATCATGCCTGCGCAAGGTGATAAATGGAAGATCACCGGAGACAATGAAAAAATCACCCTCGCAAGCAGATCAGGGTGCACTGTAGCACATCAGCATCATCAGGATAAAACCCGAAAATCACCCGACAGCGAAATATGATGATGACGATGAGAAACCGGTCGAAGGAGAACATGATGATGCTGACCTTCATGGAAACAAACATGATGATGATGACCTCCTCCTCAACAAAATATGATGCTGCAGCTGAAAAATACTGAGGAGGTCCGTTACTTAGAGCATTTTTTGGATACTTAGGGAGAGTGCCTGAATGAAAACTTTTCAAAAAACTACCAGTCAATTCAGGCGTCAACAGTGGCTCTGTCTGGGGACGTGCAGGTGAAAGACTGCAGCGAGAACCCCAGATCTCTGGGATGCAGACCAGTCCCTTATCCATTGGGCACAGAGTCAAATACTGCACTGACCTGCATCACCCAACACACTTGATGGCCTGAGGCCACCAAGAAAAGAAAAACATGTATCTCCCCTTGTCAAATATCTTGTTTTCATCTGCATGCACTGGGTCAAGCTTGGAGATACTACAAAGATCCACCCACAAACAAATCTTGTCATCTGCACATTCAACCCTCTGATTTGGCTTGTCATCATCCTTGTGCAGATAACCCTCAGCATCATGTGACATGTGGGTGCAGAATGTTTCAGGCAATGCATGTTCATATGGCATGTAACACTTATCATCATCTGCATCAGCAGTATGCATTGTAAAATGATCTCCTAGTTGGACTGCAAATAGGAAACACTCAGAGTCCACCACACAACTAGGAAGATCAGGGCTCATTGTGTTATATGCTGGCATATCAAAAGAAAAGCTTTCAAAATCACAATTGTGCACATCATGCACACAACCACCTGGTACACCAGGCTGGAAAAGATCAGGCTCTGACACCTCTTTACAATCAGGCACATTTTTACAATCACTTACCTGATGTATGTTGTTTCCTCTTTCATCAGGATGAGAAACAGAATCCAAGCCAAAAATAGTGTCTAAATCTTCACCACACTCAGACAGATCCTCATCACCACATGTGTCATAAATGGGTGGCCCAGGTACATCAGCTTCATCATAGTATGCCATTTGTTCATGGGCAGCAGAGCATACCTCTTCATCACCAATGGATTCATTCTGTGGAGGAGTATCAGCCTGTGTATCATAAGCAAAACAGCCATCAAATGAAAAACAGTCATGCTCTGAACTAGCACTTATTTCAATTTCTGACTGCTCTTCATGATCTCCATGTGTTTGAAAGGTAGGCAATGGGTCACACATAGGACTGCTTCTCTGTTTGCTTATATCTTCTCTGTCTTGAGTACAATACTCACAATTTTCTCCACAGGTCCATTCTAAAAATTGCTCATTGCTGTCCACAACCTCATTGTTGTCTTCATGGTCAGATGCCTCATGATTGCAATGGGAATCCTCATTAGTCCTTTCACTGGCATCCTCAACATTCATCTTTTCATCTTCACATGATGCCTTCATGACTTGGTCATTTGTAGCTTCATAACCATTTTTCACACCAAGGCCTGGGGAGAGGGGTTTCAGCAGGTGCATATTTCTCATTTCTTCTACATTCTCAATGAACCTGTATGCCATCTGCATACTTGTCACCTTGAAATCCCTCAGTAATGCACTAGAGCCCTCCTCAAAAGCTTCAAAGAATATGCCAACACAGGCTGAAATATCAGGTCTGAAACTTTCAGGGACATGTGAAAGGGCTACTGCAAACCTATGACTGAAATCAACACATGGCTCTTCATCTTGTTTTCTGATTCTCATCAATTCTGCAACAAGATCAGCCGGTTCTTTTGCAAATTCTTCCTTGAAACAGTCAGCAAGCTCATCCCAACAGGCAAAAAATTTTTTTGGAAAGCTCAAATACCAGTCTTTTGCTTTTGCATCAAAGGACCTAACAAGAAACCTCATCCACATATCCTCATCTCTGAATGAATATTTTCCCATAAAACTTTGAAAATTTTGGATATGTGCATTCCCATCACATACATTGTGACCACTAAATCTAGGCATCTGACAGTATATCCTAGCAGGCATAGTTTCTACTTTATAATCCACCCATGACAAATCCAGTTGGTCATACAAAGGATCAAAAGGGCTGACAGGAGGTTTAGCTTTCTGACAGGCAGACACAACAGGGTTACTGCTTCTTAACTGGGCCTGTTCAGCCTCTAAGAATATCAACCTATTTCTTATCTCTTCTATTCCTTTATCCAACATTTCACCACTGAGTGTGGGATAACTCATACTTGGATTCATAAAAATCTTACTCTTAGACATCCTTTGTCTGTCTAAGACCTAAGGCTTCCCCTGGCATCTAATCTATGCAGTAAAACAGCAAATAAAGGGGAAAGAACACGGTACCTTTTCTCATACAGATGCAGAAATATATACATCTTTTTTGTCACATCACATACATCCATCTTTCATGTGCATTTAGATCTTTTTTTTTTTTTTAGAGTCGCCACCTCTCCAGAGAGGACAAAATTTTCAATAGCTGAAAGCTACTTTTCCAGGTTCATTCCACCAGCAGAGCATCATTTTGTTAATGACTCGGATGGGCCACAGGTATATCATTTTTTAGTCCTTCCCCAGTAGAGTCGCCAATTTGTTGACATTTTCTTCTGAATCAGCATTAGGGTTTGCCACTTCTAATGCACAGGCAGATTCAGGCCAACTGAATACAGGAGGTTGCGTGAGCTCCTCCCCTTCACTTCTGGTTCTGCCGCACCAAGGGGGGTATCCCTATAACTCAAGATGTAACCTTGACTAGCTCAAAGATAGAAAGATCTAACTTGACAACAACAGGCAGAATACTCTCATGTATGGACCAAGATCTGCATGATAGATCACAAGGCTGGCAACATTCTTGGACATGATGTCTGGTTGGGTATGAGAGTATGCAGGGGGTTCCTAATCCTACTCCTACAACTAACAGGTGGAGGTATGAAGTGTTTTGATATGAATTTGGATGCAAAGCTGGACATGGTGTATAACACAAGAACACAGCATGATTGGTGCCTATCCAGGGCTTGGAGTCGGTAGACATACACCTGTGAATGATCAGCATGAATAGCTAAAACTGGATTTCAGGGGGATACACATGATATCTGCCCTACAGATATCTCCCAATATAGAGTGTTGAGCTATCTCTACTTATGGCATCCCTACTGCAGTATACCCTTCCCAATGTTCAACCTGAAAACAGTTTAATCTGCCCTTTGAGCAGAGGTTAAAAGATCAGACATTCAACATAGGAATTCTATGCTCTAGAATCTAAACATAAGCAAACATCCAGATCCAGAAGAAGGATACATGCAATACTGGAGACAGAATTAACACAACACATGCTAAACAGCATTACTCATATAAGATCAACCATGAAACCAGTGGATTCATGCCAAGTCCTACAACAGGAGATACATAAACTCACAAGATAACTGTACAGAGCAACCAGATCAGCTGGTTATGGATTACAGAGCCAAAATTCTACAACTTTCAACAACCTTGAATGAATAACACCATCTGCATTATATAGCAGGAGGGTGTCTTCAGCATCAACTACCAGGTTGACCAAAATTCCCGCCAGATATACAGTACCATAGAAATGGCGCTCAAACTTGAATGCAGCAGGTAGGGGAGGAGACAGGAAGATTTTTCGAGCCTTGCGCCGCCGCCTAGGGATTCAGATCTTCAATCAGGTACAACATTCGTCCACGCCATCGCCCATACCTCTGCAACAATCGCCATTGATGGCGCACCAACCCGCGGCCTCGGGAAGAACATCAAATAGACAGTCGCAACCGCTTCCCGCCGAGATTCATCATCATGATGTTTCGAATATGCAGGATAACATTATCCCACATGCACCCCGCAGCAACCTCCTTTGCACTTTATATACTAGGTCATGAGCATATATCATGTCGGTGCTTTTGCTCCTGACGACACTAGTATAGACTTCATCATCATCATCCTCCAGCAGCATGATATCCTGTTATTCGAAATATCACCCTGACGTCATCATGATATTTGAAACATAACCTTCATGATAATCGGCACAACCTGATCCTTCGGAGGAACGTCCTCCTGCTGAGCTTATAACAAAAGTCTGGCCGATGGACATCCTGATGACGTCATCATCATATCCTGCTGACGTCATCATGATATCTGCCTACTGCGCACCTCCTCATATCCGGATGACGTCATCATCATGTTTGCAAATATCAGGAGGTCTCTTCAAGATGATCAATGTTAGAAATACGACCCCCCCGGACCTTGATGACGTCATCATCATATTAACATCATCATGATATTCGGAAGACAACCGGATATTTGGAAATATCCTCCTGATGTGAAAATATCAGGTTGCACTGTAGCTCCTCTGTAAGATCGGGGCGATAACTGAATATGATGATGATGCTTGAAAAGATCACCCCCCGGAGATAATGCGCGAAGCCAACAGGCGGATATCTCCTTGGTATCAGCATCATCATGATGCTCGAGCAAACATATATCCGGGTGATATGAAAATATCACCCCTTCCTTCGGAAATATCATGATGCAGATAGGCAGAAAGAAAATATCACCCTGATATACGGATGACGTCAGCATCAGCAGGATGAGAAACAAAGAACAAGAAGTGATACAACATCATCAGGATGATATTGACTAAGATCATCCTGACGTTCAAAATATGATGACCCTAGTGAATATCGGGTCGCACTTAAAACTCTTCAACATCATCATCAGGATGATCATAACCAAGATCACCCGATGATAGAAATATCACCCCGGCGAAATATCATGAAGGCAGAAAATATGATGACCACCGCAAGCAGCAGGATGACAACTGGAAAATGATGATGATGACGACCCTTAGGATAAAACAAGTTAGGTCGAGCAACTCAAAGAATAAGCAACATCATCATCATGCCTGCGCAAGGTGATAAATGGAAGATCACCGGAGACAATGAAAAAATCACCCTCGCAAGCAGATCAGGGTGCACTGTAGCACATCAGCATCATCAGGATAAAACCCGAAAATCACCCGACAGCGAAATATGATGATGACGATGAGAAACCGGTCGAAGGAGAACATGATGATGCTGACCTTCATGGAAACAAACATGATGATGATGACCTCCTCCTCAACAAAATATGATGCTGCAGCTGAAAAATACTGAGGAGGTCCGTTACTTAGAGCATTTTTTGGATACTTAGGGAGAGTGCCTGAATGAAAACTTTTCAAAAAACTACCAGTCAATTCAGGCGTCAACAGTGGCTCTGTCTGGGGACGTGCAGGTGAAAGACTGCAGCGAGAACCCCAGATCTCTGGGATGCAGACCAGTCCCTTATCCATTGGGCACAGAGTCAAATACTGCACTGACCTGCATCACCCAACACACTTGATGGCCTGAGGCCACCAAGAAAAGAAAAACATGTATCTCCCCTTGTCAAATATCTTGTTTTCATCTGCATGCACTGGGTCAAGCTTGGAGATACTACAAAGATCCACCCACAAACAAATCTTGTCATCTGCACATTCAACCCTCTGATTTGGCTTGTCATCATCCTTGTGCAGATAACCCTCAGCATCATGTGACATGTGGGTGCAGAATGTTTCAGGCAATGCATGTTCATATGGCATGTAACACTTATCATCATCTGCATCAGCAGTATGCATTGTAAAATGATCTCCTAGTTGGACTGCAAATAGGAAACACTCAGAGTCCACCACACAACTAGGAAGATCAGGGCTCATTGTGTTATATGCTGGCATATCAAAAGAAAAGCTTTCAAAATCACAATTGTGCACATCATGCACACAACCACCTGGTACACCAGGCTGGAAAAGATCAGGCTCTGACACCTCTTTACAATCAGGCACATTTTTACAATCACTTACCTGATGTATGTTGTTTCCTCTTTCATCAGGATGAGAAACAGAATCCAAGCCAAAAATAGTGTCTAAATCTTCACCACACTCAGACAGATCCGCATCACCACATGTGTCATAAATGGGTGGCCCAGGTACATCAGCTTCATCATAGTATGCCATTTGTTCATGGGCAGCAGAGCATACCTCTTCATCACCAATGGATTCATTCTGTGGAGGAGTATCAGCCTGTGTATCATAAGCAAAACAGCCATCAAATGAAAAACAGTCATGCTCTGAACTAGCACTTATTTCAATTTCTGACTGCTCTTCATGATCTCCATGTGTTTGAAAGGTAGGCAATGGGTCACACATAGGACTGCTTCTCTGTTTGCTTATATCTTCTCTGTCTTGAGTACAATACTCACAATTTTCTCCACAGGTCCATTCTAAAAATTGCTCATTGCTGTCCACAACCTCATTGTTGTCTTCATGGTCAGATGCCTCATGATTGCAATGGGAATCCTCATTAGTCCTTTCACTGGCATCCTCAACATTCATCTTTTCATCTTCACATGATGCCTTCATGACTTGGTCATTTGCAGCTTCATAACCATTTTTCACACCAAGGCCTGGGGAGAGGGGTTTCAGCAGGTGCATATTTCTCATTTCTTCTACATTCTCAATGAACCTGTATGCCATCTGCATACTTGTCACCTTGAAATCCCTCAGTAATGCACTAGAGCCCTCCTCAAAAGCTTCAAAGAATATGCCAACACAGGCTGAAATATCAGGTCTGAAACTTTCAGGGACATGTGAAAGGGCTACTGCAAACCTATGACTGAAATCAACACATGGCTCTTCATCTTGTTTTCTGATTCTCATCAATTCTGCAACAAGATCAGCCGGTTCTTTTGCAAATTCTTCCTTGAAACAGTCAGCAAGCTCATCCCAACAGGCAAAAAATTTTTTTGGAAAGCTCAAATACCAGTCTTTTGCTTTTGCATCAAAGGACCTAACAAGAAACCTCATCCACATATCCTCATCTCTGAATGAATATTTTCCCATAAAACTTTGAAAATTTTGGATATGTGCATTCCCATCACATACATTGTGACCACTAAATCTAGGCATCTGACAGTATATCCTAGCAGGCATAGTTTCTACTTTATAATCCACCCATGACAAATCCAGTTGGTCATACAAAGGATCAAAAGGGCTGACAGGAGGTTTAGCTTTCTGACAGGCAGACACAACAGGGTTACTGCTTCTTAACTGGGCCTGTTCAGCCTCTAAGAATATCAACCTATTTCTTATCTCTTCTATTCCTTTATCCAACATTTCACCACTGAGTGTGGGATAACTCATACTTGGATTCATAAAAATCTTACTCTTAGACATCCTTTGTCTGTCTAAGACCTAAGGCTTCCCCTGGCATCTAATCTATGCAGTAAAACAGCAAATAAAGGGGAAAGAACACGGTACCTTTTCTCATACAGATGCAGAAATATATACATCTTTTTTGTCACATCACATACATCCATCTTTCATGTGCATTTAGATCTTTTTTTTTTTTTTAGAGTCGCCACCTCTCCAGAGAGGACAAAATTTTCAATAGCTGAAAGCTACTTTTCCAGGTTCATTCCACCAGCAGAGCATCATTTTGTTAATGACTCGGATGGGCCACAGGTATATCATTTTTTAGTCCTTCCCCAGTAGAGTCGCCAATTTGTTGACATTTTCTTCTGAATCAGCATTAGGGTTTGCCACTTCTAATGCACAGGCAGATTCAGGCCAACTGAATACAGGAGGTTGCGTGAGCTCCTCCCCTTCACTTCTGGTTCTGCCACACCAAGGGGGGTATCCCTATAACTCAAGATGTAACCTTGACTAGCTCAAAGATAGAAAGATCTAACTTGACAACAACAGGCAGAATACTCTCATGTATGGACCAAGATCTGCATGATAGATCACAAGGCTGGCAACATTCTTGGACATGATGTCTGGTTGGGTATGAGAGTATGCAGGGGGTTCCTAATCCTACTCCTACAACTAACAGGTGGAGGTATGAAGTGTTTTGATATGAATTTGGATGCAAAGCTGGACATGGTGTATAACACAAGAACACAGCATGATTGGCGCCTATCCAGGGCTTGGAGTCGGTAGACATACACCTGTGAATGATCAGCATGAATAGCTAAAACTGGATTTCAGGGGGATACACATGATATCTGCCCTACAGATATCTCCCAATATAGAGTGTTGAGCTATCTCTACTTATGGCATCCCTACTGCAGTATACCCTTCCCAATGTTCAACCTGAAAACAGTTTAATCTGCCCCTTGAGCAGAGGTTAAAAGATCAGACATTCAACATAGGAATTCTATGCTCTAGAATCTAAACATAAGCAAACATCCAGATCCAGAAGAAGGATACATGCAATACTGGAGACAGAATTAACACAACACATGCTAAACAGCATTACTCATATAAGATCAACCATGAAACCAGTGGATTCATGCCAAGTCCTACAACAGGAGATACATAAACTCACAAGATAACTGTACAGAGCAACCAGATCAGCTGGTTATGGATTACAGAGCCAAAATTCTACAACTTTCAACAACCTTGAATGAATAACACCATCTGCATTATATAGCAGGAGGGTGTCTTCAGCATCAACTACCAGGTTGACCAAAATTCTCGCCAGATATACAGTACCATAGAAATGGCGCTCAAACTTGAATGCAGCAGGTAGGGGAGGAGACAGGAAGATTTTTCGAGCCTTGCGCCGCCGCCTAGGGATTCAGATCTTCAATCAGGTACAACATTCGTCCACGCCATCGCCCATACCTCTGCAACAATCGCCATTGATGGCGCACCAACCCGCGGCCTCGGGAAGAACATCAAATAGACAGTCGCAACCGCTTCCCGCCGAGATTCATCATCATGATGTTTCGAATATGCAGGATAACATTATCCCACATGCACCCCGCAGCAACCTCCTTTGCACTTTATATACTAGGTCATGAGCATATATCATGTCGGCGCTTTTGCTCCTGACGACACTAGTATAGACTTCATCATCATCATCCTCCAGCAGCATGATATCCTGTTGTTCGAAATATCACCCTGACGTCATCATGATATTTGAAACATAACCTTCATGATAATCGGCACAACCTGATCCTTCGGAGGAACGTCCTCCTGCTGAGCTTATAACAAAAGTCTGGCCGATGGACATCCTGATGACGTCATCATCATATCCTGCTGACGTCATCATGATATCTGCCTACTGCGCACCTCCTCATATCCGGATGACGTCATCATCATGTTTGCAAATATCAGGAGGTCTCTTCAAGATGATCAATGTTAGAAATACGACCCCCCCGGACCTTGATGACGTCATCATCATATTAACATCATCATGATATTCGGAAGACAACCGGATATTTGGAAATATCCTCCTGATGTGAAAATATCAGGTTGTACTGTAGCTCCTCTGTAAGATCGGGGCGATAACTGAATATGATGATGATGCTTGAAAAGATCACCCCCCGGAGATAATGCGCGAAGCCAACAGGCGGATATCTCCTTGGTATCAGCATCATCATGATGCTCGAGCAAACATATATCCGGGTGATATGAAAATATCACCCCTTCCTTCGGAAATATCATGATGCAGATAGGCAGAAAGAAAATATCACCCTGATATACGGATGACGTCAGCATCATCAGGATGAGAAACAAAGAACAAGAAGTGATACAACATCATCAGGATGATATTGACTAAGATCATCCTGACGTTCAAAATATGATGACCCTAGTGAATATCGGGTCGCACTTAAAACTCTTCAACATCATCATCAGGATGATCATAACCAAGATCACCCGATGATAGAAATATCACCCCGGCGAAATATCATGAAGGCAGAAAATATGATGACCACCGCAAGCAGCAGGATGACAACTGGAAAATGATGATGATGACGACCCTTAGGATAAAACAAGTTAGGTCGAGCAACTCAAAGAATAAGCAACATCATCATCATGCCTGCGCAAGGTGATAAATGGAAGATCACCGGAGACAATGAAAAAATCACCCTCGCAAGCAGATCAGGGTGCACTGTAGCACATCAGCATCATCAGGATAAAACCCGAAAATCACCCGACAGCGAAATATGATGATGACGATGAGAAACCGGTCGAAGGAGAACATGATGATGCTGACCTTCATGGAAACAAACATGATGATGATGACCTCCTCCTCAACAAAATATGATGCTGCAGCTGAAAAATACTGAGGAGGTCCGTTACTTAGAGCATTTTTTGGATACTTAGGGAGAGTGCCTGAATGAAAACTTTTCAAAAAACTACCAGTCAATTCAGGCGTCAACAGATAGAAGGTAAATGTAAGTGAAAAAAGGCACATCCTATAGCCCATGGAAAGCCCACAAAAATTCAAAATAGAAAAAACTAAAAGTTAAAGAATCCTTGTGGGAAAGATCAAATGAACCAAATGAAATGACCTGCAACATCAAACAAAAAACCTACATTCAGTAGCAAGACAAAAGTCTACAAATTTGTAAAAAGTAAGAAACTTCAAAATTTAACTAAGCAAAACACTCAAACCTTTTTCAAATGACTTATGTATTTTATAAATTGATCACTTAACCATTTAAAAGATTCAAAAATCACTCCTCTTTGACACAAAAGAAAGAAAGGTAAAACACGAAAAAAACCTAGAACTAAGAAGAAACAAAGAGGGGGTCCCTATTTTGTCAAATCAAAATGGGGCATATGTGCAAGGCACAACATGACTTAGATAAAATGATAAAAACATTTGCCTCTACATCTATGATCAATGTGAATGAATAAGCAAAGGTGGAATTGAAAGAACTAAATAAAAAGTTAGAGGAAAGTACAAAGAACTATAATAATGAAAGGGCCGGCTCAGAAAAATACAATAGAGGCTGAGGGAAGTCAATATCTTAGCAAAGAAAGTGCAAGACAACCTAATGAAAGAGAAAGAGAAAACAAAAAAGGGAACCTAAATAGGAGGAAGTGAGAAAAAATTGTGAACAATTGGAATAGGAGATGAGGAAAGAAGAAAAAGAAATAATGTATTCCAAACACAAAGTATCTACATGTTATAAGCAAACAATGATGTATATAAAAAATAACATTTGGGAGTAAGTAATAAACAAAACTAATGATTTGAATAAATGTTGAAATCCATCAATGTTCTACAAGCATAATTTGACAAGCTCAGTAAATACATTACTAAAAGTGGAAAAGGGATGATTTCAAGAGAGGCTATAGCAAAGAAAAATTTGCAAATTATGTACAAAATCAATGACAATGAATTATAATCCAAGGGAATTTACAACAAGAGTGATTCCTCAATAAAGGAATCATCTATCATTTGAAAGTGTATGAGGCTAGGTGAAGCATATGAATTGTTGAGTCAATGTGGAAAAATGTTAGTGGAGTTGCACGGAAAGGTAGTAAAGATCACAGAGCTAGGTTTACCAGTGCCTTTTGACAAAAAAATAAATTCATTACAAAGGATTCTTTTAATAGCAACATGGAGGATATAATGAAGCAAGATAAGGACCAATTTCTTGAGAAGTTGGATGAGTCAAACTTTTTTGGTTTCATTAAACCATTGATAACCTTGAGACTAAGTTTACATGATATAATAAAGGAAAATTTCACTCTCAGTTATGAATTGTTAACAAATTTACATGTTAGTCACTATGAGTTACAATAAATCATACTTCCAATAGATGAAGAGTGGAACATGATACACAAGATTATATGCCAACCACTATCAATGTAGAGTACAAAATTCAATTAATAGTAATTTATTTTTGAAGATTATTGCATTTGTTGTACTTTTAAATTTTTCAAGGTACAATATTATAGTTTTAAGTGTTTGGACAATTTGACAGTTTTAAGATACAATGTTACAATATTATGTGTTTTTAAGTGTTTTCACAATGGATAGTGATTGACAACTATGAGCACCTCTGTTTTATTGCTATGTTGTTCTTATATGTTTTATGGGTGTAAAACACTATAATCTAAGTATCTTAAGACTTATTCAAATATAAAAAAATATTTTATATCTATTTCTTCCCTCATGGATTAGCAAATAAACACTAAAAATACAAATAAATTTTAAAATCAAATTTGAAAACAATGTTTAAATTTTAGATTCCAAAATGAAACATTGGAAAATAAAATGTTAATTCTTGAATGAAAAGAGATAACATCTATTTGTATGTCCATTGTACAACTAGTAGATAAAATAAATTATAATAAAGAATAAGTTGGAACATAGAATACACTATAAATACCTAATAAATCTCTTCCAACTATGAAATCATCTGCTCACTTTGTCTACATAGTTCCACTTAGCCACATCTCATCAACGCCACTAGATGTGTTGTACATTGTGTTGGATATGCTATTATTATTCAAAGTGTTGCACAACCCTCTTCCTTCACATGTGGACCTCCAAATTCCCAATGCTCTTTAAAAAGGATAACTTTGGATATCATATCTAGTTGTATACATCATCAAGTAATTTTCTAGGTTCTTGTCAAGTTTGTTTCTTATCTTTGATTTCAAGAATCCCAATGCACTAAAAACTCTCATCTTCCATTGACCCCAATATCATGGTTTGACATAGATCAAAAAGTTTGAAATATTTCTGTGTACAAGAGAGAATGGGCATGAAAAATAATAAACTAAAACCATATTAGTCTGTTATACCCATAATCTCATGCCACCTCATGATTGAGCAAAAGGAATGCAAACATATGAATTTAAAAAACTTAACTACATACAAACCTTTATGTTTTTAGATGTGCTCCTTTATATTGGATTGTTGATTGCTCCTCAAATTGACAACATAAATTTGCATTTTATGGAGTCTTAAAAATGGCTTAGGTCGATGGCTATTTATAGACTTTTGGGATGGTGGATGAATGACTAGGATTGATTTAAGGTATCAATTATTAAGGATGATTGAGAGGTTTGGAGTGATGAGAGATTACCAAGTGGCATGATTTGGTTGGAGGATGAGGGTTGTCCTTGGATCAATGAAATATTGAGGTTGGAGGATAGTCTTGGAAGAAGGGGATGGATGAGATCAAAGGAGGACAAAAGGACCTTTTTTAGAAAGGACTTGTCCATACCTTTGTAAGAGACCCATGTGGTCTTGTAAAAAATCCCATGCTTTTGTACACTTTGGAGGATGTGAGGGTTTGAATAGGTTAATGAGGGGTTAGGAATGTGCAACTTTGTGATTAAGTTGACTAAGTGGATTAGGCAACTTAATCAAAAGTGCACAAAATAGGGAATTAAATTAATAGACATATTTATTTAATTCATAAGATGGGAAAAGGGATATTAGATAAATGAATATTTATCTAATGTTTGGACTATAGAATAAGTGGTGATAAATGTTTAAATAATCATGTATGCTAGGAGAAGGTACGGATGAGGGTACAAATGAATATTTAATAGTACATTACTAGTGATTTTAATAATAAAATATTATTTACTCACTGTCAGAAGGGGAATTGGATGATTAACTGTCTAAACAGGTGTTTATTCAATTAAATGTGCAATAAAATGGTTTAGGGATGTCCTAATTGTAGATTAATAGTGACAAGATGACCAGTGGACGATTTGAGGTTTCTACATTTTTCCCCTCTTTGAGATGGTGTTCCGAAGTAGCATTATTCCAAAGAATGATAAACATAGCGCTGGGTTGGATAGAAGAAGATGATAGGGTTAGGGATGATGATGCCCCAACCACCTGAAGTGAGAGTGACGAGGAGGGATGATGGTAGAGATGATGCCCCCTCGAGAGAGAAAGCAGGTTCAAGGAACACGGGTGTGATCTCAAAAGGATGAATATAGTTGAATTAGAATGCTGACAATGGAATTTAAATAAAAGTGGATTTGGAGGATAGAGGAGATTGGATGTAGGGGATTGGAGGAAAGAGGTGATGGGGGATAAAAGGATGGGAGATGCAAATAGACTAGGTAATAGTTATGTGTTATAATGTATTAAAAAATGGGAGCAATCTTATTTGATATGGCATGAGGCGTTATGCACCAAGGTATAATGAACTAGGGTGACATGGTGTTCCATGCGTAAAAGGATTCCCCAACACATCACAAGGTGTTTGGTAACCTTGATGGGTACTGTGATGAGACAACCGATAAGGTCACAAGCAATCCTATGTCGTATAGAACCATGTTATGGTATACCATGATACCGTTGTGGCAGGTAGGTTATAGGGACCGATACATATGCAAGATAAAGAGATAATGCACACACACAAAAGAAAGCACACATGCACAAAATGATACAAAGACAAACATGATGTTGCCCCTAGTCAAGTTGAAAAGCTACAAACTGATGGATTGATGATGTTGGATTATGTTGTTAACGATAAGAACAACATGAGGATTGGGAATGATATATCCCGACGATGATGGAGGTTGGATCAAAGGCTTGTAGCGAGTCTGGGAACAAGACCATGGATACGATTGGATGATTTTGCATAGATTTCTTATCTTGATATGCAAATTTATTAGGATCTTCTTGTGATATTTGGATGTTTGCGAGATTTGGATATTTGGGGGATGTGGATTGTTGGGAGGGATTGCATTGGTTTGTGCATAGGTATCCTTTAGTTTGGTACCAATGACAAGGGAAAGACAATTATATTGACGAGGGTTTGTAGAATGATTGGGGTGAGATGATAAGGGGATACTGGATAGTCAATGGTAGATAGAAGGAAAGAATGGGTGTAGATAAATAAGGGAGTGAGGATAGATAATTTAGGATAGATGGATGGAGGGAGTTCAGATGTGATTCCCAAGGACTACATTGCGTAGACTAAAAGGCCCCACTCTAGATGTGTCATCGAGGCAGTATGATGCATGGGGGGATGGATGTTGGTAGGATATGCTAGGGAGTGAGATATATGCCAAGAGGTGTCCAAAGCATGTTTTATATATTGTGCCCTTGTCTTTATCAGGAACAAAAGTAGGATGGGAGGATGGATAGGAAGATTATAGGATAGTGATAAGATAGATATGGAGATAGAGGTGAAATAATGGATAAGATGGATGGGAGACAATAGGATAAGTATGGGTAGACAGTGGATGGGAGTGATAGGGTAGGTGAGATTTTCCCCCAAGTGTAGGGTGCAAATGGATGGAGGATTACGCATGACACCCATGAGGGGTTTTCATCATGGTACTTTCCCATGGTGCTATAAGGAGTGGTTTTCACCATTGGACAATTTTTTCTCTTTACTATTTTTTTTCTTTTTCTTTTTTTTTAGATTTTTTGGGTATTTGGATGGGATAGGGGGATGTTGGATGGATAATGGAGGAGGATGGGGACTCAAGCATCTATTTCCAGGAATAGCTGATAATAGCCCATTATGGATGGATGTGGCACATGGATTGTAATGAAACAACTTCTACAATAGCTGAATATAATAGTAAATATTATGAAAATACTTAATAATATGCCACTTCGAGGGGGAAACCTCCAAAAGTCTCCAATGAAGAACATAATTCATAATATGGTGATCACAAACTTACCACTAGCTCTTATATATACCTAATTATGCCCTGGCTACCACCCAGGCTGACTTACATACTTGAATATAACCTCTAGGCTGACATAATAACCTATAATTGACTATAATAATGATTATATATCATAATGAAGAGTTAAGGTAGCCACAATCTGACTACTCATAACCCTATACACACTATAGGATTAAGGGTGTAGCATGCCCCATCTTCAAAGAAGTGTTGCCCTCAATGTTAATCAACTGTGGATGTTTTTGAATAAAATCTCCATCATTCTTTGTGGTGTCTATATAACAATTGGCCAATTCTTTTGTTGGATGAGGTAAACTGTATGAGGTCCCATAATGATTCTTCTTTCTTCATCAAGCTTTGGTAACACAGTCTCGGATGGAACTTTAGGTCTATTAGAATTCTCCAAGCTAGAGATATGGTAGAAAGGTTGTATCCTTTTTTACTTAGGTAACCTCAATTTGAATTCTATGTTGTCACTCCTTTTTGAACCTTAATGAGGCCTGTACAAATCAGGTTCCCACTTGTGATCTAAAATTGTAACTACTTTCTTGAAGGGTGAAGCAGGAATCTTTGGTTGTTGCACTTCCATTGACAATAATTTAGCCATACCTTTAGTGCACTTACCAGTTCTGGACTCTTTGTGTGTAATCCCCTTAGCTCATATTTTTATCCCTTGAGTAGATGTGCATGAATAGTTCCTAGAAATTCATCTCAATTGTGCCCAAGGTAGTGAGCCATTAAACTCCCAAAATAATGTCTACTCCAACCATGGGTATAGAAAACATAGGGCTATCTATCCTGTAGTCTCCCATGGTGAGTTTAATACTATGGCATTTCCCTGAACAAGTGATTGTACCACCATCTACAATCATAACCTAGAATTCTGAGGTAGGATAGATAAAATAATTTAATTTTCCTACTAGTTGCTTATTGATGAAGTTATGTGTACTCCCTGAGTCAATCAATATTATCACCATTTGTTGTTTATGGAAACCCCTTACCTTGAGTGTTTGTGGGTTACTAATACCTGATAGTGCATGACAAGAGATAGTTGGTTGGACATCTTCAGAGCCCTCTACCACCACCACTGGATCTTCTTCGTCCTTTTCTTCATCATAGGAACCTCAATGTAGAACAACTTCTTCTCATCACATTTATGTCCTTTATGATATTTTCCATCACGGTTCAAACCTAACCCTTTAGCCTTTTTCTCTTTCAATTGTTGAGGTGTCAACCTAATAGGATGAGGAAATGATGATGCAAGAGCCCTGTCATCTTTGTTGCTAGGTAATTCCTCCCTTCTATTAGCCAAAAAATTTTCCTCCACTTGCCTTGCCATAATCATTGCTTCAGAGATAGAACTTGGATGGAACATGTGTAGCTCATATTTAATGTGATCCTTTAAGCCACTAATGAATAACTCCAACAAATTTTATGTTGCCACATTTTCCACTCTTAAAGACAAAGTGCGGAATTGATGAATCTAATCTTGACCCTACTTGTTTGTCTTAATTTGGCAATCTAGCTAAAGTAGCTATCCATAAGATTATCACCATAATATGTAATGAGTTCTTCTTGGAAAACAAACCAAGTGACAACACATCCCTTTGCTTTCTTTTGTTCACATAACCAATGATACCAAATCAATTGGTTAGTTTCCAAATATAAGGAAGCTATGGCCACCTTTTTTTGACATGGAACATGGTGAATATCAAAGAATTGATCCATTTGACAAATCCGATTGGTAGGATCTTGACCATCAAACTCTTACATATCCAACTTTGGTGTGAAATTCCTAGCCATAGAATGAGTGGTGTGATGATCCACGTTAAGATCTAATTCAAACCCAAAAACACCCTTCCCTTTAGGAGACTTCTCTTCCTCCCAATTCTAGTGGTGTAACTCCTTATGTTTGGAAACTCTAGGATGCTTTCCATCCAAAAGTGTCTCCATGATTTTCTCGATATCACTTGACTTAGCCAACCCTTTTATTTGTTTGGACATAATGGACAAGATTTCACCCTTCATCTTGTTGTTTTATTTCTGAATAAGTTCAAGTATATATTTATTTTCTTTTTGAACCACATCCCCATTCTTCACATCCTCCTTGCCTAGAGTTTTTCCATGTGTTGCAACATTCTTTTTGCCCCTTGTTGAAGGACCCATCATGATAGGGAAAATAATTTTGGAATAAATCACACAAAATAAATCCAATCAATCTGAAATTTTTATTGCAACTTACCATGGCCTAGATCTCACTTCCTTGAAAAAATATCCAAGATATTCCTCAATTTGCATCCTAGAGAACTAAATTGATGGAAACACTAATTATGCAACAACTCACTTAATTCTACTCCAAACACTCTCAAATCACGACTGTAGAAGATTTACAATGTCCTTGAAAAACCTTTAGAAATCTTCAAAACATTCTCCAAAATGAGAGATATATGTGCTTCACAAGAAATAAGGGAAGAAACCCTAATTATGCTATAACTCGCTCAATTGTGCTCCAAATGCTCTGAATTCTGGACTATAGTAGCTTCAACATTTCCTTGAAAAACCCTTAAAAATATTGAAAAGATTCGCTAAAATGAGAGAGATATGTGCTTCCCAAAATGGCCTCCAAATCAGAAAAAAAATTTGCCTAGTTTTTGCCTTCACGGTGCCAAGATCATGCTATGATACCACTTGTAATGAAACAACTTGCACAATAGCTGGATATAATAGTAAATATTCTTCAAATACTTGATAATAATATGCCACTTCAAGGGGGCAACCTCCAAAAGTCTCTGATGAAGAACACAATTCGCAATACAATGATCACAAACTTACCACTAGCTCCTATATATACCTAATTATGCCCTAGCTGCCACCTAGGGCGACTTACATACTTGAATATAACCCCTAGGCCAACCTAATAACCTATAATTGATTATATTAATGATTATATATCATAATTAATATTTATGGTAGCCACAAGCTGACTACTCATAACCCTATATGCACACTATAGGATTAAGGGCATAGCATGGATTATGTCAAGTGTTATTATGCGCATGGATGTTGGTAGATGGGGGAAGATGGAGTGGATGAAATAGATGGATGATGGATGGAATAGATGGAGGATGGATGGATGGATGGATGAAGGATGGATGCTTTATGCAAAAGCATGGATCATAGGGATGTGATGGGGGAAATATGTGGGATAGTGGATATAGGATGAAGGGATGGGGGTATGCAGGGATGTCATGGGGTCAAGAGGAACCAAGACCAATGTTTACACACATCATGGTGGATTTTTAAGCTTATGTTTATGATGGGGAGTGGGGAGTAATGGGGATTTGGGATCCATGGTGGATTTGTTATTATGGGATCGGGAGGGGGTGTTGTAGGTTTGCTAATTTGGGGATTTAAGGACCCAAATGGACTTAGGATTCTTAGGATTTTTTAATTGGGAGCGAGATTTTTGGGATTTGGGGATGGAGCGGGATTTGGATGCACTATTTGGATTTATTGAATTTTTCTTGGGGACCCACACCTAGTTTATTCTTTTGAAGATATGGGCATGTATAGCCTTTTAGATGGATTTTTCTTGGATTTTGTGTATTGATTCCCTATGACATGATAATCTTTAGGCTTTTGTGGAATTTTTTATTTATGTGGGAAGGCATCCAAATGATTATTTTTTAATCCTAGGGCTATGGTGATAGCTTCATGTTTAGATGATGTGTGCATTTGTTGGTCATGATTAGGAATTTTGGGGGATTTAAGGGTACGGGATGTGTGGATGGAGGGATTAGTGGACTTGTGGATGAAGGGATGAGGGGGTTTAAGGATAGGGGTATTAGGAGTTGGGAGGAGTGGAGGAAGAGTGGATGTAGGTATGGAAGGATGTTTGTATTTATGAATGGAACGAGATGGAGGGATAGTGGTATGCTTTGTGGATTTGTATGATTATGGAAGAGGGATAGTGGTATACTTTGTGGATTTGTATGACAATGGAGGAAGGATGGTGACATATGATTTGGAGGTGCAATGAGATGCACCTATGTTGGGATTGGAAGGAGTTTCCTTGGGAGACATGGAAGTGGTACCAACATCTTTGGATTGTTTTCCTTGGGATGTATAACCAAGGCCATGTGTGCATGGATGGATTTTGACATGGATGGGCTCCAATATTCCTTGTTTGTGAAGGACTAAGCCTTTGCCTTGATAGTTCATGTTTCAAAGCATACGATGTGCAATGGGATATTTGTTGTTTTGGAAACAAGACATGAGTCCACTATTAGATGGGGGAGGATGTGTGGTGAATAGAATTTGTTCCTCACCTATGACAGAACCACCATGGATGAAGGTAGTGGGACCAAGGGGTTAGGATGATGGATTTGGGATGGGATCGATAAGAGGTGATAAGGGGTTGATGGGAGATGGTAAAGGAGCGATAGGGGATGATGGATGATCAATAGGAGATTGTGTAGGATTTGGAAAGGGATGATTTGGGATTCTTGGATCTTGATTAGGATGGTGGTTGGATGTTTCTACATGCTTTGGACTAGGATCTTGACATAGCCATATTTGTGTGGATGGTGTGGTGGTAAGAAGTGTTTAACTTTATTTGGCATTTGAATAGACTCCTCGGATCGGGTGGATGGAGAAGTGGGATATATTTTGGATAAGACTTTGGATAGGAGGGAGGAAGAGGATGGTTTGGTTTTGATGGGTGCTAGGTGATGGACAGGGTCGTCAATGACACATTTGGATGATTTGGGATGAGTGGGATGGCATGACTCTAGAAGTTTAATTTTATAGATTTGATCAATGTCCTTAGTTAGGAGTCCTTGGAGACAGGGATTTTTTTTACTGGCGAATCTTCGTCAATTGGTGAATAGTTGAAATCGGGAATTTTTAAAATGGTGAATAGTACAAGCTAAAAAGGAGACCGAATCACCTTATTTTTACAAAAAATTAATTTCATCTTGGTTAATTTGCCTATGCATTATTTTTTTAAACTACTAAATCAAATTGATTCGCCAATAGTTTATAATGTAACGACAAATCTTAATTATATTCGCTAGTAATACTATATTCCTATTGTTGATTTTGGGGCAATATTGCCACTACTAATAAATTACCATTTAATTTTAGGGATATTTTAGCTTTGAATAGGGCTTTTATTTGTTACCATCAATTAGCTATTTAATCGGATGGTTGTAGGTCAATTCTGTGACCTATATGCGTGTGCCTTTTAAAAGGCTTGTTGAGGCACGGAATCTAGTTTGGGTTGCTATCCCTGAACCCCACAAGGGGGCGTTGCCCCCTCTTCCCCCACAAGGGGGATCTGTCCCCTTGACCCCCACAAGGGGTGCTACCCCTTAACCCTGTCGGTGGTTGTCGCCCCCAGGCCCTTGCTTCAATATTAAAAAAATTAAAAAATATATGGGGGGACCACACCGACCAACTATGTAAATTTTAAAAGAAGACGTTCACCATTGTAATTAATTTTTTATTGATTATTCTCTAGGATTCGCTATTGTAATTATTATTTTTACCAATTATTCATTAGGATTTGCCAGGCTTTTACAAAAAAAATCTAATAATGTACATAGATTCTCGAAGAAAATTAATATTTTTTTTAAAAAGAAAAGATTCACCATGAAAATTATAGCACTTAGCCAGGGTTCACCATGATTTTATGTCTTTTTAGGGGGGGTTCCTTAAAGTTATCACTGCTTGGAGAAAATCCAAAAAGGATGATTTGTATTTAGGAGGAGAATTGAGTGGTGGATTAGATGGTGACATGGACAATGAGTTTGGTGGATAGTGATATGATGGATTTGGATAAGTGGGATAAGGATAAGAAGGATGTGATAGATGAGGGGATAAGGATGGAATGGATTTCCCTTGTCAAGGGTAGCATAAGGATGACCATAAGATATGCAATTAGGCATGGGGGTGTAGCTTGTGCTAGCAAATGCATGGTCATAAGGTGCTTTCATGCTTATAGATGGGTGAGGGTAGTTTATAGAAAGCTTGTTTTCAATGATTTCATCAAGGTTTTCGATCTCATCTTGGTCAACAAGACTATCACCATCAGAATTGTAAGATGGATTCACGATGTTTGACTTGGATTTGGGATGATGTGATTTTGGATGACTTGATGATTTTAGTTTTGGATTTTGGATTAGAGGGGGTTTGGATTGATTTGGATTAATTGGGATTGGATTGATTAAGGCTAATGTTATATCACACTTAATACTAGGATGAATTTGATTCGATTTAATTAATCAAGGTCAATGATGTATGACACTTTATATTGGTTGGAATTGGATTGATTGGGATTGATTCTGATTAGGCCTAAGGCCCTTAGATGATGGTTTGGATGATTATTTGAAGAGAAAATGATTAATTTTGGATGAAATTGGATGGGGTTGAAAAAGGTTAAGTCCTTAACTAATTTTTTGTTTTCAAAGGATGATTTTTTATTAAGAATGAGGGATTGGATTTTGATTGGGGATGGATAGAGAATAAATGGATGATTGACTTTGGATGAGAGATAATTGGATTGGATAAGGATTTGGGTAGAATGAGATTAGATTCTGGATAGATGTGAATGGGATTAGATAAATAAAAGGATTGGGTTAGAATGATGGTAATGGATGAGATTTGGATGATAGGTTTGGTTAGAGAGGTGGACTAGATAGGTTAGGATGATAATGGACCAATGGATAAGTAAATGAGGTAATTAGGATTAGGTGATGAATTGATTAGAATTAGGGATAGTGGATTATGATGTGGATTGTGGTGAAAATAGATGAAGGATTAAGCTCAATAATGGGATTAAGATTGGGATTGATTTAATGGATGAGATGATTAGGAATAGTGGATAATTGGTTAAGATATGGATAGAATGAGATGATTAATATAATGGTAGGATGGATGAAAGAGGATTATGTGGATATGAGGATTGGATTAAGGTGATGATGGGGTGATTAAGATTCGATTAGGATGGTGCTGGAGAATTGGATTAGGGAAAGTGGATTATGGATGATAAGGGATGATGAATGATGGATGATAAATTAAAGATTGGATTAGGAAGTGATTAGAAGGATGATGGATAGGATTAAGCTCAATGATGGGGGTTGATTAGGAAAACGATGGTGATTAGGGAGGTGGACTAGATGGAAAAGATGGATTGAATAGATTAGGATAAGGACCTTGACTAGATTTGACTAATTGATTGGGATTAGGGTCCTAAATGATGGATTAAGATTGGATTTAATGGATTTGGATGATGAGGATAAGTGATTAGAATGATTGGGATAATTAGATGAATAATTAGGAGGAATTTGGATTGTGATAATGTGGATTAAGAGGAAGTTGGACTTGGATGACTTGGATTAGGAAGAGGTGGATGATTTGGATTTGGATTAAGAGGGGTGCTTGAGAGGTGATTAGGAATGGTTTGTGTTAGTGTGAAAGGAGTCTTTATTCATCTACTTTACTTCTATCTAGTTCCTAGCCTAGTAGACCTATTCGCACTAGCTTAAGTTCACTTAGTGGTTTAGTTGTCTCACCTCATAGACATATGACACATGCTCTCTCACTTGTCCCAAGTGTTCTACATGTGTCACACATCATGGAGGGTCAGTCAGTGTTTGACTCTCACCTTCTCACTTCCTCCTTGTCCTACATATACAAGGAGTTCATTGTACATTCATATACATTTTTATGATAGTTTTAGCTCTTGCTTTGTGTGCTCATCCATCTTGTGGAAGTTTTGGTTATTGCATTCATTTCATTACTGCTCCTATATGGTATCAGAGCCTAGAATCGCAATTACCTTCCCAATTTCAAATTCATCCCGCACATAGCCCTATCATAGGTGTGTCACTCTATTAGTTCATTGGTTGAAAATGCAAAATCTTTTTGCAAAATAAAGATTTGCAGAGATCTTTGTTGCAGATTTGGCAAAAGTTTTCAAGTTTATTGGTCAAAATTCTAGCCTATCAGCCTCTGTTGTCTTCATAGTCGAGGGTTTTCTTTAGTCTGGTTTGGAAGTTTGCTTTTGTGGCATCTAGTGTGGTTTGTTTCAGAGGCACAGTCGCTGGTTTTTAATCTTCTAGTTCGTTGCACTGATCTAGTTCCCTGTTTGGCCCTGTTTTTGGCGATTTTGAATTGTTGAGGGTTTCTGGCTTCTGATGGGAGTTCTTTTGAGTTAAATCTCTCTTTGTAGCATGTTGTGGTATCATCTGTCACAGTCCACATTCATTGACGAGTATTTGGACAGCTATTATAGAGATTTTCATCACCCCACTGTGGATTCAACGCAATCTCTGTTCCAGCATTGACACAGTGAGGGTGAAATTTCTTCATTGGCATCGCAAACCTAATTTACAGGGTCACCTCTCATTTATACAAGTTGCCTTTCATCTCTGTTTGGCTTCAGCCATTCCACATGACATCGTTTGATGGCATTGGTTGCATTTTTTGTTGAAGGTCACAATCTTCATCTTGGACGCAGCTTCTATATTGCTTGGTTGTGCATTTAAACCTGGTCACTGTTTTTTTTGAGGTCAAGGGCTTCATTATTTTTGTTGACACCCAGATCGGCATTCAACTCTACAGCTCAAGGGTCATTGAAATTCGTTGTGGCCGCCCATGATCACAGCGTCTGCAGGCTCTTCAAAGCCAAGCTGAAGTCTTTGTCAATGATGGAAATGGTGACTGTCGGGTATTGAAACCACTGCGGTTTGTAATAGTCAGAAATCTTATCTAATCCCTTGTTTGGGCTTACAAATAGTTGGTTGGTCGCCACCTTTACTCCTGTGGTCACTGTTTATTTGGTCGAGTCACCATTCTCTTCAGGGTGATTGTGTCTTCAGAGGGCTGGGTCATTCAAACACAGGGTCACTATTTTATGACTCAAAATCGCCACTGTTCTTCCTTCACTAGGCTGAAGTCTCTGAGGTCGGTGAAATCCTCAAATGTCATTGCTTCCTATTTCTTGCTTCGTGCAGGTCTTCATGCTGGGGGAGGTCAATCGAGGTTGTTGGTTTCCCATTTGTTTGCAGGTTTAGTTCCAAGGTAATCACCTCCACATTTGGGTCGATTTCTTTCTTCCCAATCTCATGGTTAGGGTTTTATGTTAACATTTGATATTGCAGTTCATGCATTGTACCTGCTAATATTTTATGTTAGCATTCTTTAGTAACATAAACCGCTAACATCTAATGTTTCCATCTATTGTAACTATAACATTTTTTGTAACTTAAACATCAAATGTAACCACTAGAGGCTAAGACTAAACTGCCAGCAACTCGACATTTCTTGTGAGGGTGACCACTTGCTCACCTCAAAAGTGCCTAAAGGGGCTTTTTTTTCATTTTGCCATAACTTTCGCCCACAGAGGCGAAATTAAGCATATTTATAGTCAACGAGAAGCTGGTTCTAGCACTGAACAAAGCTGCGTCGAGATGATTTGGAAATTGTTTCATTTTCTCACACTTTTTTCCCTTCTTTGTATAGCAAGCTAAACAACTCAAAAAACAATTGTATCTTTTGATTGGCAACTTGAAATTGAGTTCCATTTTTTTAGAAAGTGAATTTTTTTTGAGTCTAGTCTATCGGAAATTATTTTTCGCTGCTGTTATGAAGTCCCATTTTTCATTCCAATTAGACGTGCTTAACATACTACTATTATAAAGTGCCTAATTCTCAGGGGGCTTCTTTACAATTTTTAATCAAACTTAGGGTTTTGTAAGGCACAATTTAAGTGCCTCCTTGTGTTTCTCAAGCATGGATCCTAAAATTGATCTGTTAACACCACATAATTCCACACATGGAAAACAAAAATACAACTACTTCTTCAATCTAAAGGGTTATGGAAAATGCTAAATGATCAACAACTGCAACTCAATAGGGAGTATGAACAATTTGTCTATCACAATAAGTTAGATGAGGCAATGGGAATCATTGGCCTCCATGTATCTAATACCCTGCAATTTCATCTAAGCAATTGCACAAATCCTAAGAAAATGTGGGACAAATTTAGTGATTTATTTGGTAAATTTCATGAATTCAAATTACTTCAATTAGATGTTGAATTAACAACTTTGCTTTCTCGACTTCAAGGTTGTGGTAAAACAAAAACAGGTAAGGAATGTGTCTTCTTGGTTTTTTCAAAGTTAAAAGGCCCCTATCAGGTCTTCGCTTCTGCTTTTTACTCTACAATGGATGCACTTGGTTCAACATTTACTATGCCTACTTTTGAACAGTTTTGTGATCGACTCACGAAAGAACAATCTAAATTACTCTCCATGGATTCTAACACTTCTTCAAAAATTCAAGCATTAGTAGTTCATGCATCTAAGGGTAAAGGTAATAAGCATTCAAAATAGTCAAGGGCAAAATCAAATTCAAGCAATGAGAAATCATCTAAGTAGAAGAACAAATTTGATACATCAAACACAACATCTTCTAAGTTAAGTAAAAATTCTATGAAGAAGAAAAGCAAAGGGCCATGTACTTTTTGTGGGATGCAGAATCATTACATTAAGATTTTTCATCCAAGGATTGAGGCTTTGGAAGAAGCCATGAAGAAACACAACATTAATACTCCCAAACCTAGCAAAGGTCATTCCCTTACTGCTACAGGTTTGAATTCATCCACATCAAATTGGATAGTTGACTCAGGAGCCTCACATCACAGTACTCATTTAGTTGATCTTCTTGAGTCTCTTTCTGATAGCACCACTTCTCATATTTCAGTGGGAAACTCTTCATAGATTCTAGTTATGGGGTCAGGTTCAGTTCAGCTAGCAAATGGTTGCATTGAGGATGTCCCCTTTGTTCCTGAGATCTCTACTAATCTTTTCTCCATCTATCAGATATGTCATACTAGGGATTGGAAGACTATTGAGTTTTCTCCACATGATGTTTTTATTTGTGACCTACAGCATCCAGAGAAGATCATTACTTCAGGTAGAGTAGATCATGGTCTAGATTGTACAGGTTTCAATGTTTTGAGACATCTAGTGGTTCATCACACATTACCCATGCAGACTCTTTGAGTCGACTTTGGCATGAGAGGTTTGGGCACCTCAATTATAAGTATCTTCAGCAATTCAGTACACAAGAGATGGTACTTGGTCTCCCTAAGGTTTCATGCACAAAGGGCATTTGTCAAGGTTGTGTGCTTAGCAAACATCATCAGGAACCCTTTCGTAAGGGTAAAGCCCATTGTGCTACTTCCTTACTTGAGTTGGTTCATAGTGACCTCGTGTCATTTCCAACTCCTTCATTTTCTAGAGCCAAGTATGTACTTACTTTCATTGATGACTTCTTTTTCCACACATGGGTGTACTTTCTCAAGTACAAAAGTGATGTATTTAACACTTTTAGGCCTTTTAGGGTGTTCATGGAGAAGCAGTCAGGTTCTTCTATTCAGTAGATACGGACAAATAATGTGGGGAGTATGTGAATCGGGCCTTTCAGGACTATTGCACTGAGCATGATATTTGTCATCCATATTCAGTTCCCTACACTCCTCAGCAGAATAGTGTTGCTGAACGAAAGAACAAAACACTCAAGGAAATGGCAAATTGTATGCTTTAGTCTTGGTCTATGGTCCCAGCTTTTTGGGCTGAAGCAATCAATTGTGCCAACTATATTCAGAACTACACTCCCCACAAGGTAGTTTAGAATATCACTCCAGAGGAGGCTTGGTCAAATATCAAGCCTAATGTTTCCTTCTTCAAGATATTTGGTAGTGAAGCTTGGGCATTCATATCAGATGGTCAGCGTAAGGCAATGGAGAAGAAAAGTCAACCATTCATCTTTGTTGACTATTGTGAGGATGTGAAAGCCTATAGATTGTGGTGGTGCCCACCTAGGTTTTTGGTTTCAAGTATTCATTCGCAGGCCTTTCATGAAAAACCCAAAAAATTTCTAAGTTTTTCGGCCTTCTGGGTTGTTGCTTGTATCTTTGTATGTGCAAGCGCGAATGTACATTGGTGGGCCCAAAGGAGGAGTTCAAATCGGCTTCAAAAAAGTGCAAAAATTAGTTGTATGCATATCAGGCTTGTATGTGCATTTCCAGGCATGCAAAGGTGGTTGTATATTGCAGATTCCTGAAATATTCCCTGCTTGTATGTAAAGGATTGCATGTATTTTTTGTTTGTATGTTCGAATATACATTCGCAATATGCAATAACAATATACAATGGAAAACATGCAAAGGGCACATACAAACGCACATGCAAAGGAAATGTGCAAGGGGGACATACAAAGGTTTCATCGGTGGCAACATACAAAGGTAAATGTATATCAGATATACAAAAAGGAAAACATGCAAAGGTCTTATACATTCGCCACATGCAAGGAAAGATCAGTCGGCGGCATACAAAGGCAGATATGTAAAGTTAATGTGCAAAGGTCAGATACAAAACCTAGGGCCCACCAGTTGCATGAATAGGTGATTGTATGTTTGCACATACAAGGCTGATATACATTCCTAATATACAAGGCCCGGACCCGAAATGAGTATACATTCTGGTTGATAAAGGCAGAAGTCCGATTGCATGTATGTTTTGCTTGTATATTTGCAGTTGTATGTACATGATATACAAGGCAAAGATACAAGGGAGAATATACAAGGCGGACTTGACTGGCAAATCAAATTTGGCAAATTCAGCGTTGAGTCCGCAGTATGTATATTAAGCACATTGTATGTTTAGATATACAAGGAAGAAGAGATACAACCCGGACACGAAAAGAAAATGTGTTGTGGTGGATAAGTGGTTGAGGTCCGTGGGTTGTATATAGCGCATTGTATATACGATATACAGCGGGAGATACAACGAGGTAGATACAAGATGGATTTCAAAGGTAATTTCAATCCGATTGATCACTATGCTGGAATCCGTGTTGTATGTATATGCAATGTACAAGGTAAGATGCAAAGAATGAAGATGCGAGCTGGACCTGATGGTTATTTCAAATTTATTTTATGAAAGGTTTGGGGTCCGCCTTGTATGCGGATGATTGTATGTATATACAATCTCACGTGTACAACCACAAATGCATAAGATGCAATGGTCCCAATAACATAGAGATGCATTTTTTTAGCGACAGAGGACCAATCAGCGGCTGCCATGTGTCCAAAAACAATTGTATGTACATGCTTTTGCATATACAAGGATTTGAAGGTGAAAAAGAGCGGTTGTATGTATGTGTAGTTGCATATACAAGGATTTGAATGTGCATCAGGTGAAAAAAGGTAAAATGGAAGAGGGAAAAGTCAGCGACGAAAAAAAAAAGCTACTTACACGGCGTGATTCTATTAGTCAATGACTTTTCAAAGTGATTTGAGGCCACAAATCTTGGCGAAGAGGAAGGAATCGATGGCCCTAATTCAAAAAACTTCATAGGAGGGATTTCCTTGTATCTACCATCGCATTTTAGGCGGGAAGAACTTCAGAGCATGCAGTTGCTGCATCCCGCGGGTAGGTTGGCCATTTATGGCAAGATCGCTGAGGTATGGGTCTTGATTGATAGGCCAACTACCATATTTGATGAGAAAATCTTCAGGCGGCTGCACACTTCCTGAATTCAATTGCTCCTTCCCTCTTATTCTCCCTGCTACATTGAATGTTTTGGGCGCCATTCTGTGGTGCATTGTATCTGTGTGCATTTTGAGGTGACATTGTACTTAATGCTAAGTGCACATTCTTGCTATAAAAAGCAAATTGTGTTACTCATTTTAGGTTGTTGAAGACTTGGGCAATTTTTTGGAAAAAATAACGAAGATCAGAGCATTTCTTGGTTGTTTTGTCTCTTTTGGAGTTTATGAGTTGCATTTGAATGCACCTTGCACATATTTTCAGTTTCATTGTTGTTTTATATGAAAAATGCAGTATTGCATGTGTTTAGTTGTTTGTCTCCATTTGTTGTATGCATCCCTTCTTTTGAATATGGTTGCTAAGGGTTATTAAGGTTCTAGGATACAGAGTTGCTGTATTGCATGCTTGATCTCCAACTTCCATTCAAGGAGTGGATTAAACTGTTTTAAGTTAAGTATGAAGAAGATTGTATGTCAACCAGGATATTTGTAAGTAGAGACAGCTAAATACTCAATCTTGGGTGGTGTTTGTAAGGCAAATACTAGTCCTAACCCCTTGAAACTTGAATGCCAGTGCAAATCATTCTCTTGTATATGTCTAGTTGACTCCTTGCCCTAAGATAAGCACCGGTCTGCCCTTGTGTAGTAGTTATGATCTAAAATCCCCTGTCTTGCATCTAAAACATAAAACAAGTCATTTCAAAACTTCAACCGGTTAGTTTGTAGGAGTAGAAATAGGACCCCTGCATACTCTCATCCACAACCAGTTAGATATGTCCAAGAACATTGCCAACCTTGTGATCTATCACACAAATCTTGGTCCAAACATGAGAGTATTCTACCTGTTATTGTAAAGCTAAATCTTTCTGTCATTGGGCGAGTCAAGGTTAAATCTTTAGCTATAGGGATACCCCCTTTGGTGTGGTAGAACCAGAAGTGAAGGGGAGGTAGCTCACGCAACCTCTCCTATTTGTTGGCCGAATCTGCCTGTGCATTGGAACTAGCAAACCCTCTGTCGATTCGGAGAGAAAGAACCAACAGGTTGTTTGATCATATTACTTGAGATGTCTTCTTTCGAAAAGATGTCCAGTTTGATGAGTCTTTCCCACATATGGATCCTCCATCCACTTATTCTTCCTTACTACCTACTCTACCCTATTCATCTCATGAGGATACCTTAGCACTTGAGGATCATGTAGATACTGGTCCTAATCCACCATCTCCGCCACCTCCTCCACCACTTCCACCTCCACCCACTCATGTTTTACCTAAATGGGTGTGTAGTACTATTCAAGAGGTTGGATCTTTTGCTAATGATCCTATGACTTCTCGTCGCACTCGCTCATAGACTTCTATCTCTAGTCTTCTGAGTCTCCGGAGCCGCAACTATGAGTCCAAATTTGGCACGTTTTTAGAAGAATGACAAGGTCAATGCTCTGGTATAACTTTTTGACAAATTTTGGTGTGAAGGAAATAGTGCCAAGGTTAAGTCCAAATAGTCTAGAACATGCTATAGGAAGGAGCACTAGGTTGAGCACAAAACATAACGTGAAATTGCAAGGTATGTAATTTTTAATATTACATTAACTCAATGATATTTATGGAAGCAATAAAAATGATAGTATAATAATAAAGAATATTTATCATTTAGGAAATCAAGAATTTTGAAAATCTTAGAAATAATTTGATTGGGTAAGAAAAATGGATGGTAAAAACTTAAGGTGAAACTAAACTTAATGATATTTATGGAAGCAATAAAAAATGATAGTGCAATAAAGAAACATATTTATCAACATATTAGGAGGATAGAAAATATGGTGATTGATTTAAAAGTCAATTAGTAGGTGGAAGAGTTGGGAAAGATAGTTTATACCCATCCTTTTCCCTCTAATAAATTAAAACTAATATCTAAACACTAGGGCAAAAAGGAAGAGCTTGATCTTTAGTAAAATTTCTAATCTTGAAATAAAAAATAGGAAAGGCTTCTATTGATATTTTTTTGAGTTTAATATCCTTTTCATGTTTGAATCAAATGGAGTAATGATTAAAGAAGAGAGTGATGTATAAATGATGAAAGATACTACTATTTATGTTTTCTAATCTCTAACAATTGAAATATGTTTGTAATTGAATAAAGATATCCTTACGTGCAAAAATAGATACTTGAATTTGATTTTTAAGTTTATCTTTTCCTTTTCCTAGTTTGGTTAGTTAACACCAACTACGGTTTGATGAGCACACGGTTATATTGAGAGGAGGGGGTGAATCAATATAATGCAAACTTTTACTTTTCCAAACTTAATCATTCACAGCAACTACACATATACAAGATCTAAAAATTAAGAACACAAAGAGAACACATGATTTACGTGGAAACCCTTGCGGGAGACAACCACAGCAAAATATTGCTTTTATATATCGATCTTCTTGTAGGCACCAACCTACTTCTCTTTACAAGTCTTCTTTTGTAGGCACCAATCCACTGGAGACACCAATCTCCACAACTGAGCACCAACCCAGCTAAGCACCAACCTACGAATTCTTTAATGGATGATATGTCTTATGAATGTTGATACACTTCTTCTTACAAATCTGATCACAACCCACACAATATATTTCTTCACAAATTTGATCCAAATCATGCACAAACTCTTTTCATAAATCTGATTGAAATCATGACAATATCTTCTCATAAATTTCAGCCTTTATATCTGCCCAAACTCTTCTTTATCACATCATATTATTCCTCTATATTTCTACCTCTCACTTCTTTATAATTCTGCCATAAATCTTCCTTACAAATCTGCCTTCTACTCTCTCATATAAATAGATATAAATCTGAATTACACTTCATTTTCCTACCTTTATCTCTTCTAGATCTCCTCTTCACATTAGATATTATTCATTTCTTTCTTTCTTTCAAACTCCCTCCTTATCTCTCCTTATCTCTCCTTATATATCTCTCCTTATATATCTTAAAGGTTCTAAGTAAGAGATGCAACCATTCCCAAACAAGGCAATTCTTCACAAAACAAACACTTTTTAACAAAAGCCACACCACACCTTGCGACATCGCAGCTGGTCATAAAAACACATCGCACCACTCTTAATCGCATTACTTGTGTGTTAAGAATAAGAGTTTTTTGTCTTATTATATGTGGCACTCCATTCAAAAGGAGGTCGGCCACTTTATCACATGTAAAACACACCTCTTGTAATTATTTATTAATAAGACATTTTGTCTTATTAAACCCCTTTCATGTAGTTAGTCGGCCACATAAGTATTTTTTATTGTTCTTCAAACTGTGACTTATAGACATGGTCGTTGCTTTAATAAATTACTTCACATATCAATCTACTGCCCCTTCTATTGATCTTCATCGCTGCCCATAATCATATCATACTTGGGTGATCAAATAAATACATATACGTGCCAGCATCAGTTATATGTAATTTTAGTCTTCTCCAACCTTAAGCGATCGGCCTCTATGTAAATTCCATCTACCATACTTTAAGAAGTCGGCCATAATAGAATTGGTTAATTCCTTTACCACCATAATTGAGGTCGTCCATCTTTTGCAATCTTCATAGAGACTTCATAATTTATTATTTCTAGGATATGATGGAATCTTCAGCATTTCCTTTATTTCTCATTGTTGGCCAGGTATAGGAATTGAAGAATGGTGATATAGTGGCATTTGGCCATTTACAAAAAATTCCTTGGACAACGATTATGCTTTGACATTAATGACAACATTTACACCTTAAATTCAATGATATTTCTACGTTGACATCATTGATAACCATTTCCTATATTATCATCTATTTATTAATGATGACAATCATGACTACCTTCTTGACATCAATGACAACATGTCTAACAAGGTTATTATCTCAACCAACAATAATTTAGGGGCTTGGATTTGTTAACCCTAGATACCTTTAACAAAAAGATATCAATTCAAAGTCTCAATTTTTATTTTTGTTGTAGACAACACCTTATAATGAAAGGGTGAAATTCTATTCCCCCTTTTACTAAAGGAAATCTTAAGTTACCCCTAACTAATGAAATCACATGAAGTTGTTTTCTTTAAAACTTAATATGACTTGTGGTCATGATAATCATAATGGACATGATATTGATGTTCTATATTACCTTACAAAAAATTTTGTCATGTAGACTTTCATTTAGCCATGTCCTTGATAAAGGCGTGTCTTCTTGTCTAGGTTGTATTGAATGTGAGTGGATGACAAACACCTATTAATAGGTCATATGTTCATTGTAGATTCATTTTTGCCTGTTATTCTCAATGACTATAAATTGTGTTGAGTGAAAATGGTATGCATGTACCTTAAGTTACTACTATAACCAATTTTAATTTTTTTTATGCACAATGAATGTTGAAATTCTGATTTTTTTTGCCTAAAAATTGTTTAATTCCCTAATTAGATTACTTTCAAACTTATAGTAAAATATCAATAGTCTAGTGTAGAAATTTTGACATTTGGAAAAGATAAAAACCTACACTCAAGAATGGCCTCTTTCTCCATAATTTTAAGACTCCCAACCCTCCATTTTCAACTTTCACACATCCAAAGAAACATCAAAATTTTGGCCTATCATTGCAATGATTGCATGCACATACCACTATGCTCGAATATGCTTTAGAGAATGTTATGGTGTATGTTAATCTCATGGTATTAGAATATGTCCTATGTAATTGTAAGGACAAGTCAAGTACAAATTGTCTAAATTACACCTAGATTAATATTTTATATTGAATATAGGTAGGGTCAATGTAAGATTTTCTATGTGAAATAAAATATCTCCCAATAGTTATTTAAATCCATCAAAGTTGATCTCTCGTTTATTTGTGAAAAAAAAGAACCTAATAATTTGTAGAGATGTGGAATCTTTGCCCATAACGAAATATATATCAATGTGTTTCAAGTAAAAGTCTCAATAAGAAGTCATAAAGACCACATTATCTCTTAGATTGATTCCTCCTAGGTCAATATTTATGGGCAGAAATAAAAAAGTGTTGTGAAACAACAAAATTAAACTAAATATGGACACTAAAATATTTGGTCTTCTCCCAAACCATGTGCCTCTCACATGTGTCAAATGAAGTGTTTTTACATGTTCCCTTGTTTCAATTTCAAATTGCTTTGTGTCATTTCTAGACCACTAATTATCGTTGTTTGCATTCACTTTCATACAAGAGAAGAAGTGTGTTCGTAGTGTGGGATGTCATGTGCCAAACTATTTTTTTTTTTAATTCATAAGCTTCAAATAACTAAATTAATTTGTGTATTTATCTAAATTATAGAGTTTATCACCTAGCTAAAACAAACTAGCTAGCATTTGAGTCCATGTCCTTCTAAATATTAATCTAGGTGTCTACCGATTAGGCCAATTCAATTTTGTTAGGTAATAAACATGATATTCCAAATACATTTACATAAATACCTTCTTTATTAGCAATGCATCTAATTAATACAGAACAAATTCTATCATTATTTTTTATTTGCATTGGAATTTTCTCTAATAGTCTTTGTTCTTTTTTAACATCTCCTCATGAGGTGTGTCCACCTCATTACAATTCCACCCTCCTTGAATTCATTAGTCCCAATCAAATAAATAATGAAGGGTGTTAAAGTATGTTAATAACCCTACAGACAACATCCTTAAAAATAATATAATTCCATTGCAATAAATAATTTGTGATGACTTTGTTCCTTAATTTTCTACCTTTGGTGGCTAGGATGCTCTCAAGGATTAGATAAACTTCCCTTCCTCATCAAGGGACAATCAAAGAAGCTATTGAATTTTGATCAGATGCATTTTTTCCAAATTAGAGACAAGAAAGGTGTCATGTGTGTTGGCACAAGCAAGGAACTCTAGTTTATAAGTTATCACTCCAACTCATTAAAGAATAGTGAATGGACCATAATACTTGAAGATAGTTTCTCTATGTTAGCACTAAAAGGAACCACTAGGTTAAAAGCTACAACTCTAACTCATTAAAGAATAGTGATTGGACCATAATACTTGGGACATAGTTTCTTTATTGTCTCCTCCTTGAGAGTGGTTTTTTATGAATATAAGAGAAATTAGAAAGACAAGAAAACATGAAAGATACTCAAACAAAGGAGATTTATACTTTCAAAGTCCTCCAATCTCCTTCACTCCTTGATAAGGTGGAGGATCTTGCACTCAAGTAGCTTCTAGCTTTACCCAAGTTAATGAAGTATGAATGTGGATTGCTCTTAAGTCAACACAATAAAGATTTGATGAGAGATAGTTTGATAAAAGGATTTGATGGAGATGGGGATGAAAGAGATATTTGGTTATGGATCAGTGAGTTGGGATTTTGGCATTATGAGGATATGGAAGACTTGTTGGGGAGAGATTTTGGCATGGTTTTGATGCTATTGAATGTTATGAAAATGGCTTAGGATGACCTTGTATTTATAGGTAAATTTGGAGGGATTTAAATCCAATGGCTGGGATTCAAATTTGGAATCAACGGTTGAGATGAGAGGATGAGATCAAGGGCTTAGATCTCATCAACAAAATTGGATGATTGAGATTAAATGTGAATTTTAAATTCACACTGGGAAGGATGAGGAATGAATTAAAAATTCATTTCCATGGAATAGTGTGAGGATGATGTGGACTTGTCAATGAATTAAAAATTCATTTTTGTGGAGTGTTTGAATAAAAAATTAAGTTTTATTGAGGAGTGTGTTGGCATGTGACACGTGGATGCATTTAGCAATCACATGTGTGAGCTCATTTCATGGAGAAAATCTCTAACATAAAAAGGGAAAGATGATGTGTAAGGGTCATGTGACTCATTTGAATAAAAAAAATTCTTTTTGTTCGAATGGTGTGGGAAAGGGTGTTAAGTGTGATTTGACCAAGTTAATCATGTGATTAACTTAATTAATGTGGCTGGACAAAATTAGTGAGGAGGCTAATCAAGGGTTAAAATTAATTAAATAAGGGTTTATTTAATTAATTTTGTTCTAGGGGTCATGTAGGCTAGGGTAGTTAATTAAATAATTAATATTTAATCAACTAGGCTAGGTTTAGGCTATAGGATAGGGTAGATTAATTAAATAAGCATGTTTTACTTAATTAATCAAAATTAGGTGATAGAGAAATTAACTAAATAAGTATTGAGAATATTTATTTAATTAATGAGGGATAGTGCTGTCTAAGGTGTTGTAATAAATTAATCAAATTAAATCATTACAAGGGATGGATGAAGATGAATGGTTAGGGATGAATGGCTAGAGATAAATTAAACAAATTGGATTTATTTAATTAATTAGTAGAAGGGATAAGTTAGTGAAGTGAGGATGCGAGAAAGTGTCTTGCGAGGCAAGTTAGTTTCAGGTGTCTACATTTTGCCCCTCTTTGAAATGGTGTTGCGGTTAAGTAACATTCTTTCAAAGAAGTTTAAGATATAGAGTTGGTTTGGATAGAAAAATATTTTGGTTTAGAATAATAAGATTAGGTTTAGGGATGATGGTAAGGGTGATGCCCCCTCGAGAGGGCAGGCGGGTTGTGAGAACACGGGTGCGCTCTCGAAATGGATGAACATGTTGATAAAGGGGATGGAGGATAAGGGGGTGTGATTATAAAGGATGTGGATAGGTGATGATAAGTTGATTTTGGATATTGGATAAATTGGAAATGGATGATTATGGTCTTGATATGATAGAGCAATCTTGGGTTTGTTATAGAAAAGGGGATATTTTCACCAAGGTATAGAAGACCAAGGAGATGATGTACATCCACCATTTGCATGGACTAGACATGCATACAAGAGGGTGATCCCATGCAAGCCCAAGATAGTACAACCTTGTGTAAACAAGGGAAGGGGAAGGGGACTCATAGCATAAGCCCTTAATACACAAAATATATGATGAACCTTAGATGTACAAAGAGATCAATATGCTAGAACTGACCCTACAATTCACAAGATATGAATACTAGCTTGTAGTAATGAGACCAACCCACAAGCAAAACATACAAAAACAAAAACTATGACCCATTCTAGATGTTTTCACCACATATCATGTGTTGGGTCCCAAAATGACTACAACACAAAACTCTAAAACATTTCTAAATCACCTAGACCAAGGATTGTCATTAGGGTGATAGAAAGAGGTTTATCAACAAGTTATGGGTGATTTTGGCCAACTAATAGGAGTGGGTAGACTCCTCTGCTCTTTGAGCTCAGCTTAAACTCTGGAGGGATATTCCAAGAGGTATACCTAAGTAGGTATTAACATCAAACCAGATGAACAAATAAAATATATGAACAACCAAACCCAAATCGTTGTCCTGGACCCAAAGACTGTCATTGAACCAAGAACAATTGGTTGTCACAAAACCCCTATATAGCTAATTCAACTATGCGAATGTACATGCACAAGAAAGATGGTTTTTTCCCCTAAACCACGGTTGATTGATTTTTTTGATTTAAAGAGTGATTGATCCCTCTCCAATATGGACCGGTGCATACTCCCTTGGGCAACAGAGTCATAGAATGCAAGGAGGAAAGAAAATATATAGTAGATGATCAATGGAACTAGACATATATTCAAATATGTGACTTTAATAGATTTTCATTTGATGGACATACTTAATAATTCAAAAGAGAACTGCAATGACTCATATGCAACAAAAGAATGGCAAATACAAAGCCTTGTATTAACTTGGATGCTATCACACACCTCCAAACCTTAGTTACAATCATACCAGCAAATGTGGTAAGGGAAAACATATACATGTGATTATACCTTTGCCAAAATCATTACAAACTCCCATGAAGACATTCCATTACATTCATATCTGATTTACACAACCTTCCTACACTATGTTGAATACATCCCTTCACTTACAAACCAGCCTAACGTGATTTGATGCTAGAAAATACTCCTTATGCACTTCCAGACCAGACAATTGGTTCGGCAACCAACCCTAAAAACATCTTTTTTATCATGTATATATAGCAATCCTTTCTTACTATGCAGCATAGGGCGTTGGAAACTGGTCAACAAGGAACCCATGCAGCATTAAAGTTAGGCCCATGGAAATGTCAGAAAATCTGCATGTTTGGAAAGGAAGCCCACACCCTGACAATACTAAAAATGTCAAAAGAAGATTGCTTGCACTCTTTATGTACTAGGAACAATAAAGGGGGAAGGTTCCAATCCTTTCCATGACACCTACAACATCTAACATATCCAATTTGTTCTCCAAGAGTACCTATGCATTGAAGAATTTTACTATGTCAACCACCTGTCTGACACTATTCTGTAGAATCATTAATTTCTGGGTACAAATCAGCCTGTACAATCCTCTTTGCACTGGGCACATTTTCCTATCTTTATCAACCTTTTTTCCTTATCACAAACTCCTTTCATTTCCCTCTTCTCCTTGCTTTGTTGGTAAACTCACTTTTACAAACCATGGGAAACACCCCCTTTTTTTGGCACTTAATCTTCATTTTCGGCCTCCTTTGTGTGTTGTCGACAAATCTTCATTTTTCTGAACTTCCCCATTTCTCTGCCCTTTTTCTTTTTTTCTCACCTTCCTATCACCTTATTAGCAATCAGGGAATCAGGAAAAAGACAAACTCATGAACCAAGTTCGTAAGTTCAGGAAATTGTTGATTTGTTGATAAAGGGCAGAAAAGATCATTTTTTTTCTAAGGGAGGAAAACAAAGACAAGGGGAAACATTATACTTAGAATATTTTGGAAAAACCTCTAAATAATTGTCTCAGATCATATCTAAATGAGGGGTTTTGATTGCAAAGGCAAAACTGGGAAACTTGATGGATTTTCACTTGATGGATTTTCAGGGCAAAATAATGCATTTTGGGAGCTGGTTTTTTCGAGCACCAACACTGGCTCTGGTTGGGGACGTGGCAAACTTGGCACAACAAGAATCTAGGATATCTTCGAGTAAACCAAAACACAAAAACACAAAGGGAAAAACATAAAACATATTTACAGGGTAACATACAGTCAAAAGACTGCATCTAAAATTTTGAGACACTACAGACCAACCCTATAGAAAATTGGTGAAGCTACTTGCCCCTATAAAAGACAAGACTATTGAAGGAGCTAATCTCCCTCAATCTTTTGCTGCACTGATCACCCACATCAGCAATAATTTTTTTTTGCATGCATGCACATACAAACTACAGACATTCATATCATCATGCTGAAGATGGAAATAATTATCACCAGGACAAGGCAGTTATAGATAATATGGCTTATCATCCTGTTGAATCACATAGAAGTACTCACCTTAAAGTTCCATGTTAGCATGATGCATTTATGGATCTGTATAAATATCAACATGAAGAAAAATATCAAACTGATAAGAATCCAACTCATGTGTGGTCTCATGTTGGGCCAAGTTATGTGGTTGTTCAAATTCTTGCAACCCAACTGCACCACAAATGCTAATGTGCTCCTCCATGACTGAATCAAAGGTATGGTTCAAATCCAATTTTGCATTATTATCATATAGATCAGAAATTTGAGGCACTTCAAGTGAAGACTCACAATCTTCAAGTTGGCTCTCTATTTCATACTCCTTGACACACTCTTCTGTGTAAAACCTGATGCTGAGGAAATCACTAATGATTTTCTCCTCTTTACCCTCAAAATCACTTGTAGTTGTAGTAGTGTTTGCATGATGTCCAATTGAAGCATAATCCACATCATCCTCATGAAAACAAGCATTAATGGCCTCAATGTCATCATTAGGGATAAATAAGGGTAACACACTAAACAAGAGACTAGTCTCATGTTCACCCTCAAGATCACTTTGTACACATTCCTCCCTATCCACTTGGTGTCCACAAGTAGCTGGGTCATATATCATATGATTCTCCACTTTTAAAGCTGACATCTCAAATTCACTGAACTCTAATTCATTTTCAAAAAGAGGATTATCTATGCACCAATGATGATCATAAGTCATGCCATCTGATGGACTTGCATGCACTTCATAAAGGACATTATGTCTTATGCTCATCCCTTCATCATTATTTGCTTCATCAATGCATGTATGCTCTATATAAACAACTACATGAGTTGAGTCATTCAATTTTTTATTTTTCATACATACCTTCCAGGTGGTCCACGATACTACAACAAGCAACAGGGTCATAGCTCTCTTCACCATATTGGAAATCATCATTGATTTTCTCATCTTCATCATCCACTGATGATTGATCCAATTGAAGGTAGGTGCAGTCACTACTATTTTCATCTAAATTGTTGTCATACACTGCACTAGCACCTTCTCCCACCCTTCTGCACACACAATCATCACTTGACATTATACTTGGATCATACAAAGCATCCATGTCCTTGTTGCCTACAACATGTTCATTACCAGCCAACTCTACATCTGAGGATAGAGATTTTGCAATCATATCCCTCTTAACTCTGTCAACATAATTAATGAACAAGTATGTCTATTGCATACTCATTAGATTGAACTCTTCTCATATAGAACTTGAGCCTAAAGTATCATCATAAGCTCTCAAATACATGTCAATACAAACAGGAAGATCAAGCATCAAATCCTCCGGGATATGGGACAACGCCACTGCAAATCTATGGCTGAGCTCCATGCTAGACTCTCCTTCCTGCCTTCTAATATCTTCTAGTTCTTGGACAAGAAATATAGGGTCTAAACTACTTGCAAAGTCTTCAAATACAACCACTAATTGGTCCCAGGAAGCAAAATGCTAGTTAGGGAAACTAACCAGCCACTTTCTTGCCACACCACCTAGGGATCTAACAAAGAATCTCATCCACATCTGTGTCTTCAAACTGGAACTTGTCCATGAAGTCTGAAAATGCCTCAATATGTGCCTTCCCATCATAAACCTCACACCCGTCAAATAATGACATCTGATAGTAAATATTTTTAGGCATGGATTGCTTTTCATAATTGACCCATGAGAGGTTGTTTGTATGTATTTTCATTTGCAATAGGAGGCCGAGGGAAAGAGCAATTAGGAACAACATGAAGGGAATTGGACTGCGGTCCAGATTGACGTAGCTTGATTTGGCTTACTAATTCTTTTTCTTGCTGCAACAAAGACTCAAGCAACAAATTTTCTTTTTCAATTTCATACTACAGCCTAGTTGATTCATTTTGATTATGCAAGGGTGCAAATAGGTTTGGGTTTGTATAACTTGTAGAGTTATGATTGGAAAGTGCATTGTTCAGATGGTCAAAAGCCATATAATTCCTAGGGTCTGCAACATAAGAAGATGCATAGGAAGGAGCCTCCCTAGGGTATACATGTTCATACCAATTAGCCATGACTGACTACAAACCACTTGTGCAAGAAAAATGAGAGCAAATAACATGTTCCTTTGCTAAGAAACAAACCATGGTCAAAGCTGGAAGAAAAACATGTACCTTAACCAATTGTAATCTCTTTGAAATGTGCACACAATAGCAACATTTTATTTTCTTTTGATAGCAGAGTCGCCAGCTCACTGAATTATGAAAACCCTTGAAGTGTCACTGATCTTCGAGGCCACAAAATAAGTCTAGGTTATCCAACCAACAGAGTCTTCAAATTCTTCTCAACCTAGCAACGTCACCAATTTGTTGGGTCCCAAAATGACTATAGCACAAAACTCTAAAACATTTCTAAATCACCTAGGCTAGGAATTGTTGTCAGGGTGATAAAAAGAGGTTTATCAACAAGTTAGGGGCAATTTTGGCCAACTAACAGGAGTAGGTAGACTCCTCTGCTCTTTGAGCTTAGCTTAAACTCTGGAGGGATATTCCAAGGGGTATACCTAAGTAGGTATTAACATCAAACCAGATGAACAACTAAAATATATGAACAATCAAACCCAAATCATTGTCTTGGCCCCAAAGACTGTCACTAAACCAAGAACAATTGGTTGTCACAAAACCCCTATATAGTTGATTCAACTGAGCGAATGTACATGCAGAGGAAAGATTTTTTTTTCCCCTAAACCACATGTGAATGATTTGTTTGATTTAAAGAGTGATTGATCCCTCTTCAATATGGATCGGTGCCTACTCCATTGGGCAACAGAGTCATAGAATGCAAGGAGGAAAGAAAATATATAGCAAATGATCAATGGAACTAGACATATATTTAAATATATGACTTTAATAGATTTTCATGTGATGGACATACTTAATGATCCAAAAGAGAACTACAACGACTCATATACAACAAAAGAATGGATAATATAAAGCCTTGTATTAACTTGGATGTTGTCACACACCTCCAAACCTTAGTTATAATCATACCAGCAAATGTGGTAAGGGAAAACATATAACTGCGATTATACATTTTCCAAAATCATTACAAACTCCTGTGGAGACATTCCATTACATTCATATCTGCTTTACAAAACCTTCCTACACTATGTTGAATACATCCCTTCACTTATAGACCAAACGAATGTGATTTGATGCCAGAAAATACTCCTTAGGCGCTTCCAGACTAGACAATTGGTTTAGCGACCAACCATAAAAATAGCTTTTTTATCATGTATATATAGTAATCTTTTCTTACTATGCAGCCTAGGGCACTGGAAAACTAGTCAACAAGGAACCCCTGCTACATTAAAGTCAGGCCCATGGTAATGTCAGAACATCTACATGTTTGGAAAGAAAGCCCACACCCTGACAATATTGAAAATATTAGAAGAAGATTGTTTGCACTCTTTGTGTACCAGGAACAATAGAGATGGAAGGTTCCAATCCTTTCCATGACACCTGCAATATCTGACATAAATTTTTCCTCCAAGAGTATCTGTGCATTGAAGAATTTTACTATATCAAACACCTGCATGGCACTATTTTGCAGAATCATTAATTTCTGGGTACAAATCAACCTTCACAATCCTCTCTTTACTGGGCACATTTTCATATCTTTATCGGCCTTTTTCCTTATCATAAACTCCTTTCATTTCCTTCTTCTACTCACTTTGTCGGCAAACTTTCACTTTTACGAACCATGGAAACACCCCCTTTTGTTTGGCAATTGATCTTTATTTTTGGTCTCCTTTGTGACTTATCAGAAAATCTTCATTTTCATGAACTTCCCCATTTCTCCATCCTTTTCCTTTTTTTCTCACCTTCCTATCGTCTTATTGGAAAATCGGGGAATCGGGAAAAAGACAAACTCACGAACCAAGTTTGTAAGTTCAGGAAATTGCTGATTCACCGATAAAAGGCAGAAAAGACCAATTTTTTTCTAAGGGAGGAAAACAAAGACAAGGGGAAATATTATATTCAGAATATTTTGGAAAAACCCCTAAAAAATTGTCTCAGATCATATCTAAATGAGGGGTTTTGATTGCAAAGGCAAAACTGGGAAATTTGATGGATTTTTGGGGCAAAATAATGCATTTTGGGAGCTAGTTTTTTCGGGCACCAACACCATGATATAGTGAGATTAAGGTCGTTTTGATGTGATCTTCAAATAGGACAAAAATAAAAATCCATAACCAAAAGACCAATTGACCAAACAAACAACCATTGTATCTCTTGCCAAGATGGATGATGATTGATGGATTTTGCCTATTGTAGGAACGATATATCTGTTAAGGTGGGAATCGATGGATAATTAGATCATGGCCATTGTAGGAACGATATATCCTCGGGCATGGTTTTGATAGTTGATGTTGTAAGATTGGCGCAAGATATTATGGTTACAAGTTGTGGTTGATGTTGGTTTGATAGTTGATTTTTGTTAAGGGATGATGCTTTGATAGCTGATGTAATGCTTTGGATATTGCATTTGGATCTAGTGTAATATTAGGGTATAGAGATGATCCAAGTGGGTTGGATGGGTGCATCTTATGTACCTGAGTACTGGAAACTTCTTTTGTATTCCATACTGCCTGCATACCCTGTATCCATGAGATCAAGGCACATTAAGATGCGGGTGATGATGATATATAGTTTTGATTTGTGAAGATGACATGGGATGGTTCGAGATGGCTTGGATGATGTTGATGTAGTATAGAATGTTGATGTAGGATGATCTTTTTGGAATGGATATTTTTGGGATGTTTTTGGGATTTTGTAGATTTTTTTAATGTTTTTGGATTTTTGGATATTTTGATTTTTTTGGATTTTGAATGTTTTGGATAGGGTATGGTTTTATTATAAGATGGAATTGGGTTACATTTAGATAGCCATTGCACTAGATACAAATGACAAGGGAACACCAAGTCTAGAGATGAGGGTGATGGGGTTGGATAGGGGGATTGGTGATGATGGACATGCAATTCATGATCTAGATGGATGGAAGATAGAGATAAGGGATAGGATATGATAGATGGATGGGGGGTTTAAGGATTTTCTTCAAAGACTATGTTGCATAGGAATCATATGCCCCACTCTAGGTGTGATGCTTAGGATTTTGCATGATGGGTGAATGCTTAAAAGGATGAATGTACTTTGTAGTAGATAGATGGATTAAGGATATACTTGGAAAGGGGTGTAAGCCAAGAGGTGTCCAAAGCATGTTTTCATATTTTTATCCAATCTTTATCAAGATCTAAGGAGGAAGATATAGTAGATAGGATGGATGGGAGACGATAGGATAGATAGGAAGATGGCAAATAGGAATATGATAGGATAGGGAGATGGATAGGATATGGATAAGGATGTTATGGATGTGGATGAAGAGTATGATTTTGCCCCAAAGTATGGGACACAAAATGAATGGAGAAAGGATTACGCATGACGGACACAAGGGGTTTTCATCATGGTACTTTCCCAAGGTGCCACAAGGAGTGGTTTTCACCATTGGAGTGATTTTTTGAATTTTTGATTTTTTTTATTTTTTTGTTTTTTTTTTTATTTTTTTGCTTTTTTGGATTGAAAGGGGGACTCTAGCGTCTGTTTCCTCAGAAAGGAGGATGTTGTCCCATGTTGGATAGTTGGTATATAGGAGAAGATGAAATGGATGATGGCTAGTGGATGATGACATGGATCATGGATGAATATAGGTTGATGGATTATATGGATTATGATGTGGATTATGCAAAAGCATGGACCATAGGGATGTGATGAGGAAGTTATGGTTGAGGAGAACCATAACCAACGGTTGCACACACCATGATTTATTTTTAAGATTATATTTTGGATTTGGGGTGGGTAGTAATGGGGATTGGGATAGGAGGTTTTTGGTGGTCGATTTGGGGTTTTAGGGATCCAAATGGACTTAGGAATTATGGGATTTTGAGATGGGAAGCAGGATGTTTGGGATTTTTGGGTTTTGGATTGAGATGTGGATGCCTCATTTTATTTACTTGCTTTTTTTGGGGGACCCACACCTTTTTTATTTTTTCTTTTTCTTTTGATGGTATGGGCATTGATAGCCTTTTGGATTTTCCATTTTGCATGGATGGTATAGCTTCTTTAGGCTTTTGTGGAGTTTTTGCTTTATGTAAGGAGGCATTAGAATTATTCTGATGGAATCCCTTGGATTTGATGGAAGCTTCATGTTTGGATGATGTGTTCTTTTGTTGATCATGATGAAGGATTTTAGGGGATCGGGGATTATGGGATGGGGATTTATAGATGGGAGTTGGAAGGATAGGGGGATAAGGGGATGAAGATTTATGGGATGAATATTTATGGATAGGAGTTGGAAGGATGGGAGGATAAGGGGATTTAAGAATGGGGATATTAGGAGTTGGGAGTAGTGGAGGTAAGTTTGATGGAAGAAGATGTATGGTCGCATGCTTTTGCTCATGATATGAAGATGGAGGAGGGATGGCGATATATGATTTGGAGGTGTGATGAGGTGCACCGGATTTGAAGTTAGAAGAAGATGGTTTATGAGGTTTGTGAGTGTTACCTACATGGGTGGATTGTGTTTCTTGGGATGTATAGCCAAGGCCATGCAAGGATGGATGGAATGTGGTATAGATGGGCTCCAAGATGCCTTGTTCATGAAGGCCTAAACCTTTTCCTTGATAGTTCATATTTTGGAGTATGCAACATGCAATGGGATGTTTGGTGCTTTGGAAACAAGATGTGAGTCCATTATTTGTTTGGGAAGGATAGGTGGTGGATGGGAGTTGTTCACCTCCTATGAGGGAGCCACCACGGATGAAGGTGTTTTTTCCAAGTGGATAAGAGGATGGATTTGGGATGGGATTTGTAGGTGGTGATAAAGGATCCATGGGGGATGATAAAGGGGTGATAGAAGATGGGGTGGGATCAATATGGGATGTTGTGGTAGAAGTTAAAGGGTTGGTGTGGATAGGGTGATCATTAGATGGGAGGGGATTGGGGGTGGGATTAGATAGGATGCTTAGATCTTGATTAGGATAGAGGGTTGATGCTTCAACATGCTTTGGATTTTACTTTGGGCATAGCTCTTATGTTTGCGTGGAAGTGGAAGCGATTTGGATAGATGTGATAGGTTCTTGGATGGGCTTGGTAGATGTTGGACTACATGATGGCACTTGACTTGTGCTTATGGTAGAAGATGATGGCAAATGATTCCTTGATAATAGCCAATGGATGACATCCTTCATGAGTTTATGGGTTGATGGATTAGGAGAGGCATGAGGTAGATAATATAATGGATGGATAATGATAGTCGATGTTGTAGGATTAGGATTAGGATTGGGTGAAGGGATAATAGGATTGGATAGTGGTGTTTCTTGGATGGGCTCTAGGGTAGGTGTTGGATTGCATGGTAGTGTTGGGGAGGCATGAGATGCCATAAGATGAGTGGATTTGGAAGGCTCCATAGCTTTTATTTTATTTTTGGCTAACATTCTTTGGAGGAGAAGCTTCAAGGAATCTTTGGTTAATGGCTTAGGATTTGGAATGTTTGATGGTGGACTAGATGGTGGATGAATGATAGGGATTGATGGATTGGGAGATACATAGGGTGATGGATTAAGGTTGATAAAGTTAGAGGGATATTGTAATGGAGGGATTGGAGGGATTAATGGATTGTAAGGTGGTGGATGCACATGGGGAAATGGTTGTTGATGTAAGTTTTGAATTTCGACCATGAGGTGTGCTAGGTTGGTGTTTGCTTGATCAAAGTTAGCATGACTAAGGTTGGGGGATGGATAAGTTGGAGGTATTGATTGGATGGATAGGTATGATGGTGTGGATACATAAGGGGATGAATATTGCTATGAGTTTGATGGGGATAAGGGTTGATATGATGTTAAAGGTTGATATGATGTTGATGGGATGGATATGTAGGGTGTTGATGAGGATGAAATAGGAGTTTGAGAATCTCCAATGATGAGGTGTGCTAAGGGTATATCACTAATGACATTTTTGCATTTTTCCTTAGCATTAGGATCAATATTTTCATAGACTTGTCTAAGTCTTCGTAATTGTTGCATTGATACATAAGAATCCATGTTATTGGAAGGATATGAGATAATGGATGACTGTGATGCTGAAGATCAAATTTCAAGACCTTAGGGTGATTTATTTTGATTTGATTTTATGGATGATTGATGATTCTCTAGCTTAAGGTAGACTAGCAAGCTTAAGCAATAGAGTTGATTGGGTTAATTTGATTGGATGAATCACTTAAGATAGACTGATGATCTCAATAAATTTTGGATAAAGGTTGATGATGATGATCTAGGGTCTTGGTTTTTGATTTTGATAAATGATGGTGAGGGATTTTGATAATGATTGTGATTGGGATTTTTGGATGGTTGATTTAGGGTATGAAGGAGACTAAGTCCTTAACCAATTTTTGATTTTAAAATGATAATTTGTTGATCAAGGATTAGAGGGAGGGATGTTTGATTTTGGAGATATATTTTGGATGTTTGATGATGTTGGGGATGATGTTGCTTTTGGATTTGGATTATGGTTTGGAAGATTTGAATTGATACTTGGATAATGTTTTGGAGATTGATTTTGGGTGAATGTTGATTGATGTTGGATGTGGGATAGATGGATTAGATTAGGATTTTGATGAAAGTGTGGAAAATGTTGAGGATTTTTTATGTGGGATAATTTTAGTGAGGATTTGGATAATGTTGGATAAGGTTTGGATAGTGTTGATTTGATTAGATGATGAATTGGATAGTTAGTTAGAAAGATGATGTGGTTGATTAAGGATGAGGTAGATGTGAATAGGATAGGATTGGATGATGTGGATGAAAGTGATAAGATGATTGGGTGATGATATGGATAAGGCAGATGATTAGGATGATGAGGTGGATAGAAGATATGATATAAGATGGATATGAATTTGGATTGGGATGATTAGGGTGATTAGGATAGGTTATTTGGAGAGATACATTGGATGAATGATTTGGATGACTAAGGTAATGATTAGGATGAAATGGATGATTTTGGGTACGGGAGAAGATGGCGCTAAAATTTGCCCCAATAGTGCTAACAGCGAACCCAATAGTGCTAACAGAATAACTAATAGCACTTAAGGATGGACTGAAAACCCTGAAGTAGGGTGTGATGGATGGCACTAATAGATGTTTTGATAGCGCTAAATAGAGGACTAGTAACACTAAAGGACTGTTGAAGGTTTGAAAGTTGTTGGATTTTGATTGAAAATTTTGATTTTTAGGCTCCAACATCTTGGCAAGAGAGAATGCAAGCAAGAAAGACACAATGGCTGACTTCAATGCATAAAATTGATGTTTTTGATTCACAAGTTTTCACATGGAAGACACACCATTCACATGAACATCCATAGATTATTCAAGTGGGAGTATACAAGATTATGAGCTCATCTCGTTGCCTTTATGTATGCATGACATGCAAGTCCCATGAGGAGGAGCTAACCATTTTTTATCACCCAAGATTGCTCTTATGTCGCGAGGGGAGAGCATACACAACATGCATGTTTGTTTCTAGAGGGTATATGCACTTGGTGATAAAATCAGTGTGGTTTGTGTGATGAGTAACTTCCCTGTCCCTATAGGTATTTGGTGCATCACACTCTCATATGGCCTAAAGGTCTTCAGCTAGGATTGAATGAGCTTCTAAGGAGTCCTCGATATATGCAAGGTCGTGAGGCACAAACCTTGAACAATAGTCCATTGAAGGGATGTGGCACAAGCAATCAAGCAAGCACCACGTCACCTTGTGTCTAGAATCACCTGGGGCCCCAAGGCTGTCCCAATGACAATGCTACTAGATTGAGGTATAGATTTTACTCTCCCCCCTTTGATTTACACCACCGATACACATGGTTGAAGTCATCCCTTGGAGGGATGAAATCCCCAAGTAGGCCTCCTAAGAAGAAACCACCTTTGCTTTTGATCACCCAAGATCACACAAGGTGCAAGGGGAGAGCATACACAAAAGGTGACCCCTTCGGGATACAAAGATAGTTTGCAAGTAGAATTTTGATCCCCAAAATCACCCTAAGGCGCGAGGGGAGAGAATATGTCTACAAGAAAACAACAAGCAAAGCAAACAAGGTTAATTCCCCTACTTTAACCTTAATGTGTCTAAAAAGATAATGATAAAAAGATTCTTTGGCTACAAATCTACAAAATCTTTTAGACCCCTATAAAAGCTTGTAGATTCTGTTAGAAAAGTGGTGCTAAAACAGAGACAAATAGTGCTAACAGACAGACTGATAGTGCTAAACAGTCTGCAGATAGCATTAAGATAGAACTTGTTGGGTGAATATTTTGTTATCAACTAACTAATGATAAAATGGTTATATCAACCACAGTATGATGAGATAAAATATCTCCTCTTAGAAAGGGGAGGATCCCTTCTTATTGCTAACTATGATCAACAAGCAATTAACTATGTTTTATTACACTAAAACTATCCATTGGGTGTTTCCATATCATCCAATTCTCTTATTTCAGAATTGGTGTTCACTTACAAACTTACAACAAAACCCTTTTTGATGCTTACAACAGATGATAAACCATAAAAATACCTATTGGAGTAATAATAACTAATATCCAAATTAATCAAATGTAAGAGTAAATGAAATGATACTAGGGTGTGTCAACAACAAGAATCCCACAAAATCCCAAAGTCTTTTGTTGCTTCTTATGCCAATTGGAAAATGAAAAGGTATGGAATAGGGTGCATCCCAAAGTCTTCACCATATGCCAAAAGAAGATTAAACAATCTTAGATGATAATTTGCAGCTCAAAGTCTTTCAAGTAACTTCCAATCACGAACATAAGACACAAAACTAAAAGTGATGTTGCAGCCTAAAGAATTCAAAATTAGATTTAGAACACCTTTCAAATTATTTAGATCCACACCATGATTTGATCAAATGCAAAAGAAAATGCAATGGAAAAGACGTAAGAATATTCCCAATACACCACAAGCTTGTTCCAAGACAAAGATTGAACGCCCACTTAGTTTTCTTTTATTGATTGAATAAGATTTCCAATTTGAACACAAAGTCTCAATATGCTCCTCAATGCGGTAGCATTTCACTTTAATAGCTAAAAGATCCTCCTTTACAAAAGAGTCCCCTCTTATTTATAGAGGGAAGCTACGAGAAAAAATAGGAAAGTTATAACTACTTTGACTTACTCAAGACAGAGTCCAATTTTGTTTGGGACTCTGTACTTCTCCTACGTGGAAATTACATATTACAAAAAGACATGTAGAATGTCATTTACATAAAATAAAACTACATATCAAAGCTTTGAAAAATAATCTAAGTATCTGAAGACACAGGAGTTTCTTCCTCTTTGTCCTCCAAAAAGGCTTCATATCTCTTCGAGGTAGCCTGGACTTCATTATTGTCAAGTCCCGGTGTGTATATAGAGATGGTGAGCACTCTAGTGATGGATTCCGCTATGGTGACAAGCCCACTCTTGTGCTTATTCAGGATCCTTTGTAGTTTGTCTAGAATTACTTAAAAATCCACTAACTTATCAATAGAAGCCAATGTGAAAGCTTTTGCCTCTATCTCAGTATGTATCAATGTGGTGAATTCTTGGACAACTGTATCAACAGGGAGGGTTTTCTGACTGTCATCTAACATCAGGCAAGGAATCTCAGCAATCTTATCTAAAATATCCAACCCTTGGTCTATGCTCACATCTAGGGCTTCCTTGAGGTCTTTGATTAGGTTTTGAATGACTTCTTTATGATGTATCATTGCCTCCCTATATTCCACAAACAATTTTCTATTGGAGATCACCTCGTTTTCAACAAGCACTTCTAACTTGAAATCTCACAGCTTGGTCCATGTCTCAATATCTTGCTATACTATCTACAGGTCTTGAGAAAGTGCATCAAGTGTCCAGTTTACTTCTTCCTTTACTTCACCTAAGTTGTTGTAAAGTTCGATGGAGGAATTTATCAATTGAGAACCTTGGGCCAATAGTCTTTCTATCTAGGCACTAACTATCCAACCTTGAGCTCCAATCTTCTTAGCCTTTTGCATGGCTTCTTCATCAACACATGCATGAACAGGTTCTACTAGTTATGAAGATTGGGCTATCTTAAGTAGAACAGAAGTCAATTGTTCTACTTGTATCTTAAGTTGATCCTTGATCACCTTATCTCTGTCATATCTTTCAAGCAATGCAGCCAATGTTACTTGCAAATCCTCCTTTGCACTTTCATGTGTTTTCTTGCCAAGTTCTATCCTTGAGATGGCATAGTCAGAAACTTGGACTTCATTGATGTTTTTGTCCTTTGGAGGCACTGCAACCTCGACATACTTATTACTTGATGAGACAACTTATCACCCTTGATATTATTTTGGCCTTCTTTGTTGATTTGGGCTTGACTGGAACTAATTGGCCAAAATCAAAATCATTAGGGGATACATCTTGTTTCTTCTTCTTTGGTTAATATTAGGTTTCTATGATATCAACCAAGGAGGAAGAATGGATGGGTATTCTTTTGTTTCTGTCACCAAAGTTTGTGGTGGTGGGGTGATGGTAATAGTGGGTTTTGAAATGGATGGAACAAAAGTGGTGGTGACAATTGGTGTAGTTTGAGTTAACACAGTGGCAGGGATCTCACTACTTGACACTATGGGTGCAGAGGCAAACATGAACTTATCAAAGTCTAACTGAGTGGAAATGAAAATATCAGTAATTGGTGATGACACATCTGATAGACTTGGCAGAGAAGAAAGTGTACCAAACATATGTTCCATATTGCCATGAGGAGGGCTTTGAAACAATGACTAACTTGTGGGTGAGGAAGGAGATGAATGAATAGTCTAAACAGACACAATGGGAGTAGCAGAAACAGAAGGCAAAGGTTGTGCATTTGAAACAATAAGAGGTCTAGACTGCACTTTTGAAATTACAAGAGGTGAAGAGGGAGATGTTACTTGGGAAGACTCCAATTGAGAGACAACATGAGGGTCTTGTTATTCATCGGCTGCAATTTCTTCTTCCACATCTACCTGGGAAAATGTTCCCTCTATTTCTTTACTTTTCCCTTTCTCTCCTTTGTTCTTAAAAACAAATTTCAGCTTCTTGTCAGAAATAGGAGCATCTTCTTTGTTTTTTGTTCTCAGTTCCTCTCTCTTTCTAAGAGCTCCTTCAACATGTTCCTCCTACGATCCTGTCTTGAAAAGTTTTATCTTTATTCCTTTTCCTTCCAGCCAAACATTGGCATTTGTAAGAACAGATTGGAACCTTTCCCTTATAGAAGTGGACTCCTTTTGTGACCATTGAATGGATGGAAGAGGAGTATCAGCAATTTTATCACTTACATATGTAGGGTCCAATATATCACCCTCTTCTTGCATATCATTAGGAACATTAGCAAGCTCAAAATTTTTGATTTACTCTAAGGTAAGCCAACTGTAGTCTAGCTTCCTTACCTCTTCATCAGTTCTGTACTCAACCCATATATCTTCAATTTTGTGCATGTGAGTGTAGTTCCCCTTGAGTTTGTCTTTCATGCCCCTGTAATAAAAATCATTTCATTTATAATACCTCTTGAGGGTTATCCATTGCATCTTAGTTTCCATTACCTTTCCTTTTGGAGTTGTTGATATTGTGTATCGATAACTATGAACTTGAAACCAGGCCTATGGGATTTTGTATTTATTGTGCACATTCATTGTCTGTCTACATAATTCCATCAATATCAATTTGTCTCCTAGATACCTTGGCAACATATAGCGTTGCTCATTGAAACAGCCAACTCTAATATATGTAAAGGTTGGAAACTATAGAAATATGCATCTAACCCTCTTCATTTGTTTCCATGCAGCATTAGAAACTCTTTCCTTTTCAAGATCTTTCTCAAACATACAAATATACCTATAAAAGAATGTATCATTGACCCTTCTGAAATGTTTGATACTTTCTTTTAGGGTCAATTGTGGGTAATACTCATACACTAGTATATTTCTTCTATCTCCAACTGAAGTCAAGCCAAGAAAAGACCTCATACAAGTAGCAGCATATACCAAATATGAAGTCATATAGAATTTCAATGAAGTTGATACCTTGGAAAGCTATTCACAAATAGAATCACTTATTTTCTTTCCCCAGAATATCTGTTGATTACCTTTCTTAGTGACAACTATGTATTGGTACATCCATTCCTGAAAAGTATTGGATGTTGGGAGTCCCTTAACTCTGCTCAAAAGAGTAATCAAAACACCTACCTCTTCGTTGAACTCACTCCAAAAGATGTTTTTAGGCCACCTTACAATAGTAGGCCTGGGAGTCTTAAGCCACCAAGAGTGGATAATTTTCTTACACTTCTCCATGTTTTTGTCATAGTGATCTTGTGCTGACTCCATGGTGATATTTGAAAACTCTTCAAAGTCAGGACAACTAAAAATCTTATCAAAGAACTCTCCATCTATCTTAATTATCACTTTACCATTAGCATCCTTTATGTTCTTGCTCTCTTTGTCAAAATGAGAAGCTACTACCAAGACAAACTCTAGATTTTGTGTTGATACCATAAAAGCATAAACTAGGTGGATACTACTATCAAGTATAGCCTCCATGTTTGATGCAATAGGTTGTTTATTCAGTCTCTCTAGGAACTTAGACATATCCATGTAACCAATCTCCATGTCCCTGATGTTGTCCACATTAGTCTCCATAGAGGACATAGGGATCACTCCTTAATACTTGAACTTCATGTTTTTCTTCTTTGGAGAAGGCTCTGACATTTGCTGATGAACTGCAAAAATGATTTTGAAGTCCTCCAGAGTTAGCAAATTTTCATCCATAAGGAACTGTGCAATTTCAGAGAAAAACTGCACTTCTGCATCTTAAGCAATGTTTGGTGTAGTTCAAATAAAATTCTCCAAACTGCATGAGAAATCAACTTCGATGTAGGGTCAGAGAAATTTTCTGACATTACATGGGTATTCTGCTTTGGGTGTAGTTCAGAGAAAATTCTCTGAACTACATTGGATAAGTCAGACAGCTATGATGCAAGTCAGAGAAAATTCTCTAGCTTACATCTAGGACTTAGTGCAAACAATACGCACTTCAGAGAAAATTCTTTTAAGTACATGGGAGTAAGTCAGATTGTGCATTTTAGAGAATTTTCTTTGAAGTGCATATTGGATAATAGTTTATGTGACTTTTGGAGAATTTCTCTAAAATTCATTTGGGGGGTAAAACTTCTTTTAACTTTTAGAGAAAATTCTTCGAAAGTCACAATTTTGTTTTTTTTTCTTGTGGCTAATGGTTGGAAAAGGTATCGGGTGTTTTTCAAAGAATTTTCTCTGAACAACACCAGTCCATATGACTTGTGTTGTTCACAGAAAAATCTCTGATCCGAACAACATCGATCGACGTTACAAGTTAAAAATGAAATAGGAACAATGGAAACATAGGTAACAAATGATTAACAAAAAGGGATTTAAAAAGACATTTCAATGATGTAAAACTAGGGTTTAAGACACACGACCCCGACTGTGGGCCAAGAAATAATCGACACAATCTTTGAAGACCTAGGGTTTTACAAAATAGAAAACAAAATGAAACAAATGTAAAATACATAGAATGAAATGAAGCTAACTCACCTACGATGGAAAACTATGAGGCAATCTGTAAGTTTGAATCTGACACAGGCGATCAACCACACAACGAACAAGATGCAAAGGGCTTCAAAAATGGTGAGGAGGTGGAAAAAAGTGAACAATTAAAATGAAAATAAAATAGGGTTAAAGATATAAAAACCTGCATTTATTGCCATAAATGCCTAAGAGTGTTGAGATAAAATGTTGTTGCGGGGAAATTTTTTGCAACTTCATGTATATGTAGTTGCGTAGAATTTCTCCACAATTGCATATTTTTGAAACTTAAACAAATATGCAATGTCGCTAAAAAATAGCGACACTACGTATGAAGGAAAAATGGCTAAGTCTAGAAACTTGACTCTTGCATTTTTCAAAAGGTGAAAAGTAACCCAAATCAAAATGACTTTTCGAAGGGTTTGACTATGCACGAGACCATTCCAATTTCACCTTGTTTTGCATGCATAGAGGATGTGGGCTACAAAACAGACAAGTTTCGTAAGGGTTATCCCATGAATTGAGCTAGCAAAATTCAAGGATAACAGTTGGCTCTAACTGAGGAGCTTCCTTCGATCATTCTTTGAAATGAACGAAGAGAGAAGAATCCCAGAACTCTAAGTGCCTTCATCCAACCATTGGGCTATAGAATTAGGTGACAAACTTAACACAAGACGATAAAAACAAAAAGACTACACAAATATACAAAAAGTAGAAATGTATCTAAACTTCACTGCGTGAAAAGCCTTAGATGTTGTTCACTGTGAGGCAGTAGAAATAGTGTTCCATCTTGATATACCAAAAGAAAACTATTTTCACCACAGAATTGGTGAATCACAAAAGGGCCTCTCCACAAAGAATCAAACTTTCCATGCATCCCTTCCATTTCTCTTCTCTTGTCCCATGAAAAAATTGGATCTCTAATTTGGAAATCTTGAGGCTTGGCCTTCTTGTCGAAGAGCTTCTTGACTTGACTTTGATGCTCAGCAATGCGGTCCACTACCTTTACGTGTTTTTCCTTAAGTTCAGTAAGGAACATGACACAATTGTCTATTGAATTATTAAAAGTCTCATCCTCAATTGCCTTGGCTAGCCTTAGAGAAGGCAACTCCAATGTGAGGTATATTTGCATTCAAACCATACAGGATTTGAAAAGGAGACATGCCAATCACCCACTTGGGAGTGATATGATCAACCCACAATGCCTTATGCTAGTATCTCTAATTTTCATCAACCAACTTCTTGATTATGATGACCAGGTTCTAGTTGCTTGATTCAGCTTGACCATTCCCTTGGGGGTAATAGTTGGAAGAATGAGCAAGAGTGATACCATACTCAAAATAGAAATTAGTTATCTCATGATATGAGAAACAAGTAGCATTGTCTAGTACTATTTTGTTAAGTACTCCAAACCTTGAGATAATGTTTTCCTTGAGGAAGTTACAAACAACCTCTGAAGTAGCATGCTTTATAGGAATTACTTCCACCCACTTGGTGAAATAGTCAATGCCTATGAGAACATAACTATGACCTGCACTTCATGGTGGATTCATTGCACCAATGAAGTCAATGCCCCATTTCTAGAAAGGTTCTTCAATCACTGCTGGCTTGAGGGGTAGAGCTGCCAACTTGGGTTTCTCCACAAACTGTTGGCACAATTCACACTTACATACCTTGCTTGCAAAATTTTGAGAGCTATGACTGGAGATGAGAAATGTCCTCCATATGCTAAGTTGTGAAAGGACTCCAACAACTTGTCTTGTTGTGCTTTGTCCACAAATCGCAGAAAAATTCCATCAATGCTTCTATTGTACAAACCATTGTCCCAAAGAATGAAGTTTACAGCCTTAAGCTTGATTGTCCTTTTCTCTTTATATGAGAAATGTTCTAGACATTCTCCATATGTGAGGAAGTGTGCAATGTTGGAATACCATTTGTTCATTGTTCTTGCGAACAAGACTATGGGAAGTCCTTTGGTATTCTCTTCCTCACCATCAGATATTTCTCCTGGTTTGTTGCCAGCAATAAGCTAACATAAACCTTTCCCACGCACTAGCTTTGCGGGCTTAATATCCATATAATACTCTTGGATCTTGGTTATCCAATTACCTCTCTTACTCCCAAACTCCTGTTGAGTGAGGATGAACTTGATTATTGAATCAGACATTAGTGTTATGGTATGGGAATTGAGAATGTAATACCTGAAGTGCTAAACCACTTTTACCACAGTGTAAGAATGTTTCTCCATTGGTGAGTACTTGAGTTCATGAGTCTTTAGAGGATAACTCATGAAAGCTATTGGAGATTCAATCCCTTCTCTATTTTGTTGCACCAAGATGGAGGATAGGGTATGCACTGAAGCATAATTGTACATGATGAAGTCTTATGTATAGTCTGGATAGACTAAGACTAGAGCATGAGTAATTTCCTCCTTGATGTCATGAAATGTAGCTTTCCCTTCTACACTCCAACAAAAGGTTGATTTTCCTTTCATCACATCAACGATATGACGTGTCTTCTCAACAAAATCTAGAACAAATCTTCACAGGAAGTTTACCTTACCAAAGAAGGAATGTGTTGTTGTCTTACTGGAAGGTAGGGTAAGACTCTGAATGGATTTGACCTATTCGAAATCAATCTTGGTACCTTCCTTAGACACAATGTGCCCAAGAAGCTTACCCTCAATAACCCCAAAAATGGATTTCTTGGGTTTGAGAGATATTCCATGTTGACGGCACCTTTCAAGTACTTGTCATAAGTGATGACAATGATCCTGACAATTCTTGGAAAAGATAGTCAAATCATCAAGGTAGACCACAATAAACTTACTCATCTCATCACAAAAAGCCAGAAGCATCGCCCTTTGAAAAGTGGCACCAACATTGATCAACCCAAAAGGCATTCTGTGATATGCATATGTACCCCATGGAGTAGTGAAGGTGGTTTTATGTTGATCTTCTTTGTGTACCTCCCCTTGATTGTATCCTAAAATGTTGTCTAGCATACACAGCATTTATGAACCAAACATTGTTTGTGATACTTGATCCATTATCGGCAAGGGGTAATTATCCTTTAGTGACAATTGATTCAGATTATGGAAATCCACACAGATGTGGATTTCTCCATTCTTTTTTCTCACCAAAACAATATTAGCTATCCATGTTGAATGGTGGATAGGAAAAATAATTCTAGCATTTAACATTTTTGGATCTTAGGAAGAATGGTACCTGAGATTTTTGGGTTGTACTATCATTATTTCTACTTATGAGGCAGAGAACTTGACTTGAGAGGAATCTCATGTTGAACCTCCTTGGGGTGGAAAGACTTCAAATCATCATATGAATAGGCTAACACATCAATATATTGCCACATAAGTGCTGCAAACTTCTTTCTTTCCTCTGGCGAGCAACATTTCCCAATGTTTACCACTTTAGGATCATCTTCGATACCCAAATTGACCTGCTCAGCATCTGCTAATGAGCCTGGTCCAGACTATTTTTGTCTTTTAATAAAGTGATCATCCTTATCAAAAAGTTTCTCTAGGGAAACCAATCCTTTGGGAATCTTATTCCCTTTTAGTTGCATAATCTCTTTACCAGTTTCCTGATTTACCTTAGAGATTGATTCTCAAGGAGTAAAGTCAGTCCCTTCAAAGTATAAATCACTGAAGTTTCCTGCCTTCTCCAAAAAGATGATTTGGTCATCACTATTGAAAATTTGCCAATTATTGGCATTATCAGGAATGCTGGGTCGAAATACCAATTCAATGGTATACTTACTTCCCTTGAAATCCTTGTGAGGAACCATGAGAGTGGTTGATATAGCCAAAGAATATGCCCTCTCATTATATTCCCTTGGGACTACAGATATATCAAAGGCATCAAAATCTTTTATGCAATCACAAACATGATTGTGATAATACCTTAACCTTTCATTCTTTGTTTGATACAGATTTCTTACCTAACAAACAATCAGCTCAGCATCACCTTACGCATAAAGATTCTTAATTCCTTTCTTCTGTGCAACATCCATTCCTAGCAACAAATCTTCATATTCAACAGTGTTGTTAGTGTTATCAAATTGCAACTTGAAAGAAAAGGGGAAGATCTTTCCTTCTGGGGATATGAGAACTATCCTCGCTCCAGATCCAGCGGAAGAACAACTGCCATCGAAATCTAAAGTCCAAACATCATTTGAACTTCTTACTTTGACAATTTCAAAATCTAGAATCTCTTCACTTGAAGAGGATGATTCATCAATTACCTGACCTTCACTTGGAACCTCATCCGATGACTTAGGAACTTCATCAGTGGTCAAAAAATAGGTGCCCATCCCAGAGGACTCAAAAAGAATCTGAGCTTTTGGATCCTCAGACTTTGTCACAGTGTAATTAGCTTCCCTTTCTAGAAGAAGTTTTTGTATAACACCTTTGACAGGTATTCTAGCCTCGGACCAATCCATTTTGATTTCACCACCAACATCCTTGCAACAATTTCATCCCAAAAATATTCTATATGAAGCTGGGACATCAACTACAAGAACCGTCATTTTTATCCTCTTCTCAGGAAAAGCAGCAAATACAAACTGAGCATCTTTGATTTGCCCTATGAGGGGCACTTTGTCATGCCCACATTTCACATGCGGTCACAACACACAAACACGCGTGTTATGTCCACATGCGACATGTGGTCATGATACGAACTATCAAATTTTTTTTCCCTTACTACATGAAATCTCACCCTCGCACACGTAAGCGTGCTCGGTAGTGTATGTTTAAGCTGTCAAAGTTACTGTTGCTAACGGCATTTTCTACTCACGTGTGCATATTGAAATCGATCACGATGTATATGTCAGTTTAGTTTGCAACGTTTAGGATTTTCCTTGGTAGGTGATTGACCTTTAATAGGTTTCCTCAGTTTATTTCAATACTGGTTCGCATTTCTACTTTTATTACATTCCATCATTTATTTAATCTATTTGTCTCAATAAATTTTATCATTTCTTAGCCTACCAATTGGATTATTAATTTAACTTTGAGATCGCAGTTTCTATTACAGATCGATCTGTTGTATTTTAAATATTAAATGTCAAAATTAATTGCCTCATTATTTCTTTAAATATATATATATATATATATATATTTTATTTTTCATTTAATATTTAAATGTCAAAATTAATTGCCTCATTATTTCTTTAATTAAATATTTAAATATATATATATATATTTAAATATTTTATTTCTCTTTTAAAATATATATATAGATTTTTTTTTGAATCCCCATTTCACAAAGAATAACAATTAATTATGAATTTATATTTTTTTTATTACATTACCATTAGTCATTCATATATATATATATAAGCATTTATATAAATATCACTATTGAAATACATTATCTTTTTAAATTGAAGCCCTACATTTATAAACAATATCATATATAAAAGTATATATATATACATTTATTTTATTTAGAATCATTATAATCCATACTAGTGGAAACTCCACTCTTGTTTTAAAACCTTATTATTATGAAATACCAACTCATGGTATTGGGGGTTAAATAACCCTAAATTCTTGTTGTGTTTGTGTTATGCAGGGCAGAGGAGGAGCGGCGGTGGCATTGGAGGTGGGCAGCTGATCGCAAGGGCCGAACCATGGAGGTGGAGCGGTGGTCACAGGCTTGGTTGTGGGGGCGTAACCAGCGGAGGAGTGGCAAAGGGCGGTGTGTGGAGTGGTCACGGGCAGCAGACGAGGGAAGAGGGCCGCAGGGGGTGGCGCTGTGGGAGATCCGCGGCGGGGTGGGGTTTAGTGGGTGGGGCTCCACCCCTCCCCACACCCTCCTTGTTGTTTATGATAATCGGTGGGGGTTTAAAACCCCCACCACATTACTTTGTAAATGTTTGGTTGTTTATCAATAAAAACAGCGATCTCTCTCTGCAAATTTTCGTAGTTTAAATTAATACTATATATATATATATATATATACATAGCTCATTTTCTCAATTTCATCTAATTTAAGACTATTTTAAATATATGTGTGTGTGTGTGTGTGCAAGTATGCCAAATTTCCACAACTTCATTTAATAATAAAGAAATTTATATACAAGAATAACAAGTTTTCACAACTTCATTTAATAATAAGAATATATATATATATATATTTATATATTTATATATATATGTATATATATATTTATATATATATATGTATATATATATTTATATATATATATATGTATATATATATATATATATATATATAATTCATAACACAGTTTCACATTTCTTACAACCTTTCAGTTCTCAAATTAATAAATTCATTTCACATTTTCTCTACATTTTAATTTTACAATTTAGTAAATACTTGAGTGAACAGAAAAGAAATAACTTTATAAATCTAGTTTAACTAAATTTTAATCTATCAAGTATACATTCCATTTCGAATAAATTTAATGATAAGAGTAAATACGGGAAACTACTAGATCTTTCATTGCAATAAACAAACAACATACAACTAAATTCAATTTGGATTATTTTCCATTGCATACTTAAGTTTTAATTTTATTTGCAAAGGTAAATTTACATCTTTCATAATACTGTAAAATATAACTTTCTCACTAAATAATACAAGAGATATATTTTAACAACTGATCCAAGTCAACAACCAATCTCACAACTTACAATTTTGGAAAAACAATAACAAACAACTGTAAGAATCCCACAACTCACATACACTCTAAGGGAGGTATTACTTTCTTCTCCCAATACAAATTTCCTACAACTTTCATAGGGAGCAATCTCTCCTCTTCAAAAGAAACTAATCCAGGAAGAAATTTAAAGAGACCAAGCTCTTATTACAAATAGGTAGATAGAATATTTTCTTTAACAAGGAAAAATTCTTTCAATCCTCTTATCATGCTCCAACAGTAACATGACAACAAGGGGGAAAAACAATAACCAACTAGCTCTCCTCCCTACCATAGACCCGCAAGAGGGTCACCCCCGAGTTAGGGAGATCATCCACACACCCAGGGTAGAATAGACCAAACCACTTCACAACATTGAATAACAACAATCAAAGAAACAACACACACACCCATGGTTTTACTCACAATACAAAGATTCAGCTGAGGTGAGTTCAAGGAGGGTAGGGAAGTAGACTCTCTCAACTCAAGGTGTCATTCTTCACACATTTTATCACATCTTATCACATGGCCTCAAGCCAACAATTAATCTTTCTCAAGGCCTTAAGCCTTCCAAATAATCAAATTTCCAGGGATATCCCAAATAGGCTCTCAAGCCTTAAAGCCCTCTTGACTCAAAATTACCAACATGCCCTCAAGGCATTTCATATACCAAGAATACACCCGAGGAGGTTCACACCTTCCCTTCCCTATACATGATGAGCATTGCCTTCCAACTGGAAGGAGCTCTTTCAACACCAACACAAACCCCAAAATAATAGAAAACACATAGACAACATTTGCACTCCTCATTCATCAATCAAGAACAAAACATACATAACAAATAACAGATCATACAAGGTGAATAGTCTTGTTCACTAACCTTCACAAGCCCTATTATGGATGAAATTTGATGAAGAGCTCCACTCTTAGCCTCCTCCTCCAAGTTCTCCTTCTTTCCACAATAGTCCAACCCCCTTCCCCTCTCCTTCCTCCCTCTTTTAAAACTAATTCCCTCTCTTTTCCCTTATTCCCAAGTGGCATTAAAAAAAACTAATCCCACAACTCATCCATTATCTTAGTGGACTTTAAACAATTAACCCCACTCAAGAGGTCCCCCACTATAGTCCTTTTACAACACATGGAGAAATAAAATACAATAAGTAAAATAAAAATAAAAAGGGAGTGGATGACACACCACCCTTATTAAGGGGAACCCCACCAAAAGAGAGACACAAGGAGACAAGCACTCCATTATTAGGGGATCATGGGGTTATTCCATGACTTGGAAGTGGGCCTGAGTGTGGATTCCACTCATCCCATTATCCCCATGTTTCCAAATTCGTCACTTGACTTCACTGTGAAGTTAGAGTGACCATATGGAGGTTACCCCAAGGTTAACCTAGTCAAAAGGGTCCCTAAACCCATGGGGTATAACCTAGGGTTGATTTTTTCCTAGTTTTGGACTCTCAGAGTCAAATAAAAACACAAGAAAAGGGTCTAAAAGAAATAAAATTTAAACAAGATACAAAACAACCTTTCTTACAACACTTATCACAATGAAAGTAAATTAGAAGGTAGCCTTAATTCCTTTGACCTCATGAAACATTACAACATTACAACATTTCACCAAACACGAGGTTGATCTTAGTTCCTCGTGGAACTAGATCGGCCAACAAGGGATACAACATAGGGTATGGAATGATCTCCTGTATTTGTGGTTTCGTTAGTAATACCTGCACACTCAAACTCAAAGTTAATAACACATAAAGATATCATAGCCGAAGCAATTTAAATACATGCATACCTAAACATTCTACCATATAATTATACTGAAATCATATTAAAGTTCTATTTCTAATATCATCCATTCATCATTTTCTTAAAAGCAACATCTAGTTATCCTTGCACAATTATTTTCTTGAAAATCAATTAGGTTTAATAAACAAGATTCCAGGATCAATGGTTTCTCAACATAAAAATAATAGCAATAGCACTGCAAATAGTCTCATTAATAGAAGTGTAAAAAGTAGGCCTCACACACTTGCTTGGTTTCCATTGAAAAGAAATGCCCAAAAGTCTTTGTCAAAGTCAATCCCAAAGAATTAGCTACTTTGGTTGGCAACACACTATTAGAGGCACCAGAATCAATGATGCAATTACTAATTTTATGATCATTGACAAGTAAGGAAATATAGAAAGGTTCTATTTTGCTAGGAGCAGGTGGAGTTGCAACTAGGGTACTTTGTGTAGGATTTGGTTTAGGAACAATAGGTACACTTTTGGAAGAGTCTTGACCAGAATGGGCTCCTTTGTTTTTGACAAACTTGGCCAGTCTCTCAAATTATTCAAGGTTGGCTTGAAGATACTCAACCTTGGACATTTGGATTTTAGTCTTATTAGCATGATCTATAATATCAAAATATTAGTAGGAAAAAGCTAAAGAAGATGAGGGTTTTCACTTAAGGGTTTTGGATTTTGTGCACTGGGTCTAGACATAGAAGAAGTAGAAGGATAGGGTGCACTTGTTTGTTCCCGCTATGTCCTTTGGTTGAACCAGTAAAGGGGTTCCCCTTTTAGCAATTGTGATCACTTGTCATCGTTCATCCTTTGACTTATCTCTATCAACCTCTTGTTGATGATTCAACTGATTTTGAGAATGGGTGAAAACAACATAAGATTCACCATATGTATCTTCTTCTTATTCAGCCTCTTCTTCATAATTTGGAAACTTGATGTTAGAGTCGCCAGCTATATCTGCTTCATCCTACGTGAAGAGATTAGCACCATTTTCCTGGGTATATTCTAATTATGGAAGATCATCTTGTTTAGATTTAAAAAATCCCACTATTGCATTAACAGGTGGCACTTCCAGCGCTAGCCTTCCTTGTGGTGGGGGAAGTCTATTCTAATTCTGACTCCTCGCAGTATTGTTGGGATAGTTAGAAGCATTGGGATATGTCCTCCTTGATGGAATGAACAAAATTTGGGACATTTGCTTCTTGAGGGATAGCAATTCATTTGCCAGCTTTTGCACCATAGGATATGTGGTGCTAATATAAGGTGAAGCCGAAGAGGGCTGCCCTCTAGGCTTGATTGATTCCTTCCTCAATTTTCCTGTCAGGATCAAATCATCCTCTACTTCAGTAACCAAACTTTGAACAGCTACAAGATCAGCTAGGGTTGCTCATTGTAGAAGAAAACTTACCTCTGGCAAATGAGTATTGATGAAGAAACACTTCAAGTTCTCAATTGTGGGTTGTCCAATAGTTAGGATCCTATTCTTCAACTTATTAAACTTTGCCACAAACTCACGCATGAGCTCATGTGGTTCCTTCTTCATTTGGGTGAGTTGGGCCAACAAAGCATGAACATCCTCTGTTGGTTTGAATCTCTCTTTGAACTTGGTTTGAAGTATGGCCCAACTAGTAATACTTCAAGCTGTGAGATAGTAAAACCAATCAGTTGCAACACTTTGAAGTGTTACTACGAACAACCTTACAGAAATGTCTTCATGCTCTACTCCAAGAACTCTACATGCAATGTAGAATGTGGCAATGTTCTCATCTAGGTGTTGCTTTCCATCACCATAGAACTTGGGAAAGTTCTTTCGTGATCCACGAGGTAGATCATGCACTAGCAATGTCAAATTCAAAGGACCAAAAGCATTTCCCCATGGACCTCAAGCAACCATTCTGCTTGGGTTGAATGGAGGAATAACAAACCTTTGTAGTGGTGTGATAGGTAGGACTCTACGAGTGTTGGAAGCTTTGTTTGGTACAGGAGATTGTGCATTAGTAGGAGGGAAACTCCTTGTATACTGGAGAGGTGTCCTTGCACGTGTAGTCAAAAGATCAAATATATGCTTTTGCAACAACTCAAATGTATGATCTATGAGTCCTTGTGCCCTTCTACTACGAGTATAAATCTGTTTTGCCAGATTGTAAACTTAACAAGAAAGAAAGATTAGAAACAACAACAAAATAATTACACACAATAAGGTACTGGTGTACTTCAACCAAATGTGTGAGGTTCTTGATTGCGTGTTTGATCCCCAGTGGAGTCGCCAAAAACTGTTAGGTGAATATTTTGTTATCAACTAACTAATGACAAAATGGTTATATCAACCACAGTATGATGAGATAAAATATCTCCTCTTAGAAAGGGAAGGATCCCTTCTTATTGCTAACTATGATCAACAAGCAATTAACTATGTTTATTTACACTAAAACTATCCATTGGGTGTTTCCATATCATCCAATTCTCTTATTTTAGAATTGATGTTTACTTACAAACTTACAACAAAACCCTTTTTTGATACTTACAACATATGATAAACCATAAAAAATACCTATTGGAGTAATAATAACTGATATCCAAATTAGTCAAACGTAAGAGTAACTAAAATGATACCAGGGTGTGTCAATAACAAGAAAACCACATAATCCCAAAGTCTTTTGTTGCTTCTTATGCCAATTGGAAAATGAAAAGGTATGGAATAGGGTGCAGCCCAAATTCTTCACCGTATGCCAAAAGAAGATTACACAATCTTAGATGATAACTTGCAGATCAAAGTCTTTCAAGTAACCTCCGATCACAAACATAAGACACAAAACTAAAAGTGATATTGCAGCCTAAAGACTTCAAAATCAGATTTAGAACACCTTTCAAATTATTTAGATCCACACCACAATTCAATCAAATGCACAAGAAAATGCAATGGAAAAGATGTAAGAACATTCCCAATACACCACAAGCTTGTTCCAAGACAAAGGTTGAATGCCCACTTGCTTTTCTTATGTTGATTGAATAAGGTTTGCAATTTCAACATGAAGTCTCAATATACTCCTCAATATGGCAGCATTTCACTTTAATAGCTAAAGATCCTCCTTTACAAAAGAGCCCCCTCTTATTTATAGAGGGAAGCTACGAGAAAAAATAGCAAAGTTACAACTACTTTGACTTATTCAAGATAGAGTCCAATTTTGTTTGGGACTCTGTACTTCTCCTATGTGCAAATTACATATTACAAAAAGACATGTAGGATGTCATTTACATAAAACAAAAATACATATGAAAGCTTTGAAAAATAATCTAAGTATCTGAAGACATAGGAATTTCTTCCTCTTTGTCCTTTTCCAGAAAGGCTTCATATCTCTTCAAGGAAGCCTGGACTTCATTATCGTCAGGTCCCAGTGTGTATCTGGAGATGGTGGGCACTCTTGTGATGGATTCCTCTATGGTGACAGGCCCACTCTTTTGCTTATTCAAGATCCTTTGCAACTTGTCCAGAATTACTTGAAAATCCACTAACTTATCAATAAAAGCCAATGTGAAAGCTTCTACCTCTATCTCAATATGTATCAATGTGGTGAATTCCTAGACATTTGTATCAACAGGGAGGGTTTTTTGACTATCATCTAATATCTGGAAAGGAAACTCAGCAATCTTATCTGAAATATCCAACCCTTGGTCTATGCTCACAACTAAGGCTTCCTTGAGGTCTTTGATCAGGTTCTGAACGACTTCTTTCTTATGTATCATTTCCTCCCTGTATTCCACAAACAATTTTCTATTGGAGATCACCCTGTGTTCAACCAACACTTCTAACTTGAAATCTCGCAACTTGGTCCATGTCTCAATATCTTGCTCTACTATCTACAGGACTTGAGAAAGTGCGTCAAGTGTCTGGTTTACTTCTGCCTTTACTTCACCTAAGTTGTAAAGTTTGATAGAGGAATTTATCAATTGAGTGTTAGACTTAGGGCACACAACTGAGAGGAGGGGTGAATCAGTTGTACAAAACTTTCTTCAAATTAAACACTTAAGTCCACTTTACAATTCAGTAGTTTAATAATAAATCAATCATGGAAACAGAATGCAACAAATCAAGAGCAAAAACACATCAACACATGAGACACCAAGATTTTGATGTGGAAAACCCAGTTAAGGGAAAAACCATGGGGTGATTAACCCAAGATTGTATTCTCTGTTAGAAGACTAGAAAGAATAAAATGGCACATGCCAATTAGGGCTCACTGCCCGAGCACACTACTCATAAGAGGCTCACTGCCTACAAGAGACACACTATCTACAAAAGAATAAGTATCACATACTTGAACTGGAAAATAGCATCTTCACCATGCTTGAGTCAGTTCCATTTAAGCCCAATGCTTCTGCCCTGCCTTTCGCTCTCCTCCTTGCTACCACACACTCATCTCTACAAGGACAACTTTGAAATGACTTCACAACCCCTTATTTATACAAGACATCAACTTAGGAATAATCATCTCAGTCAGCAAACATCTACAAGAACATCCGCAAGACGTGTAACTCATCCGATCGGCCAGTCTCAGGAAGAACACCATCATCCGGAGGTTATTCTTCAATTACGATCTCCAACTCCAATGCGGACCACTAACACGAGCTGGACATGATCCAAAGACTTCCACAAGATTTCCTGAATCACCAAGAACATCTGCACTTCATCTTCTTACTGAAATCCTTTTGTCCTTCATCCAGAACCTCAAGAACATAGTCTGTCACCACTGTCACAAAGGAATGGATGCTTCCAGACCTTCAACCCATGAACTAAACTAGTTAACACTTCACAAGGACTTCCTCAACATTCCCTCAAATCCGCATAATAGGATAATGCTATTCCGGATCACACCGGACCTTTTTGTATCACTCTGTCACCACTGAACACTTGCCAAAACCGGTTTAACTTGAACAGCCATAACTTCTTCAGATCTTCATGTGGACCTCTGAAATCTCTACTGGACCACCTTAAGACACATATCTACAAACCCTTTAAACTGCATCCTCTAATCCTCATCCTATCTTGAACTTGTACCTTACTGTCATCACTGTTCTTCTATGTTCCTTATTAGGACTAATTTTCTCAATATCCTCAGCAACTAGATCATCCAATCCTTATCATTAATGCAACAGAAGTATGTTGATATCAATAACAACACCGGTTAGGCCCATACTTGCAACAATCTCCCCCTTTGTCATTGATGGCAACATATGATGTGAAAAATAGTTTTGACCATCAAGACAAGAACTTCTCCTTACTGTCACAACTCCACCTATCAGTAACAACCATTCACATGTCTTCTCTCCCTTTACTACTCCCCCTTTGATTAGCAACCACTTGTTTTTCACATGTCTTCTCTCCCCCTTTGACATCAATGGCAAAGGGCACATACTTGCAATTCCACCACTTCAGAATCATACATGTTGCTCACCCTGAGTAGCAGCTCCCCATTCATCAATCCGGACCATAAGATATGACTGTGATATCCACCGGACTGATACACATCAGTGCACCTTAGTTCATCACCAGAGGGGCAATAACCGCTAACTTCTCCCTGAGATACTCAAAAGAGTCCTTAGGTAGAGGTTTAGTAAAGATGTCTGCAATCTGATCCTTGGAAGGCACAAACTCCAATCTGACTTCATTCTTGTTCACTTGCTCTCTCAAAAAGTGAAACTTGATGGATATATGTTTAGTCTTTGAATGCAACACCGGATTCTTAGATATATTTATTGCACTTGAATTATCACAGAAGATTGTGATAGGTTCCTCATACTCCACTTTGATATCTCTTAGCATCTGCTTCATCCACAAAACTTGAGTGTAACTACTTGCTGCAGCAATATATTCTACTTCTATAGTGGATAAAGATATTGCCTCTTATTTTTTGCTCAGCCAAGAAACCAATCTCTTCCCCAAAAAGAATGCTCCACCACTGGTACTCTTCTGGTCATCCACATCTCCTGCCCAATCAACATCTGTATATGCATGAAGAGAGAAATCATGATCTCTAAGATACCACAAACCATACTCAACTGTCCCTTTTAGATATCTAAAAATCCTCTTGATTGCCATGACATGAGATTCTCTAGGATTAACCTGAAATCTAGCAATAAGACCAACAGCCTACATAATGTCTGGTCTAGTTTGAGTAAGATACAACAGTCCTCCAATCATTGACCTATACTTTTTCTGATCAGCCCTGGGAGAGTCATCATCCTTGCTCAACTTACATCTGGTTGCCATGGGAGTATTCATTGGTTTTGAGTCTTCCATCCCAAATTTCTTCAACAATTCTTTCAAATATTTGGTCTGAGAAATGAAGATTCATTTCTTTGTTTGAGTGATTTGCAGACCCAAGAAGAAATTTATTTCACCAAGCATGGACATCTCAAATTCACTTTTCATTTGATTTGTAAAAGTTTTACACATACTATCTCTTCCTCCAAAAATGATATCATCAACAAACACTTCAACAATCAAGATGTTTTCATGATCAATTTTGAAATACAAATTACTGTCAGCAGTACCTTTGTTAAAACTAATCTTCAAAAGATGCTTATCCAATCTTTCATACCAGGCTCTTAGGGCTTGCTTCAGTCCATACAGTGCTTTCTTCAACTTGCAGACCATATCATCATGATCAAACAATTGAAATCCATCTGGTTGCTCTATGTACACTTCTTCTTCCAAGTCACCATTCAGGAAGGTAGACTTGACATTCATCTAATATACCTTGAAATCCTTGAAAGCAGCAAAAGCAAGAAATAATCTGACTGCTTCAATTCTTGCCACCGGAGCAAAAGTTTCTTCAAAATCAACTCCTATTTGAGAGTAACCCTTGCAGACCAATCTGGCTTTATTTCTGATTGCTTCACCAACTTCATTCAGTTTGTTTCGGAAGACCCATTTGGTTCCAATCCCATTCTTGTTTCTAGGTCTGGGAACAAGATCCCAAGTGTGATTTTTCTCATTTTGCAACAGCTCTTCCTCCATTGCTTTGGTCTAGTTTTCATCATTGCAGGCTTCATTTATTGTCTTAGGTTCAATCTTTGAAATCAGACAATACTCATCTAAATTTTGAGCAATTCTCCTTCTAGTTTGCACACCTTTGCTTTTGTCACCTATGATCTAATCTTCAGAGTGGTTCAGTCTTACATACCTTGGAACTTTGGGAGTTTTTTGCACTTCTGATTCTTGATCAGGCTCATTAAAACTCATCTCTTCTTCCTAATTTACCGGATCAGTTTGAATCTAACTTTCAGAAGAGTTTTGGGCTTCTTGAATCAGAACACCATTCTGATCATCTTCATCATATTCATAAAACCTTGAGGGTTTCTCAATTCTCTCATCAATCTTTACATTTGTACTTTCTATTATCTTTCTCAGTCTCTTGTTATAACACCAGTATGCTTTGCTTTGAGTAGATTAACCCAAGAATATTCCTTCATCACTTCTAGAATCAAACTTTCCTAGATCTTCATCTCTTTTAATATAACATTTGCTACCAAAAACTCTGAAATACCTCATAGTAGGAGTGATGCCAAACCAAAGTTCATAAGGAGTCTTACTAGTATTGCTTCTGATTTGAACTCGATTGAGAGTATAGACTGCAGTGTTGACAGCTTCTCTCCAATAGATTTGAGGAACATTTGCTTCCATCATCATGGTCCTAGAAGCTTCCTGGATGGTCCGGTTCTTTCTTTCCACTACTCCATTCTGCTGTGGAGTCCTAGGAGCAGACAATTGTCTCTTTATTCCATGTTTCTCACAAAATTCTATGAACTCACCAGATGTGAATTCTCCACCTCTATCAGACCTTAGACATTTCAAATTTAATCCAGTTTCATTCTCTACCATAGCCTTGAATATTTTGAATTTCTCAAGAGCCTCTGATTTCTCTTTTAGAAAGGTTACCCACATCATCTGGGAATAGCCATCAATTAGTAACATGAAGTATCTATCACCTTGCACACTCCTGATTCTTGCCGGACCACAAAGATCAGTATGAACTAAGTCCAATAATCCGGTAGAAGATAGTTCCTTGCTCTTGAATGTGACTCTGCTCAGCTTACCCAACTGACATTTATTACACAAGCTATTTGTAGGTTTCACCAATTTTGGAAGATCTCTTACAGCTTGAGTATTACTTATCTTGATGATAGTATCAAAATTTACATGACACATTCTCCTATGCCATAACCAACCCTGATCAACTTGAACAAATAAGCAACTTTTACCAGTTCCAACCAAGTGGAAGATATTACCTTTAGTTTGGGTACCGAATGCAATCTCTGTTCTAGAACTTTCAAAGATCTTGCATTTTCCATTCTTGAACCGGAGATCATAGCCTTTGTCCACCAACCATCCAGCACTGAGAAGATTGTGCTTCAAAACTTCAACATAAAGTACATTACCGGTTTTGTTTCTTCCATCAAAAGAAATGGTTCCTCTTCCTCTGATTCTACTTGCGGAATTATCACCAAACTTTACCACTCCTCCATACCTTTCCAAATCTATGAATTTGTTTTTGTCACCTGTCATATGGTGAGAGCATCCACTGTCAATGACCCAATCATCATTTTCTTCAACTTGGGCAACCAGAGCTCTTTCTACAACTTTAAAATTGATAGAAACAAAGGATATTGGTTCTTCTTCCTTGATGGCAATAAACACCCATTCACTTCCGGATTTGTTTCCTATCTCTGATTCATCATCTATTACTCCTTCATTATCATCTTCTTCATGAACATAATAACAATTCTTTTGGAACCTTGATCTGTTAGGATTTGGCCTTAAAAATCTTTTTGGACATCTTGAAGCAAAATGACCAATCTTATTATAGTTAAAACACTTAAAAGGCAATTTTCCTTCATACTTACTGGATCCTCTCGGCAGCCTTTTTGCAATAAGGGCTTCAAGTTGAGCAATCTCTACTTCTTCTTCTTCTAGGTCTTTTCTTTTTTTTTCATACCATGACAGTTTCCTTGATGAGTTTTCTCCCGGATCAAATCTTTGTTTACCTTTTACAAAGGCACTTGCTTTGAATGCAGATTCAGTCTTGGGGGGATCATCTCCAAACTTGGTCATTTCAAATGCAGCCAATTTGCCAGCCAATTGATCTCTTGTGACAGTTGTATGAGCTCTGAATTCCTCAATGGTAGCAACCTTGATTTTGTAAGAAGCAAGAAGGGATCTGAGAATTTTGCCAACAATTTCATTTTCATCCAAGACTCCACCAGCATTTCTAATTCCACAAACAAGCTCATTTACTCTTGACATAAAAGATGTGATATTTTCATCTTCTCTCATCTTCAGATTTTCAAATTTCCCTTTCAGACTCTGTAACCTTGCACATTTAACATATTTGTCTCCTTCATGCAGAAGTTCCAGTTTTTGCCAAATCTCAAAAGCAGTTGGTAGATCAATAACATTTGAAAGTTCTGAATCAGATAAAGCACTTAGAAGAGCCTCTATAGTCCGCAGATTGTTTTCAGCATCTGTGATTTCATTTTGGGATTTCGGACCACCCTGTGGAGGTGTATATTGTGTTGTAGCCATGGTCCAGTACGCCATTCCCATACATTGCAAGTGACATTTCATGCGACCTTTCCAAAAATTAAAATTGGTTCCATCAAACTTTGGACTATCCTTCTTGTAAGACAACATCCTGGATCTCCTCAAGCGGTTAAGCTCCTTTTAGAGAAACTTGGCTCTGATACCAATTGTTAGACTTAGGGCACACAACTGAGAGGGGGGGTGAATCAGTTGTACAAAACTTTCTTCCAATTAAACACTTAACTCCACTTTACAATTTAGCAGTTTAATAATAAATCAATCATGGAAACACAATGCAACAAATCAAGAGCAGAAACACATCAACACATGAGACACCAAGATTTTGACGTGGAAAACCCGGTTAAGGGAAAAACCACGGGGTGATTAACCCAAGATTGTATTCTCTGTTAGAAGAATAGAAAGAATAAAATGGCACATGCCAATTACAGCTCACTGCCCGAGCACACTGCTCACAAGAGGCTCACTGCCTACAAGAGACACACTATCTACAAAAGAATAAGTATCACATACTTGAACTAGAAAATAGCATCTTCACCATGCTTGAGTCAGTTCCATTTAAGCCCAATGCTTCTGCCCTACCTTTCTCTCTCCTCCTTGCTACCACACACTCATCTCTACAAGGACAACTTTGAAATGACTTCGTAACCCCTTATTTATACAAGACATCAACTTAGGAATAATCATCTAAGTCGGCAAACATCTACAAGAACATCCACAAGACGTGTAACTCATCCGGTCGGCCAGTCTCAGGAAGAACACCATAATTTGGAGGTTATTCTTCAATTACGAGCTCCAACTCCAATGCAGACCACTAACATGAGTTGGACATGATCCAAAGACTTCCACAAGATTTCTTGAATCACCAAGAACATCCGCACTTCATCTTCTTACTGAAATCCTTTTGTCCTTCATCTGGAACCTCAAGAACACAGTCTGTCACCACTGTCACAAAGGAATGGATGCTTCCAGACCTTCAACCCATGAACCAAACTAGTTAACACTTCACAAGGACTTCCTCAACACTCCCTCAAATCCGCAGAATAGGATAATGCTATTCTGGATCACACCGGACCTTTTTGTATCACTCTGTCACCACTGAACACCTGTCGGAACCGGTTTAACTTGAACAACCATAACTTCTTCAGATCTTCATGCAGACCTCTGAAATCTCTACTGGACCACCTTAAGACACATATCTACAAACTCTTTAAACCACATCCTCTGATCCTCATCCTATCTTGAACTTTTACCTTACTGTCATCACTGTTCTTCTTTGTTCTTGATTAGGACTAATTTTCTCAATATCCTCAACAACCAGCTCATCCAATCCTTATCATTAATGCAACAGAAGTATGTTGACATCAATGACAACACTGGTTAGGCCCATACTTGCAACATTGAGTACCTTGGGCCAATAGTCTCTCTATCCAGGCACTGATTGCCCAACCTTGAGCTCCAATCTTCTCATCCTTTTTGATGGCTTTTTCTTCAACACGTGCATCAATAGGTTTTACTAGTTCTGAAGATTGGGCTATCTTAAGCAGAATGGAAGTCAATTGTTCTAATTGGATCTTAAGTTGATGTTTGATCACCTTATCTCTATCATATCTTTCAAGCAATGTGGCCAATGTTGCTTGCAAGTCCTCCTTTGCACTTTCATGTGTTTGCTTGCCAAGTTTTATCCTTGACATGGCATAGTCAGAAACTTGGACTTCATTGATGTTTTTGTCCTTTGGAGGCACTGCAACCTCAATATACTTATTACCTGATGATTCAACCATCACCTTGATATTGTTTTGGCCTTGTTTGCTTATTTGGGCTTGACTAGAACTAATTGGAAAAAATCAAAATCACCAGGGGATACAGCTTGTTTCTTCCTCTTTGGTTTCTGTGATATTAACCAAGGAGGAAGAATGGATGGGTCTTCTTCTATTTCTGTCACCAAAGTTTGTGGTGGTGGGGTGATAGTAAAAGTGGGTTTTGAAATGGATGGAACAGCAGGTGGCATAGAAGTGGTGGTGTTTGAGTTAACACAACGACAGGGATCTCACTACTTGACACTCTAGGTGCAAAGGCAAACATGAACTTATCAAAGTCCAACTGGGTGGTAATGAAAATGTCAGTAATTGGTGATAACATGTATCTAATAGACTTGGCAGAGAAGAAAGTGTACCAAACATATGTTCCATATTGCCATGAGGAGGGCTTTGAAACAATGACTGACTTGTGGGTGAGGAAGGATATGAATTAATAGTCTAAATAGACACAGTGGTAGTAGAAGAAACAGAAGGCAAAGATTTTGCATTTGAAACAACAAGAGGTGGGACTACACTACTGAAATTATAGGAGATGAAGAGGGAGGTATTACCTAGGAAGACTCCAATTGAGAGACGAACATGAGGGTCTTATGATTCATCAGCTGCAATTTCTTTTTCAACATCTACCTGGGGAGATGTTCCCTCTTTTTCTTTGCTTTTCCCTTTCTCTCCTTTGTTCTTAAAAACAAATTTCAGCTTCTTTTCAGAACTAGGAGCATCTTCTTTGTTCTTTATTCTCAGTTCCTCTCTCTTGCTAGGATCTCCTTAACATGTTCCTCCTCCGATCCTGTCTTGAAAAGTTTTATCTTTATTCCTTTTCCTTCTAACCAAACATTGGTGTTTGCAAGAACAGATTGGAACCTTTCCCTTATCGAAGTGGCTCCTTTTGTGACCAGCGAATGGATGGAAGAGGAGTTTCAGCAATTTTATCACTTACATATGTAGGGTCCAATATATCACCCTCTTCTTGCATATCATCAGGAACATCAACAAGCTCAAAATTTATGATTTTCTCTAAGGTAAGCTGACTGTAGTCTATCTTCCTTACCTCTTCATCAGTTCTGCACTCGGCCCATATATCTTCAATTTTGTGCACATAAGTGTAGTTCCCCTTGACTTTGTCCTTCATTCCCCTGTAATAAAAATTATTTCATTTCTTATACCTCTTGAGGGTTATCCATTGCATCTCAATTCCATTGCCTTTGCTTTTGGAGTTGTTCATAATGTGTATTGGCCAATGGTAACTAAGAACTTGAAACCAGGCCTATAGGATTCTGCCTTTTTATTATGCATGTTCATTATCTATCTACATAATTCCATTAGTATCAATTTGTCTCCTGGATACCTTGGCAACATATAGGGTTGCCCATTGAAAAAATAACTATAATATATGTAAAGGTTGGAAACTGTAGAAATATGCATCCAAACCTTTTCACTTGTTCCCATGCAGCATTAGAAACTCTTTCCTTTTCAAGATCTTTCTCAAACATGTAAATATACCTGTAAAAGAAAGCATCATTGACCCTTCTGAAATGTTTGATACTTTCTTTCAGGTTCAATTATGGGTAGTACTCATTGTTGCACATATGATACCTAAGGTTGTGATGTGGTTGTCATTGATGTCAACACTTATTTCGGATTGTTTGGTACATTGTTGATGTTGGATGTGATGTGGTTGCTGAAGTTCATGGTTGGATGTCATGTTGGATGTAATGTGGTTGCTAAAGTTCATGGTTGGATGTCATGCTTCGATCAATGCAGAGTTGAGTATGGAGTTATATTAAGATGGGAATTAGAAGCATCAAGAAGATATATTAATATGAGAACTAGAAGCACTAAAATGTATGTTTCTATGTCTGCATGAGCTGTCACAAGAACACAAGTAGGTTTTGATCTCCGAAAAGTAATGAATACTTCTACCATAGAAAACTACCTGGGAGACTGCTTGGGAAATTGCTCCACATTCCTCCTCATTTGTAGATATGATCATGAGGTTTAGAATCTAAGTTCAGTATGTTGTGAAGATGTTGGATACAAGAAATAAAGTCTGTATATGTTCAGTAATAAAAGTTATGTGTCACATATTTCTGATCTATGTTATGACAGAGTAAAATGGTGATGAAGACTTGTTGGAATGCTCCGCACTCTTCTGGATGTGAATATTTGTCAATAAAACTTTGTGAACATGTTCAGAGAGGCTCAATACATACTTTTGCAAAGTATCTAGTGATTTGGTGTACCACAAGTAATGTTTAATCTTCTATGTGTACCTCCAAAGTGAAATGACCGTTGTGCTACAAGCTTCATGTGTTCTTACTTAAAGTCGACCTATTTCAAATGGGCATGACGTGCGGATGCTACTCTTTGAAGGATGATGTTGTGAAGAATGTTTAGGAATAGGCTAAGCATGTGTTGGGATCCACAAGGTGTGTGTTTACTTCTAGAGTGGTGTGTAGTTCATAATAGGGCTTACCCTATATATGCTTCATGTTGTGAAATCTCTGGCGGACTTGTAAAATGTAATATTATTGTTGTATTGGCTGACTTGTAATGAAATCAATGTAATATCATGTATATATTGTGAACCTAGTTGATCTAGGTGAAGTATGATTGCGAAGAGGAAAATATGAAAGTGTAAAGAGCAGAGTATGAATATCATATGCATTGTGATGTGTGACTGAAGGAGAAAGAGCAGAAATATTAGAGGTTGTCTCGATTCATCTTGAAGACATTTTTGTGACAAGAGGGAAGTTAAGAGTGTGCCTAATTGATACAATCATTAGAAGAAGCAAAAGTGCAATCATCAAAGGTGTGAGCCTCAATGTCAGTTTTCATACAGTAGGACTGTCACACTATAATAATTTTTGAGTTTGTTCTTAGTTCAGGGAGTAGTTGCTTCCTTGGGAGTGACCCTAAAACAAAGTCTTCAAGGAGTAGTAACTTCCTTGGGTTGTAGCCCTAAAACAAAGTCAGCAGGGAGTAGTAGCCTCCTTGGGTTGTAGCTCTAAAACAAAGTTGTAATATTGAGCTTCATATATTGTGAGTTAATCCTCACCATGGTTTTTCCCTTCTTGAGTTTTCCACGTATATCTGGTGTCATGTGTTAATCTGTATTGTGTTGATCTTTCATGTTTATATTAATGTTGACTACTTAAGTTTTAATCTACTCCGGAGGACTTGAAGTTGTTTAGATACTGATTCACCCCTCCCTCTCAGTATCGTGGTGTGTTCAACACTCATACACTGGTATATTTCTTCTATCTCCAACTGAAGTCAAGCTAGGAAAAGACCTCATACAAGTAGTAGCATATACCAAATACGAAGTCATATAGAATTTCAATGAAGTTGATACCTTGGAAAGTTGTTCACAAATAGAATCACTGATTTGCTTACCTTAGAATATATGTCGATTACCTTTATTAATGATGACTATGTATTGGTACATCCATTCTTGAAAAGTATTAGATGTTGTGAGTCCCTTAACTCTACTCAAAAGAGTAATCAAATCACCTACCTCTTTGTTGAACTCACTCAAATGTTTGTAGGCCACCTTGCAATAGTAGGCCTGAGAGTCTTAAGCCACCGAGAGTTGATAATTTTCTTACACTTCTCCATGTTTTTGTCATAGTAATCTTGTGTTGACTCCATGGTGATATTTGAAAACTCTTTAACGTCGAGACAACTAAAAATCTTATCAAAGTACTCTCCATCTAGCTTAATTACCACTTTACCATTAGAATCCTTTATGCTCTTTCTCTCTTTGTCAAAATGAGCAACTGTTGCCAAGACAAACTCTGGATTCTGTGCTGATACCGAAAAAGCATAAACTAGGTGGATACTACTATCAAGGACAACCAGCATGTTTGATGCAACAGGAAGTTTATTCAGTCTCTCTAAGAACTCAGACATATCCACATGACCGATCTTTGCGTCCCTGATGTTGTCCACATTAGTGTCCATAGAGGACAAAGGGATCACTCCTTGATACTTGAACTTCATGTTTTTCTTCTTGGGAGAAGGCTCTAACATTTGCTAATGAACTATAAAAATGAATTTGAAGTCCTTTAGAGTTAAAAAAATTTCATCCATCAGGAACTGTGCAATTTTGGAGAAAAGTTGCACTTTTGCATCTTGAGCAATGTTTGGTGTAGTTTAGAGAAAATTCTCTGAATCGCATGAGAAATCAAGTTCGATGTAGGGTCAGAGAAATTTTCCGACATTACATGGGTATTTTTCTTTGGGTGTAGTTCGAAGAAAATTCTCTGAACTACACTGGATAAGTTAGACATCTATGATGCAAGTCAAAGAATTTTCTTTGAACTACATCATAAGGGGTAGTTCATTTTGATGCAAGTTAGAGAAAATTCTCTGACTTACATCTAGGACTTAGTGCAAACAATATGCACTTTGGAGAAAATTCTTTGAAGTACATGGGGGTAAGTCAAACTGTGCATTTCAGAGAATTTTCTCTGAAGTGCATATTGGATAATAGTTTATGTGACTTTCAGAGAATTTTCTTTGAAAGTCATATGGGGGGTAAAACTTCTTTTATGAACTTTAAAGAAAATTCTCTGAAAGTCAGAATTTTGTTTTTGTTTTTCTTGTTGCTAACAGTTGGAAAAGGTATCAGGTGTTGTTCAGAGAATTTTCTCCAAACAACACCATTCCATATGACTTGTGTTGTTCGAAGAAAAATCTTCGAACAACACCAGTCGGTGTTACAGGTTAAAAATGACACAGGTAACAAATGATTAACAAAAAAGGATTTAAAAATATGTTTCAATGATGTCAAACTAGGGTTAAGACACACAACCTCGATTGTGGGCAAAACAATAATCGGCACAATCTTTCAAGACCTAGGGTTTTACAAAATAGAAAAACTATAAGCATTTAAACATAGCAAGAAAACAAAATGAAAAAATGTAAAATACATAGAACAAAATGAAGTTAACTCAACTGCAATGGAAAACAATGAGGAACCATGTAACTTTGAATCCGGTGTAGGCGATCAACCACACAACAAACGAGATGCAAAGGGCTTTGAAAACAACAAGGTGGTAAAAAGTGAACGATTAAAATGAAAATAACACAGGGTTAAAGTGTCATGTCCCCTTTTTATTAATTCATGTTGGAGGATATATTTTTCAATTCAAAATATTTTCCTTGGGCTAAGGTATGGAAATTGGAAAATAATTATATCTAAAATTGGTTATTTGGGCCCAAATCATTTATTAATTCTTAATGATAAAAGGGATCAAATAATTAATTTAATATTATTATTTTTGATTATTTACCCAAGGAAGAGCATGAGATTTCATGTGAGAATATTTGTAACCTTTAAGTTTAGGTGGCATGCTATTATTAGCAGATTCCTTGGTAGTTTTTATGACAACTTGCATGCATGGAGTTATTATTTGATTTTGGTGGGGAATCTTGTAGCGGTCATTATGGTGGACCTATTTTGGATGGAAATTGATGTAATAATATTATTTTATTTTATTTTCCAAGAGGGGGTCGTTTGGGTTTGTTCCTCTATTTATTTGGAGGCAAAAAACACATTTGGGACTTTTAGAGATTTGACAATTTTCTCACAGAGCTGTTTAGCTTGTGTTTTCTTTAGTGGACAAGGAAACCATTGGAGATGGAGTTTGTAGCCGGTGGACATGAGTTCCCAACATTCTGAGGGTAGTGTTCTTGGAATGCAGAGAACAATCTCACTTCAGAGGTTGCATCAATGTTGAAGGATTGTCTCAGTTTCAGTGTTTTGTGTGTAGGAGTAGATTCTAGTGATTTCAGAGCATTTGTGTTGTTGCAGGTTTTGCAAGTTATTGTATGTTAGTATAGAAGGTGTATTTCATCCATTTCAGAGGTTTGGATCAACTTTGACCAGCTGGGTATTGCTGGTTTGATCTCAGGACAATTGTATGTGAAGTATCTGTATGTTTGCAGGGTGTGTTTTGAGCATTTCAGTGTTTATGATGTTTCCATTGATGTTGTTTGAGTTTTTTATTGTGTAGCATGTGGATGGCTCATTCCTTTCTGTTGTAGTATCATCCATGGGTGCCATATATCATTTGGTGCAAGTGTTGTGAAGTTTTTGTGTGTTTCTGACAATTTCGGGTGAATCACATGTGTATTTCAACATGTTTTTGGTGTGTGTCTAGCAGATTCATTGTAGAGTGCTGTAGTAGTTGTTGCTGTTGTAAATCAGTGCTATAGGCATGATTCCATGTCATATGTATCAGAAAATCATAATAAAGACATTTGAGTTGTTTATGTTCATTTTTGTGTAATACTTGTGCAAACTAGTTAGCTAGTTTGGTTGTTTTAATGCATATTAGTGTTAAGTTTGTTAAAGACATTTTCAGATTTTGATTTAATACTAAATTTCAGATTTGGGGACATACATAAAGATATAAAAACCTGCATTTATTACCATAAATGCCTGAGCGTGCCGGGATAAAATGTTGTTGTGGGGAAATTTCCCGCAACTACATATGTAGTTGCGGAGAATTTCTCTGCAATTGCATATGTTTGAAAATTAAACAAATATGCAATCTCACTAAAAAATAACGACACTGCATATGAAGGAAAAATGGCTAAGTCTAGAAACTTAACTCTTGCATTTATTCAAAAGGTGAAAAGTAACCCAAATCGAAATGACTTTTTGAGGGGTTCGACTACGCATGATACCATTCCAATTTTGCCTCATTTTGCATGCATAGAGGATGTGGTCTATGAAACGGACAAGTTTCATAGGGGTTATCCCATGCATTGAGCTAGCAAAATTCGAGGATAATAGAACCTAATATTGCTAACAGAACAACATATAATGCTAAAACAGAGGAAGTGCGATGATTGATATAGATGGCGCTAATGCAGATGATAGCACTAAGATGGATGCAGATAGTGCTATTATGGATACAAATAGCACTAAAGTAGCTGGTAGCGCTAATCTGGTTATAGATAGTTCTAAAGCATTTGATAGCGTTAAAATAGATACAGATAGCACTAAAATATAGAAACAGAGAAATTTATACCTGTTTGTCTATTGCAAAAATTGATGGCACAATTCTGGGCCTTGATAGCGCTAAACCGACATAGGGGAGCTAACCTACACAAAAACTAAGGTTTTCTTTGCAACAAAATGATCAAGTGAGATGTTAGACAACCTACAAGGTTAAGCAAAAGGGTACACCATAGTTTGCCACTCCAGAAATAGGGTTAGTTTGTGTAAGATAGCAAAAAAATGAAACCAAGCCTAGGTGGTGTTTTAAAATGTGTTTAAACAAAGTGATGAACCACCCTAAGCCCTGCAAAACCCTGTTAGAAATGTCATCCCTACAGATAGTTAGCAACACAGAAAACTAGAGATGAAAAAAATTTTGAAACAAAAGGTTTTGACACTACCGTGAAAAATAAAGCTAATAGCGCTAAACCAAGTGTTGATAGCGTTGACAAAGGAACAAATAGCACTAAACCCAGCTCGGATGGCGCTAATCTACAAGCAAAAAGCATGACTGTAGGAGTAGATGGCGTTGAACCAAATCTGTTTATCAAGAATCCTTTGAAAAACTCACACAAAAGTTAGCTAAGGACCAGGGGGCCCACCAAGCATGCAAAATGAAGATGAGAGAAATTAGAAAGACAAGAAAACATGAAAGATACTCAAACAAAGGAGATTTATACCTTCAAAGTCCTCCAATCTCCTTCACTCCTTGATAAGGTGGAGGATCTTACGCTCAAGTAGCTCTTAGCTTTACCCAAGTTGATGAAGTGTGAATGTGGATTGCTCTTACGTCAACACAATAAAGATTGGATGAGCGATAGTTTGATAAAAGGATTTGATGGAGATGAGGATGAAGGAGATATTTGGCTATGGATGAGTGAGTTGGGATTTTAGCATTATGAGGATATGGAAGACTTATTGGGGAGAGATTTTGGCATGGCTTTGATGCTATTGAATGTGATGAAAATGGCTTAGGATGACCTTGTATTTATAGGCAAATTTGGAGGTATTTGAATCCAATGGATATGATTCAAAGTTGGAATCAATGGTTGAGATGAGAGGATGAGATCAAGGGCTTAGATCTCATCAACAAAATTGGTTGATTCAGATTAAATGTGAATTTTAAATTAATGTTGGGAAGGATGAGGAATGAATTAAAAATTCATTTCCATGGGATAGTGTGAGGATGATGTGGACTTGTCAATGAATTAAAAATTTATTTTTGTGGGGGGGTGTTTGAATAAAAAATTAAGTTTTATTGATGAGTGTGTTGGCATGTGACACATGGATGCATTTAGCAATCACATGTGTGAGCTCATTTCATGGAGAAGAGCTCTAAAATAAAAAGGGAAAGATGATGTGTAAGGGTCATGTGACCCATTTGAATAAAAAAATTCTTTTTATACAAATGGTGTGGGAAAGGGTGTTAAGTGTGATTTGACCAAGTTAATCATGTGATTAACTTAATTAATGTGACTAGACAAAACTAGTGAGAAGGATAATCAAGGGTTAAAATTAATTAAATAAGGGTTTATTTAATTAATTTTGGTCTAAGGGTCATGTAGGCTACGGTAGCTAATTAAATAATTGATATTTAATCAACTAGGCTAGGATTAGGCTATAAGATAGGGTAGATTAATTAAAATAGCATGTTTTACTTAATTTATCAGGATTAGGTGATGGATAAATTAACTAAATAAATATTGAGAATATTTATTTAGTTAATGAGGGATAGTGTTGTCTAAGGTGTTGTAACAAATTAATCAAAGTAATTCATTACAAGGGATGGATGAAGATGAATGGTTAGGGATGAATGGCTAGAGATAAATTAAACAAATTGGATTTATTTAATTAATTGGTAGAAGGGATAAGTTAGTGATGTGAGGATGCAAGAAAGTGGCTTACGAGGCAAGTCAGTTTTAGGTGTCTATAGTTTATAAGGCTGCAAACAAAAGAAAACTTGATCTCGAATAGCAAACTCTCTTTCCAAGAGATACTTATCTACTTGTGATTTCATCCTAAACTTAGTTATTTTAAGATCATATTTCAAAACTTGAAGATCTATTGACTCTCCATAGTAAAATCTCGAATTGTAGGTACCTTGATTCACCAAATAGCCCAATTTAGAAATGAAGGTGGATTATACCCATATAAAGCCTTGAATGAAATCATACCTATTGACATGTGATGGTTGGTAATACCAATTTTCTACTAGGTGCAAGCACCACAGCCATGTCACCTATAAATATGCCACATAGTTCTATAAATAACCCTCCCAAGTCTTATTTAACATTTTTATTTGCCAATCAATTTGAGCAAGGTAACTACTACTATAGATAAAAAGTGGTAGCAATAAACTCAAAGTTCCTTCCAAAATTTGCTGGTGAATTTTGGATCCTTTATTACTCACAATTGTTATGGGAAGCCCATATAATTTATAAATAGCTTCCATAAGCATAACTACAACTTGATATGATTTATGAGTGTTATCAACAAGAATGAAATGAACACACTTGGTTTATCAATAAAAAAATGACAAGATGCAATCTTTACTACTTGCTTTAGACTTGTGATAAAATACATGCTAATAGACTCCCATTTCTCCGTGGCAATGGTACATAAACATAACTACAACTTGATCGGACTTATAAGTGTTATCAATGGGAATGAAATGAGCACACTTGGTTTATCAATCAACAAACGCCAAGATGCAATCTTTACTACTTGATTTAGAATTTTGATGAAATACATGCTAATAGGATCACATTTCTCACAAGGAATCGGTAATGTTGAAGCAACCCTAGACATTTTAATTATTTCCACCTTGTTTCTTTGGTGTTGTTGACAAGTTTCTAGAAAGTTATAGACATCATTCTTGAACTATATTTCTATTTGAAGATATGCCTAAGTCGTGTACAAGTTTTGATAAACCTAACATGTTCAAGTAATGGAGAAGAATGACTTCTACTCATCACCTTAATTTTTATTTTTATTTATTTTGGATCAAAACCACTCTTGTCGGGTGATAAATGAACCCATTGAAAAACAAACACTTGTCCTTGGCCCTAGATTCCTATTGGTCCTCCCACAATGTTGTCAACTCATCATTCTTGGAATACTCTACCTCAATAACTTGTTGCCAATCTGATGCAGCTGTTGAAATGGAATAAATTCCAAGACTTAGGATACAATTTAAGGGACTATCTTGTTACCTTTGCAATACTTAATATCAAATCATATGCTTGTAACTTGGTTGCCTATTTAAATTGTCACTCACTTAAATCACATTGTGATAGAAATGACTTGAGATCATTATTATGAATCTTAATAATGAATTTGCCACAAATTATAATAGCTATCTATTGCAAAGTAAACAAAATTTAACATAAATACATGATATTGTACTAGAATTTGCTTAATAGTACCAATAAAATTTTTTGGATTGAAGATAGTTCAATAATATTACCAAAAAAGAGTAGAAACTGTACATAAATGTGGCCAAGGGGGCCACCAAAAAGGATCTCCGGACTAGTTACTACATATTACATAAGATCATAATATCAAATCACATCATATGTCTAGGAGCTACTTAAAATTAACTGTATGACTGTTATGACAAAACTAATGAGACCTAATCTGCATCATCAAGTTCTTCAAAATCCTCATTAGGATCATACTAGGACAAAGGAGTAGCCTCATAGAGTTCCATAGATGCAGTCTCAATGTCAAGATTGGCTTCAAAGTGCAGGCTACCATCATCATCAACATATAACTTCTGGTTCTCTAGAATGGGCTGAGTGTCTTGTGAGATAGCAGAAACTCTTTGATCTGCGACCACCACCTTCCCTAAAATGACCATTTTACTAAAATCCTGATGCAGAAGCTCCATTTTTTCATTGAAGGATTGGCAAGTCTCATTAAAATCATGGAAACCCTGTTCTACCAAATCATCAACTACCATAGGTCCTGAAAGCTCTTCATATTCAGTCTCCTTGGCCATAGCCTTTAGCTATTTTTCCACTGCAACAGCCACATGTACATATAAATCAATTTGAGTGAGTCTCATATTAGACCCAGTAAGCAATCTTGGTTTGTCTTGGAAATTATCCTCATTTCTCTTTTTCCACAATGCCCATAAAACTTCAGTTGTCAAAACCAGCCAAAAAAGATTAGATTTGGTATCAAAGTCAGAAATAAAACCAAGTAAAATTTAAATTCTTTCCAAAGAATTACAAACAGACCAATCCACAATATTCCCCAAAAATAGATTCCAGACTTGAACAGCATAGGGACATTTAAAAAAATGTGATCACAAGACTCAAAAACATTACACAATCTGCAGACATAACTATTAGCCCTGACAGGAAGTTTATTTAACAACAAGAGCCATCTGAAACACCCCTTCTTAGGTTCCAAAGACCTACCCCAAAAGGACTTAAAAACTTGACTTAACTTCTTAAAACTAAAGACACAATTCCAAGACTTGGCACAGTGCTCTGGGATTTGAATAGAGTTACTGAGGATCCTGTAGATCTTTCTAGATTCACACACTGCCAGTTTGTAACCATCCTTCCAAAATAGCTTACTCAACCAATCCCCTTCACTCAACAAAACTGACTGACCAAGATCTCTTGAGTAGGCTGCAACCAGCACCAAATATATTCTTTTTTGAGATTATTTCAGACCAAATTCTTCTTTCAGTTTTTCCCATCTCTTACAGCCATTACCATCTAGCAAATCATTGAAGTTAAAAAGGCCTAGTTTGTGCCACTTGATACCAGAGCATCCCTGAATGAGAGCAAGAGGCCTATCATTATTTAATAGTACCAATAATTTCTTTTAATCATTCAATATATCTTCTTATACAAAATTGCAGTCTAGGGAACATTTACAAGATCAAACCACTTTCCCTAACTACAAGAGATCTATTTAAACCCCCTAACAGTTACCAAGTGAACACAACCATGGAATAACTACTTGAAAATTAACTTCTAATAACTCCCACAAGTTAACAAGGAATTAATACATATTTGAGAATAACCAAATGATCAAAACATAACCAAGACAATACACTAACTACATCAGCCCCCCAAAAGAAAAGTCGTCTTCTACATGATAATGAGAACAAGAAAAAATGGCAACACTGAGTGGTAGGGGAAGGAGATGTATCTCCTTGAAGGTACTACAACATCTTTGAAAATAGAAGGTGGATTCAAATGATGGGAAATAGCAGCTCATAACATATAAACTTCTTTTGTACGTTGCTTCAGTTGATGAGTAGCAAAGATTTCTCGCTCCCTAGAAGCCTTGACCATCTAAATTGCTTCCATCAGATGAGATTTGGCCTTGTCATTGGCATCTCGAAGTTCCAATATCTTGATCCTTTTCTACTAACTTATTTCTCTCCAACTCAATGACTTGAGCTTGTTGGGCAAGTTAGGTTTGAAATCTAAGTTACCTTTGGTCTTCAAGTTCCATCCATAAATTTTGAAAGGTACAAATTGATTCATCAATTTTAGTTCTGAGAGTATGTTGGGTCGCCATTTCAATTTGTAGCATAAGATAAAGATATTAAAACCTATATTCAATTGAGTATAAATCTTTGATGACTTCCCCATCATAACCACCAAAGGATGGGGGCACCCTAACCAGAATCCAATTATGTTTCATCTCAAGTAATTTTGTAGTCGGCCACCCATGAGAAATGAAACATTTGATAAACTCATTGTGACATTCTCCTTCAACAAATTGCTAACTTCTCCAAGTCTCCTATAAAACCAACCTTGGCACTATCTCTGCTACTTTTGGCATTATATGTGCCATAGGCTCAAAATCTCAGACATATTGTTGTATTGTGTGAAGTGGGTTGGCATGATTTGGCCTTGAAATGAGAATAGAAATAATATCATCCTAACTAGATGATGGGCTATGTGACTCAGATGGTGCAGGGGATACATTGCCCACATGATCCTACTATTGTACAGAACTTGTCTCATGTTGAGGAATGTATATCTTCTTGGTTTTGAGGATGCTCGGTATCAACCTGAAGAATAGGATCCTCTGACTCTAGGATGGAGCTCACTGGAGGATAATCTACGGTATCAATAGGAGCCCCTAATAAACTCAACCAATCATCAATGTGTTGAGATGCCTCCTTAGTTAAATTGACTAGTGTAGTAAGGCAAGGGAGAAGGAAGTACAATTGTTTCTCCTCCCTCAACTTCCTCCTCACCGTCACTATCCCCTTCTTTGTTGGGCTTCTCTTCTTTAGATGAAGAGGACTTCATCGGTGCTCTTTTCTATTTCCTTGAAGTATGTCCAATATTTGTTGCATGTCCCTTCCCATCAACCAGCAGAATACCTAAAGACTTCCACCAAAATATGGATGGCCAAGTGGAGTCACAATTTGTATCTAGTTAAATTTACTAGCTACCAAAGACAGAACTTGAGTATAGACTACATCCAAGAAAAGACCAATGGTGTGTTGGGTCATGTAAAACCCCTTGTGTTTCAAAGAGAGGAATTCATGGATTCTAATAGAAAGGAGCTCTACCCAATATATTTGTCCCTTACTAATACCAATCATTTAAGTTGTCATTCATACTACAATCTCTGAGGCTTTTGTAGCTCCTATCAACTTGCTTTTAAGTAGGTCCAAAATACATAGTCATTTTTTAATGGCTAAGTAATCTTTTTTCAAACCCCAATTTCCCTTACTCCACATATTTTCAAGTTCTTTTCTAGTCAAGTTGTCCCTATATAAATTTTGTACAAACAATTCTTTTTGTGCCTAGTTAACATTACTAGTGGATTCTAGTATTGAAGGCCCCATGCATGGGACACCAAATACTCAGGAAAAATTGGTAGGAGTATATGTAATAGTGATCCCAATGTCCATATGTTGTATTTTTGACTCTTGCTTCTCCTTATCATAATTGGAAACCATGCTAACCAAATAGAGTTCAAAATCTTAGAACTTGAAATATAGAACTTGAAGCATTTTGTCTACCTAGGTGGATGATAAGGCAAGCTTTAGAGGGTGATCCTCTGGTTTATCGACCCACCATAGCCGACATTCCATAGCATTGAGACTCTCCCAAGTGAGAGCATCTACAGTATTTACGCCTTTCATTGTTTGTGATGCTTGTGAATTCCTTTTTCCCTTAGTGCCTATTGCAGTTGGTATTGTTGGTCATCCCTCCTTATTGCTACCATCTTTTTCAAAGGGCTTGTATAAGGTTGTCTTCCAAATCTTCAACCTATATGAAGAAGGGGGATTGGATGCTACATTTATTTCATTATTTGTAATTTTTTTCCTTTCCCAACCATGGTCGATGCCACTTATGAAAAACCAGAATTCCCACCAACAAAATATTAAACCTATACCTGATGCAACACTTGTACCTTCTTATGGTCTTTGGATTTTTTTTAATTCTCTAAACTTTGTCATCTTTTCTTGAAATGTCAACTTTGATGCCAAAATGCGGCCTATATAGAGTGGACAGATTAGTAGCTCTCCATAACAATTAATGAGTTTAAGCTGTTGTAGGCCATACAAGTAGTTATTCAAACTAACTTCAATTTCAACTAACTATATCCTATGCACTTCTTACGTAGGCCATATGGTGGGATTGTCTTCACTAAGGTTATAATAGAGGAAATTGAAAGCTAAAAAGCATGTGAGGAGAACATACAATGTCGTACAATATCAATAACAACTATAGCCTAAGAAAAGGAATCAAACCATATAGCAACAACAGAAGAAAGAATTGATATCTTGGGTCGACGGGAACTGCTTGCCCCTCTTTGTGGAGGAAAATATAGTCTATCACATGTGCTCCTTCCTCCCCTATCATCATCTGTGGACAGGAGGTGGTGGATAATGAAGATTATCTCAAATGGCTAGCCCTCATCTGCGGGTTTAATCATTTATGGCCTTCCCTTTTGAATCTGAACAAATGGGCTTTGGAATCTTGGAGGCCTCTCACTAAAGGTAGGATAGAACTATACCCCTATGCAAGAGGGTTTTTCATTGGTTCCTTTCAATCAGAAGATAACAAGAAGTGAGTGATGGAAGGTGGGGTTTGAATGTGGGGGCAACACTCCCTCTCAATCAAACCATGGTTTCCCACCAATCCTATGACAAAATCCTTGAGTATTAAGCCTATTTGGGTCAAATTACCCAATCTCCCTCTCCAATTCTAGGATGTTTCCTATTTTGAATCTACTGGCAATGCTCTTGGTCATTTCTTATAGTAGGATGAAGCATCGTCAAACTGTGGTCATACTACCTTTGCCCAGATTCTTGGGGACATTGACACATCTAAGGAGCTAACTGGGGAGATTGTCCTACTTGTTGGGGATAGACCATGGAATCAGACTCTTGATTATGAGGGTCTTCCTTTTTGTTGTTGGAGATGTTTCACCATTGGACACCTCACTTCAGAATGCCCTCATCTGCACCACAAGAAGGGTGACGCGACTTGGTGGAGGAATGCCCTCCACAATCATTTGACTATTGGTGACTTCAATACTGAGGATGATGAGTCCTCGGAGGATTTTGCTGAGTCAATTCCCTATAGGGTTATCGAGACTTTTAAAATTTCTCCTGATGGGTCTTCTCTTGGTCCATTACTGGTGGCCACACCTATGGTTCCATTGGTTTTTGGGCCAACTAGTCTCGATTCTTTGGAGGTTGTAGTTCCACTCTCTACTCCTCTTTTAGCCCTTATGAGGGCTCAAGCTTCAATTGAGGCAAGTCCTCCCCTCTCTCCTTGTTCTGAGTCCTTGGAAGACAACATCTCATGGAAGATTGTTCAAAGGAAGAGAGGTCTTCCAAAACATGCTTGTGTTTCCCACACCCGGGTTAAGGGTGTTCAGAATGATAGATTGAAGCCTAGGGTTGTGTAGATGGCTTCCCTAGGTCTGTTGTGGGTGGCAACTTAGTGTTGGATGTTGAGCTAGTCATTTTTCCCAAAAGGTGCACCTATTCAGGAAACTGCTACCATCCCAATTAAGGACCAGTGAGAGGCCGTTAAACCATGCCACGAATCCCGAGGGGAGACGCTGGACATGTTCTAACAATCTCCCTCTCAATGTTACTCAAGGGAATTCAAACCCACGACCCTACTCTGATACCACTTGTTGGATGTTGAGTTGGTTGTTTTTCCCAAAAGGCGCACCTGTTCAGGAAACCGCTACCATCCCAGTTAAGGACCAACAGGAGCCTATTAAACCATGTCATGAATCCCAAGGGAGACGCTGGACATGTTCCAACACTTAGCTATTGTTTCATGGGTCTCTTTTTGTGTTGGGATTCATTGTTGCAAACATTATGTTGTGCTTTTGTTGATTTGCTTTTCAGCCTATTGTAAAGGGTTTTAAGGCCCCTTCAAAATCTATTTTACCTCTAATCAAAATAGAAGAACTAATGGTCATATGGGTGAAGAAAATTTTGATAGGTGTACGAAAATAATTTAGCAAATGGTTTGTAGTTTGTGCAAACCATGTAGTAGGGAAAAAGTAGATAAAAGGTCACATGGTAGAAGAAAAGACGTCAAATCAAACTTGTATGTGGCAATCTAAAATGAACAGTTGTATGACACCAAGCATAGGGCATACAATAGAACCAAGTTTAACAACACCTTGTTGTATGGTAGGAACACAAACATCATAAGGTCATACAACTAGGGAGGAAAGGTTGAATAGTGTAGGTTGTACAATAGATAAAGCAAGTAGTATGGCGGTTGCAAATCATATGGTAAAAACTACAGAGTTTTATTGCTTTGTTGTACTATGGGGTAATTTGTAATTTCCTTATCCTTAATATGTTGCCCCTTTGGATGTTGTATGGTCGGGTCTTTTCTAGCCTACCATATAGTAAAATAGTTGGAAACTTTATTGTTTATTTTTTTAATTGTCATTTTTCTACCCATTGCAAAGCAATATTTTTCTTTTATTATTTTTTCCACTTTTTGCATGTGGGACCCACATGTTATTTTCTTTTCCTTACTTTTTTGTCTAACCCATTGTTGGTACTTTTCTTGTTTTCATTGTTTTCATCTTAAGTCCGTTCTAATCTCACTTCGATGTTGTGTCGACATATACAACATGAATAGGGTCCATTATAGCATTTGTTAGTACAAGTATCCATAGACTCTAAGTCCAATATTTTGTTAATATTTTGAGTCATACCTTCATTACTAGTTATGTGTGGTGCCTCCAATGAAACATTAAAGTCAATTAACTATAAAGCTTCTAGTCTTTGATAATAAAGTTTTAATTGTTGATCATATACTTTGTCTGACATGAATGAACTATCTAGTGAATCGCTTCCTCAAGTTTCCTCTGCATTAAATGGTTGCTTCTTGTTATCTCATGGTCCATGTTTGCCTTCATTAATCTTTGTAATTGCAATATGAGGTATGGTTCACCAAACTCAAGATGACACTAGAGAAGAACCTTCTAACCGAAGCTTCCCTTGTGCAGCCAGAACAACTTGGTCATAACCCAATCATTCCACAACTAATGAGTGTTCCATGAAAAAAGATGGATGAAGATCTAGGGTAATTATTTCCACTAGAAGTAGAAAGGAATACTCACTAAGGAAACCTGGAAGTACACGCGGGTCATCAACAAAGCCAACATATCTAGAACGTAGGCCAACGTACAAAGAATGCAATCGTCAGTGGCCATATAATTTAATTAAACCTATCGAAGGACCAAGCACACAAGTAGCCCAGTCAAAATGTGTAATGGACTCTAAAAATGCTTGGACTCAAGTTAATCACTAAACCCAAATGGTACTACAGGCATTTCAAATTTCACATCCTCCAAATCAATTATGTTTACTAAGTACCTTGTAGTTTTTTGCTCGATCGTTTTCCCTTGAGTAGAATGGACTCGAGAGTATGAAAAATTCAAAATTCACTCATCATTAGTTGGATTACATGATTAACAAAGTGTCTGCCTATGTCGCTAGATCTTTGTATAGGAATTCCAAATCGGGTGACTATATGTTCATAAACAGAACTCATTGTGCTTAATGTCGTGTTATCTAGTAAATTCCATGCTTCTACCCATTTTGTCATATATTCTATGGCTACTACAATGTACTCGCATCTATGCATCCAATTGACATTAGAGGGCCTATGAAGTTCAATCCCCATCATTCAAACAATTCTTGTCGTTGTGAGGGCGAGAGTGGCCTGAAATCTCTTTTGAGGGGTTTCCCCACTTGTTGACATGTGTTACATCCAAATACCCATTCATAAGCATCAATGTGAAGTGTTGGCCACCGTAGGTCTACCATGTCATGTCCCCTTTTCTAAACATTTAACATTAACTTTAGTTGTCCTAGCAATTTTATTTTGTAACATTATAATGAAGGCAACGTAAGTTTTTTTTTAAAAGAGGTCCAAATAGTGTTTCTAAAAGAGGGCCTAAAGTTATATTAAAAAAATGTCGAGAGAGACAAAGGCCAAAAAGTAGAAAAGAGGGCCAATATAATATTGAATTAAAAAGAAAAGGATATTCTAGACACTTCTAGAATAGAGCTAAAATTACTAAATAAGTGATTATAAAAGGAGTTGGGTTGAGGTAAAAGAGCATCCTGAATATTTTATCAAATTGATTTCTCTAATAGTTTGGATATTGTGTTCATCTATTTGCTCCCGAGAACGAAAACCCTTGGTGTGCAGGTTATTGGAGGACAAAAACCCTTTGGTTTCCAAGCAGGCAGAGGACGAAAACCCTTTTGTCTGTGGAGGTAGTTCCACTCAAGGATCACATTGGTGTTGATCATGGAGATTTCCATAATTTCAATTTAGTGTGGTTTGGTTTCAATATTTCAGTTTTCAACGCGGTGTGGGCTTGCTTCTATTGTTTCTATTTTTAGTGTGGTAGAGGATTTCTATATTGCATACTTGTGGCATTTGAAGATATCAATAAAGATTGTTGTTCCCTCTAATATTTTGTGTATTACCTAATCATTGTGTTTTCCATAGTATATTATTCTTGTACTATTTGTTGTTATTATTTTCATTGCATGTTGGAGTGTCCGTGCAGCTTTCATTACCATATATGAGAGGCCATACAACTAACTATATAGGGTGCATGAGTCCATAAGGTGGCATATATCAAGGATATTTCATAGTCAATATAAGTGAGGCCGTTGTTATCATTAATTAAATTTTTTTATTGTTGTTTCTATGCATTAGATTCAATCCAGTCCGTACAAGACTGCAATACCAGTTTGTATCAGGGTTTGCATGATTAAAAGTTGTTATATGTTCATTAGTTTGTACTAATAGTATATCAAGGACATTACAAGTCCATACATTGCATTCTTATGAGTTTTTACACCACAATCACATCATCAACTAATAATCATTCTTGGCATAATTACATTGTTGTTATTTTCAATCATCATCACTAATTGCATTGCTAGGGTCAAGGCTGATATCAATCTGTACAGATTGGGGATTCATGTAGCAGTTACATATTCTATAGTTATTTATTATCAGCGTTTGGTGTAATCACATTGCAGTTTATCAGTCTTTAATATGGTTGTTTAGAGCTAGGGTTTTGCCAAAAGATTGTAGCAAGGTCATTATTGGCTATAGCAATGCTAGGATTGCTAACAATGGTGATATTCTCCTCATCTAGGACCATACAAGTCAGAATTACTTGCTAGGAGAAGTGACAGCTTTTCATTGAGTATTTCATGAACCAGTTGCATTAATCAATTTGTATAGTGCCAATTACTTTGTTGTTCCTGTATTCACTACTTTGTTCAGGTTTAAATTATTATATTAGGCTGTACAATACTGATGTTTATCATCATCATTGAGTTAGGGTTGGTTTTATATCATATAGTTGCATTGTTGAAAGTGTTAGGTCTGAAAATTAACATTATATATGGTTGTGAGTTAATTGATATTGTTGTAGCAACTTATAGTGAAGTTTAGTAATTGATAATAGCAGTGGTTTTAATGTGATTATACTCTTTGTTGACATATTGTATTGCCAATAATCTGTGTAATTTACTGTCAGATTTAATAGTGATTTGTAGTTAAATTTCAGTATTGTAAGTCTAGAAGGCTATGCTGCCATGACATTAGTATTTCAATTTTATTTCCAACTATTGCTTGCATCGTAGAACTATGCAAATTGTCACTAGTAAGTTAGTGTCTCAATTACTATATGCTTTCACCTTGCCCAATCTAGGAACTTGGTGATCAGAAAGTGTGAAGGTTTATGCATTTTCATTATAAAATTGTAAAAGATTCAAAAAAATTAGTTTCGGGACCTTACATATTAGAAGTACCTTTCGTGCAATGGCATCAGGCCCCATGTAGCCCCTTGCAAGTCCTTAATATGCTTCTTCGAGTACACCTCTTACCTCCTCACATATTACGCATCTCTTCAAAATATGATCAAGCCCAATTTTATAAAACAATCCATTCATTAATTGAAATGTCTTAGCCTTCAATGTTAACCTTCTTTCTCGTAGTGGCATGTCTCTTGAGAATGAGGACATCAAGAGATAGTCCCCAATGTTTTCATACCATGCTGGTACAGCAGCTATCTGGAATAAGTGAGAATCAAGAAAGTCATCATTTACACTATTCAGAGGTCCTCCTAACTTGATTCTCGAAAGTTGATTTGCAATAACATGTTTCTTCCCTGGCCACACAATAATTTTAAATGTGAACTCTTGAAGTAACGGCAACCATCTACTAACCTGACCTTGGATGATTGGCTTGTTTACCAAATACATTAGTGATTGATGATCTACATGAAAAGTGTGTTTAGTGGTGAAAATGTGAAAGCAAGATAGAAGACTTCAAGTCCCTGATGAGGAGCGCACAGCGGGAATGGACAATTAATAAAAAATTGAACTTTTGAACTCTTGAACCTTTTGGAACCATTTCTAGTCTCGGCAAACAGAACCGTCCTTTTGTTTTCGGCAACACTTTGTCTGTCGGCCACTTTATAACTTATCTCTCCAAAGTCTTAGTCACTCCGATGTGAGGTTCAACACTCTTTGCCTATCGGCAAGAAAATCACCATTAGTCATCTTTGAACTTGTCACTCCGACATCGCAACTCTTCCCGATGGGTGACTCTATGCTTCTTGCCTGTCGGCAAGACAATTACTATTGGCCACGTTAGAATTTGCTTCACCGATACGCCGATGGACCAACCACTCTTCAGTGTGACTTCAACCTTCGGCGAACTTCCTTTTTGTGTCTCTGATACGTTAGTCACTCCGATCACTCATTGGCCAGATGAATGCTATTGGCCAAACCTTAAGATCTCTTGCCATTAGCCGATTTCTCCCGATGGATCTCCGTTGGTATCACTTATCCCTTATCACCCCGATACGCCTCGATCAGTAAGACCAATACTGTTAGTCCAACGCCAAGTTATCTACCCGATGACCTTATCATCCCGATATGAATCTTTAGACCGCGACTTCCATACAACGGCTTGAACCTCTCTTCGGCGAACTGCAGTGTTATTAAGCCAATACACCAAGAGTCTTTCCGCACTCGGCTAGACTATCCTTATCGCTCTGAGAGAGGAATATTTTTCTGATGGCCTTTGTTTCACCGACAACAACTTCAACTCCTCTGCTATTCTTACGACTCGTTTACTCTCCAACCAAACCCTAGCACATGGAGATGCTAGGCCGTCTACTGTGTAAAATGATCCAATTTGGTCCTCTGCATCGCCGAACAAGGAAACAAAACAGAAAACAAAAACGAATACTTGTACAACGAAGCCATTCCACCGATCTTGACAGGGATTGTACTGGTGGAATGCTTCAGTGAACCATTTTGCAACAAACTACTGAAAGGAGAATCTACTATGCACAGTAAGAAATTCTTGCACTTAAAAACAGAAAAAAAAAACACAAAATGGATGGAATAGAGCTTTATTGTTCTTCAAAACATTTCATACACAATACCAGCAAGAACATTAACAAAGAATACAGGACCCGAATAGAACCCCCAAATGTTTGTTCTGCTATGTTTTTAACCCACTGTTGTGGGAGGCCAACTGATTCGGAGCAGTTGAGGAAGAGCAACCGCTTATGTTCCCCAACTGTCCTGTTTCGACCAGTTCTCACTTGGTCGGTTACAAACTGAACAACAACAACTGCAAAAAAATAACATTGGTCAAATTGACCTTATTACAAACACAAAGCATGATTTGTTAGGTGCTCCTACACCAGTCCCACACTTTCATGCACTAAAACATTAGGGAAGCAAAGGATAAGTTTAAGGATAAACTATTGATTTCCAATGTTCCCTTTTCCTGTTAATTATGTTTGTGTGACTATTTGAATCAGGTTTTACAAGCTAGTATCTTTCTCTAACTATGAAACCCTAATTTGCAAATCAGATTGTAATAACTTAATTTCCGACACATATACGAATGAAGTGATCATAGAAATACAGAGTAAACAGATCAGAGACAGTGTACCTGGAAACTAACGAGCAGTTGGACTAGGGCGCTAGTGGCAATGTCCCATAAGTTTCTGAATGTTGGGATTTTCTGCAACAGCTGCTCTATAATCTCCAGAGGCTTCCAGATCCCAGAAAAATCACCCAGTTGGACTAGGGCGCTAGTGGTAGTGTCCCAAAAGTCTCAAAATCTTGAAATCCAAATTTTGTGATGACTGTGTCTGTGATATCCATCTTCCTATCGCTCCTTTCCATCGGATCTCGAGAAATGCAACCTACACATGGAAAAGGAGAAAAATGGTTGTGGCTATATAGGAGCTTGCCTCAGTCAAGCCCCATTTTCGGTATTCCTATCTCAACAATAGCCCAAGATAAAGATCTGCAGATGTGTGTGTTCATCTAACAAATGTACATGTATAAACATAAAACCCTAGATAACTCAAGCATCAAGGAAATATCAACAATTTGCTTCACTCAATGAACAAACACAACTTCACCTCAAGGAGATGAAAAATAATGAAGACTTGTAGAACAAGAAGGCAAATCAGCAATGTCCACGGAGGATCTCCAAGCTCAATGTTGGAGGCTTCAACCCTTCTCCCGATCATGCAAAAGGTGTACAAACCCTAGGAAGAGCAAGATACTCTCAAGATCTTGATTCCTAATCTCCATCCATTGTCTCCATGATAGCAAATTCAAATAACTTCAAAGAGCTTCAACAAATCACTAATCTTCAATGGCAATTTTGGCAGAGTTTTGGCATAAAGCTTGCATATAGATTGTGTCTCATTAAATGATTTTCAAATGTTTTTAAATATCTAACCTTAGGAATTTCAAATTTTGAAATAAGATGTCGACATCACGTGAAAAACAAAAATTTGAAAACCGAATCCCATAATGCACGGCAAGAGCCGACATCCCTCCAAAATTCAAGACCCCGAGAATAGGGCAAGACTTGGGCGCTAGCGCCCAAGTCCAAGCCCTATTTCCCACTCAGGATTGCCTCAAGGAGGATAGGGGATCCCAAATACAAGTTTACTTTTCACCCACAGTCTTCAGTTACTCCAAAATACAACATTCTTCCAGTTAGACCTAGGTCAGTCAGGGTTCGAGAAGGTCTGAAAGAAACTAGGTTGAAAGGTTACCAAAAGAGAGAAGCTAAACCATGGGAAATTGTACCATTCCATACAGGAGGACAATTTCTGACATAACATTTAGCCCCCGCTTTAGTGGCCATATGACACTACGTGCATATGCAACTAAAGGAAAGTAAATACATTAATGATGAAAAGGATACCTAAAAGGATATTGTAGAGGATGCCAAAGTGTTGTCGCAAAATAGGAAGAAGCCCCCAAGTTTGTAATCCTGCAAGACGACAAAGTTAGGAACCGCAACCTGCAAAGGAACACTTGTCAGAAAAAAATCAAATCAACATGCAACCACCACCAACAAGTCAATCCAGAAACACTAAGGGGGTTGAGTGATGAGACATGATGAGGGAGGAATTGAGGGAGATATATGCCCTCCTTATTTTTGCTTGCTTAGTCCGAAAAGGAGAAACAAGGAGATATCTACACATGTTGATTTCGAGGGAACTTGATGAGAAATGCGTTGTGAGGGTTGTTTGGAGAAACAACCTCCAAGCACAACACATTGGGTAAGATAGAGAGCGGAACCAGGATTCCAACGCAACAAACAGCACAAAAATCTAAAATTGACAACTCCAGATAGAGGCTTATAGTGATAGGAATTCTCATCCACTTACTATAAGGGGAGTTTTCACTTTTCACTATTCATTCTTATTTCATTGTGTAGAAGGGAGAAGGAGAAGAACGAAGAAACATACGATGCTGACCTGACGTCCATACCAACTTTCGAGACTGGAGATGCTCCAATCCCAAGTGGCAGAAAGATGTTTCGAGGCCGAGGTAGATTCCTAATCCTTGCTTGTACTATCATTCATTCTCTTCCTTTTAGATTTTTTCTTTTTCCATGCCAATTAGGACATTCTAGACAAGGGTCCCTATCAGGGGCACAAAAAGTCCGCTCAGGGCACCCAGGTCCTCTTGGGGCGCCCTAGTTCACCTGGGGCACCCAAGTCTGAGTTGGGCGCCTAGGTCCTCCTAGGGCGCCCAAGTTGAGAAAGGACAAGGGCCCCCGGGATAGGGCACTGATTGCTATTATATGCATTAGGTGATGATTTTATGCTTGGAAACTGATAGAACTTCTTGTTGCTTGTATCATGCAGGTTGTTCCAGGGATACGAGAGCATACAGGTGGTCGCCTGATGTTGCTGCTTTGAGATCACATCAGTACCATGACCAATGCAGAGAGAGGCCACTTACAATCAGTAGGGCTCTGGTGGGTGCTCGATATGCCTACAATTAGATTTCACTCTAGTATGTTGATGGCACTGATGGAAAGGTGGAATGTAGATACTTCTATGTTCCATCTGCCTACAGGGAAGATGACTATCATGCTAGAGGATGTCTATGGGTTCATGTGCCTGCCTATACGTGGGGAAACAGTGAGGGTCGTAGATCGTCGCTCAACGGAGTATACACGGGAGAGTCAGATGTATTGTCTAGGCTGCACAATCGCTCAAGTAGAGTGTGGGAACATTCAGCTTCGGTTACTAGAGCAGGGATGCGCTGACATCCCTCTAATTCGGAAGATTATGATTCTTACAATAGCATTAGTAGTAGCACCGAATGGACGAGGCACTCACCTTCACGGGGGCCTTGTTCACACTATCAAGGCAATGGAGGAGCAGGGGATAGTCTACGCGTGGGGACGCAGTATGCTTGCACCTCTATCGCAAGTTGGGACGGTATGTCCATTATGAGGCACAGGGCTTAATGTGTTGCACATTACTACTGGTCTGGGCCTTTCAGCATATCAGATGCACACTGCCTATAAGTTTTCCCATAGAGCCAGCATTTACCTATCCACGAGTCCACGCCTATCCTCTTATCAGATGCTGGAGACACAGTGATCTACTGTATTGGAGGATTGTACTTGATAGATTGCAGCCCAGCGATATCATCTGGAGACCATATCGTAGCTATATAGCATGGTCAGGTCAGCGGAGACAGTTAGCAAGGATGCAGCGGGATCGGCTGAGGGTCGGTCGCCTTGATCACATTGTTGTCTAGTTTCACTTTGATTGGGTAGTGCGATAGTTCAGATGCCGACAGGATGTACGTATGATGCATCTGAGCTATGTGCGCTCTATACGCAGCACAGTTAGGGCGAACAGTGCCTGACGACTGACATTAGCAGATGCGGCAGTTAGTGATGATGATGGTCCAAAGGATGCAGAGCCAATATCTGACGTAGATGATGTCAGAGTTACCCAAGCATATCAGATCTGGTGGCAAATAGCGCAGCCTGCTCCTATCTATCCGCCTGGTCACCCCATAGGCAATCCTCAACCTTGGGCCAGTCACGCGAGTGACACATGGATAGAGGATGACATTAGTGACTTCGCAGGATACTATGATCTAGATGATGATGAGGAGGAGGTCCCGTCATGGTACGTCTTTAGGGCGAGACCGGCGCGAGATCAGCAGGAGGCAGACAACGATGAGGAGGCCGACTCTTAATCACAGTTGAGAGCTCGTGGTCCAGTCCCTGTGGATGTGAGGAGATCGAGCCAGCATGAGTGAGGGGAGACTAGTAGTCGTATGCCCCCAGCTATAGAGGCGGCTACAAAGCTAATCACACCATCAGCTATCTGAGATCCATCTTGGTGAGATGGAGATCCAAGTAGGATGCTTTTTATGTATAGATGCAGTTATTTGTGATTATTTATTTATGATGTCTATATGAGGTACTGATATCTATTTTGTTTCCTTTTTGTAGTTGGGACAGACGCATGGCACGACTTGGTGAGCCACGTCATAGCAGAGATAATTCCAGTCAATGCGGTCAAGCAGCGGGTGCAGACGGGATATTCGACACAGCCATCCGCAGGGCAGCATGCGGAGATCTTTATGCCTTATGTGAGATACAGGTTATCAGTGGAGTCCATTCTAGATCACTCTTCATGAGAGAGAGAGGAGTTACTTTAGAGAGCCAAGCGTGCGAAGGTGAAGCTCCAGACACTACGAGAGCAGGCTATAGCAGCACCTGCACCTGAGGGAGATCCTATCACCAGTGAGATCTTACTTCCAGAGTTACGCCGGACAAGAGCTGACAAGGACAAGATTCAGGCGGAGCTAGAGAGAGCCATCTTTGAGAGAGACCAGTATCAGCAGATGTACCGGGAGTCACATGATGAGGTGTTAGGACTAAGAGGAGAGATCAGAGGGTTACAATCGCGGAGTGTCTCTAGGAGTCATTCGTGATCCATAGCCACACATGGTCAAGCCTCTGTCACATGCACACCATGAGGTTTCTGAGGGTACAGGTGACCGAGATTCAGCTATGTGATGTATATATTATGTACTACAGCATCCCATTTTGATATACGGGATAATCGACTCAAATTTATATTTGAAACTGATGATGATATATATGAGATGTTTTCTTATTGTACTATTTCTAGTGTTGTCTAATCTATCACATGTGATTTATGTAAAATGCAACTAGTGATAAATGTTAAATGCTCATGTGGAGATGTGATTAATACTAATGTGATTCTTAAATGATTCTTTGTAGAATATAAAGTAAAAAGCACAATGATTAATGAATTTCACACATAATCATTATTTTATGCTTAACTCAGTTAATACAAAGGCGATCTATATTAAAACATGTCTAAACAAGATGCAACAATGATTAATCACAAAAGATGCTATGTTAAATGAATTAAGACAAAATAATCATATCTTATCGAAATTGAAGCTAAACTAACTAATAAGTTTTACTTTTTAAAGTAACATCTAACATATAATCTTAAGCATATATTTTTTTGAGGTGCGCAACATTAATGGGTTCTTTAAGCGGTGTACCTTGTTCATTAGCTAATTTATACGCTCATGATCCAAAGGCTTCAGTAATGACATACGGTCCGAGCCAATTAGGGCTGAATTTTCCTTTTGCTCTAGGAGGTGCGTTCACATTGTGTTGATTCTCATAAAGTACCAAGTCTCCAACGTCGAATGAATGGTCTATGATGCATTCATTGTATGATCATTGTATACTCTTTTGATGGGCCTTAAGATGCTCAAGAGTGTTAATACATTGTTCATCCAGCATCTCAAGTTGCAATCTCTTCTCTTTCCATGTCATCATCAATAACATCTCTCAAGGAGACTCAATGAAGGAATATCGAGTTCTAAGGGCATTACTGCGTCAGCGCCATACATAAGATTATACGGGGTAGTTCCAGTAGCCATACAAATGCTTGTTCTATAAGCCCATAATGCATAGGACAATTGAGTATGCCAGTCTTTCTGATGTTTGTTAATAGTTTTTCATAGAATTTGTCCTATAACCTTGTTTGAAGCTTCTTCTTGGCCATTTGATTGAGGATAATAAGGCATAGAGAAGCGATGTTGAATGTGATACTTTTCTAGAAATTTCTTCACATCCTTGTTCTTGAATGGCGTGCCATTATCAGAGACCAAGTAGGAAGGTATACCAAATCGAGAAATTATGTTATCTTGTATAAAACGACAAATTATGTCAGTAGTCATGGATCGTAAAGGGACAACTTCAACCCACTTTGTGAAGTAATCAATAGCAGTGATAATAAATGTATATCCCTGAGAGGAGGGTGGAGAAATTTTACCAATTAGATCCAAGCCCCAAACAGAAAATGGCCAAGGTGACACTTGGGCACGAAGTTCCTAGGCAGGTGCTTGGATTAAATGTTGATGTTGTTGACATTGCAGGCACTTCTTGACATAAGCAAAGGAATATTGTTCCATGCGTTGCCAATAATACCCCATACGTATTAATTTTTGTACCAATGATTTTCCTCCAAAATGCCCTCCACAAGCATCGGAGTGAGCTTCTTCTAAGGCTATCGAGATCTCCGAATTACGAAGGCATCGAAGAAGAACGCCATTATAACTCCATCTATATAGAACATTAGATAGAATAATATAGCACGCTACAAGTTTGCATAGGCGAACTCGAGCATTTTTAGACGTCGAATTAGGGATGGCTCCATCGCACAGATAGTTGAATATATGGGAGAACCATTCATCATAATTTATATCACAATAGAGATCAAGACTTGCAACTATAGGAAAACTCTATGACTGGTGTTTTAAGATTATGAATAATAATGTTAAACTCGTCAAGAGAATCGTCAGGGGATATAAGGGAAGCTGCGCTTGCCATTGCATCTGCATGTCGATTGTCTTTTCTTAGAATAGTATCGATTGAAAAGGATGTAAATCGCTTTAATAAAGACAAAGCAAAATCACAATATTGAGATAATTTGTCTTGTTTAGCTTGACATGATCCATTTATTTGTCTTACAATTAGTTGTGAAGCACAATATATAGTGAGGTTTTTGATATTTAAAGCCAAAGCGGCACGAAGTCCTGCAATAAGAGCTTCGTACTCAGCAATGTTGTTTGTGCATGAAAAGTTTAGCTGGTAAGACATAGGAATCGGCTTACCTACAGGGGGTACCAGTATGACACCAGCATCGAAGCCGATTCGACATCTTGATCGGTCAAAATACAATTCCCATTTATCTTCTTTATCAATAGCTAAGATTTGATCATCAGGGAATGTCTCATGATTTTGTATAGCGAAAGGAGAGGGTGCCTCAGCTAAATGGTCGGTTAATGCTTGTCCTTTAATTGCTTTCTGAGATATAAATTTGAGATCGAATTCAGTTAACAACATAACCCATTTAGGAAGGTGACCGGAAAGATCTGTTTTAGCAAATAGATGTTTCAAAAGGTCAAATTTTACTATCACATGTACCTCAGCATTTAAGAGATAATGCCTAAGATTTTGTGTTGCGAAGACAAGAGCTAAGCATTGTTTCTCAATGACAGTATATCGCACTTCATAATCGAACAATGTTCGACTAATGTAATACACAACACGTTCCTTGCCTTCAGTATCATGTTGTGCTAATAAGACTACAAGAGCATTATTAGATGCTGAGGTGTAAAGTATAAAAGGTTTATCGGAAATGGCGGGCTGTAAAACAGGAGGTTTAGTGAGGTAACTTTTTAAGTCCTCAAAAACCTTCTGACATTCCGAATTCCATTGAAATTTTGAATCCCTCTTCAATAGTTGAGTAAAAGGGTGAGTACTATCTGCGATTTGTGAGACAAATCATCGAATGGCATGTATCTTCCCTTGTAAACTACGAAGTTGAGATATGTTTTTAGGTGGCGGCATGTTAACAATCGCATCAATATTTTTCGTATCTACTTCAATACCATGATTTGAAACTATGAATCCCAACAATTTCCCACTGTCTACACCAAATACGCACTTATGGGGATTTAATTGCATGTTGCATTTCTTTATTCTCTCAAAGATCTATCATAGAGTCATGGCGTGATCTTGGCGATAAATAGACTTCACCAAGATGTCATCGACATAGTCCTCTAAGATATTATGCATGTAATCATGAAAGATAAGAGTCATGGCGCATTGGTAAATTGCTCCAGCATTCTTAAGTCCAAACGGCATGACTACCCAACAAAATGTTCCCCATGGTGTCATAAAAGTTGTTTTATATTGATCCTGAGGGTTTATGAAAATTTGATTATATCTTGAAAATCCATCCATGAAGGAAAGTAGTTCATAGCTAGCTATTGAATCAATAATCATATCAATGTTAGGAAGTGGGAAATCATCTTTTAGAGATGCAAGATTCAAGTCTCTAAAATCGGTACACATGCGAATACGACCATCAGGTTTAGCAACAGCCATTATATTTGAAATCCTAGGTGAATAGTCAATAGGGCGAATAAAGCCAACTTGTAAAAGCTTTTCTATCTCAGCCTTGACAAGTAAACGCGATTTTAGGATTAATCTTATGAATCTTTTGTTTAAATGGCTTAGCATTTGGTTTCAATACAATATTATGTGTTACAATATGAGGATCAATACCAGTGATATCCGGATAGACGTTCCAAGCAAACAATTCAAAAAATTCGTGTTACAATTTTGTCATGTCTTCTCTTTCTTCTTCACTTAAGCAATCACTTATAGGGATAACTTTTTCAGTGTTATCTTTCTCCATGAAAATATCAACAGTTTTTCCATTAAGTACTATGGTCTAGGAGATCGAGTGATTGTGGTAACTCTTCAAATTCTTCAGATTTCAGAGTAGTATTTATCATGCTAACAGACTTTCCAAAATATGCAACACTATTCAAACAATAAGGTAATCTGTGTTTATGATGATAACGGGGAATATTGTCATAAGTGCCTAAGAATTCAATTATCACTTTGTCTGTTGAAAAGACATTTAAGGGGATCTCTCTTGGAGGACAATTAGTGTCAATCATCTTAGGAAACATCAAATTAAGCGTGGATATTGTATTCACATTAAGAGTAAGACGTCTGCGGGCTTTAGGTTCCTTAAAAAGGTTATATCCAATGCCACTTGAGTAATGTTGCGCAACAGATTCTATAGGTACAGGAATTCCTTGTTGATTAATACCGCAACCGTTACCTACATAATCACAATTCTTATAAAGGATCTGAAATCCTCGACCATAGAGAGAAGTCATTTCTTTGGAAGAAGGTGGGGCTTCATAAGTCTCATAATCTGAGTGTAAGAGTATTATCTATATTTATTAGCAAAGAGACTTTAGTATTTGAGCAATGAGATGAGATCAATGCAACACTTGATGTCTCAGGAGCGGAGTTGTTAATTTTATATTCACCTGTAGAGGGAGATGTAAAATCTAGTGAATCCCAGTCGTCACCAAGAAATGCATTTGATTTTTTTGACTCTTGCACAACATTATCTGTAGTAAGAGGGGTTGACAAGTCAACTTTTAGATTGTTTAAGATCTTATGTTGAATAACTTGCTTTTGTGATTCAATTTGTAAACAAAGATCTGGTTCAGAATCAGCATGAATGGTATGGATTTTATCTTTATGAACAAACTTGATTGAACGATGAAGGGTAGAAGGAACTGCCCCTAGTGCATGAATCCACGGTCTACCAAGAATCATGTTGTAAGATAAAGAACAAAGCATGACATGAATCAGGGTAGGTAATGTTACAGGCCCAACTTGTATAGGTAAAGTTATAGTGCCTACGGATTGTCTTCCAACATTATCAAAGCCATGGATACTTATCTCATCCGATTTAATCAAAGATGTATCAACTTTAATCTTACGTAATAAATTGATGCCACAAACATTAAGAGCCGATCCATTATCAATCATAACTTGTTTAATCAGTTTCTTGTTTATTGTAATGAGTATAATCAAAGGATCATACTGATTTTGAACTTCAAGGGATGGCAACTCGTGTTGTTGAAACACAATATATGTTTTTGTCACATGCATACAATCATTAGGTTTTACAGCGGGTGGTACAATCACCTTTTGTAAAGCTTCCTGGAGCATTCCATGGTATGTATGTGAAGTTTGTATAAGTTCCCAAAGAGATATCTTAGCAGTAGCACGAAGCTTCTCAACAAGATCATAATCTTGACCAACCTTATGTGTTAAACGAGGTGCTTGAGGAAGCATAGGTTGAGAAGCTGGTAAAGATATCAAAATGCTCGATTGTTGTTTGCTTTGTTTGTTATTTCGAGTATTGTATGTATGAGCAACCACAGTATGACTAGGTTGTAAATTTTGATGTGTTATCTGTTTAGCATAGTTACAAATGTAATCAAAAGGTCAAGAAGAAGGCGGGAGACCTCTAATAGTGAGCACCGGTTTGGAAGGAGGTTGAACCACATTTGAACACAAAGTGACCACTATTTTTGGTTTCACAAGTTCTTCTTGGGGTTTAGAAACATAAATTGCATTTACTAATCTTTGAAATAACGACAGTTTAGGAGTCATAGTGGAATGTTCAATCAAGATAAAGTCCTCAAGGGCTTCATCTAACATATTGAAGTCATCACAACTAAACGGCTCATCATATACATGAAAGTCTTGTAAAAAGTAATCCGACATTATGACATGCTCAAATTAACCCAAGACTTAAATGTAAAATGCTATATCATAAACTTTGCGAAAATGAAATAGAATAACACTATGCAAAACATTAAGTTGTAACTTCAAAACTCTTTTAATGAAAAGATAGAAGAAATCACTCAAGTTTCAATGCATACACTTTCATAAAAGAGGGTTTGCAATCTAAATATGTTTTAGGACAGCAAACTAACTCAGATCTGATGTTTAAAAGGATGCTAATTCTTTAGCGGGCGGGTTCACCAAATTTTTTAGTGGTGAAAATGTGAATACAAGAGAGAAGACTTCAAGTCCCACACTTTCATGCACTAAAACATTAGGGAAGCAAAGGATAAGTTTAAGGATAGACTATTGATTTCCAATGTTCCCTTTTCCTGTTAATTATGTCTGTGTGACTGTTTGAATTAGGTTTTACAAGCTAGTATCTTTCTCTAACTATGAAACCCTAATTTGCAAATCACACTATAATAAATTAATTTCTGACACAAACATGAATGAAGTGATCACAAAAATAGAGTAAATAGATCAGAGATAGTGTACCCAAAAATTGAGGAACAGTTGGACTAGGGCGCTAGTGGCAATGTCCCATAAGTTTCTAAATGTTAGGACTTTCTACAACAGCTGCTCTACAATCTCCAGAGGCTTCCAAATCCCAGAAAAATAACCCAGTTGGACTAGGGCGCTAGTGGTAGTGTCCCAAAAGTCTCAGAATCTGAAAATCCAAATTCCGTGACAACTGTGTCTGCAATATCCATCTTCATGTCGCTCCTTTCCGTTGGATCTCGACATATGCAACCTGCACATGCAAAAGGAGGAGAAAGATGGTTGTGGCTATATAGGAGCTTGCCTCAGTCAAGCCCCGTTTTCGATATTCCTACCTCAACAATAGCCCAAGATAAAGATCTGCAAATGTGTGTGTTCATCTAACAAATGTGCATGCATAAACATAAAACCCTAGATGACTCAAGCATCAAGGAGAGATCGACAATTTGCTTCACTCAATGAACAAATACAACTTCACCTCAAGGAGATGAAACACAATGAAAACTTGCACGAACAAGAAGGCGAATCAGCAATGTCCACAGAGGATCTCCAAGCTCAATGTTGGAGGCTTCAACCCTTCTCCTGAGCATGCAAAAGGTGTACAAATCCTAGGAAGAAAAAGATAGTCTCAAGATCTTGATTCATAATATCCATCTATTGTCTCCATGATAGCAAATTCAAATAACTTCAAAGAGCTTCAACAAATCACTGATCTTCAATGGCAATTTTGGCAGAGTTTTGGCATAAAGCTTGCATATAGATTGTCTCATAAAATAATTTTCAAATGTCTTTAAATATCTAACCTTAGGAATTTCAAATTTTGAAATAAAATGTCGACATTGTGCAAAAAATGAGAACTTGAAAATAGAATCTCAGAATGCACAACAAGAGTCGACATCCCTTCAAAATTCAAGACCCCAGGAAATAGGGTAGGACAAGGGCACTAGCGCCCAAGTCCAAGCCCTGATTTCCTGCTCAGGACTGCCTCAAGGAGGTTAGAGGATCCCAAATCCAAGTTTACTTTTCACCCCCAGTCTTCAATTATTCCAAAACACGACATTCTTCTAGTTAGACCTAGGTCAGTCAGGGTTCGGGAAGGTCTAAAAGAAACTAGGTTGAAAGGTCATCAAAGGAGAGGAGCTAAACCATGGGAAATTGTACCATTCCATACAGGAGGACAATTTCCAACATAACAAGGTGTAGCGAACAAGTAGTGTCAGAACTATTGTACTACATAAACCATGCCAAGCACTTCCTTTTCCGTAGTACTATAATTTCATTCAACATTTGACAACAATTTGCTTGCAAAGAATACTAGATGGTCAAGCCCTTAAGGTCCCACTTGTGCCAAGGTAGCTCCAATAGCAAAATTGGAAGCATCAATGTGCACATGAAATCCCTTATCCCAATTTGGATAAAACAAAATAGAAGTTATCAATCATACCTTTATTTTGTTAAAAGCATGCTCCTATTCTCTTGACTATCCAAACGGGACTCCTTTCCTTGTTAACATGTCCAACAGGTGTGAAATTTGGGCAAAGTTTTTAATGAACCAGCAATAATAGCCAACATGGCCCAAAAATGACCTTATTCCCATGACATCTTTTGGCACTTCCATTTCCCCTACTACTCTTACTTTATTTGGATCCGTCTTTAATCCAACATCACAAATGATGTGCCCAAGAGGCTTCCCCTATGGTACCATGAATCAACATTTCTTTGGGTTTAAAGCTAATCGTGCTACTTTACAGTTCCATACATTTTGTTAAGGCCTTCAAGTGTGTGTTTTGGTGGTTGTAAATTGACCAATCATCAAAAAATGATTTGAATCTCCCTACTAACATCTTATCGAAGATATGAAGAATAATTCTTTGGAATGCAACAAGAGTATTACATAGTTTGAATGGCATTCTATTGTAAGCATATGCTCCATCTTCCACTATAAAAGTGGTCCTCGGCTTGTCTTCTTCTGTTATACTTATCTAGTTGTATATAGAAAACTCATCCATGAAAGAATAAATTTCATGTCCTAATACCTCTTCAAGGATAGAATCTGTAAATGGAATAGGAAACGGGTCTTTGATTATGACTGCATTCAGACTTCAAAAGTCCATGCATATCTTGATTTGCTCTAACTCCTTCAATGAAATGACTGTAGGTGATACCCAATCACTGGTCTCCACTTTAAAAATAATCTCTGCTTCAAGCATTTCATTAATCTCTTCTTGGACTTGCATTGCATAGTTTCAATTCATTCTATATGATCTTCTCCACAATAGTTGTGCACCAGATACCAAGGGAATCCTACTGAAACATAGTTTTGGCGGTATTCCCTTCAAATCTTTGTATGTTCAAACAAAGGTATCTTTGTATTCCAGGAATATCTTAAATGTTGTGGCTTTCAAAACAACATTCCAATTGTCTCCTACCATTATCACCCCTAAACTCCTGGCCTTTCCCAAATTTAACTTTGCAGTGCTGGGTTCTTGATACTTCATGTCTTTATTCCCCTCAAACTAATAGGCTAGTTTATCATTCAACTTCGCATTCCCTAACTTAAATTTCATATATGCAAGAACAAATGTAGAAGTTGATGTTGTCGAAGGTGTTGAAATGCACAAGACAACTGAGAGGGGGGGGGGGGGGTGTGAATCAGTTGTCTTCTAAAACTTTAACCACTTGTGAACATCAACACATCAATTATTGTTATTAAGATTTAACCATGAAAACATGAAACCAGAAGCTCAACACAATAACGCATGAGACCAGATTTTTACGTGGAAAACCCTATAAGGGAAAAACCACGGTGGGTGTTAGCCCACAGAAATAAATATGTTATAGCAATACCAAAAAACAGAGGCTCACTGCCCAAAATGCTCACTGCAAATGTTAGGGCTCACTGCCAAGATCGGCTCGCTGCCAAGGGTTGGTGAACTGATTTGATAGCATCTACTTCATTCCTGGGTTCAGTTCCATTGAAGCACAATATAACTCCTCTGCTATGCTCTTTTTAAACCTTCGCACTTATCTTCACATTTTCGCACAAGGACATCTTTTTCGCAACTTCATTACATGTTTTTATACACTTCATCAACCTTGGAATGTACATCAAGGTCGGCATTACATTTATCAACCATTGGAACAATCTCCAAGGTCGGCATTACAAACATACATAGAAATAGGTCTGGACCTAAACAAAATTAGCTAAGGGAAAGATGTATGCGGATCATGTTGTGCTTTAGCTAGGACTCAAATGCAATCTTCCACGCCACAACACGCTTCCACAATCTTCAATGTATCTCCGCAGGTAGTGAAAACAACCAAGTCAGCCAAGACTGGTGTTATCATTAAGTCTTCTAAGAACAGTCTTCATGCACGATCCAAATTTCTCTTTGCGGACCAATCCAAAGGTAGGAACATGATCAGGGGACATCCACAAGCACATTGTAATCACCAAGGACAACTACACAATCTCTAACCACTCTGTCAAGAAAATTCTTCAAACTGGAGCACATGAACAACACTGCCAACTATTGTCATAAAGAAAAGATCGCTTGCGAACCACCAAATCATGAACCATTAGAGTTGAAGGCACTTATCATCATTACAAACTTGATTCCAGAACCGCAGACTAAAATACTTAACTACGGAGGAATGTGGAGCATAATACATTCTCCCTGTCACCACCAAATATACAGAAAAAATAGTTCACTCTGGTGAACATAACTCACTCAAATCTTTACATCAGAGGCTCAAACTTGGAACATAGCATCTTCAGGCATGCATCTAAATAACCTCCAATCCGCAGACAAGGATATTCATTCTACAAGAAATGTGGAGCAATCTACTGGACTGTTCTGTTGTATTAGGAATACTTATTATCTTCAACACTTAACTCATTACAAGCAAGCATCAAAACAAGAGCATAGTTGACACCAATGACAACACAGATATGTTGACATCAATGACAACACCGGTTAGGCACATACTTGCAACAAAAGGATCATCCTTCACGCTTTTCCTTTTCTATCAACACTTTTTCCATGCTCTTTCTCACTAATTTCCATTACTTCAATCATATTACAATCAAGGTAGAATACTTCAGTCTTCCATTTGCCAGTGGGATGATCCACTAAAAGAACTTGTTTCATCTTTGAAACATGGTTGCAAGTCTAGAATTCCTTCAACATTTGGCTCCATAGGGCCGTCTTATTTCTCTAATCACCCTTCTCCTAAGTTTGAAATTGATGGATTGAAGCTACTTTCCCACTTACCATCTGGTTCCTTAGATCAATTATGTACTTCTTGCCTTATTTTCAATGGAAAGTGTATTCATCTTCCAATTGTGATCGGCTTTGACTGCTATCAACCACCCTAGACCCAACAATGCATCATATTCTTTCCTATGTAAAGAAATGATCACAAAATTTAATAAAAAAGATTAAGTCCTGATAAGTACCTTTTGGGCCATTAAAACTCTTAGTACCTTAATTCCTTGTTGATCTTCACCCACCAGTTGAAAAGTTGGAGGCCAAATGTTTGGTTTGCATAGACTTTTCTAAGTATCTTCAAGAAGCATGTCTACTCTCGATCCTCCATCGATGATTGTATTAGTAAGATTCTTCCCCAGTATCTCCATATGAACTATTGTTAGTTTCTTTGCCAAGTTGATTGTAACATCGGATCTATGATGATCACTACGTATTGTGGGTTCTATTATTAAATCATCATTTTCCTCTTGGACCATTCTTTATTCTATCCTACCGCTCTCTATTGTTGTGGTGGTAATTGCAATCCTAAGTTCTAGGATGCTTTGTGATAAATCTACCATTTTGACTAGTGTAGTAGTATGTAGTACTTGTGCAACATTTTTATCTAACTCCAACGTACCCGTAAGGGTACTTGCATGTCTATTGGAGCACCAACATTCCTTTGCCATCGCATACTCTACTTCTACTCTTGCTTTGGCAAGTATTTATCTTTGAATATGTGGGTCCAGATATATAGCCTTCTTAGCTTGTGCTCACTTTGTTTTGATTATTTTGGCAATCTCCTGCGAAATGTCCCCATTCATTGCATTGCCAACATTGTATCATAGGACATCTTTTCAAGTCACATTGTATCTGACTCCTACCTCCCCCACTATTATTATTGAATCTATTACTGGTATTACCTCTTTGATTCTGATAGCCACCTGGTGATGTGTTCTTTCTATTCTCCAACTTCGATGGAGTGGACTACTCTCCTTGTGTAAAGAGAACTTGTGTGCTCTTACAGTCATTCTTTATGAATGACCCATAACTTGACAAATATCACAAGACATTTTCTTGGGACAATCAACTTTGGAGTGGCCTTCATTTTTGAAATTAATACACCATAGTTGTTTAGGTTCTTTGCTAGTTTCTTTCTCTGACTTTCAATCCATTCATCATTTGAAGCATGTTTCTCCATGGTGCTTGTATTGTTCACGATTCATTGTCACTACTTCCATTTAATCCATAATCTTCATCCATTTTTATTTTGAATCGTGTGGACATCTTGACCTCATTTTCTATGTATATCATTGTATTATACGCTTCTGCATATAATGAGGGTGGTACAACTTTCACTTTTTTCCTTAATGAAGAAATAAAGCCTTCAATGAACCATCTTTTCTTTAAACCATCTGCAAGTTCTTTTTCTAATTTTACAAGTAATTCTTTGAGTCTACAATTATAAGCTCTTACACTTTCATGCTTACCTTGTCTTGTGTTGTAGATTTCTGCTACGATTTCGGTGCCATCTCAAAGAAGTTTAAATTCTTCAAAGGCTTTCCATAATTTCTCCCATGTATTTCGCAAGGTTGGTTCAAATTCTCTGTTTACCAATCATTGGCCACGCTTCTCAGGGTGGCTCAAAGAGACCATAATCGACATGCTTTGTCATCTTGGCCATTTCTGCCCAAATCGTTTCACGGGTCTTAAAATGTCTTATTGATTCCTTTAGTCCATTTCTTATAAACTTAGGCAATGTCTTCCTTTCTACACTAGGGCTTGATGGTGGAGTCGCCATAGCTTTACCCTAATGCAACCTTAGTGCCTAGAACCCACTACTCAAGGAGTTTTGATTCAAACTTCCAATGCTCTTCTAGCACTCTTCGACACATGGGAATCCTTTACTCTTCCTACAACTTTGGCATTTCACACTTTTTTCGCCTTCAAGTTCTCTTTTATCACCCTTAGCCCTCAAGTTTTTGGTTCAATTTCCTCTTCTTCTATTAACAACTCTTCAATGCTTCAAAAGTTGCTCTCATGTGCTTCTCCCTCTCCATCTGTGAAGTAGTCTTTGGACTCCATCTCCCACTGAAGACTTTCCTCATCTAGAGGAGGTTGTACAAATTCTACGTACCGAACTTGGTCTGCAGGGTTGACCCACGCTTCATTCGATAATGGAAGGTGTCTTGCTATTGCCACCCACTCTTCCTTCGTATGGTTATTCATTGGAGGTTAAGTGTTTTGATATGTTTTCTCCTGACTATGACTCAACTCCAACTTCTACTTTGGGACGGACTTCAACTTTGAATTTGCACTACTGGGGTTTCTTCGGCTACCTCTCGTAGTTGTCTTCTCCGCTCTCTTTGCTCTACCAACCTTAGAGATCATATGATCTCTTACTCTGCTCCCTAACCAGTTTGTGGTCTTTTCCCATGTTTATTAGGATATAAAGGCATTAATTATAAGGAGTGCAACATCAATCTATGCTTCATTCCTCTTCTTCACAACGGCTTCTATTCTCGTAAGACCGATTTTCTTGTTTGTGTGCCTCACGATCTTGTTCGGCACACATCTTGTAATATTATAAGATGTCGTGCAAGGATCCTATGAAGACAATTGAGGAGTGTGTCCACTTCTTCAATCACCTCTAGCTTATTCCAAATTGTGTCTTGTGGGACTTGCCTTCTTTTAGCTTCTTCATGTACATGTTCTTTTACAGATATATCCCACAAATATACAAGGTCTTCCATAGCGATCATCCTCTCTGTTGATTTGACTCAACTAGTTCCTCAACCACTTGTCCCATTTAATGGCCATCTTTATTCACCGGCGTTGCCCTTGTCAAATATACCTAACTTCTTGAAGGCAACGGTGGCAAATGTTTACTTACAAATTGTAACAGCTATCTATTGTAAAATAAACAAAATTAACAAAAATACATGATATTGTACTAGAATTTACAAAATAGTACCAATAATTGCTTTTATTCATTCAATATATCTTCTTATACAAAACTATAGTCCAAGGAACATTTACAAGATCAGACCACTTTCCCTGACTACAAGAGATCTATTTAAACCTCCCGATGGTTGCCAAGTGAAGATAACTTGAAAACTGACTTCTAATAACTCGCACAAGCAATTGGAAATGAGAAAATCCTTTGATGAAACGTGGATCATAACTATATATTCATAGGAATTCTCTCAGCTGAGTAAGTACTTTTCGTTTTGGTCAGTCCTTAACTACATGAATCTTGGATTCATCCATTTTGACTCCATCACTAGAGATGATATGTGCCAAATATTAAAAAATAAAAAATACTAGTAGTTCAGGTATAGCAAAAGCATGCTTATTTTCTTTTCCAAATAAAGTATCGAACTTTGAGCTGTTGAGAACAATCTCAAGGTGGGATAAGTGCCCTTGTATATAATCATACACAGATATCATCAAAAATATCGAAACAAACTTCTTGGGACAAGGATGAAATACCCTACTCATGGTAACCTGGAAAGTTGCTGCCGCATTTGTGAGACTGAGAGGCATGATGAAAAATTCAGTGTCCATGGTGTGTCCTAAATGTCATTTTGCATGCATCCTTAAATTTCATCCCGATCTAGTGATGGCCAGATCTCAAGTCAATTTTGGAAAAGACAATCACTTTAACTCATCAATCAACTCGTCCACTCTAGGAATAGAGAATCAGTTCTTTATAGCCTTCTCATTTGGGACACAATAATAAATGCATGTGCGAAACTTCCTAACCAATACCATTGGTGTAGCAAATGGGCTCTTGATTGGAATTTGGAACAATGTGCCCAATGTTGATTAGTTCCTATACCACATTTTCAATGTGTCTTTCAACAGTTTGGGTTGCCAGTAAGCGGTAATCGCCATAGGTTTTGTGCCCTTTTCCCAGCTCTATGGCATGCTCTTGATCCCTATTAGTATTAAGTGGAAGACCTTTAGGAAGGTCACCAAACACTCCTTGGTACTTTTTTTTAAACCAGCGAAAGTATGCAATACCTCCAGACAGTTACAGCTAATTACATACCCTGGATTGCTTTGACTGATCTGCAATTGCATTTTATGGGCTGGTATGATGGAGCAGGTGGCTGAGATCCTCTATTTCATGTTCATATTCATGCATGAGTTTCAAGTATAACTCTTTAAATTCCATGTGGGATTTAAAGGTATCCTGTGAAATGTCATTAAATAAGATCACATCCTGAGGTTCACACTAACATACTCCTTACAAGTCATATTAGGCCTATCTGCATTACTACCCTTGAGAGGATATGTGCACATATGTAGACCAAGTGCTGAGGCAAATTCAAAATCAATGAAATTGTGTGCATTATTGAGTCAATTGGCCCTGCAAGTCATCTCCCTTCAATCTATCCTTCTAATCTCAAGGTAGGGTGCAAAGATACCCCTTTAATAGCAGCCCAAGATGCAGTGGAATGGTCACTTGGCCCTCTTGATGATGTATCCTCTAGAGGTGGCATATCTCTACCCACTGCTTCCTGGCTCTTCCACCATTTCAACCAAATGAATTGTCCCTTAGCCATGCCCCTATGCTCTAGAACCCACTTCTTGCACGACAAACAACAGCCTTGCTTCCTTAAAGCTTCACTAGCTGCTTTATTAGCATTAATTCCAACATTAGTTGCCCACTTCGTATTGTTATTGAATGCCAATCTGTTTGTGTTAGGTTGGTTCAGGAAGTGTATAATTTTGATTGCTTCGGGTTCTACTTTCGAGCAATTTTTCATATCATCTTGCTTGTGCAATAACTCCATCTAATTCAGCTAATTTAAGATCCTCAAAGTATCCTTTTAATTCATCATTCAGACCATCAACAAACATGTAGGCTTGTCTAGATGTTGGGATACCATGAACCTACATGTGAAGTCTTCCAAAATTTCTCTTATAATCATCAACAGACTTGCATTTTCTGATGTAAATTCCTCAACACTATGTAGTGGTCATCACTAGCCTTTTCATCAAACACATCAAAGAGAAGGGAAGATAGATTATACTAATTAAGGATCTTATCCTTGTAGCATCTTGAACATCCAAGTCAATAATGATGCCACCAATCATATACAGTCCTTTCCACATATAGTGATGCAAACTGAATTTTCTCCAAATCAGTCATCGGATGGATGTTAAACAAAGATTATGGATCCATACACATAGCTGAATTTTCCCTAGTCCATTAAATCTGGGGATGTCAATTCTTTCTTCTTGCCCATGTCCATCAGCTCCTCATATCACATTTGGCCATATACGCTTTCCATAACCTTCTGATAGGGTCTTCATTAAAGTATCTTGTCTCTCTTCTTGGATTCCTCTGTCTAAGAGAAACCATTTTTGCTCAATGGAAGGCTCCCTTCAAGATCTAATTTGATATCTATGCAGTTTTTCAGCCCTGCTGGAAGAGTGATGTGATGAAGGTTGTCTATTGGCCATGTTGTACGGTAGGTTTTGTATGGTCTGGGTCATTTTTCTAATAACACTACTCATTGTTTATGTTTACAACCAAAGGCTAGAAACTCTCTTCCGTTACCTATTTGAAATCACTTCTGTAGCATTTTGCCTAAGACCCCATTCTGGATTGTTATAACTGCACATGCTGGCAGAATCACTGCTTTGGGACCACTATTATGAGCAAAACTAAAAATTTTGATACTCACAATTTTGGAAATGAACACTTCACCAAAAAACTGAAATTTGATTTTGAAGATTTCAGAATAAAATCTTCTTTTATGGCAGAACAAAGACACCAAAACTACAATCTGATTGCAATCTATAATCAGAAAAGCCCGAGCTTTGCAGGTGAGCCACTCCCAATTTTGAAGATAACTAATCTTCAATTAAATGCAAAATCACAAAATTTTATTTGAAATAATCATCCCCTTACTACAATATTTTTTGCTATATTTATAGGCAAGGAAACCATCTCTGAAAACAACTAACATTTGCTTCACCACAAAGCAATCTAAAGTAACTTTATCTTTGTTTGCATGGCTTTATTTGTTCTAATTGCTTAAAAAAACCGAAGGGCCTTATCTCTTAACAATGCAACTAATTAATCTAGAACAAAATCTGTCTTTATCCTTTATTTGCATGGATATATTTTCTCTAATATCTTTTATTTTTAATTTTTGTTTTTTGGTATATCCTCATGTGGTGTGTCCAGCTCATTACATGGGGAAAGAGTAGTCTCTTGCTCACTCCAAAAATACTTCAATACGGTCACCAATCCTATCATTGATATCTATTAACTTCTTTCCTTTTTCCAAATTACCTTTCTCATTGCTGGCAGCTTCATCCAACATTGACTTAAGGTTCAGACCTGCAAAACCTTGATATTGAAAAACAGAGTCAGTTGAGCAGTTAAGAAATAGATAGAACCCATCCAATACCTTGCTTTCATACTGATTCTCCTAAATACCTGGAATAATGTTCGTGATGCCTTCCAAGAACCCAGCCTTCATGAAACATTTAACAGAACATAAGGATGTGTACAAAAGGAAATTAACAAATGTTAACTCTGACCAAGTAAAATCTTACCGGAATCCTCACATCAAGCTTTTCAAATCCATCAGTCGAGGTGATTTTTACCCGCAATGAATGTGACCAGATTCCAGAAAGAGGTGACCTTGCATCCTCAGAGGTATTTTCCTGAAGCACATACGGAGTTATTACTTCCACATTGGCTTCCTGAGAGCCTTTTTGTCCTCTCTCATTAGTTTGTTGCTCAGATTTGTTTGTTGTCATTGAGGACAGAAAAGTAAATGCATTATCATCTGTTATCGATCCTGTTACTTGATTCAAACCTGCAGACAAAGTTAAACCTTAGAATTATTGCAAATTACCATCTGGGTTTGTACAAAATGCACATGTTCTTTTGCATGTTAAAGGGAATGTTGGCAAGAATCCTCCACCATTGTTTGAAAGAATTGGAGGTTCATTTATAGAATAGCGCTTCTCTTCTTCATAGTAATCATTAAATCCTAAAACTTCTTTAATTTCCCCAAATGATGGTAGGCTTGCAGGGGGAGGAATGCGGCCACCTTTCAGGGCAGACAAAGCATCCTGCAAAAAATTTCATATATCCCTTTTAATCAGCAATATAAACTGTCCAAAACGAAACTTCAAATATGCCTATTCTCTGGACAGAGATGCACCATGAGTATTCTATGCAAAACATTTCATATCATGGAATTGGAATTATCTTGTAATACTATTCAAATAGCATACAGAAGTAGACATTTTCTCTTAGCTCTTAAGAAAGAAACTTCTTATGCTGCTTCTAAATAGTTTAGATCTATTTGTAATATTTATTTTCCAAAAGACCTAATGTTTTTAAGTTTATTCTGCACAAACTGTACACTGAAAAATTGTGTCATATCTATAACCATAAATTATTAGTTGCATGCCAACAATACAGATGTACCATAAAATATGATAATGATGTTAAGGCAGAACCTTGGCGAACAAGGTTTGCCGATCTGCTTTTATTAGGTAATATATAAGGAGGTGAAACATTTAGGATTTCACTAAGAGTCAGCTCTAATAAAAGCCATTATGGGGCTCAAATACCTAACAATAAATTTCTAATGCCCGCTTACATGTGTAATCAAGGTTTGAAGAACAAAGCATTTTTATAGTCATGGGCACAATCCATCCCTAATAAATCTAAACCTTTATAGACTACAACTATTTACTTTTAAAACTCTCAAATATCTTATGTGAATGACTGCTGTGGACATGAAGTACACGGACATTTCCCATTTATTGAAAGTAAAATCCCATTTCTGACTGATAATAAATTGTGAGGTCATATATTCTTGCTTGAACATAAAACGCCTGCTCAAACTTAATCAAGAGAAAAGAAGCCTATATCTGTGATTGATAAACTCTTAACTGTTAATTTTTCAATCAAAAGTTCAAGTTTACAGTTACACTAACACTAGCTGAGACGGTCAATTCACTGCAGTGAAGATGCTATTAAAAAGCGGTCTTCATCCATTTAAGAAAAAGCATATCAATCAGGGAGATTATGCAATTCTATTATTAAATCAAGGGGAAACTCAAAACAGTTTCCACGAAATTGGTGGCGTAAAGTAGAAACAGTTCAATCATAAAAAAATCACACAAAATTTCAAGCAAATTTTATAAAATATTAACCAGTGGCAGATAGAACCATCGGTTGGATTGTACTAGAAGACCACATACAATGCCACTGAACTTATCACTCTACCTTTATCTAGATTTCCATTACATAAGTTCTCTCATATCTCCCACACATGACAAAAGCCATTTATTAACCATGCATTAAACTATGTATAAACCTTGCAGTATACCGCATACAAACTAGCATATGAATGCATATACAATTCCCTACTAAAAATTAGCATGAAATCCATGCCCTACTCCATAGATAATGGCTCAAACCAAATGTTGTGCAATGCATTATAAAATGTCATAAGAGGTTTCTATGTTGTAACAGATACTAGCATGATACCTGCATTGCTCGAATGGCCACCCCAAGCAAGGAAAGAGGATAGCTAATGATTTTAAATCCAATCTCTTCTAGTTCAACTGGACTCAATATAGGTGTTTTCCCACCACCTTCAAGCATATTTACCTACAAAGAAAAGTCCATCTGTTAAGAACAAAACCAAACAATGAGATATAATAATTATCCCAAATCCATCTCATAGTAAAATATAGTGGCTATCATAGAAGAAACAAAATATAATCCTACAAATTCTTGATAATTGCCATGAAAAAGAAAAAGATATTGTAATTTATTTTATTGCTTCCAAGAAAGGAAAATGCATAATCTTATGACAGATTTAAATAAGTCATCAATACTTCTGACCATAAAAAGCAAAAAAAATCTCGGTATTGACATCTCTTATTTTTTGTTGGTAAACTAGGATTTTTAGCCCGGCCCATACTAGTGGAGGTCACAAGGGAGACTTCCCTTCTATTTCAACATAGATCTACATAGACACTTACAATCTGACGAGAGTCTAGCTTGGGTGGGTGGCCAACCACACACTAAGAGGCGGCAACCACACCTGGACAAACAACCACACACTTGGGGGCAGCAGCCATACCTAGGCGGCAAACCACACACAAGGTGGCAACCACACCTAGACAACCCACCACACCCTAAGAGGCGGCAACCACACACTTGGAAGCTGTGACCACACCACTCAAACTAATATTAGATGTTTGCATTAGATTACAAGTTAGATATATGCCTTAGAAGTCAAGATGGAAGTCCAAGAGTCGCCACTTAAATTAACCACCTTTAGATGTCTCTTTGGGGATTAGAACTTGGGTCTCCACAATGAGAACCCAGTGCTTTAACCACCAGATCACAACCCCATTGACAGGAGATTGACACATTTAATATAAATACATGCTCCACTTTAAAGATCTCACTGACACAGGTGATAAGAAAGAAAGAAAAATGTATAGCCTGCTTGATTTAATGCAACTCACAATAGCTACAAAGTTAAACCTGCCCATCAAATTCAGATTGTTAAAGGATGATGTGCACCATACATAACCATTACATCAAGATATCAATGAATTCAATGTTCAAAATTGTTCATATTTACAGCATTCTCATTTTGTTTCATAACCATCATAGGTCGAACTGTTCAAAAACTCAGCAAGTTGCTCGCCAACTTGCAGTACTCATGATTCAGTAAGAACAGTCAAGCCACTAGCCGGAAGACTCACCAACGAGTTTCAGGCAAGTATTTGCAGGGTAACTCACCTGAAAACTCACAAGTCTGTACTGAAAATTTGCCTGTCAGCAGAAAAAAACAGGTAGCAGACAGAAAACACACAAAAGCCCTCACTTTTTTTCATTTTCTCATTTGATATTGTGTCATCGACTCTGAGAGAATTGCATCAATTTATCCATGGTTGGTTAAAGCAATAGAACTATGAAAAATGGCATGTGCCATGAAGGTCCCTGTGGCCTCAAAAGCCTTAGCCTACCATACCAATTAAAGTAGTGGATTTATTACAATGTATCCCAGAACTCCGAATGCTATTGTATTGGGGAAGAATGAGATGGTGCATGCTACGGCCAATTTGGAGTCTGGTGAGAATGAAGACCCAATAACCAAACCTTCGCTATCGTGCGACCAAGTAATTGCTCCCATGTTAGTCATTAATTTTCCACAATCCATAGTGTTAAATGAAAATGCTTCTGGAATTTGACTGTGTAGTAATTTTTCCCTCAACATTTCGAATCACACTCAGTGATCTCCTGATAATGGATCACTGAGTGTGATTCGAAACGTTGAGGGAAAAATTGTACACACAATCAAATTCCAGAAGCATTTTCATTCAATTGATCCCATGTTATTAACAATTAACACAACAAAGAAACCAACGGTGGTAAACATGGAGATCCTTGGAAAAAATCTCACCGATACAATTATTGATGGTGGGTCTAGTGTGAAAGTACTTCCAGAAAATACTTGGAGACGTCTGGGTAAGCCGACTCTCCGGCCCCCGACTTTTCAACTAGTGGGTGCAGATCAACATGGTATTAAGGTACTTGGTGTTTTAATGAGCCAAAAGGTTATTATAGGAACCCAAGTATTTTTATTGAATTTTGTGGTCATTTCATTACAAAAGAAAGCATACGATACATTGTTGGGTCGGAGTTGGCTAGTAGCAGCCAAAGCCGACCACAACTGGAAAAAGAATACAATCTCCATTGAAAACAAGGGTCGAAAGTATATAATCAATTTGAAAAACCAAGCAGTCGGCGAGGAAGCAGCTTCTTCCGATTCATCGGATTCAAACTCTAAAGAAGAATGGACAGAGAAGCATGATCTGGGTACGATGGAGCCAAACGACGAAGGGATTCTGGAATTACAGTCATGCTCGGAGGATGAAACAAATTCTCTCCATGGCTTTATTTCACTGGCAAATGGAGTATTATGAGGTATTCCCGTCCATAGATGCAAGACTCGCCATTTACTCGCCGAGTTTTGAAAAACTCACGAGTTTTTTCAAGCCGCAAGTACTACATGCAAAAACTCGCCAAAAAAAATTTAGAGTTTTTCAGAAAAACTCACGAGTCCGTGAGAAAAACTCGTCCGGCGGCAAAAGTGCGATTTCAGTGGCATTTAAAGGTATTTTGTGACTCATTTTTGGTCATTCTACTTGCTCCAAATGAGAAAAAAACCCCTCCCAAGCATTTTACACCTATTTGCAGCAATTTGGCGTCGACCAAACAAGATTTGAGGCGGATTCGAATCGAATTTGAAAGGCAAATCAGATTTCCAGGTAGGTTTTTGTTTTTTTTCTTTCTCTTTCTTTTTTTGAAATTTCTTCTTCATTTTTGAAGCATCTAAGTTTAAAAAACATCATGAATGTAGTATAAATGGATTTGTATTCATCAAAACAAGATTTATATTCATAAAAACAAGATTCATCACTGTTTTGTTTGCATTTTTTCTGATTTTTTCATTTTTTTCACATTTTTTTTACTTTTTTTCATTTTTCTTCATTCTTCTTATTTCAATCCAATTTTTTTTTTTAAGAAAATGTTTAAGTCTTAGATTAGTTTGCATTTTTAGTAATTTAGAGTAATTTTTTTATTTCTTCATTGTTTTCATATTTTTTCCAAACCCTGGTTAATTTTTTTTTTTTGTTGAATCCATTTTTTTTGGAACAAAATGTTTAACTTTAGAATTTTATGTTAGTTTAAATTTAATCTATCAAGTAGAAATCTAATTTAGGTTGTTTTTTAATTTTCTATTAAAAAACTAACAACTTGTGCTTTCTCTTTGTATGTGCAGGTTAATTTATAATGGCAGATAGAGATGCTTCTATATCCGGTTCAGCCTCAGGCCCTGTTGCATCATCATCATTTGTAGGCAAACGTTCTCCAGGAGCTAGAGATCCTGCGTGGAAATATGCCTATCTAGGACCGTACCCTAGCTAAGTTTTTTGCATCCAATACGAAAACGTATACTGTGGAGGCATTAACCGCCTCAAATACCATCTTGCAGGCATCAGTCGTCGTGATGCGAAGGCCTGTACTAAAACCACGGAAGAAATAAAAAGACAAATGAATGCCATAATTGCAGCCGCAGAAGAAAGAAAATTAAAAGGGAGAAGGCAAAGGTAGCCATGCAAGCATCCATAGCTTCTTCTCAAGGTGCTCCAGTCAACCTTGAGTTAGATGATGATGCACTTCAGGGCATAGTGGGCTCTCTTCGTGGTCCACGTAACCAAAGGCAACCCACCACCACTGCGAACCCTTCATCTACTTCCAGTAGAGGACCAGGATCAGCACCTACACGCACAGTAGATAGTTTTTTTGTGCCTAGAAACACACCTGGATCACAAACTTCCTTAGAGGCAACTGGGTGGAATAAGGAGGTGCATGACCATGCATACATTGCTTGTGCCGATTTTTGGTATTTCAACATCCCTTTCAATGTGGCAAATTCTCCTTATTGGCATAATTTGGTTACTGCACTGACGGTTGCAGGAAAGGGCTTCAAGGCACCTTCTCGCACAAAATTGAGTGGGAGGTTAGTTAATTTAATCTTTTAGGTTTTAAGTTTTTGATAAATTTATGTTTTTTAATTTATAGAAATTTATGATGAATTTAAGCTATTTTTTGTTTACAAACAAAATTTGTGTACTTAATTTCATTTTGTACTTGTAGGTTGCTTACAAATACAAGAGATAGGGCAAGGGCAGTGGTGGAAGACCAAAGAAATGAATGGAAAAAATATGGCTGCTCTATTCTTTCCAATGGGTGGACGGATGGTAAAAACCACACCATCATTAATTTTTTGGTAGCTTGCAAGAATGAAGTGGTGTTCTTGAAATCAGTGGATGCCTCCAACATAGTGAAAAATGCAAAAAATTTGGCTAAAATGTTGGAGCAAGTTTGCATGGAGGTTGGGATTGAAAATGTTGTGCAAATAATTACTGACAATGCAGCAGCATATGTAGCAGCTGGTAGAATCCTCCAAGAGAGACACCACACAATTTTTTGGACACCTTGTGCAGCACATGTCCTTGACCTTCTTTTGGAGGACATAGGCAAGCTTGATTGGGTCACACCGATTGTAGAGGATGCAAGGAGGATCACAAAATTTATCTACAATCACCCTTGGGTTCTTCACATGATGAGGGATTACACCCAAGGGAAAGAGTTGGTGAGATCCGGTGTGACAAGGTTTGCAACGGTTTTCTTAATGTTGCAAAGCATTCTTGGTGCATTGGCGGCTTTGAAACAAATGTTTGTGTGAAACAAATGTTTGTGTGCCCAAAATGGACAGAATCATCTTATGCGAAGAAGCCAAAAGGAGACAAGGTTGCATGCATTATTTTCGATAAAGTATTTGCAGAAAGAGCTGCAGAGATTGTGAAGGTAACTTCAAAACTTCGAATTTAAATTCAAATTGAATATTTATTTATTTTTAATATGTCTTTCATTGTAAATTAGTAACTTTAATCTTTTTGCATTTTTATATTGTAGGTGTCAGAGCCCTTGGTTAAAGTCCTCCGCTTGGTAGATGGGGTTAAAACCCCAATGGGGTATCTTTATGAGGCCATGGATAGGGCCAAGGAAGCTATAAGAACTTATTATAAGGGGGACGGCCTCAAATTTGATCCCATATGGGAGATTATTGATAGGAGGTGGAACAATCAACTCCACCAACCCATCCATGCAGCAGGGTACTTTTTGAACCCCCGTTTCTTCCATTCAGGGACCTTCTCAGATCCTACTGGAGAGGTTATGGAGGGCCTCACTTCTTGCATTCATAGGATGACACCCCAGGCTGAGGTGGCAGACCTCATTGTTGATGAATTGCAAGCTTATAGGGAAAGAAGGGGTAGGCTCTTTTCTTCAGACCTGGCTACACGAGCAATAAACAATCAGTCACTAGGTATAAAATTTCAAATTTACAAGTTACAAACTTACAACTATTGATAATTTGATATTTAATATGTTTTGAACTTTTCACTTTCCTTTCTAAGTTTCTAACTCTTCAATATTTTTTTTGTAGAGGTTTGGTGGACAAATTGGGGTGGAAATACCCCAAATCTCAAGAGATTTGCCCTCCGTGTCTTATGCCAACCATGTAGTTCATCCAATTGTGAGCGCAACTGGAGCTTATTTCAGGCCATCCACACAAAGAAGAGGAACAAGCTAGCTCAGAAACGCCTCAATGACCTTGTCTATGTGCAATATAATCTTCGGCTACGCACAAGAAGGGTAGAGGAAATATCAGATGATCCAATTGATTTGGATGAGATAGATCCTTACAGTGATTGGATAGGGCAGGATGAGTAGCCTTCATTGTTTTCTGAGGATGAGATCTATGATTTGGGGAGACAGGCAATGGAGGAGGGGGCTGCCGCTAGAATCGATCGGATTCTCATTGGATGACATTGAGGATGAGGAGGATGAGGAGACATTTCCACCAGGATCACTACCAGCATCTACATCCAGGATGGAGGTTGAGCCACGGTTTGTCATGCCGAGGAGGGAGGAGCCACAGCAGATTCCTAGGACTAGACCTTCTAGTTCTACCACTCCCCTTGTTTTCAGTAGACTTGGGAAGAGGAAGATGTAGTACTTTACTATTTAGTCTTTACTTTCAGTTTTACAAAAACAATTTGCTATTTCCATTTTGTTTCAGACTATCAGTATCAGCGCATTCCACATGAGGATGCCATTTTGTACCCAATTTACTTTGAAATCAATCAAATACAACTAGACTCAGCTTGTTTCTCATTTATTGACTTGTTGGATGCATCTAATCATTGAATTTTGCAAAAAAAATGTGTTTTTAATGAAATTTAAACAATTTTTTAAGTTGCCTAGTTTTTTGCCGAGTCGAGTTTTTCGGGCTTGGCGGGCTTCTTTTGGCGAGTTTTTCAACTATGTTCCCGTCAACTTGTAATTTTCTCGAGGCTACGGCGACCCGTGAAGAGCAACAAAGGAAAAATGATTTTAAAAGGTTGGACAATATGTGTGTCGAGCGCAACACAGTTCGCAAAATACAGCAGTTCTAGTTCTGGCAAAGGCAGCCGACTTTACGAACGATTACAAAATTAATAAAGGTAAGCCTTGAAGAAATAATATTAAATATTGGATTTGGAGCGTACAGATACTTATTGTCAAGTAAAATCAATTTCACAGCAAAATTCCGGAGGAAAAAATATTGTACAGGAAAATTACGGAGAAAGGAAAATATTGCGAGACAGGGAAATTTTGTCGTTAAAGTGGCAGATAATAGGTGGACCCCATCAAAGAAAAATAAAAAACAAGAAAAAAGGAAATTATTGGAAAAAACGGAGGATGAGAAAAAAGAAATTAAAAAGGCTAGGTTAATCATATTCCCACCCCTAGCCATACGACTCCAATTGCTCTCAATTGTTGTACAACTAAAATTTCTCCCTGTCGTACAATCTACGCCGAACGCCATACAATTTCATTTTGAAACAACCATATGATTTGTTGTTGCCGCTATACAATCTACAACAAAGGCCTTTACTTTCGTACGACCATCCATACTTCCAACTTTGCTTCCTGCGCCAATCGTATGATTCACACCTATTTCAGTCGTACACCTTCACCAAAGTACAGAGATTGACATTCCACACTTAGCCGAGAATGACATTCCACGCTCAGCCAAGAATGACATTTCATGCACGAGATTGACATTCCACACTCAGGCGACATTGCACCATCGAGCGACATTCCACCGTCGAGCGACATTTAAACATCGGGGACATTCTACTAGCATATGTTTTGGAGATGTTGGTTCTACTTCTACTCCATGTGTTCTTCCAGGTTTGCATACAAGCTCTTCGTCTGCAGTATCGTCACTGGTGTGGAATATCTTACCTGATGTTACTTGATGCTTCATGCTTTTCTGTCGTCTGGAAGACAACTTTTTCTTTTGGGGGGATGATTAGTCAGTGTATAATGCCAATTCTTATATTTGAGAATATGGGTTATCCGACTATGTAACCCGACTATGTAACCCAACTATGTAATCTGTGTCATATCCCGATGTTAAGGCATTGTTTAAATTAAAGAATTAAATGTCGTGATAAGACAGTAAAATCGCTTTCATGAAATATGACATTTAGTCAATAAAATAATTACGTATATATCATTAATATATAATATTTAATAAATGATATTAAAATATATTATATTAATAATATATCTATTAACAAGAATATATTATAAAAGGGAAATATAAATATAATATATAATAATAATATAAATATAAATATTATTATTATATTTAATATATATAAATAAATATTATTATATTATATTATAATAATAATAATAATATCAATCATAAATATTCTTATTATAAATAATAACCATTATAAATGAAAATACAATATAAAATAGAATAGGATTATAATTATAATGGTGATCGGGCCTCCTAAATAAGACCCCATCCCATATAAGAAAACATTAACAACAGCGAATGGAGGTTTCCCTTGACTGATCGGTGTGTTGTTTACTGTTGAGACCCCTTCGTGGTCTTTAAAAAGGCCTGCTCCTACCCATTGTGAGGCATGGAAAAACAAAACACTTTCGTCTGCAGAAAAAAAAGAAATTCAGGGAATTAAAAGAGCCAACGCAGCAGTGGTAATAAGGAGCTGTGAGCAAGTGAATAAAGAAGGAATTTAGTCAGCCAAGAGGAAGAGAGCCACCATCAGAAATTCAAGTCAGTATAATAATATATTTATTCCTATAATGGTTAAAGTGTAATTAGGTGTATTTCAATTGCTCAAGTTTATGTCTGGTATAAAGATATTGCTATGGATTAAATGTAAATGGGAACAAGTAAATATTAGCATAGAATAAGAATGTTATAAGGTAAATGTGCATATCATAAAATAAATGATCATTATTGAATGAGAATGTTATCATAAAGATGGCATACAATGCAAGATATGATGCATATTAGTGTTAATCAATAAGATAGTAAAAATGCCTTAACAAGAGCAATATTAAACCATGAAAGGAATGAACATTCTCTCAATACATATATGAAAAGATATATTATTATAAAATCATGTTAGCAAATAGCATAATAGAATTAATTCATTAACTCTATCTGAGAGGGTGATGCATGGGAATGTTCAATTAGCCAACATGGGTATGTTTTGTCCCTTGGCTCAGTTGGTACAAGGTACCCCTTGGACAAGTGGAAGTGGCCCTTGTCTCAGTTGGTACAAAAGGTACCCCTTGGACAAGTGGAAGTGGCCTTTGGCTCCAGTTCGTGAAGAAGTCACCCCTCGTGCCAAAGGATTAATAGTGGACCCATGATTGGCCAAAGGGCATCCTATCACCGCACCTCATATGAAGTTAAGGGTTAATGCATGGATAATGATAGAAAAAGGAGAAATATATATTGCTAGAGATCATGACATTGATAATAGAGGATATGAAATATCATGATAGAAAGATATATTGATAGTGAACTTAAGAGGAACATGTGAAATATAAGTGATAGAAAATGTGTACTGAAAATAATCACAAGATTATGGATAAAAGATATGAAATGATAATTGATGTTGATCATAGAAAATCTAAAGGTAATGTTCTTATGTGAATTGAATATATCATATATCTATTGCTATAAATGAAGTTAGGAAGGATTAGTGTACTAATGTTCTCTTTTTGCAAGTTGAAATTGTGTTCAAAATTTGAAAATGTTGGCTTGTGACAAGGGGACATTACAATCCGACTATGTATTAATTGTTTGTCGGCTCTCGAGTAGTTGAGAGTTAGTTAGAGTCGATCAATTGACGGTTGTGTTCCTCTTGGCAATGTCGAGTCTTTTAAATAGTCTTTGTATTGTCAAGTAAAGTAGTATGGTGTAGTCTTTATATTGGAAAAATCAGAGACCATCTACATTTGCTCAATAAAGAAAACACAAATATTGATCATATTATTGAGGTGACAATCAAAGTATTACAATATGGTTTTTATAAATCCTTTAAAATATAACTTCCTGAACTGCCAACATACAGGAATGTAACTAATTAGTTACTAACAATAATAAACTACAAGTCACTATGGTGACTTTATTAATGTAAACCTTAATATTCCAACACTACTCCCCCTTAAGGTTTACATCACACAAATAGAACATATAACAAAACATGTTGATTACACAAAACAAATACACATTCTTGAAAAGATTTTTCTTTGAAGAAACAAATCCTGAATTAGGTGGAACTCCATCAAAATGCCTCGTAACCCTCGGAAGGGTGTAGCTCCCGAGCTGAATTCCCGAGTTCCCGGATTACCACCTCCCCGAACTCCTGAATCACAGATCCCCCGAATTATTGGACAACAATCCATGTTGAGCTACATCCATAGTGCTCCATCAAGTTGTCTCATGACCCTCGGAAGGGTATAATTCCCCAGATCCACAGACTTTCGAACTATCTAGACAACAATCCATATTGAGTTTGCCAAATCCCTTTATGTCTTCGAAAAGAAAACTTCACATTATATGCATTCTTCAATTTTGTCAGCATCAAAAAGACACATAAGAAAACAAAAACATATGCTTCTCATACAAGACACCATATCTAAGCGAGAAGCTGGCTCGAGATGACGAAAACTCCTCCAACCTCCAGTGCCTCCAACCTCTAATTTGACCCTCTTAGTCCTTACCTTCCAAAGGTAGCACCAGAGAAAGCACCACAATCCCCGAAAGCCCAATCAACACAAAAACTAGCCTTACAAACCATCTTCTCCATGAATAACAAGAACATTGATTTTCTTTGTAGGCGCCGTCAGGTGTAGCAAAGATGGCCCCGAAAATAGAAGAATAAGACAACATGATAGCTCAACCGGAATTGCACCTTTAATGATGTGACCAAATTATCCTTATAACACCTTATTTTCCTCATCATCCAATACATATAAAATTTGGAATATCCCCTTCCAAACCTTATAATTTCACATACAAAAAATAATTGTATACATTTTCCACCATTTTTTACTTCCTCTAATTTTGTAAACTACAAAACTACTTTGAAAATAAGATAATAGATAGATAATGAAAACCCTAAACTTCACCCAGCAAATTAAAATAAAATCAACTCAAAGCAACCGCTAATGTCCAACCAAATTTCCAATTAGTTTTCCTTCTCTATTGATCTGCACTGAAAATGTTCAGTCATGCGCCAAAGAAAAGTGATAACTCTCGCTCCTACAAGGTCCTCAGAGTCCCCAAAGATGCTTCTCTAGATGAACTGAAAAAAAAAGTCCACTAGAAGGCCGCCATTAAAAACATCGGTTTACCAATATTATTTGCCATGATGAATGATGATTGTGGAGACAATGAATGGTTGTTTGCTGCAATGAATATATGGTTTTCCTGAGTGAACACTTTTTTTGTGAGAGCAACAATTGATTCCCTATAGGGCAGTCGCAGGCGCAGCAGTAACAACAAAAAACAAAATCCACGGCTATTGAACTAACCGTAAACATCTGCCTGATAGTTGATTAAAAATTTGATGAGCACAGAGCAAACTTACAGAGAATAAGAAAATGCCACACTATATTCAACCAACAATAGAACTTTCATCGCCCGGTATCGAAGATGTAACAAGATCAATAAGGCTGTGCTTGATTGAAGGTAAACCTTCAGCAATCCACAATTCCAACAGATTTTCAACATCTATTTTGGCAGCACATGAAAAGAAGCAAAGCAACATTGGTGAGGATTGATTTAAATAAATCTGCCCGCCTCGCAGCCTTCTTGCCATAAACCTCTTTTCTAGGCTCTGATACCATATTGGAAAAATCAGAGATCATCTACATTTGCTCAATAAAGAAAACACAAATATTGATCATATTATTAAGATGACAATCAAAGTATTACAATATGGCTTTTATAAAGCCTTTACAATATAACTTCCTGAACTGCCAACATACAGGAATGTAACTAATTAGTTACTAACAATAATAAACTACAAGTCACTATGGTGACTTTATTAATGTAAACCTTAATATTCCAATAGGATCGACTCTGATCCTTGGTCAACCATCTCTAGTCTACTTCTGTAATATTTTCATGTGCGAATAAAGATATACTTTTACTCCTCTATCTGGTATGCATTGTTAATTCTATTCATTATTTAAGTATTCATTTATCAGATAGGCGAGTAAACAGAGATTAAAATAATTGAGGACCCCACTTAGGATACTCCTATTAATGAGATGAATCCCTTGTTTACAAGGAGTGGATGCTGCCCTATTTTGGTGTTGAATACTAGAAAATATGTAGGGTCTAAAGTACGAGAGGCTACAGAGGAACCAAAAGCCTCTTAGGAAATTATCTTGCCATAAATTATAGTTCATGCTACTAAATCCAATACCTATGATGAGGAGATTAAAATAATTTTCAGAACCTACTTAGGATACTCCTATTAATGAGATGAATCCCTCGTTTCCAAGAAGTGGGTGAACGTGTGGGAGTTCACTAAAAGCAAGACGAAAAAGGATCTTGACAAACATGGTGAAAAGGGGCATGCACCCAAGGTTTGTAGTTTGAATAGATGGATCATAATTGGTAAATTAGGGGTTGGAATCAATAGGCCTTCCACTATTCCCACTCCTCCCACTGTGAATCTTGAACTAGGAGAGAAGAAAGATAATGAACTGTCTATCACTTAAATAGACTACTCACAACTAATAAGGGGTTGGGAACAACAAACCTTCCACTCCTCCCACTATGAACCCTAAACCAAGGCAGAAGAAAGATAATGAACCTTCTTGCCAGCTTGCTTCTATCGAAGGTTCTAAGAGTTGAAACTCTAACAAGATAGAGAGAAAAGCAAGTCAAAAAGGTGATTTTATCAAACCAACGCAGTGTGATATTATAGCAAACCCTTTGCCTAAAGAGAACATTTTGCCTACTAAGTTCGAAAATATCAAGGCTAAAAAAGAAGGCAAAGAGACTCTTCCTTGTGTGATCCCAACATTTCTAAGAAAGGGAAATTAGAAAAACACCTTTACTTTGTTAATAGATTGGCCCAACCTAGAGGGTTGGAAGCATATGATAAGAAACTGTTGTTAGTATTAAAATAAAATTAGAAACATTTATATTAATGGTCATCTATTGTAATATATTAGGTTGTTTCTATTATGTTATTTAGATTAGCTTTAATCTAATTTAGAAACATCTATATGTTGTATATTTAGAAACATCTGTTTGTAATCCTTTATAAAGAGCGTTGCTCTCTTGTAAATAATATATCATTCTGATTTAATCTTTACATGGTATCAGAGCTTCGGGTTCGAGCAGGAAATTAGTTCTTTTTTGAATTCATTAATTTCTGGCGCTCTCTGTATAATCCGTCCGTCGTACGGACACTTGTACGGCTACCCAGCTCTTTGTTTTCTGATCACTTTTTTTTTCCTCGGCGGTTTTCTCTAGGGTTTCTAGAGATTCTGGTCACCGTTTTCAATTTGAAATCTCAATTTTGTTATGGTTTTTTCTTCTGGGTCGCGATTTTGTCTGTTCCTAATCACGATTTGTATTCTGAAGGTCACGATTCTATGTTTTTCTTAGTCACGATTTGTTCTGTCGGTTTTTTGACGCCTCTGGTCACAATTTCTGGAGGTCGTTGTTTTTCCTCCCGTCAACACGCTTTCACAGATCATGGTCGCCATTTTTTCTGGAGTTCGTGGTCGGTGTTTGATATCTTCAGTGGCTTTCTTCTGGTTTCCCATCGCTGACACATCCTTTGGTCGCATTTTTGCATATTCTGGCGATTTCCAGTCGCAATTTTTGGTAGTCTTTGTATTGGCGACTCCCAGTTTGGTCGCCATTTCACAATCTTGATTGGTCATGCGATTTCAGCGGTTTAAAATATTCCAAGTTTTTTATGTTCGCCATTTCAATCATTTGTGGGTCGTTGTTCGTGGGTAGTCGCAGCTTAATCCTTATTGTCGTCTGTCTGAGCTTGGTAACGGATTTGACTATCTACAGCATTGTCCGCGCTCAACTCCTTTGCTTAGCACCCAGCGACAGCATTTGGTCTCATACGACCAAGTCCCAACAAACCCTCACATCGGGGTTTCTTGTTTGTTTGGCAGGAGAATCTCTAGTTGAAGCTGAGGATTTGAAACTTGCATAACCTCGGAATTTGTGCCTCAAAAATTGTGTTCGAGCCTGTGTTTTCCATGCTCTCGGGATTTGTGCCTCGAAACCCGTGCCAAGGTTTTGTTCTCTGTCTTTGCCGTCAATCTGCCCTGGATTTTGTGCCATCAGCTTGTAATACGTGTTTTTGTGCCTCGAAAAACGTGAAAGATGGCATCCTAGTCCAACATCATGTTGGAAGGCAGTCAAAAGTTCAACGGCCACAATTACAACACCTGGAAGCAGTGCATGATGACAAACTTCGAGTATTGGTGCCTTGACCAGCTTGTTCTGGGCAAATCTACACGCCCTCCAGTGGCGTGTACTGGATCAGGATAAATTCGATGAGCAGAATCAAGAAGCGGTAATGCTTATTAAATTATCAGTCACCGATGATCAATGGCCCCAGGTTCCGTCAGGCAAATCAGCGAAAGAAATCTGGGATTCATTGAAGGACCTTCATGAAACGTCTGACAAGAGCCGAGCGTTCTTTTTAAAGAACATGTTTTCCATCATGATGGATGAGAAGACGACTCTACAGGAGCACTTGACGAAAATCAAGGACATCTGTGATCAGCTCAAGGCGATTGGTCGAAAGATGGAGGAAGATATGCTAGTCATTACTCTGAATAGTCAATCCTATGAGCACTTTATCGAAACGCTCAACATTACTTCAACTAATGCTGACTTGAAGTTTCTAGAGCTGTGCAACACCCTTCTGCAGCAAGATCGGTGGAAATAGCAGTTTGGAAGTGCTAGTTCATCCTCCACGGAGCAGGGATTTACTGCCAAGTCCTTTCAACAGAATAAGGGCAACAATCAGCCCTCTCAGCCATAGTTGGCAGACTCCCTGAAAACTCAGCGAGTCTTAAAAAAACCACGAGTTTTTTTTGCAAACGAGTTTTCTTGACTTAAACTCGCCGAGTCATTATGGTGAGTCTCTGCCGAAAACTCGTCGAGTTTTTGGCAAAGACTCACAGCCTGCGCAGGTAAAAGCATAATAGGGTCGTGATAGTATATTTCAAAATACATTTAAGTATTATTTTGAAATATACTGTCAGGATGTTTGAGATAGGCTTCGGATCCATGGGATTTAACATGCAGATTATAGATTTTGAAGGATCCATCAAATTTCAGACTTAACCAATTTTTTAGGGTTTCAAGGTTTCAGACTTAGTCAAATTCAGGGTTTCAAGAACATGCATCAAGGTTAAAGAGCAAGGACCCCTTAGTAAAATGTTGTGGAATTTGACATGATTTTGCAATTCTAAGGCATGGAAAATAGGAGCTTTGTAGTGCATCCAGTTGTGAGCGGAATTGGACCTTGTTTGAGGCCATTCACACGAAGAAGAGGAACAAATCAGCTCAAAAGCGCCTCAATGACCTTGTCTTTGTGCAATACAACCTTCGGTTGCGCACAAAAAGAGTAGAGGACAAATCACTAGATCCTATTGATTTGGATGAGATAGATCCTTATAGTGATTGGACAGGGCGGGATGAGCAGCCTCCATTGTTTACCGTAGACGAGATTCTTGATTTCGAGAGACATGCAATGGAGGATGTGGGTGCAATAGGAGATGTAGGGTTGGAGGACATTCATGAGGATGAGAAGTCATTGCCAGAGCCAGATATTTCAAGGATGGTGATCGAGCCTCAGCCACAGCCTTCCATGCCAACCGAGGAGCCACCGGCACCGCGTACTCGCAGGACTAGAGCATCTACCTCTTCCCTAGCTTTGACTAAATTAGGGAAGAGGAAGGTGTAATATGTTGTATTTAGTATTTACTTCTAGTTTTACTATTTTCATTTTCAGCTATCTATTGTAATTTCTATCAGACTATTAGACTTTCAGCCATTAGGATTCCGCATGAGAATGCGATTTTGTAATCAATTTGCATTAAAATCAATCAAATTTAATGGAAAACACTTTTGTACTCATTTATGGACTCATTGGATTCATCTTGTCATTGAATTTTGCAAAAAAAATGTGTTTCTAATGAAATTTAAGCAATTTTTTAAGTTCCCGAGTTTTTTGCCGAGTTTTCTTCGAGTTTTTTTTTACTCGCCAATTTTGGGCTTGTCAAGTTTTTTGGCAAGTCGAGTTTTCCAACTATGCTCTCAGCCATCCAGTCAGGGTCAATCCCAGGACCCTTCCAAGAAGAACATTCAGTGCAATTACTGCCATAAGTATGGCCATATGAAGAAGGATTGCCGGAAATGCTCGGCTTCTGCACAGTCCAAGCAAGGAGAGTCCACACCATCAGCCATGTTGCAGAGCACACTGAGCAGAAGGAATCTGCTTTCTACGCCTTTATGGCCAAGACACCAGAAAATCTTGTCAACTCTTCTGCCTGGTCTATTGATTCAGGTGCATCTCGGCATCGTGAACCATATTGCAGATCTTCTCACCAAGTTTCTGAGCCCGGATAAGTCTATCAAATTTAGGGGGCACCTTGGTGTAGTTGATAGATTGACCATTAAGGGGGCGTATTAAAATAAAATTATTAACATTTATATTAATGGTCATCTATTGTAATATATTAGGTTGTTTCTATTATGTTATTTAGATTAGCTTTAATCTAATTTAGAAACATCTGCATGTTGTATATTTAGAAACATCCGTTTGTAATCTTTTATAAAGAGCGTTGCTCTCTTGTAAATAATATATCATTCTGATTTAATCTTTAGAGTTAGAGATTTTCAAAGAGCAAGGGTCGGACTTAATTTTTTCTTTTTGCAAGAGGTTAAAGTTACTAGAGCCGATAGTGTGCAATTTGGGTTGTGTTCAATTTATGCACCTATTGACTATTCTAAAAGTTCAAAGGTGTGGGAACGGATCATTGCTCACTTGAAGAATGCCCTTTGGGTGATTGGATGTCATTTCAATACGGTTGAGGATAAGGTAAACAAACTTGGGGGCTTGCCTTATGGCTGGAAGGGGAACGAGTTGTATTAGCTCAAGATGAAGAGGGTTTTTAACATTATTGATCCCCTATGGAAAGAAAACAAGAAAGTAGAAGGATTTGGCATACTTGGTGTATCAACCAAAAAGGCTAAAATAGCATTTATATTAAGTTAGATTTATTTTTAAGAAAGAGCATTTTGTCATTCCTCTTGCTGAGGGCTATGTGGTTGAAGTTCTAACATTTATCTTGTCTAATAATCATCCAGTTGAAGTTGTGTTTGAGCTTGCTTCTATTCCTTCTAATCATGTTTGTGAGTTTAAAGGCTTGTTTAAATTGGATGTGTCTCATTTAAAGGATAAGATGTGTCTAGAGGGTTTGTTTTCTCTATTTCAATTTTTTAGGGATAGGTCAAGCCAACAGTGTATTTCTATTGTTCAGACATGGGTGATAGTTACCTACAGAGAGTCATGGTAGAATGAGTTTATCTGCAGTCTTTATCGTGATGGAATGTGGTGAAATGCGATGAGTTTTTCAAGTATTGCAATATAGCAGACATCATGATTTACATATGTTTATGATGTTGTAACTCTTGCGGTACATCATACATGTTGGTTCACATGTGGCGGTGCTATGACAATTGACAACAACTGCAAGTCATCTAGATGAAGAACTCACAAGTTACAGCTACGAGTTTAGTGTTTGTTGGAGCATGATAAGTAATGCAGGGCACTTGCAGTAGAATTGGTGAACATGTAGCATGATTTGAGGGCTGGATAATGCCTTGGAAGATGACATAAGATATTGCAAGCAATCTAGAGTCGAGTTATGTTTGTATGTGCTACCGCAAGTGAGAAGCTAGTAGCGGTGGCTATACTAGAACATACTGATATTGACAATGTAAATGTTGTAACTTTTGAATCATAGTGTGTGGCAACAACAAGGTTTACAAAGTGATTATCCATTTGGAGATATCTTAATTAGTGATAAGTGTGGTATGCTAACGTCATGTATGGTCGGAATATGGTTACATGACTCTTGGTATTCCACGGGTTGGTTAGATAGTTGGATGGTTGGTTTTCCCTAAATACATCTACATATCAATTCGTGTGAATGCACCAAGGTTACCAAAGGTTATGAATTCATTGTATAAACACTGAAGACATTTGTGTACATTGTTGGTGTGTAAACACTTAGAGATTGCAGAAGAAAGATATGTTGTAGATTGAGACTCTATAAAAGGTTACCTAAAGACCTTGTTGTATTGAATCGGTGTTGATTCTAAATAGTACAATTGTGAACGTCTTTTGGTGGTGGGTTTTCTTCCAGAAGGGTTTCCCACATAAAAATCTTTGCATCTTGTGTAAATTTGTAACTGCATACAATTCCATTACTTTCACATGTGTTGATTCTTTAGATTTGATACATGTTGATTGTTAACTGAATACATAATCTTAAGAATTCGTTATTTCAATCTGTCGGTCCATTGTAACAGGGTTGTAAATCCCCAACATCTATTTGGAATAATTTTGTAGTTGCTGCTCAGCAATTTGTGAGAAACTTCAATAGAACAAAGGCCCTTATTAGGAAAAAAGCCTTCAAGAAGTTATAAAAAAATCTTGTTTGAGTTGAAGAAAGACTCCAAAATAATCCATCCTCTTCCAATTTATAGGAAGAATTGGTTCCTATTAATCATTGTAGGGTCCATCAATCTTATGTGGCTCGAGGAACAAGATTGAGATCCAAGTTGACGTGAATCAAAGAAGGTAATAAAGGTACGCGATTCTCTTTTAGCATTCTCAAAGCTAAACATGTTGAGGAAAAGGTGCAGGCTATTGATATAATAGGTGTCAAAATTTATAAGCCCTTTGGAATCTCTATGGCCTTCTTGTCCTCCTATAAGGGGATTTTCTCCTTTTAAGGGGTCTAGTGTAGAAGTTGAGAATATTAGGAAAATATGTATTGAGAGTGTTCCTAAAAAGATTTATGTGGATTCTGAAGAGACCACCTCTTTAGAGAGAAAGCTGTGCATCAATGAGCCTATGTAAGTGATTCACTCTCTCAAGTTAGAGAAATCCCCTAGTATTGATGGTTATTCTGGATTGGTTTACAAAAATGCCCAAGATTGGATTGCTCCCTACCTTTTCCAAGTGTCTAATGGAGATTTTAAGGGTAGTTCATTAGGGCCTAACATCAATAGGAGAGTTATCAAGATTTCTCCAAAGGAGGGTGACAAATTTCTTGTTAAATTACTTGCCATTACACTGAATAGATTACGCCCTAAGTTAATCTTTGCAATCCAAACTTGTTTTATAGAAGGTAAATATATCTCGGATAATTACTTGACTAATTCAGAAGGTATGCATTGGGCAAGAATCTATGGGCAACAAGTGAGTATGGCCTTGGTTGACTTTGAGAATTCATATGATAAATAGAGTTAGGGTTCATAGAAATTATCCTAATGGACCACCCTTGGAATTGGGGAGTGCTTAATTAGAATGGTCATGGTACTCTTCAAGGATGCCTCTACTCAAATTGAGATAAATGGTCAGTTGATTGATTGTATTCCATTGCAAATATCTACCAAACAAAATTGATCCCTATACCCCTCTTTATTTGTTATTGCAGCAAAAGCAATTCACTTTCTTCCTAGAGATTCACTTGGACCTTCTGTTAGAAGTAATATTTTTCCAAATTATGATTCACTTTTGGAATCCCAATTTGCTGTTGATACCTCCATTTTTCCTCAACTTCACAAGGATAATTTGGAAGAAATCAATTGAAGGCTAAATATTTATCTAAGGCTTCAAGCTTTAAGTTGGCAATCCACAAATCTTCCGCAATTGGTTGGTAAGAGGTCCCTCCTCAATGGATCACTGACAAGGGACAGAATCGGCTGCGCAAATCAGCTAGTCCCAAATCAATTATGAGATACCTCAGCATCCCCTTTGCTCTGTCTCCAACTTTCAGATATATGTGAAATTGGGTCATTGAGAAGATTTTAAAAAAAAAAAAAAAGTTACTAAATGGTAAGGACATTTGTTGTCCATCGCCAGAAGATTTCAGGTCTTTCAGAAAATTCCATCTTCATATACAAGTTATTATTCTTCCTACTGATTGTTCAGAGTCTCAGACCTTGTCCCTTTGATTACATTTACAAGATTCTCAGAGATTTTATGTGCTCTAATGATAATGAGGCTAGGAAGAGACATGTGGTTTTGCCTTAGATATTTGCATTAAGCAAAATAAATTCATGGGATAGGTCTAAAGGATCTTAGGATCCAAGGAATAACTATAGCTTTAAAGTGTATCCTTAAAGGACTGCTGAGACATGGTATAATTAATGCTACTAAGACAAAAGTAGATTGGAAGGGTATTTATTCTTCTAACTTATTATTCAGAACATTCTCAGTTCAACCCTGAGGATCCCCTACCTTTGGTTCACCACGGAGGGCGTGGGAATCAATAAAGCAAATGGTGATCAGAACTCTTTAGCTGGTTTGGTATGGTGGAATACATCCTTGCATAATAAAACTTTGCCTTTAAATAGAAGGTGCATTACAAAGTCCTGGGCTTCTAAGACAATCAGAACCTTTTCTGATATTTAATGGTTGAGCACTTGGTTCTCTTGGCATCAACTCAAACAACATATACAATATCCCTAATTCCCAAAGGAGGACCTACACCATGCTCATCAAGGCCTTGCTTAGATTAGAAAGTGATGCTGAAATATGGGATGATATTATATGGCAAGACCATTCTAAAAATTGAATTGTATGTTGGTGTAATCTGACTCTCTTTGTTGGTCTCTCAATGATAAATGTAAAGGACTTTTTGACTCCTCAAGAATTGAAAGTGGAATTTGCTAATGTTTGGGCCTTTCGTCTTGAACCTAGGAAAGCTTGCTTCAGATGGCTTCTTTTGCATCAAAACTTGTGGTAGGATGTTTTGTTGTGAAATATGGTTTTGGCAATGGCTTGTGTACTGAGTGTGGTATCCCTGAATTTGTTTAGCCTTTATTCTTTGATTGTCCTTTTGTTAGAGCAGCCTTGAAAAACATTTTGAATGGTTGGTCCCTTAAGGCAAAGTATTTGATTACTTGGGATGCTATTTGGGCTGGTCTGATTAAAGATGTGGGATCATGCAAGCATGGGAAAAGTTTATCTTTTTTCATAAAATTTTGGCTTATTGCTCTAATGGTGTGCTATGATTTTTGTGGAAAAGAAGAAATGTTAACCTTTTTCCAGGAGAAAGGAGAATTCCTATTAACTTCACCAGGAAAGTTATGGATTGGATTGTCATTTTGCATGTAAATATTTAGCTTAGTGTGTCAAAGCCTGAACAGAAGAGATTCCTCAAGGTTAACAATGGATATCTCAAGTTTGATCCTGACTATCTTGATAACATGGGAAACTTTCCCTTCTCCACCAGACTGGACAAAGTCAGGCTCTTCAACTATGCTATGGTTGGAAAGGATGGATGGATTGTAGCTGCAAGTTTGTTGGGACAAGCAAGCAATTCTCCTCAGCAGTATGTTATAGAGCAATCTTCTGAGCAGTTTGCAGTGAGTGATGGGAAGATGGAGCTGGCAGGTGATGTGCATCCTAGCATGGATCTTGCTGTGGTTCCTTTGGAGGGTGTTGAAAAGGAGGCTCCTCCTCCCTCATGTTGAGTTGTTGAGAGTCAAGACAGCTGAAAGAAATGGCAGCCAAAGTGGAAAGAAGGGAACAGATGGCACTAGATATACAACAGACTAGGAATGCATATCAGGCCCAAAAGGCTCAGAGGGAATTAAATGCTACCTCAGTTGTGGAATCAGACCATTCTTTTACCTTGTGGTTAGAGGAATATTTGGAGAAATTCCCGTTCCTGAGGGAACCATCATCACTGGAGTGTATTGTCCATTATTTATAGAGAAGTTTATCTGGGAGAGAGTGCAGGGTATAGTCAATGAGTTGCAGGATATTCTAAAAACTTTAAATGAGAAAGAGGCCAAGAGGAAGGCTCAACTTGGCTCCCCTTCTTCAGCTGTCTCCCAAGATGCTCCAAAATATGTTTGATGTTGCCTGTTAAACTGAATTTCCTTCGATGCCCATGTGAGCTTGGACTTAGTTTGTAACTAGTTTTGGACATATGTTGTAGACTTTGCTATATTTTGTCTGTTTTGTACTTTTTGGTGCCTAAGCTTTAGACATATCACTAGTATGTAAACTGTTGGTACAATATAAAAAGATATTGGGTGTACCTTCAGGAAACATAATTTTGACTGGAACATGACTGCAATTTTCTTATAAATAGACTATTTCACTTCACATTTGCACAAATATCAAAAGTTATAATTGTTCTCTAAACGTGTAGGAACAACTTCTGTCAGCTCATTATTGAGAGCACAAAAGACCAGTGACGGATTGATTACTTAGTCTATGCTGATATGGCCTAAAACAAAAGAAAATATAAGATGGAAATGATGCACAAGACTCGAGTCAAATCAAAGTTATATCCAGCTTCAAATGCTACCGAGGGAGTTGAGGTTACATCATCTGAAAAAACAACCTTCAGAACTGTAACATAGAGAAAAAATTCTAACCTCTATCCCCATTAAAATCACTTGGATAGGGTCTTTTGTAGCTATTACAACTGACTACTGGTTGCCAGTTCAAAGCCACAGAAAACCAATTCAAAAAGCACCATTATCCTATTCCCATAAAAATGTCAATGTTCTTTATTCTGCACTAATAGTTAGTAGGGATCACGTCAGAACAACACTGAATATATGTATCTATAACATCTCTGAGGCATTCCACTTCCTTGTGAAAATAATTTACTAAATAGTAAAAATGCATATCTGGTAAAGGCAGCCACTTGTGCAAAACAAGGTAAAAGAGTTGTAACTTTGAAAAGAAAAAATAGCAATTTGGTTATCATTATTTTACTTTCAAACTCTTTCTACCCAATAAAAACCATTTTTTACTTATGCATTTTCAACAGTTTTAATCTCATTTAATGGTACATGAAGCAAGGAAGAAATAAAGAAAGATAAGAATAATAACAATAGCAATCATGTACCCCCGTTAATGGGGTAATCTTAAAAAGAATACTTGGCAACCACCTACGGCGAGATTCTCAAAGCTCAATTTTGATGGCACTGCAAAAGGTAATCCAGGCCCTGCTGGAACAGGGGTGGTGCTTCAAACTCAATCGGGATCTTTTGTAAAGGGGGGATCTTTCTTTCTGGGATCAAAGATGAATAATGAAGCGGAAGCATTAGTGCTCCTAGAGGCCTAAAACTTGCAGGTTCAGTGAAATGCCAATATCTAGAAGTGAAACCAAACTCGCAAGTGATTATCAATGGCTGTATTAAAGGGTGTTTGCAAGATCGGAAGCTCAAGAATATAATTGATGAAGTAAAACGCATTGGCACCAGCTTCAAAGAGATATTGTTCAAGCATTGCTAGCATGTGAATAATGGTGTAACTGATTTTTTGGCTAACATGGGTGTTTCCCAATTTACTCCGTACGTTGAGGTAAGCCTTGATCCCTTAGAATGGAGTATTGTGCCATCATTGAATGTGAGATGCAGCATCTTAATCCGCCACCTTCTCCAGATTTCCACTCCCCATCAGATAATTGATATTGATAGTTGCTTTGACCAGAATTTAATCGTTGCCACCTATTTGTACCTGTCAAATGGTGTAGTGTGGTATAATGGTTTTGCATGCAGAAGGTAAATGCTTGAGTGTGGGATATGTGTGTTCAATCCTTTGAATGAGTGCTTTGGTCTTTTCTCCGTGGTGTGGAGTCATATTCTCTGTCTGTAGGAAATTAGGAATTGTTTTGGGAGGCTCCAAGCTTGTCTGCACCATGCCAAGGGGTTCAATATTTCATGATGCAGCATATAGGGGTGTGGTTTCAGACCAGCATCAGAAATGCACCTTCAATATTCAAGAATTTGTCACTTTGGCATTTATAAAAGAGGTGCTTGGTGCAGAGGGTTTTTGTAACACTGGAGTTTTAAGAACAAGGGCTTCCATTGCTGCTGAATTTGCATTGAAATTGGAGGAAAGGGTTTCGGATCCTACGGTTTGCAAGTAGATTCTCCATGTAGTATCCCCCACGGCAGAATTTTTATGCACCAATGATAGTGCAGAGGAGGATATTTTGCTGCCTTTCCTGGAAGGCCTATTCTCTGATCACCAATATGTAAGCCTAGTTTCCCTATTGTGTCACATCACTTTAGTCTTAAAGCTGTAGCTACTTTCAGTCTTGACCTTGCTCTGTACATAGATAACCTTCGGGTTGTCTTAAGAGGTGGAAATTTCGAAATTTCTAGCCTGTTTATGGTTCCCTCAATCTTGAAGGGAGGTGTTGTGAGGGCAGTACAAAAGGATTTTGTTGAACCGGGTGTGAAGATTGTGGAGAATGATGGCAGGGCTGTTGCTGCTCCATCTCCTATATAGCGGGAGTTGGAATGATGTATGGCTGTCCTTTTTGTTTTTCTTGTGTCTTCCTCCAGGCTTTTTTCTGTTCTCTGATGGCATATATGTAGATCTTTTCAGCTTTTAGCCTCTATGTAATCGGCTATAATCTTGGGTGTGGGCCCCTATAGAACCCACAACTATATTATCTAAAAAACAATAGAAATTATGTACCAAATTCTTATCAATTGGCATTTCAAAATCTAATAAGGACTACTAACTACTAAGTAATGGTGTGGCATAGATTGGTCTTCGGTTGTTTATGATGAAATAAGAAACAAAAAAGTATGGTATGGTTCAAATTTTCAGTTGAAAGAAAAGTTACCTGTATTCTGCTTTTTATCCAAGGTGAAATCGAACAGGATTCAGAAATGAGGGGTCATACCATTTTGGGAACGTGTGGAGCAATATTACAGAAAGCTTTCATCTCCTCTCTCGAAGTTAATGCATCTATGAAAAGTACATCTGCCCCTGCATCAGCAAAAGCTTGTATCCTCCATAGTGATTCCTCCAGTGAAACAGCTTGACGAGCATCTGTCCGTGCTACAATAAGAATATCTGAAGAGCTTTCTTTCCTAGCATCCACAGCTGCTTTTATGCGCATAACAGCCTCCTCTCGAGAAACCACTTTCCTTCCCTGAGTATGGCCACAAGCTTTTGGAGAAACCTTCATTCAAATAGTTAGTCAGGCTGATGTATTTGAGTTTATGTAATACACGGAATGTTTCTTTGAAAAAACAATTGACAGCAAACTTACTAAAGTCTAATACATCCTAACTAATACAGGAATCTCCAAAAAAAACAAATTTCAGCAATATGCACTCTCTAATTTAGTCTTTCATAAGGATGTCCACAACATGCAACTATTTATTGATACATATATAATTATATATATATGCACACAATATCATGATACTCTATTTTTCTGTGATATTTCCTCTAAAAATGATATGGCGGTCACTAGGTCCTCTGATATAAGATAGCTTAATGCCATTCAGGCATCCAGTTAAAGCTTTTTTCTCTCATTCCCATATTTAGTCTTTCATTAGCATACCCACAACATGCAACTATAGATTGATACATATATTATTATATATATGCATGCAATATCATGATACTCTATTTTCTGTGATATTTCCTCTAAAATTATATAGTGGTCACTAGGTCCTCTGATATAAGATAGCTTAATGCCATTCAGGTATCCATTTAAAGCTTTTTGTTCTCATTACCATATTCTTGAAATAGAAATATTGAAAACCTGTCAAGGGAAATGATTATATTGATATCAACAAGTAACAAACAGCAGCCAACGCAACTAATAATAAACATTTATAACAACCAGCCATCCATGTCTCATCAATACAACAAGTGCATCTGAAAAATAATAATGTATCTTAAATCAAAAACAGAAATGAAAACTGGAAAAGTATAGGTCTATCATGAGAGTGTAAGGGCAGGAATTTATAAGAATGTAAGCTTCTATATAAGAAGACTAAGAATTTGATGCCACACAATTTCTGACATATCCTTAAGTCCAAGTAAAAAAGATAGAACCATGTTATTCCCTATCTGACAAGATTGTAAAGTTACAAATGCCCACATAGAGTGTTTGAGACATGGATAAACCAAACCCGGAATGGATCCTACATGAACAGAATTCTCTCCCACCTTACCTTTTTGTCACAGATCATCAGTGATCGTCATCCATGTGGGAGGGAGCAGGGGAGGAGGCTGTCAAAGACTTCCAGGGAGAAAGTCTTGTATCTGCTCCCAGCAGAGTGTCTATCCTAATACTGAATGCCAAGCTACCATTGATGCTCAGGAAAATAACTGGGGATGAGGCTATTGCACGATGTTAAGGAAGCTGATCTGCTATATCCTATTTGTGCGAACCAAGCTACTATACCATAACATCTCCTCAAAGCTCTAGATTATGTCATCAGCTAACTGGTGGACAAGGATGTATCATAGCATTCACTAATATAATTCATGTTCATAGAACTTAAGGAGAATGTGAATGGACTGCCAGTTCTCTGAAGCAGATTGTGTTACGTTTGAGCGAAATGGGATGGTTTATTCCAAGTGCCATCAGAGTGGACTTTACAAGCACCCAACTTAAGAGATGTGTAATATGTACATAAACAAATGTCTCCTGTCATTCTGAGATAACTCTGGATTATAAAAAAATCAAGCATTAAGGCCTAAATGCATTGCAGATCATAGGCAATTCATCCTTGACAAAATATGTAAGTGTACACTTCTTCTGTATCCTAATGTCCAAAACAAGTATCACACCACTCACTAACAATGCTCCTCATATGCCCTCGCCATAGCAGGCAGTGGCCTCCAAATGAAGCTCAATGGGAATCCTCCATCATATATTTTCTCATCATTGAGGATAACACATTTTCAGTCTTTGAAAAAAAAGAGAGATAAATCTCATTTTCTGTATGATCCCAGGATCCATGAACAAGTTGCAGCAGGGTAGTGGTTGTGAACCCACCAATCGCAGCACACTGGCAGTTTCACCCTGTCTTATGCGGCAGCATGAACAAGTTGCAGCAGGGTGGTGGTTAGAAATGTGTCAATTGCAGCGCAGTGGCATTTGCAGAACTGCCATGTCGATTTCGGCCTGTCTTATGTGAAACTCTGTAAAACTGATAATGATGGAATTCAGCACTCAAAAACAATTGACCCACTTCCAATCAAAGCAGTTACCCTACCTTTTTGTCTTATTCCAAACAAGTTCAAACATGATCAAACCCATTTTTCATGTCATGGTGACAAGTTCTTGCCACCCCGAATCTGTTTTTCCTTTCTATCACATAGACAGGTTCAATCTCAACCAAAGCCATCTTGTTTGCAGTAGTTACAGGTTTGGGTTGGATTTATATGTTTGGTCCAGTCCAAATCCGTCAGTGATCGATTTGGGCAGGATTATAGGGGCACACTTCCAAAGGCCATCACATTGTGAAACAAACTCTATGCTTCTGTTTGAAGTATAAGAAAGCTATTGAAGATCTCTATCCATTGGTAGAGGTTGGATCAAGTTTTGAGATGAAATTGACATTGTTCAAGAGCATCCAACATATTTCCTTATATTTCAGGTATTTTGGCATATAAGAGATCAACTAAAAGTTTTCATGGTTATACAATATTACAAACCATAGAACTGAATTACAATTGAATTTAACTGACAAATTTCTGATCAAAATCTACATTAATTGTAGAGAATCAAGGATCACCATTACAAAATAATAAAATTCATTACACAATCCATGAGAGAATGCATCGACTCCTAAATACATCTCCATTTGGCACATGCATTAATTATTCTTGTGAGATTATTTTTCTCCTAAATAGTCCTAAATATAACATATATGCTATTGTAGTATGTTGTCCATAACATACTTGGTCATTTAATATAGAAGTTAGAAACTAGTTTTCTCATCTTTAACAGGTTGATAGAAAATTAGCTAATGAGGCATGGTTTTATTACATTTGAAACTAACTTGTTACAACAAACCAACTTTGAAAATAGAATACTGGAATACGGGAATCTTGACAATCTTGGCCATAACATGCATTAATAAGTGCAACTTAATTCCCTGTATATGGTGTTGACAGCATCCAGACTCCTACACATTATTTGATGTCAATAAATAAGGATCACATGTCTAGCATGTTCTCTACTAAAGACATAGAGTGATTGTTCCTTTTTTTTTAACTGTGCACCCAATTTTTATGTAGTACACAAATACCTTGTGCAAAGTTCACTTCAGGTTCATCATGGCTGAAGACATGCTTCGTATGGACCTTGAAGAAAGAAGCCCATAATACCCTTTGTGATGAGATATAAGCACGTGGGATTTAAGAGATTGCCACATGGATTATTGAATTTTATCAACTGCTATTCTATATTCTTAGATATTATATTCATAACATGGGCTTGTGTATACCTTAAATGTTGTACATATTTCTACATGCATCTGTCTTCCCTTAGAAGCTTCATTCCTCAAGAAGTTTCCTTGAATATACTTGGTAATCTTTATATATACACAATATAAATGAGTGTACAACATATTTATAGATGTGGCAATCTCTTGTGATCTCTCTTTTTGTTGTTGCAATTGTTTATAATAATTGATATTAGAGACTAAGGGATCACAACCTTTAGATCTAACCACCTTAAGGGCTTCCACATTTTACCCTTACCAGATCTAACACCACTAGGCTTCTTGCAATCAAAGCATTAGATATAGTCTCCTTAAGCATTCCCACCTCTTACCTCAACTAGATCTACTTTCTTCAACAGCCTTCATGTCTGAGGAGTCACTTCAGCGCTGGTGTTCTTCATTAAGTCCGTACAACACTTCCAAGTAATAATAGCTTCAAAGGAATCAGTGAGTACCTATTCTCTTGAATAGATCCTTCTCAATCCATGTTGAGTTCCTCACCAAATTCATAGAAGAAATGATAAGAATGCTCCAAATAATTCTTCCACAAAATCAGCTATAGTTATAACTACATGATATCTCCACAATGATTCTACCTAGCAACTTGGCTTTGTCTATACAACCTAGCTTGCTATCTTCACTTCATATAGTCATAACAAAAAATGATGATTCTGTTTTGCTACCATGTCCATAGAATTCTAGCCATCCTAGCCACAAGGCATCATGCACTCCTCAAATGGCTACTAGATCACCAACAGTACTTTTGAACATATCAATCTCCATCTACAATTCACTTTTTTTCCTGGGTCCAAATAGAAACTCAACAAACTAATGATGCTCCAAGGAGGACTTTTGATCCATAACTCATTGGGTTTATAAACCTAGTGGTCCATCATGTATGGATTTAAATATTGGCACCACTCTATACTCTGAATACCCTTCCCTAACGGCTTCTATCCAGCTTGTGACATTATTAAATTGCTTTAAAAAATAATGTAAACAACACTAATTAAAACATACAAAACAGAACACATGCAAGAACAAACACAAAACACCATAGTCTCCCCAGAGAAAACCCAAGGGGTGAAAAACTCCAGTAAGAGAATGCTCTTAGCACCGCATTCATTAATCCATGCTATTTACAGCACAAATTAAAACATACAAAACAAAGCACATGCAAGAACAAACACATAACACCACAGTTTCCCTGGAAAAAACCTGAAAGGGTGAAAAACTCCAGCAAGAGAATGCTCTTAGCACCTAATTCACTAGTCAATGCTATTTACATGGAAACACTACCAAGTCTACAACTTTATGGGTCTGTACATCAACACTTATAACTACCTTGTTCCCACAAACATCTCACACTCTACAACTCAGTGACTATCTATCAATGCAGAAGTTAAGAGCATGGATGGAAGACTCAATGAGTACTCTGCGAGTCATGAAAAACTCGCAAGTTTTTTTGTATGGCAAGTATTTGCAGTGTTTACTCGCCAACAAATCTCGTCGAGTTTCTAGCGAGTACTTGCCACTTTTTTGGTGAGTACTCGCCAGAAACTCGGCAAGTTTCTGGCTCGGACTCGCCAACTTGCTTGCAGGGTGCTAACATTTGAGACTGCACACTTGTGCATAAACTGGTGCTTGTGCTGCACTGGTCTTTGGCACAGAAACACACATTTTGAATGAAAAGCATGTTCTCCCATTTGCCTGGTTACACTATTGTGCATTTGTAAAAGATGCACAATTGTGTAGTTGATTGTCTCTGATTGGTCATCTGTGAATGGGGGGATAATTCTAAGGGATCCAATTGTGTAACTATAACCAACATGTCCTGCAATGATTCCTTGAAATAGTTGACGAGTTTGGGATCATGGTTAGACTCAATGGATGTTGGAAGTCCAAAATGGACCACACTGAATTTGCAAATGATCTTCTTGCAAGCAACTATGATGATCATCTTCAAAAAATGATACACGACAATGTAAACATAGCCATTCTTATGCATTGTCATGGGAATGCCTTTCAGATGATCTAGGATTGGATGACATTGATGAGGCTGACGAGGAGTCATTGCCATCTACTACCAGGATGGAGGTCGAGCCACTACCTTTCATGCCAAGCAAGGAGCCACAGCGGACTCCAAGGACTAGAACCTCTACCTCTCCCCTAGTTTTCAGTAGATTAGGGAAGAGGAAGATGTAAAATGTTGTATTTACTTTTAGTTTTATTATTTTCATTTTGTCATCTATCTATTGTATCGGGCTATCAGCCATCAGGATTCCGCATGAGAATGCGATTTTGTACCCAATTTGCATTCAAATCAATCAAATTTAATAGAAAACACTTTTGTACTCATTTATGGACTCATTGGATACATCTTGTCATTGAATTTTGCAAAAAAATGTGTTTCTAATGAAATTTAAGCAATTTTTTAAGTTGTCTAGGTTTTGTTTGCCGAGTCGAGTTTTTTGGGCCTGGCGAGTTTTTGCCGAGTGTGAGTTTTCCAACTATAGTTAAGAGTATGTTGTACATGCCAACAAAATCTCACAATATAGTGTTCAATCCCTTTTTATGTCCTTTGCCTTTCTGGAACTGCTAGGAAGATCAAATGACCCTAGGAATATCGACAGTTGCCTACAATAGCCATCCATGTAACTATCATTCTAGAATCCCAATCATCCACCTACCAATTCTATTGACCCATGCTAAGGTCACCATTAGTGTCTGCCCGCCATGCATGCCTACATCGACGGCCCACCTTCGAAACCAATAGTTTCAGGGTTTTTCTGCCAACAATTGCAACAATAGTATTTTGTCTACTTGTCACTGTCCATGTGGATAGGAACCAACTAAACAGTCTTTGTCCATGTCAACAACCACCAACAAACAAAATCATGTACTTTGGCAACATCTTGTGCTCTTCACAACATTTCAGCAGCTTCTTACCCCACTTCAACAGCACCCCAGTCACTTCAGTAGCCACATCTCGCTTCAGCAGCACCCTCATGACTTCGGCAGCAAGCTCAATTGATTTCAGCATCCAAACGTCATCTTCGTTGGGAAGGGTTGCTGACTACCATCTTTAGTAGCACTTCACTCTTCAGTAGCACCTGCACACTTAGAACATGATCCAATGAACCATCCAAATAGATCCAGAACACTTATACATTTTGGATCAACTTTAATCACTTCAATGTTGGCATTTTCTCCTCTTACTTCACTGCTTCACATTAATTATGTTCTTAAATAGGGAAGGCACCAAGCAGCTTCACATTCAGTGATTCCTACAATCAAGTTCTGAGTCCTAGTTACAAACTTCACACCACTACAGTACAATTTCCTCAGTGTGTAATGTCCCAATTTAGGATTTTTAGGAAGTTGCAATTTTTTTTTGTGTTTTCTGATTATTGAAATGACTGAAAGCAAATGCTGAAAGTAAACGCAAAGTTACGCAATCAAACCCTAGGTAAATTTAGAATTGTAACAGTATGCTAACAAATACAATTTGTGATTTTTATTTGATTTATTGGAAACTGAAATGATATGCAAAAATTAAAAATAAAGTAAACCCTACAGCAGCAGATAATACCAGAAATATATATATATATAAGAATTGCATGGACACGGATACGGTATCGGATACGGATACGGCTATTTTCCAAGACCCCTAATATGGATACGTCTAGATACGACATATATATATAGATAGATAGATAGATAGATAGATTAGCAATAAATAATATTAAATAATTTAAATTTAATATAAATAATATATATTTAACAAATATATTATATATTAATAAATTAAACTTAAATTAAAAGTTAAATGTATTAAACTTAATAAATAAATAAAAGTTTACAATGTAAAGTAAAACAAAAAAGCCAAAAATAAAAAAAAGTATCACAAATTAATAAAATTTGCCTCTTCCTCCATTGCTTGTTGACACTATATCACCAACTTTAGAATGAATGAGATTATTTGAGTAAATACAATCGTGTAGAAAGACATTTTTCCAATCGTGTGTGTGCTGGTCTAGTGTAGTTCCCTGCAATAAGAAATCAGCATGCCAGGTCATGGAACAGTTGCTTGCGGCAATTTTTAAGATTCTAGGGTTAATATTTTTGGTATACGGCACAAATATCATGAGAATGCCACATCTGCGCGTATCCGGCACGGGAAAAAATAGGGTTTTTTTGGGTACGGCCGGATACAGTATCCGAGTCGTATCCTATGAGTATTTGTATCCGATACGGCGATACGCGTACCAAGGGAGATGGGGTGGAGTATCTGGTAACTGTGATATATATATATATATATATATATATATATAATACCAATTAAATCACCAAATCAAAAGCTGATAACAATGTTGCATTGAACAGCAGAACCTTATTTTATATTTTCAACCATCACAAGAGTATTCAATCAAACAATGACTCATCAGATGCAAACTGAACAATAAACAAATAATACTAATTTGCAGACTTGTGCGGCAGTCCCAAAATGCTGCAATCCAAATATTATTGTAGCTTAAGGTGGTACGGTGGCTGACTGAGCTACACATTCATAAATAAATAAAAGATTAAACTGCTGATCATCAGGAAGTGTGGCAGTGATATGGCTGCCCTTCAAAGACTCAATAATGCTGCGATTACTTTAAGGGTTGCGCTGCACTCCAATATTAATTAATAATATTCATTCCTTAATTTTGTGATTCCTCTAAGGGGTACAGCTGGGAATTAAGGGACAGCAGCAATATAATATTTATATGATATTAAAACACCTCACAGCCGATAAACTGTGATATGGCTGGGAAAAAGCACAGAAAATGCTGATCTATGACATAAATTTTGAATTCTTCAACCATAATAACTTAAAATTACAAGGAATGCTGATTTGATAATACCGCACAATTTGCTTGCAAATCTAAATCAATCTCCAGCTGAAGCACAATCGCAATTCTTGTATAGAATCGCCCAATTGGAGATGAGGGTTTTCGTTCTCAAATCCAAAGAGATTCCAAGAGGGTTTTCATCCTCTGGAAATTATCAACCAAGGGTTTTCGTCCTTGAATGCAAATTTGAAACTCGAATTCGAAAATGATGATAATGGATAATGGATGCTTTGATGTGAGCCTTGACTTCTCTTTTATAGGCGCTTTACTTTGGGCCCCCTATTTTATTTTATTTTTATTTATTTTGCTTTTTCCCTCCAAGTGTTTTAAAATACTTTTAAATTACATCCAAAGGTCCCTTTTTGAATTACACTTTGAATATAGTGTTAAAAGCACTTTTTTTAAATAATATATAAGTTGCCCCTCTTGATAATAAAGTGATTGGGCCCAATTAAAATATTTTAATTATTTTAGTTTTGAAAAGGGGACATGACATAGTGCAGAGATTGTATTCCATGCAACCCATCAATTTTGAAATCTCGAATATTAAAGAGGATCCTTTTGACATCAACAAAGCATTTTAGTCTTTATTCCCAGAAGTTCCAACCACTCTTAGTCAACATTTAGACTCTATTCATTTGGAGATTCCATAGTCATTATTTGTGCTCTGCATGCACCCTACACCCTACCAGATTCCAATTTATCCTAGTTCATCTTGGAAGATATATTGCATTCTGATTCATCTATTGAAATCAGGGATAATTTCCCTTAGCAAGGAGGAAGTGGTGAGATAGAATCATATTGGATATGACTCATGAGACATAGCAACATGGGTTATTGTATTTTATTACATGTTATTGTACATAATTAAATGAGCTAGTGTATATTCTTAGATGTTGTACATGTCTATGAATGCATCTCTCTTCTCTTAGAAGCTTCCTTCCATGTCCTTTGTAATCTCTACATATATAGAATACAAATGAGCATACAACATGTACAATTGTAAGCTTCCACTTGTTGATCATGTCGCAACAGCCTTCACCCTTCTTGCTAATTCTCACTCCTTACACCCACCCTCTCCCATCATGTCTCCTATCACTAGACATATCACTATCCACTTTGATGGTAATTGTACCCTTGACTATTATGCCCATCTCTCGCTTCTTTTGACCAATTTCTACTCCCTCCCTCTTCCCACCATCAATTCCATGTATGAATTCCTTCATCAAGCCCTTTGAGATGTTGCCCTTGAATCTTGTCCCCACACTTTACATTATCCTCAACCTACTCGCCTCCATGCATCCTGCCCTATAAACCAATGGTTTGATGGTGAATGCAAATCTCTCCATCAAAGGCTCCGATTTTCACTAACACGTGACCCTCCCTCCATGCCCTCCATCCGTAGAGAATATCATTGTCTTCTACATCACAAGAAAGAGTTTCTTGCTTCTCGACAACTTGCCCTCCTTGATCTTCACCATTCCCCCAAACATTTTTGGCGCACTCTTCTCCCAAGGAAACCTACAAATATAGCCTCTGACATTAGCCCCAATCGTGGGTTTCCTATGCTAGCTCTCTTTACGATGTGCCCAACCAACCTGTTGTCATGGTCCCCACTTCACAACCAACTTCAGTCGTTTTCTCCACAGGTAGTGTCAGGAGAGTTATTCTAAAGTTATGTACCAACAAGGCAACAGTTTGCAAAGGCCTCCAAGCTGAATGTATCAAATAAGGTGTGGATTCCCTAGCCTCCCCTTTGGCAAAGCTTTTCAATGAGGTTGTTTGTTCAAGCTTTCCTCAATCTTGGTCTCAGCATAAAATTCATCCTATTCACAAGTCTAGGGATCTCTCCAATCCTAGCAACTACAAGATTATCATGATTGGGCATACATTTGCCAAACTTTATGCCATAGTATTAGACATGCAATTTTCTGAGTACTCGAAGAAAGGTAATCTTCGAGCTCAAAGGAGATTATCAGACCATTGACCACATCTTTACACTTTGGGTTGTTATTGAGGAGGCTGGCCACCAATCTTCTATGGTATTTTGTTATTTCATAGACTTCAAGAAGGCCTTTGACTCAGTCCCGAGACACCTGCTTTTCCAGTGGATGTGTGATGTCAACATTTCCGATCCTCTCATTACCGCTACTTGGAGGATTTATGAGACATTATTGGGCAATTTCATACCTCTCATGGTCTCTGACTTTATGAGTACCATTGGGATCAAACAAGGGTGTCCTCTCTCCCCAACCCTCTTTAGCATCTACATTGATGAGTTGGAGGAGTTTCTTCAACAACATACTCATTCCGATAATGGTTGTATTTTACATGAGGTGGTTATTGCCATTTTACTTTTTGTTGATGATGCTGTTCTCCTCTCTCATTTTGTTGAAGGGTTACAACGACAACTTGATACCCTTTCTCATTTTTGTGAACTTCGTCAACTTGTGGTCAACCTTAGTAAAACTAAGCTCATGATTTTCAACATCTCCAAACGTCTTCTTTCCAAATTCTAGTTCTTTTACAAGGGGGCAGCCTTGGAGATTGCATCTACTTACACATACTTGGGGGTCCAATTTTTTGGCCCCTCCTTCAACATGAAGCCTACTTCACATTTGCGTCTTTGCAAGGGATATGCCTCACTCTCTATCTTGGAACATCAATGTTTCCAGATCCACTTCGAAGATATCCCTTCAAAGATACGTCTTTTTCATGCCATCATCAAGCCTACAGTTTTGTATGGATCCAAGGTTTGGGGGCCTAGCTAGGGATCCATTGATTGGGCCCATATTGAGAGGGTCTAGACTATCATGCTACAACACATTATTAGGTGCAAGCAAACTGTTCCTCAGAGCATTGTCCAAGCTGAGTTTGTTGCCCAGCCACTGCATCTCAAGACTATCTTTTGACTTACTTTCTACATACATAAACTCAAATCCATGGGAGATTCTAGTTCTGGTCATGATAGATATCTATACTTAGTTCTTCATTCTTCTAAGAGGATTGCTTCATTGGGACTAAGAGGATTGCTTCATTGGGCCCAGTTTGGCACCATCATTGTCGGTACTCTAAGACTAGCTCACTCCTTCATTCTATCAGCATCTCTATTGATAGACTGCCTCATTTCATGTATTCCATAGATGCTCCTCCTCGGCTCCATCCTTCGAAGGAGACCATCACCAGAGCTGTTAAAAGGAACGTCTACAAACAGTACATCCAAGTCACCAGGACCTCCCCTCCTATGCTACTCAACTTGAAGCTTGTTGTTTACACTAAGCATTTCTTATAGGTGGAGGATGGTATATTATGCCACCCTCACTATCTCCAACGTCATTGGTCACATGGCTTGAGGTTTCCCTTGGCCAAATGAGGGTGTGCTCCCACTAGCTACAGGTCGAGACGGACCATCATATTCCTCACCCTAACCAAATTTGTCGTCTTTGCTCCCTCTAGAAGGTGGAGACTGAGGAGCATTTCATCTTCAGATGCCCCATTTACTATGAGACCCAGGGGGAGATATTACTATCTCTACAGGGACTTAGGCAACAATCTCTCTACTTTCTTTAGATATCCATGTAATATCCCAAATGGGAATATTTTGCCCCTATTTGGATTTCCGGGCTTTCCAAGTATTTTATTTTTACCTCTGCTCAAACCCTAGGTGAATGAAGTCTGATCTCTATGACAATATTCAGATTTTTACACTTATAACAACCACATATGCATAATCAAACATCAAATGATCTTCTAGCATGGGTCGCTCAAGCATAGGAAGATATTATACCATGAAACACATAACATTCACCATGATAACAACTCATAAATGGATGAAACCAGTCTGCTGTAATAAACTGAGTAAATGCAGTCCAAAATATCAAATACTTGATTAGGGCAAACAGCCTCTAATCACAATTTACATAGCATAGTATTTGTCTTCAAATTACATACCAATTATGCCAAGAGAAGCCAAATAAGGATGGTGAAAGGGATCTGCCCTAGCTGCTGAGATAAATCTGCTGAAACTGAAGCCCTAACAGCCAACCACTCCTCCAAATCACCTCTAACATAAGTCGCCCCTTCTTGAATGAGGTGGGCTCCAAAGTAGAACAAACCCTAGCGACCTTCGCCCTTGTTAGATGCTCTCCAAGCTGATATATACATCTGCTCTGCAAGTCTGCTCCCCAAACAATTAAGTGCAAGTGAACTCCCGTGATGGAATCCTCCTAGGATAGTGAGGTTTTCGTCCCACAATCCTCCTCTAGAGATCGCTCTCCAAGTTGTATAAGAAAAGATGCTTGAATGATATGATTTGCAATGCCAAATGAACTAGTATATATACACAACTTGTTTCATCTTCCTCATGGCCGACTTGGGCAATGTATTATATTTGAATTATTAGATTTCCCTCCAAGGGGGCCAACCCATGTAGTGTATCCTTTCCCAAGGAAGCGCCTAATTCAAATTGAAGATATGAATTAGGAGAATAGAAAAAGATGCCACCAAGGATAATAATTACTTATTATTTTATTCCACCAAGCGCTAGACAAGGAAATATAATAATCTCTCAATGAGCGCCTAGGAGAGGCATGTGAATAACATGTTGTTCCTCACCCAAGGTAAATAATAGTATCCATGATGAAATCAAATGGTCCAAGATGAGTACTAATCTCCATGATGATGTCAAGTCGCCCAATATGAATAATAATCTCCGTGACCATGTGACCATGACAAGTCATCCGCATAAAAGCATCCAAGATTAAGTGATAGCATCCATACAACATTTGAAGCCTAAACTTCTAACACAACTCCATATGAAAGGCCCTCCAAATGGCCGACTCCGAGGAAGACAAATCTCCGCATCCCTGATGAATGCACCGAAGACAACATACCAATGTGACAAGTCATCTCCACTGCTCATGATATCCTCCAAATGTCCCAGAGTGAGGTGAAAGGCCCAAATCAACCCTAATGGCGACCATTCCAAAAATGGGGACATTACAATCCAAACCAGCAGTGTTTGGCTCTTTATCTTCAAGAGGCTATCACCCTTCCGCCTAGATCCTTACAGGAGGTCTCTCAAGATTCTAGAGCCCCCAAGTTGATCACTTCTTTTAGCACATCCAAGAGCCCAACAGCTCTAAGTGACCTATGGATACCACTACTTCTCTTATAGATGTGGATAGACCTATAAGACGACGTCTCTCACAACTTCTGCCTCAACATGTTCCCCCTCAGCATTGCGGTCTTGTTTCTTCCCAATGGTGTGGTTCAACTTCTCGTCGACATAGATCTACTCTTCTACAGCCACCCCCCCCCCCCCCCACAGCCACAAGGGCAGACACATATTACAACCTTTTTCACTAATACAAGGGTTCCTTTGGCCTCGGATGTTAGATGGGATCCTAGGGGGAGTATCTTGCTTAACCCTCTTGGCCCTTGGCACTCCCTGATGAGCATTATCAAATTTTGTAATAGTCCCTTCATAGCAATCGATGATGGCACCAATGACTTCACCATTTCAAGTCCAGACAGTGATACTTGATGATCTCCAGTTTTCTGCAGCGTTTGCTCTTTGGGGTTCTTGTTCCCCATTCTTGGCTATATGTACTAGTTTCTTGACCACTTGTGTTGGTGGTCCCTTGCTGTTTTGTATTTCTTTGCTTTTGTTCTTCCCCTTTGTGGGGCATTTCTAGGTTTCTCTTCCTAGAACTTTCTATTGTAAACTGCTGTACTCTTAAGTCCCATTGACCTACTTTTGGTCATCCATAGACATTAATATAACTTCTTTCTTTCTTTCTTGTGTTCTCTCTTTGTATCTTTGTTGCAATTGTGCAAATTAGTTAGTTAGGATATGATGCTGCAAATTAAGAAGTGCCTTGCAAGATTAGTTATTGATACCCTTAGAATGAAGAGATCTTATAAAACTCATTAGATGCTAGTCGAGTGACCATTGACTAGGCATCAAGCATATGATCATTAGTACAGAGATCAAGCAGATTGCAGAAGCATGAATGTTGGGAATCATAGTACCTTGGGGATATCAAAATGATGACTCTAACACGGCCCATCCAAGTTTCTCCTCAAGATGCAGTTCCTTCTAGTGATTAGTAATACAGTATAGAAGCTATTCAGGTTGTACTCTTGTTTATATAATATTAATTCTTGAAAAAGTAATAGCACAGATCAAGGCATATTGTGTCAAACGGATGAAATGAGCCTCTTTTGTGGTTTCCTGCTAGAGGTCATTATGGAGCTCACTGTTTATGTACACAAGATTCTAGTATTAAATCTACATTCTATAAACAAATGGTATTTAGCATGACCTATTGATATAGGAAAGTCTCTACCAAAATTGCTTCTTCTTTTCAATAATTTACACACAGAATGGAGAATTCCAGAACAGCTGGTTTCAGGCATTCCACAAACTAGTAGTAATTAGAGACATAAAGCACAGACTGATATATTGCCACAAATGATGCTCTCCCTATTTCAAGCATTGCAAAGGAACATACACAAGAAGTTCTTATCAAATTCAAGAAACAAAGAAATTATATTATTTAAGGTTTAAAAATACAAACAAGCATAGAAAATAAAGAACTCCCCAGAAGTTTTAAGCCACAGAGTAAGTTTTTCAGCAACATACAACAAAGAAAGAAGATGCTGAAATTGATGTAGAGCTAAGCATCCATTGAAGAAGGCAATTTGAAATATAGAGGGAGCATACACAAATTGATGACCTCGTCTTGTACAAATTAAAGAACATTATTGGCAAACTTTCAGATGGAATGTCAATCATCTGAAGTAAGACAGGTAGAAAGTATGGAGAGATTAAACAGAAAATCATACCTGATCTTCTAACAGAATTCCTGCAAAACCTGCCCTGATATAACCTTTCACAGTTCTTTTAACATTTAAAGCATTTCCATACCCAGTATCCCCATCTCCTATTACAGGAATAGATACAGCTCTTGTAATCTGGGACCCTTGATCTATCATTTCTCCATATGAAATGAGGCCAACATCTGGCAAGGCCAATCGAGCAGCAGACACAGAAAATCCTGCAAATATATCCAACCCAATATCCATAAAGTACTCTCTGCATATAATGAAAGGTAAAAATAATCAAAAGAATATATAATACTTTGCTTTGTCATGTATTCTTAGGATCTCAAACTCGCCTATCAGAATGGAACAATGTTAAGAGGGTAAAATTCAAATAATGAAAAAGAAATTGTGAAGTAGATGTAATCTTTTTTATGTTAAAACTGAAGAAGGCCAATGTCATACAAGACCACATTCTACAAAGTTATCAAGGGTCCTAGTTCCTCAATAATTATGGAAAAATTAAAATAATTATATAAATGTCAATTCATAGTCACTAGGAGTAGGGTGACATGTCAGGTATGATGGGCCAATATCCCATTTTTCAAAAAAAATAGGGCACAGACGTACAGAGACGCTATATATGTAAGTGTTAAGAAATGGCAGAAAACAGTTTTTTCATTTTGTTCATTTTTTAAGGATTACAGCGTTCTGCCACAGGAAACAGCAGGAGATGGTAGGAAACACACCAGAAGACAGCTGGAAATGCACCAAGATAAGGCAGGAACCTTCAGATCCGTATGTGCCTTCGAAGATAGACATCTCGATGTATAGTCCACTGAGATAAATTGTATTAGTAGGAAACTTAAATGCAAGAACAGCAAGCAAACAAGCCAATCTGCTAAGAAACAATAACAAAGACAATGACTGATTCTGGTTCTGAGAAACAGAAGGCAGTCCTTGGGAGAGGTGATTGGAAGATGGTCAGGGTGTCATCACACACCATGGGGAAGAGTTTATTGGGATCTGTGTAGTATACATGGGCCGATTATTTGCAATGATATGGTTATGAAGCATAATTCAGGAAAGTTTACTTGTAAAACTTACAATGTACACAGAATGGTGGACTATGTCATTTGCTCACAAGAAATTGTCCTGAGATTAATTGACTTGTGAGTTGGTAAGTCATTGGTAGAATTAAAATCAGATCATGACTCAATTTTCATAGAAATTGACATGCACCGCAATGGAAAGCAAGAACAGATTTAGACTAGTCAAGAAAGCATACCAATGCAAGCAAACATCTATTGAAATTGTGACACACAGAGCCAGAGGCTCCAATACACCAATCACTCAGTCAGTCATTCATCTTCGACACTGACATTATTACATTCTATGGCTTTATAAAGCCATTCAACTTCCAACTACCCAATAACTAAGTAACAACTACCATCTTAACTAAAAACTAACATCTAATAAATTAACATTAATATGTTAATTTATTTATTACATCACACATATGTCATGCACTAATTCCTAACACCCCTCTTTAGTACTAACATAGGAATTTTATTCTGGTGCTGCATAGACATATCAACGGTTGGCCTTGGTCGGTCATTGCCTCTGTCTTATGCCGCAATGCTGAGGTTCACCTGTTTCATGTTGCCCCCCTTCAATGGAAAAATGCCTGGATGTTGGTTTCCACCGATAATGCATCCATCAAATGAAAGAAATGTAAAACCTGATCTTAATACTATTACATTACAAAATAAGCATGGCTTTACAATATTCAACCTCCATTTTCTAGTTACAAAACCAATTAAAAAATGAAGTCTTGATTTGAAGAAGCATCTGGAACTGCATTTGTAGTCGGCCTGCCTTCTTTTTGCAACCACTGGCTAAATCTGAGTTTGTTTGATACAAACTGCACAACTGATTTGTTTTTCAATCTTAGTTTTTATACTCTTGCCAAATACAAAAACCCGTGTTTGCTTGCAATGTTGGGAATGTTGGAGTTTTTTGCAACTGGAAATGTGTGAGTGTCTATCACACAGCATGTTTTAAAAAAAATCATTTTTTTTTTACAAGAGTTCAAACCACCCAAGACCTCTCTATAGCATTTTTACCTCAAACAAAAACAAGATAGGCTTTTGGCATCTAAGCATTCAATGTAGATTTCATTGCCTTTTGTAGAAAGGCTTCCTAACATAAAGAAAAAAACAGCTATGGCACATTCCAACGGCAATAACTTCCACAGACTTCAAACGCCCAATAGATATTAATATTTGATACGAACAATTGGCAATGAGAACTATGAATCAAGGAATATCAGTTCATATATATTTGACACCAAATAAACTAGATTTGCATAATGGAGGAGACCAGTGATTTGTCCAAGCAAAAAAAATTAACACACATGAATTGCTCACTTATCTTTGAACAGGAAGTGGTGTGGCGTCCAACTGGCAGCAAATAGACACCAAGTAGACTCTCGAAGTCTCTCTAAATCCCACGCATCTTCCACAACTAACAATTGTTCTCTTTTGGAACTGTGCTCATTAACATGCGTGGCAGGATATCGTTCCACAATCTACAAGCCAGTATCACATCTAGGAACTTTCTCAATCAAATTTCAAGAATCCCACACTACAACCTTGAAATTGCTTCAATGTCTAGTCACCGAGAGTTTGCAACGCCATCAAAGGATTGTACAGCACAACTGTTTGTGATAACCTTTATTCCTCAAAATGCTTTTCTTCATTGCTCTAACCGCTCTAACTGCACCAAAATGTATTCAAAGGTGCTCGCACTGCATTTTTTTTATTTTTATATTTTTTAGTATGAAAAAACAATGAACAAAATAGAGCGAAAACAATGAAAGGAGTGAACAAAACGGAAAGGGGTAACTACACAATAGGGTGTCCCACTTTTTGGCCTAAGTGGGATACTCAAAATCAGCATTTTTCAATTTGTGTCAATTATAGGGAACAAATGGTAAAGAATTTAAGGATGATGTAAACTAATGAGTCGTGAAATTATTTATATAGATTCAAGCTATAATTTTTTTATATTTTTTAAAGAATTATTTCTATCATTTTTTATTTTTATTTTTTAATCAATTTTCTTTTTCTATTATTTTTTATTGAGTGACATTATTCCAATATGCATAAACTTTCACTACAAATAAAAAATTTCCATGATTTATTAGAATTATACCATTAACTCCATTGTCTAGTGCATGGATATTTTTTGGTAATTTTTTATTAAGTATTTTATTTATTATTAATCTTTGAATTAGCACTAACAAAAATTTCAGACTTGTATTATTCCATAACGCATTTCTCTTAGCATATTTATCAAAATTAATTTTTTTCTTTTTTTATTGAAACAAGGACATCTATGGGGAGGACAGTGCATTTTTTTGAGATTTTTCTAACAATGTTTGTTATTTTTCCTAGTGTCTTGAATAAAAGTCATTGTTTTTTTGTAATGGACCTATATACCTAAAAAATACAATTTTAAAGAAAACATAATACATATTATAATTTTTGGAAAAGTAATACTAGGGGCTACATACTTACAAAATGACATTTCCAAATGACTTCATTTGATCCCCCAAAAGGTGAAGCAAAATTGCTTTTTTGTCAGTGTTTTGATAGGTGAGGAGGAGACTCCATCGGGGGTTTGATTTGAGCTTAGGGGGTTTTACTGAAGAAGGTTTGATTTAACCTCCTTAGATGGAATCCCTCTAGGTTTAAATCATTAATTTTTTTCTAAAATAAATATGATTTCAAGCAAAAATCAAGATGTCCCACAAGTGGAACACACTACTGTGTGATCAGCCAAAGAGAACAGAAACACAAATGAATGATGAATGTCACAGATTTGCACATGGTCTACACTACACCCTGTTGACAAAAATGCAAGAATAGTGAATAGGCAGAACAATGGTTGTTGCACATGGTCGTCACTGCATCACCATTGTGAGCACCACTTTGGAACAAAGGCAATTGAATGGAGAGTGACCAAAGAGGTCCAAGACACCTACTCTGATACCATATTGAAATTGCGACACGCATAGCTAGAGACTCCAACACACCAATCACTCAGTCAGTCATTCATCTTCGACACTAACATTATTACATTCTATGGCTTTATAAAGCCATTCAACTTCCAACTACCCAATAACTAACTAACAACTACCATCTTAACTAAAAACTAACATCTAATAAATTAACATTAATATGTTAATTTATTTATTACATCACACATATGTCATGTACTAATTCCTAAAAACATCCTCATAAACAAAGAAAATAGGGAAATGCTTTTGGAATAGCTCTAAAAATTGCTTTTAAGAGGCAGAGAAAAGTGGTTTATGAAACACATATGGCTGTCCTATGAGCGTCAGTGGATTAATGAATAAAATTTGTTAACCTTTGGGAGCATGCAAGAGGTCTAAACCCAAGGGGGGAGGAGAAACAATTTTCAGCAAACCCATGGTATGAGGAACACTATAAGGCAATGAAGAGAACGTTGAAGCAACCAAAAAAGGAGTTAAATAGAAGGCCATATGTAAAATTGGTACGATCAAAAAAGGAAAAATCTGTGAGAATGAGGTGAAAACAACTGATTTAAATGTAACCCTTAGCACTTTTGGAGAGAACTGCAACAAAGTAAGAAGCCAACAAAAAATAGTATTACTAAATTGCAGTAGCTTGAGAATGCCAAACAAATTTGTGGTTGCCAACAAAAGGACATTTCACCCACAGTCAACACAAAAAATGAACTCCTATCTATTGTACTCAATCCGAAACCTAATTGTATTACAAGAAACTCCTTTGTCGTCACCAAATCAGTCCTCTGTGTCGAACATCGAAGTCGAAAAAAGTCATTTTTTGACTAATTGCAAATCGTGTTGTAGTTAAAAAGTTGTTTTTCAACGAAAGTAAATTGTCATGTCAAAATCCAAAAAATATCGAATTGCCAAATGTCGTAATTTGTCCGTGAATTTTAACTTCAATTATTAATTAATAATTAATGATTTATTATTGAGTATTACCTGATAATTTTAATTAAAATTCTTATTAATGATATCAATTTATAATTGATAACTTATTATTAATTAATTATTATTGTTGTTTAGAAAATAAATAATAATTTAAATTATCTTTATTAATAATTTATTATTAATAATTATAAAAATTTAAAAGTTCAAAAAATAAAAAAATAAAAAACAAATCAAAAAAGTTGCGATCAATTTTTTTTAAGGCGTCACGAATATTAAAAAAAATCAAAAAAAAGAGAAGGACAGTCTAAAATGCTGCAGCCAAGATTAAAAGCATAAAAAAAGGAAAAGTAAAGAAAAACAAAGTGCAGGTTTTATGTGCTTTTGAAGTTATAAAGAATACAGCCAAACTACTGCGAACTCCAAAAAGTGTGCCTAAACCACAAAAAAATTACAGCGCACTTTATCATTGGTTTTGTACATATTAAAACTGCATTCAAATGTAAGAAAAGTGTGCCTAAGGCCCTAAATCACACAAAAATTACGGCGCACTTTTTCCTTGTTCTTGAAGTTTCTAAAAAAAAGGTGCAATAAGGCAAGAAAAAAGCGTCTAGTATGGGCTTGATTATTATTGACAATATTAATTACTAATTAATAATTTATTATGATAATTAGTGATTACTATTAAAAAATCACAATTGATATATTTTTTTTAAAAGAAGCTGCAGCAAGTTTTTAAAAAAAAGTAAAGTGAATGTCTATGAAGAAGCTAGCATCTATTATTCACAAGCAAATTCATTTTTCCTGTTCACGAGAAAATACAGTGTATTTCATAATTTTTCAAAGGTTTAAAGACTAATTTCGAGCACCGTAACAAAGATTTTTCAGTTGCAACAGCAGTGGTCGAAAATTTTCAGAATTGACATCCTCTATTTTGCATCATTCAGTGTGCATTTATTGCTATTCAATTCAGTTTTTAGAATCAGATTTTTATTTCCAGCAAAAAAGTGTTCTCACTTTGGCATTTTTTGGAGATTCAAGTCATAAAAAAACGAAAGGATTGTTTTCAGCAACAAAGTTGCTCAAAGGATTCAACATCCAATTTTAATGATCAAGCTGAGGAGAAGGGTGTTCATCGAATGATCAAACTTTTGAAAATCTTGATGGTTTACCAAACTTCATCAACAAATGAAAGCATCAAAGTGAATTTTCAAAGCTTCATCAAAGTGTTCCAAATTCGAATTTTATCAAGTTTGATAACCTATCAGAGGTTTGCAAAACTTTGTCAAAACAAAGGAAAGCATCATCAAATCATAATCATCCAAAGCCACCTTCCAAAAATCTATTTTTAGTTTGTGCTAAAAATAACTCATTGTCATGCGCAAGACGAGAACTTTTAAGAGATAATTGTAATATTTTAATCGTTAGTTGAACTGGCAATCACATTAAAATTAATGGACCGGATAATTTGTAATAAAGCTTGCAAATCATGTAAGTAGACGCAATTAGGGAAGAAGTGCGGTTAATTTATTTCATTATTTTCATGCAACTTTGTAAACAGTATAAATGTCTTTTTGCACTTAGCTTTAGGGATCAATGGTAATTCTCATGCCTGCATTATGCTGAAAATATTGCTCACCAAGTATTTGTGATTGTCAATCCAAAATCTATGTTACTAGATCCGCTCATTTTGACCTTGGATCTAAGTTTGACCCAGCCCAGATATGAAGCTGGGTTCAATTTGCAAGGGGATCCGTGCAGGGTTCTAAAAAAAATGCATTGTGGGTTCGTCCGGGAAAAACTCAGGCAAACCTATCACAAATTCCAACATTTTCCTCTGTAGCCACGACAAATCGACGAGTTTTTCTCTCTAAATCATCATTTTTGGTCTTGACAAAGAAAATACAAAAGGGCAAAAACATGAGCGAGAAAAGCTATTTTCCCTTCTTGGTTGAACATCACACCCCAAACCAACACAGATATGGGCAAGCCTTGGTCGACGATCCATCTAATATATTCGAATCCATATATTCATGCAAGCAAGGGGTCAAATCCATCTATTCGATCATGTATTATTTGTAATATATGTTAATAATATTTATAGATTAGTAATATATTATTATATTATTATATTTATATTATAATATTATATTTATGTATTGTAATATAATTTTTATATTATTCATATTTATATATTATTAATATATATTAATATTTATAATATATTGTTATATTTATATTATTAATATTTATTATTATATTATAAATTATAATATTATATTTACATATTAAAATATATACATGAATTTTACATGTATTTTGTACGAACAAACCCAACCCCAAAAAAAATTTTGCCGGATCCATGAACCAAATCTGCGAACGCGAACCAAGATTCGAACCAAAATCGGCAACTTAGACCAAAATTCAATGTGTAGATTTATTATGCATATCTTGCTTTTAAGTGTCTATTGAGATGTTTTGTTGTGTGTTGAGGTATATTAAATAGCTTCTACCAAATTTGCAAGCTTTGTGTTACAGGGCTTTTCGAAGTTGGATATCATGGCTTTGTACTTTGTCCTTCATTTATTTTAGCAAAGCCATCGTGTTTTTATGTATTAGTCTATTCAATTGAATGTGTACTTGTATTGTTCAATCTATGTATTAGCCTTAAGATTTATTTCAGTCAAAAAGTATAAAATCTTTTGCTTTGTGTTGAAAGAGTGTTTCAGCATTTTACATAGGCAAATCCAAAAAGATAGACATTTACATTTTATTCAGCATGAACGTGAAACCACCCCCAAAAACACTGTAAAGTTTGTAAATTGCAAGTACATATTGTTCATAGTAGGTTAATTGTTATTTACACAGAGCTTCCCCTTCTAATTCGAAGAGCAGTTTTACCGCACATCTATTCCATTTTGTGTCACACTGAAAGGTGTGAATTAAAATGCAAGGGGGTAACTGCATCAACAACAATCTTCCACCTCCGTTATTACCATAGGGAAATCAACTCAGTCCACTGGCATTGGCAAAAAGTCATGAGCTTCCTCGAGGATCAAGGAAGCATTTTCCATAGTTCCACGGAGTTTCGGGGACGGGGACGGGGGGACGACGGGGGACGCGTTTTGGGGACGAGGGGCAGGGGGTCTAATTTTGGGTGTGGCGAGGGACGGTAGGGGGACGGCGGCGAGGGGGCGGTGCGCTGAAATACATATAGTACTTGAAAAATTAGTTATAAAAAGATGTATAACTATAGAAGCCTAAGGAATAACTTAATAAGTAAAGGTTAGAGTTTAAACATATTGCGCTAAAATACAACCTTTGCCAGCGTCCTCCTTGCCTGTGTCAAAATGGGAGCTTTGGAATAGGGTATGGACATCCATCAAAACATAACGGATAGAGGAATTTTGTCAGATGTTGTAGTTGCAACTACTCTGTTAGACATGTATGCAAAATGTGGAAGCATAGACAAGGCACGTGAACTGTTTGACAAAATGCCTCAAAGAAATGTGGTCTCAAGGACTACAATGATTGCAGGATATGCACAAAATGGATTTGTTGAAAAGGCTTTAGAAATTCAAATTTTAAAGCAAATGCAATTGGCTGGTGTAAAGCCAAATTCCACAACCTTTGCCAGCATCCTCCCTGCCTGTGTCAAAATGGGAGCTTTGGAATAGGGTATGGACATCCATCAAAACATAAAGGATAGAGGAATTTTGTCAGATGTTGTATTTGCAACTGCCCTATTAGGCATGTATGCAAAATGTGGAAGCATACACAAGGCACGTGAACTGTTTGACAGAATGCCTAAAAGAAATGCAGCGGCGAAACGAGGGGACGGCGGGGGGACAGTGGGGGACGTTTCCCTGAAGTCGCCGCGTCCCGAAAACGGGGAGACTTCGGGGACGGTTGTATTTCAGGGGGGGATACATCCCCGTGGAACTAAGGCATTTTCCCAAGTCTATGGCGATGGCAAGCAGCATCCAGATGAGCATATTTCAGCCTTCACCACCGCATGTAGAATTCTAAGTGTTGCACATGAAGATGTTGAAGTTCACTTGTCTATGGAGACATTACAAGGCACAGCAGCTGATTGGTTTCACCACCTTGTTGCTGGTTCAATTACAAGTTGCAAGTCAATGAGTAGGAATTTTCTTGCACGTTTCAAGTCGGCTGACACCAATCATATCTTGTTTGCACAAGTCTCAAATGCCAAGAAAGATAAAAGTGAACCAATGAAAGAGTTTGTTGCAAGATTCAATCGCTTGGTTACCAAAGTTGCCAACACTCTATATCCTTCTTCTAAGATTCTTCTAAGTTACTTCATCAATACTCTATCTTCTGAAGTTGCTTTCTTTCTCAAGCAAAGTAACATTTCATAATTGCAGAATGCTCAAGAATATGCCATCGAGTTGGAGGATGTAATGTCCCTTTTAGATTTTTTAGAAAATATGTGATTTTCTTGTATTTTTCTGATTTGTGAAACTAAAACAACAAACTGCACTTTAACTAATTGTTGATCACAATAACAAGTGGTTGGAATTCAAATATCAAACCCTCATACTGCTAGTCAAAATACATCAAATATGATTATTGATTTATGACTGCTTTCTTATGTACAGCAGATATAAACCCTGAATTACAAAGAGCTTGGAATAATTATGATGGCAACCCTCTAAAACTGATTTCTATTCAATGGCAGTCACTGGACTTATTACAAATGCTGATGAAATGAACTGGAAACGCAATTTTAGAATTATAAATGATTAATGTCCACTCAGTAGACGTCGTATAGCTGTACGAATAGCAGATCACACTAATTATTGGCTATTGATAGAGAATACAGCAATAAATGTTGATGGTACAGCGGCAGCAGAGTTGTAAGACGGCTGTAAGAATGCTAGAACGGCTGGGAACTGATGGCACAGCAATTTACAAGGCTAGAACTGTATGGCAACAACAGATGTGACTGAGAATGACCTGGAACTTGCAGATCTGAAGTTATTATGCTGATTCCAAATGTGGTGTAGCATTACAATCGCCCTAAATTGGTACAGAATCCTCCATATGATGTTGGCGCTCCAAAATACAGGGAATGATAATGTTGAACAGCAACACATATGTTGATAAACTTTGAAAGTCAGCGATGCATATCTAGGAATCAAGATCACAACATTTGCTTGCAAATCTAATTGCTCCAAATCTGAAAACTCGAAGGAAAATCACCAAATTCAGCTCCAATGCAATTCCCGAGTAGAATCGTCCAATGAGCAAGAGGGTTTTCTTCCTCAAGCCCATAATGGAAACCGGGAGGGTGTTTGTCCTCCAAGACCTCCGAAAAGCCAAGGGTTTTGTCCTTGGGTGTGAAAGATGAGCACAATGCTCAAATTCTGGAAAAGTTGAATGCAACAACAATGACAAGATGATCCTCCTTGGATCCAATCACCCCTTTTAAATAGCTTTCCAATTCAAGCCCATGAATTCAAATTTCCAAAAGTATTTAAAAATACTTTTTATTATTAATGTAATGTCCCAAAAAGGATATTTTGTAGAATATGCATTTTTTTTGGAATTGTTTATATAACATAGTACTCTAACATCTACCAAACCAAATAATAGATACTAAACAACAATATTATTGTTACACCCCATGTGTTTCTATCTACTTACTATTTACCTAGATTGGTTAATTTGTTTGGAAAGTGAGTGATTATGGATTTTTGCATCTATTTGTGTTTTCATCCATTTACTATAGATTGGATATTTTGTGAAAACTGAAGTATTTATGAATCTTTGCATCTATGTGTGTTATCTATCTTGAATGCATTATGATGAGAAAAAGATCAATGCAATGTCTTGTATTAAATGTGGTCATTGTTAATTAATGATTATGTTTTGATCAGTTAACTACTCTTACGATGATCTAAGTGGATGCAGGAACAGGTTGTCCCTCCAGAAATGAGGGGAAGTATCACACAGAGAAGGACTTGGTCTGGTAAACGTAAAAGAGAAGCCTAAACTGAGCAGCACACGCACACATCCTAATTTGACCTAGGTTGAGTCGAGTCAGTGTGGGTAGTGGTAAGTGATCTGAGTTATGTATCTTGAGTCTTGATTGGATGTTCGAACCTGCATGTTGTTAAGTGTTTGGTTTCTTTGAGTTTATTAATGCTCGTGCAAGTCCACAATACGTTCTTATACGTGAGTCGAAATGAGCATGAACATATGTAGGTAGACGTACCTATGTATATTCTTGAGCATATTACTCATAGATATGGAGATGTCGATTTGGCCTATGCAAGAATTATCGTCTCTTGTGTTCTTCGACGATAAGTCTATAAAAATTTTACGACTTTATATGCATTTCTTGATTATGAGTCATATTTGATTTTATGATGATAAATTTATACATATGTGAATATATATAAATGTATATTTATCGTCTCTCTATATATGTATTTAATATAAATATTATTATTATTTTCTCTTAATTGCGGAAATATAATTTTATCTTTTTGCGGAATTTGATTTTCGTAAATATTGTTTTATGGTAATTAAAACAATAAGTTCATATATATAATAGATTTAATAAAAAAAAATAATAATAATAAAGGGTAGTTTTATAAAAGGTAATAATAATAAATGTAATAAAATAAGAATAAGAATTAAAAGTTTTTAATAAAAAGGAAATTTTATTATATAAATATAATAATAAAGATCAATTTTTAAAAGCCTTTTAAGGGTGATACGTATCTTATGGATATGTTTTAAGTCTTAAGGCACGCGGGCCCCTCTTTAAACCTTTTTTAAATTCCTTTTAATTCGTAAGTTTATAACCACGCGGGCCTTTAAACATGGAGGTGGTTCCTTGTGAATTTTAATATATTTTATTTTATTTTTAATTTTTATCTAACACCTTTTTTTTAGAAGGTTGTTTGGTTTTTTGAACTAAATTTAGATTTTGATAAGCATGTCCTCATAGTGTCAAACATTTTTTTTGAGTTGGTTAAGCATGTCGACATTTTTGAATTGGTTGCAGTATAAAAAGGGGTACTCTCCCTCATTTTTTAATGGCACCATTTGCCTTTGATTTAATGTTTTTTTAAAACTTAACTCTACTCCTCTTGGCCCTTGTACAGCATTTTGCTGGAATTTACCAGTCCATACAAAAAGAAAAGAAATTAAATCTTGCTCTTCAGCCAGTTTAGAATTATTGATGTTAAAACCTTTTTTTTTCCTTGCCTGAAAACACATACTTATTGGAAGTCATTTTACCAAAACCTCTTACAGATTCTTCTCTGCCAGACAAGTTTTATGACCCTCTGTTTCTCTGCAATTTCTGGTGTCTGAGTTGAATTCTTGAATTTAAAATGAAATTTCTTGAATTTTTTTTTCCCTGAATGGCTGTGCCTACCTAAAGATTGTGCCTTTCTCTCGTCTTTCAGCCTGCCTTGATTGATCTTTGACCTCTGCAATAATAAATTCATGTCGTTTCCTGGCATTGTTGCTTTCTTTCAATTTTTTTAATCTTTGTAATTTCTTCATTAATTATCATATTGTGTAACAATGAATAGATTTTCAAGTTTATAGTTAAAAAAATGTAGTAAATGAGTGGTTCTAGGAAGTTTCTAAATCAACTCCATGAATGTCTATTAAACTTGCCTTTATAATTGTTATTTTGTTGTAGTTAACAATTGTTAAATACAAATTAACTTGCTCTTTAGAAAATTAAAATGATAACTTTTGATTAGTCAAACATACATATATATTTTGTTAGGATAGATTTATATTAATTTTTAGAATAATTGCTCTTATTAAATATAGATTAGAAATAGAAGATGAAGGATTATATTGGATTTTTAATTGACCATATTAGTTTTTAAACAATGTTAGATGGTGTACCATTTTAGAATTAAATATATTAAGTAATTATATTCATTTTATTTTGTTGAGATATAAATTGGTTAGTTATGACTTAGCAATATACATTGTTTTAATAAGTAAATAGTAAATTAGAGTTTTACTGTAGTGGTGAATCAAATATTAGATGAAATTATATTTCTAAAATAGAATAGCATTTGGATTTTATTTAATAGTGTTTTCTAGATTAAAATTATTCTATTATATTGAATTGATTTTAAATATGGACTTGCTTAGAAGTTCCATGGTTAGGGAGTAATGATTTCTGAATAATATTCATTATTAATATAATGAATTTCTCTTGTTAGCAACAGTTTAATTAAAACTGATATCAATTTAGAATGTGTGCAATTGTAAGCTAAGAATTAGGAAAACTTCTATTTTTGAAACTCCTTGAGCAATTCATAAATCTTGCTTTGTGCTTTGTGCTTTTTGTAGTTTTGATCTATTAAAATTGTTAATTTGACTTTCTTTTTTATCAAACTCATTAAAAGGCAATAGTGATTAGATAATATTAGTTTATCTTAAAATATTAGGATAGAGTTGTATTATTTTAAAATTAATTTTATTTAAATAAAGTTGCTTTAGTAGATGCAAGTTTGTTAAATAAATAAATTAACTTTTTTTTTAATGTAAAGTAGATTTTATGGTGATGCTAGTCATTAAACAAATGATAATATTATAATTCTAGAATTAAATATATTGAGTTATATTCTTTTTATCTTATTTAAATATAAATTTGTTTAGTTATGATTTAGTAACATACTATCTTGTGGTACATTGATTTTAAATTAGAGATTTATTGTGAATTGGGTTATTATGGTATTGATTAAACAAAGATTAGATGAAATTAAAATTCTAGAATAGAATAATATATGTTATTATTATTAGAATTTTATTTAAAAGAGAGTTAAAATTTTATTGTGTATTGTTTAAAAAATCATTTTTGTCATAAATGTACTTGCACTTTGAGTTGTGATTGGGATTCTTTTTAAAAGTGTATAGATGTGAATTGTTGTAGTAAGTTATTAAATAAATCATAGAGGGAATTATAGATCTTGAGATTTGATTATACTATTGTTATCTTAAGTAAGTTTATGATTTAACTAAAAAGAGAGATTTAAGTCTTTTATTGAATCCATGTTAAATAGTTTGAAAAGTGTTGTAGTAATTGGGTCTTGGAGATATATAGATATATATATATATATATATATATATATATATATATTCTTTGATTGTTTATTGCTAATTTTAAACTAATGTGTATCAACGATGCAATTGGGTCATTGCATTTAATTTGGTTTTGAGTCTTGTTGTTATGTTTTGTCTTGCTTAATGTAATGGTGATCATGTTAGTTTTGTGAGAAGTCAAAGTTGTTAAGCGTCATGCTTTGGTTAGTTGTTTATTGGTATTTGTGTTAAAATCTTTTTACCTCCAGAGGCTTGTTACCTTGAATTCAGTGTGATATTGTGGCAAGGATGTTTTGGTGATGTGTCTTTTGGTATGAGGTCTTGATGTAGATTGGAAAAGATTGTTGTTTTGAATTTGAAAATTGTTGATTAATTGTTTTATTTGATTTAGGATTTTGAATTGGACAAGGGAAAGTTTCATGGTTGAGAGTTCGGATTTAAAATGGTTTGTGAAAAGTTTGATGCCTTTCAATCCCTTGTCCATGCATGTTATTGGTTTATGGGTGATGGTTAAGGCTTGCTAGTTGTATGTAGGAGAGTGGCTTTCATGGTGGGGCCGGTGCCCAAAGTGGCTGCCTGGACAACCCCATGGAAATTGTAATCAAGTGATAACTTAATAATTGATCTAGGTGGGTTGGGTAGTAATTCACATAACAAGATAAGTATGATGCCTCACCCATGCCTTGAGTGCTCTCACAGGCTACGGATGGGATGAGAAGGCCTAGTTGGCAAGGTCGACCTCCTTGTCTCCATGAGAGGATGTGTCGGCTCCGCATGTATCACCCTATGGGGCCGGTGCCCAGTGAGAGGTCGCCAGGATAACCATAGATGGGGGCCAGTTTCTAGTGAGAGATAGCCTGGATAACCCATGCTAGAACCATGCGATGACACTCTCCCTACTGCAGCTTAGTTACTTCCTCTTTATCTTTTGTTGTAGCCTCTGAAGTATTGTCTTGATGAATTGACTTGTCTTAATGATTTGTCTTATCTTGATGATTTGACTTGTCTTGATGATTTGTGTAGTCTTGATGATCTAAGTTGTCTAGTCAAGTTTGTATCTGCTTGCCTGTAACCTTTGGCCTAGTGGAACCTCAATGTTATCTCCTAGCTCGGAGGGGTGGACCTCAGGGTTCCACATGGTTGGGTGGAAGAGCTTAATCCATTGGTTTTCTTGGATGTACTGATTCGAGGACATTGCAGAAGTGTTTCCAGTTCCAGTTTTGTTCTGCATCTTCAGAGTTGTAGTATACCTTCATAATTGTATTATATTGTTGTATATTGTAAACCAATGTGATCGGTCATGTAATCTTGTATTTGAACTTTTGTAATTATTCATCTCTGCAAATGAATGATGTAAATCCTCTGCTGTTGTATTATAATGTATATCACTTGTATTATAATTTTATGTTTTTTTTTTCTAATACAGTTATGTTCCCTAGAGGTGTTAGCTGTTCATTTTATTTAATGTTGTTAATAGTGTAGATGATTAATGCATTTACTTGCTTCAAAAAAAATATATTTCTGTAAATTTTGCACTTGTTAGTCTAACGCTCTAGGGTTGCATGACGGGGCATCACATAGATTGCCAAGGTATCCTACTAACAGGATGGTACTGTTGGAAGTATCAAGACAGTTGTTAGAGTTCCATAAGATGCAAAAGACAAGAAAGAAGGCCAGGGTTCAATTCCCTCTAAAGCTTGGGAAATATTATTCATGTCCATCACTTCAAGTAGCCGAACATTCTGAGATTGAGCTCCAAGCATATCATTTATATCTTCATGAGTCAAGGAGGGAGAACTTTGACCCACATGGAGCTATTAAGCAATCATATCCTACCTATCAGCATATAGAGCAACTTGAAGATCATTGGGCAAATGCTATTGATGATGATGATATAAGGATGCAAAAATGTTCAAAATTGAGATGGGATTTGGTAAGAGCTACAAAAGTGTTGAGGATTCCTGATCAGCTAGATGATGATAGGACTCTTTCAGGTGATGAATACAATAAGGTACGGAATCTGCCATATGACATTGATTGGGCTGATAGAGAAAGAGCATATGATGAAGAGTTGATAGAACCCATCATTGCTACCACTAAGGAGCATGCAAAAGAGCAAGTACAAGCACTGATAGATGAAGGAAAGAGGCTCACTTACACCAAAATGGGAGAAGTTGAACAACAAGTACAGCATAGTGCACCTGGCAAAGATTCACGAAGTAAGGATAATGAAAGAGATTCAAGCCAAGCAAAGAAAAGAAAACAACTTGAATCTGCACAAGGAGAAATCAAGTAAGAAGAAGAGGATAAGCGCCGAAACTGCTTCATCTAGGCAACCAGGAGATACTCCAATGAATCAGGATATAGTTGTGCATGTTGTTGAAGATGCAGTCCCGGATACTCCATTTGAAGAGGTACCTTCAAGTCCACATGATACTGAAATCATTGATGAGGCTAACACTGAAGACAAAAATGAAGCTGAAGAAGAATCATTGCCCATGCAAGGAAAGCAAGTACAACAGCCAGGAGATTTTTCATCGTTGCCGAAGTGGTTGCAGGAAAGAATCAAGGAAAGTTGTGAAGTGGAAAACTTTCGGCATGTTCCAGTCGAAAAGTTGCTTTTGGACATGTCTATTGAAAAACCGAAGAAGAAAGTAACTACTCTTTCAAAGATAACAAAAGATGAAGCTAGTGTAAGGAGGGTACATGTAGTTGTTCCAAGAGTTGAGAAGAATATAGAAGACATTGTACCTGAAGATTATGATATCAACACAATTGATTTGGGTTCGTTGACTGGGGCACAAGAAGAAGAACTTTAGGATTCAGTTGATAATGCTCGAGCTATCATAAGAAAAGAAACAGAAGGTGGGATTAAGGCTAAGTAAAGGTGTCAGGTATTGGAACAGTATATTCAACACCTAATACATCCTATCCGTCGGCAGGAAAGAGTTTCTACACCTCCACCCATTCTTCCTCCAGAAACAGTTGGACATCTTGAGGGGTTGAGATCTTCATCTCATAGGTTGAAGGATTGGATCAAGAGGTCAAGGGAAATAACATATGGACATCTTGAAGATATTATGCAAGTGTATAATAAGGTTGCTGATCTCAAGGAAAGAGTGCTTGCGTTGTTGACAGCCTGTGCTGAGTTTAAGGTCATCAAAGAACAATATATGCCACATTTGAAGAGTTTGATGGAAACTTCAGTTGATGAGTTGATACATGCTGAGGTAATTGAGAGAGGAATAACATATGATTTCTCTTCCTGGTACTATTGCTTTCGCAATAAAGGACAGCTACTTGATAGAGTTGAAACAGATATGTCAAGTGTGATTCAAAGAATCCAAGATGGAATACATGCATCCTTGATGAAGATATGCAATCCCTTTGGAGAGATGACTATTGATAGTATGAAAGAACAAGTCCAAGCATTCTACTTTCAAGAAGATGATGTTTTTGATGAGAGACTTGATGGTATATTTTCACTTGCTATCCACCTTGGCGCCAACAAGGCTCGTATGATTGATTGGGAGAAGACACTTGGCCTTTATGCAGTTGATGTGCTTGAAGCAGAAGGAACCACTAGGAATACGCCAAGTGTACCTTTTGATGATATCAAACAAGTGGTGTCCAAATTCATTGCATTTCATAACAATAGTGAGGGTTACTCACATGGAGGTTCCTCATAGGCTATTACTGTGTCATCATTATCTTCTTAGGAAACGTGCCTTTGTTCCCTCTTTCATATACTAAAAATAGGAGTTTGTTGTAACCACCTGTTGAGGTGGCATAATCTGGTCCATTGGCTTTGCCAATCGATCTTGGCCATTCATGTATTCTTGAACCCTATATAAGGGCTCCTTTTGCTCTCATTTGTAAGGTTGAAGATTTTGGAAAAATTGTTGCAAGAGCTCTTTGAGATAATAAAGACTCATTGTTTCGGTGATTCTATCTATGTTTCAAAGTGTTGCATGGTTTTTATTTCTTCAAGCGAGTATTAAGTTAGACTAAGTTTTGTTTTCAAGTATTATGTTTATGTTAGTTGATGGAAGTTATTGTTATTGTTTCGTGGTGGAATCCATATGTTCATACCATTTTTGATTTGTGGCTTGCAAGTTGTAGTGTATGGTTAGCCTGAACAAAGTAAGCTTAACTTTGATCGTTTATGTTTGTTGAACTTTCATGAACATAAGTGATTTGAATACCTTATATCACCCTTAGAAGATTGCATCAACCTTGTGTAGTTGTTTCAACTTGGCGAAACAAAGTTGGTTGATTCCACATGATCGATAATCATCTCTTGCATCTAGGATTAGAGTAGTATCCTAAACCTTTACCTTTTACAGTTTTTTTTATTCATCATCATTAGGAATTAGAATTGAAGAGCCTTATTGCTCTATCATACGCTAAAGGGTTGTAGTACTTAGATATTCCAAGCGTTTGCCTCTAGTAAGTGAAACAAATCAAGTTGTCAAAACAATTGCGTAAGTCCCTTTGTATTCATCAGCAAAAGCACATCAAGTCATTGAGTTAATCCATCGCAAATCATAAATAAGAACCTTGGAGTTATCTCGACTGATCACTTTGTTTAGCATTCGAGAAGCTTTATTCAAGAGAGAGTTGGATGCTTAGTATTCTACTCTATTGTTGACCTGTCTAAAAACAATCATCAATAGAACCAATCATTGATTGGTATTTATATAGGAAAGTTGTACAAAGGGAAAGATAGTGAGAATAGGATTCAAGTGGTATTACTTCGATATATGTATCCTAGTAAAGCATGTAATAGGTTAACCTTGGGATATGTGATCCATGGAAGAGGGGGGGAATAACCTAGAATAGAGTTTGATGTAATTGTTACGCGAATATATTCCTGGGATTTGTTGATCCATGGGAAAGGGAATATCCTATGTGTAGAGAATGATGCATTTGTTAAGTGGGTTTATTCCTGGGATTTGTTGATCCATGGGTAAAGGAATAACTATTGTATAGAGATTGTTGTCTTTCCCAATCGAGATAGAAGGGCGGGTGAATATGAGACAAGAAAACTTTGGCCAAAGTGGTGTAAATTGCCAGCGTTTACACTGTCTAGGTTCACTGTGATCCAGGTTTGCATTTCTAGTAGGGATTTCATATTTTGATGGTTGTAGCCATAGTATGATAGTACTAGTTAATGTAAGACACAACACCTTGCTCAAATTAGGCCTATTTTATTTGGAGTTACCATACCAATCCCTTCGTCAAAGGGTAGGGCCGTTTACCAGTTTGGTAAATGTGCGGGGGACCGCAGTTAGTCCGTGGTTGGAGGTAAATCGCTTGAGTGATGCTTCCCCTCATGCAGTTGGTGGCCAGGAACATTGAAGACAGACAAGTATACAATCATGTATCTCTATTTATCAGTTAAGCTCTTGAAGCTTGTATGTATATTATGAAAAAAAAGTTGTAAAGATGATTATTCAATTCTTTTATTAAAGAAATGAAATTTGATTTATGCAATAAGAGTTTGGAATATGTTTCAAATGTGCATTTAATCAAAGGAATTTAAGGAAAATTTTTATTGCTTCCGCTATCAGTATCTTGATCTATTTACTTTCTAAGTTAAACTTGTTAAATCTTTGTTGGTAGAACAAGTGGCATGTTACAATTATTGAAATGGTGAGCACAATAACAGGATTGCAGATCACATAATAACACCATAAAAATATATATTTGATACATATCAGATTCAATAGGGATGATTTCAACATTGTATTACATTGGCTTTTAAAACCATACATATTCCCATAAATGTAACTAAACTATCCTACAGGAATGTAACTTCCTAAAAACTAACAAACATTTATTAATTACTAACAAGAAACTAACTTATATGTATAAATTCACATTTACATGTTAATTTATTTATTTATATTTATTCTCAACTATATCAAATGATGTAATACTCCAACATTCCCCCCCTTATTACATCAATCCAAACAAGAGACGAAAAACTGCAAAGACAAAACATAGCAACCCTTTTGAAAACTTTGATGGATCGAGACTTACTCAATTATCCACCAATTCTCCTCACTAACCCAGGAAACACCCAACTGAATTCACCAGTGGATCTCCTGACTGTCAAACCTACAAAATACCTTGAATTGAGACATACTCAATTATTCACAAGTAAAACACCAACCGATTGTGAATCGAGACTAACTCAATTATCCATAGTAACACAACCACCAATCAACTGTGAATCGAGACTAACTCAATTATCCACAATAACTCTCCTCCATTTGTGGATCGAAACTAACTCCATTATCCACAAATACAAATCTACAAAACTATGGACCGAAACATACTCAACTATCCACAAACCAACAAATCACTGCCATTGCCCCCCTTGCTCCATGAAGGGACACAAATCGAAATTGGATGAATGTAGTGAATTCCAAGGGCTTGCTAGGGGCAGAACAGTGAACTTTCCCAGTCCTCTTATCAATTGTTTTTCTTTGCACGTAACATGCCAATAGCGCTTCTATAAAATCCTTCTTTCCTCACAATAATACCACACATTTGTCACAGCAACATACACAAAATTGAATTGCAAAAGCGCACAATCCTCACAGGTACAGAAACAATTTATAAATCAAAAAAAATATATACCTTTTCAAATACTCCCGAGTCTTCTACCATCATAATCATTGAATTCAACTTCCTTTGATTTCTTCACAGCCAATTTTCATTGAATGCTCAGATAGCATATTGAAATGGTAGGCACAATAACAGTATTGCAGATCACATTGTAACACCGTAAAAATATATATTACATTCAATCGAGATGATTTCAACATTGTATTACATTGGCTTATAAAGCCATACATATTCCTGTAAATGTAACTAAACTATCTTACGGGAATGTAACTTCCTGAACATTTATTAATTACTAACAAGAAATTAACCTATATGTATAAATTAACATTTACATGTTAATTTATTTATTTATGTTTATTCTAAACTATATCAAATGATGTAATACTCCAACAAATATGAAGGGGCGTGTGAACTGGGAATCCCTAAACGCCTCACCTTTGGTGCTGTTTCTGTTATGTCTTGAGGCACCTTGACCTTGGGATATCATATCTTTGGCTTTGATGATGTTCTTTGTCAATTTTGGAAGGGTTTGATGTGCATACATGCTGTTTGGAGGGTTTTATCAGTGCTGCACCAGCATATCAGACTATAACAGCAGTGTTATCAGAATATATCAGTGTGTTCTGTGAGTATTCAGTGTGACTTTGGTTTTCTACATCAACTGCAGAGTCAGAGCTTCATTGGGTATGATTCTTTGTGTTGTTTTGAGTGTATTTGAAGCTTCTACTTCATGATTTTATGCTACAGCAGTGTATTACAATCTGAAATTGGTAATTGAATTGATATTGCAGCTCTCCCTAACATTGTAATTTCATTTTATAAGTTGCAATGCTTCCTTGTTTATAAACCCTAGATGGTAGTACCGCCAGTGGTCTCATATAATGCATTTCATGTTTGTAAAACTGGATGGTATACCGTGTTGGCATTTCAATTCGCACCTCTAGAATGCGAGTTAGAAACGGATAGCTATGCACAGATAAACTGCTCTTCTATTGTGAGGGGAAGTTCCCTTTTTGCTGATGTTTGCTTAAAAGATAAATAAACTAAATTTTGCCTATCTTTTTGCTTCTCAGCTGCGAGCACAAGGTTATAAAACTCTATCGCTGCAGCAAAGGTTTTTCTTTTTAACTTCTAACTACAGCTAGGCCTAAACTAAAAGACGCTTTTGATCACCTAAGTAAATTCAAAGCATAGGAATCAAAAGTTAACAGAAAATGATTTGTTTTAACATAAAAGCTCAAATAAACTTCTTCCAGATCACATCAGAAGACTCATTGTACTTTAAGATGAAAATTGAAAGTAAGATTACGCAAGCCACACATCTGACGACAAAATTAAATGATCGTGAGACAAAGAATCAAAGCAAATGGCAGGCATCAGATTTCAATTCTCAATATCATAAAGTTATTACAACTCCAGAACAGCGATATTGTAGCAAAAGGCAAGCATACAATATGCGATCAAACACTGGATAACAGATAACACAGAGTGAACAAACATTTGAAATAATAATTTCTGCAAGCTAGAATAGGCACAGCAAATTTTGCTATCACAATTACAGTTCCCCCAACAATGGGCAAGGCTACCCTTATTTATACTAAATCAAAGTAGAGAACCCTAAAATCTTCTTGATCCTAGCTAACTAACTTGCCAACTCGCAAGCTTTATTTCTATTCTAAGACAAAGATTACAACTAATACCCGCTTTAAAACAATCTTCTTTAAAGCAAAGAAAGCTCCAACTATTACAAAGTGACTTTTTTACTATTTTAAGGATGGATAAGCTTTGGATGAAAGCAAATGCTTTAAAACAAAAAGCATTTGAGTTAAAGCTGCTTTCTTTTGAATCACATCCTTATCTTTATTGCTGCTTTATTGGTGATGTCATCCATTGATATTTTGGGAAATAATATCTTCTAAAAAGCTAGTGACCGCATCTTTGCCAGGAACACTGATACTCTCTAAGATGATATTCTGATTTTCTAACATTTCTTCACCATCTGCAATCATCTGAAGGAATTCACGAACTTCGTCCACAGCTTTATCAAATTTTACTATCATTGCGGCAAAACGATCCATCTTGCCAGCACTGAGATCACCATTAAAATTGTTGCGGACGAGAGTCTAGAATTCTCTCTGTACCTCCCTGAGATCATATAGGGTACCATCTTCTCTCTCATACGAGCACGGGATCTGAGAAACAAAAGACCTCACGAACCTGAGAACATTTGTCACTTTTTCTTTCCATTCTGCTAACTCTGAGGTTATATTCTCATAGGTTTTTACTATGAAAAGATATTGTGCTTTCCAAATAGAAATCATCTTCTTATTTTCTGTTGAATCAACGGAATCATATGCTATCTTCAGGTCAAAGATTATGATCTCAAAAACCAGTCTGTTTTCAGCCATAGTCTGTTGAAACCCCTGAATGCCTTGACGCAGATCATGAGTGTTGTACTTTAATTGATAGATCTGTGAAAGTACATATCTGCCTTTAGTTACAAATTCTTCCACCCAATCCTTCATGTGCCTCCCATAAATGACCAAATGACTCAGCTGCTGCTAATCGGCCGGTGATTCCAGAATCTGAGGAAGCAGTAAGTTGGCCTGCGGAGTGCCGTGAAAAAGATTGGAAATATACTACCGCAGCTGCCTATTTTTAGCCTTGAGGGCTGCTTTATCTTCTCCGTCCTTCAACACTCTCTCCTTCAGATTATCTACTGCAACCTCAAAGAGATTCACATTCGTGTGTCGGGTACTTCTACCAAGATTGGTTCTGACCACCTTGAATTCATCCACGTCTAATGTTCTTTGGCAAAACATTCTGCTTTTCTTTCAACCACTTTTGAGCAATCTTTTTCCGATATTTTTCCTTGTCATTGTGCCACACCTTCTTGCATTCTTCAATAGAAATGACTAAGTTCTCCTTCCATATTGGTATTGAAAAACATTTCTCAATGTCATTTGGCCTGAGGCTGCAGAGCACACATCCATCTGCTGATTGGATTTCTCTTGTAACTAAATTGTAATGCTTAGTACAAGCAATTACGAATTCAATGCTTTGCACTGTGACGGGGAATGAAGCTGCTACAAGCAACCCGGAGTGACTCAGATTCCTAAAAGCGATGTTTCCTACATCTTCTAAAGCATACAAATTGAACACAAGAAGCACCTTATGCAAATCTGTCTCGGCGGTCCTCAGATAATCATGAACCAACGTCGTTTTAGGCTTGATTTCTATTGGAGAGTACTGCATACTGAAAAACTTGAAGAATGACTGTGAACACGCCTATGTTTGGAAATATTTTGGACAAAAGGCTGAAAATTGTTTGCTGATTTCTTCTAAAAAGCAGATTTCGAGAGAAAAAGCTAGCACATGGATTTTGTAGACAATCCCGTTTTGAAACAACCCAAATCATCAGATTTTGAAAAAGCAGAGGATTTCCCGGAAAAGTAGCAAAAAAAGCAGATTTCGGAAAAGCTAAAATTTTCCAATCTTCAAGAGGACGAAATTCCAAATGAACCCATTTCGATGAAAATTGAAAAACCTCCGGCCCTGTTTCTGAAAAACGATCCCCTAAAAAAATGGACCTTGACAAAGCTTGCCTCTGTGCTTCCCAATCCCGAAACTACGAAGAACACTGAAAAAGCACTCCATTTGGGTTCTCAAATCTTCGTGAGAAGAAAACAATAATCTTCCTCCTCTTGATGCATCCTGCAAAAATAATGAATAAAGGAGGCCAAAGATTTGTCTTTAAAGAACTTTAGGGCAAAAAGCAGTTTTCTTTGTGAAAGCACAAAGCTTGAATCTTATCCATGAAGACAGCAACTTTTAAAGCACAAATCTAAGTAGATATACTCGAATAGGAAGAATCCCTATTTTATAGCTGCCTATGGCTTCATGTGTGAGATGATTAAAAAAAATCTTCTTTGATGATGTCATCAAACACGCGAAGTTGCAAAAGTGTTTGCCAATTTTTCCTTCGTTTTAAAACTTTTGCGCTCGTTCCGACTCTAGCATGGCCTGCCTCTGACTTCAACAAGACGGCAAACTGTCACTGTTGACTGAAAAAGCTGACTAATCATGGCATTTTGGAGTTTTATCAATCCTGATTTGATCCCCAGCCTCGAACTGACGATCAAACAACGTTCGACTGCAAATCTAACTTCTGGAAACTGTCGCCGGACGAAGATCAGGAAGTAGCTGTCGGATGACATCAGCAAAACATGAAAAAGTCTAACTCTGGAGACTCCAGGCGCCCCTAGCCTCCAGGGGCACTTGCGTTTTAATGCCTTAGCCAAATTTTGGAATTTTCAACTTTTCCATTTTCTTGTTTTCCGTGCGTGTTCTGATGACTGTGGGACCCAGTTAGGTTGTCGAATCTCGCCTGCCGGAGCAAAACTGAGACTGATGGTTAGTCAATTAGGCAAGCCTGATGAAAACTGTACTGATTGTACCTTCTGCCTGTCTCAAAAACTGAGCCAAACTGATTTTCTATGAATCCGACCAAGCTGATGGAGGAGGATTTGTCGTTTTCCGAAAAAACATGAAAAAATGGTTAAGTCTGGAATTGATGGCACCCCTAGCCTCCTGGGGCGCCTAAGATTCCATGCCTTAGAAAAATTTTGGAATTTTTCAATTTTCATTGCATTTCTCCATTTCGCGTGCTGCAGGTCCCGTTCGATCTTTGTTTCTAATCGTCCGGCTAACTGCTGAAGCAGGATGAGAAGTGATCTAAGTAGCCTGAACATACTTGAGATGAATTTCCAATTTTTACGGGCATTTCAACTGAGTTTGACTGATTTTGACCACTTGAAGGCGGGCTGACGAAGACTTTTTAACATTTCTCGAAAAACGTGAAAAATATTCTAACATTGAGGATGATGGGCGCCCTCAACCTCCAGGGGCACTTGAATGTCAATGTCTTAGTCATTTTTTATGATTTTCATCTTTGTTTGCAGTTTACCTCGTTTCGCGTGCCGACAGCTGCTTTCTATCATTGATTTCGACGATTTGTCGAACAACTGCCACTGGATGAAGGATGGACTGGATAGCCTGGGCATATCTGAGGTGAATCCCAGCTTTCCAGGAACTGTTGACCAAAATGACTATTTTTCTCCACCCGGAAACTGGCTGACGGAGGCATTTTTAACATTTTCTGAAAAACACAAAAAAAAAATTTAAGTCTATGAGAGTTGGGTGCCCCCTGCCTCCAGGGGCGCCTGGGATTTCCAAACTTAAAACAATTTTGAGGATTTTTAACTTTTCTTCGCTTTCTGGATTCATCATGCTCCGTTCTCTATTTCTCGTTAGTTGATGACTACTTGACATTTCTACGTTATCTAAACAGCCTAGAAAACTTGAAACTGATCCCTGGCAGATGAACCTCCTCCATTAATGGACTCAGAGCTCGTGCTTTGCCATCTGAAAAAGCAGAAGGGTAGTAGGGAAAACAAGACCTTTTGCAGATTCCGTCTGGACCACCTTGATCGTGAAGCAATATCAACCAATCAGAATCAGGCACGACACCTGAATCAAAAATTCTATTTTTAGAAAATTTTGCCAACATCCGTATCTCAAGAAACCCAGAAAACCTAATTTGACGTCTATTTTTAGAAACTTTCTAAAAATAGAACATTTCTATTTTTAAAATTTTTGACTTTTTGACTTTTTTGACGAAAAATTTTCTAGACTTTCACAAAATGCCTTAATGAAGCAAAAATTTTGATTTGGCACAACATACCGCCAGTTACTGCTGCATTTCATTAAGCTCATTTGGCATCAAACAAGCTTGCATGTAATTGACCATTTTGGTCTAATCAAGCTTTAGTCTTTTTGCCAGTGGCCTGCATTGCACATGTCCGTTAAACAAGCGTTGATAAGGTCCGCTTGCCGCCTCGTGTGCTCATTTTGTTTGCATATCACACTCCACTGAATAAGTGCAGATGTAGTCAGTTCTGCCGCCTAGTGTGATCACTTTGTGTTGCATTGACCACTCCACTGAATAAGCGCAGATTGTGGACAGCATGGCCGCCTAGTGTGTTGCAGTGAACATTTTACTCGCATACATCTCTAGTTGTTGCATTAGATAGTTGTGTAGATCCAACGCACCATATGCTCTCACCTTGCCCACATCGGGATCTGGGTGATCAGAAAGTGTTGAGGAGTTTGCATGATTGCATCTTCTTTTCAGTTGCAAATTTCAAAAAAAAACTAGTGTGGTTATTACACATCCTGACCAAATCAGGAAGTTTCTCTGCTTCTTCCCAATCAACATAGGCAAGAACATTTTCATATATTGATAAGGCTTACTTTTAAAAACTTAGGTTGAATATCGGATGCATTTTTATACAGGATGATAGTTGTAGTTTATATGTTTCTTCATTTATCTTCCTTATTATTGCCAATTATCTGCAGCATCTAGGATAGTTTAGTACATATCCTGTTGAGAGAGAGGTATCGTCTCTCTCAAAAGATAAAGGGTTCCTATGTTGATATTGGTACAGCTTAGTCCTAGCTTGGAATCTTTCCATATTTCTTATTACACTCATGTCATTGTTTATGCATTTCTTGTAACATTTAACATAATATTGTAGTTTTACTTTTTTAAATGTGAATGTCTACTATAATTGGTGTAAGAGGTTTAAATCAATAAATTACTTTAAATGGGACTATACCTGTTGTGGAATGTACATTATTGTTATGACCGGTAAGTGATTTCAACCAACACAAACTTTTCTTCCCAAAGTGGTATCCTAGCTGCAACATTTGACTTCAACATATCTTCCATAATTTGATCAGCCCTCTTTGTTTTATCCATTTGACTTCAACATATCTTCCATTGCTAAAGTTTAGATTTTGCTCCTAATTTTTCAAAAATACCCGTCCAAAGATTTCCCATGAACTTAGGATCTCTATCACTCACAATATGTTTCTGTAATCCATACTTGGAGAATACCTTGGCATCAACTATTGATACAAGGTCAAAAACCTTACTACAATAAGGAATGATCTAGCCCCCTAAATTAATCTATCTAACAATATTACATAGAACCTCAAAAAATATGAGTAACCACAAAATTACCCAAGAAATATAAAAAACAGAGATAGACAATGAAAAATAACAAATAATGAATTTAAGCATTTATTCCACTTTGGGGGGGAAACTTACAAATATCTAAAAGCAATATAACACTTCAATGGGCGACCTCCCAAATAAAATAAATCAAGAAACAACACCCTATGATACTGATAAGACATGGCACCCCTAGAAATAGCCTTACTCTAATAAGAGTGGGGTTGAGTAAGCACAGCCTATTAGCATCAGCGTGATTCTAACACTAACTGCCCACAATGGCAACTACTAACTCCCTCGAACTAGCTTAAGGTTATATGTGCCACATGTTAGCTGCTCCATAACCTCAATTACATACAATGAAGATATTATATATATAAGGACTAGAGGCATAATATACACCTTTCCTCCAAAAAAGCTTTTCTCTCAAAGCTTCCTGGTTGAGGGTGTTAGTGCATTAATTGCTCTTTTTCCCATATGTCTTCATAGGCTTCTTCTTTCACTTCATAAGGTGTTCTAGACAAGCATGTTACTGAGATGATGACTACAGAGATCATTAATTGCTTTGGGATCAATAATTAGCTTGCCCTCCCTGTCCACGTCAGGGGGTCCAGTCTGTATTGGAATGCTTTGTGTGATTACTTTCTCAAGGCAAGAGTCATGGAAAACCTTGTGAATGCACAAGGAAGAAGGCAATTCCAACTCATAAGCAGTTTTGACAAATATTTAAAAGAACCTTCTGGGGTACCTTTTTAAATGTATTTTCAGAAGTATGTCCAGTCAAATGCTTAGTGAGTAATATTTGCCAAACAAGGATAATCAAGTCACTTCAATCGCTATTTTTAATGAGTAGTCATTTCTTCTATGACATTTCACTCATGTATACTGGTAATAATCGTAAGGCAAGGGGACCCCCGATGAACACAAGCACCTGTAAGGATAATTGCTAAGTTATCGGATTCATCAGTTTTCTGGCCGGATCCAGGTCCAGTTCGAACCCGGTCCGCAATCCATGATCCAGTCCGGTTCCTCCACGGGCACGGTGAGGGCGCGAGAAAAACAGGATGGGTTCATCCCAAGCAAGGGGACCCCCGATGAACACAAGCACCTCTAAGGATAATTGCTAAGTTATCAGATTCGTCGATTTTTTGGCTGGATCCAAGTCCGGTTCGAACCCGGTCCGCGATCCACGATCCGGACCAGTTCCTCCACGAGCACGGTCAAGGCGCGAGAAAAACAGGATGGGTTCGTCCCAGGCAAACCCGATGGAACCCGCATTCTTTTTTGACTGAAATTTGTTATTTTTTTTCTTTTCTAATAATTTCCGCCGTTTTGCAAGGGTTCGTTTAGAAGGGATGTGTTTTATTTTATTTTTAAACATATTAATCAAGATACAAAGCCTGGCGGTCCTTGGCCTAGCATCTATTGATTCGGGACCATTAGGTTATGGGGTATTGACCCTGGTTCATAAACTCGAGCGACTATAGTATAGTTGCTCTGGAATGGGCACTGCTGCGACTGGAATATTATTAATAATAAATATTATAATCAATGTATTAATATTTATAAAACTTATTAATAATATAAATATATGAATATATATATATATATGTGATATTTTTAATATTAATAAATTTTTATTTTTTTTTTATCAGTGAATGGGGAATTTTTAGCCTTGCCCTTCCAGGTTAGATGAATCACTTTTGATCAAAGCTATGAACCGGTGAGGCCACAACACAAAGGACCTCATCCCCTGCCATTAACACCTAGCATGAACGCCTGCATTAACACTGGAGGTTCAAACCTGCGAGCTCATTGGCCCAACGAAGGCCCACCGCCTACGAGCACAACAGCCCAGCGAAGGTGCAAATCTTGCGAGCACGTTAGCCCAGCGAAGGCACAAAGCCTGCGAGCTCTTTGGCCCAGTTGGGGTTTGAACCCTGGTGGCCACCACTACAACCAAGCGACTTAAACACCGAACCACGCCCTTAACGACAATAAATATTATTAATATTATATTATAAATATTATTAATATAATATTATATTATTAATATAGATATAAATGTTAATATTATTAATATATTATAATATGATATTATTAATATATATTTATGATATACTATTATATTATATATATGAATTTTACATGTATTTTGTACGAACGAACCCAAACCCAATTTTTTTTGGCCAGATCCACTAACCAAATCCGCAAACCCGAACCAGGATTCAAACCAGAACCGGCAACTTAGGATAGTTGTATTAGGTGTCAAGTTATCTACAAATATTGTTTTTTTGGGAAAATCCCGTTTCATAAATAAAATGAGATACATGAGTGTTGGAGGTGAATAATCAAGGTGAAAATCATAGGTTGACTCCAGAATTATTAAACCAACATAGTCCCAAAAAAATGAAGTTAGTTGATCAGGCAGTTTGCCATGGCAAAACATGTCAATTGGCAAATCCAAACTTTGGGTAAACGTAGTGGAGAAAAAACTAAAAACATGCTCTAAATTGTCTCTGCTATACGTCAACAGATCACCACTAGTTATGTCACTCAGGATTCAACACTGGCAGTAGCAATATCCCAGTCAAATTGCCCACAGTTGAGCGGTAAGCTAATCAATTACCACAATCGCTAGGAGACAGGTATGGGAATCGGAACATACATGTGGTCTTCAGTATCAAAGTACAGAAGTGTGACATTTTTTCTTTCAAGTCCATATGCCCAAGCTGCAAGAATTTGAAAAATTGCTCTTCCCTTTCTTCAAAATTATATTGGGGAGTTTTTCATGCTCTCCACATTTCTTACTAGTTTCTTTCTTAAATAGCAGAGATATGGCTTGGATGGTGTGTTATGACCTTTCAGGACTACCAATATTTTATTTCTTTTTTTCCTTTTTAACAGCAAATGTGCTTTAAGGCATAAGGGGTGTATCTTACTTGCTAGGCATATCCGGCTCTCCAGGTTTGGTGCTTAACACATAACGTATAACTGTATAAGCCACTCCGAGTGGCTGGCTGCATCTAGCTCATTCCCATGTCTTTTTTAGTCATTTCAAGACGACCTCCATAAATGGGAGATCTAATCCACTACTTCTAGTTTTTCACCCTCTAGCCTCATTTCCCATTGGCAAAGCTTTTAGAGCATGTAATGCTTTATAAATCACATGTCAAATAATCCTTACTTGTGTAACATAGGGACACATCCCCCTCCAACCCGTATCCCCACCCCCTGACATCTCCAAGACAGCCAGACAGCAAGGAACATCCCCTAGCTGTCCCTTGTCCATGAGGAAACTAGGGATGCGTCCCTGAAATGGTGTCCATAGGGGCTTGAAATCCCAAGGACAGTCAAACGTCCCTCCACCTGTCTTTAAATTTTTTTCAATAAAAAAAGAAACATTTGAAAAGGGTGTGGGACAGCTTCTATCCCCAATCCATGAGGAAACCAGGGACACGTCACTGGAATGGTGTCCACAGGGGCTTGACATCCCGAGGATGGTCTTTAAATTCCCCCCACCCAACCTGTCTTTAAATTTTTTTCAATTAAAAGAAAACATTTTAGAAGGGGTGTGGGGGGGCACAAGCCCTCCCACATCCCTTATGAAACCCTATTCAACCCTACACTTACACCGTTGCCCACTAACACTTGTCTTGCCACAATCATTTCTGATTTTTGCACTTGCAACTGAAGAAGAGGAAAGAAAAAAGAAAAGGATTTGCAGTCATTTTCAGCATTGAGGATCATTTTCATTCATTTCCAAGTAAGCTATAATCACCATGGCTGAAAATAGGTGACATTTTTCTTTAATTTCTTTTCTTTTCTTTTCCTTTTTTTTGTCAGAGATATTTGGGATTATTTTTGCTGTTTTTTTCAGTTTGGTGTCACAATTTTTTTTCCAAATTGAAATGAGCAGCAATGATGAACATGAGGTGGAGAGTTAGGAAGTGAATGTGAATGTAAATGAACCAAGTGTTGGGGGCTGTGTAATGATCTGCCCCTGTTGTAATTTTTTTTTTCTTAATAGTGTTATTTTTATTAGATTGTGGTCTTTCAGAACTAGCTAGAAGTTGCATTAGGGGTTTTTTGGTTTTGCATGTTTGATTTTTTGCACAAATACAATGAAATATAAACATGCAATGAATACCCAGAAAAACTAAAACCCTAATGCATAAATGAACAAAGACCTAGATGTCGGAATTGCATAATATGAATTATAAACACATACCCAGATGACAAACTTCAACTTTCATATTTTGGCTGTAGCTGAACCAGCAATATAAGTTCACAAAACTTCACAAATAACCAGAGTTGCATGGATACGGATACGGTATCGGATACGGATACGGCTATTTTTCAAGGCCCCTAATATGGATACAGCTGGATACGCCATTCATAAAAAGCACATATACATATATAACACAATTTTATAATGCCACATATTTAGATATAGTTTCATTATCAAAGAAAAATATTAATTTATTGAATCTTGATAGAATCACATATTATCAAAAATGTCATCACTATTCTCTTAATGTTGGAATCTTGATAAAATCACATATTATCAAAAATGTCATCACTATTCTCTTGATGTTGGACTTCTAGATCATCATCTACACTCTCGGAACCGAATGAAGATGCACTAGAGGATCCTCCTGCTGTATCGGAATTCTCAACAATGGGACTAAGATATGTCAATGCATTTATGGATACATCAATGTCACTCATCTCAGGCTGCACATCCCAAAATCTGTTAGGTCCCTTCATGTAGTCTGTGGAGGAATGTGACAGGAGACGAAGATTGGAATGGACATATACAAGGTCCTCTGCTTTACTAGCTGCTAGCCTATTTCGTTTCACAAAATGGATGAAGCCATATGTGCTCCAGTTCCTCTCAGATGCTGAAGAAATCGAAATCTGTAAAAAGAAATTGATATTACAAGTTACAAAGAGAAATACAATCAACTAAAAATAAAATAAGAAATAATTTGAAATAGAATATAACTTGTATAATGTTAAACCTATGATAGAAGTTTGATAGCCAGATTTTGCAAATGTTTAGTCGTGGCACCATGGAAGTTCCACCATTTCACAGGGTCCATTATTTTCTTATTTGCCATTGCATCAACATCCGCATAAGTTCCATCAGAGGATGCAAAGCTACCAAACTCATCTCAAATCTCCGCTGCAACTCTAGGATCTGTAAACATCTTCTTGAAAGCTTTTTTATATCCGTCAACTATCTCAAGATCTATATTTGGTGCTGTTCTATTTGGCATTGCCAACATGTCAACATGGTAGTACTTGGGGTTCAAAGCATATGCCAAAAGTTGCAAAGGCATTGTCATTTTATCCCACCTCTTCTTGATTATCTCGTATATTTGGTTATAAAAAAAATCTGAGGGGTCTTGCTCTTTTGTTGTGATTATGTCTCTAACTTTCTCCACCATTGTATCTATACAATCATAGATGTCCCCCAATATTGGCTTATCTGTGTCACAACGAAGAATGAGGGCATATATTGGCTCTGTGAAAGAGAGCACATAGTCTACTTTAGCCCACCAATCATCATCAAGAATGATTGTCCTGATATTATTCGCTCTATCTGTTTGAGATTGCCTCCAAACTACCCAAATATCACTAATCACCATGCTTTTCAAGGCTTGTTTCACATCCACAAGCCTTTTAAGAACAATGTAGTGTGTGGCAAAGCGAGTTTCGACCACCTTCAATTTAAAAATTAAAAAAAAAATACAAAATATAGTTTAGAATATATTTAAAATTACAAAATCAAAATGATATATTTCAATTTTCAAAATACAAAACATAGTTTAGAATATAGAAAAGTTACCTTCAATAGCTCCAACTTAGCGAATTGCCTATAAATGGCTTGTGACATGTGGTGATTACAAATAAACATTTGAATCTCTTTGGCATCGTCATAAATCTTTTGTATCCATTGTATTTTGCCAATTTTTTGTAGCACCAAGTTCAAAGAATGCACTGCACATGGAGTCCACCAAATGTTTGAAAATCTTGCCTCCACGACCAACCCTGCTGCTCTGCATACCTTCGCATTATCTGTGATCACTTGAATAACATTTTTTGGCCCCACTGATTCAATTGCTTCAATTAGAATATTGGCAATAAATTCAGTATCCTTTTCATCGGCCTTGCATTCAACTGCTTTCAAGAACATTGCCCCCTTTGGGGACATTGCAATCACATTGATCAATGGCCTATTTTTAGCATCCTTCCATCCATCACAAATGATGGAAACTCCTGAGATTTTCCATGAAGATCGAATCACCTGCAATTGTCTATCGATAATATCTTTTTCTTTAGCCAAAAGTGTGGTACGAACCTTCTCATAACCTGGACTTTTGTATCCTTTTGGGGCCTCATTAATTGACCTAACCATCTCTTGCCAATATGGAGAGCACACCACATTAAATGCAATCCCATTTGCATACAAGCAACGAGCAATGTTTTGATCTGTATCCTCTCGACTTTGCAAATTAAATGATTTTTCAAGAGGTCCTAAATTGCTCCTCTTATGACCTGCAGATGTACCTGAAGCTGATTGTGGATGCAAAGGGAGTCTATTTAGAGTTGACTTGTGTTTTGATGCTTGAGCAAGATTATTGGCTTCATCTTGTTCTTTTTGATATTTTGCAATTTTGGCAGGTGACAACCCTTTTCCTGATCGGCCATCAACATTTGGACCAGGACATACAGGACACCCTGTCCCTATTATGTGGCAAAGGTGCCCACGAACCCTGGTAGAAGAACCTTTATACTCTTTTAGACACTCCTGGCATATCCATCTATAACCTCCACCACCTTGAATTTTCTCAACAATGGTGACATATTTCCACAACGGAGATCTAGGGTCCGGTTTGATCCACTTCTTATTGTTTTCTGATACTTCAACATTGGACGATGATGATGCCATGAATAATATCCTACAATAATTAAAACATAAAATTTTAATAAGACATTTAAATCTAAAATAAAATAAATCTAAGATTCTAAAGTATTTGGCAATTTGCAAACCTAAATATATTCACTTTCACTTTTAATTTTTTTAAATAATTAATTTAATTTTACATATATTTTATAACTGAAATAAATTAATAAAAATATATATTTAAATTATTAATATTTTTATAAATAATCTTTAATTGCAATAAATTAATAAAAAAATTTGATGTTTATATTAACATTTTAAATTTAATAAAATATAAATATAAACTATTAACTTTTTAAATTTAATAAAATAAAAATTATACACTCATAAAATATAAATAATAAACATTTTACATTGGAATTTAATAATTTATATATGAAATTTATTAAAAAATATATAAATAATAAGCATTTTAAATTTAATAATTGAGAAGTTCATGTTTTAGGGGCGTTAAAATTAATATATGAAATTTAATAAAAAATATATCAGCATTTTAAATTTAATAAAAGAAGTGTAAATTTTTGGGGCGTAAATTTTAGGGGCGTTATGTTAAAAATTAAAATAATTCTTAATATCCTACAAATTTAATATGCTGCAAATTTAATAAAACTAACATAAACCATATGAAATGTAAATGGTAAACCATGCAATATGCCTGCGATGGGAAATCCTGCGACAAGGAAATGAGAACACGAGAGGGAAATCACGACGCAATAGGGAAATAGGGTTTCGGAAATCACAATCGTCGAAGAAGATTTTTCGAATCACAATAGATGCCGCCGTTGAAAATGTTGGATGCTGGACGAGCTATTTATCAATGGACCTGCGTTTTTAACTTCAGTTTTGAAGAAAAATCCAGCATTTTTAACTTAGGTTTTTTTAGAAAAAGCCACGAAAACCTGCGTTTTTTACTTCCGACTTAAAGAAAAAGCCGACGAAAGCTGCGAACGCCCAAAATACGTGAAGATTTTTTCGAAAATCCGTATCCAGGCGAATCGGGCGCGGCATAAGGAAAAAAAAAAGGGCACGGGCGGGTACGGTATCTAAGCCGTACCCGCACCGTACAGTAGCCGGATCCGTACCGGATACGCAGGTACGCATGCCCTGTGCAGGGGGGTAGCCGTATCCTGCAACTCTGGAAATAACATCTTCAAATGAATGTACTACTTCATGACAGCTGCTGCAGTGTGTTTCCAAACCCTAGGCGCCATGGATGAATGTGTTAGAAGCCCAAAGTGAGGGTTTTAATAGCTGCAAGGAAACCCACGACCACCTGAGAATGTACGGCCAGAAAAGGAGCAAGATATCAGCAAATGGCAATGAAAACTCTTTCAAAACTGCGTTGTAATTTCCTGTATATTGCTGTTAGGAATGGGCAACCAGGCAGAATGGAAGATAGACATCCAAAACCCAACAAAAAACCCAGCACATAGTACAACCCTGTCATGCAATGGTACGGCCAGCCAAGAATGATATCCATATTGCTAATAATCTCCTCAAACATCTGAAATATGTCCATTGAATCCTTATAACAGCTGATACCAAAAATTAGATAAAGCCATGTTGAACAAACCCCATAAAAAAATCATGAAAGTACAAATGAAGCCTCTGAGTGAAGCTCCCAACAAACCCTTCCTGATGCTATATTTCATGCACGAAGTAGGCAGTCTCACAGAGGGCTACATCCTTGCAAAACTCCATGTTTAAACCCTTAGCCAAGCTCCAGCTTGCTCAAACAAATATATTTTCCAAAGTGTGTGAGAGAGAGACAAATGAAGTCTCACAAAGCATTATATACTCTCCTAGAACCCAACGCCCAAATTGGAGGGAGTTTTATTTTGTTTTAAATTTAAAATAACCCCTTATCCCTCCATGGAGAGCTCCCCCCTTCCTAGCACCACAACTTTAAGTTATAACTTAAAGTTCATTTTAGAAAGTTACTTTATTAACTTAAAGTAACCATAGCTCATAAAATATTATAAGTTAAATATTAAATTTAACTTATACTTCGAAATATAATCCCCTGGTTGCTCTTTGAAGTCCAACTGAAAGTGCTAGGTGCTCCAACTGACAGGCTAAAAATAGTAAGTTGGTCAATGCCACCTGATACCCCATGTCCGACTTATATAAATAGTAAGTCCTAGAATAACGACCAAGATAGGTTCCCTAACCATATCTACTAGCCTACGAGAACCCTGGAGTATGCTAATCAAATCAACTCTCTGAAGAGCTAAAGAAAGGGACATTACAGTCCACCCTCCCCAGAATTGCTTGCCCTCAAGCAATTGCAGTGCTCGATGCTGGAGAATCTATTCACTTTCCCAAGTAGCATCCTCCTCTGGTAAGTCCTGCCACTTCACTAAGTACTCTGTGATCACTCTCTGCCTAATGGTCCTCTCCCTGAAATCAATCACTACCTCTGGAACAAGCACCAAGTTACCCTCATCATCCAATGAGGGCAACACTGCTGAAGGAGTCACATTATGACCAAGCGCCTTTTTGAGGCGAGATGCATGAAACACATTGTGAACTCTACTTCCCTCAGGCAACTCCAACTCATAGGCTACCTCACCAACCCTCCTGGTGACTCTGAACGAGCCATAAAAACGTGGTTTCAACTTCTCTGCTCCACTCTTCTTGAGAGTGGACTACCTGTATGACTGCAATCTCACACAAACCATGTCACCCACCTCAAACTCTCGCTCTATATGGTGTTGGTCAGCATATAACTTCTGCTGATTCTGGGCATGTTGAATGTTTTCCCTCAAGGATCTCATTATGTCTTGGCTCTCCTACAAAAAGTCCTTAGCCCTAGGCACTCTACAATCACTAAACAACAAATCAATGAAGCTAGGTGCTTCATATCCATACAATGCCATGAAAGGTGACATTTTGATTGACATGTGGAAAGTGGAGTTGCAGCAAAACTCACCCAAGTGCAACCATTTTATCCATCCCTTTTGCTGCCCTGAAACATAATTTCGAAAGTAGCCCTCCACCCATTTGTTAACTATTTCCGTTTGGCCATCTGTTTGGGGGTGGTAACTAGTGCTAGGAGTCAAGTCAGTACCACATAGTTTGAACAATTCTTGCCAAAACAAGCTCATGAATTTGTTGTCCCTGTCACTTATGATATTCTTTGGTACCCCATGTAGTCTAAACACCTCCTTGAAGAACAAATCTGCCACCTGTAGGGCTGTATATCCTGCTGATATGGCAAAGAAATGGGCAAATTTGGTCAAACGGTCCACTACAACAAAGATACAATCCTTCCCTTGCACCTTGGGAAGCCCTGTGATGAAATTCATTGAAACACTCTCCCACTTTTGAGTAGGAATAGACAATGGTTGTAGCAGACCAGTCGGGTATGTGTGCTCATTTTTATTTTGTTGGCACACTAGACACTCACGTATATACCTGGTAATGTCTTCCTTCATCCCCTTCCATGAAAATCTTTCACGGATCTGCCTATATGTCTTAAAATCCAGGGTGACCAGCCATAGGAGTGTCATGAAATGATTTGAAAATTTGCTCTTTCAACTTAGACTCAGGCACTAACCAAATCCTCTCCTTGTAGAAGATCAAACCATCCTACACACTATATTTTTCATCACCCAATGTAACATCAAGTATGCTATTGGCAAGGTTATTCTTTGCATAAGCAGCCTATATATTCTCCTTCCAATCTGCTGCTATCTCAGAAAAAACACATAAATGTGGCCTCCTAGATAGTGCATCAGCCACCACATTTCTTTTTCCCTTGACATATTCAATGTCAAAATCGTATGCTTGAAGTTTGTTAACCCATTTCTGCTGTCTTTCACTTAAATCCTTTTGATTAAGAAAGTACTTCAAACTGTTATGATCAGTTTTAACAACAAATCTGCCCCCAACAAGATACTGTTTGTACTTAGCCAATGCATGCATTATGGCTAACATCTCTTTATCATATATTGAATAACTTTTCTCACTTCCCTTCAATTTCCTACTCTCGAAAGCAATTGGATGCTTATTTTGCATTAGGACGGCCCCTATTCCACCAGAAGCATCACATTCAAGCTCAAATGGCTTGGAGAAATCAGGAAGTGCCAAAACAGGACATGAGCTTATCAACTTCTTAAACTGATCAAATGAGTGTTGTGCTGATTCTGACCAAGAGAATGCACCTTTCTTTGTTAAATCAGTAAGTGGGGCACCAACCTGTGAAAAACATTTAGCTTTCTTTGTTAAATCAGTAAGTGGGGCAGCAACCTGTGAAAAACCTTTACCTTTCTTTGTTAAATCAGTAAGTGGGGCAGCAACCTGCGAAAAACCTTTCACAAACCTTCTATAGAACCCACATAACCCAAAAAAGCCCTTAAGCTGTGATAAATTAGTGGGTGGTGGCCAATCAAGTATTGCCTTGATTTTATCTGGATCCACACGAACTCCATCAGCACTAATTATATGCCCAAGATACAACAACTCTGTCATCCCAAACTCACACTTGGACTCTTTAGCAAAAAGGGACTCACTCTCAAGAATACCCAACACCTCATCCAAGTGTTTCAAATGCTCTTCCCATGATCTACTATAAACAAGAATGTCATCAAAGAAAATTAGAACAAACTTACGCAAACTATTTGCTAAACACCTTGTTCATGCCTAACTAGAATATGGCTGGAGCATTTGTCAAACCGAAGGGCATGACAAGAAACTCAAAATGTCCAAAATGACATCTGAATGCAATCTTCTCCACATCCTCCTCCCTGACTCTAATCTGATGATATCCTGATCTCAGATCTATTTTGGAGAAATATACTGCACCATGCAACTAATCAATCAGCTCATCAATGCATGGGATTGGATATCTATTCTTAATTGTTTTCTTATTGAGTGCCCTGTAATCCACACACATGCGCATAGTCCCATCCTTCTTCACCAAGACAACTGAAGAAGCAAATGGGCTCTTGCTTGGCCGAATGTGTCCCATCTCTAAGAGCTCTTTTATGGTCTTCTCAATTTCATCTTTGAGTTTCTTGGGATGCCTGTAAGGAGTAGTAATCACTGCCTTAGTACTCTCCTCTAACTCTATCACATGCTCAATGCCTCTATCAGAAGGCCTACCTGGACAAAGACTACCAAACACCTTGCTTCTTTTGGAAAGAAGCTCCTGTATCTCTGGGGGATAAGACCTCTTTACCTCCTCTGTAACCGTGGGCATAATAACACAATCTGCAGCCCACTCTACCTCGTCATGCCTAAAAAGTCTCTCCATTCGTTTGAAAGACACCACACGTGGTCCTCCATTAGACAATCCCCTCAAGACCACATTCTCCCTTCTGATTTGAATTTCAGCTCCATGGTCTGAAAATTAAGGGTGATCTCTCCCAAAGAATGAAACCACTGAATGCCCATAACTGCATCTATGTCTCCAATACTGACCACATAGAAGTCCTCCTTAACCTCATAATCCCCAAACTATATACTCAACTGTGGGACCATCTTAGTGCAATTAATAGTGAAACTATCAGCTACCATCACTCGGAATCCACTCACCTCCTGTGTTTGAAGCCCCCTACGAACAACCAAGTCTTCATCAATAAAATTATGAGTAGCTCCAGTATCAATTAAAGCTATCATCCACTACCCCTTAAGTACTCCTCTAATGCGAAGAGACTCATTTTTTTGAAAACTATGGAGCTGTGCTAGTTTCACATCATTATCCTCTTCTTTTTCACCCTCTTCTGGTGCCTTTTCACCCTCACAATCTTCATAATTAGATTGCTGGTCTGATTTTTCTGATGCACTTTCTTCATCAGATTGGTACTCAATAAGGAGTGCTTTGCCCTTTGCTGAACATTTATGGCCTTTGGTCCAAAGCTCCCTGCATGTGAAGCATAAACCCTTCCTCCTGAGCTCATTTAGGGTCTCACTACAATCTTAGTATATTGTTTCTTTGGCTGTTCCGGTTCTCTGGTTATATGTTTCTTGTCCTTGTCTTTCTTTTGAAGGAAACCCTTTGATTGAGATTTGTTTTGTGAAGTGGAAGTGTCCATATCTCGAGCTTTCTTAATTGCTTCATGAAGAGTTGGTGGATTGAATGCCTTGATCCATCCCTTCAAAGGTTCTGACAAACCATCAATGAAGAGAACAATGAGTCTCCTCTCAGAAATATCTGTCACTAAGACTGATAACCGCTAAAAATCAGCCACATATGCATCTATTGTACCCCACTGTTTCAGTTGTGCTAGCTCCTTAAAGTGCAGTTCTGGATCTTTTTTGTCAAACCTCTCTAATATCCTTTCAATGAAATCAGCATAGGAGGTGATCTATGCATGTCCCAATGTAATCATGTCGTGGTGCCACCATTCATGAGCAAGTCCATCTAGATACATAGTAGCATATTTTATGGACTCTTCTTCAGGCATAGGATTAAGAGTGAAGAAGGTATCAACTTTTTGAACCCATGCACGAGTTGATGTCTTCCCAGATCCATCAAAGTAAGGAAGACTAAGCTTCCCAAGCTTCTTTCGCAGCTCTTTGTGTTGCTCTCTGTTGCCTCTGTGGGGCATATGTCTCATCCTAACATCCATGTAATCACACAGAGATATATCACGCTGAAAATCAGGTCCTGCATCTCTCCAATCTTGTCTAAATTGATCCTGCATTTCCACTAATGTGAGTTCATTCTCTGCTGAAGGTTCAACTCTGGGTGGAAAAGCTAGCATAAGGGGTCTTGCTACTGCTGCTCTCTGTTGAGGATCTTCCACTCTGGGTGGATTTTGGCCATTCCCTTGATTTCCATTACCCCTGTTATTGACTGCCAGTTGAGTAATTGCATCAACCAACTGAGCCATGCGCTGGTTTGTTTGGTCTTGACTTCTAAGCAAGGCATCCAACAGAAGTGTTGGGGCATCCTATGCTGGAACTCTATTATCTCTGTCACCCATATTGTCTGTGTGAGCTGGTTTCTGTTCTTCTATATCAGAAGGCCAATGTTCCCAATGATCTCCTCTTTTTCTCTGTCTTTCTTGGTATCTCCTTTCTCTATCACTGATGCTCATAAAAGTTCATAACCCACTGGATGGCAAGAAGATTTGAGCTCTGATACCACTATAATGATCTGCCCCTGTTGTAATTTTTTTTTATTTTCTTAATAGTGCTATTTTTATTAGATTGTGGTCTTTCAGAACTAGACAGAAGTTGCAGAAGGGGTTTTTTGGTTTTGCATGTTTGATTTTTTGCACAAATACAATGAAATATAAGCATGTAACGAATACCCAGAAAAACTAAAACCCTAATGCATAAATGAACAAAGACCCAGATGTCAGAATTGCATAATATGAATTATAAACACATACCCAGATGACAAACTTCAACTTCATATTTTGGCTGTAGCTGAACCAGCAATATAAGTTCACAAAACTTCACAAATAACATCTTCAAATGAATGTACTACTTCATGACAGCTGCTGCAGTGTGTTTCCAAACCCTAGGCGCCATGGATGAATGTGTTAGAAGCCCAAAGTGAGGGTTTTAATAGCTGCAAGGAAACCCACGACCACCTGAGAATGTACGGCCAAAAAAGGAGCAAGATATCAGCAAATGGCAATGAAAACTCTTTCAAAACTGCACTATAATTTTCTGTATACTGCTGTTAGGAATGGGCAACCAGGCAGAATGGAAGATAGACATCAAAAACCCAACAAAAAACCCAGCACATAGTACAGCCCTGTCATGCAATGGTACGGCCAGCCAAGAATGATATCCATATTGCTAATAATCTCCTCAAACATCTGAAATTTGTCCACTGAATCCTTATAACAGCTGATACCAAAAATCAAATAAAGCCATGTTGAACAAACCCCATAAAAAATCATGAAAGTACAAATGAAGCCTCTGAGTGAAGCTCCCAACAAACCCTTCTTGATGCTATATTTCAAGCACGAAGAACGCAGTCTCACAAAGGGCTACGTCCCGGCAAAACTCCATGTTCAAACCCTTAGCCAAGCTGCAGCTTGCTCAAACAAATATATTTTCCAAAGCGTGTGAGAGAGACACAAAAGAAGTCTCACAAAGCATTATATACTCTCCTGGAACCCAACGCCCAAATTGGAGGGAGTTTTATTTTGTTTTAAATTTAAAATAACCCCTTATCCCTCCACGGAGCGCTCCCCCCTTCCTAGCACCACAACTTTAAGTTATAACTTAAAGTTCATTTTAGAAAGTTACTTTATTAACTTAAAGTAACCATAGCTCATAAAATATTATAAGTTAAATATTAAATTTAACTTATACTTCGAAATATAATCCCCTGGTTGCTCTTTGAAGTCCAACTGCAAGTGCTAGGTGCTCCAACTGACAGGCTAAAAATAGTAAGTTGGTCAACGCCCCCTGATACCCCCTGTTCGACTTACTATAAATAGTAAGTCCTGGAATAACGACCAAGATAAGTTCCCTAACCATATCTACTAGTCTACGGGAACCCTGGAGTAGGCTAATCACATCAACTCTCTGAAGAGCTAAGGAGGGGACATTACAGGCTGTTATAAAAACACAAGTGCTGAACCAAACCCTTTTTCATGCCCTTCAACCATTGTCAATATATGTGCAATAGGCATATTCAAACCCTTGCCACCCTTTTGGACAATCATAAGTCCAAAAATTCAGAGAAAAGCAAACATTGGTTGTGTCATGTATGCAAAACTGATTTTCATGAAGTTACAGTAGGGTCGGGTACCATTTATTAGAGTGACTTGACATGGAGTTAAGTTTGTGAAAAAATAACTTTGGTATAGAGGGTTGAACTTGAAATGGCTAGGTTGGTTAGGGAGAGAGGCAAAATCTAGAGGTGTACCTCTACAATCTACGCCGAAGTGTTCCAATGTGTTATATGCTGCTAGAAGAGATGTGAGGGGAGAGGGTTCTAATAGATGGAAGAAGAAGGCCACTGGTGATAAGCAAATAGCAGGTGAGGATGTTGATGATTCTATAGCCAAATTCTTTTATATTCATAGCATCCCATTTCATGTGGCATGTTTTCCATATTTCAAATAAACGTTGAAAAAATAAACACAATTAGATCCTAATATGCCCTTCCTAAAGGACAGATTACGTACCTCCCTCCTTGACAAACAATATTCAAAGGTGAACTTGTTGATGGAAGACACAAGACAAACATGGATTAGGACAGGTTAGTCCATTGTTAAGAATGGGTGAACCGATGTTCAACATCAGCCACTGATTAATATTATTGTTACATGTTCAGCTGGCTCATAATTTCTTTGAGCTATTGATTGCTCTAGGAAACGCAACGATGTCAACTTTCAATTTCATCTTTTTAGAGTGGCCATAGAGGAGGTAGGGCCTTCAAGTGTTATGCAAATTGTGATGGATTCAGCTCGTGTTTGTAAGTTAACTAGTTTGATGGTTGAGAACACTTACAAACATATTTTTTGGACCCCATTTTATGTTCATGGTTTAAAAGATATTGGATAGATAGATTGGATAAAGGCGGCAGTAGCCAAAGTTAGAGACATACAAATGTTTGTACATAACCACCACACATCACTTGTATTATTTACAAGTTTTTCAAAGAAGGAAATCCTCAAACCAGTGAAAACTATATATACTAGCTATTTCATTTTCCAAGAGATGCAATCTACAATCCATGATGACTTGTGGAGAGTGGAAACAAGGTTGAAGAAAAGCCAGAAGAAGTGGAGAAGTTGAAACAAAAGATACTTGACAACACTTGGTGGTCCACTATGAGGTTAGAAATTTAAAATGTTTGTTCTATTTTACCTTTAATTTCTAATTTTGAAAAACTTTGCATTCAATTTTAAATTTTTATTTTAAATTTTTTCAATTTGTAATTGTTTTTTAAATGTTGTTTATAGATATGTTTGCTCTCATATCATCTGTTGTGGGGGTAGTCATGTATGCTGATACAGACTCTACTAGCCTTGGAGAGATTTATGAGACATTTGATAGCATGCTTGACCATAATGAAACAAACAATTTGTAGCAAGGACCCTAAATTACAATTTTATGAGCAAATCAAGCCTATTGTGACACAAAGCTAAAATACAATGAACACCCTACTTCATATGACTGCCTACGCTCTTAATCCCAAGTGGTATTCACCTAGGACTAGCAAAGTTCCTCCTTCCAATGATGATGAGGTAAACAAGGGCTTTATGAAGGCCCTTGGGAAGATGTACAGAATTGAGGATACATCCAAACTTCAGAAGTGATGGATTCAATTTGTCAATCTTCAAGGTCTTACATTCAACAAACCAAAGGCTAGGGTGGATAGCGCTACTCTTGCTCAAAAAAACCCTATTGGATGTTGGACAGAGCATGGGAAGGATACAGCAGAGTGAGGCAACTTGCCATTCACCTAGTCTCACAGGTTGCTAGTTCCTTTGCTACATAGAAAAACTGGTCCACCTACAACTTCATCCACTCAGTCAAGAGGAATAGGCATCCCTCTAGACAAGCAAAGAAGCTGGTTGCAATTCATTGTTCCTTGTAACTTCAAGATTGATAGAATTCTGAGTATTGACAAACTCTCAAGTACAAACAAACTTCAGTTGCACATTGGGATGTTGATCCTGAAGATGCTAGACAGACTGATGAGGAGGAGATCCAACAAGGATTGGTTAGGGTCCTATGCTCCCCCAAGTTTCCAGGACGGGGATGGCAGAGGACGGGGGGATGCGTATCCGGAACGCTGTTTTTTTGGGGCCATTTTTTAGGGGACAGCAGGGGACGGCTATTAAAAAAAATAAGAATTTTTTTTAAAATATAAGGAAATTTCAAATATTTATATGATGACATTGATAAGGCATTCATTATAGACATTATAGAACCTTAAAAAATAAATACATAACAATAACATTAGACTTGAACTAAGTTTTCAACTTTTCACATGAAAATTGGCAAACAAATTAACAGAATTTAATTGCTTTCATATGAAAATTACAACAAAATGCCCAGAGGCTGCAAGTTTCAACTACAAAATGACAAAAACATAAAATATATGGCTGTCCCTAATCAGCATCTGCCTCTACTAAGACTGCATCAAAATTGGAGTCTGAGTCCGAGTCACTGCCACCATGAGGGACTGCCACTATATGAAGTTGTAAGCAGGGTCGAGGGGCAGCGCCCCCAACGGGGTCTGGGGGCAATGCCCCGAGCGCGCTCCCTATCACGATACAAGGTGGGATCAAGGGGCAGAGCTCCCACCACCAAGCCTAAATTAAAACCTTTGAAACCACACAAACCTTGTCAGCCCCCAATCCTTTTTTTTTTCCAAATTTTTGTAATTTTTTTTAAATGACTAAAAACTTGCCTAGGTACTAGCCGTCCCCAAATGTACTTCGGCATCCCCTAAAAAATTTGGCCGTACCGGGGACATTTCCTATTTTTGCAAAAAAAAAAGGGGACGGGAGGGGGATGTTCCCTACCCATCCCCGCGTCCCCGAAACGTCCCCGGGGTCATTTTGGGCAGGGGACGCATCCCCGAGGAGCATAGTTGGGGTCTCATTGGATGAGTGACAACTTGATATACAAAGTGACTCAAAGGGAGAGGGCACTTTTAATATTGATAGCCCAAATGTGGCATAGTTGTATTTAGTACTATATTTTTTAATATCTATAATCTTATTGCTATGTCTATTGCTGTGCATTTTGTCCTTGACGCATTTATGATTTTGTAGCCTTTGGGCCTTTTGTATAATGTAAATAATGAAATTCTACTTTTATTCCTAATGATGGATCACTAGACCCGAAAAGTCAAAGCAAAAATATACATAATTGAATCCAAAAACACTCTTACAATAATTCTATTTTTATTGCCGATACACTTGTATCAATGAACATGTTACATTTGAATATTAAATTTGATACATTATATGAATGTCTAAAGTTGACTCAATAAATTTTGATGTCATGTATAGCTAAATTTGTAAAAATTTGAGTTTCCCTCTATCGAGATGACCTCCAAAAGTATTCATTAGTATAGTGGCTAATTATGGAGGTCATCTTGAGATGACTTAAAACACACTTGGGTCAAATCCTATCAAAATTTAGAATCTAATACTTATTTTTTTGTTTAGTAAATATTGAGTGAGGTTATGGGCCACCTTTAAGGCAGTCTGCTATAAACGTTGGGCAAATTCTTAAGCTTTGAGAACATATGTCACACTTAAATGTATCCCACAATCAGTAAACCATAACCTCTCCATGTTCTTAGGCTCTCCAAACATGGATAACACTCAAATGTACACCATACGGGTAAACATAACATCGCCACATACAAGGGGAGCTATGGCCGGATTTGAATCTGAGTCATGTCCTACATTAATATTTCAATTCAACCGCAAACCCTTGAACAGTTGTAATATATGATTGGTTTCTGCAAATAAAACAAAATTGCAACGCTTTCTTGTGTGTATGTGTTCGTTTTCTTTTTCTTACAATATTGGAGGGCCAGAAATCTTACCACTCATGAAACAGAACTGAAATCCTGCTTGTTCCACCAGCTTTGCACTGAGAGCATCAAAACAAGCAGGGCCCTGGTGCACCCCCGGAGTTTCTAAAATCCGTCTCATAACCTCAACAGGAGACATCTGAGTAAAACCATCACTGGAACTCCTTGTTGCTGCAGTTACAGGAACGCCCCTGCCATTGCCAATAAAAATGCAGAGAAAATGGGTAAGTCATATTAGGGCTCTTATCTTTTTTAAACCACCCGATAACTCACAATCACTAAATATCACAATGTATTCAGAAGATGACGTTTCTGTGAACAATTATATGCAACGAGCAGTTGTACCTTTTAGGGCCCTTTGGTCTGGTTTGGAGACCTGATGTTAACTGGGCGCTGCATATTGAGATTCCTCTATGGGTTGAAGCAAGTATGGAGCAGCTAAATTGTGTAAGTTCATGACATCCAGTGAGGTTGGAAGTCCTGTAAACATTGGGGTTGGAAGCCAAGGAGTAAAGCTTAGAATGGGTGTTGGAATTTGGGCTGGAAATGCTACTACAAAATGCACCTGAAAGCATGATTGGGACTGAGGAATTATTATCAATTGATTCTTGTTGCCGAAAGGAGGGAATGGAACAAGATTTTGTGTTGAGCAACTTTTGTCCGGATTGATAATCCCACACCCTGTTTTTTAGTAAGGAGTTTCGACAATTCTTTTGTAGGTATATCCAATAAGACAAATGTGAGACCTCTGTGCTAAGAGGGCGAGGCGTCTTCCTCTGGAGACTTCATAAAAGGCGTATTATAGTTCGCTTACAGAGATGGAGTGAGGAAAGAAAATGTTTTTATTTGGAAAAAAATATTTATTTATATGTAAAGTTGTAGAGAAATTGTAATAGTGAAATTTGTATATGTATGCTCATTCCTCATTTAGTTTGTCTTTATTTTAAGAGAATGATTTAATACATTCACATATTTATAAATAGTGTCAGTGTAATCTTACCTAAAGTTGGGTTCATTTGTTAGTTTTCTTCACCTTTTCTTATTATATACATTTTCATACATTTATTCATATCTTATCGTTTTATGCAGATCTTTTCATACATATCACATTTACTACACATATCACGATTAGACATCCATTATATGCACAAACTTCATCGTTCCATCATCCTAGGTCATTTTCATAAGCACTGGATCAATCTCACAACCACAGATCTGGCCACCAAATTTCTAGAATACAAATCCAAATCCAAATCTAGTTGACTCTTGCTTGTTTCACTAGCTATTGTGAGTTGATCAAACACATATTTGCACACTTAATTGCTATGTATTTATATTTAAAGGCATTCAATTGCATTCATTTCATCATTTACAAGCATGATTGGAATATGATTTGCATTTGAAGAGCATTATAGGAACATTTCAATTGAGTGCACTAAAAAGAATAGCATTTATGTCAGCATCTTCATCTAGTGCATTTACATGATTGCTTGTTGCCCACCGATCCTTTGCGTGACCATAAAGTCAGTCTTTTGTGTGGGTTGACCTAGGAGAAAGTGTACCTTAGCAATTTGGCAGCCCTATAAAGGTAATTTTAAATATTGTTAGCCTAAATAGCAAAGTAGACAACAATGAATTCAACAAATTAGGAAGTAGAAGTCTACATCCAACAAGATCATCTGTGTGTCAATGGATAGATCCATGGATGCAGAAGTGATCTAGAAGAGTAGATTAGACCTAGACAAAGACTCAAATATTTACATAGAATCTAGGCGACATACAGACAAAGATGTCATATTTCTAAGACAATCGAAATTCCAAAGCTACATTAGGGTTATTCATCTTTGAGCCTAGCGCTAAGTACCATTAGCCTTCTTTACATTTACTTATCTATAATTAGCACTTAATTCAAAATTACCACAGTTGTCAATTATTAGTCTAGTCTAATTTGTGCTTATGTATATACATCTTATTGGATTAACTTGGATTAAGCATAGGGAAAGGTGATTTTCCTTTACATTTTTTGTGAACCAACACAATCTTACATGACCTAGTTTACCCCTAGGTTTCTTATCACTATTAGGGTTTTCAAATCTACCAATTTTTTTTTTTTTGTCTTTCTAGATCTAATATTCCCCTCATTCTTGTGCTTCATTGATACATTTTTATTTTAGGGTTTTGTGTACTTATTTACATATCTTATCTTTTCACTCAACATTCCCACCCTTGCTTTGGGTTTAGGGTTTGCATTTTACACTTGTTTTCAGATTTGATAGACCTCTAATTTTCTAGTTTTTTAAATCTAAAATTGATTACCTTTTGCCATATTATTGTTTATTCTACAAGTTGCTTATGATCCTAATCTTCTATTGAGAAGGAGTTCTTATTTAAACCATAATATGGTCATCCATTCCAACAAGAATGAAATTTTTAATGGCGATATTATTAAGACAAACGTGGGTGATCAAGAAGACTATGGTCATGATGCACATGTGGATAAAGAAGATGTTTTACTTACTAGACAAGATTTGATTAAGCAGAATCCCCTAATTAATTGGCAAATCTCTTTTATATGACATCACTAAGATGTCTTTGTGGCATGAAAAGTTTGTAAGATCTTGGATCCTTAATGAGCCCTTCTAATGGTGTATCCTCCAATCCATCCTCCTCTTTGTCACGTCTCATACTTTGCATACTTGATTGAAAGGTTAAAATTTCAATAATTACATTGATTAGTTAAACTGATTCGCTTTGGCTATTTCCTTCACTTTGGCTATTTTGTGACTAACTTATTGATGGTCTTATGAGTTTGACTTTTGCAGCCTTGTCGATGACAAGAGCATGGCTCAGGTAGGGGAGTCCTAGCTACATGACAACATCTGACGGGTTTTATCTGGGAATTCCACACACTCACATAGTTTGCTTCATTTTTTGCATTTGCATTTCATGTGTTTCGACGAGTAATGCTTGCATGTTTAATTCGTTGACTGTGCTTTGCGTGATTTTTGAAGGACATCGGTGCTTCGTCTGTTTGGAATAATTTTGAATGTCTTGATTTTCATTTTTATTTTCGAACTCGATACCTGTTGAGAAATGAAACCAACAAGTTAGTAGAGTTATTGTTTGTTTTAAAAAAATAAAAATAAATGAATATTGTAACATCGAGATACTATTTATAGGCAATTAAATTTGCGAGGGTTAGTAGTTCTAATCATTAATATATTAATTTGAATAAATAAGTAATTTAAATATATGCAAAACTAATAAAGATATAATTAACATTGTTATCTTTAGAATGAATTTTTTTATATATATTATTTTGGTATAGGATTATATATTTAAATTAAATTAAAAAGAAAACCATTTATGTTCATGCAAAAAAATCTAAATCAAGAATATTTAAAAATGTATGAAATCATGCATTCTTGATTATTATATTAAGAGGAGGGAGAGAGGCATGCGAATGACAGAAGTGGGAGTTAAGTATTGTTAACAAAAAACCAAATCTGGCATGAAGAACGCCGAAGGGGTGGAGGCATGAGGAAATAGGAAAAATTAGGGTAAGTGAAGGCATAAGAAAGAGAAGAGAGGACGGGCAGGAAGGGGGCGGAAAACTGCAAGAAGAAAGAAAAGATTGGACGGCGAAGGATTTGGGGAGAAAGAAGAAAGATCTGGATACAAGCGAGCTCAGGTATTTTCCTTGTTTTCTGTAGTTGAACCCTGGAATAAGCCTTTAAGTTGCTACGGTTAATATTACACAGTGTAAGACTGCGCTGATTTCTCCTTATCTTTACTGTCGTTTGTGATGTTTGAAGTTGCTGTGGTAGTATGTATGGTTACCATCCATACTAGTATGCCTCCAGCGTTGAATGGATACCGTGGCATTAGGTAGTTTAGATTTCTGATATGCCGATCTGTGATACGAAACCCGACCTGCAACCAACCTGTGTTATGAAAGCCGTTTAGCTGTTGAAGTCGCCTTTTAGATTTGAAAGTCGTTTAGTAATGGGTGAACAGCCCGGTTGGGTTAACTGACGTTGTTTTGCTTTGACCCACTTTTCTTCCTTGTTTATGGTTGATGTGAAATCTGGGCATCCTATTATTTCACCCTCTGACTTTCCGTTACCCCTCGCAGCTAAGTTTCTGGCTCATAAATTCATAGATCGATATTCATGCAGCCGACGCACTCAAAGCCAAGTGAACTGTGGTAATTTCAATGCTGATTTTTGCAAAAATGCCAACTGTGGTTTTGCTTGATATATAAATTATTCCGACTGTAGTTCATGAGCGTCGTTGCCTATAGTGAAGCTGGTTTAAAAATATCTTTTGCCATCTCGTCTACCTTGTTCTGTTTATCTCAACACTAATAGTAAATGATAAGTTGAACACCTTTCTATTAAGACCTTTGTTTAGATCGCCGTCTCCATGTAAAATAGACTCAGGTTAAAGGAGAATCTTTCGCTGTTTTAAATTGGTTAAACAATGTTGTTTTCTGTATGTATCATTGTTTTAAATTGAAATATCGATCCTCCTCCAGATATATGTGAATCTATGGTAATGAGCCTAGACACTTGAAAGATGTACCTTCTGAGACTCACCAAATATGTGTCTAGGAAAATCTCCAACCTGTATTGTTTTATTTTCTTCTCTAAACCAAGTAGAAAGTGAGCGGCCAGAATATAAATGTCCAGGAAGTTGTGCTATGTCTGTTTGCTGTGGTGTATCTTCCCTTCATGGCTTCCAATAGCTGTAACTGTAAAGATCTAGTGTCTTTAAAGGATATTCCATGGTTCTTTCCCATATAGAATCTTCAAAATATATTTTGTAATCAGGAACTTACCGAGTTTAGGGATCCATGATTCCAAGAATGTCTTTCATCTTTTGGATGAATGCACTGATTCCAAGAATGTCTTTCATCTCTTGGATTGATGCGTTGATTCCAAGAATGCTTTCATATTTTGGGTGAATGCATTGATTCCAAGAGATAGTTGCATACCTTTATTGTCATTCCATTCAACTTAAAAGAATCTTATGATCATCTTAGCAAATGGGTTGTATCGGGTATTTAATTGAATGGTTTATACTTTATTCTTTTAATCATATAAAACAGGGATGAAATGAGATCGCAACCGTAGAAGTCTACAATATCAAATCTATTCCCTGGATAAAGGAGTGTAAAAGCTAACTAAAATTAAAAATCATATTCTTAATCAAATAATCTGTAGTTTTGAATGTTAGGAGACAATAAGAAATGTATACTACAGTGGAAATGCATGAAATAGTATTTTTGATTGTTATTGAAATTATGCTAGTTATCTTAAATCAACGAAACTTTATGTCTCATGAATGTGTACTAGGAGATTAGTACTTTCTAATTATGACCTTGTAATTTTGCTTATATAGAAACAACTTGAGTGATCTCTTTATCTTTATTTTTATGTTACGGAAAGATTGTCTTCCGGGACGGGTATCGAATGTGGGTTATTAGGGAAGTAAGTTTCTTTTTCAAACTTGCATGCCGTTATTACGGAGTAACGCTTTGGCCAAAGCTAACAGAATGTTGAAATAGACATGCACCATTGAAACAGATGGACTTTTCCTAGCTATACATTGTATTTTTTTTATTCCTACCACATCCTATTGATGAGATGTTGCATTCATATTAGTGATGCATTTAGATTGATAGACACATACTAGATTCCACCCTACATATGTTTCCAGGTTGCTAGGCTCTTCGAGCAGGGTCAGGCATCCTTCAGTTTGAAGGATACCGGGGAAGCGCAAGCTTCGTGATTGGGCAAAAAAAGCGCCTAATCCATGTTCTTGTCCTTCGACACAACAGATGGCCGGTTGGTCGATGGCAGTCGAGGACTCCTTGATAGATTTATTTGACATTATGACAATTGTACTTCTTATATTCAAAAGATTGTAAGGCTTGTTGCCGTTATTTGACACTTGTAATATTATTTCTTCATACTTTGTAAATGACTTCAGATGTATCTATAAACGTATTGAAATTATGGTTGTATTTTTCGTGTGAACTTGAAAACTTGCTTGGACTCCTATATGTTATCTTAATATATTTCCTTTCGAATGATGTGTAGAAGCTATTTTAGTTTACCGTATTTGATTTTACTTTCAGTAATTCTTGCTTACTCTAGTTTCTTGAGTTGTGAATTTTTAGTACTTTACACTCTTCTAACCCCAACCCTACCATTTCCATGGTTGCATTGCCAATGTTAACTCTAATGTTACTCCTACCTTCATTGCTCCCACCTCCTCCATTGGATTTGTTCCCCACTATGGCTTACCCCATGGGGTAAAAGTACAAAGTTGTGTCACACTTTCAACTGACTTATTAGCACAAGTGAATTTAAGTATTTCTAACTAAAAATCAATTTTGGTCAAACATATGATCTTGTAAGATTCATTCTAGCTAAAGTTAGATATGTCCACAACTTTTCTAACTAAAATTGTGTGCTAAATGTATATGTAGCACCATTATAAGGCCAATTTACCAAAAAAATAAAATTATTTGAAAAACTTGATATTTCAACAACTTCTACTCGTGTAAATAACATTTTTTAAAAAATATAAAAATACCCTTTTGTAGATCTATAAGTTTAGTTTTCAAAAATATATATATTTTAATAGTTTAATTATTATTTATATTTTCCTTTCTATTTTTACTAAAAGTAGGTTATCAACACAAAACATTAGGTCGATTACCATGTCAAGGATAAATAGTAAAACTTATTTAAAAAATTTGAAAAAAATATGATGCACTAGATAAAAGAATCTATATCAAGATGGTATAATTTTTTTTCTATTTTAGATAAATAGTTAATATGAAAGTTGACGTCGAATGGAGACAACTACGTTTTAATACACACACATTTTATTATTTATTTAAAAATATATATTTATCAAAATTGGAAAAACAATATATATCCATGCACTAAAGTTTCAAGTTATAAATACATAAAAAAAATTCAGAAAAATAAAATAAAATTTACTATATAAAGATTGACGTCTCATGTAACTTCATTTTTCAGCATTTTATCAGCAACTAAATTATAGTGTCAATTTATTAAAAACTATATTCAAATAATTTTAAAAAAATTTCAAAAAATACAAACATAAAATATACTAAAAAATAAATATTTTATTAGTTTACATTATTTCAAAATTCAAAACATATGTCACTTTTTAGTAATTCAAGTTTAAAAGCTGGATCAACGTTGGCCGTTTCCTTTATAAAAGTGTGACACAACTTTGTTTTTTTACCTCGTGGTTACACCCCACTCATCATGACCACCACCAGTGTTGTCATTTCTTCTAGCATTCCATTCACATCTAATCCTACTACTTCTATACCCACTATTATTACACCCTTCACTCATATAGCCCATACTCTCTCCATCTCAACCCATAACCAATACTTTATATAATGTGTACAATTCATTCACAACTCTGCCCATACCTCACACAACACAACCTCAACATACCTCCTCTGCCATTTCACATACTCCCTAATACCACTTTTGTTTCCACCACCATAGAGATACACTTGTACAAGAATTGGTTAATCTAAAAAAGGAAATCAAGAATAACAAGAAGGATGCTATCGCATATAATTCTCCACATACACACACCTTTATATTTTGAGATTATTACATACTCATTGCCTATAGGATTTGTAGCTCCTTGGTTCAAGTTATGTAATGGAAAAGAGATCTGAGTGTTTGCATCCAATCTTTTATAGCTCCATTTATGACTTTGTTTATGATGACAAGATCATATCCAAGTTGTTCCCACAAACCCTCAAAGACTATGATACTCATGTTTTTAATCTTTGCCACCAAGTTCCATTAAGTGATTTGATTGTCTTGCCACATCATTCTTTTAGCACTTCCATATGTTTAAGGATCACTATCAATTACCTTACTAGATGCACACAAATAAGTGATGAGTCTATGTAATATCCCCTTTAAGAATAACCTTGAATACTTAACCTAGCACACAATACTTATTCTTTTCCTTATTGCTGACCTTGAACGTAGTCTGCAGATTTACTGTCTTTATCGATTCTTATCTTCTATTGTGGTTGCCTTCATTTGATGCCTTTATCTTCTATTTGGACTTGTTTCCCATTCCTTTTAGTATGTATAATTGTTCTTTTCATTCTGAATTATATTTCAATCAAATGTTATATATTTTATTCTCCTTTAGAGGTTTTGGTATTTACTTTACATATATCTAAATCAGATATGTTCTGCCCACAGTTATGATCTTCTTATCTTTCATATGTTGATCTGTGTATTTCTTGTGTACCTTTCATTCCTCTTTCTTCCTATTCCCCTTGTTGTTCAGCATATATACCTATACTAGAATTATTCTTTTCAACTTAGAATATATATATATATATATATATATATATATATATATATTCTGTTGTACTCTATTCAAATCTTCCTCCTTGCCTCTCTCCTATTTCCATCGCTATCCTCTTATACTCCCGATTCTTCAAAGGTTGCAACTTTAATAGTTGTCGTTCCCAAAATGGGACGTATCTCTTAGTTTGTTGTATATACAGTGTTTCATGCATCATGATCGTTGCAGGCTATTTTTTAAAATTATAAATTGTTGCCTTTATTACGCTGAAGGCGTTCCCTTTGTGAGAGAGTGAGTTGACTTTCCAAATCTACGATCCTCATTCCTGCAGAAGCATGCAAGACGATTACAACTTCCTGAACCATTGGATTTTGCCGATTTTATTTTTCTCTTTTATCATTTTTCGTCTTACTTTCCCGCTTCCCATGTTTAAAACTCCGTGGTTCGTCTGCAGTTTTTTACCAAATCCATTCATCTATAGATGCCACAGAATATGTATTCTAATAGTTCACAAAATATTAAGAAGACCTAACTTGGCAGATCAATGGTTGTCATTATGCGAGAGACGAGCAAGCCAATTTCATCGATGCCTTTTTTGTTTTTGTTTGTCATTTTTTCTTTTTCGTGTCGTAGAGCTGGATGGGTAAAATAGTTTACCGGTGTTGTGACCAGTGCCGACGAGAACTAGATTTCCCTCTCACCATGGCATCACTCCAATTGGTGCTTTTATTAATTGTTCATAAAAATATTAAATGAATTGATATATCAAAATTGTATAGTTTTCATTCGGACAAATTTCCAAATGTGTAAGGTGTAGATTCAATTCACAGAGTCTGTCATGCCATAGAGCTAGGAGTGCAGGCACATCGTTCTATTATAAAGGAATAATATTTAAAACAAATAAAAAAACCAGACTAAAGTTGCACATATTTCCTATCAGAAATAGATATAATTTTTTGCCAGTTTCATTCATGTATTTGGAAAATATTCATTGGGGGAACTCTGCTTTCAGTTTTTTAAGTTTGTCCGGTTTTAACACTTTGGCAGCCTCTCAAACACAAGGAGGATGATTATATTAAGTTAAAAAAATCATTCATTTAAAGGGTGAATCATCATATGAAATGTGGGCCCGCACTATTTTTAAGAAAATAAAGTGATTTATTAAATGTGCTAAGTTTATATAAGATTAAAAGTGAAAAATAGGAAATCAAAGGGGAACTAGGCAACCAAATAAAAATGATGAATTACAAGCTTTCAAATGTCTTAACCTTTGAAATCAAAAAGGTCAAAGCTTTAAAATAAGTTCAAGGGAGAAATATTAAAATAAAGATTCTTGTAAATAAAAGAAAGTCTGCCTATTTGATGAAGTTTGTAATGCCCCGCATGAATACCTTAGAGAACAACACATTTACGCTACACAAAACGGAATAATTTTTTTTTTAAAGAATAAAGTAACAAAGTAATGTTTAACACAGCATTACACATCATTAAACTATCAACTTGTTACTCTAATATATCATGGGAGCATTACTTGACAAATCAAACAACATAAACTGACATACATCATTAACTAACATCAGTAGTTCATTCTGAACGCATACAATATAATTCAATGAATACAAATCACTTACTTCCTACCTAATACAAGTTCTGACGGCTGATACACAAGATACAACCTCATCACACATGAACAATAGCAAGGAGAAAAAACCAATGGATAAAAGCTCTTCCACCCGACCATGTGGAACCCTGAGGTCCACCCCCCGAGCTAGGAGTTAACATAAGGTTCCCACTACAACGTACAGTCAGGTACATAGTAGGCTATAAGAACAAGACAATACATAACTCCAACAACACAAGTCAATATCACAAACAACTTAACAACACTTCCAGAGGCAAGCACATAACGTATGGGGAGAGTACAACTAGGGGTCGCTAGGCTGCAGTAGGGAGGAGTGTCATCACATGGCTTGTCATGGGTTGTCCTGGTAAGCCTTCCTAGGCCCCGGCCCCCATCTTGGGTTGTCCTGGCAGCCTCTCCCGACTCCCGGCCCCCATACAACGCTCATGCGGAATCAACATACCTTTCATGAGGACAAGGTAGTTGATCTTGCCATTCCAGGCCTTCTCATCTCATCTCAAGCCTAAACGAGCACTTGAGCCATGAGTGAGGCATCCACTTATCTGGTTTAGTGTGCTTAACTACCCAATCCCCCCCTAATTCTTTATTTAGGTTATCACTGAGTTATCAAACTCCCACATGGGTTGTCCTGGACGCCACTTTTGGGCTCCGGCCCCCATTGAGAGCCACTCCCCTACTTGCATCCAGAAGACCCTACTCAACAAACATAGCAAACATCATCATGACAATGATGATACATGAACCATGCAAGGCATTAACCATCTTGCATGACAATTATTATGATATGAACTTATATATATACAATAATGCAAGGCATTCACCATCTTGCATATCAACTTAATTACGAGGACATACTCTTAATACATTTTCCATGGCTTCCAATGAAGTAACTCATAAGAAAAATACTTCTTCACGAATACCAATGTCTCCCCATTGTCTAATCCAACACAACATCCCAAACAAATAAATCACAACATTCATGAAGAGCCTTTCTACACATCATGATACATTCAGAATCTTTACATTCTTTCTCAACACCAGAACCAATTTCCTTATACACAACAAAAGGTGACATAGCTTCATTGACACAAGACACTTATCGTCATGTTACATGACGTCAAACCACCTTGGCCTCTGGAATAAATCCTCGACAACTAACGCTTGACCATTCATATACATTCTACAACTATACTTTTGAAATAATGAAAATAATAATAATAATAATAATAATATATCAACTAATTATCTAATTTAATACACTTCGAAATATAAATATCTCAACAATCTAACAATTACCATTCCGATTTATAACTATTTTTAAACCCTAATTCAACACAAAATACATATTTAAACATTTATCTACTCAATTGAATGGTAAAAGAATTGCAATCAGATTATTAATACTTCTAATAATAATAATAATTACTATAGATCAAAGAATGGTAAATAATTTCATAATTATTTTCTGTAGTAAAGTAGGAAGTTTTATTAAATAACAAATCTATATTTTTATTTTATTTTATTTTTTTATAAACGTTTTACCCAAGCTATCTAATAGAAAGTGAATAATAATCCATAAAGATTTACATTACACTCATCACTATGGCTCTCTACTTAAATATTACTGAAGGAGATTTGAAAATATTAAAGCCTTATCAATCACAATTAGAATTATTACTTGTTTCCTAGATTCAAGTAATAACATTTATATCATTATCTAGAATATACTCCTTTAGTAAACCTAAGCCTCATAGCTAAATGAAATGATCTAAATCACCTTAGGGCAAAACCATTAACCCTAAACTAAATTTTGATGAGTAAAAGTTACTCTAATGACGAAATGTTTTGAAGTTACACCAAAATAAATTAGCATTGCTGGAGAGAGAACCCCTACGAGTTTAATAACTGGCAGGTTGAGGTGTATGGCATAACTAAACAACAAGAAAGATAAGCAACATAATAAATAACAAGAGTATATGCTAATACAACATTCAATCATGAATCTAAGGAAGATTCAATACAATTAATTGACAGATATTATTGCATTTTCAAAGCAATATATATGAGACCTACTTCCAACTATCCTGTTATAAATATAAAGTATATACGATTCTAACCCCTATCTAAATCTAAAACAACTTAAATGATATCAACCACTGCTATGCTTCTATAAAAGTTGTGTATTACAGTATGCTCAAAGCTTCGGATCGAATCATGAGATTTATATATAGTCTAAGTTTTGATTATGTAAAGATACCATCTAAATACGTATGCTATGAAATTAATAAGAATATGCTGCAGGTTGAGTGAATGAGGATCGTACCTAAATCAATCACATCTAAAATCCATGTCACCTACAGTTTACCGTCATGTGTGCATAGTTGAACTGCTACGCTGGCCCTTCTTAAGGATGCCCTAAACTTTATCACTGAGATACCTGTTAAATCTGTGCTGGTTGTATGGATGTGTTCTGGATACTTTGGAGCAGATATAAGGGCAACAGTCTCCATATGCCCAAGTCTACATCATAGCCAAGCATATAAATGTAAAGCATCTTCCAAACATATTTTTTCTTCTCGTAAGGTGATAAACCCCGTTCATTTTTAAACTTCGTCCGGATATTTCCCAGCTCTTTATCGACTCTTTGGCGCTCCTGTTCTTTGTTCTGACAATTTCTCACGTCGCTTATAAACACCGAAAGCCCTCGCATTCCAGACAGAGCCATTGTTTAAGATCCAATCCAACGCAAACACAGATCAAATAAATTTTCTTCAACGATTTTCGTGACTTCAGCTCAGATTCAGATAGACATTAAATATGTTCTTCACGCGAATTTCTATGCCCTAGCCGACTGCATTTGAGTCAATTTATTCGGCCTCTGCTCAGATTACACAGTACCAAACGGCGAGGAGTAAAAAAAACATAGATTTTTAACACATATATCAAGATTCAATTCCTTTACTTTTTATGTTGTTTGTTTACCGTTGGCCGCGTCCAAGAACATTTCTAACAGGGAAAGATCTAAATTCAATGGGAAAAAGAATGTCTCATGGAGGAGAGAAGATTTGACTAAGAATCATCAATTTATAATAAATTGGTCTGTCCAACATCACTTTACCTAAAACCATACAAATATGTTTATTTCCTTTGACTTACGACTGCACCTGACTCTGCATATGCTTGCTTCTGCTCGCCTACATGAATCACCACGCAGCCCTTGGGGATTCGAACCTGGGACCTCGACACCTTCGACCTCAGGCGGCGACTTAGGTGCCAAATTTGTTTACAAGAGAGGCTGAAGGGGGACCCGAGCACATGCTCCACACGGGAACTTTTTCCTTTATTATCTTAGAACCCTTTAAAAATGGATCTCGTTAAAGTGGGAGAAAAACTTCTAAATTCTGCCAGATCTTACGATATATTGGCGCCTACAATGGATCGCCCTGAGGTATATTACCTATTCAGTTCAAGCTTTGGTTAAACGGAATGGCCTTCAAAAAAAATTCCAAATTTTAATATTTTCCCGTGGCACTGTAACACAATTTACCTTCTGCATCACTATTCTAGCAAGGTATTCATGGCAAACATTTGTTCTGTAAACTTATGAGATCTTCTGCATAAATAAAACCTTGTTTTAACCCGTATAACATTTCCTATTATTATTTACTATTAATTAACAAAAGGTTTAGTATATACAGATTTAGAACTACATGCATAATTACTCGATCATACACGGACACAATAGCAAGAAGTTGGATGTGGACATAGATTTATCTGATTTGGTAAGTGTAAGGTAAATGAGTTTGGCAGTATACACTAAATGAACACAGTGATTTCAGAATACTCACAAGCTCAACAATCAAAGCATGAATACGACATTCAGTTTTAATTTATTTTCAAAGATAAAACTCTTAAAGAGAATGGAACCTGATTTCTGATTAATTGACTGGCTGCGGGTTGGTGTTGCTGTCCGATTGCAGCTTGCAGCTCTAGTCTCCCAAAATCTTCTGATTTCGGCCCACAGCTCCTCCCCACTTGTAACCCCATCTACCTCTCCCCTCCTTTCTCTCCTTCTCTCTGCTTATTTTATAGTATTCCCTACCTTGATTGTTTGTACTCCACCATTAGGGAATAAACACACGATCCAATGCAGATCGAAAATACTGCTTACTTTCATTTAATATTTAATAACATTACAATATAACCCCCTATTCTTTTATTTACTCAAGGATAACTTTCATTTAATATAATACAACTTATAATTTTTACTTTATTTAATTTAGTATTTCATACAGATATTTAATATACAACAACTCATAAATATATATAAATTACTTTATAACTAATGTATCTCCTTTATTATTTATTTTTATTTATTAATTGTTTAATATATATTTGTTATATAACAACCAATGATTATTTATAAATCTATTTAATAAACATTAATCAAATTTATCTATTTATATACCACAATTAACTAATCATAAATCATGTAATTACTCGACCATCAAGCATGTAGAGAAAGCAAGACGACAACCCAAAGAACAAACGAAACTGAGAGCAATGACTAGCCGCAAAACTGAAGACTTATCCTCTACAAGGACGACGGATGACTGGGGAACGTTATGCTAACTCCGATCAACAATTCCATTGGCTAGGGCACGCCTAGTTCAGGTGGAGTCGATGCCCGGTACCTGCATCCTGCAGCAAACCTCAAAGTTAAACATATTCAAACATGAAGTCATGCACACAGTAAACAGAAATCGTAGCGTGGCAGGGTACTCAGACACGAGTAATGCGACACTGTTCTGTTCACATACATCCACAATTAAGTGTTCAGTTGTCTGCCAGAACATAGAATAATTAATTCAATATGATCTAATCTAACAATTATTGTTAAAACATCATAACCCTGATTAAATATCACATTAACTCAGAAATAACATTAATCCATTATATCAAGTATGCCCATCAAACTATGAAACATGAAATATCAATAATCCAATATCATCAATCCTCATCATAGCAACAGGTCCATGAACAACTCAACGTAATAACAAAGAATCCATGTCATGATATCTAATCCTACTAGAAGAACCATCAGTCCAATAGAAGGCAAGGTGAGGGGCACTACAAAGTTGCCTTAAAACAAAGCAAATTCCAACATGGTCCTTCAAAAAATTTCCCCACCAAAACTCATAAATTTATGTTAGAAACATTAAGAGATATCATTCTCTTATGAAAAATAAGTCTAAATTCTTTTTGAACTTAAAGATATCTTAAAGACATTAATCCAAAATATAATTTATTATTTATAAAGTATATTAAATTTATGATATAAATTATTTTCAATTACTATATATAATTATTTCAACAATATAATTTATTATTATATTCATAAAGTATATTACTTATTATTATATTTTAGTACATAAATATTTACTATTTTATTTATTTATTAAAGTATTACTTATTAGTATTTTTTTATTTAAATAAAAAAGAACCTACTCACTATTTTTATTATTCTATATTTTTCCTCTCTTTTTATTTTGAATTTTTTGAAAAGTACATTAAATATTATATATTTCTATGTAATTTTCAATATTTTATTTATAAAATACATAAAATCTACTTATATTATATACTAAAAATGTATTTAAAATATCTAAAATTTTAGATAATTATTTTATTTATGCTTGATCCTAAAGTTTTATTTACTATTTTATTTAATAACTATATATTTAAATGAATACTATTTTTTTTTTAATCTTGAAAACAATAGATTTAAAATAAATTATGAATGTTTAAATGAAAATAAATTATTTATTTATTATATATTTTACATAAGAACTATTTTAATATTAAATGGCATCACTAATATTATGTTTATTATTAAATATTAATGTTTTGACGTGTAAATGACTATCAAATTTAAGGTAAGAGGTAAGAATTTTATGTACATGGTTAGGTCATGAGACTCCTTATGGCAACTATAGAACACCTCACATCATAATAAAGTAAAATATTTAAGACTCTCATTACCCTAAAATCATTTGAGGTTCACAAAGCAAAGAAGGAAATGGAAAAGTAAAAGTGGGGTTGACATGGCATTCATACACATGCAAGACGATTGAAGGCATTGCGTTCGTCCATTACATAAACATTCATCGCTTGTTCATTGGTTTATGAAAAAAGAGAGAATAGCCTTTTATGAAATTGCAGATGTCGTTTTGGCACCGACTCTGGTCGCTGCAGCAGGAGACACCACCTGCACTACTTTCACGTAATGGAAATGGAGAAAAAAACATCAAATTTCTTTATGAAATTTGCTTCGCAAGCTACATATCTTGTAAACGCTGCTACAAATTTGACGGGTTCTCCTTTAATGGTAGTACGGTAGGGTATAAAGTTTTAATAGTTGTTAGACACATCAACTACAGGGAAATATCATGGCGGGAGAACTTATGTCAATTGACGGGAAATTGGTGACCTTTACTTTGCATTTTATAATGTACATCTATGACATGAAGAACAAACTAATAATCTCTTGTATATATTTATCTATTATTATTTTTTCTTCTTGTTTTAAAAAATTTATAATTAATTTAAATAAATAAAATTTAATTTGTTTTAACTTTTTGTTTTGATTGAGTTTATTTATTTTAAATATAATATGAAAAAATATTATATGGAAGAATAATGAAAAGTGGTGTTTGAAAAGTGTATTCAAGTCTATTTATTGATATTGGTGGCATTGTTTATGTAGTGAAAATTTCAGTCATTTTTATATGATATTGGTGGCATTGTCTATGTAGTGAAAGTTTCAGTCATAATAGACAATAATAAATAGAATTTGTAAATTAATATATATGGGTAAGTGCAAGAAGATGGGGGGCCAAAAAGGGGTCTTAAGTGGCCAATTTTTTTCTAAAATCAGGAAATGTTGGCTTTGGATAAGAAACTGAACATAGTTACACTCAAAATTTAGAGATGCAACCAAAACAATGTTGGTAGTGCTCCGAGTCTACTTTTTAAACTACTAATTTTTTTTTTTAAATGGTATAGATTAAGGGGTTCAAAAGAGGGAGCCACAGAAATTGGTGTTGTTTCTGTCAAAAAAACATAATATAGCATGTTTTGTGGCTCCCTCAAAAGGTTAATTTTTTTTTGGTATTTTTAAAATTGCTTCAGTGAGAAATTAGCTAACAGCATGTAGTTTATGTCCAATTTTTTTGATAATTTTTTGATGAATATTTGATTTTTTACTAATTTTTAAAGTGGACACATCCTAAAAATAAAATTTTGGTCGTGCTACCCCTATAAATTTTGAAAACTAATTGAAAAATATTTTTTCTTTTTTTTTAATATGTGTAGAATGGAGTCTAGTTTCTAAATATGTAATTTTTTTGAAATTTCAATGAATGGTTAATTTACAATGAAAAAAAGACCAAATAGTGGTTTTTGCCCAAAACTAGACACACAAACAAAAAAAATTAAAGATGAAAGGCTTACCATTGTCAAAATGTGAAAAAAATTACATCGTTAAATAGCTAAGAGAAAGCCTAACATTACCCAGGTGTTGGATTTGTTTGACCTTGAAACACGTGCAAATATGAGGGTTAGCACGAATAAAATTATGTGAAATCTTGAAGAATCTGCAAAAACACGTCTGTGGATGTTGAAAAGGCACTCTAAGCCTTTGGGCTAGAAATCCAAAGCAAATCCCAAGCCCAAGGCTTGGGATTCCCAAAGCACAATATAACTTGAGCGTGTTATGTTGTGCTTTTTGCTTTATTGAATGTTTGTCGATGTTTTCCCAGTTCGACATAACGCGAGTGCATTATAATGCGCTCGCGTTATGTCTTCCTTTGAATGAGATATATTCAAATTTCATAAGTATGTTTCATGGATGTTTATATATATTCTTGTAGGTATGTATGCATGTACATGTATGCATGCTTGTATGTATGTACATGTATGCATCTTTGTATGTATGTATGTTTGTATGTATGCATGTATGTATGTAAGTGTTTTGGGTTTAGTGTATATAAGGACCTAAGCCTGTATAGTTTTGAGGGTTGAGGGTTGAGGGATTAGGGCTTAAGTAATAGGTAGAGGGTTGAGGGTTGAGGGTTACAGTTGAGGGTTAATATTTAGGTTGTTGAGTGTATAAGATTAAGTGTGTAAGGCGCGGGGATTAGGGTTTAGGGTTTACAATATGGATTGAGGGTATATAAGGCATAGGGTGTTTTGGGTTGAGCGAACGTATGGTTTAGGTTTAATTTAAGTATAGGGTTGAGGCACAATATTCGAGGTTTAGCATATAAGGGTGAGGTTATATGGTCTAGGGATGAGGGTTTGAGGGTGTAGGCTTCAGGTTTAAGGTATAGGGTTGATGATTGAGGTATTAGGGCTTAAGTATATTGTTGAGGGTATAGGGTTGAGGGTTTAGGGATAGGTTTTAGGGTTTAAGGTTTAAGGGTTAAGGGTTGAGGGATAGGGTTTAAGGTTTAGGGGTAAGGGATTAGGGTTTAAGGTATAGTGTCTTGGGTTGAGGGTTTAGGAATAGGGATAGCATTTAGGGTTTAGGGACGAGGAATTAGAGTCGAGGGTTGAGGGTTGAGAGATTAAGGTTTAAGGTATAACTTGCTGAGGGTTGAGAGATTAAGGTTTAAAGTATAACTTGCTGAGGGTTGTGTGTTTAAGGATAGGATTCAGGGTTTAGGGTTAAGGGATTAGGTTTTAGAGTTGAGGGATTAGGGTTTAAGGAATAGTGTTGAGGGTTGAGGGTTTAGGGATAGGGTTTAGGGTTGAGGGTTTAGGGATAGGGTTTAGGGTTTAAGGAATATTGTTGAGGGTTGAGGGATTAGGGTTTAGGGTTGATGAATTAGGGTTTAGGGTCGACAAATTAGGGTTTAATGTTGAGAGTTGAGGGTGTAGGGTTTAGGGATAGGGTTGATGGTCAAGGGATTAGGGTTAAAGTAGAGTGTTGAGGGTAGAGGGATTAGGGATAGGGTTTAGGGTTGAAGGTTTAACGATTGAGGGTTGAGGCTTTAGGGCTGAGGGTTAAGGGATTGGGGTTTAAAATATAGTACTGAGCGTCGAGAGTTTATGGATAGGTTTTAGGGTTTAAGTTTTAAGGGTTAAGGGTTGAGGGATAGGGTTTAGGGTTTAGGAATAAGGGATTAATGTTTAAGGTATAGTGTCGAGGGTTGAGGGTTGAGGGATTAGGGTTGAGGGATTACGGTTTAAGGTATAGTGTTGAGGGTTTATTGATAGTGTTTAGGGTTGAGGGTTGAGGGATTAGGTTTTAGGGTTGATGGATTAGGGTTTAAGGTATAGTGTTGAGGGTTGAGGGATAGGGTTTAGGGTTGACGAATTAGGGTTTAGGGTTGATGGATTAGCGTATAATGTCAAGGTTAGGGTTAGAGTGTCGAGAGTAGATGGATTAGGAATAGGGTTTAGGGTTGAAGGTTTAAGGATTGAGGGTTGAGGCTTTAGGGATGAGGGTTTAAGGCTTAAGATATAGTGTTGAGTGTTGAGGGTGTAGGGATAGAGTTTAAGTTTTAAGGGTTGAGGGTTGAGGGATAGGGATTAGGGTTTAATGTATAGTGTTGAGGGTTGATGGTTTAGGGATAGGATTTAGGTTTGAGGGATTAGAGTTTAGGGTTGATGAATTAGGGTTTAATGTTGAGAGTTGAGGGTTGAGGGTTGAGGGATAGGGTTGATGGTCAAGGGATTAGGGTTAAAGTAGAGTGTCAAGGGTAGAGGGATTAGGGACAGGGTTTAGGGTTGAAGGTTTAAGGATTTAGGGTTGAGGCTTTAGGGATGAGGGTTAAGGGATTAGGATTTAAGATATAGTGTCGAGTGTCGAGGGTGTAGGGATAGGTTTTAGGGTTCAAGTTTTAAGGGTTAAGGGTTGAGGGATAGTATCGAGCCCGTTGAGGGTTTAGGAATAGGCATAGTGTTTAGGGTTTAGGGATGAGGGATTAGGGTTGAGAGTTGATGGATTAGGGTTGAGGGTTGACGGATTAGGGCTTAGGGATAGGGTTTAGGGTTGAGGGATTAGAGTTAAGGGTTGAGAGATTAGGGTTTGACATTGAGTGTTAAGGATTGAGATTTTAGGGTTAAGGGTTTAGGGATACGGTTGAGGGTCGAGGGATCAGAGTTAAGGGTTGAGGGATTAGGGTTTGACATTGAGGGTTGAGTACATTAAGGTTTGAGGGTTGAGGGTTTCGGGACAAGGTTGAGGGTCGAGTGATTAGGGTTAAACTAGAGTGTCAAGGGTATAATGATTAGGGATAGGGTTGGAGGGTTTAGGGATAAGGGATTAGGGTTTAAGGTATAGTATCGAGCCCATTGAGGGTTTAGGAATAGGGATAGTGTTTAGGGTTTAGGGATGAGGGATTAGAGTTGAGGGTTGAGGGATTAGGGTTGAGGGTTGAGGGATTAGGGTTCAGGGATAGGGTTTAGGGTTGAGGGATTAGAGTGAAGAGTTGAGGGATTAGGATTTGATGTTGAGGATTGAGGGTTGAGGCTTTAGGGTTTAGGGATAGGGTTGAGGGTTGAGGGATTAGAGTTAAGGGTTGAGGGATTAGGGTTTGACATTAAGGGTTGAGGGTTGAGGGTTGAGGTTTGAGGGTCAAGGGTTTAGGGACAGGGTTAAGGGTTGAGTGATTAGGGTTAAAGTAGAGTGTCGAGGGTATAAGGATTAGGGATAGGGTTGGAGGGTTTAGGGATAAGGGATTAGGGTTTAAGGTATAGTATCGAGCCCATTGAGGGTTTAGGAATAGGGATAATGTTTAGGGTTTAGGGTTGAGGGATTAGAGTTAAGGGTTGAGGGATTAGGGTTTGATGTTGAGTGTTGAGGGTTGAGGTTTTAGGGTTGAGGGTTTAGGGATAGGGTTGAGGGTCAAGGGATCAGAGTTAAGGGTTGGGGGATTACGGTTTGACGTTGAGGGTTGAGTACATTGAGGTTCGATGGTTGAGGGTTTTGGGATAGGGTTGAGGGTCGAGGGATTATGGTTAAAGTAGAGTGTCGAGGGTATAAGGATTAGGGATAAGGTTGGAGGGTTTAGGGATAAGGGATTAGGGTTTAAGGTATAGTATTGAACCTGTTGAGGGTTTAGGAATAGGGATAGCGTTTAGGGTTTAGGGACGAGGGATTAGTGTTGAGGGTTGAGGGATTAGGGTTTAGGGTTGAGGGATTAGGGTTTAGGGATAAGGTTCAGGGTTGAGGGATTAGGGATTAGGGTTTAAGGTATAGTGTTGAGGGTTTAGGGATAGGGTTTAGGGTTGAGGTATTAGAGTGAAGGGTTGAGGGATTAGGATTTGACGTTGAGGGTTGAGGGTTGAGGGTTGAGGCTTTAGGGTTTAGGGTTTAGGGTTTAGGGATAGGGTTGAGGGTCGACGGATTAGAGTTAAGGGTTGAGGGATTATGGTTTGACGTTGAGTGTTGAGGGTTGATGTTTTAGGGTTGAGGGTTTAGGGATAAGGTTGAGGGTCGAGGGATCAAAGTTAAGGGTTGAGGGATTAGGGTTTGACGTTGAGGGTTGAGTACATTAAGGTTCAAGGGTTGAGGGTTTAGGAATAGGGATAGCGTTTAGGGTTTAGGGAGGAGGGATTAGAGTTGAGGGTTGAGGGATTAGGGTTGAGGGTTGAGGGATTAGGGTTTAGGGATAAGGTTTAGGGTTGAGGTAGACAAGGAGCGACTGAGAGACATAGAGAGGGGAGAGGTAGAGAGGTGAGGAGGAGAGATAAGTGAGATATAGAACATGAGCTAATGGAACTAGAGGTGAGATATTGTAAAGGTTCTATCGAAGGTGAGATAGGCAAAAATATTTATGAATCAATCTATAGTAGGATAAAACGTGAGTGCGTTATAACGTGCTTGCGTTTTGAGCGCGTTATAACGCGCTTGCGTTTTGAGCGCGTTATAACGCGCTTGCATTTTGTCCTGCTATAGAAATGGTAAAAAAGTGTTCACCCCCATGATCCATGCCACATGCTCTGTTTTCATGCTGATTACGCGCGTGCTCCGACAAAAAATAAGTGCTTTCATGCTGTTGGGAAGTTCACATGCACATTTTACACATTCGACCACCTTTGCATGATCTTTCCACCACCTTTTATGCTTTGCCAACTTGAGAAGGAGGAAATAACACAGTTTTCACATCAAGTTTGATATATATCTATTCAAGTTTCAATTTTTGTGGTGTTGCAATGTTAATTGTGATTCAATTTTAGGAATTTAACATTATAGATTGGTTAATAGTATTGTTGTTAGTAATTATATTTGAGTGCTATTCAATTTAACATTGAAAAGGAAGCAAGTGGTGAAAAACTCAAATTGTTGAGGAGTTTGATGCAAGAAGAAAAAAACACTACATAATTGGGTACTCTTTCCATTCGAATCTTAATTTTTTAGGTATGTCAAGTCTTTACATGCACATTCTTTACATTTTCCTTAATTCTATTTGAATTACTTTATCATGCTTTATCATACATGTTTAAAATAGACACATTCCCAATCAAGAAAGCAGCCTACAATCTCACATGATGCCATGTATATTTTCTACACTTGGGCTCTTTAATAATTATGTGTAATAAATAGACCTTAACATACCACGATGTCAAACTATACAAGAATAAATTCTTACAACATAATAAAAATACAATCCCACTATTATCTTGTCATATTAACAAGTTAAAATACAAATGAATAGGTGCCAAGATCATACAAGTATGCACATGACATGATGATTTGTATGCACATATCTTGGGCTAGGACATTCCTTATGCACCTATTCATGATGATTTGTACATGCACATGACACAACAATTGTTGTCTATTCCTTCACAAGCCACCCAAATCCTAATATCCCTAGTACCAACAAAACACCTTCTCAATTCCAAATCCTAGTAGCCCTAGTAACAACAAACATGTCAAATTGGGTCTGCTTCAACCTTTTCAAGCATGAAGTCCCATGTACTCTTTTCATGGCTGCAATAATTTGCTTTGTATGCTTTGTACTTATTTTGGTTGACTGACATTTACTCTTTTACATGATGATTGTATGTACATTTACTATGAAGGGTTGAATGACATATATTTTAGTTATTTGTATGGATTCATTTCTTAGGAACTAATATTGGTCTCTTTATCATGCTACAGACAAATTGTCTATCATGCCGAGGAAACGATCAAGAATTAAACCAACACAGGAAGAGATAGAAGCTAAGAATGCAAAGAAAGCAGTGGCTATGAGAGAACTTCGTGAGAAGAGGAAATTGGACATGATAAATGAAGACATGCCAATTGAAGAGGAACCACAACCATCACAAAGAGATATGGTATTGGCGGCACAAAGAGAACGAATGCAAAAACTTCATGCAAGTCAACATGTAGGGACACCATCTACCACATCTCAAGTTGAGAGTACATCATCACTCACATGTGATGAAGGAGGTACGCCATCATTCCCACCTCAACCTCAAGGTATGTCATCTATTCCATCTTCGATCAAAGGTATGCCATCTAGCCCATCTCATTTAAATATTGATGAAATTCCTAATGTTGACATGAATTTACCTAACTTAACACCACCTAGAATTTTGTATAGAAAGCTAAAGTATTTGATTGATATTGATGAGAATATTTTGCATCCAATGGAAGGTAAGATTCTAAAACGCACTTGTAGAAGATATGCTCATAAGATTTGGAGATTGTTCTTTGAAAAGTTAAATGAGACTGCAAGATGTCAACTATTCGTTGAAATGATGTGAAGTATAAAGTATAGGTCCATCATGAAGATTCTTGGGTTGAGAACATCAGAGGCTTCAAGTGAAAAATCTATTGTCAAGAATCTAATGAGTGCATATGAGAGTGTGGGTAACATTTCACGCACAAAAGATAGTAATGCAACATGACGTGTGATTACATCAACTATAGTAAGCAGTCAAACAAGGAAAGCTCATCTCATTAGAAAGACGAGTCAAGAATTGAGAATTAATAGGAAAACTTTATCAAGAGCAATTGGAAGACGCCAAAGAATTAAGGACACTAATGCCAATGAATTATGGGCATTCTCGAGGAGACTACCACGAAAAGATAAACTAATTGTTGAAGCATTGAGATCAGTAATTGAAGACTTTTGGAAGAATTACACATGGGTATCTCCGAGTTAAAGGGATGTGGTAAGAGGGAGAATCGGTAGTTGGAACCGTGAGCCACATCCAAAGCATTTTTTGGATGAGACTCAAACATAGTTTTATGGTAAATTTCTAGAGAAGTATCCTCAAATTACAATTTGTCAAAGATATTTTGAAATGCTAAAACCTTTCTATGTCAAGATAAATCACACACGCACTACTTGTTGTAGATTACATATTGAATTTTCTAATCATTTTGATGTTTATAGATCTATATGTCTAGATATGCATACTAACAATGTTTTGCAGGATTGTGCCATACGTGCCCCACCAACATCTTCAAGAGACTTCATATCAAGAATTTTATGTGAAAGAGAGGAAGGTCAAATATTCTACAAGAAATTATGCTTGGATGGCACATGTCATCGTTGCGGTGGCTTGCAACATTTGCCAATATGTGAATATATAGAAAAAACACATGCGGTTGGAAACGAACTAGTAGAGTTTGGCAAGTATAAAAGAGTGGCATACAATACAAAAGATGGTAAAGAAGCAAAGAGGTGGGAATTGGTTATTGAAAAGATTCCAGTGTATCAGTTTATGCCTATATTTCGTGACAGCATAGTGTATGAGTATGCAAGACATGCCCATAGAGCTCGATGGTTGGACTTATAATTCAAGTTATGCAAGGACACATTTTTGGTTGGTAGCATTCTTTCAGTCGTCGACTTTGCAGAGAACTACAGTCTATAGCCACAGTGTGAGGTGCAATCACAATATTACAACTCCACACAGGTTTCTATATTTGTGCACATTGCATTCATTCATGCAAATGATAGTACAGAAGATGATAGAATTATCATAAGGGAGTATAATTTCTATATTAGTGATGATTGCACGCATTCTACAGAGTTCGTACAAGGTTGCTTTCAGGTGTTCTACAATGATTTGGCTAAAAGGGGCATATCGTTCAGTCAGCATATCATATGGTCAGATAACTGTGTCACAATTCAAGAACTCGCAAAATTTCTATTGGCTAAGTAGGATGCATAATTTTATAGGTATTCAACATATGTGGTACTTTTGTGAGGCTAGGCATGGAAAGGGGGAGCATAATGGTGCAGGAGCATGTATCAAAAGAGCCATAGCATGAGAAGAGTTAAAGTATAAAGACAATGCAAAGTTGACAGATGCAAAATCAATTGTCGAGTGGTGTAATGCTTCCATGGGTCCAGGTAATGAAGGTATGTCTTTAGTTCGTAGATTTTTTTGGTTGATAGATGATACTAACATTAGACCATATGAGGACTGCTCTACACTGACAGGATCAAGTGAGATGCACTCTTTCAAAAGCTCAATTGCAGGTTCATGGAGTATCCATACGCGAAAGATGTCATGCTTTTGTTCTTTCTATACAATTCAAGCCTAGGATGAGTGCGAGTCAAAGGAGTGGGCTGACAAATGGCAGTTAAGTTATCTTAGCCCACTTGACACATATCAACCCCCAACGACACTGAAACTAATACAGATGGAATCATCAATTGACTTTGACCACATATCAGATCTAGTTCAACTAGGTAATATATCTATTTGCATAGTTTTTGAAATTCCTAATTTCATCTTACTTTGTAGTGTTTTGTAATGTTGACTAATTTCATCTAATTTGCTACACATATCAATGTAGGGCACGTATATGCAGTTATTACAGATGAAGATAATGAAGAGGGAACAGATTAGTACTTATGTCATTGTGTTGAGGCCAAAAAGAAATTGGAGGCCCCAGTTACAGATGGAGAAAACATTGAATACCCTATAGGCTTAGTGGTTATTACTAGAACATGGCTTAGAAGGTACCCACATAAGAGTGTTAATGTTTGGTTGTTTTAGGACTTTGACATGCATCAAAAGATTCTTCATTACTTGAACCTTATCGTGGCATCCAATATTCATTTGATATAGTATCGGGGTAGACCTTTGAACAAAATCTTGTGGAAGGTGCGTGAGTCTGACCATGAAGCAATACTTGACACAATAAAGAGTAGAGCAGACCAGGATGGTTCATTGGATTAATTTGTAAGTATTCAAATTGATTTTGTAAAGTCATGTTACATTGATTTGTAAGTATGCACATTAATTTGTAGGGTTTGCCTTTTTTTATTTTCTACTGTATTTTTACACATATACATATTTTTACATCATCATGTTATGCTTCATGGGGTTAGACCTAAGTGATGGATGAAGTTGATCTTGAGAATAATGTATAAAATATAGGTGTCTCTAGGTGTCTTGGTTTCTAACTAGATAATAGGTGTCTCTAATTGTGTCCTAGGTATATACGATATGTCAACTAGGTAGATAGAGACTAGAAAATAGGTGTCTTAGGTGTCCTGCATCTTAGGAAAACATTATCGACTTCAGTTGCACTAATGGTGCAGGGGCACCTAAGTTGTCATGCCTCCAAGAGTGGTCAAAAAATAAAATTTTGTTTTGATTGAGTCAATTGTATGTAATAAGGTCTTCTAAGACCATTTCATTTGTTTTTAAGTCACTTTGAGTCATTTGGGGTTAGCTTGAGTTTTTGAGTCCTGTTGCAAAAAAGTGTTAATGTTGTCAAGTTGCACAAAGCAACTTTTGCATTTTTGGTGTCTTTCTCCTGATGCGACCAAACTGACAGTTCCAACGCATCCGGATGGGTACGTTTAGGATAGGCATGGTTCTATTTTTCACCCAAATATGTCGAAACAATCTGAGCTACATTGTACCGACAATATCCCTGAAGAGTCCAAGTGTAAAAAGGCAGCAATCTTTGACGAGATGTTACTCAAAAATTGTGTCACTTAGAAACATTCTGTCTAAGGCAACACGATCACATAGAGTGCCTCTACAATAACCTCTCTCAGTTTTTTATATCTCTAAGGCATTTTTCTGTGGTGAAAGGTTTTCTGCTGCCCCAAAAATTGTCAGAAGGAGGTAGTGTAAAGTTGCAAAGGGGTGTAACTTTTGTCCTGCTCCTGATGCGACCAAACTGACTGTTCCAATGCATCTAGATGGGTACATTAATTCTAGGCATGGTCCTATTTTTCACCCAAACATGTCGAAACAATCCGAGCTACATTGTACCAACGATATCCCTAAAGAGTCCAAAGTGCAAAAAGGCAACAATCTTTGACAAGATGTTACTCAAAAATCATATCACTTAGAAACATTCCGTCTAAGGCAACGCGATCATGTAGAGTGGCTCTACAATAACCTCTCTTAATTTTTTATATCTCTAAGGCATTTGCCCGTGGTGAAAGGTTTTCTGCTGCCCCAAAAATCATCAGGAGGTAGTGTAAAATTGCAAAGGGGTGTAACTTTCGTCTTGATCCTGATGAGACCAAACTGACTATTCCAACGCATCTGGATGGGTACATTTATGCTATGCATGGTCTTTTTTTTCACCCAAACATGTCGAAATAGTCTGAGCTACATTGTACCGACGATATCCTTAAAGAGTTTAAAGTGCAAAAAAGTAGCAATCTTTGATGAGATGTTACTCAAAAACTGTGTCACCTAGAAATATTCTGTCTAAAGAAACACGATCATGTAGAGTGCCTCTACAATAACTTCTCTCAGTTTTTTATATCTATGAGGCATTTGCCCATGGTGAAAGGTTTTCTGCTGCCCCAAAAATCGTCAAGAGGCAGTGTAAAGTTGTAAAGGGGTGTAACTTTCATCCTGCTCTTGATGTGACCAAATTGACTATTCCAATGTGTCTAGATGGGTACATTTACATTAGGCATGGTCCTATTTTTCACCCAAACATGTTGAAACAGTCCAAGCTACATTGTACCGATGATATCCCTGAAGAGTCCAAAGTGCAAAAAGGCAGCAATCTTTGATGAGGTGTTACTTGAAAACTATCACTTAGAAACATTCCATCTAAGGCAACACGATCATGTAGGGTTCCTCTATAATAACCTCTCTTAGTTTTTTATATCTTTGAGGCGTTTACCCATGGTGAAAGGTTTTCTGTTGCCCCAAAAATCGTCAAAAGGAGGTAGTGTAAAGTTGCAAAGGGGTGTAACTTTCGTCCTACTCCTGATACGACCAAACTGACTATTCCAATGTGTCTAGATGGGTACATTTACACTAGGCATGGTCATGTTTTTCACCCAAACATGCCGAAACAGTCTGAGCTACATTGTACCGACGATATCCCTGAAGAGTCCGAAGTGCAAAAAGGTAGCAATCTTTGACGAGCTGTTACTCAGAAACCGTGTCACTTAGATACATTCCATCTAAGCAAAAGTGATCATGTAAGGTCCCTCTACAATAATCTCTCTTAGTTTTTTGTATCTCTAAGACATTTGCCTGTGGTGAAAGGTTTTCTGTTGCCCCAAAAATTGTCAGAAGGAGGTAGTGTAAAGTTGCAAAGGGGTGTAATTTTTGTTCTTCTCCTCATGTGGCCAAAATGATAGTTCCAATGCGTCTAGATGGGTATGTTTAGGCTAGGCATGGTCCTATTCTTCACCCAAACATGCCGAAACAGTTTGAGCTACATTGTACCACAATATCCCTAAAAAGTCCAAAGTGCAAAAAGGTAGCAATCTTTGACGAGCTGTTATTCAGAAACCGTGTCACTTAGATACATTTCGTCTAAGGAAAAATAATCATGTAGGGTCCCTCTACAATAACCTCTCTCAATTTTTTATATCTCTAAGGCGTTTGCCCGTGGTGAAAGGTTTTCTGCTGCCCCAAAAATCATCAAAAGGAGGCAGTGTAAAGTTGCAAAGGGGTGTAACTTTTATTCTTCTCCTCGTGTGGCCAAAATGACAGTTCCAATGCATCTAAACGGGTATGTTTAGGCTAGGCATGGTCCTGTTTTGCACCCAAACATGCCAAAACAGTCCGAGCTACATTGTACCGGCAATATCCCTAAAGAGTCCAAAGTGCAAAAAGGTAGCAATCTTTGATGAGTTGTCACTCAAAAACTATCACTTAGATACATTCTATCTAAGGCAACGCGATCACATAGGGTCCCTCTACAATAACCTCTCTCAGATTTTTATATCTCTAAGGCGTTTGCCCGTGGTGAAAGTTTTTCTGCTGCCCCAAAAATCGTCAAAAGGAGGCAGTGTAAAGTTGCAAAGGGGTGTAACTTTTGTTCTTCTCCTCATGCAGCCAAACCGATAATTCCAACGCATCTAGATGGGTACGTTTAGGCTAGGCATGGTCCAGTTTCGCACCCAAACATGCCGAAACAGTCCGAGCTACAAACACTAACTAGTCTTCAATCTTTAAACACTACAAATACCATGATATCCTGCATAAAGCTGTCTTTTAACCTTTTATAAAGGCATGCCCATCAAATTCAACCGCATAGAGATGATTGTTTGTATTCCAAATTCTTTTTAAATACTGATCTTCCAATCCTTTTTCCTACCCTCATATCAATTAAATATGACCTTCGATTATGATATGGCGCGAGCTTCTGAGAGTTTACTAGAGACACTAGTTGAGTTAGGTTGAAGGGCTAGTGAACTAATGACTTAAAGACCCTTTAGTAGGTTGATTTAAGTGATAGTAACTTTTGATTATAAGTCAATATTAAATTAAAACAAAAGTACACTTTACACACGACAAGCAATTGAGGGTTTTAAAATCTTAAGAAAAGTAGATTCTTTTTAGGGTTTAATGCCCAATATGCAAACCCTAACTATCAATAAGATTATGATTATGAAAGCTTGTGTCTTCTCTAACTTCTTATTGCAAGAACAAAACCACATCCACCATGAATATGAACCTTGCATCATATCAACCTTTCAAATAGACCTTATCATGAAAATCATATTCACAACAAAACCTTGCATGAACAAAACCACATCCACCATGAATATGAACCTTGCATCATATGAACCATTTTTGTCTTGTGCAATATCAACATGAATTGAGAGACCTTATCATGAAAACCATATTCACAACATCATGCACCTCATGACCATCACCTACCTTGAATCATTATATCACCTTATCAACATCATGGCATCAACCTTGACATCAATGACAAACAATCTTAACCCTTTGACTTTAATGACAACCTTGAACCTTGATTGTTGATGACTTATGGAAGCCTATAGCCCCAATGTTATGTTGCATATTAAAATTAGGTAAGACTCAATGTAATCTCATAACCTTGCCTTAGATGCAAGAGGAATTACATTTAATAACCACAATGGTCATCAGGTGCTCATAAGCATATGATTTTGACTATCTTATTCAAAACAACAAACATACTCTTTGCATCTCAATATGGTATAATAACAAGAAATTAATAAATATTTTCAATTGACCAACTCATAAAGAATATGGATCAGCATACTCATTTGAATATTTTCAATTGAGCAACTCATAAAGAATATGAATATTTTCTATTCAACATGATGATTCATTTTTATTTTAAATACAACTTTTATCTTTTAGTTCCAAAATGAAGTTTAGGTGATACTTGAATAACAATAGCTAGCTTATTGGATCAACAAACATCCTATGTAATACAATTGGACTTTAAATATTTGAAGTAGCCATCTACAAATATCCATTCAAATGTGGATTTATAATGCAAGTATGGATGCCATCAATAAAAAAGATTTGTATTAACCAAATATCCATATAAGCATACATCAATATCTGTCGATATAAGTATAACATATATACAAAATAGCCATATAGGCTTACAAGAATGCCATATAGACATACAATGTCAACTATATGAAATACAAAATATATGTCCACAAATGCCATATAGGCATACAACAAAGGAACACAATAAAAAGTCATTCCCCTCTGAGCGGTGAAGAGAATAGATCACAGGCAGCCTTTGATCTTCTAGGGGATGGAGACAGATATGTGGGTGGCCTACTACGAACCTGAGGGCTTCTCGTCCTATTTAGTTCTTCCTGCATCTTTAGCTATTACAATAAAAAGTATAGACATTAATATATAGAAATTAGATGTTATAAAAAATGAAACATTTAACAAAATAATCACTTACTACTACCATATAATCTGTCTCCTCACTTGCCTTAGTAGAAAGAATAGGCGGTGGTGATGTCATGTCCTATAGAAACCATCCAGATAGAAATTAAACTTCAAATCAATAATCTTTTGATTTTTCAAAAATAAACAACTATAACAATGAATGTAAATTGAAATTTACTAATCTACCCCATACCCCTATCAATGGCATGGAGCTATGAATCACAGAGGTCACACCATGGTCCATTGCCCTATGAACATCGGGAGGTGTCTCCACAGCCTGCATCATCTTGAAATAAAACAACATTATTTAATTACAAAAACTATAATAATGATGCAAATCATGGCTCCTAACATACACACATGTTCATCTAAACATGGAAGTACACACAATAAAGCACACAAGTCACATACAAAAATCTAGTAAGTACAATTCATTCATTTAATTATTTATTTTTTTACCTCCGTGAAGCTTTGAAGTCTACCACCGCTGGCAGGTGTTGCCGTGAAATCTCTAATATTAACCTATTCAACATACAAAATCAAATATTAGAATACCATTCATATAACGATGCTATTCACATGTAATATTTATTATTGTTTACTAGTTACATACCCCGATAGTAGATGATGTAGTGTAATATGTAGGTGGAGAACCACTGAAAACTGCATCAATGCTATGACCCTGAAATTTCATTAAAATCATCAAACTAAATTAGTTAATCTTGCATTTCAAAAAAAAAATTTAATAAATTAAATTCAATAAACTTGCTAATATTTACCTAAGTATCAAGGCCGAAAGTCTCACTCAGGAGGGTATCTGTCATCACCATCTACTCAGCTGCAGATGTAGCCTGTGCACCTGCATCTTGACTATCCATGGGGTCATAAGCACAGGCTGACCCACAAGTTTGACAAGCATGGGGTGGGACCCTACTCCTCGCACTATCTTCCAATCCACGCTGTACTGCAGGACTGGCATGCTTTATGATACTCTGGGTCAAGGCACTAATGGACTGAAGTGTATCGACCTCAACACTCTCCTTCACAATGGAAGGGATAGAAACATGCTCATGGGCTGGTCTACTGATTACTCGTCTCACTGGCTGCTATGGGTCAACACGTGCCCCTGGTCTATCTTGTGCTGACCCCCCACCTCTACCCTAGAAGTCCCGCCTATCAAAATAGTTTGGCACTTTATTGAGGACAAACTTGCAGTAGAGTTTCCTCAAAAAGTATTGCGGGACCTCATTATTATTGCATGGAGGATGGTCAAAAACCATCCACCACCTCTGCCCAAAATTGTCCCTTATCGCTTGGTTGTTGCACCAATGGATAGGGAACCTCTTGCATGTAATGGGTGGAGGTTGATTTGTTTGTGGGTTTGTGAAAATGGAACACAAGTCTAATTTTGTAATTTATAATTTTTTCACATCTTCATATGATGGCTTGTCTGCATAATACTCTCTAAACTCTCTCCTCTTACCCGACCAACTAGACATTTGCTTGCTAATTGAATCTACATTTGATAACATAGATTCAAGAGATTAAGCAAATGTGGACCTATGCAAGGTTGAAGTTGAAGGATCTTTCAACCTTGCAATTATGTCTTCAATTTATTTTTATTGTTTTCAATTTGCCCCATTAGATTTTCTTGTGTTCTAGGGGCATGTCGAGGAATGGATGGAGGAGTTTGTTGTTCAGGTTGTTCTTCGGTAGGTATTTCCTCTTCAGGATTTTGAGGAGGAGGAGTAGGAGGAGGAGGAGGAGGTGAATTAACATTTCCTGACAATTAAGGAAATTTACATCAAAAATCAACTAAAACCTACCTATTTAGAAACAAATTCAAACAAAAAATAAAATAAAACTCACTCCTTTGGCTTGCTCGACGTCGTGGTGTCATTTTGGCGATGAATCAGTAAGATTTTGGTGTTGAATCGAGTCTTCAAAAATGTGAGTGCACTTCCTAGGGTTTGCAGGCCGTGGGTGTAGAGGAAGATAAAGAAATGAAATGAGCACAATGAAAGGAAGCTAGGTGTGCAGAAAACACTTCCTACACTAATCTAATGAGGAGAGGGCTATGCAAATTCAAATTTATCTTAACTATTACAACAATGTTAAACCATTAACATGAGATATTACAGCAAAACACAAGAACTAGAAAGAAGACAGAAGAAGAGAGACAAAGATTTACGGTGGGGAAAACCTTTATCGGGTGAAAAACCCCACACTCAGAAACCTGCACAAAGTATTAACAAATCTGAAAAAATGTTTACAATACACTTGCAATGCAAGCTTCAATGGTCTTCGACACTCTTGTCTGGAGTCAATCCAGTAGCATAACAGTACATATGAACCTGTGATACAAACTCCATCTCCAAGCACCTATATATAAAGAGAAGTAGTACAAATGGAGGTAGCTTCTAGAGCAAGTCACAGAAGGAACTCGTCCAAATCCATGTGGCCCAATTTCCAAGGCCATAAAACATGCGTATGACACATGTAAGTGATTCTCTTTCATCCTTTACAACCCCCCAACTTGGGTACCCCAAATTTACCCAATTAAGGTATGACAGATGCTCTTACAATGTCATAAAATCTGTCATATATGACAACTCTTACAGTTGTAAGAGAATCTGTCATAACTGTCTATTAATAGCAAATTCTCTTACAACCTTGTCATAGTCAAACTTGGGTGCCTACTTCCCCATGCAAGATGCTTTCAGACACTTGTCTTTACCTGTCATATAATTTTCCATTTCTGGCCCTTACATGTCAGATTCTGTCATAGAAATCTGTCATAACTCTTACGCGTCATAAACCTCTTACAACACCTGAAAGATGCCGACACATGGAAAAACTCTTCTACCACAAGGTGGAATGCCTATCTCCTCATATGAGGACAAAAATACATGTGGTCACTTTCCATGTAGGATGACACATCACCATGCCAACTCCCACAAAGTGACAAAATAGGATTTGCATCCAAATTACAATAATAGGCAAAATAATAAATACAATTAAATAATAAATGCTAGAAACTTTCAAAGGTTGAGACACCTTAGTTCCTAACATTCTCCCACTTGTCAAACACCTTGTAAGAGCCAATAGAAAAATAAGATTTAACTTCTATAGGCTGAAAGGCCCATAGACTTCGAATACCATCTGAACTTCTTTGTGCTCACTAGTTTCGTCAATGCATCTACAACATTCTTCAAAGTATCTACCTTCTCCAAATTTACCTTTCCATCCTCAACCATGTCTCTCACGAAGTAAAACTGAACATCAATGTGCTTAGTTCTAGCATGGAAAGTTGGATTCTTTGCAAGGCAAATTGCACTCTGACTGTCACAACTGATCGTGATCTGACCTGCATCAACACCAATATCTGAACACAATCTCTTAAGCCAAATGGCTTCCTTACAAGCATGATTTGTTGCCATATACTCAGCTTCTATCGTGGACAAAGCAACAACAAGTTGTCGCTTACTCATCCAACTAATAGAACCACCAAATAGTGTAAACACATAAGCACTGTTGGATCTCCTGCTATCAATGTCACCTGCCCAATCTGAATCCACAAATCCACAAATATCAACAGAATATGGAGGTCCTAAAATATTACCATGATAGCAAATGGAATACTCGGAAGTACACCTCAAATATCTGAACACTCCCTTAACTGCATCCCAATGAACCCGTCCAGGATTAGCCATAAATCGACTAAGGACTCCCACTGCTTGGGCAATGTCTGGTCTTGTGCAGACCATAGCATACATCAAACTGCCAACAACACTAGCATAAGGTACTCTACTCATGTCCTCCACCTCACTAGGAGATTTTGGACAATCCTCAATAGACAACTTTGTCCCCAAATAAATAGGAACACACAATGGTCTACAATCTGCCATGCTGAATATATCCAACACGGTCTTCAAATACTTACTCTGGCTTAACCAAAGTTTTTTGTTGGTTCTGTCTCTTCTGATTTCCATTCCTAGAATGTTCCTGGCTACCCCTAAATCTTTCATTTCAAACTAAGCTGACAACTGAGATTTAAAATCAGAAATCATATTCTTACCCTTCCCAATGAGCAACATATCATCAACATACAGTGCAACAATGAGAATACGACCACCATCAAATTTATAACCATCAAATTTATAATACACACAGTGATCGATCTCACAAATCTAATTGACAACACAAAGGCATCAAACTTCAAGTACCGTCTCCTTGGGGATTGCTTCAAACATACAAAGACTTCTTAAGTTTGCAAACCAAATTTTCTTTACCTTTTACCATGTAATGCTCTAGCTGTGATATATAAATTTCTTCCTCCAAGTCACCATTAAGGAAAGATATCTTCACATCCATTTGTTCTACCTTCAAATCATAAGCTACTGTGAGAGACAATAGGAATCAGATGGATCTCAGCTTTGCAACGGGAGAGAAGATCTCACCATAATCTATACCCTCCACTTGTGAATACCCCTTCGCAACCAATCTGGCCTTATACTTCTCAACACTGCCTTCTGCACCAATTTTCTTCTTGAACACCCATTTACATCCAACGGTTTCCATCCAAGAGACAAAGGCACCAAGTCTTAAGTTTGATTCTTTTCCAAAGAAGCCATTTCTTCCTCCATGGCCTCCTTCTAGGAACCTGCATCCTTCATATCCAAAGCCTCTGATACAGTTCTAGGTTCATCACTGTTAGTGATTAAAGCATAAGCACAACTAGAATCAAGCAATGTAAAACCAAACCTTTCAGGTTGCTTTCTTGTCCATGTAGACCTCCTCAAGAGCTGAGGTTGAGGTTCAACTTCTTCATCTGAGCTTTCAAATCTGTTGGAGCTCTCCTCATCATCAGGTCCAACATTGTCTTTCTATTCAGTCTTCTCGGGGGTGAGAGGAAACTGAACATCTTCTTTCTTTTCTTTTTCTTCTGGCTGCAAAATAGTGGAAGAAGGTGTAAGCTCTCTGAAGATGACACTTCTGTTATACAACACTTTTTCAGCCATAGGGTCCCAAAGCTTGTATCCTTTCACACCAACACCATAGCCAATGAAGATACACTTAACAACTTTGTTTTCCAACTTTGACCGCTTCTCCCTAGGCACATGTGCATATGCCTCACAACCAAAAATATGAAGATGCCTTACTGAAGGCTTTCTACCAGACCACACCTCCATGGGTGTCTTTCCAACAAGAGCTAATGTAGGAGATTTGTTTACCAGATAGCAAGCAGTGGAAACAACTTTAGCCCAAAACTTTTGTTCTAGGCCAGCTCCACTAAGCATACTCCTAGCCTTCTCCATCAGTGTCATGTTCATCCTCTCTGCAACTCCATTTTGTTGCGGGGTGTATGGAGTTGTCTTGTGCCTTTCAATCCCAAGTTCCTTGCAATACTTATCGAATTCTGTAGAATAGAACTCACCACCATTGTTAGTTCTCAAACATTTAATCTTTTTACCAGTCTGATTTTTAGCAAAGGCTTTAAACTCCTTAAACTTGCTATAGACTTTAGATATGCTTCTGAGAAAATAAATCCATGTCCTTCTATTGTAATCATCTATAAAAGATACAAAGTATACAGATTTTGATAACGAAGGAACATTAACAGGACCAAACACATCAGAATGAATAAGGTCCAACACACTAGAAGACTTATGAGAACTCATGTAAAACTGAACATGGTTTTTTTTTCCATAAATACAATGTTCGCAAAAGTCAAACTCAAGATTACAATCATCTAACCCCTCAACGAGGTTCTTATTTTTTAGGGTAGGTAGACCCTTCTCACCAATGTGGCCAAATCTTTTATGCCATAACATTGTCTTTTCAGCATGAAGTTTAACTTCCAATGCACGATTACAACCATCAAGACTAGAAACAACAAATTTCTTCACTACTCGTTCAAATGGTGGGGATGAAGTGACTGCTGCCCTCTTCCTTGAGTCAGAAGAACTATTGCATTGTGGAATGCATGCCTCTAGCTAAAACAGAGTACCTCTCCGAGTACCCTTAGCAAGCACCATAGCTCCTCTAGTCATCTTGCATCCTTCTTTCGAAAAGACAACCTGTACACCTGCATCATTCAAACTACTTGCAAAAAGCAGGTTCCGTGCTAAGCCTGGGATGTGCATAACCCCAGAGATCCCCTTCACTCGACCATCAGGGAATCAAATAGAGACTCTTCCATGACTAATGATCTTCAGATGAGAGTCGTCACCCAGATACACCTTTCCACCATCGAACTCCTCATACTTAGTGAACCAGTCTCGATGTGAGGTCATGTGGAATGATGCACCAGAGTTGATTAGCCACACATCATCAGATGCATGAGTTGCCAGGGCTGCGATGAAAGCATCACCGTCATGAAGTGCCCAGTTTTGCCATAGTTCCAACAAAGAGCTTTGGACTTGCCAGGAGATTTGGATCTCCCACGGGATTTGGATCTACCCTTCTCAGCTTTCTTGTCCTTCTTCTTCCCTTTCTCCTTGGGTCTTCCACGAACTGCAAGGGCCTCTTTGGCTGCCTCAAAAGACTTTCTTCGCATCTCTTCAGACAACAACAAAGAAACCACTTCTTCCATTTTGAATGTGGATGTGGTGCTTCTGATTGCCATGACAAGATGATCCCATGAGTCTGGTAGAGAACAAAGTAGGGTCATACATCGATCCTTCTCCTCCATCTTTACACCAATAGAGGTCAATTGTACAACCAGCATGTTGAAAGCATTCATATGTTCAGCAACGGATCCTCCATCCTCCATTCGAAGAGAATACAACTTCTTTCTTAGAAAAAATTTATTAACTAGGGATTTGGCTTGATACACATCCCCCAACTTCTTTCAAAGGAGTTTTGCAGTAGTCTCCTCATGGACATTTAACAACACAGAATTAGCAAGACTAAGTCTTATGAGACCCTTAGCCTTCTGATCCTTTAGATCCCAGTTAGCTTGTGACATTGCAGCTGGTTTAGTTCCGTTCACATTATCCCAAAGGTCTCGATCAACTAGCATGTCTTCCATCTTGAGCTTCCACAGCTCAAAATTACTACCATTGAACTTCTCTACTTTAAACCTTCCTGATGTGCCTGCCATCTCCTTGCTACAATAAGATACAGAATGCTCTACACAAACTCTAACTCAAACTAAGATTAGCTCAAAAAACCCCTACCCAACGACTAGGACCAAAGGTGATCAAGCTCTGATACCAACTGAAAGGAAGCTAGGTGTGCAGAAAATGCTTCCTACACTAATCTAATGAGGAGAGGGCTATACAATTTATCCTAAATATTATAGCAATGTTAAACTATTAACATGAGATATTGCAGAAAAATACAAGAACCAGAAAGAAGATAGAACAAGAAAGACAAAGATTTACGGTGGGGAAAACCCTTATCGGGTTAAAAACCCCACACTCAGAAACCTGCACAATGTATTAACAAATTTGAAAAAATGTTTACAATACACTTGCAATGCAAGCTTCAATGGTCTTCAACACTCGTGTCTGGAGTCAATCTGGCAGCATAACAGTACCTGTGAACCTGTGATACAAACTCCATCTCCAAGCACCTGTATATAAAGAGAAGTACGAACGGAGGTAGCTTCTAGAGCAAGTCACACAAGGAACTCATCCTGTGCCCCAATTTCCAAGGCCATAAAACGTGTCTATGCCACATGTAAGTGATTCTCTTGCATCCCTTACAACCCCCCAACTTGGGCACCCCAAATTTACCCAATTAAGGTATGACAGATGCTCTTACAATGTCATAAAATCTGTCATATATGACAACTCTTACAGTTGTAAGAGAATCTGTCATAACTGTCTATTAATAGAAAATTCTCTTACAACCTTGTCATAGTCAAACTTGGGTGCCTACTTCCCCTTGCAAGATGCTTTCAGACACTTGTCTTCATTGGTCATATAATCTTCCATTCTGGCCCTTACATGTCATAGATTCTATCATAGGAATCTGTCATAACTCTTACGCGTCATAAACCTCTTATAACACCTGAAAGATGCCGACACATGGAAAAACTCTTCTACCACAAGGTGGAATGCCTATCTCCTCATATGAGGACAAAAATACATGTGGTCACCTTCCATGTAGGATGACACATCACCATGCCAACTCCCACAATGTGTTGAAATAGGATTTGCATCCAAATTACAATAATAGGCAAAATAATAAATACAATTAAATAATAAATGCTAGAAACTTGCAAAGGTTGAGACACCTTAATTCCTAACACACAAATGCTCTTTTTTTTATTATATATAATCAGTCATAATGCGCTCGCGTTATGGTTTGGTTTTGCTGAGCCTTAGGCTTGTCACTACCAAACCATAACGCGAGTGCGTTATAACGTGCTCGCATTATGTATTAATTTTTTTTGAAAAAATTTTGGCCACTTTTTGGCCCCCCAACTTTTTGCACTTACCCATTGCTACTTATTAAATCATCTATGAGGGTAAACTTATCAATTATGTCTCTTTTACTCGTTCAAGTAATCCTCATTCATGAATAGGTAAATACTTGTGGCAACTTTACCTCAACTTACTTTACCTAAACCTACCCACACATAGAACTACCTCAACCAACAATAAAGGTTGGCAACTTTCAAATATGCATAGATTATTTTGTTTTCATTCAGGGGACATAAGCAGATAAACATAACATATTCATAAAATCAAACTAAGAAGCACTCTCCGAGACAAGTTATGACAAAAAAAAGCCAAAAGTAAGAGTGGATATGGAGGAAAATTAATCATTAAGTAGCAGATAATTGAACATGGTCGTTGTAGACATTCATTTTCCACTCAAAGTTGTTTCAGGAACAATAGTGAGCAGTTTTGCTTTTGTTTGCAATGCTAGCATTATTCTAGGTGGATTTATATGTGTTGTTAATCTGATTATATAATTAGTGGTTTCATTTACTTGCTTGTGTTTACCATGATCATTTTATCCTTTGTGTTAATTCTCAAATTTGAATAGGTAATTGTCATGAAAAATTGCTTGATAGGTAGAGTCGACCATCAAATTTAGGCCTTGGGTGAGAGCCAACAAACTTTGAATTGACCATGTTGTACATAATACTATGCATAGTGAGCACTTTTGATAGGGTATGCACATCACCTTTGCCTTAAGGACTAAATTTGGCAATAATCAACCTCAACTAAAGGATCTCTAAACCATAATTAATAGAGAGAGATGGAGATGAAGTGAGAAAGAAAGATAGAGTGGGAGAGAGAGAGAGAGGGGGGGGAGGGAGAAGTGAGAAAGAGATAGCAAAAATAGAGAAAGAGAAAAAGAGATAGAGAGACAGAGAGAAGCTTTTGATTAGTTATTTCATGATAACAATCCAAATATGGCAAGTGTTCATGGGGAGCTACGCTCTTGAGGAAACATGTTATTTGCATAGGGAATGTTGGCAAGAGACACTACTTCGGTATGAATTTGCATGTTGTCATTGATGGCAACAAAGATAAGAGAACTCATCAGTATGACAAGAAGATACAACTCCAAAAGATCACATCAGATTTTAGGTCTGGTTGACAGATCCGGTTGGCAGAAGTGGCTAAGTATGAGTATGTACAAAATAGAGCACAGTATGTGGGTCAGTATGCTTCCACAGATGATGATTGTGTAATGCGGTTCAAATATGATGTTAGTAATTGTTTGGTGGTGTCATACTCCAAAGACTAAGTCTTGACTTCCTCCAGAAGTCACTTAGAAGAAATATCTAAGTCCGGGTAAGCAAAGGTATAGCAGGAACATTCAACAAGGTATAGTGCAGTGGTCCTCATTCCTCCGCAGGTAAGCATTTTGTTATACAATTTTGAGGTGTTGTAAACACTTATGTGTAGTGTCTAATTCTAGAGTTGGGAAATCTGAAGTCCACCAGAAAGTCATTTGAGAGCTGCTAAGTATTGGCATAATGTTTGACAGAGTTTGACAGAGATAGAGTCCAAATTCTGATGGTTTGCATTTCTCTGCAAGATGATATAATGCCTTGCGGTTCTAAGGGTAAGATTGGGAAGGTGTCAAGAGTCCTTGATGTGATTTTGGAGGTGTTTTGAGATCCACAGTAAAAGTTGTAACAGATGAATTGGTTAAGCATGGTCTTAAGGAAGAGACCGACTAGTATGTTAAATCATTGTGCAGAGAAGAGTTAATGTTTGGAGGACCTATGTAAGTAATTGAATGATTAGAGATGACCTATATGAAAAAGTTTGGGAAAAGATTTGGGTCCGCATAACTTTTAGTACACTGGATTAAGCCGACAAGCTACATCTTTCTATGTACACGTCTCATTTGTTGGATACCGACCTAATTGTGAATCAATTCATGATGCAGATATAGAAAGGTGATGAAATTTAGTTGTGGTGGTTGTGTGGTGTGTGTGTGAGATGCGAGCATGCGAATAAAAGAGCAGAGTTAGAAGAGCAGCAGCGATGAAGACTTGGGATTTAGAATTCAATGGATAGATGACTGCACCCTAGCATAGTAACATATGCTTATGCAGTCTTCATGTGGAACTTGCTTTGTACTTGGTAGTAAGTCTTCTTCATCAAGGCAGTGAGCCTCCATTAGGGTTTAACCACCCTCAGGGTTTAACAACCCTTATTGTAATCTTTCTAGGTATAGGGTTGAGGCAGTGAGCCTGCTAGACCTAGTTATACTTCATGGCAGTGAGCCAACATGTTACAGGCCCATGGAGTGACCAAGCCTGAACATCATTACTTGTAAAGATTGCAATATTTATTTGAGAGTTGATCCTCTCTGTGGTTTTTCCCTCTTTGGATTATCCACGTAAAATCTTGGTGTTATGTGTCATGCTTTTGTGGTTGCTGTTCATTTGTATATTATGCTTCTATTTCATTAATTCTTTGAAATGGTTAAAGAAAAAAGTGCATGAAAAGATTTATAGAACACTGATCCAGCCCCCCTCTCAGTGTTCTTGACATTCAACAATTGGTATCAGAGCAAGGTTCCTTGGAAAAAGTCTAACAATTTAAGGAAGATTTGGGATAGTGTGATCATGGCAGCAAGGAGATTTAGAAATTATGAAGGCAACAAACAACTAGAAGCAGCTCTTATGGATCTTGAAAATTTTGAAGCAGAAGTTAGGGATCTGAAAGAAAATTTGCAACAAGATGATGAATGCATCTCTAAGTTAAAAGAGCAAGTCAAGAAATTCAAAGACAAATACAAAGAAGTTAATGATCAATTGATCTCAACAAATGAAGCCCTGAATGAATTGGAAGCAGAAGTTATGGAAAGAACAAGAGTAGAAGATGATCTGAATCTAATTGTGAAAAATAGATCAGAAGATTGTGTAAAACTTGAAGGAGAAATTATAACTTTAAAAACATACTTGGAAAATGCTAGAAGTTTTGAAGAAAAATTCAAGATAAGTACTGCTAAGCTTGATGAAATGATTTCTAGCTAGAAGAATGCTAATGACAAACATGGTTTAGAGTTTTAGAAAGGAGAAAGTTCAAAATCTAGTCAAACAAACAATGAGTCAAGGCAAAACAGAGAATACCAGTTCAGAAATCAAAGAAGAAGACCTAGAAGACCTCTAGTCAGACAACCAAATGCTCAAAGGTATCCATCTTTCAATGGTTATTGTAATTCATGCAATAAGTTTGGTCATAAGGCTACTCACTATAGGAGCATAATAAGTCAAATGGTTCCATCACTCTCTAGTCAGTGTTTCAATTGCAAGAAAATTGGTTATAGAGCAAATGAATGTAGAAATCAAATCAGGGAAAGTTTCAACAATGAGAGGAATGAACAATATTTTAAAGGTAAATGCTTCACCTACAATAACATTGGTCATAGAGTTGTTGAATGTAGAAGTTCGATAAGAACAAATTTTTGAAATACAAGGAACAGTCAATCATTCAATGGAAAGTGTTTTGCATGCAATAGATTTAGACATATGGTTAATCAATGCAAATCAGATTCAATCAATGGAAGGAATCAAGGTCAAAAGAACGTGGTGTGCTTCAATTGCAACAAATTTGGACATGTTGCAAGATTTTGCAGAAACAAGAATGTGAAGAAAAATCACTACTCTGAAGAAAGGAAAACAAAGTAGAAAAATGAGAAGGGAAAAGAAAAGGTTGATCCGATTGAAACTAAGGAAGAAATGGACAAGATCTAGATTGATAAGGAAGTAATTTTAATTGAGGATAGATCCGCACCAACATTTGATACGGATACCTTCTTTGAAGAGTAAATAGAGAGCTCTGGCTCAGGGGGAGCAGTATTGAAAATCCAATCTCCCCAGCTAGATAATTAGAGCTGGAATCCAGCACTGAGTCATGTGGTGGAATCCAACAAGTAAAATCCATTGAAAGAAAATTCAGAAGGAGTTGAGTTAATGCGGTACTTTGTGGAGCGATTTTGAGCTTCTGTGTCTAGTAAGAAAAAATTAGACAGCTTTTTAAAACAAGCATTAATGACAATTAGGTCAAAACATGCGGAGGATAAAATAAAATTTGTTGGGTACCAAAATCATTTTGCACTCGACGCTTTCAGGTTTTCAAAGAGATTGAAGCAGTTTTTGAGCATCCATGACCAAGATTTGAAGCAATTGAAGAATTTTGAAAACCCTAACGCAGCGGATCAAAGTACTCTCATTAAAAACCCTCTTTTTGAAACTCTAGTCAAAATTTGAAATGGTGACTCCACAAGTTGTAAACATTACTGAGCGTCCAAGACCAAAATTCAAGAAACACCCATTTAAATCGGTAGAAGTCGATCAGATGGGTGCATTTTCAGAAGTTCCTCACGGAGTCTTGCATGCAGAGGATAATAGGGCTTATATTCATGTCACCCTAGAAGAGCATTAGAGAATCAACCTCAATGACTTATTTCTGAATCACTTGAGCGACAAGGGTTGCGTGTTGAAGGACGAATTTAAAATATTGGAAACTAAGAAATTCATTCAGTACATCAATTTTCTGACTTTCACTGAGGATGAATGGGCTCGGTATGTTTTGAGAAGAGTCCATGACGAATTCATATGGCTCGAAAGACCCTTTAAGATTACAAAAGAAGCTATAAGGATAGTTACTGGTTTGTGCTCTACTGGATCATTACCATTATTGAAAGCCGTTAAGAATGACAAAGTCATGGAGGTGACCGGAGCAAAGTTTGATAAGAGGGCACTTACCATCAATGACATTGAAGATAATGCAGTAAAATTCGCATCTATGGTTATTGGGTACAATATCTATTTTTCAAATAGGGAAAACTTAGTCTCCGACACTGCAATTTATACAACATTTTAGATGATAAAGGAAAATGTAGAGTATGATCTGTGTGAACTGCTTTGGCAATTGATGGAGAATCTGAGGAAAACCAAAGAGTAGAAATATCCATTCAAGTACGGTACACTGATTGTTTGCTTGTTCTTTTATTTCATGCAAGAATTGCCAGGAATGAAAAATCTCATCTGGACAAGTGATAAACCTGTTGCAATACAAATCAGAGATCATATATTTAACATAGGTGATATAAATGCTCAAAACACTGCCCTATGAGGCTTTTTCAAAAATTTCCAAAGAACAATGCAAGCCAGAGAAAAAATTCATAAAATTGTGGTTGAAAAATACAGAGACAATATTTGCTTTATTGTTACAAAGGATCAATGTTTGATGGAGGTTGTTGAGCCTAGAACTATTTGGGTAATGCCAATGGGGTATGAAGCGAATGAGAGAATTCTTGATAATTATGCATAACATGTACTAAGCAAACCTAGAGACCCTAAGGAAGAAAGATTTAGGACCTATGATGAACTACATGCAAAAATTCATGTTGAAGTTAGAAAATCTTAAATCTCCAGGAGAATGAAGAAAGTGGTAGAAGAAATCGCCATAAAGGTTGGATTTACAAAAGAAGAAGTGGAAAAGGCAAGGGAAAAGGCACAAGCCATCAAGGAAGAAAAATAAAAGAAAAAAGGTGAATCACCTGGAGCTCCGGATGAAACCAAGGATAAGCCAAAAGGGCCAGAGAAGTCAAAAGGGAAAACCAAAGCCTCCACCTCAACAGAAGCCACATCCATTCCCTATGGTCCCACGCCATCTACAAGCATGGAAACTCCTTCCAGTAGCTCTAAAAGAAAGAAAACCAAGGCAAAGAGAACACATGTTAGCATAACTATTGATGATGAAGAAACTGAATCAGATGAGAAAGTGAAAAGGATGAAGACTAAGGCTACTAAAGCCTCTGAAACCAACAAAAAGAAAACCTCTAGTAAGAGTAAATCTGGACAAAGGGTATAGCAAGATGATTCCCAGACAGAAGAGGCTAGTATAAGCCTTGAAGATGTCCTCAAAGCCATAACAATAGATGGCAACCTAAAGCCAATTGCTCAATTGTATGACGAGTCCAATGATCCAGACAAGAGGACCATGGAAAATGTTGTTGTAGAGTATTTAAATATCTACAAAAAGGCTTTAATTGAAATCATTGATGATCTTCCACATACTTTAGGAAGCATAACAAGTGCAAGAAAAGAAGCAACCATGGCAAAAGACATTGAGCTAAAGGATTACTACTTGATAAAATTATGTCTGGAGATCTTGCTTGCAGAGAAGGGAAAAATCTCAAAAGAAATCAAGGATGCCTTCAACACTAAGAGAAGAATGAATACTTTGATGATGGGAGAAGTTGACAAAGTGGCTAAGGAAACAGAGGAGATTACCTTGACAACATTGTAGAAAAACAACATTCCCTTTGTCTATGATAACAAGGAAACAAATGTTAAAGACACATCTTCATTGGAGATTGGTCAAGAACAAGGATCGGGACAGGATGATCCAGTTCCCAACATCAACTTAGTGGATATGTTAGATCAAGATGAAGTCGGCACTGATCCACCTCCTAAACAACAGGCTGAAGGTGAAGAGATTAGGGAAGAGATGAAGAGCCCTACTCTGGAGCAAAACACAGATCAACAGGAAAATATGGACATAGACCCTCCAGAACAAAGTCAAGGAGAAACACCAGAGAAGGCAAGAGACACTACAGATGTCTCTGTTGATTCTGACAGGCAACAAATTGCAGAAGAGTTTGAACTCCCTCAAGGTCCAATCAACTTGGCCTCATTGTCACCTTTTCAAAAGTTCAAGCTCGTATATGTGGTTCAAGCCAAGGCACAGGAAGAGTTGTTACAATCACATGGTCAAGATAACAAATTGATCAACGAAGCATCTCTACTCTCTTGGAAAAGTTGATGCCATCATTTCAAAGGGATACCTCATTATCCCCTGCTGACCATCTCAAGAAGCTATTAAACTCTGTAAGTGTACATTTTGAATCTTTTGAAAAATCTGCTGAAGTAAAAGTAAGAAAAGAGATTGATGACAGAAGATTGGTTGAGTTGAAGAGCATAATAGATCAAGACAAAATTTTGTTAGACAATAGAATTAAGGGCATACAAGGTGCCATTGAAGAAGCTAGTAAAATATACAATTTTTGCTTATCGTGGCTAAAAATCACACAAGAATTAGAAGATAAAATCAAAGAATTGGAACTCAAATTGCTCTATATTTCTAAAACATAACCCAACAGCTGAGTCAATTAAGGCTAAAGAAATTCAAGTCGCAAATATTCATAATGATTTGAACACACTGATAAGGAAAAAGGGAGAAATCAAGGATAGGTTGTGCCAGCTGAAGGGAATGAGAAGTCCAACAATTGACTCTATGTTCAATCTAGCCGATGAAGCATTAAAATCTCAGGCAAAAATTGATACACCAACAGATGTACAAAAAGCATAGAAGCTAGTATTTCTGATAAATGGTGACATCAATACTTTAGAAAGTGCCAGAAATAGATGGAATGGGGAGATAGCCTTGATAAAGAATATTTATAGTGACATTTTTCCCTTAGTCACAAATTGAGTTGAAAATTGTATTTGTAAATATGCGGTAGGTACACAAATTTTTAGAGTGTTTTGAAAATTTTGAGCTCCAGATCACACCCTTTACCATTGATGTCAAAGGGGGAGAAGAAGACCAGTGAAAAATGGGATAAACATCCTAGGGGGAGCAAGACAATAAAGTGTATATTGTAAGGGGGAGCAGTTCATCATTTTTCACTGAGTGTTGCCATCAATGCCAAAAGGGGAGATTGTTGGCAAGAGACACTGCTCCGATATGAATTTACATGTTGTCATTGATGGCAACAAAGATTAGAGAACTCATCAGTATGACAAGAAGATACAACTGTGGAAGATCACATTAAATTTCAGGTCCGGTTGACAAATCCGGTTGGCAAAAGTGGCTAAGTATGAGTATGTATAGAATAGAGCACAACTTAAGTGGGTCAGTATGCTTCCACAGATAATGATTATGTAATGCGGTTTAGATATGATGTTAGTAATTGTTTAGTGGTGTCATGCTCTAGAGGCTAAGTCTTGACTTCCTTCGGAAGTCATTTAGAAGAAATATCTAAGTCCGGGTAAGCAAAGGTATAGCAGGAACACTAAACAGGGTACAGTGCAGTGGTCCGCATTCCTCCACATGTGAGCATTTTCTTATGCGGTTTTGAGGTGTTGTAAACACTTATGTGAAGTGTCTAATTCTAGAGTTGGGAAATCTGAAGTCCACCAAAAAGTTAGTTGAGAGCTACTAAGTATCAACATAATGTTTGACAGAGTTTGACAGAGACAAAGTCTAAATTCTGATGGTCCACATTTCTCCACAAGATGATATCATGCCTTGTGGTTATGAGGGTAATATTGGGAAGGTGTCAAGAGTCCTTGATGTGATTTTGGAGGTGTTTTGAGATCCACAGTAAAAGTTGTAAGTCAACAGATGAATTGGTTAAGCATGCTCTTAAGGAAGAGGCCAACTAGTATGTTAAATCATTGTGCAGAGAAGAGTTAATGTTTGGAGGACCTATGTAAGTAATTGAATGATTATAGCCAACCTATATGCACACATTTGGGAAAATATTTGGGTCTGCATAACTTTTAGTACACTAGATTAAGCCGACAAGCTACATCTTTCTATGTACACGTCTCATTTGTTGGATGACGACCTGATTGTGAATCAATTCATGATGCGGATATATAAAGGTGATGAAATTCAGTTGTGGTGGTTGTGTGGTGTATGTGTGAGATGTGAGCATGTGAATAGAAGAGCAAAGTTAGAAGATCAGCAGCGATGAAGACTTGGGATTCAAAATTCAGTGGATAGATGATTGCACCCTGGCATAGTAACATATGCTTATGCAATCTTCATGTGGAACTTGCTTTGTACTTGGAAGTAAGTCTTCTTCATCAAGGCAGTGAGCCTCCAGTAGGGTTTAACTGCCCTCAAGGTTTAACAACCCTTATTGTAATCTTGCTAGGTATAGGGTTGAGGTAGTGAGCCTGCTAGACCTAGTTTTACTTCATGGCAGTGAGCCAACATGTTATAGGCCCGTGGAGTGACCAAGCTTGAACATCATTACTTGTAAAGATTGCAATATTTATTTGAGAGTTGATCCTCTCCGCGGTTTTTCTCTCTTTGGGTTTTCCATGTAAAATCTTGGTGTTATGTGTCATGCTTTTGTGGTTGTTGTTCATTTGTATATTGTGCTTCTATTTCATTAATTATTTGAAATGGTTAAAGATAAAAGTGCATGAAAAGATTTATAGAACACTGATTCACCCCTCCCCCTCTCAGTGTTCTTAACATTCAACAGGGAAGTAGAGAAATAGAGAGGGAGACAAAGAGATATATAGAGAAAGGCATAGAGATAGAGAGATATAGAGAGAAAGAGATGAGAGTACAATTTGGAAGACATGGTTTTAGATGCCATACTAAAAGAGGCCATGCAAAAGGGATGGATACCCGTGATGCAACCTACCAGTTGCATCAAAACGTCGATGATTTCTCATCATGGGGTGACGTATGGGTCTCCCAAGGAGAAAAGGAGTGAGAGGTATTACAGGTACATTTGGCAACAACTGTGGAGTGAAATTTATGACAGAAATAAGGGATGATAATTCATCGTGATTACACTAGTGATTTTGTTTGATTTATTAACCTTCACAATTAATACATTTTATCATGAATGCATACATCAACATAATTTCTAATCCCTTCACATACAAAGGAAACCTTAACACATTATCAAAATTAGAAATATTTAAGATTAAATCAAATTTGATTTCTTATGAAGTGTTTACTTAAGAAGGCATATAACAATTTCATCTAGAGAAATTAGGTCTCCATGCTTATTGTCCAAGCATTAACTTGTAATGATTTAATTATATATTAAGTTTTATATAAAATCTACATTACAAGCTAACGAACCTTTTGGTTTTATTTTCTAATTTTAATTTTTTTTATATTAAATAGTGTTTTAATTTATTAAGTATGATTTGATTGTTTTTAATTATTTGTAGATTTAATTTCTTTTCAATTTATATATTTTAATTTATAGAAGATTATTTTTATATATGAATGTTTATCTATTTTTATTTTTGGTCTTTTTTGTTATCTTATAAGAGTGGACATTCATGTCCTTTTCATTCAAAATTGTTTTTTTTTCTCAAATTTATCTTTTCACACCCTAAAAACTTTACTTTACTTCTAATCATAAAAAAGGGTCATAAGTTGCTTATAAAAATAGATTACATAGAAAAGAGTCATGTGGATGGACACTTAGGGCACACACTCGAACATCTAGGGCACCTAAGGAGAACTCATTCACACGAGCTAGCAACAACTTCATGCAATAAGGCTCCCATTGCTAGACTACCATTGTTGTTGTAACACACTTTACACCTAGAGATTCTCACTTTCAATTAGTTTTTCGTGCCAACAATCCAAAGATTATATGTGTCCATTATGAGCTATGCTCAAGAAAACATGTCATTTTCTTAAGGACCCAATAATTCACCTTTAAGGCCTCTTTGGCATACCCATTGCACACTAACGTTCACTCCATATTTTGTACACAAAATTATATTTTGTATTTTGGGTTCACTCACAAATGAGGATTAAAAAAAGTAGATTCAATACTTTTTTTTAATTAATATTATATATAGGTAGAGATATATAGAGAGAGGTAGAGAGATAGAGAGATAAAGAGGCATATATATAGAGAGAGAGATACTTGTCCAAATTATTAAATAGAAGTGTACTAGACCCAAATTAGTGGATTCAAAGGTGGAATCTTACACATTGAGATTATATTCTATTTTGGGATTGTTGAATTCTAATGAGGGGTGTCAAAATTAACCAATGGTTTTGTTGAAATGACAAGTGGTTTATCAGATGGCAAAATTTTATAAATATAACACTTCGCATAGTGTTTTGATATCACTTAGATTGTATTGTAAGGATTTGTAGACTTTTAGTTTAAGTCTAATTATCAACATGCTATTATAGTGTTAACACATGGGCTACAACATTAGTGGAGTTTCTCAATCTATTGTAAGCTTATTTTGAAGGAATATATTAAGGTAAAAAAGGTTTTTCCAAGTAAATATGTCATCTTATCTTCTCTATCTCCTTCACTTATTCTTCTATGTTTAATGAAGTTTACATGTGTTTTAGATCAACAAAGAGAGATAAAGAGAGGTAGAGATATAGAGAGATAAATGAGTGCTTGGTATACATTTTTTAAATTTGATAAAATACAAGCTTTGGGTCATAGATATTTTTTTAAATACATTTTTTTCCTTCTCTATAGGTATTTGTTAGCTTTCCATGAGGGTTCTTCCTTGGATGGTGGGTCTCTTTTTGATTGATAATCATGTTCCTTTTACAAAAAAAATTCCAAAGCGAGATTGAACACAACAGGCCCAGACATGACATATAATGCACACCATGTTTGAGGTCTCAAGATCATTCCCATATAATCTACAAATTTAAACAGATCAACATTTTTCCCCTAGAAATTTAATATTCATGTCTAGATTTAATTTTAATCCATCTGAAATTATAAAAGCAATAAGGTCACTAAGTTTGATTGATTTTTGTATCATGTGATGTCCCATGAGAGGATGTATGATGGTAGGAAAGATGATAACTAAACATGATGTAGGTGGTGACCACACTTATATTTGCAAGAGAATACCTATTAAATGTAGGTGTCAAGTTGTCAAATATGAGGCTTGTGATAAACAAACATATATGCTTCAAATAATATGAATATGTAAAACTAATGGATTGTAGCTAAACTTAGGTGTATTGCATGAACAAGAATCTAGAAAGGAGATGCATGCAGATAGAGGCTAGACACCAAACGCGACACTCAAGAAAACAAATAATAACATGGACCATAGAGATACGATACAATCATCATTCACTTCAAGACATAGCAATTGAACTTCCACAAGTCTTCAGCGTACCCATTGCACACCAATGTGCTATTGCTAGTTAACTAAACATTGCCTTTAGTTACGTATCACATGATATGATGTATCTTTATCATAAGGCTTTTTTTCTTATAATACTACTTTATAAATCTATTTAAATATTTATATTTATGTTATTAATATTTATATATTTATAATATATAATAATATTTATATTTATATTATTATTAGTATTATATTATTATGATAAATGATTATAATAATATTTAAAATATTAATATTTATATTGGTTATTTATATAATAATATATTGGTTGATATATTATATTATAATTAAAATATTCATATAATAATAGTATGTAATATTATATATGTATAATATTATATTGGTTTATTAATTTATTGATAGAAACATTAAAAATGGACTATGACATTTAAATCTTTAATTTAAACAATGCCTTAATATTGAGACATGACAACCCTCCCCACTCAAGATTGCTTGTCCTCAAGCAATCACAAAAAATGTCAGGATCTAAATCAATTTTTACGAGGGATTGTTGTCACAATCCAATTGCCAATGTTTTCTTAAGACAAGTTCCCTTTTCTTCCCAAAAGACATTTTGACCTCTAACCTCAAAATTGGTCTTTGGGTAGAACGATTACCTTGTACTTCTTATCTTAACGTCTTCCTTTCAATGTGTTGAGATGTTTTGATTCAAAATGAATAATGCTTTAGTGAAGTCTTTGTGATTCCATGAAAGAGACTTTGTGACTAATGAAAGGCAAATATATAGGTAAGCATTTTGTTCGATGTTTGAATAACAATGATGTGATGCAAGTATTATAGATGAAGATGTGGTTTTTAGATAATAAAAATATCTTCAATGATGAAGAAATTTTTGAGAGTATTGAGATTCCAAAATTCCAATGAATGATGAAGATATCTTGATCTTTGATTAAGAGATTTGGTCTTATACTTGTCATATGTTATTAACCTCAAAATTGAGAAGAGTCATATTCTTGAGGAGTAATTGATTATATGATGTCATGGAGAGAAATTTTATGATCAAAGAAGATTTGATAAGTTTTTATTTGATTTTGAATAGAAATATGATTGAGGAAATGTAGTTAATCAAATGAATGCAGGAAGGAAGAATTTTTCAATGTTAAAGAAATTTTTGGGAGTATTGATAATCTGAGATTGGAGATGTGGAATGAAATAATATTGATGAAAATCCCCAAAGATGAATCTAATGATGTTGTAAGTAAGACTTGATTGCTTAAGCAAGTTGATGATAAGATAATGTATAGCATGATCTTGAGAGTTGATGATGAGATAATGTCCCCCTTTTGGGATATTCTTGATCTCTTAACCTGCACACAAGAATAACTACTAGAAAGGAACATTAGCAATATTAAAGATCCATAAATTAGTAATGAAATCAATACATCATAATATAATTAATAATTTAACATAAATAACATTTAATTTCAACATATAGTTACCCAATTCTCAAGCCGGTCCTTTGATGTGGTCCCATAGGAATACTTGCCAGTTAGAGCGTGATGGAGGGCACACTTCCTACCTATCACCTCTTATGTCTACCTACAAGGTTCAAGAATGTGACAGAGGGCATTCTTCCTACCTATCACATCTTGACAAGAGCATGATGGAGGGCATTCTTCCTACCTATCATGTCTTAGTGAGGGTATGTTGGAGGGCATGCTTCCTACCTATCATCCCTTTAATATAACTTGATGAGAGCATGATGGAGGGCATTCTTCCTACCTATCATCTCTTTAACATTAAGGCTCAAGAGTGTGATGGAGGGCACACTTCCTACCTATCACATCTTGACAAGAGCATGATGGAGGGTACACTTCCTACCTATCATGTCTTGATGAGGGTATGATGGAGGGCATTCTTCCTACCTATCATCCCTTTAACATAGTTTGATAAGAGCATGATGGAGGGCATTCTTGCTACCTATCATGTCTTAACGAGGGCATGATGGAGGGCATTCTTCCTACCTATCATCCCTTTAACATAATTAGCTAAGAGCATGATGGAGGACATTCTTCCTACCTATCATGTCTTAATGAAGGTATGATGGAGGGCATTCTTCCTACCTATCATGTCTTAGTGAGGATATGGTGGAGGGCATTCTTCCTAACTATCATCCCTTTAAAATAATTAGATAAGAGCATTATGGAGGCCATTCTTCCTTCCTATTATGTCTTACATGGTTTGCTCGTACTTGAGCAATCATAAACATTCTTCTTCACTTTGTTTTTTCTTCTTCTTAGGTTCAAAATTTTCCTCCAATTCTTCATTTGTCATGATTTTTAGGTTTTGTTCTCTTTTCCTTGCACATCAAAGCTTTAGTGGTTTTCTCATTTTGGTCCATCATTGCTTTAGTGGTCATCTCCATGAAGGTCCTCATCTCATTCATTTGTGCCTCTATGTTGTTGTGAGTCCTTGTATAGGCTTGCATAAATTTATTTCACAGGATGGCAAGATGACTGCTCTGATACCACTTGTAATGTCCCCTTTAAGAATAACCTTGAATACTTAACCTAGCACACAATACTTATTCTTTTCCTTATTGCTGACCTTGAACGTAGTTTGCAGATTTATTGTCTTTATCAATTCTTATCTTCTATTGTGGTTTCCTTCATTCGATGCCTTTATCTTCTATTTGGACTTGCTTCCCATTCCTTTTAGTATATATAATTGTTCTTTTCATTCTGAATTATATTTCAATTAGATGTTATATATTTTATTCTCCTTTAGAGGTTTTGGTTTTGACTTTGCATATATCTAAATCAGATATGTTTTGCCCACAGTTATGATCTTCTTATCTTTCATATGTTGATCTGTGTATTTCCCGTATACCTTTCATTCCTCTTTCTTCATATTCCCCTTGATGTTCAACATATATTCCTATACTAGAATTATTTTTTTCAACTCAAAATATATATATCTTTCCATAATATTTCTACTGTACTGTATTCAAATCTTCCTCCTTGCCTCTCTCCTATTTCCAGCGCTGTCCTCTTATACCCCCGGTTCTTCAAGGGTTACAACTTTAATAGTTGTCGTTCCCAAAATGGGATGTATCCCTTAGTTTGTTGTATATATAGCGCTTCATGCATCATGATCGTTGTAGGCTATTTTATTAAATTATAAATCGTTGCCTTTAGTTACGTATCATATCATATATGATATGATGTATCTTTATCATAAGGACTTTTGTCTTATAATACTACTTTATAAATCTATTTAAATATTTAATTTATGTTATTAATATTTATATATTTATAATATATAATAATTATAATAATATTAAATTAATAATATTTATATTTATATTATTATTAGTATTATAGTATTATAATAAATGATTATAATAATATTTAAAATATTAATATTTATATTGGTTATTTATATAATAATATATTGGTTGATATATTATATTCTAATTAAAATATTTATATAATAATATTATGTAATATTATATATGTATAATATTATATTGGTTTATTAATTTATTGTTAGAAACATTCAAAATGGACTATGACGTTTAAATCATTAATTTAAACAATGTCTTAATATCGGGACATGACAGTCTATCAATGATTATATCATTCAATTTTAGTCTTTGTGTGGAAAACTCAAACACTGCTTTGATGATGATGAATTGCAAATCATGTTTCTTAAGGGATTACTTCCAATTATAAAGAATTGTTGATAATAAAATACAAGCCTGAGGTATGGATTATTTATGTTAAAGAAATTAACCCGAGGGTGATGCAATAAGAGGGAAATCAAGATAGTATGGTAGATAACATATTCATAACATAAGGATTCAAAAAAAATTATACATGCATTGACACCATAAGATAGATCTACTCATATATTCTATATACAATGTACGTTCTTCACTACAAGCATAGATATATCATCGCATATGCTTGGGTAGATTCTATTATATTCTCTTATACACATTCTTATCTATCCTCATATACATCACCATCTCTTCTCCTTGCAGTGAGTCTAGATGCTCATATAGCCTACTCTTAGTGTAGGGACATGTCCTATGTGTCTTTGTGTCTTTCTATCCTTTAAAGGGTACCACATGATGCTAATTGCTCCCACAATGGTCTTCCAGTGATTGTTATTCTATTTTTAGTTCCTGACCTACCAACATGAAAAATGTGCACCTAAGTAGCTTTTAATATTTTAGAGACACATGCACACATTTAAAAAAATCTTGAAATATGGTTCATCATCTCAATCTTCCTACCCTTCACGATTTCAAAAGCTACATAATTTTTTGAAGGATAATGATATGAAGGAAAATGTGAATCAAATTGCTACTACCTCTTCCTTTCCTTCATTTAAACCAAATCTTGCTAGGAAGTTTACCAAGCTTCAAGAATCCATGGATGATGTTTTTTAAAATTTGTTGAGTGTTAATTTGATCACATTTCCTCCAGTTCATCCATTAGATCCCAAAAAACCACTTTATAGGTCTTATGTTGACCAAGCATTTTGTAACTTCTAGCGAGTTAAGGGTCATTACATTCGATCTTGCAAAGGCCTTAAAAATGTGAATCAAATTTCTACTACCTCTTCCTTTCCTTCATTTTAACCAAATGTTGCTAGGAAGTTTACTAAGCTTCAAGAATCCATGGCTGATGTTTTTCAAAACTTCTTGAGTGTTAATTTGACCACATTTCTTTTAGTTCATCCATTAGATCCCAAAAAACCACTTCCTAGGGATTAAGTTGACCAAACATTTTGTAACTTCCATCAAGTTAAGGGTCATTACACTCAATCTTGCAAAGGTACACGATCTTATTGACAACAACATGATCAAAGTTGAAGGCATTGATGATAATGGCAATTCATTAGTTGCACATATGAATAGTAGATTGGGAATATACACAAATCCCTTCCCATATCACACAAATAATGTTGAAGCGTGAGAAATGGATGATAACACAAATGGTGAAAATAAGGATATATCAACATGATCATGCTTTTGTGGGATTTATTGAAGCTAATACTACATCTTCAGGACTCTCCTCTCACTTTTCCACTTGTTACATTTTTTAGTGAGATCCCACAAAATAACTATTATGACTTGTTATGTGTTGTTAGAAAGATAAAGGAAACACTCATTATGGACATACTCATAGATTCTAAAAACCAATATAATGTATGCATAGAAGACATCTCGATAGCAAATCATATGGAACTATGATCTCATACACATTCTAGTGTATCATGGAAAATGACTAATGGGTTATTGATTTTCACTTTAGGTTGCACCATACTACTAATCACAATTGGACCCAAATAAGTACTTGTGATATGTTATCACTACTTATAGTGGGTTATCTATTTCATTGTAGCCCATGGTTGGAGAAATCAACAAAAACTTATCAACTATTCTCTTAAGAATGAGAGGGAGGCTTCCCCTCCTAGGGAGTGATGAAAATACATTCTTGGAATGTTAGGGGCCTCAAATCCCTTAACAAAAGATGTTCTTTAGAGCATAATTTAGACATAGTAAAGGAAGACATACTTCTATAAAATACTAAGCTTTGCAAGGAAGAGTGTTACAGAATGTTGAGACATTGTAAATTGTGGCATGAGGAATTTGTTGATATAGTTGGATCCATGGGAGGTCTTGGGATACTCTAGGCTTACTCATTAGTCAACTTGAAAGTGTTGGGAGCTAGACTAAACTAGCAAGTATGCACGATTGAAAGTACTTTCTCAAGTTTGGTCTATTTTATTTTTAACATTTACATGCATGTTAGTCACCAAGAAAAAAAGATAGCATGGGATCAAATATATGGGATTACTCACTCTATGCCAACTGAAATGGTAATTATTGGGAGAGACTTCAACATTATCCTTTCCTCTACAAACAAAAGTATAATTATTTTTAGAATCACCCAATCACAAATCAATTTTTTAGACTTTGATTCTAGATGGGGTTTAGTGGATCAATTCTAAAAGAGGGTATTAAACCTAGACTAACAAATGGTTGGGATTTAACTATATTGTTGAGCAACTAGATAGATTATTGTTCAGTGTTTCATGGCTAAAATCTTCATCTCTCCTAGTATCTACCATTTTTCCAATTTTAGGCTCAAATCACTTTCTAATCTCCTTGAACATTACAAATGATAGGTCACCTTGCAAAAGCCCTTTCAAATTTAAAAAAATGTGGTTTAGGGGTGGTGAACTCAATGGATCATGAAGTTTTAATTAGAAATGTGCAAACATGAACAAGTCAAGTGAACTTGAACAAAAAGTAAATTAAATGCAAGGACAAATATAGAACAAGATTACAAGGTAGAAAAGCACTTGGATGGGACTACAATTGTGAAAGTGTCTAGACTTAGACACATTTATGATAGCATACCTAACTATGTAAAATGGAATATGAAATGAGCATGCAACTATCTAGCTTACATCTTCCAAGGGGATTCTTCTATCATTTAGGAGAGTACTCTAACATGAGAAACAATTGTAAAAGGAGGAAAGCATGGTTTTAACAAGCAAGGGAATGCAATTGTATGTTGTATCTTCTAGATTGCAAAAGGAGACAATTGTATGTTGTATCATGTAGGATGAAGTAGCCATAGTCCTACAATGGATTAAATTACTTTTGTACTTGTCCATTCATGAGTGGTATACTTGGATAGAAGAGTAGTTTCCTCTACCAACTAGGTTTTTCACTACTCTTTGGGGTTTTACCAAATCATATCATTTAATTTATAATTAAGTAGCACATTACAAATTCTTAGTTTTGTGATTTCTACAACCATGGGTTTTGATAAATTACAGATCAATTGGTATCAAAGCAAAAGTTCTTTTGGGCTTATAGAGGATTTTAGCAACACACAGGGTTTGTGTAAATAATCATATTTGTAATTAATATCAAGGTGCATATGTTACAAAGAATCAATCATGACTAAATCTATGAAGAAGAAGCTTGAAGATCTCCAAGAAATACATGAGTTGATTTTGAGAGAAAATAAAGCTCTTTGGGAATGTCATTTAAATGAGAGGATTGACGAGTTGCAACAAGAGTTGAAAAAGAATGATTCATTTCTATCAAACCTTCAAGAAGATAAAGAGGAGTCTTCAAAGAAGAGTGGACCACCCCTTCTCAATAAAAAGAAGAAATTATTGTAAATGTACGTAAGAGGATCCATGAATAAGTTTTCTTTGATAATTTGAAACTAATCATTCCACTTGTAAGTTTGAAGAGCACACTAAGGGTGTAGGTTCAAGATTGTTTGCAAAGATGGATATGATGGGAATTAACTTGCTAAAAATATCCAAGGAATAATCCAACCCATGATACTGAAGGAGAGACCACCATTTGAGGATCTTGGATATGGAAAAATGGAGATTGGAGAAATCTCAAAGGGATCTTCGCTATACACAATTCAAGGATAATTCATGGGAGGTTAAAAAACTCCTCTAATCTTATTTTTGTTAATATTTAAGATGATTGTAGGATGTCTCCAAAGAAATAGCAGCAGTTCATAAGGAAGAAGACAAGAGAAAAAAATTTCAAGAGAACAAAAAAGAAAACAAGAAATGGGCAGATTGCACTCTGCCTACTTCACCACTAACCAAGCCTAAGGAGGTAACTGAGTATGTGGGTAAGAATTCCATCTTTGGTTCTAAATGAAAAAGGAATGGGCATAGAGCATAAAATTACAAATTACGAGTTCCATGCATAGTTTGTGGAAGAAATAACCATTGTAGTTTAATGTGCAAACACCACCACTAGGGAGTATAAGTTTCATAGTACATATGGAAAAAGGAGAAGCCACTTAGCTAAACAAAGGCAAGAGAAGCGTAAAGGAACATGGAAGGAAGTTAGAGTAGGAGAATCAACTTACTATGCTAATCTTGAGAGGAGCATTGTACAAAAACTATTCAAATTTTGTCTAAACTATTATAGAAATTATGTAGAAACACATAAATCAACATAAAAAATTCAACATATAACACCAATATTATGTGGGGAAAACCATTTCAGGAAAAGAACCCCACACTCCAAAACCTACTCAATGTATTATCAAATCAAAGGATGATTACAACACACTTGCAAAGCAATATTTCACAGGAGTTTCACCAACATATAAACTTGGAGTGATTTCGACAACATTTTCTATAAATTTTCAATACAATACAATTCCACAAGCACCCAATTTATAGGCAATGGGCAAATTGGAAACCATAAATGGTTTTACAAAATAATGTGCAATAAACCTCTAGTGGTATGGCTCCCAACTAGGACCCCAAATCCCAATGCCAACCATGAAGATTCCTCAATTAGGCCAAAAATAGTAAATTAATAACGCCTCTTACAACTATCATATGTCATCATAAACATCCACCCAACTTGGGTGCCCAATTTTTAACTCCCACTAACTCAAAATAATGTTGTATGAAAAGTGTAAATATCCATCATAATTATGGACAATATTCCAAAGTAACTCCCTCTTATAGGTTCTTACATGTCATAAGAATTTGTCAAAAATCTATCATATGATCCCACAAAAGCAGGGCATCCCACTTTTTCTATAAATAACCAATTAAAATATCTCTTACAACATGCCTTACAAGGCATTGACACATGTCATAAATGCCACCTCAAATTCCAATGCTCCTTCAAGGTGAGACTAATTTAAATATAATAAAATAATATGAATATAACAAATAATTAAAATCAAAGGCTAAAAATTTGTAAAGATTGAGACACCTTAAATCCCAACAAAAAAACTCAAGGAAGGTAATGAGAAATTTGATTTGAGCATGTGTAAATCTAACAAGTATTGTTCACATTGCAAGATTAGAGGACATTGGGATGACTAGTGTTGGAGATTTCATCCCAAACATCATACAACACATGGCCAAAGAAAGAAAGAGAACCCACTTGGGCAAGAGAATAATGACAAAGCACTAAGTAAGGGATTGTCTTATAATGCTTGGATAGAGCACTTGCTTAATTTTCATAAGAGATGAGAGACTATTGTTGTCATGTGTATGTGCATATAGTGGCATCCCAAGTTTCTCTTGTAGATTAGGTTTGTATTCAAATTTAATTTCACTTGGTTGTGCAAGAAAGGAGTAGATTTCACTAACTAATGGGTGTGTATGAACAAGCAAGCCCATTTGAGAGTAAGCAAGGATGAGGATAAAAATGTATGTGAAAAGGAAAAGTGCATTTTGTTTCATTTGCATGAGCAAGTAAATGAATGAAATGTGTATGATTAAGCATAGGAAGCACTATGAGCATGTGCTTGAGTGTTGTAAGCATGTGTATTTTTATTCCATGACAATGAAATTCATTGTAGCATGTAAAAGTTCTACCACTTGTTGTAGTAAGTAGCAAGGAAATTTTATAATCCATTGTAGCATGCTTTGAGAATCATAAGACTTGTAGTTTTAATGCAAGATAATACACACAGAGATCTCACAGATGTGAGGAATTTTCTAATATCCCAAATGTTAGATTTTGTAGGACCAAAAAATCCTTTAATAAGGGAGGTGTGGTTTGAACATGGATCATGATGTTTTTAGTAGAAAAGAATTGAAATATAGGGACACACACAAAACAATATTATCATCAAAGGAGGTATGATCTAAATAGATCAAAGAAACTTGAATAGAAAAGTAAATCTAAATGTAGGGACAAACATGTTGGTGTAATTAAATATTTAATTACACTTTATTAAGTTTACTTAGGGCTTTTTAAAGCACTTAGGGTTTCCTTATCTTACAAATATAAAAGCAAGATGTCATATGTAATTTATTAATCCAATTTTATTATTGCATTCATATAGTGCAAATTTATCCTTTGTGCTTTTTTCTCTTGTAGAAGGCAATTCTAGGTTTTGTAGGTGATCCTAGCATCTTGAGTCAATCAGTGACTCTTACAAAACATAGAACAATATTACAAGGAAAAAATTATCTGGATGGAACCACAATTGTGGAGGCATATGATCTTAGCAACATTTGTGATGGTATACCTAACTATGTACAACAAAATATGAAATGAACAGGTGACTATCCAACATCCAGCTCCTAAGGGGATTCTTATATCACTCGAGAGAGTACTCTAACATGAACAACAATTATAAAAGGAGGAAAGATTAGTTTTAACAAGCAAGGGAAGACAATCATTTGTTATATCTTCTAGACCGCAAAAGGAGAACAATTATATGTTGTACAATCCAATATAAAGTAGTCATAGGATAACAAAGGATTAAGTTACCTTTACGTACTTCTCCATTCATGAATAATTTACTCAAGTAGAAGAGTAATTGCCTCTAGCAATTAAGTGTCTCACCCCTATTTGGGGTTTTTCCAACTCATATAGTGTTATGTTGTGATGACAACACAAATCGTTATAGACAAACACGAATCTAGAGGAACTAGAGGACAACAATTAAACAATAGACTTAAGTTACATCATGATATTCAAAAGCTTAGATCGACTCAGTGATAGGATGTTCAATTTCATAGAATAACTCTGCATTTATTTGCATTCAACTACAAGAACCTTGTTCAATAATTAACTTTATTTTAGACTTAATCAAATCATCCTTGAGAACAGAGATAACACAGAGGTTACACATGGATAATTACTAAGATACAACAGTATTATCAAACATGGTTTATCATGGGCTTCACCTTCAAGCTGAATCATTCAAACTGACTCCCTTCACACACAACTAGTCTCTGGTTTATATTTGCATCAACGTGGACTTCCTATGTTTCCCCATGATCTTCTCTTCTTCACTTTCTGATGGCAACTACTTCCCCCCAAAAATCTATTGATCTTTGCCAACATTTCTATTCTATTATTCTGACAGTTTCATCTGTTGTTTTGGCAGTTTCAACTTCCCACAGGAATCCGCCAATCGTTTCCACATAGGGTGACAAGAACTTCCACAATTGCTCACTCCACACCATTCAAAAATTGTCTCCAACTTATACATAGTGATAGTTATTAAAGGACTCATTGGAACAACCAATCGATCCACTCAACAAAACAAAAATAGAGATAACTAAACAAAACAAAATGTGATTATGGAAAGCCGATGCCCCTGCATCAGGCTCCTTGGGAGACAAAATAAAGCATGTGCTCTTGCACATGCGATCAACATTAGAATTATTCCTCATTCTCTTTCTTCCGTTTCTTCCAACATCGCTCTGGAACAATTGCCATGTTTCTACAACATTATTGTGCACTATTCTTCTCTTTACTTTTTGTTTGTGTTCACCAAAGTTTCTTTGCCCACACATTTGCATGCAAATCAATATGAATAATTTTATAGAGATTAATGATCTCCTCATTTGCTTCTTCAAATTCTTTCACCCTTGACATATGTCTTTCAACTTCGGCAAAATCATCGAGTTTCTTATATAAATATGTACTTACTATCCTATACTCTTCTGCACTTGCTGCACCTTCTTCAAATTCCATCTCTATAACTTTTTCACCATGCATATCTTTGCTTTCCACTACTGCTCTAACATCTACTTCTTCATTCTTCAATCCCTCATTATACCTTGTTTTCGCTTTCCACTCTTGCTTTCCATTGCTCTTGGCCAACTCCTTCTTTGGATCCACTCCGTACTTATATTTGTTCATTCTAAGTTTTTCAATTTGCTTTCATTTGTTTTCCTTTTTCTTTTTGTATCTTCTCCTTCTTATGTCTTTTCATCTACAAGCCTCCAAAACTCCATCTCACGTTCATATATATCATTATCACTATTTGATTCCACATCTTTTTTATCTTTTTCTTTTAAACTATTCCCTTCAACAATTTCATTCAAAGATTCAACATCTTTATTTAAATCATCCAAATCAACTTGCTTACCTTTAATCTTTCTTATGTTCTCCTCAAGCTTCTTCCAAGTTTCTATTGGACATTTGTCAATCTTCTTTGGCTCTTCTTCATAATCATCAGTTTGTTGTCTTGGACTATCATGCTGCAATATCATCTTTTCATCCTTGGATGGTTCAACCATGATCTCTTGTTCATTAGACTTGACCTTTCCTTCATATCTTATCCTCTCTTGAAGTGTTTCCTCATCGCTATCCCTTGCAACACCATTTTCCTCTACTTCTTTCATGCTCTTGACAAACCATACTTTTCTCTTCATAGCTTTGGACTGGTATATGTTTATTGTTGCACTTGTTCTCCTTGATCCATAGACTGATTGCTATTATAGAACACCTCCTTTATGCTTCCATTCTTGACAATTTACCCTATGTTCTTGGTTCTTCTTGAACTCTTTCATGACTTCTATCTTTTGTACCGGCTTGCTATCATAAACTTCCTATATGCACCCTCTTGCTTACACTTTGTACATGCTGCCCCTCAACAACTAGTTTCCTTTGCCAACTTGGCACCTTGTATCCATGATCCTTGACGATATTTGGAATCTTCATATTTCTCTTCTCCCTATTAACTTGCATTTCTACATTCGTATTTCCACATGCATGATTAAAATTAACATTTATAACTCCATATACCTGAGCAATACTCTGTTGTTTGGATTTTCCCTCATCTTTGACTTCTTTGCTTACCAATCCTTCTTCTGCAATACTTCCTACTGCATCATGAAATTCTAAAACATCCTCTACATCTCTACTGTCATTCAGTAAAATCTCAACACCATTCTTATCTTCATGTTTAAGTATTGTGCAATGTACCTTTTCTGGATGGACTTCTGCAAATTGTCCTTGTATACCTTCTTCGTAAATTGTTGCAACTTGTTTCCACTTTCTTTCACCTTCATCTCCATCTACGGTTACTTTACTTGGCTTCTCTCTCATTAATAGCAAGATCTCATCCATGACCCCTCCTATGAAGTTTCTCATACCTACATACACATATACAAATACAACATTAACAAATAAAATAAAAGACCAAAATGTCTCCATGAATGCCTCCTTTGTGGACATTCTCCTCTTTTCTTTGCTTTTCCCTCTGATTGATCCTTTCCTTATGTTCTCTTCAATGAGAACTTTCTTCACCTCTTTCAGTGCTCGTTGTTTACTTGACAACTCTCTTCTATCCAAACTTCTTTCGTCTTCTCTTTTCAAGGTAGCCATTTTCTGCCCTCTTCTTTTCTTAACAATCATCTTCATAGGCCACTTCAACTTCTTTTTCATTGGCCAACACCAACCATATCATTGGCTTCATTCCTCAAGCCACTACTTCACCAAGAGCTTACATTTCTCGAAATCTCTCCTCAACTCTGCTATTTCTTTATGATCCTACTCTGCATTTTGCTTCTCCACATTCAGTTTCATTTTGTCTTTCTTCTTGAGGCTTTCTTGATACCTCACCTAGGCTTCTCTCCTTTTTCCTCTACCCAGTCTTTTAGTACCTAGGTTCTTCTTCTTAACTTGTCAAACTTCCACCTACATGCTTATGCAAAATCATATAAGCCACAAGTCTCCTTCCACATCTTTTAAACTCTCCCAGACCATATAGGATCTCCCAGACCATATAGGATCTCCCAGATCTTTTAAGCTCTGATACCAATCTGATGACAACCCAAATCATTATAAACAAACAATAATCCAGAGGAACCAGAGGACAATAATTAAACAACAGACTTAAGTTATATCATGATAGTCAAAAGCTTAGATCAACTTAGTGACATGAACAATTTCGTAGAATAGTTACTCTACATTTATTTGCATTCAACTACAAGAACCTTGTTCAACAATTAAATTTATTTTAGACTTAATCAAATTAGCCTTGAGAATAGAGATATCACAGAGGTTACACATGGACAATTACTAAGATACAACAGTCTTATCAAACATGGTTTATCATGGGTTTCACCTCCGAGCCGAATCATCCAAATTGAATCCCTTCACACACAACTAGTCTCTGGTTTATATCTGCATCAACATGGACTTCTCTATTTCCCACAATCTTCTCTTGTGCCCTCTCTCGATGGCGACTACTTCCCCCCAAATATCCATTGATCTCTGCCAATGTTTCTATTTTGTTGTTCTGGCAGTTTCATTTGTTGTTTTGGCAGTTTCAACTTCTCATAGGAATCAACCAATCATTTCCAAATAGGGCGATAGGAACTTCCACAACTGCTTGCTCCCCACCATTCAAAAACTGTCTCCAACTTATACATGATGACAATTATTAAAGGAATTGATGGAACAACCAATCAATCCACTCAACAAAACAAAAACAAAAATAACTCAACAAAACAAAATGTGATTATGGAAAGCTGATGCCCCTGCATCATGTTGTAGCACTTTCTTTTGTGTAGAGCAACATATTAATTTCTACAATAATGGTTGTAATTTAATATCTAATTAAGTACCATAGTACAAATTCTTGGTTTTGTGATTTTTATAGGAATAGGTTTTGAGAAATTATAGATTGGATGGTAACTTTGTGGATTGATTAAAACTTGGTGGACAAGCACACCAATAAAAAGAGGTGTGAAGATGTTCTCTTTGGCCAAAATGTTAGTATATCTAAAATGATGCATCAAGCAATGGAACATTAACTTGTTTAAGAACATTTTTGAACAAAAATAGTAGGTGGAGAGTGAAATGAAAGGGTGATGACCCAAGGTATGGTACATGAAGACTTTTTGTTCAAAAAAAATTGTAATGGCTTGACAGGCAAAAAATTTTCCTAGGGAGGAAATTTTTCAAAGACAAAGGTCTAGGGAAACCCAATTGAAAGAGGGAGACAAGAACACAAATTTATTCCACAATTTTACAAAGGCAAGGAGAATTCATAACAAAACTTCACCAATCAATTTGGGGGATGGTAGGTTGCTAATGGATCCAAAAGAAATATGCTTGGAACTGGTGAATTTATTTGAAGAGCTATTGGTTACTCCTTGCTAAGGAAAATTACAAACATCATAACAAAAGACCAAAACAAAGAGTTGGTGGATTTCTAGAAGTGTTGGCAGATTGTGGGTAAGGATATTTCCCAAGTGGTTGAAGAGTCTTTAAAATCTATGAAAATTCTTAGACTTGAACTCTATAATCGTTACCTTGATCCCTAAAAAATAGCTTCTTATTCCTTTGGGTGCTTTAGGCAAATTTCCTTCTGTAACATAGTATATGAAATTATTTCCAAAGTGATGTCAAATAGACTGAAAGTGCTGCTCCAAGATATAATTTTACAAGAGCAAAGGGGACTCATCCCAAGGTGATCAATAAATAATGAGATTGTTATCTATCATGAAACCATCTAGTTGATTGTCTCCTCTAGTTCAAAATGTATGATTATTAAACTTGACATAAGAAAAGATTATCTTAGAGATAGAAGTTTCTTGATGAAAATTTTGGAGAAATTTTGCTTTCAACTTGTATTGGAGGAAATAGATTTTTAGCTACATCTCTAGACCAAGATATTTGGCTTTGTTAAATGGAAACCCAATTAGATTCTTTGATCCAACCAAGGGCCTCTCCCAAAGTGATCCACTCTATCCTTTCCTCTTTATCATACTTGTGGAAGTATTAGGCAAACCTATCAAGGTGGATAGAGATGTTAGTGCTTGTAAGGGAATTATAGTAGCAAGTGGAATGAACACCATTAGGCATCAACAATTCCCTGATGAAATAATTTTATATGAGGAAGTTTTAACAATCAAAGACACATTAGACAAATATTTTGAGGCTTTGAGTCAAATTATAAACTAGGACAAATCAAAGGTTTTCCTCTTCATTACCCGAGGAGATATATAGGGGTACATAATGAATATATTGGATTTCAAAATAGGACAACTACCCATCAAGTACCTAGGTGTCCCCTTATTCAAATGAGAATTGAGATCTTACCTTTGTAATAGCCTCCAGAATATTTATAAATCCAAACTGGAAACATGGAAAGGAAAGTGGCTAAGTCTAGCTAGGAAAACCTTGATGCTAAAATTAGTAATTGTTTCTATACCAATTTATCTAATATCTTGTCTTCAATGATAGTGTTGATATTGTCATTCATCAATCTGAAGTTTTCCATTTTGGGTGACAATGTTGATACTTGTCTTTCGGGGATACCTTGGGCTCAATTTTTTCCTTTGATATGTAATGTAGAAAAAAAGGCATAAATAGATATTAGGGAATGTTGGTTTAATGTGGCCTCTTTTTCGTACCACTTTCCTCATCCATGTATGCATATGGAAAAATAATGTATTCCTTTTTTTGAAATCAATATATGGGAGTGTTCCCCTAGACCACAATTCACTAATAAAAAAATGTCTTGTCTTCAAATGCCCATGAAATTGACTACGACCCTTAAGATTTCCATGCCCAAGTTTTTATGGCAAGGCTTAAGAGATAAGAAGAGGGTACCTTTAATAGATTGGAATATAATGTGTTCCCCAAAATATAGTGGTGGAAAAAGGCTATGTAAAATGGACCTCGAAACAAAGTTTTGGGTGAGAAACTTGTTTAGAAGATGTTTGAAAATCCTTATCATAAATGGTGCAAAATTTTCCAAAAGAAATATTTTTGATTTGGATGACCCCTCATGAATCCTAACTATGGCTAATCCACTATGAGGATCACATATGTGGAACTATATCATGTCGAGAAAACCCATCCTCATAGATCATCTCACCTAGGAGAGTTAAAATGGCTCACAAGCTAACTTTTAGGAGGACTCGTGAAATAGGCTCCTCCCCTTAGCTGAGAAGAAATAATTGTAGGAAGCTAGGGAAACCCTATCTCTCATTTGAGGATTCAAGGTATAAGATTTCTTATGTTTACCATTTTAAGGTTTGGCAAATTGGAAATGGAGGAGTTTTCAAGGCTTGGTCATTCTTGCAAACTAGATCCAATTGCTTTCTTCTAAACTATTGGGGAGAAAAAGGTTCATTATTGAAGCGATAAGATTAAATGGGCCTATTCAAAAATTGGAAGATATTTAATCAAGATTGGGTACATGGTTACTTAAGTACTTTTAGTTAAGATAGATTGGATTGCATTTAAATGTTGGAGAAAATACTATTGGCTAAAAGTTGGGGCATTTTCCTATGCTACACTAGATAAGTGCATCCTCACAGGAGAAAGATTACAAAAAATAGTGATAGAAGGATCTTCTAGATGTGTCTTGTGCTTTATAGCTAAAGAAATAGTAGATCATCTATTCATAAATTGTCCCTTTACTAGAAGATCTCCACGGACAACAAGCTGTTTCCAAACCCTAAATATTGCAGATAAACATTTGATTTTGTCAGACATCGGCATGTTCTCAACCGGTCACATGGGGCGAAAAAATCACACGGGGCATGCAATATCCTTTCAGCACCAATACTTCTACAAGCACTTGCATGAAGTCATGAGCAACTCAAACTCTTCCCCGATATCGTTGTTCCTCATTTTCATCTAACCTAACCACCACCCGCTCTAAAGATCAAATATGGAAGACGGGCCGATTTTTGAGTATCAAAGCAAGTTCAAGCAGCTCTTGATGAATGAGAACATCTTCTGCCTTCTCTACATTCACATCCTTTGCATATCAATACATATCATAATTTGAGCATGACTCTTCCTTGTAATAAATCTTTGGAGCGCTAAGCAACTTCCAACTTTACCATTCAAAGCTCAGGAGAGCCTTCCCATCACATAGATTACACCATTCTTGATTCACTTTCTGTTTGAGGATTCTGTATTTTGGCGATGAATAAACTCTTGTATTTCTTGAGGATTACATTTCAAGCAATATTTCTAACAAAGTGTTGCATTTAATCGTTCAAGATATACATAGAAAGTGATAAAGCTAGTTATAATCCTTAACTCAGGTTTTACTCATAATTTCTCAAATAAAGCTAAATCTGGAAGTGAATAACAACAAGCAAGTTAATGACTTCATACAATCCAATGATGATAGGAATTTATGTAGATATGTATATATATCTAGTTTAACGACATATGTGTTAATTAAACATCTTTAAGCCACAACATAAGAAGGCAGGTTGAATAGATGTATCCTATCTCTGCTACAAGGATACATTCAAGTTATGCATGGAAACAATAAATCTAGGTATTTTCTTTATCCCATATATCTTTCATAAATATCCCATATGAATCTAAAACTATGAATTTCAATCCGCAAGCAAGTTTATAATTCCACTCAAATAAGGTCACAACAGGGATTTTAAGAAGATAAATAAATAATTTACAACTTTAGAAGGGCCAAAATACATTAAAAGTGTAGGCATTAATAAAATAGTTGGTCAAATATTTAATCTATAGTTTCTACATGCACCTTGTTGTTTGCTACAAGAGTAAGTTAATTATGCTATAGGAGTAAGTTAATTATGCTACAGGAGTAAGCTAATTCTGCTACAGGAAACAAGCTAAATCTACTACAGGAATGCATAAAAACCAGTTATAGGAACTGTTTAAAGTTTGCTACAAGAATTTAAGAAGAACCACTATTTAATGACATCATTAACAATAAAACATCATTCCTAGCAAGGAAAAAGAAGGAAATTGAGTAAATATATTTTAATCTATCACAAGAACCCTGTTGTCTACTACAGAAACATAGTCTAGTTCACTACCAGAACCTAGTCTGGTTCGCTATAGGAGCCCAGTTCAGCTGCGACAGGACATAAACAATAATCTACGATAGGCATGAATAATGGCGACAAGGATAGATAAAACGGCTACAGGGATAAATAGAACTGCAATAGAAATATAATGAAGTTGTGGCAGAAGTAAAATATACAACAACTAGATGATTAAAGTTTAACCTCCATTACTACAAAAATTGTTTAGTAGGCTACAGGAACAACGATTAATTCACTACAGGGATGAAGATAAGTCTGCAACGTCAGGATAAAACATACAATAACGATAGAAGGAAATATCTAGCAACGAAATGGATTTAATAATAATCATCTCTAGAGTGTAGAGCTGTAAAAAATGTCAATAAGTTGACTATAGTTTACAGGCTGAATAATATTTAAAACTTGACCATAGATTTTTACAGGCTAAAACATTTATCAAGCCATTTGGAAAATAGTTCAGGCTGACAGCATAAAGAAGGGGTCGATTTAAAACCAGTAGGGCCAATGACAGTTTTAAAAGCATACCACCTATTATTTCATACACAAATCGATCAAATAATTCTACACAACAATTACTTGCAAATTCAAAATAGCTTTAGAAAAGAGTACCCAGCTGCTCATGCTTTCCTTGGTGGATTAATCTCTGCTTCCTTACACTGATGATCCTTCCTTTCTCCTTTCTGCCCTTCTGTCCCTGAATAATGGTATAATCCTCCTCCTTCTGTTCTCATTTTTAAAGAATAAATCTCTCCTAAAAATGGCGTTCATATATTTAGAGCTAGCTTTTTATTTAACTCCAGTCTTCTTCCATTTGCATGGCACTTGGTACTAAAACTACTTCAATTTTCCTTTGAAATTTTTATACTCCTTCCTTTATTTCCACTGCTTCCAATTTGCATGTCAATAGATTATTATTATTAAATTTAGATTTCCATTTATAATATTTATATTTTTAATACTCTATATTTATCTTTATTAATACATATTTATTTTAACAAAGAAATATTTATATATATTTATTAATCAAATTATTTAAATATAAAAAAACACTTCAATTATTCATTAATAAGTAAACAACTTAAGTAATTGTAAAATATATATATAGTAAATAAACACTTTTAATAATTAACAAATAAAACAATTGAAAACAATTCATATATTTTTTATTAAATCTAAAGTAAATTTTTTTTATAATTACATGACTAACTTATGCATTCAAATGAACATATTGTAGCAATAGAATCACATTTCGTCTATTTATTAAGCATCAATCACATTCATTCACTATATAAAATGCTCAACAAGACTAGCAACCACATAACGATGCATAAATAAAGCCACTCAGAGATGCAGTATGACATGAACTACGTGAGTGTGTGCATGCATCAGGTTAATCCATCATGCCAACTCTTTCCTTGGCAACTAGAACATTTCTACCTCAACCATGTTCTCATTTTCAACATTTTTTCTGTACTTAGTCGCACTTAGATTTTCGTCAATAGGTTAGTTCCTTATAATCATAGCTGAGGCAAAGCAAAATGTACATCCATAATCATACCAATAATATTCTATTATTAAATCAACTTTCAAAATTATGCATTTATAACATTCACAACAGTTACTTTCACACACGTGGAATCACTCATAATAGATCAATCATAGTAAAAAGTCCAATGATCTAATTTATAATAAAATCCAAAAAAATGAGATGTGACACATCTAAAGAAGGTTACTCTGACAACGGTCAAGAAGAGTTTCTATTCATGGTGATAGAAACTAAAGATGAGGAGAAAGAAAAAATGGAGTCAATAGAGTATGATGAGAATGTTGATGTGAACTTAGAAGAAGATGAATATGATGAAATGGATGCATAAGTTAATTTGGAAGGACAACTCATTTGTACCCTAGGTGAGATCAAGAGGCTTAGAAAAAATAGTCAGATACAACTACACTTTCAAGAGAGCAACGGATCTTATGTAGTGTTAGTACAAAGCATTGAAGAATTCGAGAAGATAATTGCCAAACTAACAAATCTATTTGAAGAAGGAAAAATGATTGAGAAGGAGATAAGAATTTAGTCAAAGGAAAATGAAGGGAATTGTGAAAGGTTAGAATATGAAATTGTCGCCCTGAGAAAGAAATTGGAGAAGACAAGTGCTCAGTTAAACCCAAGTTTGAAAAATGAGAAGAGTGCCAAAATATTGGATGACATTATCAACTCTTAGAGGCAAGTTTTTTGATAAAAGTGGTCTTAGCTATGAAAAGTCAAATTTCAAAAACATCACAATCATCAAATGAAGATAAATCAGAGGGTTATGCCAATGTTCTTAAAAGTTCCATCAAAAAAGAAATCAGTAAGAAGGAGAATAAGAAACTTAGCACATCTTTAGAAGCTAAGAATAACATATTCAGGAAGCCCCTTCCATCAAGGAAAGCACACATAGAAAGGTCATATCATTCTTTTTATGGTTATTGTTATTCTTGTAATAACTTTGGACATAAAGCTATAGATTGTTGAACACATGCAAGAAAAGTTGGTTGGAACAATAGAAGGTCTTATGGGTTGGCAAGTAGAAATTGCAATATCATATGTTATAAATGCAACAACCTTGGGCATCGAGCACAATTCTATAGATATGGTTTTGTGGAGCATCCTAGACAATACAAGAAGGTGGATATACTTGGCAAACAAAAGGAAGAACCTACAAATGTATGGAGAAGGAAACAAGAGCAAAATAATAAGAAGGAAGAACTGCACTTCATGAACAAGAGATATCACTAAGTTCATGAGAAGAAGCACGAGTTCAGGGGGAGCTAACCATGGCACTATCTTTTAGCTCCATGGAGAAGACAATTCAAGATAGATCAGCTAAGACACAATCTATATGAGTATTTCGTTGTCAATGATCAAGGGGCGAGAACTATTAGAGAAAGAGATACTAAAGAATGGTTAGGCATAGAACAAGACTATTGAGCTATGTTCTTGAGATGATGGAGGTTAAAAACATGAGAAGTAAAAACCATAAACATTTCAACAAAGTATAGTTCAAAAACATGTATGACATGATGGTTGACAAAAGATGCATGGCAGCAATTTGAAGGACAAAGTACAGTGGGAATGGTGACAATATAGTCAACAAAGGCAAAAGAAATATGACACATTGAGAATGGTGATAGTCTTCAAGTCAGAAATAGCAACCTCTAGTGATAAAGAGATAATGTACTTCTCATAGAACATTGAAGAGGAAGGTTATAACATGACAATGTTTCAATATGTAAGAGTGACAATCAAATAAGAAAGATCATGTATGAATGAAAAAATATTACATAGCATTTGATGACAATGTGAGAAGTGGCAGAGGTTATAGTAAAAAGATGATAGAGCCTATAAGGTTTGAGAGAATGGAAGAATAAAGGAAATCATGATAAAGATGTTAGTAAGAATAAACTTGATGAGAGACATTTACAAGAACCTGATAAGATGATGAGAACAATACAAAGAAGTCCTTGTTTGAAGAGTATGCTCGTATCTTTGCATTTGACAATTTGCTAGAACATGTGTTCGTAAAAGCAAAATATATTGATAGTGGAAAGTTGGATGGTTGTGTTGATACTTATGTTCGACTTCACATTAAAAGAGTTTCTATTAATGTAATGATGCCATAGAAGACAGTGGATGGAAAGGTGATGAGCATCCCTTTACCATTAATAAAAGAAGGGGGAGAATTATAGAAAGGTGGAAAGCTACAACAAGGAAGAGTTATAAGAATAAGAAGAATGATACCATTAATGTCAAGGAGTATGGGGAGATTCTTTGTGAAGAGTTGAAACCATCTTGTAAGATGCATAGTGAATGATGAGATAACAAAGTCAGTTCTTGATTTGTCAAACTAAAGATCATCCAAATCATTGTTGGATAGCTATAGAAGAAGCATATCACCCAAGTGACATAGAGACAAAAGGAGGAGCCTTACAGATAGGGGGAGCATCACAGAAAAGAAAGAAACATATAATGAAGAAAAGAGGTATACTAAGTGTCCCTTTGCCATTGATGTCAAAGGGGGAGAGATAGAGTAAGGAGGAGCAACGCAAAAGGAGAGAATTATGTTTTTGTTACTATCAATGACAAAGGGGAGATTGTTGGCAATGTTGTCATTGATGTCAAAGGTGCATAGACATATTGTCATTGATGTCAAGGGTGTATCGACGAGGCTATTGGCAAGATTGTTGTCATTGATTTCAAAGGAAGCATGAAGAGATTGTTGCAAGTTGCCATTGACGTCAAAGTAGTAATATCATCGCATTCATGGTGTAAATGTTGTCATCATCATTCAGTGGAAAGTCTACGGTGAATTTGGTCAATCATTGAGCAAAGGATGATAGAGAAGATACTATTTAAATTAAACATGGATTAGACATGGCCAACTAATGTAGAGAAATCTGTATTCTTTATTAGGGAGATCAAAAGACAAATTATAATATATCCATTGAAGACTATTGAAAAAAGATGAATGATGAGGTTGATAAGATTGTTGAAGAATAAATATAATAGAGGCCAACCTCTAATTGCGTGTCCTTGGATGATGGAAGATTAAGTGTAATTTAAATTAAAGATTTAAATTAATGTTACTAAGATGGCCAACTCATATGTAGCACTATGTATAAAGAAAATGTTTCAAGTTTTATACATATATAGGAAAGGTCCTCGATAAAAGATAAGAGTGGAGTGATTAACAAAAAGGTGTGCTCCAAATAAGACAAAAATGTCTTAACAAATTAAAATCTACACATTTACAATATGGTCGACCATACACATGAAGTGCTCCCTATAATAAGACAAAATTGTCTTATTCAAATATGAAATGGTACAGTATGTTTAAAGATGAAGTGGTGCGATTTCTTTAAAGAGGGAGAGGTGCGATTTGGTTTATGTGAAGAAATGCATTCCTTCATGTGAAGACCGTGGCTATTCAAGTGCATATAATATGCCATTTGTGATGTGAGAAAGTATACAAAAATGAGTGAAATTGTGTGTAGAATAAAAGTAATATTTGAAAAACACATTCAGATATGCATATGAGAATATATAAAAAGATCATTGTGGGAAGCATAAATGCAGATTTGAGAGAAGAGTTTATAGCAGTTTTGTGTGAAGAGTTCATGCAAATATAAAGAAGAAGTTTTATGCAGAAATATAAATATGAGTTTGGGCAGATCTCAAGGCAAAAATTTATGAGAATATAGTGCTAAAATTGTGATCAGATTTGAGGAAAGAATTTGTGCATCTTTTGGATCAGTTTTGAAAGGAAGAATATTGTGTGATTTGGATCAGATTTGAAAGGGAGAACATTGTGTGAGTTGCGATAAGATTTGTAGAAGATAGTGATCCAGATCCGTAGAAGGTTGGTGCCTTAACAAGAGATTGGTTTCTCTTACTAGGTTGGTGCTCATGAAATCTACAAGTGGGGATTGGTGTCTCCAGTGGGTTGGTGCTCACAAATCATATAAGAGGGGATTGGAGTCCCTTGTAGGTTGGAGCCTACAAAGATTGTAAAAGAGATTTATATATAAGCAATCTTTTGCTGTGGTTTTATCCCATAAGGGTTTCCACGTAAATCTTGTGATCTTCTTGTGGTGCATTATTGATAAATCTTGTGTGATTGATATTGTTGTGGTTGTTAAGATTTGAAAAGTAAAAATTTGTATTATATTGATTCACCCCTTCCCCCTCTCAATATAATTGTGTGTTCTTCAAACTGGTGCTAAGAAGGGTTTTTGGAGAACTCTTAGCGGTTCATGTTTTCTTTTTTGCTTTTTTTAAAAAAAATTTAACATGAAAAATTATTTAATTTCTTAGGATTTTCAATCATACCCAATTGTGAATAGGATTTGAAAAATAACATGGTGTAGATTGATAATGAGAAAGTAGCAATCAATTCAAACTTCGCTTGGACTTGTAGTCAGTTCTTGTTTGTGATTGGTCTCATTTACGAATATTGTCATGGTAATATTTGATGAAAGTATGGGCACACTCATAGCTGTAATGTTAATTACATTTCCCAAGCATTATTGACAAAATATGAAAACAAGAATGCATGTTGTATGTTAGTGTGGGACAAATACCCTTCTATATGTGTGTCCTAATGAAGATACTAAAAATGTCTTGCTACTTAAAAAATGGATGTTTTACCTCCCTTAGTCCAAAGATAGGTGCTTAATGTGTTGTAGGGGAGATGTAAGAGGCAAACAAGTGCTTGATGTGTTGTAGGGGAGATAAAGGAGGCAGACATGTACCATAAACCTTACTATTATTTGGCTTGTGTAGTAGTCATTCCTAAACCCTGAAAGTTCATAGTTGGAACTTGCATCAACTTAATGCCTACCACATCTACTATAAGCCTTACTATTATTTGGCTTGTATAGTAATGATACCAAAGCTTGAAAGATCATAGTTGAAACTTGCATCGTAGAAGGTGCTAACTATGTGAATTTGTATTATTGCTTTGAAGCAATAAGAAATAACACTGGAAAAGCAATTCTAGAATAGGTTTAAATATTTGTGTTTTGCTAAATGCTAATTGTGGTTTCTTGGAAGTTGGGTCTATCTTGAGACAAGTGCATGAGGTATCCATTTCATTCACTTATTGCTAACCCTCAAATTTACAAAAAGAGTTTAAGGTGTATAAATTATGTGCTAGAGTATATATACCTATCTACAAGGTTGTAGCCATTATAGAGTAAAAGAGCCTCCTTCATTATAGACAAATTATGTGAGGACTACCCTTTTTACTTCTGTTCTTGTGACTATTTACATTACTGTTACTGATACTTTTATATTTGTGGGATAGTAGTTCCCGGATTTTCAAACTATTAAACTTTATTATGATAACGGAAAAACTAATTGGGTGATGTTTGGATAACATTTACATTTCAGAAAAGTTAATTAGGTGATGATGGAAAGAAAATTGTAATATGATTTCATTTATGCTATTAAGAACTATGTCATGATCATGCATGTTTTTAAGTTGCTTCGGCTATGATGATTATATGTGAAACTAATCTTGTAATTTAGTGTGTAGGATTTACTAATCAAACCACAGATTCCGGAGATCATTCCGCACCTTTTTGTTGTTATTCCTTGTTAAGCCGATCTGGTTCCACGAGGAACCAAGATCAACCCTGTGTTTGATGTGTTGTCGTAATGTGGTCTTTCTTAAGGTCGAATGGGTTAGGTCTACCCTCTTGTAATACTGGATTATGATTTGTGTTGTAAAAAAAATTGAATTTGAATTTCTTTTCTTTTATTTAAATTCTTGAGGCCTTTTCTTGTATTTTAACATGACCCTGGGTGTCCTGAATAGGTTAAAGTTGACCCTGGGTTATACCCCATGGGTCCAGGGTCCCATTTGGCATGGGTAACCCTTGAGTAACCTCCATAAGGTCATCTTAACTTCACCCTGAAGTTAGGTGACGAAAATTGGAGGTATGGGGGGGATAGGATGGGTTGTACCAACACCCAAACCCATCCCTCTTCAATCCCCAAGGTAAGAGATGACTACAAACCCATCCATTATAGAGGAATTGACTTGAAGTCACCCTCACCATTAGTGAGATTCCCCATGAGTTGTGTGGTCATCCATAATGAAGGAAGGAAGAAGAGGCATGGGTCACCTGTCGTTTCCTCCTTTAACTCCTTTTATTTCTCCCATGCGTAAGAGAAATGACATGAGGAGAGGGATAAGGAGTACCTTAGGGATGGGTGAGTGACATAAGCCAACACTCATCCCTTGGGACATAATAGTGGTTTGGGGAAGAGTGAGGAGGTGACAAGTGTCACCTCCCCATTCCTCTAAACTCATAGAGTTTTGGGTTATTTGAATCCCATTTTGGGATGGAGAGGGAGTTAGTTGAATTTTGGAGAGTTTTATTTTATTATTTTTTTTTTACCAAAAAAATTTGCTTTAGAGAGGAAAAGGGAGAGGGAGTTTGGTGGCTTAGGTTGGAGAAGATCTCAGTGGAGCTCTACATCGGCTTCATCCTTGAAGGGCTTTGTAAGGTTGGTTTGTTATTACCTTTCTTTCGTATATCTGATTGTTGCATGAAAAGTGTGTGAAAGTTGCTTATTTGCTTGTGTTTTAGATTTCATTTTTGTGGGAAATGTTGTCGGGTTGTTGATAGAGCTTCTCCCACTTGGGAGAAATGCTCATCAAGTATGGGGTAGGGGAGGAGTGATCCTCCTCGGGTGCATACCGGGTTCTTTTGGGATGTTGAAAGCCTTGAGGGTATGTATTTGTGACTGGTTCTTTGGCTTGAGAGTCAAATACGGATTCCTTGGAAAATTTTGTGATCAAACTTGGTTTGAGGCCAAGAGAAATTGTGTTGGTTATATTATCTGTAAGGGTGACACTCTGGAGTCGAGTGTGTCCACTCTCCTACCCCTTGTGAAGCTCACTGTAGTTGAGTTTTCGTGTTGTGTAATTTACCTACGGGTGTTTGTGTGTTTTGGGTTTGTTGTTGTTCCCTGTTGTGAAGTGGATTGCTTGAGTTACCCAGGTGTGAGTATGATCTCCCTAGCTCGGGGGTGACCCTCTTGCAGGTCTACGATAGGGAGGAGAGCTAGATGAGTGGTGTTTTCTTCTTTGTGATTTAGATATGCAGGTTCCCTCTTGAAGCTTATTGATGGAATTGGAGGAGTTCCGTAATTAGGGAGAATGTATCTCATCCTTACTATAAGGAGAGTTTGGTTCGTTGAAGCTTCGTCCTGTTTAAGTTCAGTGTGGAGGGGTTTTCTCCCTCTGAAGTTGTAAGAATTATTGTATGGGCAAAGAGAGAAATTCTTCCCTTCAGTATTGTTGTTGTGAATGATTTTTCAATTATTTTATACCTGGTGAAACTAAGTGTTAAGAAATGAAACTTGTATTGATTTAGACAAATGAATGAAATTATCTCTAGTATTGAAATTTGTTATTGATTTAGATCAAAAATGATAAATTTTATTTATAGTTTTGTTCGGAAGGAAAGAATGAATTTTAGTTAGTTAGCCTTGTTATATATTGTAAATTGGATTTTATTATTGGAAATAAATATATATAAAGAAGTAAATATAATAGCATAAAAATGTGGTGCGGATTAGTCATAAACTTTCCAGATGTGAGCCAATGAAATTTGAACTGTATATGATTTTATATTAAATTGAATTTAACAAGATATGAGGGAAATTTGATTTTTACTAAATCTCTGGTTTAACACTATCTATATGAAGTCAAAAGTCAGGATATTGCATACTAAGAAAATTGTGGATGGAAGTAAAATATAGTTATATTTCATTCTCTGCATTTAAAACAAATTTTCAAGTCTTAAATAAGCGGTGAATATAAATGTCTGTTGGATAGAATTTTAGTTTGTTCTCTGTATTTAAAAATTTCAATCTTTATATGGAACTGTGTTTACCAGATAAAATAGCTTCATTTTTTTTTTATTTCTCTGTAATTATAAAATTTCTATTTAAATCGGTGAACTGTAAAAGAACAATGTTTGAGAGTAATTGTGGGATATATACATATATATATATATATTTAATTATAAATAGAGATGTTATTATAATCGCGGTTTACATTAAAGAAATTTGCATTAGAAAAATGAGAATACAATAATTGTGGTTTATTCGCTGTGTACACAGCGTAGTAGCAAAGATGGTAGAGTGGTGGTGGGAAGGGTTTGAACCTTCCCACCACCACCGTTGATCCTTATGGGTGTGGGGAGGGGCAAAGCCCCCACCCACACCCCACTACGTGGGGTGTGGGGAGGGGAGGAGCCCCCACCCACATCCCACTACATGGGGTGTGGGTGGGGGCTCCGCCCCTCCCCACACACCCCACCAGGAAACAAAACACATACAACGCCGCAACCGTAAGACCGCGGGCTCCCCTGAAACCACACGCCGAACCCTGCCATCCGCCATGGGTGACACCTTCCCTGTGCTTGGCTCCCCGTGAGCCTCCTGTCCGCCGCCCCTGCACGGCCTGCGACATGGCTTCTGCCACCCAAAGCCTGCCATCCCACTCCATGCGATCCTCTTCCCTCTGCGTTGGTTCTCTGGCTGACCCTCCTCCATGGCCATCGCCATGAGGATAACCTGCAAAACAAAAAAAAAAAGGGGGTTAGGGCACCATTGATATAGCATAAGGAAATTAGGGCTTCAACGCTTCAATGAAAGTAAAATTGTATGGGTTTTATAAAAGGAAGACTTAATATTGTCTATATAAATAAATAAAATAAAATAATAACAATAGTAATAATAACAATAGTAATAAAAATAATAGTAATAATAATAATGGTACTAATAACAATTAAATAAATATATTTGTATATATATTTACATATGTATATTTATAATCCTCTATATATATATAGATACATACATATATTATTATTTGATATAAATTTATCAGAGAGGTCGTTTTTCTCTACAACAAAAAAAAATGAAAGATATAATTATAATTTGAAGAGGGCATAATTAAATATACTTTAATACTTCTGTAAGAATTTCTCAGCAGTTTCAACTATCAACACGAATTATTAACCAGGAAAATGAAGAGGAAATTATGATCCTTCCACTTATAAAGGACACTGGAAATAAACGTAAAGAAGCCATCACAGGCATTCCACGTGTGGCCATTTTAAACTTAACTGTAGTTAGTAAACGTCCAATGGAGAAAACATGAAAGAGAGAAAGAAGAAGAAAAACTAACATTGGAAAACACAGAGGAGAAAATGCGCGGCATTTCCCACCTAGGATAAGAGAACTAAGTAGATTTACCCTTCCGATAATTCTGCTTAGGAACAAGATTAATGTTCAATTAATACAAACGTAGAGGTGAATCCTAGATTAGAGAAAACTAGGAGACTGAGTCCAGCAAAGTAGTAAACCAGTTATGTGATCTGGTCCATCCGAAAATTAGGAAAAATGTTAAAAATAGATATAGTGATAACTCTGATTGATGAGGAACATGAAGAAAGGACAGGATAAACATAAAGAAAATGTAGAAACCAAAAGAGAGAGACCGAAATATAAACAAACTAATTTTTAGAGAAATAGTTAAGGTGAGCGCGATAGAAATATAATCAAAATTAAGATCCAGAGAAATGGAAGAGAGGGCAAACGAACTGCCTTGTTGAGAATGCTAAGTTCGAAGGAGGAGTATATTTCAGGAAACGAGAAAGGAGGCAGACAATCGTGCTTTGTTGAAAAATGACCCAATAGGGAGATCAAGTGTAAGTTCATTATGAACAAGGCATCGTGGGAAGTTGTTAATCTATCAGGGAACCCCGTAAGAAGTTTAGTGTTGAATAATTCCCACTTACGCCGTGAGGCATTATGCTGCCAGAATCTACCGAGATTTAGGGTTGGGAACCTTGAAATTACAAACCCTGTAGCGACGTTAACTGCGTTGTGGAGACCCCCTTGTTGGACTGTGTGCGTCTGGATGAACGCAATCGTACTTTGAACCCCGCTGACAACTGTAGTGTTTTCGCCTCGAGCGTACACCACTGAGCATGCTTACGCATGTGAGGGGGTTTCTAGGGAAGCGTCGGAAAATTTTTGATATTTCGTGTCATGACCACATGACAGATGTGGACATGACACGTGTGATGCGTGTTGTGACCGCATGGAAAATGTGGGCATGACAAATTATAAGTTCTATTTTCCAAGCTAAACTTTAGGGTAGTATCTACGAAATATGTTCGTCACATCCAATCTCAAAATGAGGACAACAAGAGACATATGAATTAGAGCCAACAAAAATGTTAAGAAATCCAAAGAGGATATTTGATAGGGTAGCATCATAGATTATGAATGTTATTGTCTTCTAGGTGGGCGGATATGTGAAGAAAGGGGCAATGAAAACAACTTTCTCCTATCTCTCATTCACTTGAGAAGAATGCTACTCTTCATTAGAAGTAAGGGAACTATAAACATTGCTAACATTGACTACTGAAACAAACATTTTGAAAAATAATGTCTTACGCATGTGGAGAAAACATCCCTCCTTTAAACTAACACTCAATTTTGAATAGAGGCGGGGGAAATCTAGTAGCAATCCATCCACTGTCGTACTGTAATTTTTAAGATCCAAATGCCTAGTAACATTCAAATCTACAGACATACACTATACAAGATTTTGTGAGTAAATTTTGTGAACATAGCAAGCTGCAATACGATTGTTCTGGGGAATGCTACCACTCATTTTATAAGATAAGAATGCTACCCTTTATCAGAAGCAAGAGAACTACAAAATGGTGAGTTAATGTAAAGTTTTCTTTTTCAACTGACTGTTATAATTGCTAGCCAGTTTTGCGTATTTTGAATTCTATACATGATATATTATTGAGTAGCACGAGGGATTTGAGGTCAAATTGTCACGTATATGTTATGAAATTATCTTCAATAATTTATAGAATTTGTTTAGAAGAGATTGAAAGAAAATTTATCACTAATGCAATAAGAATCAGCGACTAAAAAATGTAAAGGGATCAAGTCTAGGGGCAAAGTATATATACAAGAAGAGGTTATTTACATACTAGATACAATCTTCTTCCTTCCTCTTTGATCTGCTTTCAAAATCCAACTACCAAATGTGTGCTCCTCTGCTCTGTCTTCTCTATGTGTGGTGTTCTTATTACAACCATAGTCTATGATTTAAGGTATATTTCTTCTACAATTTATTAGTGGGATTCTAAAAAATAATATTTTCAAAAATTATTGTTAGTAGATGGTGAGTCCATGGCAACACATAAAGCCATGATGGTGCCAATTCAGTGTCAATTGGATATAGTGATTGCTAAGTGTCAAGTTTATGTTAACTCTTGTTGGTTGCAAGTTTGGGGGTTTAATGTTGTGTGCCAACAATGACAGAGACTTAAAACCTAAACCGTGGCAGCATTTGTTTGATACACATTAACGGGAAACTTGTAAACAAAAACGTCAGACTTTTCAACAACCTGTCTTGGTTCCCACAAACACAGACATCTAAAAAGGCAAATGTGTGCCAATTAAGGACAGCCACTGTGAGATTGAACTAGTATAGAAAACTGCAAATCTTGTGATCTGGAATAGATGAATGGTGGTCTAGGCTAATAATGGGGTGAATGTGTGGATATAGGTGCAAATTGGGCTAGAATAATGTCGAATGTATGGAAATATATGATGGGGGAAGGAGCCAAACTTAGCACAAAAGTGTTACTTGCCGACATTCCATCAAAATGGGCCCAAAACTAAATAGGAAATTTGCATGGGTACATAAATTTCACCATTACAATACTAATAATGAAGACAAACGTGACCCTTAAACAATTAAATGATTTTTACAAATGAACTAGAACCGCAATCTACTAAGCATGAACTCCTTAACATGTTATCTCATTGAAGCTACAAATGTGCATTCCAGATGCCATATGCTTGAAAATAGCACAAAAAGTAGAAATTGACCCATTTGCGTAAAAGAAAATTAGAGTGCACATGGACCTGTTAATGCCTATGAGGTCAGAAAGAAATCTAATAACACAGGGAAGCACCAAATAATAATTCAGGCAAATAAATGTATTGTAACAATGTAGCCTAAATAATAATTCTATGAGAAAATAGAACCATGATTGCCTTCTCAACAATGTTGTAGCAAATATATTTGATTGCAAAATCACAAGGATATTGTCACAACTAGGAATGAAGCATTTTACCATCCCAAAAAGAAGCAATATGACAGGGCACTAATTAAACTCTTCAAATTGTTGTCAATTCACTTTCTCCAAAAGGTTGACACAACCAACCTTCAATAATGCAATAGAACCTGTGCAATTTCTCATTGTGGAGCTCAAATTTCAAAGTTATTATCATACACAAATATCAAGAGATGTCTTTGCAAGCAATTAATTTTGCTTGCGCCACCAAAATTATGTAGCATCAACTGAATGCTAAAGAAAAATAAATCCCCTTTAAATCATGTACTTCATCCACAGTTTGCACAATATTCCTCCAAACTTCAAGGACAAACAGCTCTAAATTTTTCTTGGATGCCCTGTTAGGTAAGAAAGGTTTGCACCATCAAATGAGAGGCCTATGCTTTGCTACAATCTTGACTTCACGTGAATAGGTATCTTTGCATCACAAGGAAAGGTGCATCTCGCTCTAATCTCATGTAGATTTTTGTAATACAAATTTATAATGTAACTCTGCACAACTAGAGATCATCACCAAGTCACTAGTGCACCGTGATCATTATTTTGCTTCATGACACAATAGTGCAATAAACACATATATAGAACATTGATCATATAAGATAGATGATAATAATAGTAAAGTTTGCAGTCAATTTTCATGGACAACAAAAACTTGATTGGATTTTAGTGGCCAACTCAAGGTAGAGCAAGAACATAAACCAGAACCCTAACAAACATCATGTTTTTTATTAAAAGGTAAATAGATTTTGAAAGGATCTGGAACCTTTTATAAAGCAAAACAATGGCCAAAAGAAATTGAAATGGAACTAAACAACCACATTGTCAAGAAGAACCACAGACCACTAAAACAAACAGCAAACAGGTCAGAAAGCTAAACAACTCTTGACCCAGTCCTAGAGATCCTCACCCCCTTGACATGGGTATGGGAATCAAACACAAATTTAGGGTGACACCTTTTTTCCTTCTTTGGACCATCGTCCAGGTTACATCATTAACAAGGTCCTCAGATCTAAGAGAGGGGATATCCTCTAATGTTGCATCCACTAGAGATGTCTCCTGATAGGAGGGGGACCGAAGGCCCTAGGAAGCCGAAGACTGCCTTATGTCCGAAGATAATTTCAGCGCACCTCGGGGGGGATATCAACCCAAATCAAAACCAGAGAAGAAGTCCCCACAGGGGAAACTGAGATACCAACCACAAGGGTCCCCACCTCAAGCATGTGATTCATCGCAGGGGTGCTGAAGGAGAAGAACCATCATCCTGAGGAGACTCCTCATCCTGAGAAGAACCCACCTCCTTAGGGTCTTTAACTATCAAGTGTTCAATGTGAGCATTTGGCCACCACGTCGCGCCAACCTTGTGGTAAGAGTGGGGGCAATATGAAGCCAGGTGTCCAACAGTGAAGCATTGTCTTCATCGGAAAGGTAAATTGTAATTTCCCTTTTTGGATTATTCCTCATTTCTATGCCTGCAACAAGACTAGTTGCTAAAATTGAACGTTAGAGACATTAAAGATTACTAAATCATGACAATATTCAATACAATTCATCATATCACAATTAGTATTCAAATCAATATATTCAACAATGTAGATTAATATGTCATGTCCCATTCTAAGGTTTGAAATAAATTTTTTGAAATTGTAATTTTCCAAATGAAACCCTAGGACTTACACTGAGTTTATTTCTACACCTTCAATTATGACTTCTTCAAGCATGAAAAATGAACTAACATATGCAAAATTGATGATAGAACAAAATAGATATTGGCAACCTTATCAATGTGAATTACAACATGAAATACACATCACAATGATGACAATGGAAGGGAGAACAAATTAGATCTTGTTGTTATATAGATCAATCCTTAAATGTCTCCAATTACACCAAAATGCCAAGCTCTATGGTAGCCAAAAAACACAGTGTGGGATGTCGTTACAATATTAGAGGTAAAATCTAAGTAAATTAGAGCAACATACCAACCACAATGCAACTTAGATCTGATATAGACAAGTCTTCAAATGATGACAAATGTGATGCAAAAACCTAGAATGTCGATCACTAACCTCCAGCTCTGATTGCTATCACAATGAGGATAAACGAATAGCAATGGATGCAAACTACCACTAATATTGTCTTCAAATAGTCCTTATGCAGAGTGTTGATCCTCCAATGATGTTCATTGCCTTGGGGAATGCAGATCAGCCAATCCAATGATGATTTCAACCTTCAATTATAGCACAGAACCCAAACGGACCCTCTTAACTCAAAATCACTGCTATTACAATGATGAATACTACTTAAAATGGTGGTGGCTAGGGTTAGATGATGTCTGAAATCTGCAAGGGAATAATGTCAAACAGCCAACGTCCTCCTCAAGGCATTCCACTAGCAAGTATGCCTCTATGAATTTGTCGCTCATGAATGCTCACAAGATCTTTAGTGCCTTCAAAGTCTTCAATAGTATGCAAATGATCTTCTCGCTTCAAATCTCCAACAATTATCTTCGACCAAATCTTCGAACGACGTATCAATGATGCTCAAACAAATCTTCAAGTCTCCAATGAAGTGCAAATGTGAACTCCGTATGAATCTACCTCCAAGATGTGATTGGGTTTTCATCCAACACACCACCTCCACAAGGATTTTCATCCTTGGAAGTACCTACAATACAATTGCCAAGCAAAATACCAAATTTGCCAAAATGTTCGTGATACCGAAATGAGCTTCTTCAACCTTCTTTTATACTCGATTCTTCTTTCTTCTTCAAAATAGGCCAACGAAAATTCAAATTAATGATTTGAATTACTTTTCCCTCCAAGTTGGCCAATAAATTATTTGTTTTTGTTTCTCCAATATGACTGCTCAAAATAAACAAATATTATTTTATTATTTTTTAATTTCTTTGTCCAAGGTTGAGCGCCCAAAAAACCAAGGGATAATATATTTTTATTATTTATTTTCCCTCTTCTCCAATGTGAGCGCCCAAATTAAATAATATAATAATATTATTTAATTTATTTTCTTTATTTCCCTCCCTAGGTGCTAGGAATAAAAATAATATTTTATTGTTTTCCACATGCCAAAAACCTGGAGCAATTATTTTATTATTTTTCTCACTTGATAATTAATGTAAAAAATACATTAATTCATTTTTCCATCTTTGCCAGTGCAATTAACTGAGCCTTGTAAACTAACATTCCATTCTCCAAGCTTTTGAATAATGTATTATCTTTTCCAAGCCTTAGCTCAACCAGAATATTCCCTTGTTTTGATGAATTAGCCTAGGGGAATGATGATAGGCTAACTCAGTTCCCTGTTTGGTGATCATGCCAGAAATAGGGACATGATAGTCCTCCCTTCCCGAGATTGCTTGTCCTCAAGCAATAACAAATTTGGATGTTGCAAAATTTTTTCTCCTTCCCATGTTGCATCCTCCAATGACAAATCTTTCCATTTCACCAAATGCTCACAGATCACCCTGTTCCTCAAATGTCGTTCCCTTGTCTCCAAAATGTTGTCAGGAACCAAAACCAAAGTGCCCTCTTCATCGAGAGGTGGAAGATCAGATGAAGAAACAACCTTTTGTCCCAATGCCTTCTTGAGGCATGACACATGAAAAACATTGTGAATCCTGCTTTCTGTCGACAACTCAAGCTCATATGCTACCTCACCAACTCTCCTCAGAACCTTGTAGGGACCATAGAATCTTGGATTCAATTTCTTTGCACCACTCTTCTTCAATGTCGACTATTTGTAAGGCTGAAGGCGCAAGAAGACCAAATCACCAACTTCAAAAGTCCTCTCAATCCTATGTTTGTCTACATACATCTTGTGTTGATTCTGAGCCTGTTGCATGTTATCCTTAAGTGCCTTAAGTATGTCCTGACTGTCCTGCACCAACTCCTTACCTCTGAGAGCTCTACAATTTTTTAAGGCCAAATCCAACAATGATAGTGCATCATAATTGTACAAGGCCCTGAAAGGTGTCATGTCAATTAACATGTGATAGGTGGTATTGTAGCAATACTCGCCCAAGTGCAACCACATGATCCAAGCACGTTGTTGCCCTGCAACATAGTTGTGAAGATATCCATCAACCCACTTCTTCACAATCTCTGTCTACCCATTTGTCTTAGGGTGACAGCTTGTGCTCATTTCCAACTTTGTTCCTGTCATTCGAAACAACTCCTACCAAAATATGTTGAGAAACCTGTTGTCCCGATCATTGACAATGATCCTCAGAAGTCCATGCAACCTAAACACTTCTCTGAAAAATAGCTCTACAACCTGAAGTATTGAATAATCTAACAAAATTGCAAAGAAATGTGCATACTTAGTCAACTTGTCAACCACAACATATATGCAATCCCTTCCTTGAACCCTTGGTAGACCAATGTTGAAATCCATTGAAATATTTTCCCACTGTTGCTCTGCAATAGGTGATGGCTGAAACACCCCTGCAAGAGAAGTATGTTCTGACTTGTTTTGCTAACAAGTCATACACTTTCTGACATGCTGCAAAACATCATCCTTGAGACCCTTCCATGAGAATCTCTCTCTCACCTACATGTAGGTTTTGAAGAAACCTAGATGCCCTACAACTGGATCACCATGAGTGGCCTTCAGAATCTTCTCCTTCAACTTCGACTCAGGAACCAAGTATATCCTATCCTTGTAGTAGATCACATCATCAATCACCTTATACCTATCATCCTGAATATTGCCATCCATGATCTCACAAGCAAAAGTATTCTTGGAATACTCAACCAAAAGATGATCCTTCCAATTTGCTTAAATTTCTAACATCGAATAAAGAGTAGGCCTCCTGGATAAAGCATCTGTTAGGAATTGCATGCAGAAGATATCAATTAAATGCAAATAAAGATTAAATAGAGGAATGAAAAATACACAGAAATAATAATAGCGAGAGACAATTTTTAACGTGGTTCACCCAAACTCGGGCTACATCCACCAATAGAGAGTCCAATATTATTATCCAGCAAATCAAACCGATTACAGCCAGCAATCCTTGCAACTCAATACCACTGCAAATGTTACAATACAATATCAACAGAAACCCTAACCCTTAGTCGTTTTTATCAAGACTTATGTCGATTACAAAATAGGATTTTTTTATGCTGGCCAATAGAAAAATAACTCCTGACACCTTTATAAAATAATAAAAGTCATTTGAGGGGCGGGGGCCTTGGCTCGATTGGCTAAAAAATTCTATTGCGGTAAAGAAGGTCATGAGGTCTAATCTCCCCCTCATCCTCATGGTATCGAAGGGTGTGTCGTGCCGGCGTCATCGGTCACGTGAAAAAAGTTTACTAGGCACACTGTAGTTTATAGGGGGGCTACCTGATTCCTATAGTCTAAAAAAAAAAGTCGTTTGAGGTTTTGGGGGTGCTGCCCCTTGACCCCGTCTTGGGGGTGCTGTCCCCAAACCCCTGTTAAATAATTTGGAGGGAAACCACACCAAAAAAATGGGGAAAATTTAACCTCCGAGTCTGATTAGGCTCCATATAACAACAACATCGACAACCACATTCTTCTTTCCCTTTACATACTCAATATCGAAGTCATATGCTTGAATCTTACTTACCCATTTATGTTGCCTCTCATTCAAATGTCTGCGACAAAAAGTGCCTCAAACTATTGTGGTCGGTCCGAACCACAAATCAGTTACCCACCAAGTACTTCCTGAACTTCGCCAATGTATGCATGATGGCGAGCATCTCATTATTTTAGGTGGAATAGAGCTTCTCTGCATCTCTCAACTTTCTACTCTCAAAAGCAATAGGATGTCTATTCTGCATCAACACCGTACCAATGCCTTCTCCTAATGCATCACACTCCAACACAAAAGGTTGTGTGAAATCTAGAAATGCCAACACTGAGCATGAACTCATCGCCCTCATGAGTTTATCAAAAGCAACATGAGCCGCATCTAACCAACTAAATGCTCCCTTCTCTGTGAGATTTGTGAGGGGTGCTGCCAACTTTGAAAATCCCTTGACATACCTCTTGTAGTAGCAACATAATCCATGAAATCCTCTTAAATCTGAAATGTTCCATGGTGGCGGCCAATCCAGAATTGCCTGTATCTTCTCCTGATGAACTTTGACTCCATCAGCTCCAATCACATGCCCCAGATAGAAAATCTTTGTCATACCAAACTCACATTTGGATGCCTTAGCAAACAATGATTATGCCTCCATGATACCCAATACCTCATCAATATGATGAAGATATTCTTCCCAAGTCTTATTGTATATCAGAATGTCATCAAAGAACACCAACACAAACTTACGCAACTGCCTCTGAACAATGTGATTCATGCATGACTAAAAAGTAGCAAGAGCATTGGTTAAACCAAATGGCATAACCAAAAACTCAAAGTGTCCATAGTGGCATATGAATGTTGTCTTATGAATATCCTCCTCATGAACACGAATCTGATGATACCTTGAATGAAGATCAATCTTAGAGAAGTACACGGCCCCGTCTAACTCATCAAGCAATTCACTGATCCTTGGAATGGGATATCTATTCTTGATTGTCTTCTTATTTAGAGCATTGTAATCAATGTACATCCTCATTGTGCCATTATTCTTCACCAACACAACCGAAGATGCAAATGGACTAGAACTATAAGGAATATGTCCCATCTCAAGCAATTCCTTAATCGTCTTTTCAATCTCTTCCTTGAAATGTCAAGGATGATGATAAGGTGTAGTGATGACGGGCTTGGAGCCCTCCTCCAACTCAATGACATCCTCAAACCCAAGATCTTGCGGTCTATAAGGAGGAATCTCTCCAAACACCATACTATGCTTATCAAGCACTGACTATATATCCACATGGTACTTCTGACTACCAGAAGAAGATTTGGATGATAGAAAACATTGAGTTGCCAAAGCAACATCATTATGTTTGAACAATGTTTCCATTCTCCTTGTTGACACAACTCTAGGTCCTCCATCTGAAAGTGCTCTCACTACAACCTTCTTCCCTTTGTGCATGAATTCAAGTTCCATCTTCTGAAACTCCTATATGTATCTGCCAAGTGATTGCAACCACTAAATTCCCAGAACAACACCAATCTCTCCCAATCCTACCACATATAAATCATTAGTCAATGTGTAGTCTCCCATCTGAATGCTAAGCCGAGATACCTTCTTAGTGCAACTCATGGTGAATCCATTTGCAACTATCACACTGAACCCCTGAAAATCCTCAGCTTTTAGTCCTCTTTTCACAACTAAGCCCTCATCTATTATGAGTGGCTCCACTATCAACCAAACAAGTGACCCTTTGTCCACTGATGACTCCCTTCAATCGAAAAGCATGATATTTCGGTACTCCTAAAATTGATGCAATGGTTACATGTCCTTTGTCACTTTCAATGTTCGATTCAAGCTACAACTATGGTTGTTGCTCCACATGATCAGCATCATCATCCAAGCTAGTGTCTTCAATACCTTCACTCTCATCCTCAAAAATGACCTCTATGAGATGTACCTTGCCTTTCTCAAGGCATTTGTGTCCGGGTTCCCATGGCTCCTTGCAAGAAAAGGAAAGCTTCTTCCTCCCCATTTCATTCTTTATTTCATTATTCAGCCTAGGAGGTTGATACTTCTGCCGATTGAACTTCCTTTGATTTGACCTAGAGCCCTTAAAGGTTTTCTTATGTTTCTAGGATGACGAAGGAGTAGTATAAAGATCAAGTGCCAACTGAATAGCTTCATCCAAAGTGTCAGGATTATAAGCCTTCACCAAACCTCTCAACTTATCACTCAAACCTTCAATAAACAACATTGTTCTCTTTGTCATATCCGGAACCATCACTACAATCTTCTAAAACTCATCAATGTAGGCATTCACACGCCCAATCTATTTCATCTGTGCCAACTCCCTATAGTATATCTCTTCATACTTCTTGTCAAACCTAGCAATGAGTTTGGTTGTGATCTCTTCATATGATTGAATCATTCCATGGTTTTGAGTAACTAATCCATAGTGCCACCAGTCATATGTTGCTCCTTCCAAGTGCATGGTTGCGAGTTGGATTGCCTTTTCTTCCTGCATAGGCTTAAGGGTGAGGAATGTGTCCAGCTTATTGACCCAAGCTCTTGCACTTATCTTTCCACTCCCATCAAAGTTCGGTAGAGGTATCTTGTTCAATGCTTCCTTGAACTCCTGATGTTGCTTCTCATATCTCCTCAGTCTCGGATCTCCTCTCATTTTTTGTCCTCCTTTCTTTTGATTCCAATACTCCAGTGGAAAGTGAGATCATGTCTCAGAAATGCTAGAAGTGCTCTATATGTTTGATGCATAGCAACCATCTCCTCATCCGTTGATAGTGTCCACTCATTCTCAACAATGTAATATGCTACCCCCAAATTTTTTTTCAATTTTATACAATAATATCATAGTAAGGTTAGCACAACGTGCGAAACTAATAATAGATAACCTCCACAATTTCTAATCACCAAGTTCCCAAGATGGGTGAGGTGAGAGCATATAGTGCTTTAGCTTAACAATCAAAACTATGCAATGAAATGAAATACAATCTTCTGCTAACAGTAGGCATCTACTTTTTAGCAGGCATCCACTTATGCAGTGGACAAACTCCACCTATTCAATGGGTGAAAGAAAGAAAGAACATTATTTATTTCTCCACACTAGCGGTTGAACCATCTAGGAGTTATAGAGTGTTTGCAATATCAATAGAATGTTTACAATTAACAAATACTATGCAACACTACTCAGAATAGTGAAATTAGATCATCAATCAACAACTATTAATGTTTGGCATCAAGAAGCTTCAACTTGCATCATAAGAGCATTAAGATTCAACTGATAACTACTGTCAGAAACTGAAGAATGCATGGTACACTGCTGATGGAGAACTACTCAGAAAATCAGTCTAATCTCTGTTGTACTGTTGTCTTGACAATCATAAAACCCACACCAATCAAACACAAGAAAATTTCTCACAAGGTTCCCACACCAAAAATAGTCTCATAAGACTCAAATGAATGAATATCATACCATCATAACAACATTGAATAAGACTTGACTTCATAAGAATACCCTGCACAAGATTTAGAATCCTTAAACTCAGGTCACAAACTACCCCTGACTGGAATCACATATAAAAACTGTTGATTCACGACTGTAGTATAAATCAGACTACTCTTTGTGTTGTACGACAACCTTGTGGGTGTAAAACTTCACAATGATAAGCATTAATGACAAAACCCTCATTCAAACTGCCACAATTCAAATGATAACAACCAAACACTTTGAACAAAGTGATTTCAGCCTTAAAAATAGAGCAACATGCTCAAAGCCCAGATGCCATACACAGGTCCGTACAACCCTGAAAGTACAACTTAAATTAGTACTCACACAAAGCTGCCCTGAATTAGCTGAAATCATGTTTATAATGGCGCCTTCACATGACAAAGATATCCCTGCAACATAAACAACAAACTAAGCTTAAACACTCCACAAAATATAAATCAATCCCTCATGTTGTACGACCATCAATGAATCCTTTAAATTTGCACCATTTGATTTCAAATAGACTGCAACAGAGGTGCCCAACAAGAATTAATGGTCCCAAACAGATTTGAAATCACTCATACAATAACCACACCAAAAATATTAGATGAAACCAAGTGCTAATACAACCATGAAGTACGGCCAGCAAGGGTTTTCACAACAATCTTCAAAAGACATTCAAATGATCTAAAAAATCATATCAAAATCCACACTAAAATCTCACATAGCAGATATAAACCCTTTTCAAATCCAAACAACTCAAATACATCCACTCCATGAAGCTCTATGTGATTCCTGATTTGAAACCACACCCAATCTCAAGAGGGTTTTCACCCTCAAGAGGATTCTACAAGAGGGTTTTCATCCTCAAGAGAATATGAAAGAACTCACAGGTTCAATCCATCTGCAAACAAAATCAATTCCAAAAGCATAACCCCTCCAAATGAGCTCTCATCCCCTTTTTATAACTTTTTGAGAGAAAATATTAATTTCTTTTTAACTCTTCATATTTCTTCTCTCAAAAAGACCTTTTTTGAAATAATAATAAAAATAATATATCATGTGTGAGGCCTCTTGTTTAAATGTCTAACATTTAAAACACTTAATTACATTTCCAATTAGCTATAACACTTAGGTACCTTTTAATTATTTTCACCCATAGGAGCTTAAGTGAAAATAATAATTAAAATAGCTCATTAAATATCATTTTTTGCAAAAAATCCCAAACTTCATCCAACTGCCAAATAAATTGAACCAATATGCTCTGTAGGGTTTGGGATGCGAAACGATGCCTTCTAGGTGACTTTCCAAAAATAGATGGCTCCTCCAAAAATCTTGGAGAGCAATTTGAGAGCCCAATCAAACATCTGAAAGTTGCACAGCCATCCCGAGACATCACTGAGCTCAAATCCAAGGCAAAACATCACAAAAACTAAACCTATGCTCTTCACAACATATAGAGCTCCTTAACCAACCCAGATAGCCTATAGAAGCTTAAGGGAATAGGCTATCAATCACAAATTTGGCTAAATGCCAAATGGGGACATTACAAGTCCTCCCCACTCAATATTGTTTGTCCTCAAGCAATACATATCATCCAACAGGGATAACTGCATGATTATCAACAATATACTTGGATCCCAAATCAATCTCAAGAATGCTTCACACCACTTATGTTGTGCTACACTGATATAACTGTGGATTGCACAACTGGTACTCTGCTACAACTCTGAAACATTCTTTCAATCACACATCTTTTTGGATCCCAATCATCTGTATCATCATTAACCCCGAAAATGAAAGAGTTAGAAATCATCAATACAATGATCCAACATAAAACTATTGTTGGGAACCAAAATTTGAAATTCTCCTCCAAAGAAGAACACATATTAGCTTGGACACAAGCTGAAGATAACTCCGAACAACCATGAACCACCTGGTTTTCACCAATCAAAAGAGCAATATTAGTTGAAACACTTGTCCTTTCCAGCTGAACCCTTCTATCATCCTCCCATAAAGAGCTAAAAACAACAAAAAGATCAAACTCATGGCTGCAAAAATTAGAAATAATCTCTTGAATATCTAATTTCAGTAAATTTATAATGGGACAGCCACAACAAAAGTGAAATCCTTTGAAAACAATAAGAGATTTAGGCCATCTACAACCAAAATATATCAAGGTCATGACCAAAATTTATCTCCAATCCATCATTATGTATGCAAATGAACATTTATGATGGCTGATTGGATGATGGACAACAACTCCATGACAGAAATTTGACCCCAAAATAATCCATGAATCATTCTTACCAACACCACTATCCTCCACATAACCGTGAGGATAAACTCTATTATGAAAGTATGCCATTATTGCACTTAACTCATTGCATACCTTGGCCTCATGCCAAACTTCAACAACTGATGATAACTTCAAATTGATGAAGATGAAGTTTTTGTACATATTAACATCCCATGAGTGCACTTCACCAGGATCCCATATCCTGTTATTGTCCTCCTCTATGTTACTCACATCAAATTGGTCCTCATCATTCAACATGAGGAGTGGATTATCCTGAGTTAACTCAACTTCCATCATAAAAAAAGATTTATCAAATGATTGGAAGTTGTTTTTACCTCCATGTTCAGATAGATCATCATTTTGCTCCAACTCTACATCATCATACTTAGGAGGTTGTCCTAAGTCAGAATCTTCTTGGATCAAATCAAGTTGATTTTCATCTTCTAAGAGAACCATTTGGGTACTCTCGAAGGAAATCATAGTTGATTTAAGCTTAGATGTAAGCTTATCAACTTCAACCTCTCTTCTCTTCAATGCATTGTAGGCTCGACTAGCAAACTCAAGAACATGATATGTATCAGAAAAAAGGTTCAAATAATCTGATTTCAATGTTTCTAGAGCCTCTCTGACTACACACCAGTCTTCAAGTGAAGATCCTCTTTCCATGCCCATTTGTCTCTTTTCAACTTGAGCCCTCCAAATGTGATCCTTAACAAACTTATGTATGCAATCCAAGTGAGTTAAGGATTGCACAACCTTATCCTCAGTGACTAACAACTGATTCTGAATTTCCAATGTTGGAGCAACAATAGAGGCTGATCCAAATCTTCCAATGAACTCCCCAACAAAATGCTCATCAACTGACTCTTCTGAGAAGACACTCGGTTCTTGAATTTGAATGGGTTCTAATATTTCCTCTTCTCCGTCACTATGGTTAAGTGACATGGCAACATCTAATTCAAACAATGAATCATCACCAATGGCTGATTTAAAGTCTTCATTAGCATTTTCTTCATCAAGGATCTTTGAGGAATCAAACATTTCTTCATTGGGCATGGGAATTTCCCACTCATAATATGAATTACCTTCACAAGCATGGTGAAGATACTCCTCATTAGGTGTTGTCCTAAAAATTTCAACAGCATCAACTTCTTTGGCTGCCGTAGATACACCTTCCCTCATGTACTTATCAAGACTTCCCGCTTCAAAGCTCTCAGGCTCTCTTGCAAAGTCACCTTCTAGCGATCTATCAATCATCTTCAACTCATTCTCAAAAGCAGTGGCATCTTCAAAGTCTTCATCAAATGAAGGACTTGTAAAGTCCAACTCTTCAGGCTTATTAGCTTCATCAAAGCAGGGCTCAGCTTCACTAATTTTTGTTGTAGTCTTCCCCAAATCAGCTAGCTCCTCTAAGCATGCCTCTTGATTTGTGATCATGTTTTCATCATATAGAGGCTCAGACTCCTTTATTTCAGCTATCAAGACTTCCTCTTCTCCTTTTTTGGATTCCACATCATTCTGAAAGAAAGAACATGTAGTGAAAGTTACTGGTTCATCTTCTTTGTTCTTGCATTGGTGATAAGGCTCCCAAGAACCCTTGCATAGGAAACAAAGACTTCTTCTCCTGAGTTTGTTCATGTTTTCCTCTTTCTTTCTCGAAGTGAGAGAGTTCATGTTCTGTTGGCTAGAAGGTGATGTCTTGGAATAGTTCTTGTTCCTCGGCATTGGAGAAGGTAACTCGGGCTTCCATAATAATATTTTCTTCTTCTCCTCTTCCTTTCTCATCCTTCATATGTAATCTATAAGGCCCTTTTTTCTCATGATCCCCCTCAATTATTTCCAAGAAAGCATCCCAAGAAATTTGATTCTTAAATTCATCTGGTAGGCTTTGGTACTCATCAATAATTTTTGTGGCCTCTCAATCATACTTCATTCAATCCAACTCCTCTTGAATTATTCTTTCTAATTCAGTCTGACCTTGTCTAAGAGAATCAACCAGGACATTTATCCCAATTCTTCTCCCCATGAGAGATGCCATGATCTCACATACACTGCTCAAAATCCTTCAACTGCCCAACTCTAAACACACTTGCAAGTGTTGATCACCCACATGCAAGGCTGAAAACTGACTTGCAATTGAAGAATTGCAAGGAATGAGTAGCAACCCAAATAGGCTGGCAAGATCACCAGCTCTGATACCACCGTAATATGCTACCCCCAATTTTTTTTCTTCAATTTTATACAATGATATCACAACAGGGTTAGCACAACAATGTATGCAACTAATAATAGATAACCTCCACACTTTCTTATCACCAAGTTCCCAAGATGGGCGAGGTGAGAGCATACAATGCTTTGGCTTAACAATCAAAACTATGCACTGAAATGAAATACAATCTTCTGCTAACAACAGGCATTTGCTTTTCAGTAGGCATCCACTTATGTAGTGGGGAAACTCCACGTATTCATTGGGTGAAAGAAAGAAAGAACCTTATTTATTTCTCCACATTGGCAGTTGAACCATCCAGGGGTTATAGAGCATTTGCAATATCAATAGAATGTTTACAAATAATAAATACTATGCAACACTACTCAGAATAGTGAAATTAGATCATCAATCAACAACTATTAATGTTTGGCATCAAGAAGCTTCAACCTGCATCATAAGAGCATTAAGATTCAACTGATAACTACTGTCTGAAACTGAAGAATGCATGGTGCACTGTTGGTGGAGAAATACTCAGAAAATCAGTCTAATCTCTGTTGTACTACTGTCTTGACAATAGTAAAACCCACACCGATCAAACACAAGAAACTTACAAACTTCTCACAAGGTTCCCACACCAAAAATAGTCTCATAAGACTCAAATGAATGAATATCATACCATCATAACAGCATTGAATAAGCCTTGACTTCATAAGAATACCCTGCACAAGATTTAGAATCCTTAAACTCAGGTCACAAACTGCCCCTGACTGGAAACACATATAAAAACTGTTGATTCAAGACTGCAGTATAAATCAGTCTACTCTTTGTGTTGTACAGCAACCCTATGGGTGTAAAACTTCACAATGATAAGCATTAATGACAAAACCCTCATTCAAACTACGACAATTCAAATGATAACAACCAAACACTTTGAAACAAAGTGATTTCAGCCTTAAAAACAGAGCAACATGCTCATGAAAGCCCAGACGCCATACACAGGTCCGTACGACCCTAAAAGTACAACTTAAATAAATACTCACACAAAACCACCCAGAATTCGCTGAAATCAAGCTTATAATGGCGCCTTCACATGACAAAGATATCCCTGCAACATAAATAGCAAACTAAGCTTAAACACTCCACAAAATATAAATCAATCCCTCATGTTGTACGACCATCAATGAATCCTTTAAATCTGCACCATTTGATTTCAAATAGACTACAATAGAGGCGCCCAACAAGAATTAATGGTCCCAAACAGATTTGAAATCACTCATACAATAACCACACCAAAAATATTAGATGAAACCAAGTGCTAATACAACCATGAAGTACGACCAGCAAGGGTTTTCACAGCAATCTTCAAAAGACATTCAAATGATCTAAAAAATCATATCAAAATCCACACTAAAATCTCACATAGCAGATATAAACGATTTTCAAATCCAAACAACTCAAATACATCAACTCCATAAAGCTCTACGTGATTCCTGATTTGAAGCCACACCCAATCTCAAGAGGCTTTTCGTCCTCAAGATGATTCTACAAGAGGGTTTTCATCCTCAAGAGAATATGGAAGAACTCACAGGTTCAATCCATCTGCAAACAAAATCAATTCCAAAAGCATAACCCTTCCAAATGAGCTATCATCCCCTGTTTATAACTTTCTGAGAGAAATATAATATTAATTTCTTTTTAACTCTTCATATTTCTTCTCTTGAAAAGACCTTTTTTGAAATAATAATAATAATAATATATCATGTGTGAGGCCCCCCTTTTTTAAGTGTCTAATATTAAAAACACTTAATTACCTTTCCAATGAGCTATAACACTTAGGTACCTTTTAATTATTTTCACCCATAGGAGCTTAAGTGAAAATAATAATTAAAATAGCTCATTAAATATCATTTTTTTGCAGAAAATCCCAAACTTCATCCAACTGCCAAATAAATTGAACCAATATGCTCTATAGGGTTTTGGATGCGAAATGATGCCTTCCGGGTGACTTTCCAAAAATAGACGGCTCCTCCAAGAATCTTGGAGAGCAATCTGGGACCCCGATCAAACATCTGAAAGTTGCACAGCCATCCCGAGACATCACTAAGCTCAAAGCCAAGGCAAAACATCACAAAAACTAAACCTATGCTCTTCACAACATACATAGCTCCCTAACCAACCCAGATAGCCTACAGAAGCTCAAGGGAATAGGCTATCAGTCACAAATTTGGCTAAACGCCAAATGGGGACATTACAAGTCCTCCCCGCTCAATATTGTTTGTCCTCAAGCAATACATATCATCCAACAGGGATAACTGCATGATTATCAACAATATACTTGGATCCCAAATCAATCTCAAGAATGCTTCACACCACTTCTGTTGTGCTACACTGATATAACTGCGGATTGCACAACTGGTGAAAATGCTATCAGTCACAAATTTGGCTAAACACCAAATGGGGACATTACAAACAACCTCTTCTTCTTCTTCCCTCAGAAAGAATGTAGGCCTCGTGGGTCTAATGTTTGTATGAGTACGAGCTCTGTCAACTCGACATACTCCCATCTCATGTAGGTGTTCCATTCATTCTAATGTGTCCCATGGATTGTGTCATACACTGCATCATCTGTGTCAAGGCATCGTTTGTTTGTTGTTGTCCTACTACCAACCTCCTCAAAACATTGTCCATATCTCTATCCTCTCTTGGCGGACTTGCATTTCTTTCTCTATCCATGTTTTCTACAATTGGATTGATCTCTTCATGTTCTCTTTGCTGACCACTTCTTCTTCTATAGACTTGTGAGCAAGACTGCATAGCAACTAACACCCAACTAAGTCAAAATTTTCACACATAACACCCAGAAAAGATCAAGTCAAATCTCAACCCAATGAAGGTGGATCTAACTACAAATCGTATGCACAAGAATGCTATTGGAATAAGTCTTGACTTTTGTCACAACCCAAATACCCTCTAGGCTGGCAGGATCCAAGCTCTGATACCACTGTCATGTCCCATTCTAGAGTTTGAAACAAAATCTCTGAATTTGCAATTTTCCAAATGAAACCCTAGGATTGTATACTGATTTTATTTCTGTACCTTCAATTATGACTTCTTCAAGCATGAAAAATGAACTAACATATGCAAAATTGATGATAGAACAAAATAGATATTAGCAGCCTTATCAATGTGAATTACAACATGAAATATACATCACAAGGGTGACAATGGAAGGGATAACAAATCAGATCTTGCTGTTATATAAATTAGTCCTTCAATGTCTCTAATTACACCAAAATGCCAAGCTCTATGGCAGCCTAAAACACAGTGTGGGCTGCTGTTACAATATCAGAGGTAAAATCTAAGTAAATCAGAGCAACATACCAATCACAATGCAACTCAGATCTTATATAGACAAGTCTTCAAATGATGACAAATGTTGATGCAAAACCCTAGAATGTTGATCGCTGACCTCCAAATCTAATTGCTGTCACTATGAGGATAAACAGATAGCAGTGGATGCAAACTGCCACTAATATTGTCTTCAAATAGTCCTTATGCAGATCGTTGATCCTCCAATGATGTTCGCTGCCTTAGGGAATGCAGATTGGCCAATCCAATGATGATTCCAACCTTCAATTACAGCACAAAACCCAAATGGACCCTCTTAACACAGAATCGTTGCTATGACAATGATGATTACTCCTTAAAATGGCAACGGCTAGGGTTAGATGATGTCTGAAATCTTCAAGGGAATAATGTCAAACAGCCAACGTCCCCCTCAAGGCATTCCACTAGCAAGTATGCCTCTATGAATTCGGCGCTCAAGAATGCTCACAAGATCTTTAATGCTTTCAAAGTCTTCAATAGTATGCAAATGATCTTCAAGCTTCAAATCTCCAACAATGGTCTCCGAACAAATCTTCAAATAATGTATCAATGATGCTCAAACAAATCTTCAAGTCTCCAATGAAGTGCAAATGTGAACTCCGTATGAATCCACCTCCAAGATATGATTAGGTTTTCATCCAACACACCACCTCCACAAGGGTTTTCGTCCTTGGAAGTACCTGCAATACAATTGCCAAGCAAAGTGCCAAAGTTGCCAAAATGTTCGTAATACTAGAATGAGCTCTTTCAACCTTCTTTTATACTTGATTCTTCTTTCTTCTTGGAAATATGTCCTTGTGTCACCATACCATGATATCACCATTCATGACCCTTTAGATGTAATGCGGCGAACTTGATGGCTTCCTCTTCATACATGGGGTTCAAAGAGAAATATTTATCTGACTTTTGCAACCATGCCCTGGCTGAACAACTACTTAATCCATCATATGTGGGTATATTGATCTTTCCCAAACACTATTGTATGTCCCTACGGGGCTGCTCTTCATACCTTCTCCACCTATGCCTTGTTTTCATCTCATAATACTCCACAAAAGACATATCACGACAAATGGTTGGATTTAGGGCATTATAGTCAGCATGATACCTTGTCCTTTCATCGTCTTGTCGTGGATGTATAGATTGTTCTTCTTCAAAGGGTTCTACCTCATCTCTCTCGAATAATTTTGCTTTGAATGTCCTTTGGGGCGGGTTAATGGAAACCCTGTCATTGGTCGAGTTGCTTCCTTTTGCAGCATTTTGATTTGGCTTACCAGCAATGCTGTTGATTCATCCCTCCCAGGAATCTAACCATCTTCACCATAGATTGTCTCATGGAAGATTGGAATTCTTTGTTCCCTCTGAAAATTTCCTGCATGTTCTCTTCATCTCTTTCACCCATGGCTACCTCTTTCTTCTATTCCCTACAATAGTATCTTAATTCTCTGTCACTCAAGTGCATCAATCTGCATCACAACACACCACATGCTGGCAATAAGGTGGCTCTAACACCACTGAAATATCCCTTGTTAGAAAAGGTAACTCCTACTTGATTGGGTTAATGCATTTCAGATTTTTAGTTCATTTCACCCAATTATTCTAACAACAGAGAACTCGGATTTGATATACAAATAAATTCAGATCTCTCAATAATCAATTCATCAATTCAGGAATAACATAGTGAACAAAGATGATCAATGCATATAACACTTAGTCATGCAGAGGTAAATCACAAAGTATAGCAAATAACACAAATGTTACTACTTTGGCTGCAATGCTATTATATCAATTGATTTCATTTACCAGTCCCAGAAGCTTTCTGCATAAGACTGAATACAAAGCGGGCCCAATACAATAGGGTTTTGAGTAGTATGACTTACCATATAGAGACCTGTCAGATCCTAGGATTTTGGGCAATATCTAACTCGGTTCTGCCAAAAAGGTGAGTTATTCCTCAGATCTAGTATGTTACCAGTAATATGATTGGTTCGAAGAAACAGTCCTTGAGAGATGTTGGTTACAGACTTTCCTAACCACTTTGATTTTGCACCAGAACTCCTTTTGTTATATCTGCTTCACCTTAGAGTCGCCCTATGGAGTCGTGAGAATGCAAGTTCCGATTCCTGAGTCGCAATTTGGGTGTGGGAGACACAGAATATGCGATAGTTATCTTGCCACAATTCCCTGCAGATAATCGCCTTTCTAGTGGTCGCATGAGTGTTGTGAGATGTGATCCGAGTGGTATTTGAAACCCATTCTCCTTGGAATAAATGAGGATGGACGAACTGAGTTTTGGTTGTGTTGAAGAGCCAGATCTCGCCTTCCAACTCCTCCCATGAGTGGTATGATCACTCAGATATGAATCAAATATTATCACAATCGCTGCTAGTTTGCACTTCTTCCTTAACGCATGAATAACTTTACAGTCAATCTTTGCATACCCAGTGATGTCGTCATTCTCTAGATTCTATTTGCTTAGCTTATAATGACTCGCAGCATTTAGCGACTAATGTGGTAGGGCGATATGTCCTTAATGGCGAGCTGAGTATCTCGTGATTCGTCCTTCTTTCACGCTGTCTCAGAGACCTGGATAGGATAAAAGCTCTTATTAGAACCAGTGTTATTCCCTGCATGGAAACAACTCACAATAAATTGCTAAGGCTGGGTTGACGTCCAACCTGGTAATTGTTACTCTTGAGGTTTTTGTCCCAAGGGTAGAATCTTGCTAACAATCAGAAATAATAAATTTGCATGCCTTTTAAATTGAGATTTCCCTTCCTTTATACCTGATTGTATTTGAAAATGGCAAGGCAAGTCAGTGCCAAACTTCAAAGTGAGTCGGCCTCAAACAAAAAGAAATATCATTATTAGTATTATTTGATTTTTATTGGTCAATTCGGCTTAAGGGAGCCAAAACCCATGTATAATTGGAACCAAGAAAATTGAACCAAAATTTGGCTGCTCATTTGATGAGGGCCATTTTATATTTTATCTACTTTCAGCTATTACATTCCATATTTGCCAGCTACACTTTTGCTATATCTTATAGTATTTGCAATCAATATATTTATTATTTCATCTTCATACTATAGTAAATTGTTTACATACTATATTAAACACCACCATTTTCATATCCCTGCAGCACCCGATCCTCCTTTGAATCCTCCGAGGTCTGCAACTCCGCTCAATCTATCCTTGCTTTGTTGGCCAGACCCACCATTGTCTTTAGGAAGCCCACCCCCCAACAAACCTCATTGCATGTCTCCGCCTCCGGTCGACCAGCCACGGGAATCACAAATGGGCTCCACGGTCCATTGTAACATGGAAGCACCTCCAGCCAGCAACGTCCCTCCAGTCTAAAGCCCAAACCAAGGATTGCTATCTCCAGTCCCCATCACCATTTTGCCCAATGAGTGCTTGTCCCATTTCTTGGACCACATCCTTTGATTCCCCCAGGTCAAGGAGAACACACACGAACATGCCTAAAATGTCTATGTTTACCTGGTAATTTCCGTTTCAATTCATTAACACCTCTCCTAGGACCATGCCAATCGCACGGAAAGTGAGTCAAATTAAGCTTAAAGATTCCCCTTAGCCTTTTGTCTGTAATCAGGCCTCGGAAGGCCATTTGTCTTCGCTTCCCAATTAGCATCACCGTCGACTCCATGGCAGATGAAAACTATGCAATGAAACAATGCAGTGTATTTGGTCTCTAGCAAGATTTGACGACTTTGAATCATTCTCACACAGATTGCAATTAATCCTTCATTATTGTTCAGCTCGCCGGCTGATTCCCACACCTCACATTACTCCTAAGTGCGTCATTACTATCTCACATCCTCCCTCCTCTGCAAAAAATCATGTTATCTGTTTGGCATCCTCCGCAAAGCATCTGGCATACAACTCATCATTCCCTTGGACCCACGTCTTTCCTCACGTCAACAATCCTTCATTCTCCAACCTCCAGTCATGTGGTAGCCCTCTTGAGCTCTCTATCAAAGAGACCCTGCTTTCCTCTTGAAGAAGCAAGCCTATATCGGGGCCCACTTTGGCCCATTCATCTAAAGAGTGTCCAATCAGCATATCCTCCTCCAACTCAAATGCCACATTAGCCACCCTATCCGCCACTCTGTTGGACTCCCTAAAAACATGGTTGATTTTGTAATCTGTGAATTTGTTCAAAAGTGCCAATCCTCTTTGAAGTAGATTATTTAACTTCTAGTATGGTGTTTGTTTATACTAAATGGCATTCATAATTATTTGGGAGTCACCTTCTATATGGACCCTTCTAACTCCTGCCGATAGAGCTGCAAACCACTAATGAAGGCCTGCATTTCTACCTCATTGTTTGACGTGATGCCAATACGCTCCACAAAACCTACCTTCATCCCTCACCATACATCCAATTGATGCAGGCCCAAGTTTCGCCTTGATGCCCCATCAAAGTTTATCTTGTGCCATCCCTTATCGAGGGCCTTCCATCCTGCCTCTACTCTGCCACTTAGCGGATGATCCCTTAAGATCCCATGAACGGGGGATTATTATTAGTATTATTATAAATTATTAATATTATTACTTAATTAATATATTTAAATTATTATTTTATTAATATTGTGTTAAAAAAACACTTTTTTATTAATAATAGTAATAATATTAATTTCTTGTCATAGAGGGGACATGACATATATAAATAACCTCCCAGGATTTTAAAAAACCTAACGCCAGCCATAAATCACTCACAATGTAATATCCCCAGTTGCATTGAAACAGTGAAGTCTGCACTTTGACCACCTACTCCCTGGAGAGGCAATTAATTAATCCTATTGTTTCCTGTAAGAGAAACTCCTGCGAGTGGCTAAAAATATAAATGAGTGCAGGTACACACATATATGGGTGTAGACTAATATTTTGATAAAAAAATCTACAAGATGCAACTCACAAGTCTGCACAGAATTGCACATTGGAAAGCATCCACATCAAATTATGTTTAGAGAGGGTCTTGGCATATATGTAGAAGCACTCAAGGGATTTTCTGCTAACATACAAAATGATGGTGTGCTGGATCTTTAAACTATAAATGGTGGATTGGTGGATCGAAGGACTTAGCCGCTACTCTCGAAAATTGGAATAGATAGTGGGAAATACCACACCTTTTATTTTGTTTCAGACCCAGTTAACTTCATCACATGCAAATGGCTCTAGAAACAATATTTTTATTCATATTTCGTCAAACAATATTGCACTAGTTAGAAGTTGAAAATAGAGATTACGAACAGTGAGTCCTGTTTATGTTTGTTTTTCGACAAGTCAACAATAGAGTAAAATACAGAGTATTTAACTCTCTCTTGAGCAAAGCCTCTCGAATGCTGAATAAAGTGATCAAACAAGATGACTCCAAAGTTCCTTTTTTGTGATTTTATGAGGGATAGCTCAGTGACTAAGTATGATTATGCTGGTAAACACAAAGTGACTTACGCAATTGTCCGACAAGTTGTTGATTCAATGAAAGAGGTGGACACTGGAATACCTAAGTACTACAGCTTATGACGTATGATGTTGCGATAATGTTCTTGATCCTAACTCTAATCAAATTGATAAAAAGAACAAAAGATGGGAAGGTTCAGTAATATTAATCTAATCCTAGATGCAAGGATAATTACTGCTCAAGCGAAATCAAACCAGATCTTGCTTTGCCAAGTCAGACAACTACACAAGATTGATGCAATCTTCTAAGGTTATACAAGATATTTAAATCACTTATGCTCATGAAATATTCAACAAACATAGGGATCAAAGTTAAGCTCAATCCGTTCAAACCAACTGCAATTTGCAAGCCGCAAACTACAACTGATGTAAACTTATAGATTTCACCACAAACAATAATGAAACCTTCCACCAACTAACATATACTTAAAAAAAACTTAATCTAATCTTATTATTCGCTTGAAGAAATCCAAACCATGCAACACTTAGAAACATATATAGAATCACCAAAACAATGAGTCTTATATTATTCCAGAGAGCTCTTGCAACAATTTCAGAGTCTTCAATCGTACAAATGAGAGCAAAAGGAGCCCTTTTATAGACCTCAAAATGTATGAAGGATCAAGATCGATTGGCCAAGCCAATGGACCAGATCATGCCACATCACAAGTAGTTATAACAAACTCCTATCTTTATTAAATGAAAGAGGCAATCTTTAGTAAATAAAAGAGGCAATGAAGGCACACTTTCCAAGAAGATAAGGATAACACATCATCATCCTATGAGGAGTCGCCATGCGAATAACCATCACTAGAAGCTTGACATTCAATGAATCTAGACACTATCTGCTTGACATCATCCAAAGGTACACTTGGCGTGTTCTGAATGGTTCCTTCAGCTTCAAGTACATCATCTAAATAGAGGCCAAGTGTCTTCTCCCAATCAACCATCCTTGCCTTGTTGGTGCCAAGGTGTACAGCAAGTGAGAATATACTATCAAGCTTTTCATCAAAAACATCATCCTCTTGGAAGTAGAAAGCTTCAACTTGTTCTTTCATGTTATCAAGAGTCATCTCTCCAAACGGATTACATATCTTCATCAAGGAGGCATGTACTCCATCTTGAATCCTTTGAAGTACACTTCTTACTCTTGACATATCTGTTTCTATCTTATCTAGCAACTATCCTTTAATGTGAAAGCCATAATACCAAGAAAAGAAGTCATATGTCCTACCTTCTTCAATCACTTCAGCATGTATCAACTCATCAACTGAAGTCTCCATCAAACTCTTCAAATGTGACAGGTATTGTTCCTTAATAGGCTTAAATTCAACACAAACTGTCATCAATGCAAGTACCCTTTCTTTAAGATCAGCAATCTTATCATACACTTGCATGATATCTCCCAAATGTTTATATGTAGCTTCTTTTGATCTTTTCATCCAATCTCTCATCCTGTGAGCTGAAGACTTCAACTCCTCAAGATGTACAATTATTTCTGGAGGAAGAAGAGATGGAGGTGTAGACACCCTGTCTTGTTGATGAATAGGATGAACCAAGTGCTGACTATACTGCTCTAAGGCTTGACACCTTTGTTCAGCTTTAATTCTACCTTCTATTTCTTGCCTTATGATAGCTCGGGCATTATCAATTGAGCCTTGAATTTCTTCTACTTGCATTCCAATTAATGGACCCAAATTGATTGTATTAATGTCATAATCATCAGGTGTTATATCTTCTATATTCTTCTCAAGCCTTGGAACTGCTACATGAACTTTCCTTACACCAGCTTCATCTTTAGTGATCTTTGAAAGGATAGTGGCTTTCTTCTTTGGTTTTTCATTAGACATGTCCAGAAGTAACTCATCAACTGGAAGAGGACATTTCTCAACTTCATAATTTTCCTTGATTCTTTCCTGCAGGCACTCCGGCAATGATGAAAGATCTTGTAACTGTTGTATTTTCTTTCCTTGTGCAGGCAATGACTCTTCTTCAGCTTCATCCTTGTCTTCAGTGTTAGCTTCAACAATGATCTCAGTATCATGTGGACTTGAAGGCACTTCTTCAACTGGAGTTTCTGGAACTACATTATCAACACGTACCACTATGTCTTGATTCAGTGGAGTATCACCTGGCTGTCTGGAAGAAGCAGTTTCAATACTTATCATTTTCTTCTTCTTACTTGATTCCTCTTGCGCGGATTCAAGCTGTTTTCTTTTCTTTGCTTGACCTGAATCTTTTTCATTGTCCTTACCCTGTGAACTTCTACCAGGTGCACTATGTTGTTCTTGATGTTCTACTTCTCCCATCTTAGTATAAATGAGTTTCTTACCTTCATCAAGCAATGCTTGTACTTGCTCTTTTACTTGTTCTTCAGTGATAGTGATAATAGGCTTTATCAAACCTTCATCATCAACCCTTTCTCTATCAGTCCACTTGATATCATAAGGCAAGTTCCGGATCTTATTGTACTGATCACCTAAAAGAGTTCTTTCATTATCTAACTGGTTAGGAATCCTTAATAACTTAGTAGCTCTCACTAAATCCCATTTCAGCCTTGAACACTTTTGCATCCTGATATCATCATTGTCAATAGCATTAGCCCAATGATCTTCAAGCTACTCAATATGCCTATAGGAAGAATATGACTGCTTAATGGCTCAGTGTGGATCGAAGTTCTTCCTCCTTGAATCATGAGGATGTAGATGATCTGCTTGAAGCTCAACCTCTGAATGCTCAGCTACTTGAAGTGATGGACAGGAGTAATATCTGCCAAGCTGGAGAGGAAATTGAACTCCAGCTTTCTTTCTTGCCCTTTGCATCTTATGAAACTCTAACAACTGTCTTGAAACTTCCAGCAACACCATCCTATTGGTAGGATATCTAGGCAATCTATATGGAAAGGATGTGAAACCCTGAATCCTGATATATGTGAACTTGTCATATTAAATATAGTACCTTCCATATTGCTCAATGAAGTTCCTAGCAGCACCTGTTAATCTCCTATGCAGTTCGCCTTGCAACTTTCTCACTATGAACATGGCAAATGCATCATTGAACCTCTTGTAATGATTGATGTTTTTTAGGTGGAGCTGAGGATAACACTGATGTGAAAGAATCTGTCCAAGCTTTGTACCTACTTCCCCTTTAGCTGTTGATCCTTTATAGACCACATTTCTTGCTAGGATGTAAACAAGATATGAAGTCATGAAGAATGATTTTGTTTCATCAAACCTTTCAAATTGTTCATCAAGGCAATGGCTTATAAGGCCAGCCTAGTCAACCATCTTATTCTTTGTAAACACATGATCAAAATAAGTATACATCCATTCTTTGAAAGTAGATGATTGAGGCCTACCTGTTACTTGATTCAGAAACATGATGAAGTAACTTATCTCTTGTTTGAAGTCTACCTTGTGATACTTTGGATCTTCGGAGTTGTATATCTTGATTGACGAATCTGTCATCCACTTCTTTCTCACTTCTTGCATGTAGTGCTTGGGATTGCCTTCAAAAGCACATTGAGCAGTTGTAGGACATATGAAGACTCCCTTCTGTCTTGGGATGTTGAAGATCTCCTGGATGGCTTCTCTTTGCAGATAAGTGAGAACAGTCCCATCTTTGGCTATAATCTGTCTCTTCTGTTTGTCATAACGCTGAACACATTCCAACACTAACTCAGCACTAGGCAAGGTAGGTGGGAAGCATGCTGCTTGAACAATTCCACTCTTCGCAATGGCCTTGATGTCTTCATTCCTTGTGATGGTGAGCAAAAGGTCCTTCACCTCCTCCAAGTTGACGTGTTCCATGTTGGTGTCTCCCACGTTCTTCCACTGAGTTTCAAGCTTGGAATCAGGTATGGTGGACTTGGCATCCATCTTGATCATCACTTGCCTCTCCTTTGCCGTCATGCCCATTTATCTACAAACAAGACTTGAATAAGTAACTTTGAAATGATAGATTTTACCCTGATTTTTTATGATAAAGCTATGAAATTCTGCAAAATTAAATAAATAAAGGCAATTTTATGAAGGAAAAGATGATTAAAACATACCTTATATCAAATTTATGTCTTAGAAAAATGTAGATTTCTGTATTTTTTGATAAAAATCAATCTTGAAATGACAAAATTAGTCCTTAAAATGTAATTCTGCCTTCAAAAAAATTTGCTGCTCCTTCAACTATTTCACTGCTCCTTTATAAAATTCGCTGTGAATTATGATCAAATGAGAAGGGGCACTCATGCCTATATAGTGGTTCATTAGCCTATTAAATGATGGCAGCTAGAAGGGAGGGAGGTCGGCCAAATCTTGCAATAAAATTTCAAATTTAAACACTTTTTCAAGGTGCCAAATCAGGTTTAGAAAACACTTTAAGGGCGCCAAATATAGATTTTGTGATACAATCAAGCGCTTAGTTTTTCTGACCTCTTAAAGGCGCTATTAAGGTTGATCTTCATTCTTCAACATATTTAAAACTTCCAAAGTCCTCCAAGCACCCATTCAAGAGGAGCTCCAACATTTCCCTTCAAAGCATCATTTGATCTATCTTCACCTAATTTTGTTTTGACCTTCCTTAGTGCTAACTTCAAAATGTAAGACTTGTGATGATTCCTCTAGGGCGCCCATTGAGATGGCAGAGGTAGGAATGGGCGCCTAAGCTTATTTAGCTTTATCCTTGTCATTTTAGGCTTTAAACAATTGTGTGAGTCTTAGGATGACTCCCCTCACCTCTAGGCGCCAACTTCAAGTTCAAGGAATCATGCTTATTAAGTTAAGGCGCTAGAACCAAGTTATCTATATATGGATTGGCGCCTATCTATCTTTAGCTATTCTCTTGAAGTTTTGAGGTTCTCATCCCATGAAACATGCCTTGGAAAACTTTCTCTCTCCAAGCGCCCACTCCTCAATTCAACTTCTTGCAAATTTTCAAGGTTTTGAGGCCTTTTGGCAACTTCAGTCAATCTAAGTGCAAACATGTGCCTTAACTTCTTTAACACCTTTTAGCCACAAGGCACTCACTCAAAGGTGACCCAACAACCATTCTTCCTTAGGCGCCCATTTAACTTTACATATTTTCAAGATCCCAAGCCTTCTTTTACAAGGCGCCCATTTGAGATTGTTCAAACAAGGAAATGCGCCTAATTTTATCGTGCTCCTCCACACTTCATAACATCAATTTCCTCCTTCAAGGCGCCCACAATGATAATTGAAAAGGCAAATTGGCACCCAAACTCATGATATTGTCTTTTGAACCGCTAATACTCCCTCCACCAACCAAGGCGCTCCTTTGAGATAATTCAACCATAGATTGGCGCCTAAATCAGTTTTGATTTACCATTGATGTCTTCTATGACCTTAAAGGATTTACAAACACTAGAATGTTTTCATTTTTTACAAAGCCCACTTATTATCATCAATTCATGATTTTCTTTCAAGGGCGCCAAAATTGATAAGGATCCACATGATGGCACCAAAGTGGATAAGAGAAGGCATAAGATTGCACCTTGGACCATCATGCTTAGTTTTAGCCATTCAAAGGCTCTTATCTCTAGGTGCTACCTTGCTTCATGCTTTATCAAGATATGCATTCATTGTTTAAAGCCTTATATGTTAAGCACTGAAAATCCTTTCCACCAACCAAACTCCCTAGGCGCCAAGAATGATGATAGGGGTGTAGATGGGCGCCTAAATCAGTTTTTTCATGCTTTAAATCACTATGTTTCTTTCTACCTTAGGTGCTCAAGATAAAAGGAAACACATGAAGGCATAATGAAGGCTATCTTCAACCTAAGCGCTAGAATGAGTTGAAATTAGTGGCAAAGTGCACCTAGATGCTTCAAGGGGGCTAACTCTTTCCAAGGCGCTGATGATGATGATCTGACATGAGAAAGGGCACCTTTACCTTAGAGGATTCTCAATCACCTTTCACACACATGCTTCTCTGCCCCATATGACTAATTTAATCTTTAATTTGACAGTCTAGTTTGTTTAAGACCCTTAGGCACTCATAATCCTCTTCAAAGCATATTGAGGCCAAAACATCATTTGCCCCTAAGGCGCTCTCTGAGAGTTATTTTGACACTATAGGGCGCCTAAAATTGCATGTCTGCTCAGGTCATTTTCCTCAAAGGCGCTTGCATAAGGTTATCTTATCATAAAAGTGCGCCCAAAATCATAATGCTCAAACTCAACCTTTAACGCTCAATGTTTCAACATATTCACCTCTAGGCGCTTAGGATGATAATCTGAACAACAATAAGCGCCTAGATCAATACTTAACAATTTCAACTTGTGGATCTCTCTTTATTAAAGCATGTTGAACTTAGGAATTCACTCTAATCACAAAAGACCCTCTCATTTTAACTTTAAGGAAGCCTCCATATTACATTCACAAAGCTCGGTCCCCTTGACTGACTCTGCGGTGACACGAACAACTAACTTGGAAATGATTAATCCTATGAAGAAAACTGGGGGTCCCCATTGTGATGGGGCGATGTGTGTTTAGGTCACAACATCTGGCGACTCCACGGGAGAAATGTTCATGAACATTTCAAAAATAAGGATTCAATCCTAATTCAGAATTGTCAAATCATCTTCTTCAATCATCAACTAACCAAAACGAACTCGAAAAGGAAAGGAATCATAAATTGGATCAAGACACTATTTCTTATGACGTGTGATTAAAGATAAATTTCTATTAAAACAGCTTCTTAAGTGTTCCAAAGATAAACAAAAATCAGGCTTCAACATTTTACATGTACACCCACACACTAGACCAAATAAACAAAATTACCGGATCATAGAATCAAAACCAATCGCCAGCGCGACTATCCATATTTGAGGTTTGAAGTGCAAGCACTTATGTTAATTACCATCCCTTAGAAGCCAGGGTCGTCTAAGCTCGCCTGTCTAGAGCTAGGTAAATTCATAAAAGATGAATGAATGACGGATACCGACATATGATGGCATGCAATGACACTGAACGGGGTGATGGCGGGATGAGGGTGATATGAAAATGATCAGAAATGAAATGACACGGAAAGGAATGAAATGAGACAAGGTGTCTCTACCATGATGCCTGTTTGCCAGATTTTCGTCATGATACTTATCCATAGCGCCCATTTGTCGGGTTTTCACCAGTGGACAAAAAAAAATCTTTACTATTTTTTTTTTTGTGTTAGACTCACATTACACACGGTACCTATTTGCCAAGTTTTCACCATGGTAACGAACAGGAGGAACTCCAGAGTCTAATTCTGCAGATAACACAGTGGTACAAACACAACCATGTCAAAATGTTGATGATTGTTGATGTTGGTGAGAAACAACAAAATGATAAGGCGGATGGGAACGAGAGATTATGATGTGGATTATACGAAACAGATAAGTGAAAATAGTTCAAACATAATCAAGATGAATGACGAGATATGCTGAACAAGGGAAAGGTAATGGAAGTGAATGATATATAGCGAACTGAAATGGAATGGAATCACGATCAACGTCTGTTTATATCGACCTAAACCTCAAAGCTTGCAAGTGGAAAGGAATATATAATGGGGAACAGGAAGGGTGATAAATGAAATGGAAACTTCATATCCCACAAGAACTTGGAATTTTCCTAGTTGGCTTGTACCCTACGGGATGAAGTAATTTGGAATGGAATTGAATGGAAATGGAATGAATGGATAATTGGATGCGGTAGCCTCTTTGGATTCAGCTACAAATACCCAGAGCTTCATTTTTTATGCATTTATTTGGAAGTATAGAATGAAATAACCTTTGAATGCCTTGCTTAGATTTCTAGCATTTGTACCATGAGGCATAAAGATCTTTAGATTTTCAGGAATTTCTTTGATTGATGGGTAAAAGCATCCAAATATTTATTTTATGGAAATATGGGGGAATGGACGGATAGATTGCAAGCTTCTAATTCAAACGACACTCACATTCATTGATCATGACTTTAGGAAATGGGCGAATGGATGAGGAAAATAAGGTAATGTAATTGGGGAAAAGCGGAGGTAAGATGGATGACAGAAGATATGGATAGTTACCTGCTTTTATACTTTTGCATAGTAACAAAGGCGGGGTGAACACATGATAGGTAGATAATGGAAAATGATGGATTCTAGACGGAGTGAGTGGGAATACCAACACCTTGACCTTGAATTGTATGCAGTAGATAAGGTCATTAGGAAAAGAATTTAACACGGAAATACTCCAAATGATTCATGAGGATTTCAACTTATCCTTCTGGAGTATACAATGAACAACAGGACCATATAAATGACTCAAACATCAGATTTGAATTCATTATTGAATGGATAATGCAACATGGACGGAGGCTTTATTGCTCTCAAATGAAATGGATGGAGGCTTTTATTGTGTATACGAGGTGTGATAAGTAGAATGAATGAGATGGAAGTATGCAAAATACTTATCATGGAGTGAAGTGGAAACATGAATTACCTTGATATTTTACTTGATTCAGGCTCACAAAGACTTTCCTAGCAACTTCGGGATCATTAAGATATGTAAAGTATAGAACCTCAAACTACTTCAGTCAATACCGAACAACTGATTCATCTCCCAAGAGCAACCAATCATGCTATCTGACACAAGCGATGAAATCCACAGGAAATCCATCAATCATGACCCAAGTTTCTCAAAGGAACAAAATAATAATTCATAAATTTTAGGTTTGGCATTTTAAGATTATGATCAAAGACAATAGTGTCAAGGTACAATAGATGATTAATGTCCCAATCAAGTCCAGAATTCACCTCGTCAATAAATTGAAAACTATGATCCTTCAATCCTAAGAATCTCATGAATAAATGTTTAAGAAATGAGATAACATATTCCAGCAAAATCGAACCAAATGCCAGCATAAAACTCATCATCTCCACATGACCTAAGGACCCCCAAAACAACAAACCCAAATTAAAATAACTAAACTATTGAAAGCAAGAAAATTCTTGAGTCAAATGACATCAAGACAAGCAAATCTAACTAAGAAAGCAAAACAGCAGAAAGGAAATCCTATTCTAACTATGTACAAACCAGCCCCATAGGGAACTCATGGTTGGAAGTAGTGTTTCAGAAACTACCCATTGACAGGCAGTGGGATATCTCCTCCAATCAATGTTTTCAGTTTGAAAGCATTTTCCCCCAGGATCTCAGCAATCTGGTACGGACCTTTCCAGAGATATTCAAATTTGTCATGGTCACCTCGTCTTTCATGTGCCTTATCCCAATATAATACTAAATCAGAAATCCTGAAAGATTTCACTCTTGCTTGACGATTAAACCAACGTTTGACCACCCCTTGATGCTTCATGAACTTATCCAGGGCAATGTCTCGTTTTTCCTCCAGATGCAACAATTGTGACAATCTCGTCTGTACTCTCATCGTCATCTAAATACTCTTGCATGAACTGCAAGGTTGGAATCCTTAATTGTATCAAGAAGATGGGATCCTACCCATAAACCAAGTGATATGAAGAAGTACCCAGAGAAGACTTGACTCGGGTTCTGTCTGCCCAAAGAGCGAACTTCAGCTGTGTGTGCCAGTCTCTCAGATTCTTATCCAATAGCTTCTTGATTGCATTCAAGAGATTCTTATTTGTAGATTCAGCCAAGCCATTACCCTACGGATAATAGTTCGATGAGAACTTCAAAGTTATTCCATACTCAAAGGCCCAATTGGAAAATCTCAGTGACGAAAAAGCGGGACCATTGTTGCACACAAGGGCATTGGGACAGCTGAACCTGGTAATTATGTTGTCTTCCAAAAATTTAATCACTACCTCAGAAGTGCAAAACTTCAAAGCATGAGCTTCTGACCATCTGGTACAGTAATCAGTCCCGATTAAGATGTACCTGTGCTGTGCAGAAGAAGGTGGGTTAATCATTCCGATAAAATCAAGTCCCCACTTAGCGAAAAGGCCTAAACTCAACAACTGGTTGTAAAGGCATCGCTGGATTTCTTTCCCATGAAGCTGCCACTTGACAGGTGTGGCAAGTTTTGATGTGTTGATGAGCATCTTGAAATAGTTTTGGCCAGTAATACCTTGCTCTCAGTATCTGATTTGTTGTTGCCAATTCACCATCGTGACAAGTTCCAAACTTATCATGAAACTGTTCCATAATCTTTTTAGCTTCGCTTCTGCCAACACACCTCAAATAGATACCTTCATGGTTTTGTTTGAACAGAACTGACCCTTGCAACATGAAACATTTGCTTCTGTACCTTAGGGCTCTTCTCTGTGTTGGACTCATGTGATCTGGACATTTCTGAGATAACAAGTAACAAACAATATCATCTTACCACTCATCTAGAGACACTGCCTCAAGTACATACGCTTGTTGAACCAGTCCAGAACCTTCAACTGCTATGGTCTGTGTAAGCGCTTGTCCTCGAACTAGCTTCATTGGTTGAATTTCAATGTCATACTCTTGGATAGTGGCGACCCACTTGCCTCTTCTCTCGCCCAATTCATTCTGCATTAGTAATGTTTTGACTACGGCATCTGGAACTATTGCATACACTCTGCTTCGTAAGATATAATGTTTGAATGTCTTGATGGCCTTCACCAAAGTGTACACTTGTTTCTCAACTCTGAGATATCTTAACTCAGCAACCTTAAAGGGAGCACTCATAAATGCGATTGGATGCTCATCTTTACCATCTGTCCTTTGGGTCAAAATTCCTGCACAGGTGTGATCTGACGCAAAAGAATACAAATAGAAGGGTTTCAAATAATTTGGACTTATGAGTACAAGAGCGCTAGCGATTGCTTGCTTGATTTCTTCAAATGCTTTTTTTTGCTTGCGGAGTCCATTCTATCTTCGCATCTTTCTTCCAAAGGCTTGACAATCTCGGCGAACCTAGTGATAAATTTCCTTACAAAATTGATCTTGGCAAAGAAAGACTTCAATTCCTTTTTATTTGCAGGCATGCTGACTCTTTTGATGGCTTCTACTCGGTCTGGATCAATGGAGATGCCATGTTCTGATATCACGTGACCCAGAAGCTTTCCTTCTGTTACCTTCGAAAATACACTTCTTCGGATTCAAGGAGATCCCGTATGTTCTACAAGCTTCAAAAACTTTCCTTAGATGATCCACATGATCTGCTCTTATTTTCGAGAACACAGTAAGGTCATCCATGTAGATGATAATGCACTTTCCAATTATATCTCTGAAGGCGATGTCCATGGCCCTCTAAAAAGTTGCTTCTGCATTAATGAAGCCGAAAGACATCCTTCCGTATGCATACGTTCCCCATTTAGTGGTGAAAGCAGTCTTTAATTGATCTTCTTCTTCAACCATCACTTGATTATATCCTGAATACCCATCCAGAAAGGACATCATCTGTGACCCATTTACAATTTGAAGCACTTCATCAAGCGAAGGCAAAGGTAATTATCCTTTTCTGATGCTTTGTTAAGGTTTCTGAAATCAACACATAGTCTTATTTCTCCATTCTTTTTCCTGACTGGGACTAGATTGGCAAACCATGTCGAGTGCCTTATCGGAAAGATTATCCTAGCTTGTAGCAGCTTCTTCACTTCTTGATAGATGAGAGGCTCCAATAAAGGATTAACTGGCCTCTGCCTTTGTCAGAATGGTCTGCTTCCTGGCTTGAGAGGGATGGTGTGTGTAATAATGGATGTGTCATATGTTTTCAAATCATCATACCCCCAAGCAATAACATCTTGAAACTCTCTCATGCTATTGAGAATACTTTCTCTTTCTTCAGGTGTACAAACTTTCCCTATGAAGACATTCTTTACCTCTTGATCTGTTCCTAGATTAACTGCTTCACACTTATTCCCGTCTTCACTGTGGTACTGAGGGGCGCTTATCTTGTCTGAGTCAAAGAGTCTTTCTAACTCAATCATATGCTTTGGAATAGTGTTGTCCTTTAGATTCATGATCCCATCGGGATTGAACTCAGCTTCTGCTTCGCTCTCATCGATGACCTGGGCAGTGAATATCCCAAAATTGGTCAAGAAGTCTATTATGTGCTTATCGTCATCAAATACCTGAAAATTTGTAATATTGTCTGGCACTGACAGAACTGATGTCAGCTCGACTGTGAACTTCTTTAACCCTTCCATGGCTAAAGGCTCTAGAGAATTTGCAGCTTGGGCTAGTGCATTGGCTACTTGATTTGTTGACCTATAGATTGACTTAATATTAAATGCATCAAAATCTTCGATAAGATGCCAAACCTGGTTTCTGTATTTCTTCAACCTCTTATCGTGGCAAACATATTGTTTTCCGACCTGCCTGACAACTATCTCTGAATCCCCAAACACATGCAAAATCTTGACTTTCTTTTTTATGGCAAGGAGCAACCCATGCACTAAAGCTTCATATTCGGCGACGTTATTTGTGCAAGAAAACTACAGTCTCAATGTTGACAGGTAGGCTTCTCCAATTGGACTGACTAATTCGAAACCAGCTCTTGATCCTTGTTTGGATTTTGATCCATCAAACCTTAAAGTCCACACCTAGTTAGTTTCTTGATTCAACATTTTACTATCCTCAGTCACTTCTCCAGATTCAACTTGAATACTTGCCTGGGTTGATGCTGACGTACTTGCTTGATCTATAAAGACTGCCTCTGAGACAGGTTCTTTCAACTTTAATGTCTTTGGAATCTCCAGGGCCATTGCTTCTAGAATTCTTTTCTGGACTTGTTCTAGAGCTACCCCACACATGGCGCAGGAGAACTCCGAATGGAAGGCATTATGAATCCTGCACCAGTTAGGCAGTAGTAAATCTTGAACATGTGCATGACTCCCTAGTTCCATGCTTTGCTTTACATGCTTCATAACAAAATTTCGGAAGTTTTCAAACATGCCTTCCCCGTCCTCATTTGACGATGTGTCATGATCACTTTCTATGAGGGCCTTTGTTGGATTATGCAACATTAAGATCTCTTCAACCTTAGGCTTATAAACACCCAAGTCTGTCTCTACAAAAAGGATTTCGTTATCTTCACCATATTCAGTGATCATCAATTTCAGACGCGGAGTGCTATCTATTCTGATATGATTCGGCAATCCTTTCCATGATAGCCACATGTGCGAGAAGTTGGTGGAAACATACCCATTGAGCTTCCTTAGCCAATCTCTGCTTAGCAGCATTCTGTATCCTTCAGGTATGTCCACCACTGAAATGTCAATGTAATGTTGCATCCTGGGATCAGCTGCCAACTGCATGTGAATATTATGTGATTCTCCCACAACTGGAACTTCGGTCTTATCCAACTGAGTAACTTTCTTGGTTGTCTGTTTTGGGATGAGACAAAGTTTCTTACAAACACCCAATGGCATCACATTGCTTGAAGCTCTTGAATCCATTAAGCAATTATTCAACAGCTTTCCAAACATTCTGACTGATAGCAAGAACGGGGGTTGTTCATCTCTTCCCTGGTAAAAAACTATTGATTTCTTCTTTGGAGCACTATACCTATCATCCCCTAATTTTGGATTGACTTGTAAATCTTGGCTCTTTGATGCATTACTATTTTCTGCAGGTCCTTCCTTCACTTCGACTTGCTTAGCATTCGTCATACTAGATGAATCTTGTGCAACAAAAACAGCATTCGTCTGTCCTTGTGGGTGAGGTGGCCTCACTTGAGCTACATTCATATTCTGACCCACATTTACCCTAGGTGCATTAGAAGTAGATGGGTTTGATGATCCTGTAGGGACTTGCACATTTTGATTCCCACCTTTTGTAGCAGTATCACCAATGCTTCTTAAGAAGGCTTCCCTTATCTCGGGCACTCTAATCAGCTCTGTCAGTGGTAGGTTAAGTTTGATTTTCTTGACTTCCTCCACAACACATTGGCTTAACCTTTTCAAATCATCTTTGGGAACTTCTTTCCTGATCAGATCAATCCTTGGAGAAGCATTCTGTTGCCGAGCATCTTGTGCTGGGACAACTTTCTGAGCTAGGTTCCGCTGTCTATATTCGAGCGAATCTTTTGGATAACTACGATTGTTACTTGCATTAGGATTCGACGGAATTTGCAAGTTATTTGGAGGGGAAGATGTAGTAACAGGATCTTGTGCCCGATAATTTCGCTGATAGACCCTTTGCGGTGCATTGCCAGAAGACTGCTGAAAAGCTTGTACTTCATCTGCTTCTTGAGTTTGGAAATGACCATCAAATGGAGGAGGATAATATGCATCATCAATAGGCCCGTTTGCAGAAGCTGGCGGGAATCTTCCATTATACTCCAACATGTCATATTCCATCATGGGTGGAAAAGTGAAATCTTCAATTATCAAGGCTTGATCATACCTTGTTGTCGGCACGATTTCGTACCTAGTGACAAGAGGGTTTTCTGGTGCCTGTGTACCATGCATTTCTTGTTGGAAGATATCAGCGGCTATCTTAAATTCAGGACATTGTAGCTCTGAGTGTTGATTAGTATTATGCAACCTGCACCAAGTGGATAATGCAGCTTCTGCCAAGAAAACTTTATCTGCTGGTTTCGGGTTAGAGGTTGGCAGATTATCCAACGGTGAAGGTACACTTCCATTGTTGGGTGCAGTGTTCCAAGTTTTGTTTTGTCTTTGGAAACCTTGATTGTTTCCTCTAAAGCCCTGATTATACCCTTGATTGTATCCTTGATTACCACCATGGTTTCCCTGATAGCTCCTCTGTAGATAATTATTCTGGTTTCTCAAGTGTGTAACTTTGGTAGATAACTTCTTTACTTGATCAATCAGCTCCTTCATTTCATCTTTCTCTTCCTGAGTCTTTGTAGAAGATGACTATCCTTGCAAATATATTGGCTTTGTAGGTGCAACTTGTGAAATTGGAGCTCCAGGATGTAGAACCAACTGATTAGCCAGAGCAGGAACGGGTACAGGATTCATTACTGGCGTATGTTGAGCCATTGCCTGATTGATTCCTTGGATTTGATTAGGCATTGCTACATGCCCCAGGTGATTAAGTGGCCCATGAGTATTCATGCCCAAATCAGTATTTACCTTGATAGCTTCGGCATATGCTTCGATCAGGGTGGTGGGTGGTGTCGTTGCCCTTTAAACAAACATGGAAGTAAGGCGATCCAAGGCGGCATAATAAATCTCCTTCTCCATTTCTTCAGTGATGTCATATGGAACTTGTAATCTGGAATATGCCTTGTGAAACCTGTGATTAAAAGAGGCGATAGGCTCATGTTCCTACCTCCTCACTTCAATGAATTGCTTATAGAGTTCTGCTAGAGTGATGGGAATCTTGAACTTCTCTAAGAAAGCATTTTTCATCTGTTCCCAACTAGTGATAGACCCGGCCGGTAGGTTGACATACCAAAAGGTAGCATCTCCTTCAAGAGAGTATGGAAATAACCAACATGCTACATCCTGATGCACGATCCTCTGATTTATCAAGGTGCCCTCAAAGATCTTAATATGTTCTTCGGCTATCCTGTTTGGATCGTTGACATAGAATTTCGAACATAAGTGTTCAAGGTTCTTAGGCATCTCATGGTAGTTCGTGAAAGTTCCAAGAGGTGAAACATTTGCCAGGGGCCAAGCTTGTGCTGCCATTGGAACGTTGGGTTGTTGTCCTGGACCTGTTTGAGTAGCTCCTGGCTGAAGTGGAGTCTGTGGGGTAGTTGCTTGAGTATTACTAGGTTGAGCAACTCCTTGCTTTTGATTATGCGGAGGTGGAGTCTGAAAAAAATTTGAAATATCACTCCCACTTGGAGATCCTTGACCTGATGAAGTTGCCTTCTTTCCCTTCTTTAATTTCGGAGGGAATCCCAACTCGGCAAACTCTTTGGATGCTCTTGGTGTATACCTCAGAATTCTCTGGTGCCTCTCCGGAGAGAAAGAACCAATTCGCTCCAAGATGTTCTTCCTTCTTCCTCAATCTAAAAATGAAACAACTTTTTGATATGCCCTCCTTCTAGCGCAAAAAATGTTGATGTTTGTTTTTTGACAAGTCAACAATAGAGTAAAATACAGAGTATTTAACTCTCTTGAGCAAAGCCTCTCGAATGCTGAACAAAGTGATCAAACAAGATGACTCCAAGGTTCCTTTTTTGTGATTTTATGAGGGATAGCTCAGTGACTAAGTATGATTATGCTGGTAAACACAAAGGGACTTACGCAATTGTCCGACAAGTTGTTGATTCAATGAAAGAGGTGGACACTGGAATACCTAAGTACTACAACTTATGACATATGATGTTGCGATGATGTTCTTGATCCTAACTCTAAGCAAATTGATAAAAAGAACAAAAGATGAGAAGGTTCAGTAATATTAATCTAATCATAGATGCAAGGATAATTACTGCTCAAGCGAAATCAAACCAGATCTTGCTTCACCAAGTCAGACAACTACACAAGATTGATGCAATCTTCTAAGGTTATACAAGATATTTAAATCACTTATGCTCATGAAATATTCAACAAACATAGGGATCAAAGTTAAGCTCAATTCGTTCAAACCAACTGCAATTTGCAAGCCGCAAACTACAACTGATGTAAACTTATAGATTTCACCACAAACAATAATGAAACCTTCCACCAACTAACATATACTTAAAAAAAACTTAATCTAATCTTATTATTCGCTTGAAGAAATCCAAACCATGCAACACTTAGAAACATATATAGAATCACCAAAACAATGAGTCTTATATTATTCCAGAGAGCTCTTGCAACAATTCTAGAGTCTTCAATCGTACAAATGAGAGTAAAAGGAGCCCTTTAATAGACCTCAAAATGTATGAAGGGTCAAGATCGATCGGCCAAGCCAATGGACCAGATCATGCCACATCACAAGTAGTTATAACAAACTCCTATCTTTATTAAATGAAAGAGGCAATCTTTAGTAAATAAAAGAGGCAATGAAGGCATGCTTTCCAAGAAGATAAGGACAACACATCATCAGCCTATGAGGAGTCCCCATGCGAATAACCATCACTAGAAGCTTGACATTCAATGAATCTAGACACTATCTGCTTGACATCATCCAAACGTACGCTTGGCGTGTTCTGAATGGTTCCTTCAGCGTCAAGTACATCATCTGAATAGAGGCCAAGTGTCTTCTCCCACAGCCATCCTGGCCTTGTTGGCGCCAAGGTGTACAGCAAGTGAGAATATACTATCAAGCTTTTCATCAGAAACATCATCTTCTTGAAAGTAGAAAGCTTGAACTTGTTCTTTCATGTTATCAAGAGTCATCTCTCCAAACGGATTACATATCTTCATCAGGGAGGCATGTACTCCATCTTGAATCCTTTGAAGTACACTTCTTACTCTTGACATATATGTTTCTATCTTATCTAGCAACTGTCATTTAATGTGAAAGCCATAATACCAAGAAGAGAAGTCATATGTCCTATCTTCTTCAATCACTTCAACATGTATCAACTCATCAACTGAAGTCTCCATCAAACTCTTAAAATGTGATAGGTTTTGTTCCTTGATAGGCTTAAATTCAACACAAACTGTCATCAATGCAAGTACCCTTTCTTTAAGATCAGCAATCTTATCATACACTTGCATGATATCTCCCAGATGTTTATATGTGACTTCTTTTGACCTTTTCATCCAATCTCTCATCCTGTGAGATGAAGACTTCAACTCCTCAAGATGTACAACTATTTCTGGAGGAAGAAGAGATGGAGGTGTAGACACCCTATCTTGTTGACGAATAGGATGAACCAAGTGTTGACTATACTACTCTAAGGCTTGACACCTTTGTTCAGCTTTAATTCTACCTTTTGTTTCTTGCCTTATGATAGCTCGCGCATTATCAATTGAACCTTGAAGTTCTTCTACTTGCATTCCAGTTAATGGACCCAAATTGATTGTATTAATGTCATAATCATCAAGTGTTATATCTTTTATATTCTTCTCAAGCCTTGGAACTGCTACATGAACTTTCCTTACACCAGCTTCATCTTTAGTGATCTTTGAAAGGATACTGGCTTTCTTCTTTGGTTTTTCATTAGACATGTCCAGAAGTAACTCATCAACTTGAAGAGGACATTTCTCAACTTCGTAATTTTCCTTGATTCTTTCCTGCAACCACTCCGGCAATGATGAAAGATCTTGTAACTGTTCTATTTGCTTTCCATGTGCAGGCAATGACTCTTCTTCAGCTTCATCCTTGTCTTCAGTGTTAGCTTCATCAATGATCTCAGTATCATGTGGACTTGAAGGCACTTCTTCAACTGGAGTTTCTAGAACTACATTATCAACACGTACCACTATGTCTTGATTCAGTGGAGTATCACCTGGCTGTCTGGAAGAAGCAGTTTCAATACTTATCCTTTTCTTCTTCTTACTTGATTCCTCTTGCACGGATTCAAGCTGTTTTCTTTTCTTTGTTTGACCTGAATCTTTTTCATTGTCCTTACCCTGTGAACTTCAACCAGGTGCACTATGTTGTTCCTGATGTTCTACTTCTTCCATCTTAGTATAAATGAGTTTCTTACCTTCATCAAGCAATGCTTGTACTTGCTCTTTTACTTCTTCAGTGATAGTGATAATAGGCTTTATCAAACCTTCATCATCAACCCTTTCTCTATCAGTCCAGTTGATATCATAAGGCAAGTTCCGGATCTTATTGTACTCATCACCTAAAACCTAAAAGAGTTCTTTCATTATCTAACTGGTCAGGAATCCTTAATAACTTAGTAGCTCTCACTAAATCCCATTTCAGCCTTGAACACTTTTGCATCCTGATATCATCGTCAATAGTATTAGCCCAATGATCTTCAAGCTGCTCAATATGCCTATAGAAAGAATATGACTGCTTAATGGCTCCCTGTGGATCGAAGTTCTCCCTCCTTCAATCATGAGGATGTAGATGATATGCTTGACGCTCAACCTCTGAATGCTCAGCTGCTTGAAGTGATGGACAGAAGTAATATTTGCCAAGCTGGAGAGGAAATTGAACTTCGGCCTTCTTTCTTGCCCTTTGCATCTTATGAAACTCTAACAACTATCTTGAAACCTCCAGCAACACCATCCTATTGGTAGGATATCTAGGCAATCTGTATGGAAAGGATGTGAAACCCTGAATCCTGATATATGTGAACTTGTCATATTGAATATAGTACCTTCCATATTGCTCAATGAAGTTCCTAGCAGCACCTGTTAATCTCCTATGCAGTTCGCCTCGCAACTTTCTCACTATGAACATGGCGAAGGCATCATTGAACCTCTTGTAATGATTGATGTTTTTTAGGTGGAGCTGAGGATAACACTGATGTGAAAGAATCTGTCCAGGCTTTGTACCTACTTCCCCTTTAGTTGTTAATCCTTTATAGACCACATTTCTTGCTAGGATGTAAACAAGATATGAAGTCATGAAGAATGATTTTGTTTCATCAAACCTTTCAAACTGTTCATCAAGGCAATGGCTTATAAGGCCAGCCCAGTCAACCATCTTATTCTTTGTAAACACATAATCAAAATAAGTATACATCCATCCTTCGAAAGTAGATGATTGAGGCCTACCTGTTACTCAATTCAGGAACATGATGAAGTAACTTATCTCTTGTTTGAAGTCTGCCTTGTGATACTTTGGATCTTCGGAGTTGTATATCTTGATTGACGAATCTGTCATCCACTTCTTTCTCACTTCTTGCATGTAGTACTTGGGATTGCCTTCAAAAGCACATTGAGCAGTTGTAGGACATATGAAGACTCCCTTCCGGCTTGGGATGTTGAAGATCTCCTGGATGGCTTCTCTTTGCAGATAAGCGAGAACAATCCCATCTTTGGCTATAATCTGTCTCTTCTGTTTGTCATAACGCTCAACACATTCAAACACTAACTCAGCACTAGGCAAAGTAGGTGGGAAGCATGTTGCTTGAACAATTCCACTCTTCGCAATGGCCTTGATGTCTTCATTCCTTGTGATGGTGAGCAAAAGGTCCTTCACCTCCTCCAAGTTGACGTGTCCCATGTTGGTGTCTCCCACGTTCTTCGACTGAGTTTCAAGCTTGGAATCAGGTATGGTGGACTTGGCATCTATCTTGATCATCACTTGCCTCTCCTTTGCCGTCATGCCCATTTATCTACAAACAAGACTTGAATAAGTAACTTTGAAATGATAGATTTTACCCTAATTTTTTATGATAAAGCTATGAAATTCTGCAAAATTAAATAAATAAAGGCAATTTTATGAAGGAAAAGATGATTAAAGCATACCTTGTATCAAATTTCTGTCTTAGAAAAATGCAGATTTCTGTATTTTATGATAAAAATCAATCTTGAAATGACAAAATCAGTCCTTAAAATGTAATTTTGCCTTCAAAAAAATTCGCTGCTCCTTCAACTATTTTGCTACTTCTTTATAAAATTCGCTATGAATTATGATCAAATGAGAAGGGGCGCTCATGCCTATATAGTGGTTCATTAGCCTACTAAATGATGGCGGCTAGAAGAGAGGGAGGTCGGCCAAATCTTGCAATAAAATTTCAAATTTACACACTTTTTCAAGGCGCCAAATCAAGTTTAGAAAACACTTTAAGGGCACCAAATATAGATTTTGTGATACAATCAAGCGCTTAGTTTCTCTGACCTCTTAAAGGCGCTATTAAGGTTGATCTTTATTCTTCAACATGTTTAAAACTTCCAAAGTCCTCCAAGCGCCCGTTCAAGAGGAGCTCCAACATTTCCCTTCAAAGCATCATTTGATCTATCTTCACCTAAGTTTGTTTTGACCTTCCTTAGCGCTCACTTCAAAATGTAAGACTTGTGATGATTCCTCTAGGGCACCCATTGAGATGGGAGAGGTAGCAATGGACGGAGGATTGCAAGCTTCTAATTCAGACGACACTCACATTCGTTGACCATGATAAGGAAATGGGTGAAAGGGATAAAGGATATGACAATGGGATTTGGGATAAGCGGAAGTAAGATGGATGGTGGAATGTATGGATAGCTACACACTTTTAGACTTTGCATGATAACGAAGGAAAAGTGAACATATACAATAGATGGATAATGAAAAATGATGGATTCTAGATGGAGCGAGTGGGAATACCAACACCTTGACCTTGAATTGTATGCAGTAGATAAGGTCATTAGGAAAAGAATTTAACACGGAAATACTCCAAATGATTCATGAGGATTTCAACTTATCCTTCTAGAGTATACAATGAACAACAGGACCATAGAAATGACTCAGACATTAGATTTGAATTCATTATTGAATGGATAACGCAACGTGGACGGAGGCTTTATTGCTCTCAAATGAAATGGATGGAGGCTTTTATTGTGTATACGAGGTGTGATAAGCAGAATGAATGAGATGGAAGTATGCAAAAAACTTATCATGGAGTGAAGTGGAAACATGAATTACCTTGAGATTTTACTTGATTCAGGCTCACAAAGACTTTCCTAGCAACTTCGGGATCATTAAGATATGTAAAGTATAGAACCTCAAACTACTTCAGTCAATACCAAACAACTGATTCATCTCCCAAGAGCAAACAATCATGCTATCTGACACTAGCGATGGAATCTACAGGAAATCCATCAATCATGACCCAAGTTTCTCAAAGGAACAAAATAAGAATTCATAAATTTTAGATTTGGCATTTTAAGATTATGATCAAAGACAATAGTGTCAAGGTACAATAGATGATTAATGTCCCAATCAAGTCCAGAATTCACCTCGTCAATAAATTGAAAACTATGATCCTTCAATCCTAAGAATCTCATGAATAAATGTTTAAGAAATGAGCTAACATATTCCAGCAAAATCGAACCAAATGCCGGCATAAAACTCGTCCTCTCCGCATGACCTAAGGAACCCCAAAACAACAAACCCAAATTAAAACAACTAAACTACTAAAAGCAAGAAAATTCTTGAGTCAAATTACATCAAGACAAGCAAATCTAACCTAAGAAAGCAAAATAGCAGAAAGGAAATCCTATTCTAACTATGTACAAACCAGCCCCATAGGGAACTCATGGTTGGAAGTAGTGTTTCAGAAACTGCCCATTGACAGGCAGTGGGATATCTTCTCTAATCAATGTTTTCAGTTTGAAAGCATTTTCCCCCAGGATCTCAGCAATCTGGTACGGACTTTTCCAGAGATATTCAAATTTGTCATGGTCACCTCGTCTTTCATGTGCCTTATCCCAATATAATACTAAATTAGAAATCCTGAAAGATTTCACTCTTGCTTGACGATCAAACCAACGTTTGACCACCCCTTGATGCTTCATGAACTTATCCAGGGCAATGTCTCGTTTTTCTCCAGATGCAACAATTGTGACAATCTCATCTGTACTCTCTCATCGTCATCTAAATACTCTTCCATGAACTGCAAGGTTGGAATCCTTAATTGTATCAGGAAGATGGGATCCTGCCCATAAACCAAGTGATATGAAGAAGTACCCAGAGAAGACTTGACTCGGGTTCTGTCTGCCCAAAGAGCGAACTTCAACTGTGTGTGCCAGTCTCTCGAATTCTTATCCAATAGCTTCTTGATTGCATTCAAGAGATTCTTATTTGTAGATTCAGCCAAGCCATTACCCTGCGGATAATAGTTCAATGAGAACTTCAAAGTTATTCCATTCTCAAAGGCCCAATTGGAAAATCTCAGTCACGAAAAAGTGGGACCATTGTCGCACACAAGGGCATTGGGATAGCCGAACCTGATAATTATGTTGTCTTCCAAAAATTTAATCACTACCTCAGAAGTGCAAAATTTCAAAGCATGGGCCTCTGACCATTTGGTACAGTAATTAGTTGCAATTAAGATGTACCTGTGCTGTGTAGAAGAAGGTGCGTTAATTATTCTGATAAAATCAAGTCCCCACTTAGCAAAAGGCCTGAACTCAACAACTGGTTGTAAAGGCATTGCTGGATTTCTTTCCCATGAAGCTGCCACTTGACTGGTGTGGCAAGTTTTGATGTGCTGATGAGCATCTTGAAATAGTTTTGGCCAATAATAGCCTGCTCTCAGTATCTGATTTGTTGTCGCCAATTCACCGCCGTGACAAGTTCCGAACTTATCATGAAACTGTTCCATAATCTTTTTAGCTTCGCTTCTGCCAACACACCTCAAATAGATACCTTCATGGTTCTGTTTGAACAGAACTGACCCTTGCAACATGAAACGTTTGCTTATGTACCTTAGGGCGCTTCTCTGTGTTGGACTCATGTGATCTGGACGTTTCTGAGATAACAAGTAACAAACAATATCATCGTACCACTCATCTGGAGGCACTGCCTCAAGTACATACGCCTGTTGAACCAGTCCAAGACCTTCAACTGCTATGGTCTGTGTAAGTGCTTGTCTTCGAACCAACTTCATTGGTTGAATTTAAATGTCATACTCTTGGATAGTGGTGACCCACTTGCCTCTTCTCTCGCCCAATTCATTCTGCATTAGTAATGTTTTGACCGCAGCATCTGGAACTATTGCATACACTCTGCTTCGCAAGATATAATGTCTGAATTTCTTGATGGCCTTCACCAAAGCGTACGCTTGTTTCTCAACTCCGAGATATCTTAACTCAGCATCCTTAAAGGGAGCACTCATAAATGCGATTGGATGCTCCTCTTTACCATCTGTCCTTTGGGTCAAAATTCCTGCACAGGTGTGATCTGACGCAAAAGAATACAAATAGAAGGGTTTCAAATAATTTGGACTGATGAGTACAGGAGCGCTAGCGATTGCTTGCTTGATTTCTTCAAATGTTTTTTTTGCTTGCGGAGTCCATTCTATCTTCACATCTTTCTTCAACATATCATTCAAAAGCTTGACAATCTTGGCGAACCTAGTGATAAATTTCCTTACAAAATTGATCTTGGCAAAGAAAGACTTCAATTCCTTTTTACTTGTAGGCATGCTGACTCTTTTGATGGCTTCTACTCGGTCTGGATCAATGGAGATGCCGTGTTCTGATATCACGTGACCCAGAAGCTTTCCTTCTGTTACCCCGAAAATACACTTCTTCGGATTCAAGGAGATCCCGTATGTTCTACAAGCTTCAAAAACTTTCCTTAGATGATCCACATGATCTGCTCTTATTTTCGAGAACACAGTAAGGTCATCCATGTAGATGATAACGCACTTTGCCACTAACATCAACATTTTTGGCACTAGGAGGAGGGAATATCAAAATGTTGTTTCATTTTTAGATTGCGGAAGAAGGAAGAACATCCTGGAGTGAATTGGTTCTTTCTCACCAGAGAGGCACCAGAGAATTCGGAGGTCTACACCAGGAGCATCCAAAGAGTTTGCCGAGTTGGGATTCCCTCCTAAATCAAAGGGAAAGAAGGCAACTTCATCAGGTCAAGGATCTCCAAGTGGGAGTGATATTTCAAATTTGTTTCAAACTCCACCTCCGCATAATCAAAAGCAAGGAGTCGCTCAACCTAGTAATACTCAAGCAACTACCCCACGGACTCCACTTCAGCCAGGAGCTACTCAAACAGGTCCAGGACAACAACCCAACGTTCCAATGGCAGCACAAGCTTGGCCCCTGGCAAATGTTTCACCTCTTGGAACTTTCACGAACTACCATGAGATGCCCAAGAACCCTGAACACTTCTGTTCAAAATTCCATGTCAACGATCCAAACAGGATAGCCGAAGAACATATTAAGATCTTTGAGGGCACCTTGATAAATCAGAGGATCATGCATTAGGTTGTAGCATGCCGGTTATTTCCATACTCTCTTGAAGGAGATGCTACCTTTTGGTATGTCAACCTACCAGTCGGGTCTATCACTAGTTGGGAACAGATGAAAAATGTTTTCTTAGAGAAGTTCAAGATTCCCATCACTCCAGCAGAACTCTATAAGCAATTCATTGAAGTGAGGAGGCAGGAACATGAGCCTATCGCCTCTTTTAATCACAGGTTTCACAAATCATATTCCAGATTACAAGCTCCATATGACATCACTGAAGAAATGGCGAAGTAGATTTATTATGCTACCTTGGATTGCCTTACTTCCATGTTTGTGAAAAGGGCAACGACACCACCCACCACCTTGATCGGAGCATATGCCGAAGCTGTCAACGTAAATACTGATTTGGGCATGAATACTCATGGGCCACTTAATCACCTGGGGCATGTAGCAATGCCTAATCAAATCCAAGGAATCAATCAGGCAGTAGCTCAACATACGCCAGTAATGAATCCTGTACCCGTTCCTGCTCTGGCTAATCAGTTGGTTCTGCATCTTGGAGCTCCGATTTCAGAAGTTGCACCTACAAAGCCAATATATTTGCAAGGATCGTCATCTTCTACAAAGACTCAGGAAGAGAAAGATGAAATGAAGGCACTGATTGATCAAGTAAAGAAGTTATCTACCGAAGTTACACACTTGAGAAACCAGAATAATTATCTACAGAGCAGCTATCAGGGAAACTAGGGTGGTAATCAAGGATACAATCAAAGGTATAATCAGGGCTTCAGAGGAAACAATCAAGGTTTCCAAAGACAAAACAGAACTTGGAACACTACACCCAACAACGGAAGTGTACCTGCACCGCTGGATAATCCGCCAACCTCTAACCCGAAACTAGCAGATAAAGTTTTCTTGGCAGAAGCTGCATTATCCACTTGGTGCAGGTTGCAAAATACTAATCAACACTCAGAGCTACAATGTCCTGAATTTAAGATAGCCGCTGATATCTTCCAACAAGAAATGCATGGTTTGGATTTCTTCAAGCGAATAATAAGACTAGATTAAGTTTTCTTTAAGTATATGTTAGCTGGTGGAAGGCTTCATTATTGTTTGTGGTGAAATCTATAAGTTTACATCAGTTGTAGTTTGCGGCTTGCAAATTGCAGTTGGTTTGAACGAATTGAGTTTAACTTTGATCCCTATGTTTGTTGAATATTTCATGAGCATAAGTGATTTAAATATCTTGTATAACCTTAGAAGATTGCATCAATCTTGTGTAGTTGTCTGACTTGGCGAAGCAAGATCTGGTTTGATTTCGCTTGAGCAGTAATCATCCTTGCATCTAGGATTAGATTAATATTACTGAACCTTCTCATCTTTTGTTCTTTTTATCAATTTGATTAGAGTTAGGATCAAGAACATCATCGCAACATCATACGTCATAAGTTGTAGTACTTAGGTATTCCAGTGTCCACCTCTTTCATTGAATCAACAACTTGTCGGACAATTGCGTAAGTCCCTTTGTGTTTACCAGCATAATCATACTTAGTCACTGAGCTATCCCTCATAAAATCACAAAAAAGGAACCTTGGAGTCATCTTGTTTGATCACTTGTTCAACATTCGAGAGGCTTTGCTCAAGAGAGTTAAATACTCTGTATTTTACTCTATTGTTGACTTGTCGAAAAACAAACATCAATATTTTTGGCGCTAGGAGGGCATATCAAAAAGTTGTTTCATTTTTAGATTGAGGAAGAAGGAAGAACATCCTGGAGCGAATTGGTTCTTTCTCGCCGGAGAGGCACCAGAGAATTCTGAGGTCTACACCAGGAGCATCCAAAGAGTTTGCCGAGTTGGGATTCCCTCCTAAATCAAAGAAGGGAAAGAAGGCAACTTCATCAGGTCAAGGATCTCCAAGTGGGAGTGATATTTCAAATTTGTTTCAGACTCCACCTCCGCATAATCAAAAGCAAGGAGTCGCTCAACCTAGTAATACTCGAGCAACTACCCCACGGACTCCACTTCAGCCAGAAACTACTTAAACAGGTCCAGGACAATAACCCAATGTTCCAATGGCAACACAAACTTGGCCCCCGGCAAATGTTTCACCTCTTGGAACTTTCACGAACTACCATAAGATGCCCAAGAACCCTGAACACTTATGTTTGAAATTCTATGTCAACGATCCAAACAGGATAGCCGAAGAACATATTAAGATCTTTGAGGGCACCTTGATAAATCGGAGGATCGTGCATCAGGATGTAGCATGCCGGTTATTTCCATACTCTCTTGAAGGAGATGCTACCTTTTGGTATGTCAACCTACCGGTCGGGTCTATCACTAGTTGGGAACAGATGAAAAATGCTTTCTTAGAGAAGTTCAAGATTCCCATCACTCCAGCAAAACTCTATAAGAAATTCATTGAAATGAGGAGGCAGGAACATGAGCCTATCGCCTCTTTTAATCACAGGTTTCACAAAGCATATTCCAGATTACAAGCTCCATATGACATCACTGAAGAAATGGCGAAGGAGATTTATTATGCTGCCTTGGATCGCCTTACTTCCATGTTTGTGAAAAGGGCAACGACACCACCCACCACCCTGATCGGAGCATATGCCGAAGCTGTTAACGTAAATACTGATTTGGGCATGAATACTCATGGGCCACTTAATCACCTGAGGCATGTAGCAATGCCTAATCAAATCCAAGGAATCAATCAGGCATTGGCTCGGCATACACCAGTAATGAATCCTGTACCCGTTCCTGCTCCGGCTAATCAGTTGGTTCTGCATCCTGGAGCTTCAATTTTACAAGTTGCACCTACAAAGCCAATATATTTGCAAGGATCGTCATCTTTTACAAAGACTCAGGAAGAGAGAAATGAAATGAAGGAACTGATTGATCAAATAAAGAAGTTATCTACTGAAGTTACACACATGAGAAACCAGAATAATTATCTACAGAGGAACTATTAGGGAAACCAGGGTGGTAATCAAGGATACAATCAAGAGTATAATTAGGGCTTCAGAGGAAACAATCAAAGTTTCCAAAGACAAAACAGAACTTGGAACACTGCACCCAACAACGGAAGTGTACCTTCACCGCTAGATAATCCGCCAACCTCTGACCCGAAACCAGCAGATAAAGTTTTCTTGGCAGAAGCTGCATTATCCACTTGGTGCAGGTTGCATAATACTAATCAACACTCAAAGCTACAATGTCCTGAATTTAAGATAGCCGCTGATATCTTCCAACAAGAAATGCATGGTTTGGATTTCTTCAAGCAAATAATAAGACTAGATTAAGTTTTCTTTAAGTATATGTTCGCTAGTGGAAGGCTTCATTATTGTTTGTGGTGAAATCTATAAGTTTACATCAGTTGTAGTTTGCGGCTTGCAAATTGCAGTTGGTTTGAACGAATTGAGTGTAACTTTGATCCCTATGTTTGTTGAATATTTCATGAGCATAAGTGATTTAAATATCTTGTATAACCTTAGAAGATTGCACCAATCTTGTATAGTTGTTTGACTTGGCGAAGCAAGATCTAGTTTGATTTCGCTTGAGCAGTAATTATCCTTGCATCTAGGATTAGATTAATATTACTGAACCTTCTCATCTTTTGTTCTTTTTATCAATTTCATTAGAGTTAGGATCAAGAACATCATCGCAACATCATACGTCATAAGCTGTAGTACTTAGGTATTCCAGTGCCCACCTCTTTCATTGAATCGACAACTTGTCGGACAATTGCGTAAGTCCCTTTGTGTTTACCAGCATAATCATACTTAGTCACTGAGCTATCCCTCATAAAATCACAAAAAAGGAACCTTGGAGTCATCTTGTTTGATCACTTTGTTCAGCATTCAAGAGGCTTTGCTCAAGAGAGTTAAATACTCTATATTTTACTCTATTGTTGACTTGGCGAAAAACAAAAATCAACAAGTCCCACCACCTTTCAATGAAATTTACTATGTTATTGTCTATAAGAGGGTAGATTTTCTCAAAGTGATGACATGTTAAATGAGGAGATTCGCAGATAAAAGCTACATGTTTCACTGGTTTAATTTATAACCCTTTGCCATGATCCAAGTGTAAGTAAGGATTTGCCAAGGGAAACAAATGGTTGCCAAGCATTCTGTACAATCTGAGTTCAGAATTGCTGTAGTACAACTGTCCTTCCACCATAACTGATTTGCTCTATGACATATAAGACTTCACCAACACTGGATACACAACAGTCCATGCTGAGCAGGAAGACAGTACAGAAATGCACAGGATATCACTTTATCACGGTCTAGCAGGTTTTGCTACAAGTTGTGCCAGAAATACATGTTCTGCAGTAATCAGTAACATTTACAGATGACACGAGATTTTAATGGCACTTGCAAAGAAACACGAGTAATTGGAAAAATATATTATAAAAAATATCATGCCAAAATGATCCAACCGTAATCACGCTTTTGTTTAGATTTTCAGGACAAAAATAAATTTCCAGTACTAGACTACAACTAGGGGTAAACTCATGATGGATAAACCCTCGAAATGTCAGAAAAGGCGTCACCCTATGTTACCATGAAAAAGAAGAGAAGAAAACAACAAAAAGTAGGTTAACCAGACTGAAAAGAATGGCCAATTATAGTGACAACATTCAAAAATGAGTTCTAACAACCAAAAGAATCAAGAGGTTAAAGTTACAAGCATAACATCACAGATTGTAACTAACTAGGGGGTGAAATCCTGATGGATAAACCCTGGACATGCCAGAATAGGCATCATCATGTATTACAAACATTACAAATAACACCGTGAAAAGAAGCCCCATCAACAAAGAAGATAGAACTAATAGAGGCCATTGCTGATGGTTACTTAGCACCCCAAATGAGATGGCTGTACAAAATGCATCTCGGAATACAGAACAAAACGTGCCTACACCAACAAACAACATGGTCACCAACATTCTAATTAGGTTCTATCATCATAATAACTTTCAATGCATGAACAGTAGTCACATTTTCATTCAGTTAATAATTTACGGATTTCTTCCAGCTTTCTTCCTTACCTGCTCTTGCATTTACATGTTTAGATACTGCTTCTTTTCATACTTAATCCAATACGACTCGAGGCATCAAATTTTAGAGAAAGTGCTTCTGTGCTGCTAAAACCATCTATAAATTCAGACAAAGCATCAATTATAGACCACTAGTGCATAACATATGGCAATTCATTTCAATTGCCCGATTTAATATAATTTGCAATTCTTTCTGAAATCAATTGATCTACAAGAGATTAGCACAAACATCAGTTTCATGGGTCTAAAATACTGGTACCAAACCCATCAATACATTTTTGTGTATGTGCAAATCATCAGAGCAACTATGTCATAAATAAGAGATCATTATATGTAAGGACCATATAAAGCTGCAGTCACTTTCAAAAAGTATTCTGTGAAATCAGTTACATGAGAAACATGAAAGGCTTTCTGGTACTTTCTCACGAAACTGTAAAAGTATGTTGGGTCCTAAATGATAAACAGCAGAACTGCATTGAGCAATAGTCTTATAGAGTATGTATTGAGCATGATTTACTCATATAGCATTTTAACTTCTAGAACAACTCGAATGCTCTTAGTCTACAAAAACAAAATGGTAATTAATAGAATAACTCATACAATGATACAGAATGAGAATTTTCAAAATTTGCACATTTGACAGATATAATAGCTTAATAGTTAATACATTCGCTTCAATTAAAACTACATCAATCCCCTACCCATTTCCTCTCATCCTTCAGATCTTCTAGGTTCTGAAGATTTTCTCTTCCTCTTCCCAGATTCTTTTGATTCTGCACCTTCTTCAGATTCAGGTGTATTCCTTGTCCTGAAAGATATGCGGAAATTATCTTTTGAACCAAAATTTTCATCTGAATTAACTCCAGGTTCCTCTGGAGCAATAGAATATGGGCTCCCTAATTGAGTGGCCTGTAATTGGTCTTGTGGCAAGGATATATGCTGTTCTCGATCCTGAGAATTGTGTGCTCCTCTGCCTATTCCCGATGATATATTGCCAACCATAGATGGATTTGACCCCTGTAATCCTTCAGTTGAAGCATTTCCTTTTGGATATCTCTCCTTGTTTGTTCTCTGCCTTTTCTTTTTACGACAAGATGAGCAGTACCAATTACGCTTTGGAATCGCAGAAAGTCGTGGCTTTACACAATATATGTGATAACCATCATCACATCCATCACAAAGGACAATTTGATGATCATTCTCATCAATTTGGCAAATCATACATATACACGATGGACAATACCAATTTGCTGGAGGATTACATTTAAGCGGAGGTTTCAAGCAGCTTAAATGAAAATATTTGAAAATACAATTCGTATTGGCACATTCTATAAGATTGTCACTGTCTCTCTCTCCAGAAGAACATACTTTGCAAAGCTTAACTGGTGGTTCATTGCTATGTAGTTTCTCCTCTTCTGCACTGGGATGTACTTCTGTATCTTCTCTGCCTGCACCTTCACCTTGGTTTATATCATCTTCTTTATTACCATGCAAACATTCCACATTTTGATCACAATAAGTTCCCATATGCCCTCCACTAGTGTGAAATTCAACAACTCCACCACCATTCTCTGGTTCCAACTCCTTACTAAGTCGTTCACAAACTATACAATGGTGTCCCTCCATACCATTATTTTTTGGCATAGACTCATTGCCCTTTCCTGATGCAACACAACAAGCACAGTACCAACCTCCACTTGGAATATGCTCAAGGGCAGGAGAAATGCAATATGTATGATAGGCGGCTTTGCATGCATCACAGAGTACGATACAATTATCACGCTCATTAGCACCACAAGATCTACAAACACGATTGTGGGCTGATAATTCTGGTTTTCCACTATATGAAATATCACACTGTTTATTTGATACACATTGAACTATAGTATCCACGTCCATGGATGCAATATCTTTGTCGGGAGATGTATTTTCAGCTTCCAAACCTCCATTTAACCTCCCATTCTGCCCATTTTCATTCTGCAAACTCAAACAAACCAGAAATGTCATAAGCCTTGGCAATAGACATAAATGGTTAAGAAAAACATGGAAAACAGCTCTGGAGTATAACACTGGAGATAAATCCTTGCAAATATGCAATATCTCTAGAATTGAGCAAACCCTTTGAATGCTACAAGCATACCAAATTACTCAAATTGTTAGACGTATGATGTTCTTCAGCCCTAGTATTACACACCGGCTGGTTGTTAGCCTCGGATAGATGATGCTGGTTCAAATTGTGAAGAGGTTCATGTAGATGCTCTTCAGTCTCTGATCCCACTTTTGTGTTTTCAGAGGCATCAACAAGATCCTTGTCTCCATCTTCTTCCCCAAACAAAGTAGCTACCTGATAAACCAAAAAACTGAATTAATTTATTAAATGAGTCTGCAAGCACATTTAGCATTCATAGTATTCATTACCAAAAGAGAGATCGGGATTTCACACAGACAATTGAATAAAATATACAAGTGGAAAATTGTAAACTGGAGCTGGTGCAGTGCTTCCATGATTGCTTAGGACATAACTGCACAATTCCATCCAAATACAACATAAGGGAAGGTGGATATCCTACATCACCAGAAACATGGCTCCATATTATTGTTTCAAGTTGTCTTTACATTTCCTTAAGAATTTCTCATGTTCTCTCTTATGTGAATAATAAGAACTTTTGGGCCACTTGACCTCCAACCCTCTATTCCTACTCTATTGCCATTTCTCATTTCAAACAAAATTGCACTGCAATACCTTTCAACCTAATACTAATTCCATAAAAATGTCACATTCAAGAGTACATAGGGATAGTCTCTTAGAACCTTTAAAGTTAAAAAGTAATATGTCCTCATTTTTGGAAGTTGAAAGTGTTTGGTCTCATGGTAATTAGAGCAAAATTCCAGTCTTTTAAACTCCATTGTTAGCAAGATTCATCTTGGATTTGAAATTCTTTAAGCAGAAAAAAGGACCATGAAATACTCTAGAGTCTATGGCAGTAATTTGTGTTGAGCTACAGCTCAAAAGGACCAGCTCGGATTCGAACCTAGGACCTTCCATTTGCTGCTGGAGTGCTCTACCAACTGAGCTACTGGCCCCTTGTCCATTGTCGGTCCAGGTCTGGCTTACTTCCAACACCCCCCTTAAGCCACACTGCAAGTGCTTGGGGCTCCTAGCCTGGCTCTGATACCAATTGTTGAGCTACAGCTCATATGGACCAGCTAGGACTCGAACCTAGGACCTTCCATTTGCTACTGGAGTGCTCTACCAACTGAGCTACTAGCCTTTTGTGGCCAGTCCATCATAGGTCCAGGTGTGGTTTACTTCCAACAATTTGGCCATGCAAGCTGCAGATTAGAGACACAATATATATTTCTATGGTCCTAACATGACAAAGCACAAAATTTCAATAACCAACCTAGTAATCTGAGCATGATACACAATTCCCAAGAAGCCTTGAAAAGATGGGTGGTAGAGATTTGGATAGAACAGGTCATGGTCTCCTCACAAAAGGAAACTGCAATGGGTATCAGAACAGAGCTAGATCTGAATAAAAGATGGGGTGGGGAAAGGAAAGCAGAAGAGGGGAACAAGAAGCAAAAAAAATTAGAGCACATTCAGAACCATCAGAACTTCCATGTCATTCTTCCAGCAAAAACAAAAACTTATCTTACATCCATTAAGCCAACAATTTAATTATAGATTCGTTTCCGTCATACAGAATACAAAATATGTCAAAATATACATTTTAAATGTCTGCCAAAACAAAGACGTTCTAAAATGTAACAAATATTTCTTTATTTGGAAAAGATGTGAATATCCAACCTGTTTCTGGTAAGCAGACTCTGAATATTCTGAAAGTGAATTTGCAAGTACGATGATCTCTTGACCCACTGCACGTACGTTCTCCCACATCTGCAAGATAATTTCAAGTTTAATCAGTTCTCTTGACATTGTATGTCATTGTCTTGTTTAACTAAAAGAAGCAAAAAAGGTAGCTTAGACAAAATTAATAAACAGTTAGCAAATATCGTATAAATAGCTTAAATCCATGGGGATGTACTCTTCTAGGTAGGAGACTACAAACCTAATCAAAGCCTTTATGTCAAAGAGTTTCACTCAGATAATACAACATGATGCTGCATGGGAAAGTCAGGCACTAGAGCAGATTTGCAAAGATAACCATCCTTGACGAGGCCTTTAAGTCACATATTGGTAGCGACACAACATGCAAATAGGATGTAAATCATGCAAATGCCAAATATTCTACGCTAATGTAAGTGAATAATGGGATTTCCATGTGAAGTTTCCTGATGCCAAAGTTTTCTCCTTTCCTTGTTTCCACACAACTCCAATGCTCACTCCATATCTCCTGATCTGATCCACTAACCAAGACCACCCTGCAACCCCAAGGAAAGATCTGCTCAAATTCCTACACCTCCATAATCGAAGGACAGTAAAACCATTTTTCCAGCCCAAAATTAAAATGGAGAATCAATCATGGTCCCAAAAGAGAAAGCAATTATTTGCCATTCATGAGAACTGGAAACCATCATGCTCAAATTGACATTCTCATGATGCCCAAAGGATGCTTTATGGCCATGTTTGCCCCTAGAACAAAAAGGAGGCCATTTTCCAAGAAGACCCATGGTTCACGAACAAACCTGGCTATTTTTTACAACATGGACCCCATAATTCAAACCCACAAATGACCTTCCAAGCAAATTCTTGGCTTGGATCCACTTTTGGGAATCAAATTATGGGAAGAATCATCTACAAGGACAATTGGTAATTCCATAGGGCAATCTATAAAAGCTTCAAAGTTGAGTTTCTGTCCTGGTATCCTCATTTACATGAGAATATAGATAAATAGTGTTCTAGAACAACCCCTCCCAAATCAAATATTCTAGATTTGGGGGGTCTTGGATGGGAACAGCCAGTTGACTATGAGAATATCCCCTTCAGATGTCAGATATGTAACCTACATGGACATCTTGGAAGAGTCAGTACACCAATGATAGCAAGAAGACATGATCACAAACCCCACATACAGCACTGACAAATCAGGGAAAGAACAAATGAAAGGAGATGAGTTTCAAATTTCAAGGGCAGGACCCTGGAGTTTCTTCTCAAAGTGGCAAGGCCTACATCTGCAAAAGTAAGGTACAACTACTCATTTCCAATCTTTTTTAATTACCAAGTACTATGACTGTAGAATACAAAGATACTTATAAGGTGAATTGGCCAATCCCTTCTACCATTGCCCAACCCTCAATCATGTTATTGGACACCACCCTATAAGACAAGTAGTGTTATCAAAGACAACCAATGGTCAGTATAAGATCTGGGTTATCAAAAGTCAAAACAGCTGCTACAAGCAAACAGAAAACAGCCAGTAATCATCAGAAGGATACAGGAGAAGATGCAGCCCATCACCAAGAGAAAAATTAAATAAAAATTTATCAAATTCAAAAGTCCCATCTCCTAGCTAATTTCATGTTCATCATCATAGAGAATACATATCCCCAAACGGATTCAGTAAGGAATCTCTGACACACCTACAAAGGGATCTGAAGTCAAAAAAGTAGTCAGCACATCAAACAAACTTAGATATAAAAATGTTTTGAGTTGATGCCCTTGACATGCTCTAATGCTCAGAAGGCTCTAGTGAATTAGCACATGAATAATCAAGTTCATGAATGCAGAATGAACTGGAATCCAACAAGGGAATGGAAGATATCTCAGTCACAGTATTTCTACTGTAAACATGATTATCAAAACTTGGGATGAACGAACAGTTCCACTTATGTTACCTTTTTTATTATGATAAATCAGAATCTGCATAGAAATAGAGACTTATAAGATTGAACTAGAATGGATTTCATAGTCACAAAACATATAATTTATACACCTGTGGATACATGATATGAAATAAAATGCTCCCCAAAATGGAACTGTTTCCCAACTCCAAGAGAAAGAAACAGCTGGTGCATCTCCTAAAATAGAGCCAGTACTAGAAATAGAAAACCAAATGGAGGGATGGCATCAATTATTAGGATTGATATAAATTGGGTACAAATGATTACAAATATCAAATCCAAGCAAAATGTGTGCCGACAAGAACCTCCAATCAAAATGGCACAATATGCGGGATCATGGAATTTAAAGTTTCTTCTAACAAAGTGATTTACAAGCCAATGAATGCGAGCATTGGAAAACAAAATCCACCAAAAAAGCACCGCCTGCCATTGCTAAAATGAGAAATGTTGCCCAGCTTTTGAAAATCGATGTAGATTTTATGTGTATAATAATATAGGATACCAATATGGTGCCTGAGTAGATCTGGCAGTCCGTCCATTACCCAGTTCTTTGGTAAGGATAGCATCCATTCAAGAAATTGGTAGGACAAGTCTTCACTCTTGATTTGTTGCTTACTCAAAATTGGATAGACAATCAAAAAGTAGGCAATAATTCACAATATAATAAAAGATCATTAGTGTTCCACAGCCCTGGGGGACAAGGGGAAGGGTCTCGGGGATGGGGGTACCAAGGGCCTAGATTTGGGAATGGGTGGTGGGGGGGGTGGTGCAAATACATATATTACTTAAAAATATACAAGGAATAACATATGAAAATCTAAAATACTCAAACATATTGCATAATTGCATTGAACACTGAAAATGTCGAATATCAATATATTTATATTATATTCAAAATTTCAAAATGATGATTACATTCGAAATCCAAATACAATTAGCCAATGGGCCAGTGACTCAAATCGATGAATCATCATTCATCCCCAAAGTCTGCTCCAAACTCCTCATCACTCGAGCTATTGAACTCCTCGTTGTCAAGCTCCTCCAAAGAAATACCAACCAACCCTGTTTATGCTGCACCTTCATCCACTTGTGTTGGCTCCTCTAGCTCTACATCCCATCGAGTTGTTGGACTCTCCTTGTATGTAAGTGTGTTGTGGTCGATGAGGCACAAGGCGCTATGTACAACTACAAGTTTCTCCACGCTCCTAGAGGTGAGTATGTTCCTCTTAACAAAGTGGATGAAACTATAAGTAGACCAATTCCTCTCAACAACAAAAGCACTAGAAACTTGGGGCAGTAGACGAATGGCTAGTGTGGTGGTCAAAGAAATAGGTGAATTGACTCTTATAGCTTGCTATTGTAGCTTTCAACCTTGTTGTTGAAAATTGGGAGTAATTTAGAATGAGGCTTCAATGCCTATTTATGAGTTTTTTGTGAGTGTCTGGGGTGTGGGTGGGGCCCATAGAGGATTAGCGTTAGGGTTGGAGGCACACAAATCAAAATTTCTTTTTGTTTTTTTAAAAACATCACTTTTGATGCTTTATTCCACAAGGGACGCACAGAAGTCGTCGGTACGGTCGAGGGACGTCTAGGCGTCCCCGAGATAGCATCTCAAGGGCGTTTGGGCGTCCCTAGAACTTGCAAAATTAATGGGGATGTCCCGAAAACTTCCTCTCTTTAAAGGGACATCCCAAAAATGTCCCCAAATCTTGGGCGGCGATGGAGTTCTTGGCACCTAGTTTTCCAACCTAATTTTGCCCATAAATCCATTGAAAATCCTAAATGTTGTTACCTTATATATGCCCATGTGTTTTTGCCTTCACTAACGTGCCTTAAAACCCCGAGAAAATCTTGAAAAAATCCTAAGTTTCCTAGGTCGTTATGCCTTGTGCAGAACTTATCCCCCTTGTCGGACATAGAACCCCTCTGAATCCCCGCCTTCACATTCTCTCCTTGTCGTGTCCCTATACTAATGATTTATAACTGAATCGATTATGTATATTATTCATTCAAATTGAAGTTATGAATGACATTAGAATATTGTAATCAATTAAATAATATAGGTTAAATATATTTAAATAATAAATTAAGAATTATATATATCCTAAAACAATATTATAAATTAATATAAATATAATATATACTATTAAATATAAATAACGAATATAATTATTAATATAAATATAAATATTAATAATTAAATACTATTATAATTCTAAATATATATAAATAAATATAAATATTAAATATCATTATCATTATTATCAATATAAATATTATTATTATTATATGATAATATAAATTATCAATATAAATATTAAACCAAATATTATTATAAATACTATGGCAGCGATTAAAAATAAAAGATGACAATAGACAGCAGACCAAACTTGTCTTAATATAAAAGACAACGATTAAAGGAACAAGTGCAACGGTTCTTAAAGACAAGCGATCCCCTACATAAATATGATACGAATGCAAGCAAAGAGGTATTTAGTCTTAAGCATAGCGATTAAAAAGGGAATAGTGATCCCAAAACAAAGCCAGCGAATGGTCTAAGTAACTCTTCACTAAGAGATACATCTCTTGAGGCATTTAAAAGGGAACTTATCCCTCCTTCAAAGGCATCGGGGGAAAAGTAAGGGAAACATCTAATTTACATACAACTCAGAAAATATTTCTGAGTGGGAGAATATATTTAGAGGCAGATCTGTGTATTAAATTACAGCAGTATATTGGCTGCAAAGGAGAATCCTTTAAGAGTTCTCAAGGTAAGATTTATCTTGGTATAATGTATCTAACTTTATGATGAATAACATGTGATCAGTAGTGACTAATACATATAATTAAAAGATTGCCATTAGACATGAATATATATATACATTATGAAACTTGATATATATATATATATATAAAGTAATAGTATGTTCATCTCATTGCCTATTTACTTCTGTTGCCTGCAATGTTAGGGCAGGTTGGTTTTGTTAGGGAGAGGCGGAGTAATTCCATCCCGATGGATTGGAGATGGTTTAGCGCACCCTAGACAAGTTGTTAGGGAGAGGTGGAGTAATCCCATCCCAATTACATTGGAGAAGGTTTAGTGTGCCCTAGACGAGTAATTCCCCATCCATGGTTGAGGATTAGAAGGGAAATAAGATTGAGATGTGAACATAGTTATTTCTATTGCCTCTAACTTTAGGGTAGGTGGTTTTGTTAGGGAGAGGCGGAGTAATTCCATCCCGATGGATTGGAGATGGTTTAGCACGCCCTAGACAAGGTTGTTAGGGAGAGGCGGAGTAATCCCACCCCAATTACATTGGAGAAGGTTTAGCGCGCCCTAGACAAGTAATTCCTCATCCATGGTTGAGGATTAGAAAAGGAAAATAAGATTGAGATGTGAACATAGTCAAGTTGATACTTATTGCCTCTAACTTTAGGGTAGGTGGTTTTGTTAGGGAGAGGCGGAGGAATTCCATCCCGATGGGGTTGGAGATGGTTTAACGCACCCTAGACAAGGTTGTTAGGGAGAGGCGAAATAATCCCATCCCAATTACATTGGAGAAGGTTTAGCACGCCCAAGACAAGTAATTCTCCATCCAAGGTTGAGGATTAGAAAGGAAGTAAGGATTAAGACTTGAACATAATCGATACGGAATTGTGTTATGAATTGATCGGAATGTGGATTATGCTATGATGAATTGGTCTCATCCTTTGTGTTATGTAGTATTGTTCTCATTATTAATCATGCTATGATGCTAGGAACTGAATATTATCTTAATTCATTGATCGTTAATATTTCTAATGTCCCTTTCTAGTGATATTATTGTATGCAAGTAAAGAAATCAGGAATATCCTAAGGGGACATTACACTCCATCCCTGCAAAAGCTCCTAAGACCTTTTGCATATCTGCGACCTAGATATGGATGTATTCATATCCCCCTCGTATCTCCGCGTTTCCACATCTCCCTCGTTTTTCTGCTTTCCTCTGTATACTTTCTCTGGCAGAGTTCTTTTGGTGATTCGGACAAGTCCCTGTCCCCCCTGGATCTCCGCAAATCCGGGTATCCCTTGTTTTCCCACCGTCTTCCCTTGCTGCTCTACGAAGGTTTGATGTGGATGCAAATGTATCCACATGCACCCTCTAGACCCACAAATCCTTATCTCCCTTCAACTCGCACATCCTGATGCCCCTCCTTTCTCCACCAGTTTTTCCTTATCCCTTCAACGGCGATTCAATGCTGACTTGGACATTCCTGACACCCCCCAAAGTTTCACATGTCCTAGACACCCCTCCAAATCCGCAATTCCAGTACCCCCTCAGATTTCTGCAATTCCCCAAAAAGGCATAAAAAATGAAAAGTCATAACTGTCGACGACTTCCAGATGGATTCAAAACCCACACTGTCGATGACTTCCAAATGGATTCAAAACCCACACAAGTCGCCATCAATGGGAATTTGGTAGCTAGGGTTGGTGAATTTATGGCAGTTGGACTTTTTAGGGTTTCCCCGCACATTCCTTCATCATATACGAGTTGCAAACGCTATAAATAGGTGAAGTAAACTCATTCAAAGGGTTGGTTATTCATTTTACTTCCATACAGCTACAAGTGCAAGAGAGGAAAATTCTTCCAGGTTGAGGGATCGTATTCTAGTTCTTCAGGTGATTGACAAAGTAGATGAAAGATCAGATATTGCTATGAACACCAGTATATTGTATGTCTCCATGCCTGAGGCTGCAATTTCAAAGACACACCTAAGCCAGTGCTAGGGTTTCCTTTTGCCCTATTTCAGGGTATGAATGTAATTTTGAATCTGATAGATGTGACAACATTCTAAAGCACTGCTAGGTTGGTGATGGTCTCTTTTGAATTAAATATGGATTTGGATGGTGAAGTGATGGATTATTATGTGTTTATGCCTAGTGTTATATGACAAATGCAGTTTATGCTATTAGGTCAGTTCTCCTTTGTTTTTGCTATGTTATTATCCTTTGATAAATTGGACTCTACTGCCCACTGGATAAGCACCAATCTGGGAGGTGATAACCAAACACACATTTTAAATGAACGAATCTCAATAGTTGATAACCAATGGGGGCCGGGGGGCGGACGCGTCCCCATGGTACTTTCAACAATCTTCCTCATGAAAATAGAAGGGAGTCGTATCTCAAATGCCAAAACATAAAAAAGCGAGTAGTAGTCCATAAAATAAAAACATTATTTTACTTTCTCAACAAGCCTCTTTGTGAAATAGAAGAGAATCCAATCTCAGATAAGAGAGGAAGAAAGAGAAGGAATGCAAGGTAAAGACGATTCCCATTGTCGAGTACCAAAAAATAGTGTTTGTCCAAGTTTCATAACAGTGAAAATTTTCCTGATTTTGGGGGCAGCTATTAAAATATATAAATAAAATAAAATGAAATTAACAAACTAAAAGAAACCCATAAGATAAAAAGTACTAAATATAATGTGTTGAGTATGCAATAATCATAATAAGAATCATTATCCCATAATCCATCTGAAAATCATAATAAGAATGATGATTCATATTTCATCAACCAAACTTACAAAGCAAGGATTTATAAGAGTGACTCAGAAATGCCAAAAAAAATGTTGCATGCATACTACATATTGCTACATTGAGCAACAAGCTTAGAAAATGCTCCTCATCACTAGAATTGCTGGACTCAACTGACTCCTACAAGAAGACCCCAACCACTCTTGCCTACACATCCTAGTTCTCATCAATCTATGCCAGCGCCTTGGATTGTACATGTCATCATGTTGCTAGGCTCTCTTTGTACTTGGTGTATTGAAACTAATGAGACGCAAGGCACCATGTACAATAACAATCTTCTCCACTCTCTTGTTCCTCCTAAGAGAGTGGATAAAGCTATATGTCAGCCAATTCCTCACAGCAAAAAGAGAACTAGAAACCTGCAAGAAGTGGCAAATGGCAAATGGCAAATGTGTGCACCAATCCTAGACACCCATATAGTCACCACTAGATGACTGGCTTGTTTTGTGCCAAAGTGATCCTGTCTATATTTGCCAAACTTTTATAGCCATTAAGTCCAATGAATTTGATCCACTCAACTCTAATTTTTTAACCTTTCTCTAGATTTTATATTATCTTGAAGGCCTTCATGAGGCCCTTCTTCACCTCTTGTCATCAAGAGGAACAACTCCAATTGGATTCTATACATATCATTTTGGATTCATTGCATATGTGGCTGTGTAAAGGAGTGTTCAGTTTCTCCACCTTCACTGAATCATGAACTAAGCATGTTTGTGGTAGAACTCTATGGTAAGGTCTCTCTCACAAATTGAAGCCTTCATATGGTCAAGTACGCTACCAATACACTAGTATATCTCCCAAGTTTGGGACTATCAAAATCCCAATATCTAATTATAGTGAAAACATGGAATACAATAAATGTGATGTCTCACATCTAACCAGAATCCATCACTGACCACAACCTCCTTCACCCTCTTCCCTTGCTCTGCCTTGGACTCCCCCCACTTAGTCCACTCTTGTATCATGATCGTAAGTTGCATGGGCTCCTACAACTTAAGTATCCTCTATAATAGAATGAAGTAATATACAATTAGGTGTGGTAGTTACAAATGAACATCTACACGTGTGCATCTACGATGAAATTTTTGAACCACTCAATTTTGTCAAGATGCACTCCAGTATAGTATTCATGGAATGTACACAAGGGGTCTAATTAATTTCCCTACGGGTAGACTCAACTAATTTACCTACTACCCTGCACACATATGTTGCATAAATAACCACCTGCACTACATTGGAAGGACCAACCTCCTCAATGGCATCTCTCAGGATCACTGAAAACTCTAAATCCTTGAGTTTTCATGAGCAGTCAAGCACCCTAAGGACTTCCATACATATAACTATAATATTGATGAGTGGGCAGTGTCTAATATCCACCCACTCATCTATGATGGTACTCCAATGATGAAACGCCCGTGTGGCCCTCATCTCCTCCATTGACAAATTCACCTTGGAATTTTTTTGTCAAGATGGTTGTCCTCAATTTTGTTTCCTTAGGAAGCACATAAGATGTACCCGCTTTGGCTACCTTAGCCATAGCCTCCTTAAATTAAGAGCAAACCACATGACATGGAATGCCATTGATAAAACTCTTGAGCTTGTGCATTGAACATGTCCGTAACTCAATTGGAAGTTGAACCCAAGACCTTTCTATTGCCCCTAGACTCCACTGCACTCATCTCAAAAGATGGACCTATAGAAGGTGTGGAACTAGAAATGTGCTTCAAAGTCCTAGAGCAATAGGTTGGTGAAAATGGAGTGAAGATATCTCCATGAAACAATATAATAAATTCAGCCCTTTTCTTAAGTCTGAATTCCTCACAAACCCTGACTCCTTTGCCATGTATATGAAGAAAATATTCGTTCATTGTGGTAATGTTGCCCTACAGTCAAGGGAGCATCAGCAAATATTGAACTTCCAATGCTGACTCCCCCTTGAAGTATGTGCTTTGTTTATATCAATGATGGTGGCAAACCATTGCAGAGGATGCTTCTTGGTAATTGGACACTTGGCCCATTGGGCCAACATTTTAGGATGCAATTTGGTTCCAATTCAACCTGAAGTACGCTAATATTTCAAGTTTTGCCTCTTTAGCAAATTATTTCCAATTCATCATAGTTATGTGTTAACATTGCAAGTTTCAACCACACGCACCCTGCTTTTTCAGAAATTAAGGATTTAATCTTTATTTTCTGCTAGAAGGCACAAAATGTTCTCACATATAATATAAACTAGTACGTAAATGCATAGAAGTTAATAATATAAACATATGTATATTGCACCCCTGTTTTTTTGTTGTTTGTTTGCTTGCTGCTGTTTAGGGTTTTATGTATGATGTTTGCAATGCATAAAATGAAATATAATAACATACGAACAGCTTGAAAATATCCCAAATGCTCAAACAACAAATGACTAATATTTAAAGCATGAAACAGCAACACCCAAATGACAGAATCATTCAAATATCATTTTTCAAACATTACCCATTCACTGTCATAAATTGCAGTTTTGAAAATGTTGTGTATAGCAATAATTCGGCTTTTGGAAGCCACAAAACCACATCAAAACTTCAATATTTTGCAAAATGCTTAAAACCCAATGGTCTCCAACCCTAGGCGCCTCCTTTGGTGCAGATATCTTCCACAGAAAGTGAGCGTTAACTTTATATTTCATTTTGCCCCCTTATTTCTCCTAGGCGCCCACTTTACATAGTCATCCCTTTTTAATATTAAATAAAGGCTTAAATAGACTTATAATAAAACATTATAATATAAGCGTTTATTTAAAAATCAAACACTTAATTTGCAGAACACACCGACAGAGCATCATATGATGAAACTGAGTGAGGGGGCAACCGAAGCTAAATACCGAAGTCGGTGCCGAAACAGGTGACTGGCTAAAAATAGCGATGACTGTTAAAAATAGTAAAAACAGACCATGCGTCTGAAACATCCCCAGAAAGAGTCACCACGGAACATCTAAAGAACTGAACTCAAACAACCCCTGGGAGCAACCAAAAGAAAACAACCAAACCTCCACAAACCATGGAATTCCCTAACCAAGCCATAATAGCCTATGGGAACCCCAAAGAAATAGGCTAACGGTCAATAAACTGATGAAGCTTAGGAAGGGAACATAACAACATACACATAGAGAGAGTGCAATTTGATCCACTCTGTGGTAAATAGCATGTATAATGTAAATGCATAAAGCATAGTCACGAGTGTTCCAAACCACTAGCAACAAATGATCTGTTCCATGGAGGGTGGGTAGCAGCAATTACACTCTATTGATACTGAGCATCCAAATACATTTGAGGATAATATAGGAACTGCAGATTAATCCAAGTATTCTAAATGATTAGCAACCATGGTCCACTCCACACAGTGATTAGAGGCAGCCTCTTACACATCACTTCTGAGAAATTTACATTTTTGGTAGTGATTATACTATGATGAAATATAATAAACCTAGAGAAATTATGAAACACAAGCCAACAGAAACGAACAAAACTATGTAAATATAATAAACCTAGAGAAATTGTGGGTGGTTGGGTGGGAGCTTTGCCACCTCAGCAGAGGTGGCAAGGCCGAGTTAGGGGAATAGGTAATTATGGTCTGGAAGGGTGAGTGGGTGGCACGAGTCGACAAGACAATGGCATTCATTCCTTATAGTGTTAAGAGTGGCAGAAGCTGGCATTCATTCCTCAGTAGGGTTTCGAGAAGTTTCCGACAGTATGATAATAGGGCTGGTAAGAATTCCTCTCAGCATTCTCCTCTCTTGTCTTAGATTAATGCCTACATACTTCGTTGCCATTATCTCTGCAGACGCCATTCGTTGTGGCGGAATGGATACGCCAGTTCGTTTAAACAGCCGGAAGAGGCAGATGGCCTTCCTCGGTGCCATTACTGATCTCCGTTTACAGAGAATGATGCGTAGGTCTGATGAACTAATGGTGGGGGTAGTGAAGTTGGTATTGGGCAGGGTGTTTTTGGAGAATGGAGAGCGCTACCGAGTTGATACAGATATTTCTTCCCGGGACTTGGCGATGCTGCTCGAATTGGGGATGAACAAACCAGTGGCGAAGTCCATTATGCAAGGTGTCTTCAATGCGGAGCATTTAGGGGATCTAGAGGTATCGTTGCAGATGGCCAGCCCTGGGACTGGTATCCCGCGCCCGAAGGATTGGAGACTCTTTGAAGACCCTAGCGCTATCATTAAGATCTACCCCTTCATCCTGGACATCAGAGGTTTTGATCTAATATTGCTGAAAGATCAAGCGGCGATGGCAGTAAGCTTTACCAAAAGGGTTCCGGGTCTGGAGGAGGTTGATGGCTTCAGCTGGATGGAAGACTTCTGCAGGCAACTAGAATCTGTAAATATTTAGTTCTGTCTACTTCCTCCGCTCCATTTTGTATAGTTGAAGCTTCGAAATGTTAGTCTAGGACTAAGTTAGTCTACTCTGTTGAAAAGTAATGTGACCCTGCGTGGTCTTTTTCCTGGTTTCTCAGTTTGAATAGGTTGATCGAAAGTCTCAGGCCAGCCATGGAAAGGCTGATGATATGTATCCTCTTTTGAAATCTTTTAATATAATACCGTTATTACGAATCAAAAAAAAAAAAAACCTAGAGAAATTTCCCATTCAAGATCAACTAAAAACATTCCATGACCAAATTATTAGCAAAATCGATACACATTTAGACTTTAAGAATTTATGGAAAAAGAGGCTCCCATGTATACACAACAAATAAACCGAAAATTTATTTGCAACAAGAACTGATTGGGATGATGGAAATGCAACTTGATTCAGTCTTGTTGATGCCAATTTCCAACTGGCTATTGTCAGAAATACAGACAAAAGATCTCTTAGACCACTTCTGTAATGAATACCATATATAACCATGCAACATAACTAAAATTTTGGCATGTTTTATAACCAAAAACTCAACAGAAAAATGTCAAAGATGTGTTAGTAAAATTATGAAACTCAAGCCAACACAAATGGAGAAAAGTATGCCAATATTTAATACATTTACTAACGTGTAGGTTTAAGAAACATTATCTACTTTCTCAATAAATATCAGACTGATGAGCATACTTCCTGTTTCCCTTTACCAGATCTAATAACACAATTAATCAGCATAGGCACTGACTATGTTTGCTACTTGTCATGGAAAATTTCCATTTCTTGGGTTCATCCTATGGTTGATAGTTATACCAGCTCTCAAAATAGATTTTGCATTGTCCATAACCATAAATACGTACCTTTTGCATATCTGAAGCAAAAAGCTCAGGTGCTTTTCCATAGGCCCCCATATTCATCCTTATATCAATAAGGCTGAAGTCTAACAACTCTTTTTGTTTGCTCTGGACCAAGTTAAACAGTTCTCCAAACTTGTCTTTCATAGTGATCTCACGGAACGCATTGCGACAGCAATCAGTAACTGATTCTGGAAAATGAATCATTGTTTGATCAATGTCCATCCTGTTGAGACGACTTCCAGACATACCATTATTTTTCTTGTTTCGTTCTTTCATCTCTGCATGCTTATTACAAGGCTCTGCTGCCTCAGAATAACGTGTCAAAAGTGCTGAGATGACTTCCTGCATAGCATTCAGTTAACAAAAATTTCAATATACATATATAACCAGATCCTTGGATGCAACAAAATGTTATAGCTTTACCTTAGCATTAGAAACATCTTTTCCAAGTGTGGGTAAGAGCATCTCCCTAGCCCATTCAGGAGGTTCTAGTGAAATGGATTCCGCAATGCATTTTCTTACTCCCCTTGCACTGATGTTTCTTGTTTTTGACACCTGATCCAATGCTTCAATCCAACTAGCATGCCGTCTATTTCCCATATTTATCTGTTTACCATCTGTTCTTGAACTTCCTTGAGTGAATGTGCTCTGAATGCCTGGTCTAGATGATCTATTCAAAGGTGGCAATGCTGTCTCCTCAAGAACCTGGCAAACCAAAGGACAAAGCCAATTAAGAAGCTTTTGTCGCTGACTATAGCAGGAGATGAGTAGAAATCTGACTAAGCAAATCACCAAGAAGATGGAATTGCTAGAAGTGGAACTTGTATATCAGTTGTCATTTTTTACTGCCTAGATATAGTTAGGTATAATTTAGATTGTCTTCAGCCTGCTATTAATCTGGCTCTTATGTAAGTTTACAATAAATACTGAAAAGTGGCTTCCTTGTCTTTAATATCTCTTTATTGGACTGATCTTAATCTCTAAGTGTTTTGTCTTGCATTTATGTTTGCTAAAAAAATATTTCTTTTTCCGGTATTTTAGCTAATTCTTTATCAGTTCGCATTAAGTATATAAAATTATATTATTGTGATAAGAAGCAAATTTCTAGTTTTATTCTATCACTGATCTATGGTTTATTAATTTATTAATAAGCAAAGAAAAGAGATAATAGTGAGTGGATAACAATCCATGGAAAAGGTAATTGCATGGTATATACAAACCTAGTTGTTGACATTTAATGCAGCAAATTTAAAGGTATACATTGTCAGAAAAAAATAGTAAGCAACTCTCATTTTTTTAACCATCCCAAAAGATTCATTTTTGAACCTATTCAAATATTCCACATCAGTACTTCAATTCTAATTTACCATTGTCATACCAAGAAAATGAACAAGCTTGTATGAGCAAGGATCAGAAGCAAGAGAGCATGTGCTTGGGCTTCAATTTGAAACCCCAAGGAATCAACAAAAACAAGTAAAAGCTTCAAATAGTAGATGAGACCCTGAAAATATCTAGGCTTGCCCACATAAATATTATTGCAACATAAGCTATTGTGTCAAATTAACTTTCAAACCAACGATATATCATATCTTACAGCATATTTAGGTGACCAGCAATATGCATGCTTTAATCCATAGTAGAAAAAAATGGCGAGCAACTCATCGGCAAAACCAGTTTGGCTAGTTACTCAACACCAAGTTCATGGGTGATTTTGGTGAATACAATGCCTAGAAGAAATTGCCAAACTTGGCAAGTCCATGTTAAAAGCTCGCCTAACACAAACATATCAGCCCCTTCCCACCTCCTTAAATGCTCGAAATATTTCATTTTTCACACCTTCTCCTTCAAGCTTTTGACCTAATGACATATTGAGCAGACCACATTTGTCTTCAGGTGATATTGTGCAATTCCGAGTGGCTGTGGACTGAGTTAGAGAAATTATCAACTGCATTTGAAAAGATATGTAACAGTTATTTTATTTTTTGTTTTATTTTCATTCTAGCTGTTAGGGATTACATTTTTCTATTTTATTTCAGATTTTTAGTTATTTTCTTCTAGCTGCTGGGGTTTATGTTTGAATTTTTCTGTTTCTTTTTTCTTTTTTGTTGGGGTTTTCTTTTTTGGATAGAAAATGGCATTTGCAAGAAACAAAAATGGCATCAAGGCCAGGAACCCTACTTGGAAACATGGCACTCTGGGTACAGAGAGGAATGGTAGTGTGCAACTACCGTGGCTGTGTATGGGAGGAGGCATCAATCGCATCAAATTTCACCTTGCAGAAATCGTTAACTGAGATGTGCAAATATACAATATAGTAAAGCCTAAGGTCAAATGCGAAGTTAAGGCTCTCCTTGCCCCTTATGAGGAGAAGAAAACAGAAATTTCATACCAATAAAAAAAAAAAAAAAAAGAGGACAACTAAGAGTCTAAGACAATGGCAGCTGTCACAAGTCTCCTACAAGGTTAAAGGCAGATTGGCCCGTAGATATGGAGCTCTTATATTGTAGGTAATTCTAATCGGCCCTCACAATCACAAGCACAAAGCTTCTTCATTCCTCGTAACACTCCTAGTGCGCAACCTTTTGTTGAAAGACATTGCGTGGAATCAAGAGAAGCATAATGAGGCCAAGTTGGCATGTGCCAATTTTTTATTCTACAACATCCTATTGTTTAATGTTGTGAGGAGCCCTTATTGGGAGGCATTGATCTTAGCAAGAAAGGGGTTCAAGGCACCACAACAACTTGAGTGAGTCTTTGTTGGAGGTTTAGCAAACAAATGGAGCTTTGGCAAAAGAAGAGTTGCACTATTTTATCTAACAAGTGGACGGATGTCAATTACTGCACAAATCGTCTTCCTCGTGGCTTTAAGTGGATAGTTGGTGTTCCTAAAGTCAGTTGATGCCTCAACCGATGTGAAAAATGTTCAGAAATTATGCAATATGTTGGATGAGGTGGTGATGGAGGTGGGTGTGGAGAATGTTGTGCAAGTTGTGACAAACAACGCATCTATATATGTGGCAATTGAGAGACTTCATTAGTCAAGGTACCCCATGCTTTTTTAAATCCCTTGTATCATCCATTGCTTTGACCTTCTCCTTGAAACTAAACTTGGATGGGTCAAAACTTTGGTGCAAGATGCAAGGAACATTATGAAATACATCTATAACCACCTGTGGGTCCTTAATCTTATGAAAGAGCACACCAATGGAAAGGAGCTTGTGCGGTCGGCAGCCATACAGCTTGGCACCAATTTTGTCACATTGCGAAGTATCGCAACTTCATTGCCATCTCTTAAATGGATGTATGTGAGTGCTAGGCAGTCGAACAATCCTTGCTCAAGTAAAGCTGAAGAGGAGAGGGTCATCAAAGTCTTTAAAAATTTTAATTTTCTGATCTTCTAATTTGCCGATTTAATGAATTTTTATTTAAAAAAAATTCTCTAACTTTTTTATTTTAATTTTCTATACTCTCTTGCCGATAAGGGCATGGTTCGGTGGTTAAGTCACTCGGTTGTAGTGGCAGCCACCAGAGTTCAAACCCCCGCTGGGCCAACGAGCTCACAAGCTTTACGCCTTCGTTGGGCCAACGAGCTCACAAGCTTTACGCCTTCGTTGGGCCAACGAGCTCGCGGGTTTGAAGTGTTCTTGCTAGGGGATGAGGTCCCCCGTGTTGTGGCCTCACCGGTTCATTGCTACGAGCAAAAGCATTCGCGTGGAGCTGGAGGGCGTGTCACACCAACGTCCCAGGTCACGTTAAAAAGTTTACCAGGCGCAAAAAAAAAAAAGTTCTCTACTCTCTTATTTTAGGTGTCAACCATCGGTTCGAGTTATACAATTGGTGGATGAAAAACCCTATGGGTTATCTATACAAAGTCATGGGCAAGGCCAAGGAGGCCATCCAAGGTCAAACAAAAAAAACATATTAACCCATTTGGTGTCTTATTGATTGGATGTGGAACAAACAACTCTACTAACACATCCATACTACCACTTACTGCTTGAACACCAAGTTTTTTTGTTTTTCTTCAGTTCAATCAGCACAGTAAAGGAGGTTTTGGATGGCCTCAACACATGTATGGAGAGGATGATCCCTAATGAAGCCCTTTGAAAAATCATTTCAAACAAGTTGAAAATTTATAAGGGCATGGAGGGGAGGTTGTTTCTTCAACTCTACACATTTGAAGGATAACTCTTAATCTAGGTAAAAAAAACATAAATGTTAACTAAGACTTGTGTGTTTACTTTTAGTTTATCTTAAAAGTCACTAAGATACTTACAAAGTTATAAATGTTGTCCTTGCAAATTTGTGGTGGGAATAGTTTTTGGCAAAAACACCTAATCTTCAATCCCTTGCTATCTACATTTTCTCCCAGCCGTGTAACACTTCTAGGTGGGAGCACAACTAGAGCACATTTGAGGCCATTTACTCAAAGAAGCGCAACAAGTTGACTCAAAGTGCCCGAATGACAAGAAACATGAAGCAATTGACCTTGATGACATCCATCCATATTTAGATTGGATTGCTAGGGATATGGAGCCCGTATTTTCTGTGGATGAAATTGCTGATTTGGAGAGGGAGGCAATAGAATGGGTGGCAGATGTATCAGCAGATGTGGAGGGAGAAGACGAGGCATTAATAGAGGCTTCATCAAATGCACATCATTTGCCTAAGGTTAAGTCTAAGGATGATAGTGTTCCTCAACAGGAACCATTACCATCCAATTCTAGGGCACCCTTGGCACCCTTACAGCCACCTAGAAGCTTGAGTCATTGAAGAAATTTGTAGATTATGAATATGGATTTGTAATTTTTATTTATATTGATAGATCATATGACATATGACAGTATATGTGTATTTAAATCTTTTTTGGATCTATAAATGAAGGAAAAGCTACTTATGAATTCTTTAAATTCAGTTTTATGCATGATTTTTAAAATTATTTTACAAATTTGTGTTTTTTAGTGTTTGTTAAATTTGTCAAGTCCAAGTTTAAGTCAAATTTTTGGCCTGACAAATTTGTGTTGAGTCCAAGTTTTTGAACTAAGCTCTAATCACACTAAAATATTTTCTAGTCCCTGCCTAACTTTGTATTGAATATGATCTGTAATTCCAAAGTTCTACGAATTAACCCAATTATTCAAACAGATACTACACTCCTTTAATTTGTTTTTTTTCTTTTTATCTGAAATTGAAATATCTACATTTTGTACATGCAAGTATAAGTTGAACATAGAAAACCTCTGTTAAGTTTTCTACAGCTACATTAAAAGGATCTAAACAACAGCATTCAAACATCCAACCACAAGTTTGACGGTAGATTCACATGGAGAAACCCTTTTGGGAATAAAAACATATGGTCAAAAGATCTGCTAGTTCATTTGTTCTCTCTGAAACAAATTACAATTTTTACAAATTTCAACAATAAATTCTCTACTAATATTTACAAGCAGGGGCAGGGTTTCAAGACGGCATAAATATATTATATATATAACATATAATTTTAATCACTATTATATGTTATATAGATTATATATTAATGCATTTGTATTTAATATATATATTAAATTAATTATGTTCAATTTTATTTAATATATATATATATGCATTTGTATTTAATATAACAGATAACATATATTAAATATAGGTTGGAGTCTATGTATGAATATTTAATTATATATATTTCTAGTTTACATTTTTAATAAATATTAGCCCCCTCCCTTTTCGTTTTTCGTTCCCCTTGTAACCCCGCCCTCCCTTATTGCTTTTAAAGGCCTAGTCTACAATCCAATCCATAATATTCCTCTTCCTAATGATGGATCGCTGAGTGTGATCCGAAATGTAGATGAAAAAAGATACACAGTAAAATCCAAAAAAGCACTCATCATAACTCTATGGACTGTGGAACTCATGACAACTATAGTTGACAGAATTTCAAATGCCTATTTCCTTCTGTAGCAGTTTTAATGAAAAAAAATTTCCAGTTCCACATTTAATCTAAAATGTAGATCATATATCTGAAGCTAGGTGGCAATTCATTCTGGGATAAGAATAGTTTTGGATGTATTTCATGCAAAGATGGCATACAAATGACAGTTCACAAAATGCATTTGACTGCATCTTAAGAATCTTACATCAGTAGTAAACACAAAGCACGCAGAAACTATTAGGGGTGAAGCAAGTAAAACGGTAGTTTGTAATTATATAAGGGTTAGTTCCTCTTTATGTTTCTTGCCAAAAGCACACAATAATAGAGTTTCTCACAGGAAACAACCCATGATATAAAGATAAAATATAGAAACTCTGTTTCAGGATACAAATTTCAAAAATTACAGCAACTTTAGATATGATCATGGAGAAAAGCTGCAGACCTGTTTGGGTCCATGCCCCTTGGCTAGAGGGACCAAGTCTCCTTGCTGCATTGTTGAGAATTTAACTTTTGGAGATATTCTCAAGTATGGATCTTGCTTGGTATTTTCCATGGCAATATGATTGACTCTCGGGTCAGAAGGTGATGCAGAGGAAAAGATCAACTTCATACTAGGTAGAGTTCAACTACACCAATGAGCCCAAAAACAAGGATCTTCATGGAAAAGTGGGAACAGCAGTTAAAGTTCTTGAATTCTTCTTGGAAATGGTGTTTAGACATGTATTAGAAGCCATCCCATCCATTGGCAAAGGTGCATCGAACTTCGAACTAGTAGTTCCTTCACAAACCTCAAGAAAGGCAAGTAGCCCTACAAACAGAGAACAGTCCCAATATCTTTTTATACAGACATCCAAATGCCACTCTTAGACATGAAATAGATACCCATTATGCCTCCCCACAACATACTCCAGAATGGGTTTAGGTTGTTTTGAAAAGTTTGCCCTAACCAATAACCGAAATGCAAAAATAACAAGGAAAAATGCTGCTACAGTCACCTAGGGCATCAATTTAAACACACCAAAACAACTTTTTCAGTCTTGATCCTTGGTCAACATGTCAATCACTCCATCTACTTCCATTCCACTGGGTTTTAGAGGATTCCCACGGTGGAATGAGTTTTTATGACATTTTTTCTACCAAAACCCTAGTTAACCTAGTTAACAGAGCAGTTTTAGAAAAAACGTGATATCTTCCTCTAGGAATCGAGTTAAGACCTCAAACTAGATGCATTTGAAAGGTAAGACATTCCTCTTTCCAACCATATATGGATTACCCCTTTATATATCCGTACAGAACCGTACCAAACGCTGCAACAGGACTGTTATAGGCGAATTCTGGAAATTGCAGTCACTAAAACACTCATATCTTTCACAAAACGAAACCAAAATGCATGGGACAAAAAGAAAATGGAAGGTGATTGAGGGATATAACACTTACAAACAATTAGACACCCATGCATGTCCGTACAGGGCCGTACACAGCAGGAATACAGTGATTTTCTGAAGAAAATACAGAAAAAAAACAATGCCTTTTCACATTCCATTCTCATGCTTCAATCACCTCCGAATTTCTTGGATGTTACAAGGCCTTTTAAAGGCATGAGACATGACTTTTCAGTTTCCTACAAACCATGACCTTTGGTATTCCCTCTTATGGCATCTTCTTTGCATTTTTATGCACTTTTACAACAAATTTAGTAGCTTTTACATTTTCAACTTCCTTCTCTTACACTTGAAGGTTCAATTTTACAAATTTGCCAATTAGATGAGCATTTTCCAATTAAATGAATCTAATGAGCAAGGTGCTCCTGCACCAGAAGGTACTTGTGCATTACAGAAATAGGAATTTAAATACATAGAAGCTTTGGCACTACCCACATTCAGATTTGGATTCTCTTGATCAGCTTTGAGAAACCTCAAAACAGCTGCCATTTATTTGAATCTCTTTTCCTCTGGTGAAAAGTAGACTCTGTTTGGTCTTTTGTTTTGGGTTCTAATATCTACTGCCCAGCCACCTGGAAGAGTTACTGTTAAACCACTATCATATATGAAATGTTTCAATTTCTGTAATGATTTACGTTCACTAGGTGTCATGCTGTGAACTGTATTAGACTCTGCATCACATGTCCCAAGTTCTGGAAAACATGCAGCATTCATGGGAAAATCTTTGGGAATGGAGTTAGAAAAGGAAGCAGATCCTAGCAGAACTGCATTTTTTTCCTTCAATTTAGGCTGGTATCAGCAATTTTGCGATTATGTTCAGAAAACAATTCATCACATCAATAATTATGCTCAACAGAAGTTTCCTTTATAATTGGAGGAACATCCATTTTGCACTACACTGACTTTGCTATATGCTAACTGATTCTGCCTTTTGACATTTTCTTCATGGACCTCATGAGATGTTCATTTTCTGTCACTTCCAGTAGCATAACCTTATTTAAAGTGACCGCTTATTTTGCTATGCAAAAAGATTTCTTTTAACATGAATCGGAAGGGATTTCGTCCTCACTTTATGTAGATTGCTCAGCTATCATAGTTTTCATTGGACAAACATCTACAGATGCTAGTGTAATTGTCTGCAGTTCCTTTAACCTCAGCTCCCCAGCTAATTAATATCTCGCAGAATAAACATCTAAATCTCAAATGCTATCTTCTTAAATTACAAAACAATAAAGTACTTATAGAAATATTTCCACAATATCTGGCCAATTTTACCAAATGTAGCCAAAACAACTTGACCTTTGCATGGACAACCCTCTGTGGTATCAATCATTTTCATCACAGAACATTTGTTGAGAGGCAAGCCATAGTTATTCAGCATCAGCCATCGCACTCGGCAACCTTCATACAATTTCCTAACAGCATGAGCCGGCAAGCAGAAGGCAAGGCAATAGTGAAATTTCAGATTGATAGTATCATAACTATAAATATTTGATGATTTAAGTAATGGCCAAACCAAATTCCTCACATACTTGAGGCATCTGTGAAAAGAAAGAGCTCAGATGAGCCCTAGTAGCCATCACACAAACTAAATCAGTTACAACTGAAACTACAAAATTTGAAATAAGCTTGCACATGAAATGCATACAAACAATATTAATTTCAAGAAGAGACCCCGAGTCTTGAGTATCCACTGTCAAAATCTGTTTGTTGAAATTGAACCTGATAAATTATATTTAGAAAGATCAAATATTGTTATTGTTATCAGAATATATACAATATATTATTGAAATAATCAGTGAATACAATACTAGAGCGAAGCTCTATTTAAAGACATAGATCGAAGTTTCTAAAAGAGCGGGAGTTCCAGAAGGGAAACAACAGCTGGGAAAAGCAGAAAAGAAAGACAGCAATGTAGATTTAGAAACTATCTAAAACTAGACCATAGTGACCATTAGATATTACTTTAATACCCTCCCGTAATGGTCAATCTATCAACTACACCAAGGTGCCCCCTAAATCTGAAAAACTTATCCGGGCTCAAAGACTTGGTGAGAATATCTGCAGTTTGGTCCTCAGTTGGGACATACTGCAACTCCATGGATCCGTCTTCAACAAGCTGTCAAATGAAATGACAATTAAGGTCAACATGCTTGGTCCTTTCGTGGAAGACTGGATTTTTGGCAAGTTTTAGAACGCCTTGATTCTCACAATACAGGATGGAAGGTCCTGCTGGAGACATTAGCATGTCGGAAAGCATCCTTCGAAGCCAAACTGCCTCACAAGCTGCTTTAACAGCTCCCCGATATTCCACTTTTGTCAATGAGAGAGCTACTGCCTGCTGCTTCTTGCCGGTCCATGTGACTGCACCTATGCCCAAACTGAAAACATACCCAGAGGTAGACTTCCTGTCATCAACAGAACCTGCCCAATCTGAGTCAATAAAACCAATCAGCTGAGGGTCTCTGCACTGGCCATACAGAATGCCAAAGTTAAAGGTGCCTTGCACATATCTCAACACACGCTTAGCTGCAACCCAATGTTCGGCTTTAGGGGCTATCATGAAGCGGGAGATGTAGCTGACTGCAAAACTAAGATCAGGTCTAGTGGCAGTGAGATAGATGAGACTGCCTAATAACTGCCTGAATGCGGATTCATTCTCTACAGGAGTCTAAATTAGCTGAGAGTTTCAATCCTTTTTCCATAGGTGTAGAAGCAGGTTTGTAGTCTCATCCAGAATTTGTCGAACAAACCTCTTGCATACTTTGACTGAGAGATAAAGATGTGGTCAGGGTGCTACCAAACCTCAATTCCTAGGAAATAGTGGAGTCCCAAGTCGGTCATGTCAAATGTGTGACTGAGATCTTGTTTGATCTTCTGAATCAACTACTTGGAGCTACCAGTAATAATTAGATCATCAACATAGATAACGATGTAAAGACTGTCATCAGCATATTGGTGGACATACAGATTGGAATCCGAAGGACTCCGCAAAAAACCATGATCCACGAGATATTTATCAATCTTTATGTACCAAGCCCGTGGGGCCTGTTTGAGGCCATAGAGAACTTTCACCAGTTTGCACACCTGGTGTTCTTTGCCCGCAACCTTGAAGCCAGGAGGTTGCGTCATGTAAACTTCTTCCTGCAAATGACCATTGAGGAAGGCACTCTTGACGTCCATTTGATGAACTTTCCACCCAAACCGGGCTGCCATAGCAAGGACAAGTCGAATGGTACTCATCTTGGCTGTGGGGGCAAAGGTCTCCTCATAGTCAATGCCCTCTTTTTGTGAGAACCCTTTGGCTACCAACCAAGCCTTATACTTATCTAGGGTTCTGTCAGCTTTGTACTTGATTTTGTACACCCATTTGCAGCCAATGGGCTTCTTCCCAGGTGGAAGATCAGAGAGGACCCAAGTGTTGTTCTTCAAAAGGCTATGGTGCCCAGTTTCCATAGCTTGTTCCCACTCAGGTATGCCTTTAGCCTCTGAATATGTCTGAGGCTCTGAGATGTTGTGGAGGTTGGCCATGAGAGCAAAATTGACAGTATTCTGCTGCTTGCTCTTCTTCCGAGCAGATCTACCCTCTACGAGTTCACTATCATGAAGATCACCAATTGTTTGGCCCACCATTTAGGCCGGAGAGTAGATGTACTAATATCTGAAACCAGTGCGACATCACCTGGTGTGGCTAGAATAAGATCGGGAGGATCCAAAATATCCTGAGGCGGGGAGGGTGGCGGAGCAACAGGCTAAGTTAGTGGCACAACTGCAAAATCCCTCCCATCAGGTGGGGCTAGGGGAAGGTGAACACCCACATCTGAAGCCTTTAAAGGCTGGTCCTCAAGGATAACAGGAGTAGATAGAAGAAAGGGCCCAGTAGTCTCATCAACCACTACATCACGACTGAATAGGAGACGATCAATGTCTACATCAATCAGTCTGTAGGCTTTATGATTTTCACTATAACCAGTGAACATAAGTTTCTGCCTTTTGGAGTCCAGCTTCGTGCGCTTGGCATCTGGAATCCAAACACGAGCAGTAGAGCCAAAAACTTTTAGATGGTTGACCCGAGGCTTATGTCCAAACCAGGCTTCTTCAAGAGTCATGTTCTTGATGACATAGGTGGGAGACCGATTCAGAAGATAGATAGCAGTGTAGACTGCTTCAGCCCAGAATTTCTTAGGAACACTGCGATGCTCTAACATAGAACGTGTCATCTCAATAATGGTGCGATTCTAACATTCAACAACACCATTTTGTTGAGGGGTGTAAGGTGTGGTAAGCTGGCATTTGATGCCGTGATTAGCACAGAAACGAGAGAAGACAGAAGAGCAAAACTCCCCCCCATTATCAGACCTGAGAGTGACTATTGAACAACCTAACTCTTTTTCAACCAAGACCTTGAACTGCTGAAATGTACCAAACACATCTCATTTGTGTTTCAAAAAATATTCCCACATCTTTCTGCTGAAATCGTCAACAAATAGAAAGAAGTATCTGCACCCAGTAACTGAAGGAGTGTTCATTGGTCCACATACATCAGCGTGAACCAACTGCAAAACCTTGGATGCCCTCAATTTATCACCATCTGGAAATGGAATCCGATGTTGTTTGCCAGCTTGACATGCGTCGCATATGCCATGAATCTGAGTCTGAATCTCCGGAAGACCACCAACTAGACCCTCTCGAGCTAGTTGAGAGAGATAGTGCATGTTTAGGTGGCCATAATGCTGATGCCAGAGTTTGCTGATGGATGTACTCCTGGTTGCCATGGCGTGTTCATGAGAATCACCAGAATCAATGAGTCTGTACAGAGCATGATCCTCAAGTCCTTGAGCAACGGTGATGCATGTGTTACGATCTACTATGTTGCATGTGTGCATGCTGAAAACAACATCCAGATGAGGAGAGTGCCACATAATCTGACTAACGAAGAGAAGGTTCAACTCCATGCCAGGTACAAAGTATACATCAAGAATTATGAAATTTCTCCCACCAGACTGAATCTATACGTTGCCCTTTCCGACAACAATATACTCTTCACCTCCTCCAAAGATGACAGAATCTTTAAATGGCGTGTATTCTGTGAACCAATCTCGTCGATGTGTAAAATGTCGAGAAGCACCTGAGTCAATATACCAGGTAGAAGTTTTGCCAGGATCTGTTGGTCGCTTGGCCATACAGGCAGAGACTGTAGACTCCTTCTGCGTAGTGTGCACGGAAAAAGATGCCATCGTCACGCTTTTCGAAGCACGAAAAACGAAATACCGGAGGATGGCTAGAAAATAGATGGCAAAAGTATCAAGACAGAAAAATCAGCTCAAAAATCTGAACACGGATTTTGCGAAAAAAAGAAAAAAATTCCTGCAGATTTCAAACATGGTCGACACAGATTTCGAAGAATACAAGAACTGGTGCAGGGTCAAAAGATGACCACAGGAGGCTGAGGCCAAAAGTCGTGAAAACTCGAATCCTAAGTTTGCAGATGACGAAATACCCAGAAAACCAAAGTTATTAAAAACGCCTGTCAAGACAAAATGCCTCTGAGTAAAGAGAAGAACCCCAAAGTCTTGGTCATAGAGGGGGTGAAGAAAGAATACGCTGGGCACTTTAGGAGACTAAACTCCAATAATAATGTCACTGCCACTAAAGAGAAAACCGCCAAAGCAGAGGCCACAATGACCCGCCTAAAAGGATGACGCAAAAAACGCCAAATGATTAGAAGCAACCAGAAATCGCGAGCAGGAGTTTTAGAAAATCCACGAATTTGCAGACAGCTGACATTTTCCTCCAACCGGCGATCACCAGAATCAGGAATGTGAACAGGAGAAAAGACGCTGAAAACCACATGAAAACACCAATCACCAAAATTTAAGATCGTGACCAGAAGCGCGAGTTTAAAAGTAGGTAATACTGCCACTTGTTGTGACCAAAGCACACATCGCCCCATTGCAAATGAGGACCCCCCTTGTTTTTGAGCTCCAATGCTTTTGTTGAGTTTTGGATGATGTCCTAGGTTCTGTTTCATGATGAAGTCAGTAATGATGATGAAGTAAGTTGCATGATTCCAAGCGAGTAGGCATTTCCAAATCACAATCAACGACAAGCTTAAACCTTGATGCCTTGATAAGAAGTGATGCCTTGGAATATTTAAGATTTTATGAGAAATTGGCCTAAGAAACCAAGGCGCTGATCCATATCTAGAGACCCCCAAAAATGCGCCTAAGCAAAATATACTGGATTTCATCAACTTTGAAGAAGCTTGAGTATTAATACTCCCTTTTGAGCCCTCCCAATGACTTGAATCGTTCAAAACTTGATACATACACCTCCTTAAGCTTAGGCGCAAATTACCCTTTGTATAGCTTCATCCTGGCGCCTTAGCATGGAAGGAGTATCTAAGTCAATAGGAGATGGCGCCTAGAATGGAAATGAAGGACTAAGTGGCGCTTTAAAAAGCATCAATTTACCTTGAGCTTCCCAATGGAATAAATACATCAAATTGAGCATCATAGGTTAAGGCGCAAATCCACTCATGAGCAGACTCAAATGTGCGCCTAAGGTAGAGACCCAGAAGGAGCACCTAGTGTTGGAAGTCTCAAAATGACTAAAATTTACTAAGGAAGTCTAGGCGCCTATTGTCACTTGTTATATCATAAAAGTGCGCCTAGGAGGAAGGAGATTCAACATCAAGAACAAGGCGCACTTTTGTGTTTAAACAACCCCATTTTGGCGCCTTGAAGCTAAATGCATGAAAATCATGATGAGCGCCTAGGGATGAGATAGTCTTCATAGGAGTTTAAACAAGAGCATCATCAATATGCGCCTTGGTAGAGAGACTTGAGATCATCATCAAATGCCCAAAACAAGCCAAAATATCTGTCTCCAATCTAGGCGCAAATTCTAGCTTCTCCCAACTCAAATTTGTGCCCAAGCTGAAGTAAACTTTCATCTATTTCTAGGTGTCCATTGACACCTATTCCACCATCAAATTGCGCCTTAGGGTGAGAAGCATAAAACAATGTTGAAAGGTCTTTTTACTTGTCCAAATGAACATCCATGAGCATCCACATGAGTCTAAAGAGATCAAATTCACTAACCAAATCCTAGGCGCACTCTTTAGTCTATACAACCTTGAATGGGCACCTCAAATCATACCAATCCACCTTAAGATTTGAGCGCCTTGAGAAGGACAAGCATTTTTAGTCATCATCAATTGTTTAAAATCACAAAATGACAAGTATGAAACCACCAAATCCTAGGCGCACTTCTATTCCTCTGCAAACCAAAATCAACACCTAGGAGGAGATTGCATAAAATGGAACATTAAATGAGTGCCTTCAAGGTAAAGGGTTTGAAACCATCATAATTGGCGCCTAATGATGAAGTGTTCTCTTGAAAGTTTAAACAAGTGATTGAAACCATTAAAATGCCAAAAAACTAGCCTAAGTCTTCAAGGGGCACTTTTAGCATCCTATAACCTCACATTGGCGCCTAGGAAATCACTTGGATGTACATTATGAAGTGGGCGCCTTGAAGGTAGTGAAACATTTTAAAACTTTCTAGTGTTGGAAGCCTCAAAGTGCCAAAAAGAAGCTAAGTCAAGGAAGTTAGGCGCACATCCATGTCTCTGTTACTTAAATCAGCGCCTAACTTAGAGAGGTATAATTCATTAACAGCTCAGTCAGTGCCTTCGTGAAGAGCCTTAAGTTAGACATCATGAATTGTGCCTAAGATGAAGGAGGATCCTATAAACATTTGAGTATGAAATTGCAATTGATGAATGACAAGAAGCAAGTTAAATCAGAAGGCGCATATTTTAGTCCATTTTCACTTAAATCAGCGCCTTGGTCAAAAGAATGTCTAATGTGTTAGAAGGTATACAAGATGATTTCTATGTGTTATGAGTTTTGATGTTTATCAATGGTTTAATAGGTGGTTCTCTTGTGTTGTAGGAACATCAACGAGGCTAAGAAATCATTCAAGGATCAAGTGCCTAGACTCACCTTCAAGCGAGGAATGATGTCAAGAGGAAGACGCTGCGAGGAAACCTCATGTTACCACTTCAAAGGAGCACTTCACTATCATCATACTGGCACTCTTTATCAATGGCATCGCATTCGAAGGCATTCATCCATTCAAGCTTCAAGTTCTTCCATACAACTTCAAGTCTCCAAGAAGTCTCTTACTCTATCATGAATGAAGCATCATCATCATCTACTCTACTTTCTACAGGAAGTACCATCAAGGAAGATCATTCATATACCCTACAAGAAGAAGAAAGTACACAGAATTAGTCAAATGAGCAACATATACATTCAACTTACAATGAACAAGGCAAGATCAACAAGATACATTCCCAAACATACAAGTTCAGAGCAATTACATTGAAGACATCACAGATGATACAATTTGGGAATATGCCCATAGAGCAAAGTGAATAAACAGTTGAAATCCATAAGACCTGCTGAGATGGCACCTATGTGGCATGTACCTATTATCAGTCCAATCACAATCAGCCACATCATATGTCTAAGTTCAATGTACCTGTTACACACATGAAGACAAAGAGGACGTCCATGTGGAAGATGCTTTAAAAGATTCCATTTTATCCTTATCTTCTTGGAAAGCATACCTTCATTGCCTCTCTTATGTACTAAAAATAGCAAGTTGTTGTAACTAACTACTGAGATGGCATAATCTGAGCCCTTGGCTACTTGAATTGATCCAGGCCATTCATTGTAATTTGGGACCTCTATATAAAGGCCTTGTTGCCTCATTTGTAATCATATAGTTAGGCAGTAGAGTAGAAGAGTAGAATAGAAGAGACTCTCGAAGTTCTCTGAAAGTACTTGAAGATTGTTGTAAATATTTCTCAAGATTAATACAAAGACATTGGAGTTTGTTTGGTGTTAAGCGTTGTCTTGTGAAATGACATGGTTTCTTGTATCTTGATGAAGTGGAGAGATGTTTCTAAGTAGATTAGATGTAGATTAGAGCTCATTGATGTTATGCATGTTGTATTGAATACTTGATCAACTCCTAGTTCATGCTTTTGACATTCATCGTTAATAAAGTGTTGTGTAAAGCTAGTCCGAGTTTCATTATAATTTGCTTACGTTCGATTATGGATGCTTGTTTGAGCTGCGTCGTCTAATGGGTGCTTATATGAGCTTTCATGATTTGAAAACCTTTCGCTATCCTTAGGAGATTGCACCAACTCCATGTAGTTGTAGGCATCCTTGGCAAAGTGGAGTTAGGTTTATTAAAGAGTTTGTCTATTTATGCATCATCATTGTCTCATTGACCTTAGATTAGTTTCTTTAAACCTTTATCTTTTTCCTTTTCTTATTATTGAAACATTGTACATATGTCATCCACATTGAAAGGAGAAACAAGCTGAATGAAGCAAGAAGTCTGTGTAAGCCCCTTTGTGATTATCAGCAAGATCACATGTATTCACTGAGTTTATCCAATGCAAATCATGAATAAGGAACCTTGAAGTTGTCTCACTGGATCACATAGCTTAGCCTTTGAAAGACTTTACTCAAGAGAGAGTGGGATACTTAGTGTTTTACTCTATTGTTGTGTTGTCTAAAAACAATCATCAACACCACTCATTCACCAAAAAGAAACCGACGTAGGCACAGAAAGTGCGATTAGGAAGGAAAACATTGAACGCCAATAGCAGAAAATTTCGAACAGAAACTGAAAAAAAAATGGCGCTTAAAGCCAGATCCGTACGTCGCACAGATGTACGGACAGGTTCCATGAATGGAACCTCTCTGATACCATGTTATTGTTATCAGAATATATACAATATATTATTGAAATAATCAGTGAATACAATACTAGAGCGACAAAGTTTCTAAAAGAGCGGGAGTTCCAGAAGGGAAACAACAGCTGGAAAAAGCAGAAAAGAAAGACAGCAACGTAGATTTAGAAACTATCTAAAACTAGACCATAGTGACCATTAGATATTACTTTAATAAATATAACTTGGCTAGAACATGTTAAACTGTTAATACACTTGGACAAACAGAATAACTGTGGCCCTGATTATCCTCACTAATGTAGAATCATCCCATCTCTCTGCGTACCTATATTTGTGCTAATGGTGACAAGAATTATGATCATATGAGAAACATGGATCTTCTAAATAGTAGGCAAAAACTAACTCCTTGACTTATCAAGTACAAAAACAATTGAAGAAATAATGAAAACATCTCCATAAAACGATTGCTTGTTCAAATAAAGAAATGTAAAAAAACAAGCCTAACAGGTAATCCATTGGAATCTTATGAAAATACATTGAACCCACATACTTCAATATCAGGACACAGAGATTCTGGAACACAGCATTTGCTGGAAAGCATTTTGAACAGAAAACACCAAAACATATTTCATATAGTGAAAAATCATATCACTAAATTCCAAAATGCCACATGCTGTCAGCATCACATCATTGTAGGAATATGCTTCTTACCTTCTGGGCAATCCCTCATTTCCCAGAGAAATTTTTCTAAGCATCATGGATATAATTATTAATGCTTCCCAGTCGAGTGCATTAAGTATGGTTCCTATAGGAAGAAATCACTATTTAAACAGTAATAGCTGTAATTAGCTTTGCCTTCAACATAAATGAAGGATAAAACTAGAGTATCAGGAAATAGTGAAGGAACCAAGAAATGTAAGTTGCATAGACAAAACATACCAAATCAGGTGTCACATTGTTCAGAGAAAAAAGGATCCATACGATAAAAAATTTGGAGACATAAATCTAATGTATGGGATGTAAGAAAGGAACAGAGATCAAAGCCTGCAGAAAATATGGATCACTAATTTTTTGGCACATGATTATATATATATATCCAGTGTTCCCCAGGGAGGCATCCCCAGGGTTTCTTAACCTGGCTCAGGAATTGGGATGTCCCGGGGATGGTGGGATGGGGACAAAGATGGTGTCCCACCATCCCTACAGGAGCCATCTGCAGGCAACCCTACGGGTCCCCCAAAAGACTTTTTTAAATTGCAGTTCAGCTCTGCAAATTATCTTTTCATAGATGTTTTTGAGCTTTTGAATCCTCATTGCTATTTCTTGGAAGCACATGAACGAAAATAAAGAAGAGAATAAATCAAAAGAATGACGATATTCCCCCCTGCATGACCATTCATCTTAACCTTTACACTATCCTCTTCATTCCATCTTAAATTTTTATTAAAAAAAATTAGCTAAACAAATAATTTATTATAATTTGTATTTATATAATAATATAATATATTTATTGTACTGTCAACCTAAGTGATCTTCTCCTCCTAATGGTTTCCCGAAATTAAATTTTGATGGAGCAGATCATAGAAATCCAGGAGCCACAGGGGCCAAGGTGGTAATCCAAGATTCTGAGGGGCATTTTGTTAATGAAGAATCCTTCTTCTGGGGTGTTAAGTCTAATAACACAACAGAATGGGAGATGATGGTTTGCGGTCTCTGAATTGCCATAAACCAGTGGTGGAAGGTGATTCGAAGGTTATAATATAAATGGTCTCTCTCATGGTTCCTGTCCAAATTGGTGGCTTCACAATTTGTTGGATGCAGCAAAATCTTTATGCTCTAACTTATCTGACATTAGATTTGTTCATTGTTGAGGGAGTTGATCAAGAACCCTTTTCAGCTTTGGTTAGTGACCAACAGAACACGTTGCTGGGGTTGGAAAACTTTTTTGGGAGTAATTGTCCACCTTAATTAGCTTGGTAGTGGCTTCCATAAGGTGCCTTGCCTTCTTTCTTCCATATAGGGTGTTTATGTTTATTTGTAGTTGGTACTATATTCAGTTATCCCATTCTTTTTTCCACATTTGGCATTGATGAACATCATGTTTTGTGGGTTTTTATTGAGATGGAGATGCCCTAGCATTATTGTATGTTTTCTCTGCTCAGGCTCATGTGTGGTTTCCTGTGGAATTTGACTACAATGTCAGTGTACGCATGGAGCATTCGTCTATGACTCTATGGTGATGCCTCCACAAAAAGCATTCAAAGGCTTGGAAGAGGAGTGCCATCAAAAGGATGCAATCCCTACTGCCACGGGAGATTTTCTGTTTGTCAGCTAAGGAAAATATTCCATTGTCCTAATGCTATTTCTCTTAATCTTGTTAAAAGTATCCTTGGTCAGGAATGTTCAGAAGACAATGGTCTGTTGAAGTTGCAGGAATCAATCATAGAAGACTTTTTGGAGAAGGTGGAGTTAGAAATTCCTACAGTGGATGTATATCAATGTGTGGTGCTCAGTTTGGATCAACCCAATTAAAAGAAGGGTTTGAATGAAAATGTATGATTGGCAACACTTAAATTGGTCCTTGATGGTGGTAATGTTGCTGGTTTGGAGTCTTTGGATGAATACAATCTGTGTTGAAACGTGAAGTCAGTTTTACTTATTCCAGCAGTGACGACCAGTTGACAATGAGTACCGCGGGGCAGAAGGCCAAGGAACTGAAACTGAAGGTTGTTGGACAGGGGGTCTCAAGGGGCTGGACGTAGCCCCCCTGCCACGCCGCCATGTGCCACGTGTACACCATGCAAAATTGCATGCGGAAGCGCCACTTGTGCTTTTATGCATGAAAATCTATATTTAGATTTGATTTGTTTCTTGCATGTGCTTTTTCGTGATTATTTAAGTTAGTCGAGCTTGAATGCCAAAGTATGAGAAAAAGTTTTTGTAACTGCGAATTTTCTTCTAAGAATGAAATTGAGAGATCTTTGCCCGTGGTTTTTTTCCTGGTACATTACTAGGTTTTCCACGTAAATCTGTGTTGTCTGTTTTGTGTTTTTTATTGCTAATTCACTGTTATTTCAATTCTGCACTACTTATTTTTTCTAACAGTCTGCTATCAAAGAAGATTTTGGTGATTCACCATAATATTGAAAATTTGTAGGCTTTCTGTATGGACTTGTGGCAGGTGGTTAAAAATCTTTTAGTTGCTCGCTCTAACAGGATTTTAGAGGTGACAAGTTCTTTCAATTTGCCCTCCCTTGATGGGCTAAAGTTGTTTTATTCGCAATTGTGTGAAGAAATAATACATGGTCTCCGATTCTCAGCCTTAATGGCAACATTTCTTTGGTCAGCCCTAAGACTATAGTGGTTGGGGTTTGAGGTGGAGTTAGCAAGGACTTTGAAGTGCAGGCTACAAATGAAGCCGGTGCAGGTGATGGCATCTCTGGTGTAGGTGGCTAGGGAGATGCTTAGTGCAGTTGGCATCAGTGCCTTTTGGTGATCAAGTTACTATGTTTTGACACCAATGTGTGAATCTAGTTTTTGGTGTGTTTTGGTGATCTGATCTTTGATGTTTTGCACCCCTACGTGGGTCTAGTTAGCCATTTTTCTCCTTAGCTTTATATAGTTTGTATCTAAGTTCTTTTGCTTCTTTAGTAGGGCCCCTATAGAATTTAATCATTATATACATTATCGTTAACGGATTAATCATGCAAAAGAAGAGTGCAAGACAAAATAAATGGCAACTGCCTAAGCAAGATTTATGTTAGTTTAACTTTGTTGGTGCTTCTCATGGGAATCCAGGCACAGCAGGGGCAGGGTATGTTCTCCATGATTCAGCAGGTTCATTCATTAAAGGTGGCTCTAGGTGTTGGGTCGCAAAACAAATAATGAGGTGGAATGGGCAATGGTTATAGCTGGTCTAATTTTGGCATCTTTGGAAGGTTGTCGAAATCTTATTATTGAAGGAGACTCTATGGATGTTATTAATGGTTTGAAGAAAGCCAGCTGCCCCAATTGGAAGCTGAAGGCCCTAGGGAGGCTTTAGAATTATGCAAGCACTTTGAGACAGTGTCTTTTAATCATTGTTTTAGAGAACAAAATCAAGTGGCGGATCGCCTCACTATGGGGTGGATCTGTCACCATTCTCGTCTCTAGAGAGTGGCAATGTTGAAGATTGGGATGATCTAGAAAAAGTTTTAGACCACAACAGCACACCTTGATTATTCCCTAACAGCCACTCCAACCCATTTTTGAATGCTGTAATGATTTTCTTATAAGAGGATGGATGTGATTGAGCTCTAAGGATTTAATTATTCAAGCACGTGAGAATTATGAGGATGTTGGTCGTTGGTCTTGTGGCTTTTGTGGGTTGGTTTTTCGTTGGCAGTGTTGCATGGCCTTTGGTGTTTGAGTTGTTTGGTGGTGTTTGTTGGAGGTTGCTTCATGGCCCACAAGTGTAAAGCTCCCTTAAGGACCCCTTATGGCATGGTAGAGTTTCAAACCACCATCTAAAGCAATTTTTCAACTGCTCTAATCCTATTCTATTAAATTTAGCAAAAAGTATATTAGGGGAAGGACTAGCTAACAATGGCTCATTTAGGTCACAAGCAATGATACTAGCAAAATTCCCCGTATTGTTCTATCAATGGGGGTGAGGAAATGGTTGGAGCTGTTGCTTCCTTCAAAGGGCATGGTTAGCACAGATGTGGAGATTGAAGCGAGGGGGTAGGTATTGAGTAGTCAAGGCAGATGGAAACTAAAAAGGCCATAGTGGAATCAAACTGGAAGGCTATGCATTCAAAGCTACAAGCAATGATACTAGATGTGGATACACAAACAACTTTCTGCCAAGATTTACGTATTGTAATAAAAAATCTTCTTGTTTCTCGTCATAAGGGTTTATTGGAAGTGTCCAGTAGCTTTACCCTACCACATCTTGAGGGGGATGTGTTGGGGATGGTAGTAAAAGGGGCAAAGATTATAAAAAGTGTTCAATTCAATGGTCTGATGGACACTACTTTAACAAGTGGCATAGCTACAAAGGAAGTGGTCATGTCTAGAGGTGGTGTTTTCATCAAGGCTTATGAACACTAGAGGGAGGCTCCCAGTTCACATGGTGTAGGTCATTGGGGTGTCTCTCACAACCCTGAAATCTAAAGTTGTGTCGGTTTTAGTCTTTTGTTGTTAGTTTAGGTTTATGTCTATGCTTTTCTTTCAGCCTATTACACTCCTTTAGGAGCAACTCTTGTAGGCATTTTGTAATTGTCTTAGTACTCTTCTATGTGAGCATCTAGGTTGAAGCCACATAATAGAACCCCAAATTATATCCAATAAAAAAATTATATCTTATATATTAACAATATTAAAATTACACATATTTATTGTTAACTATATTTATATATTAATTTATTTTAAATATATTGCCGATAAAGGCTTGGTGTGTTGGTTAAAACTTGGTATTGTTGTTGAAAACACCAAGGTTCAAACCCCCTCTAGGCCATTGGGCTCACAAGCCTTGTGCCTATGTTGTGCTCGTGAGTTTGGACTACCTATATTAAAGTAGGGGGCCAATAATGCCCTTGGGAAGAGGTCCCCCAAAAGTGGCCTCTCTAGATCGAGCCAGGCTAAAAATATTCCTAACTTAACCAAACCAAAAAAAAGTTATTTTATATATATTAGTTATTTATAAATTATTAATTTATTTTATATTTATATATTAAATTATTGTTAATATATTTTTATTTATTTATTTATCTTAGATATAATCTAGGGATCTATTATGCAAGAGAATTGCAAGCTTACAAAATCCCTGCATTAGCATCTCTCCAAGGAGTGTATAAGGCCATAAAAGATAACACAAGCAAACAACAATGAACTAGACCCACCATTACTAATAAAGCCATACAAATAAACACACAATAACATCAAATGGGGTTCCAAGAAACCTCCCATCATCCAACACCATGCGATCTAGGAGCCTCCCTCCAACGATCATAAGCCTTATTATAAACACCACTCCCAAACACGACCATTTCTTTGGCAGCAACGCCACCCAACCAAGTAGGATCCACTAAACCATCAAATTGCACACCTTTGATTGCTTCTACCCTTCTCACCACTTGAACCAACACAAACTTCAAGATGTGGCAAGGTAAACCCACTGGAGACTTCCAATAAGCCCTTGTAGTGAGAAACAAAAAAAATTCATAATCATTCTTATATCTTGATAGAAAGTAGTAAGGGTAATCACATCCAAGATCACTTGTGACTTTGCATGCATTACCTCCCAATGGGACTCCTCTATGGCCTCTTTGACTTCCAACTACCCCTTCTACTCAGCGCCAACCTCTTGCAACTACAATCTCTACCTATTCAAGTCCTCCAAGAACAGCAGCAAGAGTTCCAACCATAGTAGCAATAATCTACAAAAAATCGTGACTACTCGCAATAAATTGACACTCATCCATTTTCATGATTTTTCAAACAATTTTTAACACTTTTATCAATAAATCAGTTGATCTCGCTTAATTGCCAAAAAATCATAATTTAATCCTACAAATCACAATTTTGATCCTTTTTCATGATTTTTTTATTTTTCCAAAAACCCTAATCCTAGTTTTTTGATCTTGTTGGAAACCCTAACCCAATGTTTTCTCAATTAGATAGCAATTTTGGAAAAGATCTTTATCTTTTGGTTTGCCAATTTACTCTAAAGAATGATTTTTGCTACTATGGTTCCAACCATTTCCTCAACTCCGCTTGCAGAACAATGTGTGGGAGTTTATCCGCAAAGTCTACGAAAATTGATGCATACGACTTGAGTGAACCGTTGTCAACTAGCCCTTCCTCCCCCACAATCCCTTTTACCAAATTTAATAGGATAAGATTATCACAATTAAAAACTTGTTTCAAGTGATGGTTCATAACTCTACCACGTTGTAAGGATCCTTGAGACGGGCTTTACACTTGGAGGCCATGAAGCACCCACCAACTAACACCACCACACTGAACAAAAACCAAGAGCCATGTAGCACCAGTAGCAAAGAGCCAACCCACAAAAGCCACATTGCCAATACCTAGCATCCATCGCATAATGAGCCAACACTACATAGTCTCATAATTCTAACATGCATAATTTAAAACCATCAATTGTTGTCACTTCCAATCCCATCATATAAGAAAAATGATAATACCAATCATAAAAGGGCTGAGGAAAACATTAGGGAAGATTTAGGGAGGCCACTCATGGTCTAAACTAAGTTTAGGCCATCCTAGTCATCATCGTTAACAATTTCAAGCTTCAAAGGAAGAGAGAGGGGAGAGATCGACCCCAAGGTTTGCCAATTGATCCACTACTTGATTTTTTTCTCTATAACAATGATTGAAAGACAATAACTCAATGCTCCTACATAAACCTATGGCCTCCAACAGAGCATGAAGTTTCCAATTGGTGCACCTGACTTTTTTCAAGCCATTGATAACATTCATAGAGTAACCTTCAACAATAAGGTTACAACATCTCTTTGAAGTTACCAAAGTAAAAACAACTATCATTGCTCCCCATTCTACCTCATTATTTGTCTTATGACCCAACACTTTTGAGCCACCTTTAATGAATGAACCTTCTAAGTCTCGAAATACATAACATGCCCCCTACAAAGGCCAAGATTGCCACGAGAGGGACCATCAAAATTTAGTTTCCAAAAGTCCTACTTAGGCGATTGCCATTTATTAAGTCCTGCACTTTCTTATGCACAATTAACACATTAATGGGGATTTATTTATTTATTTATTTATTGTTAATAATAAATTGCAATTTATTTTACTATATTTATAGTTAAATTTTCAAATATATTATATTATATATTATTTATGCCACCATGGCTCTGCCATCCCCAAATTTTGGCAAGAATTTTGATGTCCTCAAAACCCATACCTACATCCCCACATTCTTCCCATTTTGTGGAACACTACATATCTTTTAAAAAAATACAAAAAACATTTTTGGAAATTAAGTAAATAACACATAACATTGAATTTAAAATTCAATTCTATTATGGAATCAAAATACTGATTAAGACACATTTCCGAATTGGGTCTTAACTTTTTGTTAGAGCTTGAAATAGTTTCAAAAATATTTAACAAGTTCAAATTGATTAAAAAAAAGTTCAAAGCAATGCAACTTAAAATGATTAATGTCCCCATTTCCAGAGTGATCACCTTGGAGGATTATGTTAGCCTATTCACCATTCCCGTAGGCTAATTCACTTGGTAAGGGAATGCCTTGGTTGAGCTAAGACTTAGAAGGGTCGGAAAATGGAATGTTGCTACAGGCTTGGAGAATGGAATGTGGATTATAGAGGCTCAACTAATTTTGCTACCTGAAACGAAGTGGTATTTTGACTTGTGGTATTTTTATGCTAATTATTGAAAAGTCAAAATAATGAAAATAATTAGCTAAGAGGAAAAACAACCCAGGTGGGAAAAGAGAAAAGTGACTTAAGGATGGAAAAAATGAATTTTGGAGTGAAATTTAAAATATAATATTTTATTATTAAAATATTATATTATTTCCCACAAAATCGACACTCAAGGAGGAAAAAACAAAAATTATAAAAAATAATATTTTATTAATATTTTTTCTCTCCTAGCCACTGCCCTCTTGGAGAAAAAGAAAATAAATTAATAAAAATATTTGAGGTGGTTTCTTTGTCAGCTATGGACTTGAAAAAATATTATATTTTAGTGCAATTGAGTGCCCAAGGTGAAAAGTTTATAAGGAGGTCATTTCGCATCATTCTATTATTTGGCTTTTTTCACTATTTGGAGAGTTTCTCTTGGCTGTAACAGAGTTTCAAAATTATCTAAGAGCGAAAACCCTTGGATTTGAGTGGTTTGGACAAAAACCCATCCCACTATGAGAGATGGATTCACCTAGAATCCATTATTGAGCATATTGTAGGTTTTTGAGGAGACAGAGGCTTCAAATCAGCTAGGGTTTCAATGGAGTTTATTGGTTCAGCTAGGGTTTGAAGATATCAAGCATATTGGAGGCTTTATTAATCAGATTTGAAGGCAATTAGAAGATGATTTCACTATTTGGTTTCATGACTATGTTGTATTGATGATATTTCATGTTTTAGTGGCTTCATTGGAGGTGGAATCACATATCTTGCCATCTGAATTTCATATCAGACTGCTGTAACTTCATATCAAACCTCAGATCGGCACATTTCCAGCCTTGTATTGAAGTGGATTTGTCATATTTTCATCATAGGAGGATAGTGCTTCAAATTGGCATCATTGGGGTAGGGTTTGGTGGAGTTTCCAACATGTTTTTGTGAGGATTTATGCTACAGATTTCATATCAGCATATACAGATTTCAAATCAGTCCATACAATTTGGTTTTGGCTTCATATCATCACCCAGATTGAACATTTCTAAGGCAGTCAGCGTTGGAGGTTGACATTGTATCATTGTTATATCAATGTAGGTTGGTTTGGTTCATGATTTGATCATTCAAGCAAAGCATATGTAAGTCTGACATAAAAATCAGACCTTCATCTTTTGTAATCAGCCAACATCAATTCAAATAAAGTGGCCAGTCATTCAACCGGGTATGTTCTATTGTGTTTTTGTGTATCTATGTGAGCTGTTTTGATTAATTTCAGTCATCATTGCATGTTGTTTGAATGTCATATTGCAACATTTCCATCTGCAAATCATATTGAACACATTAGTGAAAACAAAACATCAAAACCCTAAGCAAAACTTGAGAAAAACAAATCAGAAATTTTAGGACAGCAGGGTTATTTTCAGTTCAGCTCTAGACAGGGTTCTTACAAATGACTTATTATATTTATTTCTTAATTGAAATGTAACAGTAAAATAATGGAGCAATGGCTTAAAAAATGCCTTTGTACAGAACAAGAGCTTGATGGACAAATTGAATCAACAAGATTTTCTGTTGAAAATCACCGAAATGTCAACCATAGAAACATGAAATATTGACAAAAAATAACTGCACACTAAAATGAATTGTAGGAAAACAAAATACATTGGGTATATGCAAAAAGTCATCAAAAACTATCTCATGGCAATACTAGAAAGGCCTATTTTCAAAACAATTAAAAAAGTAATGCTTGAATTAATTACAATCTACTGTTCCAATTTTTTAAAGTTTTCTTACATATGTCTTTAAACAACAACCTTGACATAAGCTGCAAACCTTTTCACAAAGGATTCTAAAGTCAATAATCATTTTTATACCAACCCGAATATCCCATTTACTTCATAATATGCTCAAATAATTAAGTTCTTGTACTATAATTGCAGATCAACTATTTATTGGTGTTTGTATTTTAATTTGAAAGAGTTTTAATGTTTACTTAAAGAAAGAGAAAGCTAGTGTTGATCTACCTATTATAGAACTTAACTTATGTGTTGAATATGGTTTCCCTCTCGATTGATGTGCTAACTCTATTAAGAGAGTAACAATAAATTGAAGCCTATTTAACTATGAAATGAAAATAGTTTAGTTCTTTCAAAGGCAATCTAGAGGATACACAACTCAAGAAAAAATTGTTTATCATTATCAATCTGATCTGAATTACAGCTCATTATGAAACTCCGTCCATGCGATGACTTTGACCATGCTTTGAAATTACAATAGTTAAATCGGGTATGAGTTAAGGAGCTAGGACATTAATTTCTCACTTTTGCTACATGTTCCTATGAAACAAGCAGTTCTTGAATGATGTCCATCTTATTAATGTTGATCAAAACATAAGGCAAATATATCACTAGTAAAACCTTTAGGTCAATTTCATTATCTTACCTAGGTTTTTATATATCTTATTTGTTAATATTCTCCTATATCGTATTTAAGTAAAACACTCATAGCATATAAAATAATTCTTTAAAGCCAAAGTTCGTGTGTAAATCAAAGTGCATGTAGAAACATGTGCTACCATCTTGTGTGTTTCCCGCAAGATCAAATGCATGCATTGTGCACATATATAGGGTGTGCATATGCAATACCTGGTACGAACTCCCAAAACATGGGAACACAGGTGTGAGGGTACAAGGGCAAACAAGGTACAAGGGTGCATGGACACATTTCCCAAAAATTGGGTACACTGTAAAATATAAACTAAAATATCAAACTTAAAACTTAAAACAAAACATTAACATAAAAATTAGCAAACCAAGAATTAAGTATATCTTTTTTAACTTGTTCCTTTCTAAGTATTTGGTTTTTTCCATAAATTAACGTGATGTTTTAATGGGATGCGCATGATATTTATTGTAAATGCACTAGGTGCATTATACTATAGCACATACATCTTAGATGCAAATTTAGGTACGCACACCCTAACAACCTTAGTTTGTTGTCATGGATCAAAGTCCAATAGTTGCAACTTGCAAAGCTATGTGAGTACTCGTGCCTCAAATAGTTGGCTGATCTCTACACACATTCCCACTCAAAACAAGATTAGACCAAAAAACCTTGTTTCTACAATCTAAGACCTAAATTAGTCAAGTTCTAATACCAAATGAAAGTAAGCTAAAGTGTGGAAATGCTTCCTAAGGCTAATCTATTAGAGAAATGCACAAGAGCTTAGAACTAACAATTTCTAATGACAAAATCACACATGCAATAATATGCACTAACATGCAAGTGACATGCAAAGGCATGCGATAGACATGCAACTCACAACACTATTACACACTGATGTACGTAGGGAGAACACTTTAGAAAGAAAAACCCCACACTTCAAAGCACAAACCAATTGTATTACAATAACAAAGTTACAACTTTAAGCACATGACCTTACAGGAGTATCACCAACATTAAATCTTGGAGTAATTTCAATAACACAACAACATCCCTACAACACGCTATGAAAACTCCATCCAAGCAACCCAATAAATAGAAGAGACACAAACAAAAAACCATGAGCCAACATGCAAGAGGTCACCCAAATCCCATGGTCCAAATTCCAACGCCCCCTACCAAGTTTGAATTCCTCAACTACATTTAGAATATTCCTTACGATTGTCATAACTTGTGTTACCTATCATAGTCAACATTCCAACTCAAGCACCCCAATTTGTGATGTTCCTCCACTCAAAAATGCTTTATAACATGCATCATAAGACTGTCATAAAATACTCTTACACATCATGATGACATTAGATACTCTTACAATTTCTTACACACATTCTAAGATAGCCAACACGTGGCAAAGAGTGCCACCTCAAATTGAAACACCCACTTCTCATGCGAGAGCAAAATAATAAATAAATACAACAAACAATAAATATGGAACATTGTGAAGGCAAGGTGGAGACACATTTTCCAACACTGACTTTAAAATTGAACATACTACTCCTATCCTCATGGATTGAGTGCATTTAGCCTCTATGTTCTAATACCGGGGATGAATTAAACCTCCAACAAAAATTTCTATGGAACACAACCAAATTATGCTAACATAAACACCAAAAAGAATAGCCTATGTTTAATTAGATCTTTGATTAAACTAGAATCACACAACAAAAAATTATTATCTCCACAACCATCATTAGTTTTGTTCTTCCAGAGTAGTGATGATACGCAAATTAATACAAATAGATTTGACCTAAATTTTAATATTATGTTATATAGAGATCTTAATCACTCATATCCATAAGTAAAATTCTGCAAATAAAACAAGCATTGCTCCTTTGGAGAGCATGTCATTGAGATTTACAACCACATAATAAGCATCATACTTTAGCGATTAGCCTATAACTTGTTAGGAGTATTCTAGTAAATCCTCTTGTGGTGAGCAAAAGGATGAATCTACTAAAAATACCATTGTAACATATTAATATCCCCACATGGTAGCAATCAAATTAAAGATTTTGATTCCAATGAGAGCAACTAACTCATAGCAGCTATAGTGAAAGTAAACAACTATATCAACATCTATAGCTAAAGTAAACATAAGATGATCCCATAAAAAAAAAAAAGACCAATATCTTGGCAAAGCCATACCTAAATACCTAATCATTAGTTTCCAAAAAAATTCAATAGTATTTTGAAGTTGTGATGTAATGGTGATAAGACACATCTATCAAGCTTGCCACACTACCTTAAGAGGGGCCATAACCCCACTTAAGCCTTGCCAAGAAAAAAGATTGAACTCAACAAACATGTTATTTATTAGCTAAGTCAACAAGGTCAAATTTTCCTTGTAATTTTCTAATCTAAATAGTTAAGTTACAGGCTTGGGTTTGGGGGTTCCATACACAAATACAACAAAAAAAAAAATTGGAGTCTAGTCACTTTGGGTACATTTGTACAAAAAACATATAAAAATCATAAATATACATATTAACATCAAATAAATTCAAAAATATAACTAAAACTCAAAAAACAAAATAAATAAATAACTATATATATATACTCGAACGACAAGAGCACCCCTCTCATAACAAAGTCTCAACTTTAGGCAAGAGTACTAACCTATTCCTTTGTCACTGGTAAGTTTCTACTCTATTCTCCGTAAAAAAAATTATGATGTGGAGACATAACATGTTTAAAAGTTTGTTTTTTTGGGTGTCAAAGAATCATCTGATTTGTTGTATCATGGTCTAAATTTGGACATTTTTGACCTTTTCATACATTTCTATTGGTGTTATGGAGTTTTTTAATGCAAGTCTCGATAGTTCTTCCTAAGCGGTATTTTGTTGCCTAACTCAAAGTGTTCTCATTTCACTAGGGAGAATGTTATTAGTTACTTATGCTCAACACGAAACTTTCATGGTTTTATTTTTTTACCTAAATTGTTTTCTTATGAATAGTAATTTATAGTAGATGAAATTTTACATAATTTCAAATTTGCCATAGTTTTCTCTTCTTCCCCATTTATTTCTTACAGGAAACATGTTTTTAATGGTAGGAAGTTTTACTAACATTAATTTATTTTTATCACATTTCTTCCTCCCCTCGCTTATCGTCATTGGTGTATGTCTATCCATAGTGATACTCAAATCATTTAGAAAAGTTGAAAGGTTAATATTTGATACATTTACTTCTCTCATCAATCCATGTCATTGGTGTGTCTTGGCGCATGTTGCTGCTCAAATCATTCATAAAAGATGAGAAGTTAAGGTCAACTTTTTCCAATCACAGCGCAATCAACGCACTTCTTGGATGGTCTTAAACCACATTGTGAAAACTAGAGAAAGTTTTCACTTTACCATATATCATATTCAAGTTTTGGACTTTTTGAGTTTTGATCGCATGGCCAATTGTAAGCAGTGGGTTTTTAGGCAAAAGAATCCACACAACCTAGTGTCTTCCATGCTCATGTTCTTTTAAAGAAAACTATCTTTTTGATATTCTATCACTGAGTAATTTTTGTTTGAGTAAAGTGCACAATGGGACCACAACTATCACTATTCAAATTATAAAATTACAAGAAAATTTTGACCTTGTTGATTTAGCTAATAAAAAGGCATGTTTGTGAATTTTATCTTTTGTTTGGTAAAACTCAAGTGGGGTTATGGACCCCCCTAAGACAACATGGATAACCTTCATAAATATGTCCTACAACCATTACACCACAACTTCAAAATATTTTGCTTGAGTTATGGGCTACCTTATTGTATTATGCTTATGAAATTCAATATATCATAAGTATTGGATTTTTTTTTGGAAACTAATCTTCAAGTATCTAGGCACGGCTTTGTTAGAATCAATATTTGTCTGTTTGGAATTATAATATCATTTTATGGGATCATCTCATGTTAACTACAGCCATTAATGTTGATATGGTTGCTTACTTTTGCTGTAGCTACCACAAGCTTAGTCATCCCCATTGGAATCAAACTAATAATGTTTAGTTTGATTGATACCATATGAGGATATTAATATGCTACAAAACAACAATGTTTTTCTCTGTAGATTCATCATTTTGCTCATTGCGGGACTTACTCACATACTCCTAGCAAGTTATAAGCTAAAGTATAATTGAGACTTATTATGTGGTTTTAAATTCCAATGATGTGCTTTACACAGGGATAATGTTTTCTTTATTTTAAAAATTTTACTTATGAGTAACATTTCTGGGTGGACATACTTTGAAACTTTAGGTCAAATCCATTTTCAATAATTTGGATACCATCACTTATCTAGAAAAACAAAACTAATGATGGTTGTGGAGGAAATAATTGTTTGTTGTGTGATTCTAGTTTAATCAAAAAATCAATTAATTAAACATAGGCCATTCTTTCTAATGTTTATATTGGCACCATTTAATTGCATTCCATAAAAGTTTTTTGTTGAGGGTTTAATTCATCCCTAGTACTAGAACTTGAAGACTAAATGCATTCAAGCTAAGGGTGGGAGTAGGAAGTTTAATTTTAAAGTCAGAGTCCAAGTAAGCTCTCTAATGGTTCAATGGTAAAAGGCCCGACAATGCTGACAGAAGGTCATAGTCACCCTAGAACTATTGAATTGACCCGGAATTCATTTTGTCATTTCACTTTATTGGAGATTCGATTTTGTTTTTTACAACTACTACAATCTCTCTAAACATGTCACATGTATTATGTAATTTAAAACATCAAGGTTAGATCCATGACAGCAAACCAGGGTTGTTAGGGTGCACATACCCAAATTTGCATCCAAGGTGCACGTGCTACATTATAATGCACCCAACGCATTTATTGTAAATCTTATGCACACCCCATTAAAAAACTGCATTAATTTATTAAAAAACTAAAACCAAGAAGGAAAAAGATGAAAAAAGATATAGTCAATGCCAGATTTGCTAAGTTTCATGTTGATGTTTTATTTAAAATTTCAAGTTCCATATTTCAATTTCAATTTTACAATGCACCAAATTTTTGAGATACATGAACTTGCATGCTTGCACCTTGTGTGCCATTGTATCCTCACACCCTCTCACACGTGTTCCCGTGTTTTGGGAGTCCATACTAGATGTTGCATACCCTCATCCTCTATCCTTGTGTGTACACATCCATGAGATCTTGCAACAAACACACAAGATGGTAGCACATGTTTCTACATGTATCTAGATTTACACATGATGTTTGATTTTAAAGAATTTTTCATAAGTCGTGTCATTTTTCTAATGCGATATAAGAGAATATAACTTTATGGTGTCATCAAAATTAAACTCAGCATACAAGATATACAGAAAACTTAGTAAGATAATCAAATTGACTTAAAGTTTTTACTAGTGACATATTTATCTTTTGTTCCACCAACATTTATAGAGTGCACATTATGTAAGAAATGTTTACTCTACACAAACACATAACAGGACTGAGGAATTAATGTACCAACTCCTTAACCTATACCTAACTTAATTACAGTAATTTCAAACCATTGTCAAAATCATTTCATAGTTTGAGTTTCATAATGAGTTGTATTTTAGATCAGATTTATAACAATAAACGAGTTTTCATTGAATTGTGCATCTTCTACCTTTTTTTAGAAATGACTAAACTATTTAAATTTTATAGTTAAACATGTCTCAATTTATTGATACTCTCTTAATGAAGTTAGCACGTAAGTGGAGAGGGAAACCATATCCACCACACATGTTGAATTCTGTAATAGGCTGGGCCAACATTGGCTTTCATATTCCTTAAATAAACATCAAAGCTCCTTGAAATTAAAGCACAAACACTAATAAATACTTGATCTAAAATATAGTCCAAGCATTTAGTTATTTGGACATATTATGAGATAACTAAAATATTTGGATTGGTATAAAATTAATTATTGATTTCAAGGTCCCTTGTGAAAAGGTTTTCAGTTTATGTTTAAGTCATTGTTCAAAAACTTAACAAAACTCGTAAAGGTCAAAACACTAGATTTAATGTGATATTCTCTACAGGAATAAAAAGAGTTTAAATATAAATTACAGATTTATCTTACCAAAGGCCGACTTCCTTAAGGGAGTTAAAAATAAATCAAGGCCGACCTCCCACACAGCCAACCTCTCTTTATCTTGGCGCCAAAAGAAAATAAGTTTAAACATTATTAATATGGCTGACTCCCTTCAATAGCGCCAAAAGTTAAACTTAATTTTGTTTAAAGAGGGACGACTCTCTACAAGGCTGCGATTAGTCACACCTATTCATAGAGACAAATCACTTGTGAAGTATATGAAGAAGATGTTGGGAAGGGTTGAGGGGAATCATCAATAGATTCAAGGAATTCTTATTTGAATAAGAAAGGAGCAGAATTAAATATTAAAGCAGAGAGGAATATATCAGCAGTGATCTATTAACAGCAGAAACATTATTTATTACAGCAGATTGGAATCCATCAAGAGGTACATATCAATAAACAAGGAACAAGTATTTTGGAGCATAAAAAGCAGAACTAAATAAATAGGAAAGGCAAGCAGCATTAATTGTCCGAGCAAATATTGGTATTATCACAGCAGCACTACCATATACAGTAACAGCAAGAATATATATTGACATTGCAACTGAATTTATCAAGAGGTACTTTATAATACACATTTGACCCAAGGAGTCACCACACGTAGAATGAATGTGAAAAGCAGCATTGGTCCCTTCACCAAGTAGCCCACCCCAAGTTGGATGGGCAGGTGTTTCTGCCACTTGAGGGCCAAGGAGGTAAATTATCCGGAATGGACGTACCCGCCCTTGGGCTCAATTGAGGAGGATGGAGAAATGCATATTAGGGGACGAGCAGCAGCACTGATCCCTTCATCAAGTAGTCCACCCCAAGTTGGATGGACGGGTGTTTCTGCCACTTGAGGGCCAAGGCGGTAAATTATCCGGAATGGACGTACCGGCCCTTGGGCTTGATTGAGGACAGACTCACAACACCCTATAGACTTTCTCATAGAATTTCATTATGTGGTTGACCATTGGGAATAACCTTGAAATGATTATATGTCTGCTTCGTGTATGATGTGTATACTTTGTGCTTGTTAATATATGTATTGAACTCATTGAGGGCCAAGGCGGTAAATTATCCGGAATGGACGTACCGGCCCTTGGGCTTGATTGAGGACAGACTCACAACACCCTATAGACTTTCTCATAGAATTTCATTATGTGGTTGACCATTGGGAATAACCTTGAAATGATTATATGTCTGCTTCGTGTATGATGTGTATACTTTGTGCTTGTTAATATATGTATTGAACTCATTATTAATGATCTCATTATTTATGTTATGAAGTATTGATCTCATTATTTATGTTATGGAGTATTGATCTCATTAATAGTTATTTAATTCATTGATCTTTAATATTACTAATGTCCCTTGCTAGTGATTATTATTGAATGCAGACAAAGAAATCAGAAATATCTTAATAGGGGACATTACATTTAAATTAGTTCTTGCACTATTATTTTTTAATTGTTTTGCAAATGGCTCTTTCTATTTTTGTCATGAGATAGTTTCTAATGACTATTTGCATATTTCCAATGTATTTTGTTTTCCTACAATTCATTTTAGTGCACGGTTTTTTTTATTTTATCAATATTTTATGTTTCTACAAATGACGTTCTGGTGATTTTCACCAGAAAATCATCTTGTAAATTCAACATATTCATCAAGCTCTTATTCTATACAAAGGTATTGCTAAAATCATTACTCCATTATCTTTCAATGGAGAGACAAATATAATTAGTGGTTTTAGGCTATATAGCTTTGAATTTTTTTTAGCTAGTTTGAACTTGCTAAATATTTTTGGAAATATTGTAAGCTTTGACAAAGAGTTAAGACTCAACTCATAAATGTGTCTTAACAATGTTCTGAGTTTATAATTGAATTAAATTATGAATTCAATGTTCTGCATTATTTACTTATTTTCCAAAGATATATGCAAAATAAATACATAAAAATTTATTAAAAATAATTATACACACACTTTTGATCTTAAATATTTTTGGAAATATTGACAGCATTGACAAAGAGTTAAGACTCAATTCAAAAATGTGTATTAATCTGAGTCCATGATTGAATTAAATTATGAATTCAGTGTTATGCATTGTTTAATTATCTTCCAAAGATATATGCAAAATTAATACATAATATATATGTGTGTGTGTGTGTGTGTGTGTGTTGCAAGGTGTGCGCCCTTGGTCTCCTTGTGTTGTACAACGTAGCGCTTGGGTTCGTGACAAGGCTTAACCGCCTCTCGTAGATTCATTAACTCTAGCGATTGTATCGGGGCATTAACAGGTCAATCTTTTGCAACGGCATCCGTCTTTACAACAATTGGTATCAAAGCCTAGGTCACGGGTTCGAACCCCTCACTTGCGGTGGGGAGATTGTTGCCAGATGTGCACCCTTGGTCTCCTTGTGTTGTGCAGCGCACCGCTTGGGTTCGTGACAAGGCTTAACCGCCTCCCGTGGATTCATTAACTTTAGCGATTGTATAGGACATTCACAGGTCAATCTTTTGGTGCAACGGCAACCGTCTTTGCAACTATATATATATATAATAACTCTGGCGATTGTATCAAACATTAACAGGTCGATCTTTTGGTGCAACGGCAACCGTCTTTACAACTATATATATAATCCAAACAACTAGCCACGATCCGACAGCCCAGGCCTATTGAACATAAGCTTCAGTCCCGTTAACTCATTGGGATCACCGAGCACTTGGCTCAATTTTTCCACCTTGTCCTCAAAACTAAGGGCATTATGTTAGCGGGCAAAGGAATAGAAAAATTGGTGGCGGTGTAGGTTTAAGCCCTAGAGATGGATTAGGGACAAGTCTTAAAACAGAAGGGCCCGCTAATGCTTTAGGTGGAGAAGGATGTTTTCCCTTATCCTTTTTCATTTCCTCTTCCTTATTTTGTTGTTCAACATTTGCATCAGAGTTGGAAGGGCCTGCCAATGTTTTAGGCGGAGAAGTGTATTTTCACTTTTCCTTTTTATTTTCCTCTTCCTTCTATTGTTATTCGAAGCTTTTATCAGGGTTGGAAGGACCTGCTAATGCTTTAGACGGAGACGGATATTTTCCCTTTTCCTTTCCCTCTATATTTTCCTCTTCCTTGTTTTGTTGTTCGTCATTCTTTTCGGGATTAGGTTTAGAAATAGAGCCTTCTCCTCCATTTTTCCTCGCCATTCTCTCCATTCTTTGTTTTTATTTTTCTTTTTCTTACCCAAACGAAAAAACTGGTTTAAGGATTTCCTTACCTGGAGATTTGAAAAATAATGGAATCCTTAAGTGTTTTTAAACGCAGAACTTGTTCGCTTTGCGGCTGCTCCTGCTCATCGTTCTACCGCAGTTCTTCTACTGCAACTTCTTCTGCTAATTATCATTCGCCACCAACGGAACCCTACTTCCCCTCTTGTTTTATATTGCTAAACGAATGAAGTCTTATAATATTAAAAACACTGATTTTAAATATATCTCCCTCTTCCTCATTATATATATATATATATATATTTTCTTTAGTTTATATATTTTAATATCGTTTTTATATTTGCATATCGTTTACAAATATGAGACCAATACAAGCTCTTTAAGAGCAAACACACTAGAAATCACCTATGGAAGACCAAGAGTCACTACTTAAAAATCCACTTTATTTAGAAACCACATCCACATTAGAAGCCAACTATGGAAGACCAAGAGTCACGACTTAGAATTCCACATTAGATGTCCCTATGGGGATTTGAACTTGGGTCTCCACAATGAGAACCCAACATTTTAACCAATTAAGCTCAACCCCTTAGGCATATATTTTAATATTAAAAAATCAGTGGCCAAGATATATTTCATGGTAGTCTCTTTAATGTGGTTCGTCAATCTACGTATATTATTAATAACAGTGGACCCTGAGGTTTCATGTCAACACGCTTACTTGCTCAAACTAGTTTATGTATAGTTGTAGATAATAAGATTTCATTATATATTCCATCTGTGAATATGCCTCTTGTTTGGGTTAAGAATTCTGAACAAGAATGGATTTGTTTGTTATTGAAGTTTTGTGGAATTGGTATACTACTAGCATATTTATATTAAATATAATATATCTAAAGTACGCCAAGAGATATCCTTCTCGAGGCACCTAATGTTAGGATTAGTGATTAAAAAAATAGGTGCCTCGAGAAGGATATCTCTCGGCGTACTTTAGATATATTATATTTAATATAAATATGCTAGTAGCATCCGCAACAACAAGTCTAATTCTAACTATATTATATATATTAAGAATTATTATAATTATATAATATATATAATAATTATAATTATAATATTATAATATAGGAAAGATATATTATAATAATGATTTATAATAATAAATTATATATTGTAACATCCAGAAATCTTTTAAAGGATTTAGAAAATGATAACATCAAGTGTTCTAGTTTTTTAAAGTTGTATAAATATAGTGTATAGGTGTTGGTATAAATACATGTTGATAACGGTTGCACATGGGCAATTGCACCCACCAAAAGCTTTTTGCGATCTAAAAGTAGGCTTTGACATGCAAATCTCAAGGTTGATGTGATAGCATCATCCTCCATGCTAGTACTAATGTCGCTTTGAGAATTTGGAGCCCTTTCTTGTGGTTATTGTCATTGTAATGCCTTCTTTTGATGGTGAGTTAAAAAAAATCATAATAGCATATTGTTTGTTAAGGATTTTGTTCTGTAACGACTCACTACATGCATACCAGTTACGATAGATATCATAACCTTGCCTAAACTACAAAAAGGATAATTTAAAGAAGTTATAAAATCCATAAGATAATTTTTTTGGTAATAAAGGAATTTTCTTCATCACATAGCCAAGACAGAGGTGTTCCAATATTAACATGTCTCTCTAAATTCATTCACTCCAAGATTATTTGCTTTCTAGGCTTACAAAAGCCTTTTTAGCTTTGGGAAATGTGTCATGCTCTCTCTAAGTAGTTTAAATTGTACTTTGAAGAACTTTAATATGTTATGTTTCTGAAAGGAAGCAATGTAAAGATATGCAAACAATTTTGATACTTAGTTCTATGAGAAGAGTGTCACAACCTATCCAAACTATACAATTTTCAACAACATTTCGTAATGACAACAATACAAATAAATATCGAGAATGAAAGACCACAATAAAGCACACACACAAGAGTATGAGACGTCGATATACTGTAGGAAAACTTTTCCAAGAAAAAACTAGCCTCCAAAGCTCCAAACTAAAATACTTTTCAACAATTGAAAAGATTATGATACACTTCTTAGTTCCAAGCTCTTTTAGGAGACCCAATGGCCATACTCAAGGAGAAATCACAAACAAGATGATATGAATAACCTCCTATGCAAGACCTCTATTTATATGCAAGAAATCAATAATGAGAAATAAGTTTACAAATAGTTAATAAAAGGCTAACATAAACTCACCACAACAGATGTAGCTCGACCTAGTTACACTAATTATATACCAAGACTTTCATCTATGGACATAAACTTTTCCAAACAAATGCCTTTGAAAAGTCACAGCTTGCCAACTTGTTAAAAGTCTTGTAATATATTTTGATCAAAACACGTTTAAGACATGCACATAGGATCAAACGATCGTGAATTCGCCCAACAACATATCTATGAAATAAATTCTTAAATACATGAATTATAAAATTTATGTAAAAAAGACCATATTCATTCAAATGGCTTTATCTCATCTATTATGCATTTCCTCCAAATATGGTAATTATGAATAAGTTTAGAAATACCCATACCATTTCATAGAGCACTAACATTGATGTGTTTCAACATCATCTACTAACTTTAAAGTAACAATTACACTTAAATCACATATTTTCTCAATGATGACAAATGTGGAAAGTTAACTAAATGAAAACTAGGAACTCACCAAGCTCCCAAATAGATCGTCATGGCTCCATTCCATAGAGCACAAACATTGAAATGTTTCAACATCATCTTTTAACTTAAAAGTAACTATTACACTTAATTCACATATTTTCTCAATGATGACAAAATGTGGCAAATTAACTAAATAAAAACTAGGAACTCACTAAGTTTCCAAATAGATCATCACAGCTTCATTCCATAAACTAATGATGTAAGTCTACCACCTAACCATGTGGAATCCAAAGGTCCACTCCACTTGATTGCAGAGATGAATTTATGGACTACAAACATACTCATTAAACACACAAGTTTGGAAACACACAAATACAAATCTAAGCATGGCTTTCTCAACACAATATAAATCTTCACAAGAGCCAAGTGTAAAAGGATGAAAGATGTATGATAGGACATTAGAGTGTCATCCACCTTGATCTATCAATCTTACACAACTAAAAAGACCAATTTCACAAAATATCTTGTAGGGAAGATATATGGAGCACACACAGGCAATAGCTTTCCATTTTCCATGCTATTTTGGAAATAACCACAAAATAAATTATATATTTCAAAAAACCTATCACACCCCATTTTTGGTTATCTATTTGAAACATATTAATGTGTGGTTTTAATATTTATTATTCCATTTTGTACCACACTGTAATGAGACAAATGATACTTTATTTATCTTGATAGAATATTTGTGATATGGATATTGATTATATGCAGTTGATATTTACTCATACTCTGATTATGATTTGTTTTTTTAATGGACTAACTACTGCCCAGTTGAATACAAGGTGGATATAGGATAACCTTTTTCCCACCCACACAACGAGGAAGAGTATCATCTGGGAGAGGATGATAGATGGTGACAAGTCGACAACTAGACTAAATTTACCAAGAACCTCACACACACCTATATGAGTCGGTAATACAAGTGTATGTGATGCTTGATAAATGCCTAGGAGCATATTAGGTGTTGTCGAATAGAGTCGCAATGGTTTATTTTATTAGTTGATTTAAAATATTTAAGAGTTGATTATTGTTATTTCAATAACATAATATATAGTTATGATTTATTCACTGTGTAGATGCTTGTAAGCTTGTATCATAGAAATCTATGTAATGATGTAATGACGACATCTTTATTTGAAATGTGGAATCTATATATGTTTTGAAAAGGAATTTTAAAATTATGGCATTTATGTGTTATTTAATTTAAATTTTTCATTAATTATTATTGTTTATTTGGGTGGTTTGTTACATGTGGTATCAAAGCCTAGGTTCAAACACTAGGGCCTATGAGCCTACTATGTCTAAATGCAAAAACTTTTGAAACAATTAAACCTAGGTTGATTCAAAGTGTTTTGTCTTTCTCTGAGTACAGAGATGGGAGGATTTAGATAGAGGAAGTGATCTAGAAAGAAGAGCAAGAGTCAAACCTAGTTAAAGGGAAAGTCCACCCAACCACCCCTTAAGGAAGAGGAGTCATGGTTATCTAACATTGAGACCTTAGCATCGACCATGGGTCATATAAAGTTGAACAAAGAAGAACAAGTAAAATCCAAGGTTGAGATTAAGCCTAACTGAAAGGAACCATTGGCAATATGTGGAATGCCTTTCAGTTGTGGATGTTATGCCTCTATTGTAAGCAAGGGGGTATTAGAGGAGTACCTACATGTACATCCTACCTCAGAAGTGTGGAAGTAAACTCGAAGGATGATGATCCCGAGGAGTGTGAAATGCATAAATAGTATTATGGAAAATTGCAACTAAGAAACATTATTATAAATAAGGATGTGTAATATCCATTTTCTATCAATACTTTTTTTTGTCTTTCTTTTGAGAATTTGTGTAATGGCTCTTTGTCTTGAAAAACAATCTTAATAAAGTGGGTTACTTGTGCTAATGCATAATAACTTGCATGTACTAGGTTAATATGGTATGAACTAGGATGAATATGGGAAGTGACCTTGGCAATTCAAACCAAGCTACAAATGATCCTATAGCAAAACTAGATCAAATTCTTGCTACCTTAAATGAGACTAGGGAAAGAATAGTTGCTTTGGAGCATCAGGTTAGAAGACATAGAGATCAAGGAGATGATGTAGGTCAAGAGAAAGACCTTAGCGTTAATGAAAGGCAAGATGACCCTCGACCAAACTGAGAGGAAATTGAAAGACAAGTGGAAGTAAGAGACTATCTAGAAAAATGAGTTGGCCCAAGACATGAAAAAGGTCAACCCACCTAGATTTGATGGCACAATTATGGGAAACAAGGTAGAAGCTTGGTTTAGTGAAATAGAAAAATATTTTGAGACCTGCAATTATTCTAAGGTGACTGAGGTTATTTGGGGAGCATATCAGATCTTAGGAGAAGCCTCTACCTAGTGGGCTAACAAGAAATTAGAATTGGGAATTGATTCCACCAATTTTACTTGGGATCAATTTATGTTCAAGCAAAGATGGTTGCCCTAGCTCTACTTTGATCAGAAACTGACTGGCTTTCAAAATCTAAGGCAAGGAGATATGACAATCACTGAATATTGGGAGAATTCGCTCAACTCCTCAAGTATGTTCCTTAGTATTAGTGAGATGAGTAGTTTTGAATATGAAAATTCATCATGGGATTGAACCCCCCATATTGGAGGAGAAGTAGATGTTCATGGACTGTCATCCATGGATCAAGTATTTGAAAAGGCCATAAAGCAAGAACAAAAGATTAAGGACATTGTTGCATCAATGGAGAAGTATCGCAAAAGGTTTGGAAACTTAAATGCCTCGACATTCAAAAAGAAGAAGTGGGATAGAAACCAAAATTCAAAACAAACGTCAAATGGTGTAAAGAATAACAATGATTTAGGATTTAAGGGAAACAATAATGAGTCTAAAGGAAGGAACATAAATAGGGAGGAAAATAGGTTTGACAAAAGAGGACCTCTTAGGGGATGCTTTTCTTGTAGAGGTGATCATTATGCCAGTAACTACCCGAGAAAGAATTAGGGAAACAAATTCAAAAATCCTCCTTTTCCATCACATCAAACATATTTTTAGTAGAGGATCAATGTAGTAGTTGATAACCACCAAGCTGAGTTCCAAAATGCTCTAATTGAAACCTCGGGCACACTTTTTGGTTGTCTTATTGATTGATACTATAGCTATAATTGATTGATACTAGAGCTAAGTGTTTTGTGGCACCTAGAGTGTTTAGTAAGATTCCTAGGAGACAGGATTTATGGCTAATTCACGGTCTATGCAATATGCAAATCAAGTCAAGACAAGGGTAAAGCAATGTGTATTTGAATCTAAGATAAAACTTACCACCTTCTCCATTGAGGGGAACCTTTATGTGGCACCCTTATGTTCTTACAATGTTATCCTAGGGATGAATTGGATTTGGTACCATAGGGCAAGAGTAAGATTGTTTCACAAAAAATAATCGATTGCCTAGATGATTTGGGGAACTATGTTCAAATTGAAGGGGTTAAGTAGGAAGTTAAGCTAAGGCATATTTTAGCTATGCAACTTAAGGGAGCTAGAAGGAAAGGGTGCAAAATGCATGCCATTAGTGTGGATGAGTTATAAGACCTCAAGGAACTTACGTGGAAAGATTATCCTTTTATTGAAGAGTTTTGGGATGTTTAAATTCCTACCAAGCTACCCAGACTACCTCCTCAGATGGAATTTAATTTTTTAATTGACATAATTCTATGATCAAAGCCTCAATCCAAAGCTCCATATAGAATGACCACAACAGACCTCATGGAGTTAAAGGATCAGTTGTAGGAACTACTTTATAAAGGATTGATCCAACCTAGTGTGTCTCCTTGGGGTGCACCACTAGTTTTTGTTAAAAATAATGATGGAACCATGTGTCTATGCATAGATTATCATATTCTTAATAAAGGACTTCCAATGTCCAAAGAATAACCATGATATGGTCTTGGTAGTAGTAGACAAGCTCAAAAAGGTTGATCACTTTATTCCTAAAAACTTGTTAGATGGTGCGTCGATCATTGCAAGAACATTCATCCAAGAGATCTTCGGACTCAGTTAAACTTTAGTTTGACTTATCACCTAGAGATCAATGATCAAATTGAAAGGATGAATCAAGTATTGGAGGGTTTACTATGAATGTATTGCATGGACCAATAGTACAAATGGGAGGAGTACCTACCATTAGTTGAATTTTCTTTTAACAACTCTTATCACTCTATTTTGAAAATGGCTCCATTTGAAGCATTATATGGCAAAAAATGTAAAACACCCATCAGTTGGGATAGATTGGAAGATAGGGTGTGCATTAGGCCGGAGATACTAGTAGAAATGGAAGAGTGAGTCAGATTGATTAGGAAGAAATTATCTGAAGTCAATGATAAGCAAAAAAAAGTTATGCAGAAGTAAAGCAGATTGCAAAACAATTTGTCATGGGAGACAAAGGTCTTCTTAGAGTCAAACCACATAAGAGTTTAATTAAAATTGGCAATCAACTGAGTTGGCACCTAGATACGTGGGTCCTTTTGAAGTGTTGGAAGTCATTAAACTACTTGGATACAAATTAGCATTGCCATCTACTCTTTCCCAATTGCATAATATCTTTCATGTGTCCTATTTGAAAAAGTATGTTGTAGATTTTTGCTCATGTTCTATTAGATTTAGTTGTGAAGCCACCCATAATCAAAATGGCTGAAGGAAAGCAAGAACAAAAATCCAGATATGAATGAAATCAACACTCCCTTGCACTAAACTAAACTAGCAAAAGGGAGAGGTGAGTGTTGTATATATAGGAAAATAAGGACAAATACTTCCAAGAGGAGTAATAACTCCCAACTACCCAAAATAGGTAGTAGTTATACCTAATTGGTAAATGCTAATTTACATGGTTACCCCTACTCAGATAAAGACAAACAAATGGTTATGAGAGGTGGCAAATAAATCCAAAAGAGGGTGTGAGGCTCAACTACCCAAAAGTGGGTGAGAGCAACATGTGTAATTAATGGATTATGCTACATGTCCTCGTATTAACCATGTCTAATATAACCCAATCAAGATTTTTTCTTAATCGGCAAACTGCATTCAAGGGAACTATTCCCATTCTATTATATAGAACCAAATTTTAACAAATTTTTAATAGTATCTACTCAGCCTATATGCTTGAGCTACATCGATAGCAGGGTATAACCAAATTTCTTGAATTACATTCTATAACTACATAGATAGCAGGTTATACACCAAATCCCTAAATTTACATTAAGCAATAAAACTAAAAAACTATTTTGAACATACTATGTATTCGGATCTACCTCATATTAGAAACTGATAAAGTTGTGCATCCACTTGAATTCCCGTTCCAAACCCAAAATTTTCTTCAGGAAACCCTCCCCCATTACTGCATTCCTTCTATGAGCTACAATCTTTTCCACTTGAGCTACTATGATGAAGAGATGTCACTCAACCAAATCCCCTGCCTCAATGACTCAGTGAAATTCATTTGGCAAAGGAATCCCTATACCAATTCTCACCACCTCGAGCACCTCTTCCCAGCCTCCTGCAAACTCTTCCACCACCATCACCTCCATAATTTGTTTCACTGTGTTCTTATTTTCTCCCTATTGGTTAACAGATTTGTCACTTTAATTTTACACTCATTTGCCCACACCAATGACAATCTGACCAACAGTTGAGTCACTGGCAATATTATTCACAAGTGCTCTCTGCTTATTTGAGAAGGCACAACTACCTTTGAATAATGTGCAATGAATGAAAACAGGGTATGCTTTTAACCAGAAATTAGGAAAGGAATGACTAACACCTACCTATAACCATGAAAATAGATCCGATTGATTAACTTAGAGTGAAATGAATGCGAACAAATGACACAAAGTCCACTTACCCCACACCCACAAATGATAATCAGGAAAAGAAATGAACAGCAAACCCCCTTTCAATAGATGAGTTAATTCAAATTCAAAGATTCAGAAGTAAACATCCACACAGTCTGGTATAACAAAAAATACATTGGAAAGTAATTACCAAGACTCAAAGTTCACTTGCAACCAAAAGAAAACATTAAGAAATTCACACATTAGAAATATATCCTCTATTTCTCCAATGCCAAAATGTGAGTCCATAGACTCAACACCCCTATACAACAAAACTATGTTGAAAAGAAAACCAAGTTGCTCCCCTGTTCCCGAATAGCTGGAAAAAGATGCCCCCTTATGTCTACAAATTACATATTTATATATTTTCCCCATGAACCTTTCAGTTTCTATAACCGATTCTTGAAATATAAAGAATAAAAGTCTTTCCTCTTCCCATGCACAAACTATTCAACTCCTCTACAAAATTAATTAAAACATTATAAGGAGTTTTAAATGATACACCTTAGTGTCATTTTGACTGGTAAATGGCTGTTAGGTATTTACATTTACTAAACTAGGCCAAAATGGCATTATCCTTGCATTTCTGAATGTCACCAAGTCTTCCACATTCTTGTCCATTGTCTTAGATAACTTGTCCAATTTTAGTAGTAATGTGCCCTTGTAACTTATTTGCATATGGGTGGTTCGGTCTAATGAATCTTCACTCCCAGAGATTATAAATTCGCCTTTCTGGGTGGTCAAATGATGCCTCAGAAGTTTTGATGCCATAATCACCAGAATCAAAGACTATCCTATGACCATCATAAGAGACTTGGCTCGCTATTGCGTTGGCTGGCACAACACCTCTCACAATGTATTACTGAGCTTGTGCTTTTATAATAGGACACCCTTAGAAACAAATGCATTTCTACACCATCGAGCTACTCCGTCTGTTCTGGGCAAATCATCCATCTTTTGTTGCTTAATATACACGTGCATCACAGAAGGTCATCCCTTCAAAGAGCGCAACATTATGGGAGATGGTTCTTCCTTAGGTATTGCAACAATGATATCATAAATGACTCTGCTTAGCTATGGTAAATCTTGTCCCCTTTACAAAGAGACCCAACCAGAAAGGCCGAGGAAAATCCTTTAACCTTTGGAAGCTTGACAAATATTTGAGTTCAAAGTAGATGTTTCATGAAGAGCTGTGGCATTCCATGCTTCCATATTTGTATACATTGCTACCAGAGCATTTTGAATCATATTCTCTGTCGTTTAAATTCTCATAGAATTTCTATTTTTGGTTCAAGAGTTTCTAAAACAAATCCATTCAGTGCATGTTGTGCTATCATTGCATCTGCTCGAAAGTTTCTAAACCCACTTCAGTGAATCCCATTGGTGCAGGTCCAGTAATTGCATTTCAATAACATTATTCTCTTCATAAAGTTGTCGATTGTCTTATTAATGTTTCTATGTTTCCTACACATGTTCACCATTATTTTTAGATGTAATATCTAACCAATATATCAATTACGTTGTGCTTCAGTGAGTCCTGAATATTGTGGAGAAAATGATGGCGCAATTGGTGGGGGAAATGGAATCTTTACTTATCGTCAATTGTAATTCCTTTGTGAGCTTCTCCAATTTGGTTCTCATGAGATGCCTATGATCAACCTTGCATGCCTTCAACTTGGCATAGAAACTCATCGCAGCCCTCATGTAGTCAAGACTAAGATTACACTTTGTCGGGATATCCTTCAGATATTAGTGTCTTGAATCCTGCGGCTTCTGCAAATATAGTCGTCCACATCTGCACATCAATTTCTTTGCTTGACAGAAGGAACTTGAAGAATATGTGACAAACTAAACATGTTCAATTAATGGTATATGCTCAGTTTCATCCATGCTTCATGATCAGTAAAAATAAAGGTTCCAAAACCCTAGAAAAATTCCTGACAATCATAAGTTCAAAATACCTTTAACACTTCCATCCAAAGGGAGTCGGGCATTTGAGGATATTGAGAACTTTTGAACCTTCAACTAAAAGTTTCGGAGTTCCAAAAACTCCCAACTCACTGACTTGGTGACTTTGTCGAGTAAACATAAAGTTCTTGAACTTATGAAATTCCAATGGGAAAGCTTGTAAAAATGTAAGAGTTCAAAAACTCATTAAAATGCCCATGTATAAAGTTCCCACTTCTTTCAAAAATCCCCGTTAGAAAATCAGCTTGAATAAAGTCACCCAAACTTTATATATCCAAAATATCGAACGCTTCAATAATAAAAACAAAAAGGGTGACCTTTATGAATTTTTCTCCTATTCCCAAATAATTTTCCAATCCTTGGGAGAAAATCAAATGTCGCCTGAAATTGTTTAAATGATGTGAAATAATTCCCCATTAACAATGTTTTTATTTTCCTGAAACCACGCTTCGGTCATAAAGATAAAAAACTTCATAACTTTCAAACAACGGCTCCGTTTTTATAGCAAAATGTGTGAAGACCTCATAGCAAAACCTAGAAATATTTTTCACTCCAACAACTAGGAAATCAAAATTTAGTTGTATTTGCGAATCACCGATGGGAAAATGTGAAGTTTAAAATCTTTCAAACGGTAAGGTGTTTGGGAATGAAAACTGGGCACATTGGGTAAAATGTAGTTAGGATTAGGCCCATAAAAGGATTTCACACCAGCATTAATAGATTTTCAAAATCAATTGTTTTCAGGATTTGGCAGGTTCAAGGGTTTGGGTGCTCTGGAAATTTGAAATTTCTCAAGTTCAAATTTTTGGGTAACAATAGGCTCTAATTGGGGATGAGGACTACAAAGGATGAAGCAAGGAATCCATAATCTCAAGCAAAGACCAGTGCTTAAATCCATGGGGCAATAAAGTTAGAGAACATGGAGGAAAAAGGAGCAAGAGCAAGCCAAAAATGGGATAGAGCAGGAAAAGAAACTACCAGCACAACAAAAACTCCTAATATGTACATGGTAGGAAGACCATACCTCTGATGACTCTAAGATGATCATGCAAATTTGTTAACAGGCTGGGAGAAGTAGCAGCCTCTACGAAATAGTGGTTGATAAATGAGGAGCCTGCACACAACCAGTTGCCAACTTGTGACTACCATGATCGAAGTGATAAGAATGGCATCGTATAAAAACTACTTGGATATGATTTGGTACTCATAAAGCCACTCTTCATTGTATACTTCTGCAATTGGACGACTTATGTCAGCATTGCCCTGCATATGACTATTAGCATCTGTCTATATAACATTAGGTGTGATATCATGTTGCACTTGATTCTACAAACAAGGAGAAACCAACCCTCGAATTGTACATCCCACACAAAAATCATGAGATAAAGACTCTTCTTTGGTGCGATATGTGGAAGTGACTGCCCCAACATTTTCCTACATATAATCATTCCCTACAATAGACAAATTGATATCCCTTGCTTGAAAATAACCATTTGAATCATTGGAAGACCAATCATCAACCATATGTGTCTCATGCAAAATTGGAGATGGATTAAGCTGAAAATATGTATTGCAAGTAATATTTTCGTGTGAATTAAAATCATCCTCAACTAGAACAATCTCCTCTTTCTCTGTAAGACTTGACTCAAAAGTTTCATGATACACTACATCATCCTTATTTGCAACTTGCAAATCAAACATGATGACCTCTTCTCCACATAGAAATTCATCCTCACTTGCATTGAGGCACCAGTTCGGAATATAAATAATATGAGGCTCATCACATTTATCTATTTGACCACTTTCATCAAAGCTATCATGACTACTTATGACACCATCTTCCAATTTTTGTTTAAAAATTTTGGCATCCAAATTTTCAAAATGAAAGAATTCAAAGATAAAATCATTTCTGACCTCTTCTCATAGCCGTTCTTCAGTATTATTTTTCTCAGGAAACTTGAAAACTTCATACTCAGCTTGCATGCAGCTTGGAGAAAAGATATTCAATACCTCATCTTTATGTTGTGTGTCCTCAGATTGTTCCTCATTGCTGGTAAAAGTGAATGATTCCATTTCTATAGTAGATAAGGATGATAAAACAATACCATTTGTATTACCCTCTTTACAACTTGCATCATGGAAAAATTGTTTATCTTCTTCGTCACTTGAGGGGCTTTTTGGTTCATTATTATCTTCTTCATAATGGAAATAAAAGGCTTCAATTCTTCTATCCATACAAGGTTTAACTCCTACATGGCTTCCCTTATCTCTACCAAAGTGCTTTGGATAAAAAATAGAGAGATTAAGAAATTCAATAGAAAGAGGTTGTGTATTTTGGAAACCTACAGGCTGAATACTTTGTTTGTGCATGATAGACTTCTTCACAAGTTCACTATTCAAAGTATTTACAACCTGATTTGCTTTCAAAAGGCCACTTAAAATCAAGTCATCTTCTATTTTTACAGCCTCTTGTTGAGAAACTTCAATGTCATTTACTTTAAACTATTTCAAGCAAAACTGAACATCTGGATGTAATGAAGAAATAAAAGTGCAAAGTTGGAGTTGCTTACTCGGTTGAATGGAGGCAGGAATCTTTCTAAGTAGCCTTTTGAACCTATCCACAAAATCCCTGATGGGTTCATTTTCTTTCTTTTGGATATGGAAAATTGGACAGAATAAAGCAACTTCATTAACAGGACCTTTATATCTTCTCAAAAACTTTTTCTTCAATGAGTCCCAATTAGTAATACATTTATCTTCCAAATAATGAAACCAATCTGCTACAGGCCCAATAAGAGGCTTAATGAATAACTGGAAAAAAAAAAACATTTTCTTCATTAGAACAGAATGCTTCTAAATACTTTCTACTTCATAGAGCCGCCAGCCTCTATCCTCGGGGAGGCACCTTTAAATTTCTGGGGAAAACAAGAGCACCATTCTTCAATTTCGAATCCCTAGTGGAGTTGAAAAAAAATTGTTGGTTAACAGATTTGTCACTTTAATTTTACACTTATTTTCCCACACCAATGACAATCTGACCAATGGTTGAGTCACTTGCAATGTTATTCGCAAGTGCTCTCTGTTTATTTTACAAGGTGCAACTACCTTCAAATATGTGCAATGAATGAAAACGGGCTATGCTTTTAACTGGAAAGCGGGAAAGGAAAGACTAACACCTACCCATAACCATGAAAATAGATGCAATTGATTAAATTAGAGTGAAATGAATGCGAACAAATGACACAAAGTTCACTTACCCCACACCCACGAATGATAATCAGGAAAAGAAATGAACAGTAGACCCCCTTGCAACAAATGAGTTAATTCGAATTCAAATATTCAGAAGCAAACATCCACACAGTCTAGTATAACAGAAAATACATTAGAAAGTAATTATAAAGACTCAAAGTTCACTTGCAATAAAAAAACATTAACAAATTCTCAGATCAAAAATATCTCCTTTATTTCTCCAATACCAAAATGTGAGTTCACAGACTCAACACCCCTGTACAACAAAACTATGTTGAAAAGAAAACCAAGCTGCTACCCTGTTCCCAAATAGCTAGAAAAAGATGCCCCTTATGTCTACAAATTAAATATTTATAGATTTTCTCCAAGAACCTGTTGGTTTTTGTAACTGATTCTTGAAATATAAAGAATAAAAGTCTTTCCTCTTCCTGTGCACAAACTATTCAACTCCTCTACAAAATGAATTAAAACATTATAGGGAGTTTTAAATGATACGCCTCAGTTTCATTTTGACTGTAAATGGATGTCGGGTATTTACATTTACTAAATTGGGCCAAAATGGTATTTATCCTTGCATTTCTGAATGTCACCAAGTCTTACACATTCTTGTCCACTGTCCTAGATAACTTGTCTAATTTTAGTAGTAATGTGCCCCTATAACTTATTTGCATATGGGTGGTTCAGTCTAATGAATCTTCACTCACAGAGATTATAAATTTGCCTTTCTGGGTGGTCAAATGATGTCTCAGAAGTTTTGATGCCATAATCACCAAAATCAAAGACTATCCTATGACCATCACAAGAGATTTGGCTCGCTATTGCGTTGGCTGACACAACACCTCTCATAATGTATTACCGAGCTTATGCTTATATAATAGGACACCCTTAGAAACAAATGCATTTCTACACCATCCAGCTACTCCTTCGTCTGTTCTGGGCAAATTATCCATCTTTTATTGCTTAATATATGCGTGCATCACAGAAGGCCATCCCTTCAAAAGGTACAACATTGTGGGAGATGGTTCTTCCCTAGGTATTGCAATAGTGATATCATAAATGACTCTGAGCTGCTTAACTATGGTAAATCTTGTCCCCTTTACAAAGAGACCCAACCAGAAAGGCCAAGGAAAATCCTTTAACCTTTGGAAGCTTGACAAATATTTGAGTTCAAAGTAGATGTTTCAAGAAGGGATGCGGTATTCCATGCTTCCATATTTGTATAGATTGCTACCAGAGCATTTCAAATCATATTCTCTATCGTTTAAATTCTCATAGAATTTCTATTTTTGGTTCGAGAGTTTTTAAAACAAATCCATTTAGTGCATGTCATGCTATCATTGCATCTACTCAGAAGTTTCTAAACCCACTTCAGTGAATCCCATTTGTGCAGGTCCAATAATTGCATTTCAATAACATTATTCTCTTCATAAAGCCACCAATTGTCTGATTAATGTTTCTACATTTCCTGCACATGTTCGCCGGTATTATTTTCAAATGTAATATCTGACCAATAAGCCAATTGCGTTGTGCTTCAGTGAGTCCTGAATATTTTGGAGAAAAGGATGGTGCAATTGGTAGGGGAAATGAAATCTTTACTTATTGTCAACTTCAGTTCCTTTGCGAGCTTCTCCAATTTGGTTCTCGCGAGACACCTACGAACAACCTTGTCTACCTTCAACTTGGTGTAGAAACTCTCATCGCAACCCTCATGTAGTCAAGACTAAGGTTACACTCTATCAAGATATCCTTAAGATATTAGTGTCTTGAATCTTGCGGCTTCTACAAATATAGTCGTCCACATCTACACATCAATTTCTTTGCTCGACAGAAGGAACTTGAAGAATATGTCACAAACTAAACATGTTCAATTAATGCTATATGCTCAGTTTCGTCCATGCTTCCTAGTCAGTCAAAATAAAGGTTCTAGAACCCTAGAAATACCCAACAATCATAAGTTCAAAAGACCTTTAACACTTCCATCCAAAGGGAGTTGGGCATTAGGGGATATTGAGAACTTTTGAACCTTCAACTAAAAGTTCTGGAGTTCCGGAAATGCTCGACTCACCGACTTGGTGACTTTGTCGGGTAAACATAAAGTTCTTGAACTTATGAAATGCCAACGGGAAAGCTTGTAAAAATGCAATAGAGTTCAAAAAATCATTAAAATGCCCATGTATAAAGTTCCCACTTATTTCAAAAATCCCCATTAGAAAATTAACTTTAATAGTGTCACCCAAACTTTATATATCCAAAATATCGAACGCTTCAATAATAAAAACAAAAGGGTGACCTTTATGAATTTTTCTCCTATTCCCAAATAATTTTCTAATCCTTGGGAGAAATATCGAATGTCACCTGAAATTGTTTAAATGATGCAAAATAATTCCCCATTGACAATGTTTTTATTTTCCTAAAACCACTCTTCGGTCATAAAGATGAAAAACTTTATAACTTTCAAACAACAGCTTCGTTTTTCACAAAATTCAAACATAAAAATGTGTGAAAACCTCAGAGAGAAACCCAAAAATATTTTTTGCTCCAGCAACCAGGAAATCAAAATTTAGCTATATTTACGAATCACCAACATTAACAAATTTTGAAAATCAATTGTTTTCAAGATTTGGCAGGTTCAAGGGTCCGGGTGCTCTGGAAATTTGAAATTTCTCAAGTTCAAATTTTCAGGTAACACTCCCAAATCCAAAAGAGAAGCTAGAAACATGGACAAAATGTTTGAGTTCACTCTGTATCTATTTTCACATCCCATGAAATCTTCACATAAAAACTCATTCAATTGCAAACACCAACCTGCTCTAGGATTTATACACTCATTGCAATCTCTTCTCTATTATTGCCCCTAGAAACACCATTTGTCACTTGGCAGAGGTAAGGCAAATCGACGTGTCAATTTTCCAAGTCTCTGGCAAAGGTGAAGCTCGATATCAAATGCCTTCTCAAATGATAGCTTCAATGAATTGTTATCTCTTATCATTAACATTCACATGCTCCACCACCTCAAAACACTAGGATGAAGCAACAACTTGTCAGTTGAAACTCATCATTTCACTGACATCTCCCAAAATATATAGTTCGATGAATCAATGGACAAATTAGCCAATGTATCTACTTCACCATTAACCTCTTAATAAATATTATTGATCATATAACCTTCAAACTTGTTTAAGGATATCAAGGCTTCCTCAAGAAGTGAATTAAGCTTCTAATTATGCATGTCTTTTTTCTGAACCACATTCACTATAACTTGAGTCCCCTTCCACTTTTACTCTCTTTAGATTAAGAGCATGGCACATTTGAATTCCCAAAACCAATGCTGGCATTTATACTTCATTATTCAATACCTTGGCAGGTTTCATCGTTGCCTTACCCATCACCATACCATTCCAATCTCTAACTATACACCCTACACCTAACTCTCTTAGATTTCCCTAGAGGTACCATTGAAATTCATCTTGTACCAACCTTCTTCTAGTGGCTCCCATTTTGCCTCCTCTCTCCTCCTCTGGGATTGATCTCTTCCAACCCCATTAATGAGGAATATAACCTAAGCAAGATTAATAATATGTGTAGGAAAAATAAATATTCCCTAACACAAGGAAAATAAAAAAAACCTACACTAACACCCCCCTTAAGTGTAGCTTAGGTGGGTGAAAAGATGCAAAGATGGGTCCCAACTACAAGGCCATGTTAGGTACCCATGTACAAACAAAATCTCTCGCAAATAGAGAAAAGGAGAAAACCCAGTGGGACAAAACTCCTCCCCAAAAGAGAGAAAAGGAAATAAGTTCCTCCACTATGAAGAAAGAATCCTATGCAAGGAAAAAGTCCCCTCAAAAATAGAGAGGAGAAGAGAGATGACATAGCCTCCCCCCAAGTAGTCAACTGTCCCAATGGTTGATGCTCAAAATTAGATGTAGAAGACGGTCCATGATCATCGAACAATGTTCTTCCCCTTAGGAAGAAACAAAACTAAAGGTGCATTAATTGTGTCTTCCCATTCCTGAAAGGAATAAAAGGGAAGAAAGCTCAAAATATATGAAGTCTCTAAAAACTACTCACATGTATCCATGTTGGTGCTGAGGGGTGCCACAACCAAATCAAGACTCCCAAGGCTAACTAATGAAAGTGACAATCCAGAACTTGTACACTCACTAACATGACTCAGTTGCACAATGTAGTCAAGTTAGCTTTGACAAAGCACACGGGACCCTCTCCTTGCCATGGGCGAACCTCCACATCACTCTTGCTCTTGTGGTAGAAGCCAGTCGAGAGGAGGTGAGACATAAGGGTGGTCCTGCTCGCTTGAGAGCCAGACTTCATGAAGAGTGGTTGACTGGTCCTGGGGCCTTTCCTGGGTATTGTCTCTTATGTGGTGTTCTGTGACCATTGTATTTAAGATAATTATATGACCCGAAGGGTCACTAGCTACTATTCTCCTCTTTGGGTTAGCTAGATTCCAATGCCTATTCGACTATCTGTTATAGTTGTTGATAAGTCTTCTACATTGGAAACTTTCCTCTCCTACTCGAAGGAGTTGTCAGATTTGGTGTTTTGTTCGGTTAACTTAAGCCTAAGTTCCTATTCTTGGATGGTCAATTGTGTGTGTTGAGGCCTAGGGTGTAACTCTTCGATCTCCTCTAGGATCACCCTCACCCACTCACCTCTAAGCCCAGGGCACATTCATGAGCCTGAATCGAGAGAGTTGGTTAGAGTTAACCACGAGCTGACTTGTGTTTGACTTAGGGTGATGACCTGAGGTTTGCTTTGCTTTGTTTTAGTTGATCGATTTGTGTTGAACTTGTGATGAAATCGAGGTTTTACTTGAGTTTTTGCTTTGTTGTGACTTTGGTTAACCTCATGACAAAATTGATGGATTTTTCTTTTCATGTGATTTTTGTGTTTTTGTTATTTTCTGATGTTAGAAAGATAATGTTTTTTGTTAGTTTTGTAGATTTTTTGCAAAGAAAGTGCTTTAATTAATCTAAAATTCAAGTATGAATGCAATTCTAAAATGAGTTTACCTAATGCAATCTTAATCTATGTTTTTGGTATTTTCTTGTATTTAGATTTCATTTACTCTAGTAAATGAAAATACTTGGAAATAAACTAATCTTATAATGCAAATTTCTTGAAATAAACTAATCCAACAATGCAATTCTATCTAGCCTATCAAGGAAATTACAATATGAAATTACTATTTCCAAGAGAAATTTTGAGATTATCTAATTACTACCATAAAATATGAAAGAACCTGAAATGTGTCAAATCACGAGCCCCCACTACCCTTAGGAATCCTTGTATTAGCAACCTCTTCGTCCTCTTGCAACATCGGGGATCTCCTCTTGGCAACAATAAGGGATGCAATAATGACTTGAGAAAGCTTTGAAATATGAGCTAAATGTGAGCTAAGAGAGCACTATGGCTTGCAAAATGAGTAGTGTAATGATGCAATAAGAAGCTTTTGGCAAATCTTGAGGATAAAAACAATAAAAGAAAAGGCTTATAAGTCATGTGCGAGCATAAGAAATCTTGTGGAGAGAAAAAACTAGCAAAGCTTGGTTGCACAAATAAAATTGCCTCTCAAAAGGGGGAGCTTTTGAGCTATGCAATAATGAAAACTATTGAAAGCTTTGAAGCTTTGGAAAACTAAAGAAAGACAAAGAGGCTTAAGGGTCTGTGAAGAAGATTGAAAAAGCTTGCAAAGAAGAGGAGAGCATTCTCCAACTTTGAAAATAATGAAGAGGGGAGGGGTATTTATAGTTTGGAAGGCATGCAAGAGGGGTGGGAAGAATTGAAGAGTTAACTCCCTTGATTGGACAATGAACTAGGCTAATTAGGGAGTGATGAAGCAAAGATAGCTTGTCACAAAAGTAACAATGGATTCATCAAGAGTTAAAGTGGTGACAAGTATAGATCAATAAGAGCTAATTAAGCCAATTTGGAAGAGATGAATGAGCTAAGAATAGTTCACTCCATGTTTGGATCAAAATTACATGCAAACAGGAAGAAAAACGAAGCAAAATGGAGCTTTTTCACGTCCAAATTCCAAGTTAATCAGCGGTTGGAAAGACAACAAGGTTGCCCATGGGTCACCCCTTTTACTAGTCCAAATTGCCCAGGGCCGACCCATGGGCAACCCACAGAGGAAAGGCTTTGGGTTGGTCAACAGGGGTGGAAGTTGTTAGTTAGGGGATGAAGAACTAACCTATCTTTGGAACCAGGTCAAAAGGTGATTAGAAACCAAATCTCCACTTAGAAATGTCAAATCTCCTAGGGGAGAGCCTAAAATAATAGGGGGAGATTTGTCCTGGTAAATCACAACTGAAAACTGTAAGGAAAAATAAGCAGTGCAAAATTGAAATAACAGTGAATTAGCAATAAAAGCAAAAAATAGACAACACAAATTTACGTGGAAAACCTGGTAATGTACCAAGAAAAAAAACTACAGGCAAAGATCTATCAATTTTATTCTCAGAAGAAATTCGTAGTTACAAAATTTTTTTCTCATGCCTTGACATTCAAGCTCGACTAACTTAAATAATCACAAAAAAACACATTCAAAAACCAATCAAATCTAAAGATAGATCTCCATGCATAAAAGCGTGAGTGGCACTTCTGCATGCAATTTTGCATGGTGTACATGTGGAACATGGCCAAAAATAAATTTCGATGAGGTCATTAGGGGCTACGCCCAACCCCCTGCAACCCCCTGTCCAACAACCTTTAGTTTCATTTCCTTGGCCTTCGACCCCACTGGGCGTGTACCCTAGGTCACTAGCTAGATCTCATTGTCGACTACTGGAATTTAAGTAAAACTAAATTCATATTTCAACAAAAAATGAAAGTTGGAGATGGCTTGGGAGGTCCTTAGAGGGATCCTATGGGTGGGGTGAGATGGAAAACACAAGGGAAAAGGTCAATTTATGACAAATAGACAAACAAGAGGCTTAGGGATGAAGTTGCAAGCATAGAAAATGAAAATCGACAAATGTCGAAAGTGAGGGAAAAGTTAGTACAACAGAGGGGAAACAAAGGAAGAAGCAAAAACCCACGTGTTGTCAAGAGAAATGCTGCTAAGAGGGCATTATTTTCATGTCCTACATGTACATGACAAGGATTACACATCATCATGGGGTCCTCGTGGAGGTTGTGCGTGTTTTTAGTGCTTACATATTTGCCCCCTCAGGGATGGTAGTCTACATGAAAGGTAGGTACCGTTCTCGAACTAGGCCTTACCTGTTGTCGATTTCCCACAATTGTACCTGCAATAACTAGCATTAGTTCGACATTTTACATGTATCAAGATAAATAATGAAAACTAAAATGACCAAACATACCATTGATTTCGTCATAAGTTTGCCTAGTCATTCGTTTTTTCAAGGAGACCCGTAGGGATGAAAGCATACAAAATGAGAGAACAAAAGATGCATAAAAGAAATAGAACACATGCTAAGCTAGAGAGGAGAACAAATTCTCCTTTTATTGTAGATTTTGAAGAACATGTTTGATTTTTAGGGATTTCGAAGGTTTTACAATTTTTTTAAGTTTTTTCAAATTTTCTAATTTTTATAGTTTTTTTTGAGATTTTACAAAGGTTTGATTTGACACTCCTTGAGGTCTTTGAGAGACCTACATTGAAGAGATTTCTACCTTTGCCCCCTTACATGGGGAGACTTGTGTACTTGATTACATAGTTTTTCTTTTTTGACTCCATTTGGAGGAGTGACTTGTGCTCAAACATTGTTTTGCACTTACTATTGGTTGAGATATATACATAGCTTTAGTCGACATCTTGTACTTCACTTTCCCTCTTGTGCATGTGGTTGGCCAAAGCTTTTATTTTTCTTATGAGAATGCATACCTAAGATGATCACATATGGATGATACAATTTGTTTGTCTTTTTCTGGTATGAATGACATGCAATGTGTTTGGATGTGATTCACAAATATGAAATGTAAAGTACTATGTTCCGAGTGCTATGAATTTCATGATGTTATGACATGTTCTATTGCTTTTGATTTTCTATGATAGCATGTATGCTGGTGGAAAAAATAATGTGACTGCTCTTAAGTAGGATTTTGACCCAAGGGATTGCGAGTTAACTTGGTATAAAGAGACTTTCTGATCTTTGGGATGAGATTAGGGACTCAAGTGGGAGTGGGGAGGAGATGGAACACTTCTAATTTTGGGCTTTGAAAAAGACTAAACATTGATCCTTATCTAGGCAAAACAATTTGACAAGCTTTCAACTTGGACAAGTATCAATTTTTTTTGTTGCTCGCTACACTTAGATCATAGATGGCCAACAAGATAGATCTGGGGTAAAGGAAATAGGGAAAGATAAGGGTCCCTAAATAGAAGATGGTCCTAAAGACTATTAGACCATTGGATTTGTTTAAGTAGTGCGTGTGTGTGCTTTGTACCTTTATCTTTTATTTTCTCTAATAGAATTTCAACCTTGACTTTCAAGCTTAGATTTATCTCCACCCAAGAGTACGAACATTCAACAATCTTCTATCTATAACTCTTTTTTGTAACTCTTTTTTTGTTGCTTTTTCTCTCTTTTTTTTGTATTTTTGGAATGTCTCACTTGATTTTCTCCTTTTTTAAAATTTTGATTTTTATGGAAATTAATGATTTTGAACTTTCTAAGTATTTTGGATATACATAACAACTTTGGTCTCTCTATTCTCACTTTTCTCAACACTCTTATTTTTTTGATCACTCATTTTTTATTCACTCTTATTTTAGATTGCTTCCTTCAGATTTTTGATCATCTTGATGTTTTTGGCCAGGAAAGATAAGGGGCTGAGTGCCACCAAAAGTTTTCATAGTCTCGTTGGACTTCCTTTCTATCAGGGAAGAATGGGGAAGGTCTACTTCAATGCTTCCTTTGAACACTATGGATTTGAATATAACTTTGTTTAGACTTAACAACATGAATCATTAAGACCAGGATCAATGTAGAGCTAAGAGGTAAGCTTTGATTAGAATCAATGGGCAAATGTAGTAGGGTAATAGTGATAAGCAATAAACATGAATTGTTATGGGATCTCAAAGGCTCAAAGGATCAACCTATACCTAAGCAACCTTAGACTCCTTACCAGGGAAAAAAATCAAACAAGAGCATGACACTCACAAAATGCATGATGGAACAAAATGAAGAATGCAATTTTTTTTTATCTTTCATGATTTTATGATTTTTATGGATTTTTGAATTATTTTAGTTTTTTGGAATTTATAGGCTTTTACAACACTTTGATATGTTGAACTCCTTCCATAATGCACAAGAGGTAGCATCATTTCTGACGTCTTCCTTAACTACGTCTAGACCTATCCATTTGGTCTGAACTTCGCTTGAAAGTCTTTACAAGGAAACTCGAAGACTTGGTGTAAAAATGTCTTTGCATTTAGTGAGGAGTTTTGTGTACTCACATGTTTCATTGTTTGATGATTTTCCCCCTAGCTTTATAATTTTCTGTTCTTGTATAGTTTCATTACTTGTTTCAAACTTTTGAGGGGCAAATGAGGTTGGTGTTGACTCTCCTAGTTTATGTGTGGATTTTGGTTCTTCTTTTTCTTTAGTCATGATTTCAATCATATGAATGTTTATGTCTAGTTCAATTGGAATGGCCACTAAGTTGAATGGAGCATAAGACTGTGTTAAGTGAGGATTGAGGGGGAATTCTCCTGTTTCTCCTATTGCTATGCATTTTGAGGTCTTGGCTATGTTTACAATTTGTTTTTATGTCTCTCCTTTTTCAAAAGTGTTGATTTTTGGGTCACTAGTGGTTTCCATGGTCTTTCCCTTTTGTTTGACTTGTTCAACTCTATAAAGGCTGAAAGGATCAAGATCTCCTTTGATGACATGGGTTTGTCCCTTGTGCGAGAAGTGTACTTCTTGAAATAGTGTGGAGGGAATGGCACTCATCCTATGGATCCAAGGCCTTCCTAGGATCATGTTATAAGTGATTTCTTCATTAATGACATAAAATTCAATTGGGAGGGTTTTGGGACCCAATGTGATTTGAATATTGACCATACCTATGGTTCAAATGTTTGGGTTATCATGAATTCTAAGGATCGAGGTTTCTTGTGTGATTTGAGTTTTGTCATAACCCTTTCTTTGAAGAAGAGAGAAAGAGACTATGTTGATTGTAGACCCATCATCGATCATTACACATTTAATGGAATAGTCCTGAATTTGAACTATTAGATGGAGGGGGAGATCACCCTATTTAGCTATATCATTGTCTGAGGGTAACTTTTCAAAATCAAATGTTGAAGAACACTTTTCTCTTGGAGTGTTTTGAACTAGATGGCCTAGATCTAAGGCTTTGAGGAGAGCATTCTTGTGTGTAGGAGAACTTTTGAGAACTTCTAACATGTGAGAAAAAATTGAATTGTTGGAGGCGTCCTCCGGTCATTTTGGTCCTTGAGTGACATAAATTCTTGATCTTTATCTAATTCCACAAGGCCTAAGGTATTTTGATCAAAGGCATTTTGATGGCTCTTGGGATTATTTCCTTTGTCTTGTGAAAATGTGTCCATGAATGCTTTTTATTAACTTTTTGGGAGGTTTGATATGAAGTGATAGTACCCCCGACATGACTTGATCTCATGCCCCCTTCTCTTGTTAAATGAGCATTTTTTTATCATGATTGTGATCTTGAGGTTTATGATGTTTGTTGTATGACTGTTGATTGATTTTTGGGGGATAATTGTTGGCATTTTCAATTCCCAAATTTGTATGACTATTGTAGTCACAATTATTGTTGTTTCTAGATGTTGAAGTGTTTGTTGACCCATTTATGTCTTGATCGTTTGTCGAGGATTTGTTATTTGTATCATGGTTTATCAACCTTCCATTGGCATCGTACTCCCTTCTTTCACTATCAATAGCAGCTTGGTCAATTCTAAGGGCACTTTTGAATGCTTCTTCATATGATTTGTAATGGATTTTTTGAACTCATTCTCATATGTTGTTGTTGATAGCATGTAAGAAGAGATCACAAAGTTCCTTAAATGATCCATTTTTGGTGTGCTAGTTGAAGAATAGAGAACTTTCCTCCATCGTGTGATAAAATGTGTGACTGACTCGTTGTCTTCTTGTTTGATTGTTAAAAATTCTCAATTTCCTGTCTTGACTAGTTTGATTATGTCGAAGGTAGCCACAAATTGATCGATGAGTTGCCTAAAAGAGTGGATCGATGCTTCTGGAAATCAATAGTACCAATCCAGAGTGATACTCTCTAAAGTCTTTGGAAAAATATTTTCTACCACCCCATCCCAAGGAAGGAGTTCTTGCACTAACATGATGTAAGCCTTGATATGAGAGTTGGGATCACCCTCTCCTTTAAATTTTGGAAGCTTAGGGAGAGGATGTGGTAGTATAACATGATGAATGTTGTAGTCAAGAGGATCCTTTAAATACTTGAAGTATGTTCCTAAGAGGGGGTTATGTGTAGAGGGTTTTATTCCTCCAAACATTAACCCTTCAGATGGAGCTTGTTGTGTGTGTGTTGAAAGGGTATGCTAGATTATTGATATCTTGAAAAAGCTGGAAGACTAGATGGCATCATGTTTGTGTTTTGAAAATTCGATGGGATTGTTTGTGGTTGATTTTGCATTATAGGAATCCCACCTAATTGATAGAAACTTGTCATGCTTGACGATGAGGGCAAGAGAGGCATGAATGCTTCATTATGTGTGTTGTGAGAATGGAAATATAGAAGAGGGGTATTTTGTGTTGCCCCCTAGTTTGGTTCGATCTTGGTCTAATGAAATGATTTCCCTGTGCCCTAGTTTTTTCCTCAATTTTGTGTTGGCAAATTTGTTCAACACTCCTAGCCTCAAGGGTCTCGATTCATTAGACCAAGGTTGCGATAAGGTCTATGGGTGAGGCTTTGTCCATTCTTTGAGTTTTGTCACCTTGTGGTGGATTGTTTTTCTTTAAGGTTTGAGTGACCTTGTTTGTTCTCCATTTGGGTGGCCATTTTTATGGGTTGATCATGTTGATGGATCTCAAATCGAACATTCAAATGGCATGTTTTGATTTGGTCAAAGTTGTGGGGATTTTGTTGGATCCCTTTTGGTTTTGTAATTTTACTTGAGGGGACATTCCCTTGGACTTTTTGCATGAAACATCATGAAATATGCAAAAATGTAAAAGAATCCATCCCAAAAGGATTTGTTATTCACATCGGGTTCACCAAAATATGTGGTGAATCCGGTGTCAGATGTGAAAGTGATGATGAAAGAATTTTTGAAGTTGAAACACAAACAACTCATCCTAGAAGGATTTGTAGTTCACGTTAGGTTCACCAAAATATGTGGTGAATCCAACATTAGATGTGACAGTGATGATGAATTGGGATCAAAGCAATGAAAACACTAAAAGCTTCAATTAGGGGGTTTTTGTTATTCACATCGGGTTCACCAAAATATGTACACTAAAAAACATGACTCAATTACACGAGGTGGTCGAGTCAACTTTGATAGGGCACACGGGACCATCTCCTTGCCACGGGTGAACCTCCACATCACTCTGTCTCATGGTAGAAGCCAATTGAGAGGAGGTGAGACATGGGGGTGGTCCTACTCGCTTGAGAGATGGACTTCGTGAAGAGTGGTCAACGGGTCCTAGGGCCTTTTATGGGTATTGTTTCTTATGTGGTGTTTTGTGATCGTTGTAGTTGAGATAATTATATGACCTGAAGGGTCACTAGCTACTGTTCTCTTGTTTGGGTTAGCTAGATTCCAACGCCTATTCGGGTGTCTGTTATAGTCGTTGATAAGTCTTCTATGTTTGAAACTTTCCTTTCCTACCCAAAGGAGTTGTCAGATGATGTCTTTGTTTGATTAACCTAAGCCTAAGTTCCTATTCTTGAATGATCAATTGTGTGTGTTGAGGCCTAGGGTGTAACTCTTCAATCTCCTCTAGGATCGCCCTCACCCACTCACCTCTAAGCCCATGGCACATTCGTGAGCCTGAACCGAGAGAGTTGGTTAGAGTTAATCATGAGTTGACTTGTGCTTGACTTAGGGTGATGACCTAAGGTTTGCTTTGCTTTTTTTGAATTGATTGATTTGTGTTGACCTCATGGTGAAATCAAAAGTTTACTTGAGTTTTGGATTTATTGTGATTTTGGTTGACCTTGTGGCAAAATCAAGGGATTTTTCTCTTTGTGTGATGTTTGTGTTTTTGTTATTTTCTATTTTTGTATGTATGCAAGATAAAGTTTTTGTTTTTTTTGTGGATTTTTTTTGAAAAGAAAGTGCTTTAATTAATCTAAAATTCAAATATGAATGCAATTCTAAAATGAGTTTATCTAATGCAATCTTAATTTATGTTTTTGGTATTTTCTTGTGTTTTGATTTTACTTACTCTAGGAAATGAAAATACTTGGAAATAAACTAATTTTATAATGCAAATTGTTTGAAATAAACTAATCCAACAATGCAATTCTATCTAGTCTATCACGGAAATTGCAATATGAAATTACTATCTTCAAGAGCAAATTTGAGATTATATAATTACTACCATAAAACATGAAAGAACCTAGAATGTGTTGATGCACAAGCCTCCGCTACCCTTAGGAATCCTTGTATCAGCAACCTCTTCATCCTCTTGCAGCGATGGGGATATCCTCTTGGCAACAATAGGGAAGGGATGCAAAAATGGCTTGAGAAAGCTCTGAAATATGAGCTAAGAGAGCACTATGGCTTGCAAAATGAGTAGCATAATGACACAATAGGAAGATTTTGACAAAGCTTGAGCATAAAAATAATAAAAGAAAAGGCTCATAAGTCCTTTGTGAGCATAAGAATGCTTGTGGAGAACAAAAACTAGCAAATCTTGGTTGCACAAATGAAATTGCCTCCCAAAAGGGGGAGCTTTAAAGCTATGCAATAATGAAAACTAATGAAAGCTTTGAAGCTTTGGAAAACTAAAGAAAGAGACAAAGAGGCTCAAGGGCCTATGAAGAAGCTTGAAAAATCTTGTGAAGAAGAGGAGAGCATTCTCCAACTTGGAAAATAATGAAGAGGGTAGGGGTATTTATAATTTTGAAGGCACACAAGAGGGGTGGGAAGGATTGAAGAGTTAACTCCCTTGATTAGAGAGTTAAGTCATTAGATTAGACAGTGAACTAGGTTAATTACCTAGTTATGAAGCAAAGGTAGTTTATCACAGAAGTAACAATGGAGTGATCAAGAGTCAAAGAAGTTGTTGAGAAAAAGCAAGTGTGAACAAGGTAAAATTGCAACTATGTTGCTTTTATCTGTTCTCAATTCTAAAAATTAATCTTGTGTGGTGTTGCAAATTTGAAAATTACTTTCAAGATTATCTAATTTAGATGTATTAGTGTTTAGCCAATTTAATCAATAAGGTATGAATAAATTATGCATAACATGTGACACAAGATTCATATAGAGAAACCCTTGCGGGGAAAAACTCCACACCCAAAGAGATCCAATGATTGTATTAACTTTGAAATGGTTTTAACAATGCAATAATTTCTCTTTGGATTTTGGCAGCACTTCGTTACTCCTTCAACCTATAAATGCCTCTCAGTACCTGTAATTAATTTTTCATCATTTCTACCAACTCAAGGCATCATTATATAGAAGCCATGGATCTCAAAATACAATAAATTGTATCCAATAACATGAGACAAATCCTCATGTAAAATCCAAGTGCCCAACATAGTGAACTCCAAACTTGCATAGTAGAAATCACCTTGTTAATTGCAAGTCTCGAACATGGACGCCCAATTTGTCCAATTGAAACTTAGTCAATTGAAGTATCATGTCATAATAAAAAACACAACTGGAAGTCTCGAGACTGGGTGCCCAAGTTGTCCCAATCCATTTCAGTTAACTAAAGTGCTCCAACACACATCAATGTCATTCAAACCACATGCATGATTAATGTCCCCAATATTATTCTGTAACAACCTGTTTTGTAACATGCAAGAGTCATGCAACCACCTATAGCATCATGCAAGAGTTATCCAAAACTGATCATGAGTTAGAAGTGTTATTCAAGATACATGCAACACCATATAAGTGACATGCAACAACATGCAAGTCTATGCAACTAAAATGCAACAACATGCAAGCATATGCAAGTGACATGCAACAACATGCAAGCACATACAAGCACATACAAGTTCATATAAGTGGCATGCAACAACATGCAAGCACATGCAAGTGACATGCAACAACATGCAAGTCCATGCAAGTGACATGCAACAACATGCAAACACATGCAAGCTCATACAAGTGACATGCAACAACATGCAATTCCATGCAAGTGACATGCAACAACATGCAAGTCCATGCAAGTGACATGCAATGACATAAAGTCCATGCAAGCTTTTATGAGTTCATGCAAGCAATATTCCAATATCATGCATCTCTAACTCCACTGATAACTCCCACATCATATTCATGCAAAGTGTACCAACATTATCCACTCGTGCAAACAAAAAAATACAAAATCCTAGTCTTCATTGGAAAAACCTCCAAAGTGAGTGCCCAAAATAGCTCCCACCTCCTAGGAAGTGTTGTGCCTTGCACACACACCCCACTTTTTGCATGAGCAAAACAGGGACCTCCTCCTTTGCTTGAGTCTTGTGGTGAGTTTCTCAACCTCTTTTGGGTGTTTCAACTTGTTATGAGTGCTCTAAGTTGTGGTTGAGTAGCTTAGTTTGATTGTACAAGTTCATGATCCATTGCATTATGTTGACATATTTTGATGATTTCTTGGGTCTTAGTTGTCTCACCTAGTTTTAGATGCACTTTGATTATCTATCTACCTTTATGAATTTTGATATGCTTTAATTGGGTTGGTTTTGGCATGTTTTGGGTTTGATGAGTCTTGATCAAGAATGTGCTTCATTGTTTCATTTGGTTTTTAATTTGCATGGAGTTGTGGTGAATGGTCTTGTCTTATTTTATCATGCTCATAATCATATTAACAAGTCCTTCATGGTTGATTGATTGCATTTTGAGACCTTGTGAACTCTTGAAGAGGAAGGCCATTTATTTTTTATAGGATGGGGTTTATTTTTATGATCTATTCAAGTTTATTTATTGCTTCATCCTCATATATAAAGTTATGAGTATAATCCTTCATATTTTTAAAAGTCTTAGGAGGTGTCAAGATGACTAAATGTATGAATGCATTCATGTGGTATGCTTAGATCTTATCATGTCATTATCATTAGTCTTGGGTTTTGGTGAAGGTCATGACATACTAATAAAGTGAAGGCATTAGCTGGAAGTGAAGAAAACAATCCATGCAAGGGTGAAAAGAGCACAATTCATACAATGTTCAAAAACTACCTACTGTTGTCATAGTCAAACAATAGTGTATACATGGTCATAAAAGCCACAAAAATTTGAGAGAAACCTTCTAATTGGATAATGGATTTGAAGGAGAATGTTGTATAAGTATCCTAAATGAAAAATCCAATCATTGTCTCACCTAAAAATGGTCAAAAAAACAGTCCTAAAACTAAATTTTAACAACCCAAAAACCCTAGGACAGCCATGCAGAAGTTGAATTTATGATCTTGTTTTGGCCTCTATAATGGACTCAAAAGACAATTTTAAAGTGATGGAAGGCTTGAATAGGTAGGGAATATGAAAAGTTCAAGAGGATGCATCAATAAACCAAAGGAATAAAGGGAAACCACAAATTTAATTACAGTATAATCCCAATTAAATATCAACAGAGATAGATAGTCAGTAATTCAATCATATCTCTGGATCTACAATCTGGTATGGCTAATTTCTTGTGGGGATATAAAAATCAAAATTCCTTAGCTTTCATAAAATCTTAGAAAAACCCAAATCATAAAATAAAAGTTATGGATGCCGCAACAGAGTATTTTTTTCATGACACGTTTACCAGTTTTTTAAAGAAACAAACAAGTTTTAATAATTTTTTGTTAACTTGCACATGACTGATCCATGATGAACATGGATATGGTTTGGTATGTATTGAATTAAAAAGATTTATTTGTTTATGAAATTGATGCTTGTCTTTTTTGGTTGCAGGTTTAAGGAGTTGAAACATGAAGAGATCAACTGGAGCCATCATGGAGAAATGAAAACCTAGAGGCACCTTGTCGTCCCAGCCATGGACAAATATGATTTTCATGCTCGAATTACTGTTGCACCTACAAAATGAATCCAATTTGATGTCAAGGATGATGAATACAACCCCTAGGATCTGTAGCAACACAAAAATTAGACATAAGTTACTACTGTACATGCACATTTGGAGCCCTAAAATGGTGGAAAATGATGGAAACAATGCTATGCAGCTATTGGAAGATGAATTGTGCCACCTTATACATGATTTGTATCCTCAAACATGACCGATACAACTTTCTACAAGTGCCTAGCTTGATGTTCCAAGTTTAAGATGGAGGTTTGAGGTGGAAAAATGGAGAAATCATGAAGTATAAGGGTTGGAAATGCATTTTTATGACAAAATCAATCACCTACAGCTGTACACTCATGTTTGCACATGGAAAATAGACAGGTAAAACCACCCATGATGGAGAAAATAACTTTCTACCAATGCCTATGTCTTTCTTATGAATATTTGTCTTACTAAAACAAATTGTCTAGGAGTTGTAGTTGCACATATTTAATATTTTGGCTTCCATAAGTTACTTTTGTCATATTTGGAAAACTTAGTAACAAAAAGTAAATTAAAATATTACTTTTTGATACTAAGGGAGCTTGTTGAGGAAGCTTCATGGGATGGAATGGAATATTCCTTGCTACCAAATTGACTTTTGTGTTGGAGCATCAAATGTGAGCCATTGGATCAAATTGATCATAGCCATTAGATTTTAGGGCAAAAAAACTTAGTATGGAAAAGTTGATTTGAATATGTATACAACTGAAACTTATTGTAAGAGGTTAGAATTTGTGAGGAGAAATTTAGAATTGGTGAAGAACAATTGGTTCTTGTTGGTGTTTTAGAAAAAACTCATTGAAACTCAATGGAAAGCAATTGTACTATTGGGATTTGAGGGCAAATGCATAGTATTTTCTGATTTTTCAAGATATTTTCATGGTTTTCTCCACACCAAGTTTAGAATTGTTGATGTTTGTCAATCGTTTGAGCTGCATACAAGTTTACTTCATGGTTTATAGTCAATATTATGAATGGAAATTGTTGAGATTTGTTAAACTTGTCATCATACAAAGTTTGTTTCATGGTTTCTAAACACCAAGATGAAGTATTTCTTTCATTTTTAGTTGAAGATTCATGGATATTTGATGAGTTTGAAAAGTGTTCATACCACTAGTAATTTTCTAATTATAAATTACTTTGTGTCGTTAGCTTGAACATCCATAAATTCACCTTTGAAGATTGCACCTCCTTGAAACTTGATTGTTAGGTTTTCATGATCAAATCAAGGATGATTAAATGTGTTTGCAAACTTGTCTATCCATTGTTGAAGTTGAAATGATTGAATGGGTTTAAGATTTAGTTAGTTTTATTAGTATCCTTTCTCTATCTTGCCTTGCTTTTGCACTTTTTTATTAAATCTAGTTAGTGTAGAGTTAGAATAGGGTTTTCAAACTTGCATATTGCTGTCATACAATTGATATTTTATGAATGCAAGTTGATATATTGTTGGTTATGAGCTAAAATGATACATTATAGAGCAATATATGTTTATATCAATTTGTATATGCATTGCTAAATCTTAAAAATGATTGGTTTATATGTAATTTAACCTTGTGTGTTGGAGTTTGTCCAAATTCATGTAGGCCCCTTGATTGGAATAGCAATACACGTCATACAACTGAGTTATCTCGTGCAAGTCAAGACCTGGCTGTATAGACCTTGGGGTAGTCATTTCCATTCACTTGTGATTTGATTCCTTTTAGGAGAGATAAGATACTTGGTATTTTATCTAAATTGTTGTGTGCAAAAACACCCATCAATAGATTGGCGCTAGGAGGGCTAAATGGTAATTTTGGTACAAGCTTTTCAATTTCATTGGTTTTGTTGATTGTTAGGAACACTGAGAGGGGGGGGGGTGAATCAGTGTTCTATAAACCTTTTCTTGCACTTTTGCTTTTAACCAATTCAAAGGATTAATCAAATAGAAGCATAATATACAAATGAACAACATCCACAAAAGCATGACACATAACACCAAGATTTTACGTGGAAAACCCAAAAATGGAAAAACCATGGAGAGGATTAGCTCTCAAATATAATGCAATCTTTACAGAAATAATGTTCAGGCTTGGTCACTCCATGGGCCTAGAACATGCTGGCTCACTGCCATGAAGTACAACTAGATTTAGTAGGCTCACTACCTCAACCCTAAACCTAGCAAGATTACAATAAGGGTTGTTAAATCCTGAGGGCTGTTAAACCCTGTTGAAGGCTCACTACCTTGATGATGAAAGCTTGCTTCCAATCATATTGCACATGAAAACCAAATACTACTTAAGCATGTGCCACTATGCCAGGGTGCAGTCATTTAGCAACTGAATTCTGAATCCTAAGTCTTCATTACTACCGATCTTCTAACTTTGCTATGCTATTCACATTTTTGCATCATCCATACACACTTATACACCACCCTTAACTCAACTAAAATTCATCACTCTTATATATCTGCATCATGGTTTGATTCATAGTCAGGTCGGCATCTAAGAAGGAAATGTGTACATAGAAAGATGTAGCTTGTCAGCTCAATCCAATATATTAAAAGTTATACGGACCCAAATATTTTCCCAAATGTGTTCATATAGGTCAGCTCTAATCATTCAATTACTTACATAGATTCTCCAAACATTAACTCTTCTCTGCACAATGATTAATATACTTGTCGGCCTCTTCCTTAAGAGCATGCTTAACAACTTCATCTGCTGACTTACAACTTTTACTGAGGATCTCAAAACACCTTCAAAATCATATCAAGGACTCTTTACACATTCCCAATATTACCCTTAAAACCACAAGGCATGATGTCATCTTGCGGAGAAATGCGGACCATCAGAACTCAGACTCTGTCTCTATCAAACTCTGTCAAACACTATGCCGATACTTAGCAGCTTGTAGCTAACCTTCCGGTGGACTTCAGATCTCCTAACTATGGAATAAGACACTTCATATAAGTGTTTACAATACCTTAAAATTGCATAACAAAATACTCATCTGCGGAGGAATGTGGACCATTGCACTAGACCCTATTCACTATTCCTGCTATACCTTTGCTTATCCAAACTTAGACAAATCTTCAAGGTGACTTCCGGAGGAGATCAAGACTTAACCTTTAAAGCATAACACTATCAAACAACTGAGAACATCATACTTGAACTGCATTAACTGATCATCATTTGCGGAGACATACTATCTGACTTACTGTCGTCTACTTAGAATACTTTTCATACTTAGCCATTTTCTATCAATCAGACCTGGGATCCAATATGTTCTTCCGGAGATATCTCTTCCTGTCATGGTGATAGGATCTCTGAGCCTTATTTCCATCAATGACAACATACAGGTCCATACCGGAACAGTATCTCTTGCCAACAATCTCCCCCTTTGGCATTGATGGCAACACTTAGTGAAAAATGTTGAATTGCTCCCCCTTACTATATACACTTTATTGTCTTGCTCCCCCAAGGATGTTTATCCCATTTTTCACTAGTCTTCTTTTCCCCCTTTGACATCAATGGCAAAGGGTGTAGCCTAGAAAAAAAAGATTTTTAAAAACTTCAAAAATGTGTGTACCTATCACATATTTACAAACGCAATCTTCATCTTAATTTGTGACTTGAGACAAAATGTCACTATAGATAGTCTTTATCAGAGCCATTTCTCTGTTCCATCTATTTCTTGCACTTTCTAGGATATGGACGCGACCATTCATAAAAACTAGCTTTTCTGCCCTCTGTACATTTGATGGCGTGTCAATTAGTGTAAGTGATTTCATGGCTTCATCTGCAACTTGTTCCCTTCCAGCACCAACTAAGACATCTGTAGTGTCTCTTGCTCTCTTAGATATTTCATCTCAACTTCGTTTCGGAGGATTTATGTCCATATTCTCTTGTTGTTCTATGTTTTGTTCTGGTGTAGGGCTCCTTAACTGTTCCCTATCTTCTAGATCCTCAGTTTAATACTTAGGAGATAGATCTGTTTCAATTCTGCCTATATTGCCTCTATGTTTACTCCTGTAGCATCACTATTTGCACTATAATAATTTTGTGATCTAGTCCGGTGATGAGAGAAAGGATCATGCTCAGTCTCACCTTTTCTCTGAAGTGAAAGGACTTCTAAGTCTTTCAATCTTGTTTTGATCCTATCTACTTCTTAATAATCATGTATGCTCTCTACAAGCTTCATCTCCTTCCTCAGCCTATCCTTCTCAGCAGCAAGATTTTATGGTCTTGCAGAAGCCATCTTCTTCTCCTGTAGCATCTACTTTACAGTTTCTGCAGAATAGACAAAATTATTTATTTCCTTCAGTGCATTTTTCTTCTCTTCCACATTAGCTCTACCAAAAATTCAGCCCTCAGTGTGCTCTACTTCCTGTTCTCATTCCTTAAACTCTTTCTCAAGAGGCAGTGAATCAGATACCCTCTCCATCTGCCATTTATCTGCACTAACATCACTGCCCCAAACACAATCCAAGTACTTGTGGATAATCTATTCTCAAAATTGTAATGCTTGTCAGCATTAGTTACATCTACATTTCTGACCTATGCAAAGACGGTAAATACGTTGTTCTGACCTTGACATACCAATCCCAATTCTCACAAAACAGCCCACAATGTTCTTTTCAAAGAATAGATCCATGAACCTCTTGGCAAGCTTTGATCTTAGGATTGTTATACTGTTAATATCTTCAAAGGAAGGAATATAAGAATTTGTACCTTCTTCATCACTATCATCTGGATCTCCATGACTTCTTGGATTCTGATCCCTGTTGCTAGAGAGCAATGGACTAACACTAGAACTAGCATGAGATTTTCATCTGCCAGGTGAAGAATCTCATCCTTTAGGTAACCCAACTATGTCCCTTTTCTTTCTCTACACATGAATCTTGTGCCTTTTGTCTCCTTGCAACCAATTCATTTAAGGCATTTTCTTTCACTGTCCTGGTAGATTTCACAGAAGAGCACATCCATGAAGATGGTGGCCCTACATCTTTTGCCCTCTGATTCCTAGTATCATTTTGTCAAGCTTCAACCCTTCTTCCGCACCAAAAAAAGAGATTATCCCTTGCCTCTACTCTTTCTGCCAAAATCATCTCCCTGTCTAGTTCAGACATCTTTCGAAGTTGTTCCCTATCTTCATCATCTTTGTACAAATCACTCCCAAATAATAATCCATCACTATCTGAAACAACTCTCTATCCCACATCATCATTATCTTTTTCACTAGAATCAAATCTCTTCTTCAAAGGCGTTCTTGACCCAGATGTCTTTCTATCATCATAATCATCCCCATTATTAGAATTGGAATCACTGACATCATTTGAAAAGGAATTAGATTACTTCCTCTTTGTTGGAGCTCGATTCCTATGCTTTCCATTATGGGTGTTAGTTCTACCTGCTGCCTCCAGCAGGAAATTCTCAAAATCCGCCATAGTCCTTGCTTGATTTACAACTACTACAAATACGACCTTCTAAGGGCTTCTATATGTGTGCGTGACCAAATAGAATCATTTATCCTCAGTCAAGAAGAGAACCTCCATGGCGCAAGTTGAAAAATCTCGTAGTTCGCAGAGTAGATCAATACACAGCTGCGTCGAATGCAAAGAAATTTAGAAACCAAAAAAAAGGTTCCTTTTTATCCTCCGTGCGATTTGACCTAGTTGTCATTAAATGCCCATTCCAAAAAGTTGTTAAAACCCTTTACTGAAGAATATAGTCGATTAGGATTGTCCACAATATGCCACATTGACTCTTTTTCTTCTGGTTCTTCCTTTAAGAGATGTGTCACATTAGATTTTATCACATACCTTCATGCCAGATTCTAGCACCCACTTTCTGGCTAGGGGTTTGAATTTTCAACATTGCTCCCCCTAAGCCAGAGCTCTTGATTTACTTTATGGAGGAAGTATCTGCACTGGATACTGGTGCGGATTGATCCCTGACTTCTATTACTTCTTTCTTGATCCATACGTTGTTTATTTCTTTCTTGGTTTCAATCGGATCAACTTTCTCTTTTCCTTTATCATTTCTCTGCTCTATTTTCCTTTCTTCAGAATAGTGATTTCTCTTCACATTTCTGCTTCTACAAAATCTTGCAACATATCCAAATTTGTTGTAATTGAAGAACATCACATTCTTTTGACTTTGATTCCTTCCATTGATTGAATTTGATCTACATTGATTTGCCATATGTCCAAATCTATTGCATGCAAAACACTTTCCATTGAATGGTTGACTATTCCTTGTATTTTGAAAGTTAGTTCTTACCGAGCTTCTACATTCATTTGATCTGTGTCCCATTTTATAGCATGCGTTGCACCTAATAGAATTCTGACTTACTTTACTTCTGCATACAATAGCTTTATGACCAGTTCTATTACAAGTGAAGCATTTACCTTTGAATGATTGTTCATTCCTCCCATTGTTGAAACTTTTCCTGATGTGATTTCTGCATTCATTTGTTCTATGACCAATTTTGTTACAATTGAAACACTGACTAGAGAGCGATGAAACCATTTGATTTATTCTTCTCCTACAGTGAGTAGCCTTATTCAACCAAACTTATTGCATGAATTACAATAACCATTGAAATATGGATACCTTTGAGCATTTGGTTGTCTGACCGGAGGTCTTTTAGGTCTTCTTCTTTGATTTCTGAACTGGTATTCTCTATTTTGCCTTGACTCATTGTTTATTTGACTAGATTTTGAACTTTCTCCTTTCTCAAACCCTAAACCATGTTTGTCATCAACATTCTTTTGGCTAGCAATCATTTCATCAAGCTTAGCAGAACTTATCTTGAATTTTTCTTCAAAACTTCTGGCCTTTTCCATATCTATTTTTAAACTTATAATCTCTTTTTCAAGTTTTGCACAATCTTTTGATCTGTTCTTCACAATCAAATTTAGATCATCTTCTGCTCTTGCTCTTTCTATAACTTTTGCTTCCAAATTTTTCAGGGCTTCATTTGCTGATAACAATTGATCAATGACTTCTTTGTATTTGTCTTTGAATTTCTTGACTTGCTCTTTTAGTTTCAAGATGCATTCATCAACTTGTTTTAGATTTTCCTTCAAATCCTTGACTTCTACTTCAGAGTTTTCAAGATCCATAAGAGCTGCTTCTAGTTGATTGTATCTTTCATAATTTCCATACCTTCCTACTACCATGATCATACTATCCCAGATCTTCCTTAAGTTGTTAAACTTTTTCCATGGAACCTTGCTCTGATACCAATTGTTGATTGTCAGGAACACTGAAAGGGGGGTTGAATCAGTGTTCTATAAACCTTTTCTTGCACGTTTGCTTTTAACCATTTCAAAGGATTAATCAAATAGAAGCATAATATACAAATGAACAACATCCACAAAAGCATGACACATAACACCAAGATTTTACGTGGAAAACCCAAAAAGGGAAAAACCATGGAGAGGATTAGCTCTTAAATATATATTGCAATCTTTACAAAAATAATTTTCAGGCTTGGTCACTCCACGGGCCTAGAACATGTTGACTCGCTGCCATGAAGTACAACTAGATTTAGCAGGCTCACTACCTCAACCCTAAACCTAGCAAGATTACAATAAGGGTTGTTAAACCCTGTTGAAGGCTCACTACCTTGATGATGAAATCTTGCTTCCAATCATATTGCACATGAAAACTGAATACTGCTTAAGTATCTGCCACTATGCTAGGGTGTAGTCATTTAGCAACCGAATTTTGAATCCCAAGTCTTCATTGCTGGTGATCTTCCAACTCTGCTTTGCTATTCACATCTTCGTATCACACATACACACTTCTACACCACCCTTCACTCAATTGAAATTCATCGCTCTTATATATCTACATCATGATTTGATTCATAGTCAAGTTGGCATCCGAGAAGGAAATGTGTACATAGAAAGATGTAGCTTGTCGACTCAATCCAATGTATTAAAAGTTATGCAGACCCAAATATTTTCCCAAACATGTTCATATAGGTCAGCTCTAATCATTCAATTACTTACATAGGTCCTTCAAACATTAACTCTTCTCTGCACAATGATTAATATACTTGTTGGCCTCTTCCTTAAGAGCATGCTTAACAACTTCATCTACTGACTTACAACTTTTAGTGAGGATCTCAAAAAACCTTCAAAATCATATCAAGGACTCTTTACACATTCCCAATCTTACCCTTAGAACCATAATGCATGATGTCATCTTGTGAAGAAATGCAAACCATCAGAACTCAGACTCTGTCTCTATCAAACTTTGTCAAACACTATGCCGATACTTAGCAGCTTGTAGCTAACCTTCCGGTGGACTTCAAATCTCCTAACTCTGGAATAAGACACTTCATATAAGTGTTTACAACACCTTAAAACTGTATAATAGAATACTTATCTGTGGAGGAATACGAACCACTACATTGGACCCTGTTCACTGTTCTTGCTATACCTTTGCTTATCTGAACTTAGACAAATCTTCAAGGTGACTTCTGGAGGAGATCAGGACTTAACCTTTGAAGCATAACACTATCAAACAACTAAGAACATCATACCCTAACCGCATTAACTGATCATCATCTATGGAGACATACTATCTGACTTATTGTCCTCTACTTAGAATACTTTTCATACTTAGCCATTTTCTGTCAACCGGACCTGGGATCCAATATGTTTTTCCAGAGATGTCTCTTCCTGTCATGGTGATAGGATCTCTGAGCCTTGTTACCATCAATGACAACATACAGGTCCATACCAGAGCAGTGTCTCTTGCCGACAGGTTTATTACACATTTTGAGATGAGTTCAATTTTGGGGAGATTTGGCTCAAATGGGTAGCCCTTTGTGCATACTTGGGGTCCAATATGAGGTTCCTAGTGATTCATATAGCAAGCTTCCTTCATCTTTTCCCCACAATGGACAAAGAACTTCACCACATGTTGAGGGTTTTAGGGCATTGATGTTTAAACTTCAGATTTGGCAACAAAATGTTAAGTGTCTCCTATTTGTCCACACACTTCAAGGTGCAACTCTATAATGGTATGCAAATCTTCCACCTAATTCCACATGGTTATAGGTTGAGCTTGAAAGCATCTTTTTTGTTTTAGTTTGATTTACATATCAGCTTGCAACATCTATTACTTCGATTTGCAACAGTTAGAAGACAACATTGTGAGAGTGTTTTGCAGTTTAGGCATAGAATTATCATGATGTGTAGAAGGGTTAAAGGTGCAAATCTGATTTTCAATCTTAAGGTTTTGAAAGAACATTATTTGTGGGGTCTTGATTTGATATTTAGAAAGTTGATTGTTGGTTGGTCTAATGGTGTGGTGACTTTGAATGATCTATTTGAGAAGACTCTTGATTTGGAAAACAAAGGATCGGACATTATTATTATATGTGAAAATGTAGAAGAGTGATGAATAGTGTTTAGATCTATCAAATCAAACCCCTCTTTCACACTAACACTCAAGGACAACAACTAAGCTAAGTCACTACAGATGAAGAGCACTCAGCTATAGGTTGATGTACTCAAGATTGATATGGAAAGATTGATTAGATTGAAAGATTTGTCAAACCCTAGATTTAATAAGCCTCAAGCCCTAATTATAATGAAATCGGGTACAGATGAACAAAATTCTATAGATCACCAGATAGGAAGACACTCAGGAAGGATTAAAACTTACCAGAAGTTGGATTTTTGGAGGAAAAGACTTTGCGGACTATGGGGCGAGTGCCCAAGTCTGATAGGGCAATATTTCTACAAATCTAGAACTGTGAGCAGTGTGAGATGATGTTCAGCTCCTGAGTTCAAGATGAATTCTGTCAGGAGGACTATGGGGTGGTCACCCTAGTCCAGCAAGGTAGAATTACAACAACTTTTCTCCAAATCTCAAATCCTTATCCCCTAAATTTCTTCTCTATACCTGTACTTCACCAAATCTTGCACATGTAACCTGCAATCACAAAGAGAGGGGTTTGGGGGTTGTGGTGTTTAGGAGCTTGCCTTGGTCAAGCGACAAAATGACATTCAAGTCTTCCAACACTTGTGTTAGATAGAGTGCATGCCCATGGGAGGGCATAGGCTAAAGCAATGATGAAACAAAATGATTGAAGCACAAATAGATGTCACCTTAGAGGTGAAGCCCTTGCGGAGAGGAAGATCCTTCAAATCATGAGGAGATGGATTGATGAAGCCAAATTTGCAATAAACAAACACAATAACAACACAGTTCTGCTCTGCAACATAATCAATGCCTTGAAATCCCTTAGCTCAATATCACAAGTTCACGTTATCCATCTAGGTGTAAAATGAAGACATAAACTCACTTATATATGCTTTCCTACTAACATTCGTAATTCAAATTGAAAAGGCCGACAGAGGGAAACATTTTTAAAGGTCCTATGCCAACATACTTAAATTTGGGTCCTGGCAAATCAGTCTAGACTTGGGCACGGGCACCCAAGTCCAAGGTCAATTTAGGTCTTAATTAAACATTTAAAACTGGCCCCTAAGTCCCATTTGACATGGGTTTTGGGGGAAATTTCTCTAGGATAAGTATTAAGCATGTAAAGTGTAAACTCAGGGACCTAGGAGCTAAACTAGGAGGTAAAAAGGAATGAGGTTACTTTTTCTCCATAACAATTATAAATCATTTGAATGATGAGAGTATTGGTTATAACATGCATTTGTTTGAGTTTTATGAAAGGATGCAACCTTATATCAGCTCATATCATGGCCCTAATCAGCTACAAATACCTCATGCAATCATCTATGAGTTTTTATATGCTTTGATTGTGTTGGTTTTGGCATGTTTTGGGTTTGATGAGTCTTGATCAAGTATGCGCTTCATTGTTTCATTTGGTTTTTAGTTTGCATGGAGTTGTGGTGAATGGTCCTGTCTTATTTTATCATGCTCATAATCATATTGACAAGTCCTTCATGGTCGATTGATTGCAATTTGAGACCATGTGGATTCTCTAAGAGGAAGGACATTTATTCTTTTATAGGATTGGGTTGATTTTTATGATCTATTCAAGTTTATTTATTGCTTCATCATTTTTAAAAGTCTTAGGAGGTGTCAAGGTGACTAAATGTATGAATGCATTCATGTGGTATGCTTAGATCTTATCATGTCATTATCATTAGTATTGGGTTTTGATGAAGGTCATGAAATGCTAATAAAGTGAATCCATTAGCTGTAAGTGAAGAAAACAATCCATGCAAGGGTGAAAAGAGCACAATTTATACAATGTTCCAAAATTGACTATTGTTGTCATAGTCAAACAACAATGTATACATGGTCATAAAAGCCACAAAAATTCGAGAGAAACCTTCTAATTCACTAAAGTATTTGAAGGAGAATGTTGTATAAGTATCCTAAATGCAAAATCCAATCATTGTCTCACCTAAAAAATGGTCAAAAAATAGTCCTAAAACTGAATTTTAACAACCTAGAAACCCTAGGATAGCCATGAAGAAGTTGAATTTCTGATCTTGTTTTGGCCTCTATAATGGACTCAAAAGACATTTTAAAAGTGATTGAAGGCTTTAAAAGGTAGGGAAGATGGAAATTTCAAGAGGATGCATCAAGAAACCAAAGGAATCAAGGGGAAACCACAAATTTAATGATAGTATAATCCCAATTAATATTAGTAAAGATAGATATTAAGTAATTCGATCATATCTCTAGATCTACAATCTAGGTATGGTTAATTTCTTGCAGAGATATAAAAATCAAAATTATGCATCTTCCCTAAAAATATTAGAAAAACCTAGATCATAAAATAAAAGTTATGGATGCTGCAATAGACTGTTTATTTTCATGACAGGTTTACCCTTTTTTTTAAAAGTTTTAATCATTATTTGTCAACTTGCACATGACTAATCCATGATTAAAATGGATATGGTTTGATATGTATTGACTTAAAATTATTTATTTGTTTATGAAATTGATACTTGTCTTTTTTGGTTGCAGGTTTAAGGGGCTGAAGCATGAAGAGTTCAACTGGAGCCATGATGGAGAAATGAAAACCTAGAGACACCCTACTGTCCCAACCATGGACAAATGTGATTTTCATGGCAGATTACTGCTGCACCTACAAAATGAAGCCAATTTGATGTCAAAGATGATGAATACAAACCCTACGGCTTGTAGCAACACAAAAATCAGACCTAAGCTACTGTTGTACATGCACATTTGAAGCCCCAAAATGGTGGAAATGATGGAAACAATGCCATGCAACTGTTGGAAGATGAATTGTGCCACCTTATACCTAATTTGTAGCCTCAAACATGACTGATACAACTTTCTACAAGTGATCAGCTTGCTATTCCAGGTTTGAGATGGATGTTTGAGGTGGAAAAATGGAGAAATCATGAAGTATGAGGGTTGTATATGCATTTTTATGACAAAATCAGTCACCTACAACTGCATACTCATGTTTGCACATGGAAAATAGATAGCTACAACCACCCATGATGAAGAAAATAACTTTCTATAGTTTCCTATGTCTTTCTTATGAATATTTGTCTTGCCACAACTTGTCTGGGAGTTGTAGTTGCAAATATTTAATATTTTGGCTTCCATAAGTTACTTTTGTCTTATTTGGAAAACTTAGTAACAAAAAGTAAATTAAAATATTACTTTTTGATACTAAGGGAAGCTTGTTGAGGAAGCTACATGGGATGGAATGGAATATTCCTTGCCACCAAAATTGACTTTTATGTTGAGGCATCAAATGTGAGCCATTGGATCAAATTGATCATAACCATTGGATTTTAGGGCAAAAAAACTTAGTATGGAAAAGTTGATTTGAATACGTATATAGCTGAAACTCATTATAAGAGGTTAGAATTTGTGAGGAGAAATTTAGAATTGGTGAAGAACAATTGGTTCTTGTTGGTGTTTTTGGAAAAAACCCATTGAAACTCATTGGAAAGCAATTGTATTATTAGGATTTGAGGGCAAATACATAGTATTTTCTGATTTTTCATGATATTTTCATGGTTTTCTTCACACCAAGTTTAGGAATTGTTGATGTTTGTCAATCTTTTGAGCTCCATACAAGTTTACTTCATGGTTTATAGTCAAGATTATGAATGCAAATTGTTGATATTTGTTGAACTTGTCATCATACAAAGTTTGTTTCATGGTTTCTAAACACCAAGATGAAGTATTTCTTTCATTTTTAGCTGAAGATTCATGGATATTTGATGAGTTTGAAAGTGTTCATACCACTAGTAATTTGCTGATTGTAAATTACCTTGTGCGGTTAGCTTGAACATCCATAAATCCACCTTTAAAGATTGCACCTCCTTTGAAACTTGATTGTTAGGTTTTCATGATCAAATCAAGGATGGTTAAATGTGTTTGCAAACTTGTCTATCCATTGTTGAAGTTGAAATGATTGAATGGTTTTAAGATTTAGTTAGTTTTCTTATTATCCTTTCTCTATCTTGCCTTGCTTTTGCACTTTTTTATTAAATCTAGTTAGTGTAGAGTTAGAATAGGGTTTTCAAACTTGCATAGCGCTATCATATAATTGATATTTTATGAATGCAAGTTGATATATTGTTGGTTATGAGCTAAAATGATACATTATAGAGCAATATATGTTTATATCAGTTTGTATATGCACTGCTAAATCTAAAAAACTGATTGGTGTATATGTAATTTAACCTTGTGTGTTGGAGTTTGTCCAAATTCATGTAGGCCCCTTAATTGGAATAGCAATACATGTCATACAGCTGAGTTATCTTGTGAACGTCAAGACCTGGTTGTATAGACCTTGGGGTAGTCATTTCCATTCACTTGGTATTTGATTGCTTTCAAGAGAGATAAGATACTTGGTATTTTATCTAGTGTGCAAAAACACCCATCAACAAGAAGTATCACCAAGTTAATATAGACTTCAAGAAGTCAACACAAAGTCTCCATGGGCTCCACTTCCAAAGTGGGTGCCCAAATTGGGTCCTACCTCATGGGAGTTAACTACAACATGTCATAGTGATATAATTAAATAATAACTTATTTCTCAAGTCCTTATGCATTGGAGAACACTTTCCAAGGACTTTGGAGACACATGAAATTGGTTAGTATTGCAAAGTTAATGATAACTTATTGGTGACAAGTATGTTAGGGTTAGCTAACAGAAGATATCAAATTAAATGCAAATAAAGATTAAACAGAGGAATGGAAATACACAGAAATAATAATAGCGAGAGACAAGCTTTAATCACCCAAACTCGGGCTACATCTGGCAACAGAGAGTCTAATATTATTATCCAGTAAATCAAATCGATTACAACCAACAATGCTTGGAACTCAATACCGTTGCAAATGCTACAATGTAATGTCCACCAAAACCCTAACCCTTAGCCATTTTTAGCAAGACTTATGTCGGTTACAAAAATAGGGTTTTTTATGTCGGCCAATAGAAAAAATAACTCCCTGCAGGAGGGGCTCTGCCCCCCTTGCACTCCCTCATTAAATAATTTGGGGGGAAACTGCACTGATAAAAGTGGGGAAAATTTAACCTCTGAGTCTGATTAGGCTCCATATAACAACAATCTCCCACTTGGAGACTAATTAGACTCCACACCATATCATCTCCGATTTGGAGACTGATCATAACACCGCTGACCCTATAGCTCCCACTAGAAATAAGCACCCTGGACTCTATTGTTCTATTTTTGTTGTTTTTAGTCTTGAAGACCAACTGAAGCTGAAGAGGAACTTAGCTTCTCCATTGTCACTGCCTTTGTAAACATATCTGTTGAATTTTCATTTGTATGTATCTTTTCCAACCTTAACTGTCCATTATCCAACACCGACTGAATGAAGTGATACCTCAACTATATGTGTTTGGTCTTTGAATGCAAGGCAAAATTCTTTGCAAGATGTATGGCACTCTAGCTATCCGTAAACAAATAACTGTTATCCTGTTGTTTGCCCAATTCTTCCATGAAAGATTGCAGCCATATCATCTCCTTGCTTGCCTCTGTTGCAGCTACATACTCTGCCTCCTTGGTGGATAAAGAAACCACCTTTTGCAACCATGAGATCTAACTCACCATTGTCCCACCTACAGTAAAGACATAACCTGTAGTACTCTAACTAATATCAATATCCCCTGCCAAATCTAAGTCTACATAACCTGCTAAATCAGTATTAGAGCCCCCAAAACATAAATGGTTATTGGATGTACCTCTCAAATATCTGAGAATCCATTTTACTGCATTCCAATGCTCCAATCCTGGATGACTCTTATACCTGCTTACGACTCCTACATCATGTGTAATATCTGGTCTCATGCATACCATGGCATACATTAAACTTCCTATAGGTGAAGTATATAGTACGTTGGACATTTTTTCTTCCTCCTCTTTTGTCTTAGGACACATCTCCTTAGTCAATTTCAAATGACTAGGCAAAGGTGTGTTGACAGTTTTTGCATTCTCCATATGAAATCTCTACAACACCTTTTCAACATAATCAACCTGAGATAGAGTCAATTTTATGTTCTTCCTATCTTTGCAAATTTTCATACCAAGGATTTGTTTTGCTGCCCCCAAATCCTTCGTAGCAAATGATTGTGCTAATTGTTGTTTTAACTCTCTTATGTGATCCATGTTAGACCCTGCTACAAGCATGTCATCAACATATAAACATAAAATAATGTAGTTGTTATTATCCAACCTCTTAAAATAAACACAATGGTCAGAATTACACCGGCTGTAGAGTTGCTCAGCTATACAACTATCAAATTTTGAATACCATTGTCGAGGTGCTTGTTTCAAGTCATACAAACTCTTCTTCAATCTGCACACCTATTTCTCGTTACCTTTGACCTCAAATCCTTGGGGCTGTTCCATATATATCTCCTCCTCTAAATCACCATGGAGAAAGGCAGTTTTCATATCTAATTGTTCCAAATGCAAATGTTCAGCAGCCACAATACTTAAAATAGTATGAATAGAAGTCATCTTAACAACCGGAGAAAAAATCTCATCAAAATCAATACCTTTTTTCTGTGCAAATCCTTTGACAACTAACCTGGCTTTAATTCTTTTTTTACCTCCATCTTCCTTTTTCAGCCTATAAACCCATTTGTTTGGTAAAGCCTTTTTACCTGTAGGCAACTTACATAATTCCCAAGTCTGATTTTTCAGCAAGGAGTCCATTTCTTCTTTCATTGCAAGCTCCCACTGAACCTTTGTATCCACCTGCATAGCTTCATCACACCCTTCCGGTTCACCAGCATCTGTTAACAAAATAGAATACAAAGAGGGAGAAAACCTTTCAGGAGGTCTACTTAGCCTTGTTGACCATCTAACATTCACTGGATTTTGTGGTATTTCTTGTTGCTGTTGCGGAGCATGAGGAACCACTGGAATATCATTATTTGGAGTATCATCCAACACCACATAATCCTTTTCTTTCTTCTCATGCTGCTGCAACTGATCTTTGTACAACACTTTCTCATTGAATACAACATCCCTGCTTCTCACAATTTTCTAATTTTCAAAATCCCAAAGCCTATAACCAAATTCATAAATGCCATATCCAACGAAGGTACACTTTTTTGATTTTGCATCTAGATTGGTTCTATTTTCATAATCTACATGTACAAATGCTTCACATCCAAAGGTTTTGAGAAAAGAATAACTCACCTTCTTACCTGGCCATGCTTCCTCTGGAATACCACAACCCAAAGGAACTGAAGGACCTCTATTAATTAAATATACAACAGTGTTGATAGCCTCTTCCCACATGTTTAATGTTGGGAATTAAGGTGTCTCAACCTTGGTAATTCTCTACATTTGTAATGTTTGTATTTATTATTCAATTGCCTATGTTGTAAATAATTGGAAATTCTACTTTGTCATATTATGGGATGTGGCACAGTGATGTGTCAATCCTACATGGATTATGACAACTTGTTATTTTGTCCTCACATGAGGAGATAGGCATCCCACTTAGTGGTAGGAATATTCTGCCATGTGTTGACATCTTCTATGTTGTGTAAGGAATGTTTGACTGAAACGGTTATGACGGATTTCTATGACAAATCTATGACATGTAAGAGTCGAGAATAGAAGGTTGTAAGACAGGTAATGACATGTGTCATGTAGCATCTTTGAATGAGGTAGATTTGGGCGCCCCAAGGTGGAATATGATGTGTTGTAAGAGAATATGCTATTTATAGCATGTGTATGAAAGATTTTCTTACAACTGTAAGTTATAACCGCTATGACAGATTCTATGATGGTCGTAAGTGTCGTAAGAGCATCTGTCATAGCCCATTTTGGAAATAGGCAACCTCTTTGGGATGGGAGCTGTGGACAAATGTCAGACACATTCTACAATGTTGACCAAGTGTCCCTAGGTGTGGGTTTTGGTCCAAGATGCCATATTGGACGCCCATTCCAAGATAGGTCCAATATTGCCTTGTATTTTCTTTATATACAGGTGCTTGGAGATGGAGTTTGTATCATAGGTTTACAGGTACTATTATGCTACCGGATTGACTCCAGACATGAGTGTCGAAGACCATTGAAGCTTGCATTGCAAGTGTATTATAAATATTCTTTCAGATTTGTTAGTACATTGTGCAGGTTTTTGAGTGTGGGGTTTTTCACCCGATAAGGGTTTTCCCTACTGTAAATCTTTGTCTCTCTTCTTCTGTCTACTTTCTGGTTCTTTTGTTTGCTGCATTATCTCATGTTAATAGTTTAATATTACTGTAATAGTTAGGATAAAGTTGAATTTGCATAGCCCTCTCCTCATTAGATTAGTGTAGGAAGCATTTTCCACACACCTAGCTTCCTTTCAGTTGGTATCAGAGCTTGATCACCTTTGGTCCTAGTTGTAGGGTAGGGGTTTTTTGAGCTAATCTTAGGTTGAGTGGGAATCTATGCAGAGTATTCTGTATCTTATTGCAGCAAGGAGATGGCAGGCACATCAGGAAGGTTTGAAGTAGAGAAGTTCAATGGCAGTAATTTCGAGCTGTGGAAGCTCAAAATGGAAGACATGTTAGTTGACCAAGACCTTTGGGAAAGTGTGAACAGAACTAAACCAGCTACAATGACTCAAGATGAGTGGGATCTCAAGGATCAAAAGGCTAAGGGTCTCATAAGACTTAGTCTTGCCGATTTTGTGTTGTTAAATGTCCATGAGGAGACTACTGCAAAACTCCTTTGGAAAAAGTTGGGGGATGTGTATCAAGCCAAATCCCTAGTCAATAAACTTTTCCTGAGAAAGAAGTTGTATTCTTTTCAAATGGAGGACTGAGGATTCGTGGCTGAGCATATGAATGCCTTTAATATGCTGGTTGCACAATTAACATCTATTGGTGTAAAAATGGAGGAGGATCAGTGTATGACCCTGCTTTGTTCTCTATTGGACTAATGGGATCATCTTGTCATGGCAATCGAAAGCACCACATCCACATTCAAAATGGAAGAAGTGGTTTCTTCGCTGTTGTCTAAAGAGATGCGGAGAAAGTCTTCTGAGGTAGCCAAAGAAGCCCTTGCAGTTCGTGGAAGACCCAAGGAGAAAGGGAGGAAGAAGGACAAGAAAACTGAGCAGGGTAGATCCAAATCCTGTGGGAGATCCAAATCTCCTGGAAATTCCAAGGCTCTTTGTTGGAACTGTGGCAAGACGGGGCATTTTCGAAAGGAATGCAAAGAGGAGAAGAAGAAAAAGAAGAAAGCTCCTAATTCAGATTCTGACAAATCACAAGACGACGGTGATGCTTTCATCGCAGCCCTGGCAACCCATGCATCTGATGATGTGTGGCTAATCGACTCTGGTGCATCATTCCACATGACCTCGCATCGAGACTGGTTCACTAAGTATGAGGAGTTCGATGGTGGAAAGGTGTATTTGGGTGACGACTCTCATCTAAAGATCGTTGGTCGTGGAAGAGTCTCTATCTAATTCCCTGATGGTCAAGTGAAGGGGATCTCTGGGGTTATGCACATCCCAGGCTTAGCACAGAACCTACTTTCTGTAAGTAGTTTGAATGATGCAGGTGTGTAGGTTGTCTTTTCAAAAGAAGGATGCAAGATAACTAGAGGATCTATGGTGCTTGCTAAGGGTACTCAGAGAGGTACTCTGTTTCAGCTGGAAGCATGCATTGCACAATGCAATAGTTCTTCTGACTCAAGGAAGAGGGCAGCAGTCACTTCATCCCCACCATCTAAACGAGTAGTGAAGAAATTTATTGTTTCTAGTCTTGATGGTTGTAATCGTGCATTGGAAGTTAAATTTCTTGCAGAAAAGACAATGTTATGGCATAAGAGATTTGGCCACATTGGTGAGAATGGTTTGCGTACCCTGAAAAATAAGAACCTCGTTGAGGGATTAGATGATTGTAATCTTGAGTTTGACTTTTGCGAACATTGCATTTATGGAAAATAAAACTGTGTTCAGTTTTACTCAAGTTCTCATAAGTCTTCTGGTGTGTTGGACCTTATTCATTCTGATGTGTTTGGTCCTGTTAATGTTCCTTCATTATCAAAATCTATATACTTTGTATCTTTTATAGATGATTACAGCAGAAGGACATGGATTTATTTTCTCAGAAGCAAATCTGAAGTCTATAGCAAGTTTAAGGAGTTTAAAGCTTTTGCTAAAAATCAGACTGGTAAAAAGATTAAATGTTTGAGAACTGACAACGATGGTGAGTTCTATTCTACAGAATTCGATAAGTATTGCAAGGAACTTGGGATTGAAAAACATAAGACAACTCCATACACACCGCAGCAAAATGGAGTTGCAGAGAGGATGAACATGACACTAATGGAGAAGGCTAGGAGTATGCTTAGTGGAGCTGGTCTAGAATAAAAGTTTTGGGCTGAAGCTGTTGCCACTGCTTTCTATCTGGTAAACAAATCTCCTACATGAGCTCTTGTTGGAAAGACACCCATGGAGGTGTGGTCTGGTAGAAATCCTTCAGTAAGGCATCTTCATGTTTTTGGTTGTGAGGCATATGCACATGTGCCTAGAGAGAAGCGGTCAAAGTTGGAGAACAAACTTGTTAAGTGTATCTTCATCGGCTACGGTGTTGGTGTGAAAGGATACAAGCTTTGGGACCCTGTGGCTGAAAAAGTGTTGTATAGGAGAAGTGTCATCTTCAGAGAGCTTACACCTTCTTCCACTATTTTGCAGTCAGAAGAAAAAGAAAACAAAGAGGATGTTGTTCAGTTTCCTCTCACCCCTCAGAAGACTGTATAGAAAGACAATGTTGGACCTGATGATGAGGAGAGCTCTAGCAGCTATGAAAGCTCAGAGGAAGAAGCTGAACCTCAACCTCATCTCTTGAGGAAGTCTACACAGATAAGAAAGCAACCTGAAAGGTTTGGTTTTACATTGCTTGATTCTAGTTGTGCTTATGCTTTGATTACTAATAGTGATGAACCTAGAACTGTATCAGAGGCTTTGGATATGAAGGATGCAGGTTCCTAGAAGGAGGCCTTGGAGGAAGAAATGGCTTCTTTGGAAAAGAATCAAACTTGGGACTTGGTGCCTTTGCCTCCTAGATGGAAACCCATTAGATGCAAATGGGTGTTCAAGAAGAAGATTGGTGCAGATGGCAGTATTGAGAAGTATAAGGCCAGATTGGTTGTGAAGGGGTATTCACAAGTGGAGGGTATAGATTATGGTGAGATCTTCTCTCCTGTTGCAAAGATGACATCCGTTCGATTCCTATTGTCACTCGCAGCAGCTTATGACTTGGAGGTAGAACAAATGGATGTGAAGACAACTTTCCTTCATGGTGACTTGGAGGAAGAGATCTACATGTCACAGCCAGAGCATTACATGGTGAAAGGTAAAGAAAATTTGGTTTGCAAACTTAAGAAGTCTTTGTATGGTTTGAAGCAATCCCCTAGGAGATGGTACTTGAAGTTTGATGTTTTGTGTTGTCGATTGGATTTGTGAGATCGAAATCGGATCACTGTGTGTATTATAAATTTGATGGTGATCGTATTCTCATTGTTGCACTATATGTTGATGATATGTTGCTCATTGGGAAGGGTAAAAATATGATTTCTAATTTTAAATCTCAGTTGTCAGCTCAGTTTGAAATGAAAGATTTAGGGGCAGTCAGGTACATTCTAGGAATGGAAATCAGAAGAGATAGAACCAACATAAAACTTTGGTTAAGCAGAGTAAGTATGTGAAGTTCGTGTTGGACATATTCAGCATGGTAGATTGTAGACCATTGTGTGTTCCCATTTCTTTGGGGACAAAGTTGTCTATTAAGGATTGTCCAAAATCTCCTAGTGAGGTGGAGGACATGAGCAAAGTACCTTATGCTAGTGTTGTTGGCAGTTTGATGTATGATATGGTCTGCACAAGACTAGACATTGCCCAAGCAGTGGGAGTCCTTAGTCGATTTATGGCTAATCCTAGACGAGTTCATTGGGATGCAGTTAAGCGAGTGTTCAGATATTTGAGGGGTACTTCTGAGTACTCCATTTGCTATCATGGTAATGTTTCAGGACATCCACATTTTGTTGATATTCATGGATTTGTGGATTTAGATTAGGCAGGTGACATTGACAGAAGGAGATCCACCAGTGCTTATATTTTTACACTGTTTGGTGGTGCTATTAGTTGGATGAGTAAGCGACAACTTGTTGTTGCTTTGTCCACGACAGAAGCTGAGTATATGGCAACAACTCATGCTTGTAAGGAAGCCATTTGGCTTAAGAGATTGTGTTCCGATATTGGTGTTGATGCAGGTCAGATCACGATCAATTGTGACAATCAGAGTGCAATTTGCCTTGCAAAGAATCTAACTTTCCATGCTAGAACCAAGCACATTGATGTTCAGTTTCACTTCGTGAGGGACATGGTTAAGGATGAAAAGGTAAATTTGGAGAAGGTAGATACTTTGAAGAATGTCGCAGATGCATTGACAAAACCAGTGGGCACAAAGAAGTTTAGATGGTGTTTGGAGTCTATGGGCCTCTTGGCCTATAGCAGTTAAATCCTGTTTTTCTATTGGCTCTTACAAGGTGTTCAACAAGTGGGAGAATGTTGGGAATTATGGTGTCTCAACCTTGGTAATTATTTGCATTTGTAATGTTTGTATTTATTATTCAATTGCCTATGTTGTAAATAATTGGAAATTCTACTTTGTCATATTGTGGGATGTGGCACGGTGATGTGTCAATCCTACATGGATTATGACAACTTGTTATTTTGTCCTCACATGAGGAGATAGACGTCCCACTTAGTGGTAGGAATATTCTGCCATGTGTTGGCATCTTCTATGTTGTGTAAGGAATGTTTGACCGAAATGGTTATGACGGATTCCTATGACAAATCTATGACATGTAAGAGTCGAGAATAGAAGGTTGTAAGATAGGTAATGACATGTGTCATGTAGAATCTTTGAATGAGGCATATTTGGGCGCCCCAAGGTGGAATATGATGTGTTGTAAGAGAATATGCTATTTATAGCATGTGTATGACAGATTCTCTTACAGCTGTAAGTTGTAACCGCTATGACAGATTCTATGACTGTCGTAAGTGCATCTGTCATAGCCCATTTTGGAAATAGGCGACCTCTTTGGGATGGGAACTGTGGACAAGTGTCAGACACATTCTACAATGTTGACTAAGTGTCCCTAGGTGTGGGTTTTGGTCTAAGATGCCATATTGGATGCCCATTCCAAGATAGGTCCAATATTGCCTTGTATTTTCTTTATATACAGGTGCTTGGAGATGGAGTTTGTATCACAGGTTTACAGGTACTGTTATGCTGCCAGATTGACTCCAGACACGAGTGTCAAAGACCATTGAAACTTGCATTGCAAGTGTATTGTAAACATTTCTTTCAGATTTGTTAATACATTGTGCAAGTTTTTAAGTGTGGGGTTTTTCACCCGATAAGGGTTTTCCCCACCATAAATCTTTGTCTCTCTTCTTCTGTCTACTTTCTGGTTCTTGTGTTTGCTACAATATCTCATGTTAATGGTTTAACATTGCTGTAATAGTTAGGATAAAGTTGAATTTGCATATCCCTCTCCTCATTAGATTAGTGTAGGAAGCATTTTCCACACACCTAGCTTCCTTTCATTTAACGGCAGCCCAACATGCAATCTCATAGTCCTTGTACGCTCCATTATTGTCCTGTTCATGCATTCAGCCACTCCATTTTCCTGTGGAGTCCCTAGAACCGTTTTCTGCCTACGAATTCCATTAAAGGAACAATAATCCTCAAATTCTTTGCTACAATACTCACCACCATTATCAAATCTAAGACATTTTAATCTTTTACTTGTTTCATTCTCAACCAAGCTTCTCCATTTCTTCAATGTTTCAAATACATTAGATTTCTGCCTAAGGAAATAAATCCAAACCTTCCTAGTTGCATCATCTATGAATGTAACATAATATTGAGAGCCACCGAGAGAAGATACCTGAGCTGGTCCCCATACATCTATATGCACAAGCTCCAACTTTTCCTCTTTCTTTTGCTTCCCATCCTTGAGAAAATTGACTCTCTTTTGTTTTCCATACACACAACTTTCACAGAAATCTATATTAATACATTTCAGACCTGGTAAAACTTTCTTAGAATGAAGTACCTTCATACCTTTTTCACTCATATGCCCAAGTTTGTTATGTCACAGTGTTGTCTCAGAACTTGCAGCAACTGTTTCAGTCTCTTCCTGCAAACCTACAGCAACTGTTCCTGAACCTGCTTATTTTTTCTCTACAACAACTAAAGTAGAAGGAACAATATGACCTGTACAAAGATATAAGGTGCCTACTTTCACACCTTTTGCTACTATTAAGGCACCTCTTGAAACCTTCCAATTTTTATCAATAAATGTAACAATGCAACCTTCATTAGCTAGCTGCCCTACTGAAATTAAATTCCTAGTCAATCTTGGAACGTGCCTTACCTTTTGTAGTAGCCAATGATTCCCATTCTACAACTTAATCTTGATTCTTCCCTTTTGCAAAAATCTGACAGGGTTCGTTATCTCCCAAATAAACTAGCCCAAAATCCTCTTGAACATAATCAAGAAAATAACTTCTATGGGGTGTAGCATGAAATGAAGCCCCTAAATCTAAAACCCATGAATCATCAACATTATCTAGGGAAAGAATCAAAGCATCATCTTTAGATTTATTACTTACCACATTTACCTCCTTATTGCCTTCTTGTTTGTCTCCTTCTTTATTCTTCCGAGACCAGTAATCTTTCTTCAGATGACCTGGTTTCCCATAGTACTAGCAATCCTTCTATCCTCTGGTTTGGGACCTCTTGTCCTTTGATTTTCCTCATGACTACCCATGACCTCCAGAACCTTTTCCTCTCTCCTTTGATCTGCCCATGTTTTCTTCATTTAAAACACTACCTGATGTGGACCCTCCCGAGCTTTTCCGTTGCATTTCCTAGCTAAGGATAACACCAACAACATCATCAAATTTCAAAGTGTTTGAACCAGAGATAGAGTTACTTACAACCATTACCAAGCTATTCTAGCTTTGTGGCAAAGAACACAATATGAAGAGAGCCCTCACCTCTTCATCAAATTTTACTTTTACAGAAGTTAACTGACTGGTAATCATATTAAACTCATTTAAATGATCTGTCACAGATCCACCTTCAATCATTTTTAGATTAAACAAATGTTGCATGAGAAATACCTTATTTGAGGCTGAGCGTTTTTCATACAATTTACCCAAAGCTTTCATCAGTTCACTTGTTGTCATCACTTCTGTTATATTGAACACCACAGATGGTGCCAGGCACAACCGAATGGTTCCCAGTGCCTTTCTGTCTAGAAGATTCCAATCCTCATCAGTCATTGCTGCTAGTTTCTTGGCTATTCCTTCCAACAGCCTCCATAAATCCTTCTGATAGAGATAATCCTCCATCTGCTTCTTCCATAACTGATAGTTCTGCCCATTGAATTTATCTACCTTCAATTTTCCCTCATCTGCCATTGCTCCCACTCAACCGTGAAACCTTTCTGAAGATGATAATTGAACACAACCCGCACTGATACCACTTGTTAGGGTTAGCCGACAGAAGATATCAATTAAATGCAAATAAAGATTAAACAGAGGAATGGAAATACACATAAATAATAATAGTGAGAGACAAGTTTTAATGTGGTTCACCCAAACTTGGGCTACATCTACCAACAGAGAGTCCAATATTATTATCCACTAAATCAACCCGATTACAACCAACAATCCTTGCAACTTAATACCACTACAAATGCTACAATGTAATGTCCACCAAAACCCTAACCCTTAGCTATTTTTATCAAGACTTATGTCGGTTACAAATAATAGGGTTTTTTTTATGTCGGCCAATAGAAAAAATTGTTGCAAGTATGGGCCTAACCGGTGTTGTCATTGATGTCAACATACTCCTGTTGCATTAATGATAAGGATTGGATGAGCTATATGATGAGGATATTGAGAAAATTAGTCCTATCAGGAATATAGAAGAATAGTAAAGACAATAAGGTAAAGATCCCAACTAAGATAAAGATCAGAGGATGCACATAAAAGAGTTTGTAGATATGTGTCTTAAGATGATCCAGTAAAGATTTGAGAGGTCCGCATGAATATCTAAAGGAGTTATGGCCACTTGAGTAAAACTGGTTCTAGCAGATGTTCTGAGGTGACAGAGTGACACATATAGGTTTGGTGAGATCTGGAAATGCAATATCTTGTTTTGCAGATTTGGTGGAGTGTTTAGGAAGTCAATGTGAATTGACAACTCAATTGGTTCGTGGTCTGGAGGTCCGCAAGCATCTATTCCAATATAACAGTGATGGTAGACTATGTTCTTGAGGTTTCAGATGAAGGAGAGAATGATTTCAGTAAGCAGAAGTAGTCTGGTTGTTCTTGGTGATTCAGGCAAGCTTGTGGAGGTCCTTGGATTGTGTCTAGTTCGTGTTGGTGGTCCGCATTGAAGATTGAGCTCGTAATTGAAGAATTACTTCCGAATGATGATGTTCTTCCTAAGTTTGGCCGACCGTGTTAGGACAGTAAAAATTTAAAATTTTTACTATCTTCTCACTTCACAGTATTTGAGCAAATCCTAAAAAAACATCCCAAGACCATAGTAGAAAATTGATATATCTCACAAGATATCCATAGCTAAGCAATACAAAATTTCTTAAATATCAATCTATCGACAAGATGTTGTGTTGCTTATACCGATACATAAGAAATCAGTTGAAAATGACCATCGACGTAAGAATAGAGGTCGGAAAGAGATTTATAGAAGTCGCCGATAGAAGAAGTAATACTGATGGCCTTTCATCAGTAAGAGAACTCAAGTAGTCATACCGATCGGTATGACTAATAATCATTGGATGGTCTTTTAAAAGCTACCCCGACGGTATATATCATACCGATGAAGCATATCGACAAGAGTCTCACCGAACATCCCGCGGGGGCAACGAAACAATAACCATCGGCAAGAAATGAACCATCGGGACGAAAAGCAAATAAGTCTCCGATACTCCAATGTCTTGGCGAAACAATAAAAGGAACTTTCGGTGAGGGTCACAGCGATGCACATATCTATCGGAGTAACTTAATATATTGGGATGAAGGAATTATGTCTTGCCGACTCACAAGTCATGGTGATTAAAAGGTGTTGGTGACACTTTGATAGACTCTCTCCGATAAGGAATGTACAATGGCCATCGGGGATATAGTTGTGATCGGGTTATCTTTAAAAAACTACCCCGATGGTATATCTCATTCCGATGGAAGTAAAGTCATTCCGATAGTACTGATCCCCCCGATAACAGATTGTTGTCGGTGAGACTCTCACCGATAATCATATCAGTAAGACTCACTATATCGGAGGGAAATCTAAACCACACGGCGATGAAACAAGTCCTGTCGATGGTCGCGCCCACTTAGATATGATTCAACATAACATCGGAAATACTATTGAGGGGTCACGTCGATTGATTGTTCGCGCCATAAGAAGTATTAAGGTCGCCTAGACATTTTAAAAAATCATGCTGATGACAGGAGTTATGGCGATGTGACATTTCACAGCAATGAACGACATTGAATTGATCAGACAATTAAATGCAAACGGCTACAAAATCTTTTACGATCATTATAATTACAATTGACAGGGTTGTTTTGAGAAGAGAATACAAAGGAACTCTTGAAGCAAAAGCAAAGGATTTTGATTACAGCCACCGAACCATAGGTACATACATACAATCCATTGTATAACTTGTGTTTGAATTTTCTGCCAAAGTTTGAATATGGAGACTACGGGAAAGGGAAAAGTGAGAAAATCACAAGGGAAAACCAGTAAATCTAAAAAACAAAAAACTGAACAAACCCCTGAAGAAAAAATAAAAGACAGAAAACTCAATCAGGACTTAATTGACCAATTGCCTCCAGGGGTCAACTCCCAAGGCCAGAAGGTCTGCTCAACTCAGGGCAGAAGTTGAGAAATTAGAAGATAAATATAAGTGCCTAGGAGATATCTGGACCCCAATCAGGGGATATGAGCTTTTCAGATTCCATTATAATAGAAGGTTTAGGAATGCTCCTGTGTCAAACCCATGGCACTTGAATTTAGGAAAACTGGTTGTGCCTAACGTATTCCTGAATGTAGAACTACTCCAACTACTTGCCAAACATTACAATTCAAGCCTGAAAGCCCTATGCAACCCACAAGGGGAACCAATTGTACATCTATCAAAGAATGCTGTTTGTGAAGTGTTTAATCTAGATGATTTGTGCACTGTCCCTATTATTTATGAAGATCTAGAGAAAGAATATTGGAGAATGGACACAACCTACAATGGATGGAGGTTGCCCATTCATAAGCCCAGGGTTGAAGGAGAAGTGATGCCCCTAACTGAAAATGATGGTCCTCCCTTTCATGTGGCTATATTTGAACCATATATACAGCATACTTATTATTCTGTGGGCCAAGTTCTTGGTTTAAAGGTCCCTGAGTTCATGACTATCCCTCTAATGGTTATAGCCTCTGACATTCAGTGTCATAATGCGAGGCAGTTTGACTATGCTGCCTATATTGTTAATAGAGTGGATTCTGGCTTATCTGCAATAAGAAACAGTGCCCCAACATGCTCTTTTGAGCATTACTCACTGCTTATGCATATGGTGTTATATTTCGGCCAGGAAGTAGGGTTATGGCCAAGTGAGCTTAAAGTTGTTGCTACAGATAAGAAGGGGGAAAAGATACCCATACAAATGTGGACCAGAATATGGGACAGTAGATATGCCCATTCCAACTATGCCCAATTTGAAGAACACTGTGTAAAAGTGCTGTACAGGTATTTCAATCACCCCTGTGAATATTCAATTTCAACTGAAATAAAAAGGTTCCTCAGGGCAAAGGATTTTGGTGGCCCCCCTACTGTCACTCATAATTGGGGAGACTGGTATTGTTTTGAGGATGCTACCATGATCAGAATCTATGGTTTTGAAGATACTCCATTTATATTGCCCAAGATTGTCCCTGACAGACTTGCATATTTAGAGATAATCAGGCAAATGCATTGCTCAAATGTAATGCATCCGAGTTCACATGATAAACAATCATTTATGCCCAGCACTTTATGTTTTGGAGATTTTACTGTGGTTTCAAAAGAAGGTTACAATCTCATTGTGGATAAATTAATGCATTATAATATGAGGAGTGCTGAGGCAAGGAAAGGGTTTGACCCTGAAGGTTTCAGTGACTCCGCACGAAGAAAACAAAACCTCAGTGGATACATGCACATACATTATCCACATGATGATGTTATTAGGAACCTGGAAGAAGATGAAGTTGAATTAGTGATAGAAAAGTATAAAAGGGATTTAAGCGAGAAGAAAAGGCAAATAGCAGAGATTGAGGTTATATCTAAAGGTGAAGAACAGGGTGAGCAAGAAGAGCCACATGATAAAACAATAGAAATGTCCAAAAGGAAAATGTTACAATATTAGCCTCCTGTCGTAATACATGATGAGGAGGGGTCTGCTGATGAGGATCCACACCAGATAGCCTATGATTCTTTCATTTCTGATGACAAATTTATTCATTCAAAAGAATTTAAGTCATTTTTGTACAAGTGCAAAGGAAAAGAAATTAGAGAATCAGTGGATGATGTCTCCACTGATAATGAAAAACAATTGTTGGATATGCTGAGAGTAACAGTAGAGAAGGAGATACAGGATATGACTCCTAGCAGGGGAAGACAATTGCTCAAAGATGCAGGAGTTATGATTTTTCCTAGTCTCAATTTGAATTCTGCTTTGGTTTTTGACAGTTTTCTAAATAGTACAGATGATAAGTATAGACTCACTCCAGAGGGAGTTAATGAAGTTTACATGGGTACAAAATACAACAATGATGAAAACTCCTTGATGATATGGACGCTATATCCTCCCCATAAGAAGACAGCCATCATAGATACTGAAAAGACTTTCGGCCATGTCATGACTTTAAAAGCAGGGGAAACTGACCCTCTGATTACAGCAGACATCGGTATCAATGTTGCAAAATTAAAAAAGGCACAAGCTCAAATATTGATCAAAGAGAGAGATGCATATAGACTGAGCTGTGAAATATTGACAAAAGAAAATGACCACTTGAAGGATGCTGTTAAGAGTACTTTTGGCCAATCAACAAAGAGAATGACCCAGGGTGAGAGTTCACAAGGCACTCAAGCATTATCCCCTGACCAGGCCACACAAATTCAAATAGATGCATTTGTCACAATGCTGCAGAGCAGATATGCAAACATGGTACAGTGGTTAAACCTGTTTTGGGACAACTACTCTCAGAATTACAAAGCAGTTAAAGAACATGAAAGACTTGAACAAAGAATGCAGGAAAAATTGATTGAGATGCAAAGCAAAGGTGTTTCTGATAGTGCAGATATCTCCAATACAGGAACATTGCTCAAACAGCACCAGAAATTCTATGACAGACTCAAAGCTGATGCTAAGGAAGGTACTGAAGCTTCAAATGTAGGAGTGCCCGTGTTATTTAAAGACAATGGAGAGGTAAAGAGCAAAGAAGAATGGATTGTTGATTGTCGAGTTATCTTACACGAGGCTAGAAGAATGGATTGTTGATTGTCGAGTTATCTTACACGAGGCTACAGGAGCTCTGAAAGACAAAGTCTTTGCATCTGGAGAAGCTTGCAAACACTTGGAAAGGATGATCACACTTAATGTAATTACCAGAAGTGCTATTGAGCTTATTGATTCTCATCGTGATCAGGAGTACCTGGATCACTTGGCTAAAGTTTACTTATGGCTGAATAGAGCCTAATCATGATTATGTAATAGTTGTTAATGCTTGTTAAGTTCCCAAAAGACTTATCGAAGAGTTATGTCTCTTCATAGAAATATCTATATAAGTTCAAACAATTGGTGTTGAAAAATCATCAGCAGTAGAATAGATACATATATATAATATACAATGTTTCATAATGACCAGGTTGCATATTTTATTTGAAGAAGAAGTTTGAAGTTCTTTGATTTAGTGGTTCTACTTTGGTATCAGTTGTTTGTTAAAATTATTCAATTGTGTGGCTGTCTCCATTTCTGCATTTCCTTGTTATTCAGATTAATGTATCAAGTATATATTTAGTCTATCAATACACATTTGCTGTATCTGTGTGATTAAGTAGGTTGGTGTCCATTTGAGGAATTAAACCCTTCTGATTCAATCATAGTAGCCTGGAAGTATTAAGTTTGGATTACTAAGTAGAGCCATATAATTAGGATTGCCATTTTGTCTCCAAGACAATATTATCTATTAATCTTCCTCATTCATTTCATTTGGTTCCTTCAAGTAAGGATTAAATTACCTTATGGTGAATTATAAGATATCTGATTATATTGGTTGGATTATCAAGAAGAGTTTGTCAGTCATTCCCTTGCACGTTTATACAAGTTATAAACTAGAATCGTGCCAAACAATTAGAATTATTACTATTAGAAAACCACTAGTCCTAGTCCTTAAATTGGCTCTGTTACCCAACAAGGCACTGGTCCTATTTAAACTCATTATTTAAATCCTTTTTACCTTGATATTGCTTATACAATTTCTATCAATCACTCATTAGGCATTAGATACATAATTAGTTAGCAAGCTTTTCATCTATCCTACATCCTTTGCCATTGTAGATAGATTTAATTAGTCCATACATTCACATTCAATCTGCTTTAATTTTCCAAGGTTCACCCGCCTAGGCGTAGCAGGACCTGAAGCGTAGGAAATCATCAAACCTTGAAGGTTGATTTCGTCAAGTTAGTTCAAAAATGTTGCAAATCTAAACATAGAGCTTGGCATCCTCTTAGGATTGGCAACCTACATTTTTGAGACCTAACAGACCGTATGAGTTACACATCTTGTAGATGATCTTGAAGATGTTCTGTGAAGAATGACATGTTCCTAAAGGAAAATTGAAGTCCCAAATCTGTGTAGTTGATAGTGTGTTGATCCGCGTGAAGTCTTTTTGTAATTAGTCATGTTGTATTTAATATATGCCGACTTGGATGATTATCCCTAAGTCGATGTCTTGAATAAATAAGGAGTTGTGAAGTCATTTCAAAGGTATCTGGGTGGAGATGAGTGTGTGGTAGAGAGGAGCAGAGTGAAAGGTAGAGCAAAAGTATTGGGCTTAAATGGAACTAACTCAAGCATGGTGAATATGCTATTCTTTAGTTCAAGTATGTAATATTTATTATTCTGTAGACAGTGTATCTCCTGTAGGTAGTGGGCCTCTTGTGAGCAGTGTGCTCGAACAGTGAGCCCTAATTGGCATGTGCCATTTTGTTCTTCTTATTCTTTTAACAGAGAATACAATCTTGGGTTAGTCACGCCGTGGTTTTTCCCTTAACCAGGTTTTCTATGTCAAAATCTTGGTGTCATATGTATTAATGTGTTTCTGCTCTTGAATTGTTGTATTATGTTTCATGATTGATTTTTTATTATGCTGCTGAATTAAAGGAAGGATTTAAGTGATTAATTGGAAGAAAGTTTTGGACAACTGATTTACCCCCCCTCTCAGTTGTCTATCCTGAATCTAACAATTGGTATCAGAGCTAAGTTCCTCTAAAAGATCTTAACCACTTGAGGAGATCTAGGATGTCGTCCTACAAGAAGGATAGTCTGAGGTTTGATGGAACCAATTTTACTCTTTGGAAAAGTCGCATGGAATGTCACTTGCAATGTATGGGAATGCAGTATTGGATCATGGCTTCAAAGAAGTATGTTCCTCCACGGAATGGTCTGAGTATTGTAGATGAAATCAGAGATGCTGAAAATAATCTACAGACTAAAGAAGCTCTTCTAAGTGCCTTATCTGATTTAGAGCTGACAAATGTTATTGATCTAAAAACTGCATATGAGATTTGGCAAAAACTGGAACTTCTGCATGAAGGAGACAAATATGTCAAATATACCAAGCTACAGAATCTGAAAGGAAAATTTGAAAACCTGAAGATGAGAGAAGATGAAAATATCACTACATTTATGCCAAGAGTAAATGATCTTGTTTGTGGCATTAGATGTGGTGGTGGAATCTTGGATGAAGATGAGATTGTTGCCAAAGTTCTCAGATCCCTTCCTGATTCTTACAAGTATAAGGTTGCTGCTATTGAAGAATTTAGATCCTTTTCAAATATCATAAGAGATCAATTGGTTGGTAAATTAGCTGCATTTGAATTATCCAAGTTTGGAGATGCCCCCCCAAGACTGAATCTGCATTCAAAGCTAGTGCCTCTGTAAAAGGAAAACAAAAGGTTGATCCGAGAGAGAACTCTTCAAAGAAACTATCATGGTATGAAAAAACAAGAAAAGATCTGGAAGAAGATGAAGCAGAAGCTGCTCAACTTGAAGCCCTTATTGCAAAAAGATTACCAAGAGGATCTGGTAAGTATGAAGGGAAATTGCCTTTTAAATGTTTTAACTACAATAAGATTGGTCATTTTGCCTCAAGGTGTTCGGAAAGATTTTCAAGAGCAAATCTAAACAGATCAAGATTCCAAAAGAAATATTAATATGTTCATGAAGATGATGATGATGAATCAGAGACATGAAACAAATCTAGAAGTGACTGGGTGTTTATTGCCATCAAGGAAGAAGATCCAATGTCCTCTGAATCTGTCAATCATAAAATGGTAGAAAAAGCTCTGGCTGCCCAAGTTGAAGAAAAGGATGATTGGGTCATTGACAGTGGATGCTCCCACCATATGACAAGTGACAAAAATAAGTTCATAGATTTGGAAAGATATGAAGGAGGAGTGGTAAAATTTTGTGATAATTCTGCTGGCAGAATCAGAGGTAGAGGAACTATTTCTTTTGATGGAAAGAACAAAACCGGTAATGTACTGTATGTTGAAGGTTTGAAGCACAATCTTCTCAGTGTTGGACAGTTGGTAGACAAAGGCTATGATCTTTGATTCAAAAATAGAAAATGCAAGATCTTTGAAAGTTTCAAAACAGAGATTGCATCCGGTACTCAAACAAAAGGTAAATATCTTCCACTTGGTCGGTACTCATAAAAGTTGTTTATTTGTTCAAATTGATCAGAGTTGGTTGTGGCATAGGAGAACATGTCCTGTGAATTTTGATAATATCATCAAGATAAGCAACACTCAGGCTGTAAGAGATCTTCCTAGACTGGTGAAACCTACTAATAGTTTGTGCAAAAAATGTCAGTTGGGTAAGCAGAGCAGAGTCACATTCAAAAGCAAGGAACAGTCTTCTATCATATTATTGGACTTAGTTCCTACTGATCTATGTGGTTTGACAAGAATCAGGAGTGTGCAAGGTGATAGATACTTCATGTTATTAATTGATAACCACTCTTAGATGATGTGGGTGACTTTTTTGAAAGAGAAATTTGAGGCTCTTGAGAAATTCAAAATATTCAAGGCTATGGTAGATAATGAAACCAGATTAAACATAAAATGTCTTAGGTTTGACAGAGGTGGAGAATTCACATCTGGGGAGTTCATAGAATACTGTGAGAAACATGGGATAAAAAGACAATTGTCTACTCCAAGAACTCCACAGCATAATGGAGTAGTGGAGAGAAAGAACCAGACCATCCAGGAAGCATCTAGAACCATGATGATGGAAGCAAATGTTCCTTAGATCTACTGGAGAGAAGCTGTAAGCACTGCAATCTATACTCTTAATCAAGTACAAATCAGAAACAATACTGGTAAGACCTCTTATGAACTTTGGTTTGGCATCACTCCCACTGTGAAGTATTTTAGAGTCTTTGGTAGCAAATGTGATGAAGGGGGTAAATCATAAAACACACAATAACAGAAATTGCACATAGAAAATAGAATGATATTTTATTAATATGGAAAAAAAATATTACATTACAGAAGCTCAAATACAATCAGAGGATGAATCCCCTACAGGCTGCAACACATTACAGCTCCCTCTCTCAAAACTCTGGAATCTTCAGCCTTCTGTAATTCCCAAATCAACTAGGGTTTCTAATTTCCTGACTTTCTTGACTCTACACCTTCCCCCTTAACTCTACTACCCTAAGGGTTCCCAAAATGGTTATATATAGCCCTTTTTGGCGACCACTAGCTTAATTTTGAAATTTGCATCTCCCTCCAAAAATAGGTCAATTTCGCGGGGCCATACCTTTCGATCCGACCGTTGGATTTTCAATTATAATACCTTTTCGGAAAGCTCTTGAAAAGACGAAGTAGTACCAATAGGTAGACTACTTGGGTTTCCAACCAAATTTTGGGCCCATTCAGAGCCTCTAAGTGCCTCAAATTTGACTTTGAATATTTCAATAGGATTTTTGGAATTTTAAATTTTAATATCTCACAAACGACAAATGATATTGAAGTGATTTCTTCACCATTAGCTTCAATTCACCATTCTAGAGGTCTGTGTAAGATTTTGTATCCAACCGTGCACAAATGTAAACTTACTAAAAAATAGTAACCCTGTCAAATTTAGCCTTATTGAAAAGAAACAACATTTTTTTTTTGGTTGATGCAAGATTGCTCTTACACCCTAGATGCTCCTGCATCAAACACCTGGGGTAATTTGAAAAGTGACCCTATCACTTCTCATGTGTTAGAGGGAAACCAAAATGATTAACCTCAGTCTCAGATAACCATGATGAATCTTCAACAGGCCTTCCTTTCCATTTCACCAAGTATTCTGTATACTGCCTATTTCTTGTACTCTTACCCACATGGCTATCCAGAATGCCCTCTATCTCCTCCTTCTCTGAAGTAGATGCTGGAATACTCCACTGCGCTTCTGTTGGTCCATCCTCTGTTCCACCTTCATGATATTCTGCTAAATCAGCAATGTTGAAAACAGGGGAAATATTGATCCCATTCGGTAGCTCTACCTCATATGCATTTCCTGAATCATGCTTCTTCAAGATTATGCATGGTCCAAATTTCTTCATTTTCAACTTATTGTATGTTCCAATTGGGAACCTTTCTTTTCTCAAGTGAACCATGACTTCATCTCCTACTTGGAACTCCTTATACCTCCTCTTCTGATCTACCTTAGCCTTGTACTGAATATTCATCTTATTAATGTGCTTTCTCATCTCTTCATGCAAATTCTTCAGATGTTCTGCAAAGTCTTCAGCTTCAGCACTTGTCTTTTCTCCTTTGTCTAGCTTCCTTAACTCAGAAGCATTTCTCGGGCTATTGCCATATACAACCTAGAATGGTGATTTACCAGTACTCCTATTGACAGAATTGTTGTAAGCAAATTCTACCTGTGGTAAAATCAAATCCCATCCCTTGGGCTTATCTCCTACTAAGCACCGTAGTAGGTTACCCAAACTCTTATTCACCACTTCGGTCTGTCCATCAGTCTGTGGATGGTGTGCAGAACTGAACTTCAAATTTGTCTTCAACTTCTTCCATAATGTCCTCCAAAAATAACCAACAAACTTGGTATCTCGATCTGAAATTATGCTCTTTGGTAGACTATGTAGTCTCACCACCTCTCTGAAAAATAATTCAGCAATATGAATAGCGTCATTAGTCTTCTTGCAAGGAATAAAATGTGCCATCTTCAAGGATCTGTCCACCACCACAAAAATGGAATCATGTCCTCTCTGTGTCCTTGGTAAACCAAGAACAAAATCCATACTGATATCATCCCATGTCTTCTCTGGTACAGGTAATGGCTGATATAGACCTATGTTCTGACTTACTCCTTTTGCCATCTGACATACTCTGCAACTCTACACAAATTTTTGCACATCCTGTTGCAACTGTGGCCAATAATAATTTTCACCAACAATAGAAATGGTCTTATCTCGACCAAAGTGTCCAGCCAATCCTCCACTATGCTTCTCCTTAATCAGGTTCTCTCTCATGGAACTCCTTGGAATGCACAACTAGCTTCCTCTAAATAACATGCCATCCTGGATTATGAAATCCAACCATTTTGTCCTATCCAAAGTAACAGGTTCCATACAAGCTTTCCAGGCTTCTGCGAAATCCGGATCTTCAAGGTACAAACTTTTGAGCTCATCGAACCCAACAACCTCTATCTTCATTTCTGTCAACAAATTTTGCCTTCTGCTCAAGGCATCTACAACTCTGTTGGACTTCCCACTCCTGTGCTTCAAAACAAAAGTATAGCTCTACAAAAACTCAACCCATTTTAAGTGCCTTTGGTTCAACTTTCCTTGACTGTTAAGATACTGCAAAGCCTGATGATCAGTATATAAAACAAACTCCTTTGGCAACAAATAATGTCTACATTTCTTCAAAGCCTGAACTATTGCATAAAACTCTTGATCATAAACATAATACTTTTTCTTGGCATCATTAAGCTTCTCACTAAAATAGGCAATGGGCTTACCTTCTTGGCTCAAAACAGCTCCTATACGACTACCACTAGCATTACAATCTACCTAAAATACCTTATTGAAATCTGGAAGTGCCAAAACGGGTTGTTCTACAACTTTCTGCTTCAATGTATCAAAACTCTTGTCTACTCCTTTAGTCCATCTAAACTCTTTTATATCCCCTCTCATTGTCTCAGTTAGGGGTGCACAAATGCTACTAAAACTCCTGATAAACTTTTTGTAAAAACTTGCCAAACCATGAAAGGATCTTACCTCCGTTGCACTCCTTGGCATAGGCCATTCAATGATAGCCCTTACTTTTTTTGGGTCCATCTTAAGACCTCCTCTGAGACTACAAATCCCAGGTATACCAACTCCTTCTTTGCAAAACTACATTTCTTCAGATTAATCAGCAACTTCTCCTCCCTTAACTTCTCTAAAACTCTTCTGATATGCATCAAATGCTCATCCCAAGTCTTACTGAAAATCAAAATGTCATCTAAATAAACAATAACAAAACTTCCCAAAAATTCCTTCAGTACCTTGTTCATGAGCCGCATGAATGTGCTCGGTGCATTGGTTAGCCCAAATGGCATGACTAACCACTCATACAAACCCTCCTTTGTCTTGAAGGCTGTCTTCCATTCATCTCCTTCTCTGATTCAAATCTGGTGATACCCACTCTTCAGATCAATCTTCGTGAAGTACTTGGCTCCACTCAAACAATCCATTATGTCATCCATTCTCGGCAATGGAAATCTGTACTTGATTGTGATCTTGTTGATGGCTCGGGAATCTGTACACATTCTCCACTCTCCATCTTTCTTTGGTGCTAGTACTACAGGTACCGCACATGGACTTAGGCTCTCCCTTATCAGTCCCTTCCTTAACAGCTCGTGAACTTGTCTGTTCAACTCTTCATTCTCTGCTGGAATCATTCTGTGGGCTGCCTTATTTGGCAAACTAGCTCCTGGTATCAAATCCATTTGATGACTTATCTTCCTCACTGGTGGCAAACCTTCTGGTACATTATCAGAGACAATATCTTGAAATTCTTCCAACATTTTCAAGACTTCTACTGGTACATCTTCACATTTCTCTTGATTGATCTTAGGAATCAATGCAAAGGAATGATGCTCGTGCTTCATACCCTCCAAAAACTTTCTACCATCTACCAAGCAAATTCTAGCAGTACTACATACCTTTTCTTCCACCTCCTTTGAGGGCTTCAACTTATGACGGACTCCATCCTTTGTTAGGGAGTATGTGTTTGCAAGACCATCATGGACAGCGCTCCTATCATACTGCCACGGCCTCCCCAATAACATATGACATGCATCCATTGGTATGATGTCACACAACACCTCATCATGGTAGTCACCAATTTTGAACTTCACTAAACACTGTTCATTGACCAAAGCTCTATGGTCCTTCTGCAGCCATGCAATCCGGTATGGATGCAGATGCTTTCTTCTTGTCAACTTCAACTTGTCAACCATTTCCTCTGAAACAAGATTATCAGTGCTTCCACTGTCAATAATAATATCACAACACTTACCTTCACATTTGCACCTTGTGCGAAATAAACTCTTCCTCTGATTGGGTTCTTTCTCCTCATTCAACAAAGTTCTTCTGACAACTAGGGTTTCTCCCCTTTCTGCATCTTCGGAGCACTCAGACTGTGCATCTTCATCCACATGTGCAACTCGTGCATTACCTTCAGGTCTTCTATTCATCCTTCCTTGATGTTGCGGACACTCGTATGCTCGATGCCCTTCTTCGCCACATTGGAAACATGTTCCTCTGAAACTTCCTCTTCCAAGTCCTTGCCTAGGTCTACCTCTTCCTCTTCCTCTTTTCTCACCATTATTCTGGTCATGAGGGCGGTAGGTATTATCTCCTCTCTGACTTTGACTGGTTCCAGCTTCTTCACTTTTCTTTGGATCTTCATTTCGACCTCCATAGGGTATTTTGCCAGTCCTTCCGCCTTGACCTCTTCCCCTTTGCTTGCTTTCAAATCTCTTATTCAGCTTCTCTTCCACCTTTAGGGAAAACTGGTACGCATCTTCTATGGTGGTCATTCTAACCAAGCTCAACTCTTCTTGAATACTTGGCCTCAACCCATTAATGTAACAGGCCACCTTCTCCTTGTTGGCCTCTCCATGGCCTGTCCTGATAGTGATCTTATAAAAATCTTATGTATACTCCTTAACAGACTTGTTGCCTTGCTTCAATCCTTGCAGCTTCTTCAGTAACTCCATCTCATAGTCCATAGGAATGAACTGCTTCTTCAATATCTCTACCATCTGCTCCCATTTGGTAATCTTTGCTTTTCCTCTTCTGTTTCTCTCTAACTGGACCTCCTTCCACCAAATACTGGCATGGCCCTTCAACTTTGTCTTTGCAAACTTGAGCTATTCAGGGTCTTCCACATCTTCATACTCAAAATACTCCTCCATATCATTGATCCAATCAATAAGTTGTTCTGGATTCAAATCTCCAGAATAGGTAGAAACTTCAATCCTGAGCCTCTTTCCGATCTTTGAAATGGCCCTCAACAACCTAACTTCTGGAGGATCTCCCGCAGCTTCTTGTTCTTCCTCAGATAGCTCTTCTTCAGCTTCATCTTCACTTTCCTCTCTCCTTCTCGGCTCAAATCCTCTTCGCAGCTCCTCTTGCCATTCATCGATTTATCTTTGTAGGGATCTAAAACCCTCTTGTATCAAAGAATTCCTACCAACACGATTTCTTCGTGGAGGCATCTTGGTCTCCGCAACAAACCCACAACCTCAGGTCTTGGTGCAAACTGCCTCACAGTCGACGATCTGCCTACACACTCAAGAACCCTTGCTCTGATACCACTTGATGAAGGAGGTAAATCATAAAACACGCAACAACAGAAATTGCACACATAAAATAGAATGATATTTTATCAATATGGAAAAAAAATATTACATTACAGAAGCTCAAATACAATCAGAGGATGAATCCCCTATAGGCTGCAACACATTACAACTCCCTCTCTCAAAACTATGGAATCTTCAGCCTTCTGTAATTCCCAAATCAACTAGGGTTTCTAATTTCCTGACTTTCTTAACTCTACACCTTCCCCCTTAACTCTACTACCCTAAGGGTTCCCAAAATGGTTATATATAGCCCTTTTTGGCGACCACCAGCTTAATTGTGAAATTTACATCTCCCTCCAAAAATAGGTCAATTTCGCGGGGCCATACCTTTCGATTCGACCGTTGGATTTTCAATTATAATACCTTTTTAGAAAGCTTTTGAAAAGATGATGGAGCTGTCGATAGGTATACTACTTGGGTTTCCCACCAAATTTCGGGCCCATCCGGAGCCTCTAAGTGCCTCAAATTTGACTTTGAATATTTCAATAGGATTTTTAGAATTTGAAATTTTAATATCTCACAAATGACAAATGATATTGAAGTGATTTCTTCACCATTAGCTTCAATTCACCATTCTAGAGGTCTGTGTAAGATTTTGTATCCAACCGTGCACAAATGCAAACTTACTAAAAAATAGTAACCCTGCCAAATTTAGCCCTTATTGAAAAGAAACAACATTTTTTTTTGGTTGATGCAAGATTGCTCTTACACCTTAGATGCTCCTGCATCAAAATGTTACATCAAAAGAGATGAAGATCTTGGCAAATTTGATGCTAGAAGTGATGAAGGAATATTCTTGGGTTATTCTACTCAAAGCAAAGCATACCGGTTTTATAATAATAGATTGATAAAGATTATAGAAAGTACAAATGTGAAGGTTGAAGAAGGTATTGAAAAACCCTCAAGGTTTTATGAATATGATGAAGATGATTAGAATGATGTTCTGGTCAAAGGAATCCAAGCCCCTTCTGAAATTCAGATCTAGACTGATCCGGTGAATCAAGAAGAAAAGATAAGTTTGAGTGAACCTGTTCAAGAAACATAAGTGCAAGAAATTCCCAAAATTCCCAGGTATGTAAGACTGAATCACTCTGAAGATCAGATCATAGGTGATAAAAGCAAAGGTGTTCAAACAAGAAGAAAGATTTCTTAAGACTTAGAAGAATATTGTCCAATTTCAAAGATTGAACCAAAGTTAGTGAATGAAGCATGCAACGATGAAAGCTGGACTAAAGCTATGGAGGAAGAGCTGATGCAAATTGAGAAAAATCACACTTGGGATCTTGTTCCCAGACCTAGAAACAAGAATGTGATTGGAACCAAAGGGGTCTTCCAGAATAAACTAAATGAAGATGTTGAAGTAGTAAAAAATAAAGCCAGATTGGTCTGCAAGGGTTATTCTCAAGTAGAAGGAGTTGATTGTGAAGAAACTTTTACTCCGGTGGCAAGAATTGAAGCAGTCAGATTATTTCTTGCCTTTGCCACCTTCAAGGACTTCAAAGTATATCAGGTAGATGTCAAGTTTGCCTTCTTGAATGGTGACTTGGAAGAAGAAGTATACATTGAGCAACCGGATGGATTTCAATTGTCTGATCATGGTGATATGGTTTGCAAGTTGAAGAAAGCACTGTATGGACTCAAACAAGCCCTAAGAGCCTGGTATGAAAGATTGGATAAGCATCTTTTGAAGATTGGTTTCAACAAAGGTACTACTGACAGTAACTTGTACTTCAAAATTGATCATGAAAATATCTTAATTGTTGAAGTGTTTGTTGATGATATCATTTTTGGAGGAAGAGATAGTATGTGCAAAACTTTTGCAAATCAAATGAAAAGTGAATTTGAGATGTCCATGTTTGGGGAAATGAATTTCTTCTTAGGTTTGCAAATCATTCAAACAAAGAAAGGAATCTTCATTTCACAGACCAAATATGTGAAAGAATTGTTGAAGAAAGTTGGGATGGAAGACTCAAAACCAATGAGTACTCCCATGGCAACCGGATGTAAATTGAGCAAAGATGATGATTCTCCTAAGGTTGATTAGAAAAAGTACAGGTCAATGATTGGAGGATTATTGTATCTCACCCAAACTAGACCTGACATTATAAATGCTGTTGGTCTTGTTGCTAGATTCCAAGCCGATCCTAGAGAATCTCATGTCATGGCAATCAAGAGGATTTTTAAATATCTAAAAGGGACAGTTGAGTATGGTTTATGGTATCCTAGAGATCATGATTTCTCTCTTCATGCATATATAGATGCGAATTGGGCAGGAGATGTGGATGACCTAAAGAGTACCAGTGGTGGAGCATTCTTTTTGGGGAAGAGATTGGTTTCTTGGTTGAGCAAGAAACAAGAGGCAATATCTTTGTCCACTGCAGAAGTAGAATATATTGTAGCAGTAGGTAGTTGCACTCAAGTTTTGTGGATGAAACAAATGCTAAGAGATATCAGAGTGGAGTAATAGGATCCTATCACAATCTTTTGTGATAATTCAAGTGTAATTAACATATTAAAAAATCTGGTGTTGCATTGAAAGACTAAACATATATCTATCAAGTTTCACTTTTTGAGAGAGCAAGTGAACAAGAATGAAGTCAGATTAGAGTTTGTGCCTTCCAAGGATCAGATTGTAGATATTTTTACTAAACCTCTACCTAAGGACTCTTTTGAGTTTCTCAGGGAGAAGTTAGGGGTTATTACCCCTCTGGTTCTAAATTAAGGTGCACTAATGTGCATCAGTCTGGTGGATCTCACAGTCATATCTTGTGGTCTGAATTGATATTGGGAAGCTGCTACTTAGGGGGAGCAGCTGGTATGATTATGAAGTGATGCAAGTATGTGCCCTTTGCCATTGATGTCAAAGGGGGAGATAAGACATGTGAAAAACAAAAAGTGGTTGCTGATCAAAGGGGAAACAGTAAGGGAAGATAAGACATGTGAATGGTTGTTGTTGATAAGGGGAGTTATGTCAGTCAGTGAGGAGAAGTTCTTGTCTTGATGGTTAAAACAATTTTTTACATCATATGTTGCCATCAATGACAAAGGGGGAGATTTTTGCAAGTATGGGCCTAACTGGTGTTGTCATTGATGTCAACATACTCCTGTTGCATTAATGATAAGGATTGGATGAGCTATATGCTGAGGATATTGAGAAAATTAGTCCTATCAGGAACAGAGAAGAACAGTAAAGATAGTAAGGTAAAGATCCCAGTTAAGATGAAGATCAAAGGATGTGCATAAAAGGGTTTGTAGATATGTGTCGTAAGATGATCCAGTAAAGATTTGAGAGGTCTGCATGAAGATCTAAAGGAGTTATGGCCACTTTAGTAAAACCGGTTCTGGCAGATGTTCTGAGGTGACAGAGTGACACAGATAGGTCCGGTGAGATCCAAAAATGCAATAGTTTGTTCTGCAGATTTGGTGGAGTGTTTAGGAAATCAATGTGAATTGTAAACTCAATTGGTTCATGGTCTGGAGGTCCGCAAGCATCTATTCCAATATAACAGTGATGGCAGACTGTGTTCTTGAGGTTTCGAATGAAGGAGAGAATGATTTCAATAAGCAGAAGTAGTGTGGATGTTCTTGGTGATTCAGGCAAGCTTGTGGAGGTCCTTGGATTTGTGTCCAGTTCGTGTTGGTGGTCCGCATTGAAGATTAAGCTTGTAATTGAAGAATTACTTCCGGATGATGATGTTCTTCCTAAGTTTGGCCGACCGGATGAGTTACACATCCTGTAGATGATCTTGAAGATGTTCTGTGAAGAATGGCGTGTTCCTAAAGGAAGATTGAAGTCCCAGATCTGTGTAGCCGACAATGTGTTGATCTGCATCAAGTCTTTTTGTAATTAGTCATGTTGTATTTAATATATGCCGATTTGGATGATTATCCCTAAGTTGATGTCTTGTATAAATAAGGAGTTGTGAAGTCATTTCAAAGGTATCTAGGTGGAGATGAGTGTGTAGTAGAGAGAAGCAGAGTGAAAGGCAAAGCAAAAGTATTGGGATTAAATGGAACTAACTCAAGCATGGTGAAGATGCTATTCTTCAGTTCAAGTATGTAATATTTATTATTCTATAGACAGTGTGTCTCCTGTAGGCAGTGGGCGTCTTGTGAGCAGTGTGCTTAGGCAATGAGCCCTAATTAGCTTGTGCCATTTTGTTCTTCTAATTCTTTTAACAGAGAATACAATCTTGGGTTAGTCACCCTGTTGGTTTTTCCCTTAACCAGGTTTTCCACGTCAAAATCTTGGTGTCATATGTATTAATGTGTTTCTGCTCTTGAATTGTTGCATTATGTTTCATGATTGATTTATTATTATGCTGTTGATTTAAAGGAAGGATTTAAGTGATTAATTGGAAGAAAGTTTTGGACAACTGATTCACCCCCTCCTCTCAGTTGTTTGTCATGAATCTAACAAAAATAACTCCTTGCAGGAGGGGCGCCGATAAAAGTGGGGAAAATTTACCCTTTGAGTCTAATTATGCTCCATATAACAACAAAGTATAGATCAACAAAAGATAATTAAGCCAATTTGGAAGAGATGAATGAGCTAAGAATAGTTCACTCCACGTTTGGATCAAAATTACATGCAAACAAGAAGAAAAATAGAGCAAAATGAAGCTTTTTCGAGTCCAAACTCCAAGTTAATCCTTGGCTAGAAAGATGATAGGGTTGCCCATGGGTCACCCCTTTTACTAGTCCAAATCGTTCGGGGGCAACCCACAGAGGAGAGGGTCTGGGTTGGTTAACACAGGTGGAAGATGTTAGTTAGGGGATGAAGAACTGACCTATCTCTAGAACTAGGTCAAAAGGTGATCAGAAACCAAATCTCCACTTACAAATGTCAAATCTCTTGGGGGAGATCAAATAATAGGGGGAGATTTGTCTTAGTAAATCACAACTAAAAAATAAAAGTTAGAGATGGCTTGGGAGGTCTCTTGGAGGGATCCTATGGGTGGGGTGAGATGAAAAACACTAGGGAGAGGTCAATTTATGATAAATAGACAAATAGGAGGCTTAGGGACAAAGTCGTAAGCACAGAAAATAAAAATTGACAAATGTCAAAAGTGAGGGAAAAGTTAGTACAACAAAGGGGAAACAAAGGAAGAAGCAGAGACCCACATGTTGTCAAGAGAAATACTGCTAAGAGGGTATTATTTTCAAGCTTACATGTATGTGACAAGGATTACACATCATCATGGGGTCCTCGTGGAGGCTGTGCATGTTTTTAGTGCTTACAAAACCAAGTGGAAACTGAAATTGAACATGATCCAAAGACAAAGATATCTCCTTTGAAGATAAAGATGCCTCCTCCAAATGTTGGTCAAGAATCTCTGAGTCAATGCCAAATTGTGACAAACATTGATAAGATGAATCAGGTACCAGGCAAAATTTAGGTATAGTTATCATCGATGTATGGTGCTCACCATAGGTAAGACAACTAGACTAATGAGAATTAGGTACTCCTACAAAGGATGTCAACATAGATAATGGATGAGTTAGATATGTGGACTCATGAATATCTATAGAATCTTTCACTATAGAAGTTGATGTAGGTAGGAAATAACAAGAGGATCTGAATGTGCCCTCATAACATCTAAAGAAGAATCAACTTCATCAAAGAGAAGATGAATGCAATCAATAGTGTCTTCCAAATCTAAAATGTGGGACTCTACAAACAAAGATGATATGTCAGGTAGGAATATGTCCCAAGGAACTAGATCAGGAAGACCAATATGAACCTCCTACATCATTGCAATGCTAATCTTGAAACAAGTAGGAGGAAGAGGAGACGAAATACAAGGCTCAAGAGCTGGATCAAATTTGAGAATACTCAGGTTCAAGTAACCAAAATTCTCCTCAAAATTAAAGGTTATACTAGGAGTGTGATCAACAGCCAAAGGATCAAAGCTGTCATCGGATTCAAAGTCTAAAAAGGTGTATAATTGAGATGCATTATCAACTATCCCAGTAGCAATTATCTCTCTGCTCTCTGAGTCTCTAATGACAACTGAATCAGGTGTGAATTCCATAGTCTTCCCCGCTCCACCATGGGTAATATGATAAATGGAAAGAAGATTATTTGACAAATGAGGTACACACAAAACATAATTGAAAGTGCCATCCCCAATATCAATAGATCCCCTCCCAATTACATTCATGTAAGTATTATTGCCCATAAAATAGGTGGCATAACAAAAGTTTCAATAGAGGAGAACATAGAATGTGAAGAAGCCATATGGTGAGAAGCTCAAGAATCGAGAAGTCATCTCCTTGATCCAAGACCTATAGAATCACAAAGAGCTTTACCTTTATTTTTAGCTAACTCAAAAGCAAAACTTGCATGGCCTTTTTACTTACTAGATCCTTACTATTTTGAATGGGAAGAAGAAGAAGCTAACTCAAACATTCTAGAAGGTAAATCAATATTGTTCTTCTTAAAAAAATGTTTAAGTTCATCAATATCCTTCTTATAACAAGAATGTTCTTCATGTCCAGTCCTCTTGCAATATGCACAAGTAGGCTTATCCTTCTTAGACGAGTCCTCTTTTGAAGAGGATTTGTTCTATGTTTGACCTATGTGTGGATTTTTCTTTGATTTCTTTTGTTTCTTGTTAGAATGTCTTGACTCTTTTTGTCCTTTTGGCTGACCAACCAATAAAGCTCGAGTCTGTGATGAATTTATAAGACCCTAGAAAGAAGCTTCTATTGTTCATGCATTAACATCTTAGAAAAAGATGTAAATGAAGGCATAGTGTATGCAGATCCCATAGTTAGCATGTGAGTGTGAAAGCTAGAAATAAAAGTTGCATATTCAAGACCAAGTTTGTTTAGTACATTATAGATCAACTGAATGTCCTTTTTCACAATACCACATGCTCTACATTGTGCTTTTAGATCATTAACCTTAGTAATATAATCTTGGATGTTGCCAAAGTTCTTTGGATCAAGGCTTATCAAATCATTATCGATATGATAGTCTTTAACTTCATCTATTGTACCATACAATGTTTTTAATTTTTCCCAAGCATAATGTGAATTTTTACATGCTTCAATTTGAAACATAAGATCAAAGAAAATAAAACTGTGAAGACATCCAAGAGCTTTTGTATGTTCAAGCATCCATTTTATCTTTTTCTTATCATTTGTGGGTTCAACTACCTTTTGTTCAACATATAAAGTATACCCAAGTTGCATTAAGGCATCCCATGCATGTTGATGCCAAGTTGCATAATTACAAGGTTTTAGCAATGAAACCTTTGAATGATCCATTTGTGAAGGAAAAGAAGAGCACAAGCAAATAGATCAAAACAATAACACACAAAGAGACCCCCCCTTTGTACTCAATCAAGAATCCCCCCAAACAAAAAATATTTGGCACTTTATAGATAAGTGCATTTACAATGTTGGAGTTATTTTTCAAAGTTCTACAACTATCCAAAATCAACTCAAATACTGAAAGTACAAAATTATATCATAATGAGAACCTCAAACTATCACCAATGTGTAGTACTAAGAAAATCCACTTTCAAAAAAGAACCACCTCAATATGAGGTCGTATGTGAATGTTCTAGACATTTGAAGTTCAAAAAATAGAGATTGCTTGTTAGATTTGATGAGAAAACTAATTTTCTAGAAAAATGAGATCACTTGAGCAAAAAATAATCACACCACTATGAAGAGCATGAAATTTTACCCCAAATAAAAAAAATGCACTAAAAAAGCCCTTCGTTTGACCTGGAATGAGCCTTCTCAAGATCAGAGGAAAAAGACAAAACTCCAATGGTAAGGGGTCCAAGATTTCAAAAACCATCTATTGCCAAATTTGGCAAAACTCTCCTAGATGTAATGATCTCCAATCAAGTTTAGATCTTTGCTAAAAATAAGAAACCTTGAAGCATGCCTCTAAATTTGGTTGGGGCCAAATATGGCATGAAATTTGAGGAGGTATAGTGTTCAAGGTTTGGAAGCCAAATTAAATACAAGTTGCTGATTATTTATATATTAAAAAGCTTTAATATATTGGGGTGGGGGGACAGCCATCCCATGACCCCTCCAAAAGGGGGTTCACGGTTCTATGCAGGCATGAGGCCCTATAGAATACCTGCTGGCCTAAGGCCTGGTATAGGGCTTGACATGACCCTGCACCTGTCGATACCCTTGTACCTTACAAATATATATATATATATATGTTTTTAATTTTGATTTTTCAAAACTTTTAAAATCAAAGATATTCATATAAAAACATTGTGATGATTTTTTTAAAAGAAATATGTAATTTTTTGATAATGTAGAAAAATAATAATTAAAAAAAAAATCCATACCATACGCTTAGGGGGTTGTACGACTCGACTCCCAAAAAAAGTTTGCCCCAAAATCAACTTTGTCCAATTTGGACAAGTTTTATATGACAACAGGGTTTTTTGGGCCTTCTAGACTCAATGGTTGCATCCATTTAGCCTCAAAGTGCCTCAATTTTGAGTAGCCTACCAGATCTTCATAGAAAAACACTATTCTTCAACCCTTTATAGATCCTCCTTTGGTGTCTGATTTGGATGAAATGAAAGCCTGATTTGACTTTTTTATCTACTCTAAACTCAATGGTGAGCTTAGAATGTCTCCAAGAAGCTCTAATATACCTATAATTTAAAAGCAAGAGAAAGGAAGCCCCCCAAAAAATTGAAATTTCTATCAAGTGTTTCTGATTCTCTAGGTCAACATAGGATGCAAGAGAAGATCATACTTAGCTTTCGAGAAAGGATTGGAACTCATATTTCCTAAAATAACTGCTAACCCACAACTCACAACTGCTCTGATACCATGTTAGATTTGGCTATGAAGCCACCCAAAATCAAAATGACTAAAGGAAAGCAAGAACAAAAATGTAGAGATGAATGAAATCAGCACTCCTTGCACTAAATTGAACTAGCAAAAGGGAGAGGTGAGTGTTGTATATATAGTAAAATAAGGGCAAATATCTCCAAGAGGAGTAATAACTCCCAACTGCCCAAAATAGTCGGGAGTTATACCTACTTGGTAAATGCCATATTGCATGGCTACAACTACTCATATAAAGACAAGAAAGAGGTTATGAGAGCTGGCAAATAAATCCAAAAGAGGGTGAGGATCAACTACCCAAAAGTGGGTGAGCGCGAAACATGTAATTGATGGATTGCGCCATGTGTCCTCATATTAACCATGTCTAATATAACCTAAGCAATCTTAATAATATGTGTAGGAAAAATAAATATTCCCTAACATAAGGAAAATAAAAAAACCTACACTAACATGTTCTTGATTAGATCTCATTACAACATCTAGACCCATGAGTGGTAACAGTAGTGCCTCTTAGAGTGCTCGAGGTTCACAAGCTTTTCTTGCATAATAGAGAAGTGACTCAGTGCAAGGTCCACTAGGACAAATATTTAGAGGATAGTGCCACATGGGAGGACTATGACGAGTTTATAAGAGTTATCCTCATCTTTTCACATAATAAATTTAGACATTTAATAATTCAAAATAGGCTTTATTTTCCATGTTTAATTGAGCCATCAGAATGATGACTTTTTCTAGTGGGGAAGGATGTCACACCCCATTTTTGGTTATCTATTTTGAACATATTAATGTGTGGATTTAATGTTTATTATTCTATTTTATACCGCACTATAATGAGACAAATGATACTTTGTTTATCTTGATAGAATATTCATGATATGGAAATTGATTATATGCAGTTGATATTTACTCAAATCGTGATTATGATTTATTTTCCTTAGGAACTAATTATTTCTTGGTTGGATATGAAGTGAATGCAAGATAACCTTTTTCCCACCCATGCAATGAAGAAGAGTATCATCAGGAGAAGATGATAGATGGTGACAAGTTGATAGTTGAATCAAATTTACCTAGAACCCCACACACACCTATATGATTTAGTAATATGACTGTATGTGATAATTGATAAACGCCTAGGAGCATATTAGGTGTTTTTGATTAATATGGTCAAACAGGTTTTGAAGGGGACCATATTAGGTGTTGTCAAAGAGAGTCGCAATGGTTTATTTTATTAGTTAATTTAATATTTTAAGACTCAATTATTATTATTTCAATAGCATAATATAGTTATGATTTATTCATTGCATAGATGCTCGTAAGAGTAGTGTCGTTATAGTTGATCGATTATATAATATAATATTATTTTATAGCATGATCTTATTTCAAATTTATTATTGATAATGGTGTGCTTATGGTAATATTATATTTTCCTATTTTTCCCCTGCATGTTGTAACCACTATTGAATGGGAGTATGGAGCTATTGAGGCACATATGTAGTGGTGGAGGTTAAAAATTGAAAGGAAGCTACGTGTGTGGAAATCGCTTCCTACACTAATCTAATGAGGAGAGATGAGTGCAAATTCATTTTAATCTTTACAGTTACAAGAATGTTAACCCAACAATAGAGATATTACAACAAACACATACACAAGAATGTAAGATAGAAGAAGAGAGACAAGATATACGTGGGGAAAACCCTTACGGGTGAAAAACCCCACACTCCAAAACACAACTCAAATGTATTATGTAAACAATGAGGTTTACAATACAGTTACATAGCCAATGCTCTTTCAGGAGTCTTTAACACTTATATCTGGAGACAATCCGACAGTATAATAGTACCTGTCAATCACATAATACATCTCCTCTCCAAAGCATCTGTTTATATAGAAGATATAAGGCAAAAATGGCTCTATCTTGAGATGAACGTCCAACATGGCCTCATGGCCCAAAACCCACGTCTATGGACACTTGTCCAATACTGTAGGATGTTCCTGACACTTGTCAAGTCACCCCATCCCAAGGAGGTCACCTATTCCCAAGTTGGGCAATGATAGATACTCTTACGACACTTACGACGATCATAGAATCTGTCAAAGCTGTCATATCTTACAGCTGTAAGAGAATCTATCATACACAGGCTATAAATAGAATATTCTCTTACAACATGTCATAACCCTCCTTAGGGCACCCAAATATGCCTTCTTCCAAGATGCCCTGTGACACATGTCTTCACTTGTCATAGAATCTTCCATTTACGACTCTTACGCGTCATAGATTTGTCATAGGAATCTGTCATGACCGTTTCAGTTAATATTCCCTTACACACTATCCAAGGTGCCGACACATGGCAAAATATTCTTACCACTAAGTGGGATGCCTATCTCCTCATGTGAGGACAAATTTGCATGTTGTCACCTTCCATGTAGGATGACACATCACTGTGCCAACTCCCACAAGATGACATTAAAGATTTGCATCCTAAATACAATAATAGGCAATAAATAAATAAATACAATGAAATGTTACAAGGAATTACCAAGGTTGAGACACCTTAATTCCCAACATTCTCCCACTTGTCGAACACCTTGTAAGAGCCAATGGAAATAACATGATTTAACTGCTATAGGCCGAGAGGCCCATAGACTCTAAACACCATATGAACTTCTTTGTGCCCACTGGTTTCGTTAATGCATCTGCAACATTATTCAAAGTATCTACCTTCTCCAAATTCACCTTCCCATCCTCTACCATGTCTCGCATGAAGTGAACTATACATCAATATGCTTTGTTTTGGCATGGAAAGTTGGATTCTTTACTAGGCAAATCGCACTCTGACTATCACAACAAATCGTAATCTATTCTGCATCAACACCAATATCTGAACACAATCTCTTAAGCCAAATGGCTTCCTTGCAAGCATGAGTTGATGCCATATACTCAGCTTCTATCATGGACAAAGCAACCACAAGTTGTCGCTTACTCATCCAACTAATTGCACCACCAAATATAGTGAACACATAGGCACTGGTGGATCTCCTACTGTCAATGTCACCTGCCCAATCAAAATCCATGAATCCATGAATACAAATAGAATACGAAGGTCCTGTAGCATGACTATGATAGCATATGGAATACTCGGAAGCACCCCTCAAGTATCTAAACACTCTCTTAACTGCATCCCAATGTACCCATCCAAGATTGACCATAAATCAACTAAGGACTCCCACTACTTGGGCAATGTCTGGTCTTGTGCAGACCACAACATACATCAAACTGCCAACAACACTAGCATAAGGTACTTTGCTCATGTCCTCCACCTCACTAGGAAATTTTGGACAATCATTAACAGACAACTTTGTCCCCAAAGAAACAGGAACACACAATGGTCTACAATCTGCCATGCTGAACCTATCTAATACGGTCTTCACATACTAACTCTGGCTTAACCAAAGTTTTCTGTTAGCTCTGTCTCTTCTGATTTCCATTCCTAGAATGTACCTGGCTGCCCCTAAATTTTTCATCTCAAATTTTGCTGACAACTGAGACTTTAAATAAAAAATCATATTCTTACCATTACCAATTAACAACATATCATCAACATACAATGCAATAATGAGAATGCAATCATTGTCAAATTTGTAAAACACACAATGATTTGATTTAGATCTCAGAAATCTAACCGGCAACACAAAGGCATCAAACTTCAAGTACCACATCCTAGGAGACTGTTTCAAACCATACAAAGAATTTTTTAACTTGCAAACCAAATTTTCTTTACCTTTCTCTATGTAATGCTATGGCTATGACATGTAAATCTCTTCCTCCAAATCACCATGAAGGAATGATGTCTTCACATCCATCTGCTCCACCTCTAAGTCATAAGCTGCTGCAAGAGATAACAGGAACCGAATAGATGTCAGCTTTGCAACAGGAGAGAAAATTTCACCATAATCAATTCCCTCCTCTTGTGAATACCCCTTCACAACCAGTTTGGCCTTATATTTTTCAACACTGCCATTTGCACTGAATTTCTTTTTGAACACCCATTTGCATCCAACAGGTTTCCATCCTTCAGGCAAAGGCATCAAGTCCCATGTTTTATTCTTTTCCAAAGAAGCCATCTCATCTTCCATGGCCTCCTTCCAGGAACTTGCATCTTTCATGCCCATAGCCTCTGTCATAGTTCTAGTCTCATTAGTGTTAGTAAGCAAGGCAAACACAAAACTAGAATCAAGTAATGAATAACCAAACCTATCAGGTTGCTTCCTTGTTCATGTAGACCTTCTCAATGGCTGAGGTTGAGGTTTTGCTTCTTCTTCTGAGCTTTTAGAGCTGCTAGAGCTCTCCTCATCATCAGGTCTCACAGGGTTTGTTAGTTCAGTCTTCTTAGGGGTAGAAGGAAACTGAACCACATCTTTCTTTTTTATCTGTTCTAGCTGTAAAACAATGGAAGAAGGTGTTATCTCTTTGAAGATAACACTTCTTCTATACAACACTTTTTCAGCCACAAGGTCCCAAAGCTTGTATCCTTTCACATCGACACCATAGCCAGTGAAGATACACTTAACAACCTTGTTCTCCAATTTAGATTGTTTCTCCCTAGGCACATGTGCATATGCCTCACAACCAAAAACATGAAGATGTCTAATTGAAGGCTTCTTACCAGACCACACCTCCATAGGTGTCTTACCAACAAGAGTTGATGTAGGAGACCTGTTTACTAGGTAGCAAGCAGTGGCTATAGCTTCAGCCCAAAAATTTTGTTCGAGGCTTGCTCCACTAAGCATACTCCTAGCCCTCTCCATCAGTGTCCTGTTCATCCTCTCTACAACTCCATTTTTCTGCGGGGTGTATGGAGTTGTCTTATGTCTTTCAATCTCTTGCTCTTTACAGAACTTATCAAACTTTGCTGAATAAAACTCACCACTATTGTCAGTTTTCAAACACTTAATCTTTTTACTAGTCTGATTCTCAACAAAAGCTTTAAACTCTTTGAACTGACTAAAGACTTCAGTCTTGCTTATGAGAAAATAAATCCATGTCCTTCTACTGTAATCATCTATAAAAGATACAAAATATACATATTTGGAGATCGAAGGAACACTAACAGGACCAAACACATCAGAATGAATAAGATCCAATACACCAGAAGACTTGTGATAACTAGAGTAAAACTAAACACAGTTTTGCTTTCCATATACACAATGTTCACAAAAGTCAAACTTGAGATTACAATCATTTAACCCCTCAATGAGGTTTTTATTTTTTAGGGTTCTAAGACCCTTCTCACCAATGTGGCCATATCTCAAATGCCATAACATAGTCTTTTCAACAGGAAGCTTAACTTCCAAAGCATGAGCACCCTTGGGTACACAAGATGCACTACCATCAGAATTTGTTACAACAGATTTCTTCATTGCTTATTCATATGGTGGGGATGAAGTGACTGTAGCTCTTTTCTTCGAGTCAGAAGAACTATTGCACTGTGAAGTTCATGCCTCCAGTTGAAACAGAGTACCTCTCTGAGTATCCTTTGCAAGCGGCATAGATCCTCTAGTCATCTTGCATCCATCCTTCAAAAAGAGAACCTGTACACCTGCATCATTCAACATACTTACAGAAAGCAGGTTCTGTGCCAATCCTGGGATGCGTATAACCCCAGTGATCCCCTTCACTCATCCATCAGGGAATTGGATTGAGACTCTTCCATGACCAACAATCTTCAGATGAGAATCATCACCCAGGTACAATCTTCCACCATCGAACTCTCAATACTTCATGAACTAGCTTCGATGCGAGGTCATGTGGAATGATGCACCAGAATCAATCAACCACACATCATCAGATGCATGGGTGGCCAGGGCTATGATGAATGCATCACCATCATCTTGAGACTTGTCAGAATATGAATTTGGGACATTCTTCTTCTTCTTTTTCTTTTCTTCCTTGCATTCCTTTCAGAAATGCCTAGTTTTTCCATAGTTCCAACAGAGAGCCTTGGACTTTCCAAGAGATTTGGATCTCCCATGGGATTTGGATTTGCCCTTCTCAGCTTTCTTGTCCTTCTTTTTCCCTTTCTCCTTGGGTCTTCCACGAACCGCAAGAGCCTCTTTGGCTGTCTCAGAAGACTTTCTCCGTATCTCTTCAGATAACAGTGAAGATACCACTTCATCCATTTTGAAAGTCGATGTGGTGCTCCCAATAGCCATCACAAGATGGTCCCATGAGTTTGGCAAAGAACAAAGCAAGGTCATACAACGATCCTCCTCCTCCATCTTCTTACCAACGATGTCAATTGTGCAATTAACATGTTAAAGGCATTTAGGTGATCTGCAACAGATCCTCCATCCTCCATCCTTAGAGAATACATCTTCTTTCTTAGAAAAAGTTTGTTCACCAAGGATTTGGCCTAATAAACATCTCTCAACTTCTTCCAAAGATCTTTCATGGTCTTCTCCTCATGGACATTCAACATGACAAAATCAACTAGATTGTGTCTTATGAGACCCTTAGCCTTCCGATCTTTGAGATCCCAATTAGCTTGTGCCATTGTAGTTGGTTTTACACTGGATATGGTTTCCCATAGGTCACGATCAACAAGCATGTCTTCCATCTTAAGTTTCCATAACTCAAAATTAGTGCCATTGAATTTCTCCACCTCTAATCTTTTGAATGTGCTTGCCATCTCTTTTCTGCAACAAGATTACAGAATGCTCTACACAAAGCTCCCACTCAACCTAAGATTAGCTCAAAAAACCCCTACCCTACAACTAGGACCAAAGGTGATCAAGCTCTGATACCAACTGAAAGGAAGTTAGGTGTGCGGAAATCGCTTCCTACACTAATCTAATAAGGAGAGATGAGTGCAAATTCATTCTAATCTTTACAGTTATAACAATGTTAACCCAACAATAGAGATATTGCAATAAACACACACAAGAATGTAAGACAGAAGAAGAAAGAGACAAGATATACGTAGGAAAAACCCTTATGGGTGAAAAACCCCACACTCCAAAACACAACTCAAATGTATTATCTAAACAATGAGGTTTACAATATAGTTACAAAGCCAATGCTCTTTTAGGAGTCTTTGACACTCGTATCTAGAGACAATCCAATAGCATAACAGTACCTGTTAATCACATAATACATCTCCTCTCCAAATCACTTGTTTATATAGAAGATACAAGGCAAAAATGGCTCTATCTTGAGATGGGCATCCAACATGGCCTCATGGCCCAAAACCCATGCCTATGGACACTTGTCCAACACTGTAGGATGTTCCTAACACTTGTCAAGTCACCCCATCCCAAGGAGGTTGCTTATTCCCAAGTTGGGTAATGACAGATACTCTTATGACACTTACGACTGTCATAGAATCTGTCATCGCTATCATATCTTACAGCTGTAAGAGAATCTGTCATACACAGGTTATAAATAGAATATTCTCTTACAACATGTTATAACCCTCCTTGGGGCACCCAAAGATACCTTCTTCCAAGATGCCCTGTCAACTAGCCATAAGGATCAAGACTGTTATTCACATATATTGCTATGGTATTTGCAAGGAGGTCGCAAGAGGATCATATAATCCTTGGCCCATAGTCATATGCAATATTATCTTTGTAAACATGAGTGCATTAATCTTCTAATTGTAGTGATATCCCTGCCTTTCATGGTTATTTGATCTATTCACTGCAAATGTATTAATGTCCATTATTTAGGATCTATCGATCCATTTGGAGGTTGTTGTGACCATTGTTTAGTTTATTTTGATGTGTTAGTAATTGGATATAAATCCAATACTCTTGTCTACTGGATACCACCACCATAGATAGAACTCAGACCCTCAGCTAGAGTTGATTACCTTTGTTATATGTATATTCATTATGTTGTATTAGATGACCCTGTTAGTAATTAAGTTCAGAAACCCTGAGTTGGGTCAAACACTTCTATTATCCATGTGAATTCAAATATAAATCCTTCTTATATCCGTGTTGTTTTGGATTTCCATATAGAGGCATATAAAGGGTCGTATGAGACAAAGTACTAAGCAGAACATAAGTCATTCTTATGTGTATGTCTATTTGAGGGTTTTCTAGGCACTTTAATGGTTATGTGAGTCCAAGTGTTGTACAATCCATTACCAATTTGGTAGATTTTGTGGGTCCTTGCTAAGTTTAATATCATTATTGTGGTCTATGAATAGACTTCTTAAATATCTCTTCTCTTTTATTATTCTTCTTATTAATGGTTAATCAACCTTGTGGCATAGAGGAAACACCCAATTTAATAGCTATATAATGCTAACTTGCTATGGTAAAAATGAAATAGTCTAGTGAATGCTCTAAGAGTTATGGGTCAGTTGCATGTGATTAGTTTTATGTTGATAATGTTGCATTGGTACTTAAGGGTCATGAGGAACTCAGTAATAGTATACATTTTCATATGATTACATGTATTTAAGCTAGCATTTATTTGTGGGTATGCAATGTATTGTCATTAGTGGCAATATTATTATGTGGGTGTATTTCCACAGTTATAAACAATAGTTATTCTTACACCTTGCATTATTGTATCCACCTTGAGGTAGAGTACACAAGGAAAATGAAAATTGTAGTTATTATTATATTGCATTTATTGTGTTTACCTAACCATATTAGAGTAAGGGTATACCATGGGAATGAAAAATATAGTTATTTCTATGCTTGCATTATTGTATTTAGTAAACCGTCTCAAGGGTTAGGGGCATACTAGGAGATTAGAGACAATAATTATGCATAGAACTGACTTTGGAGTACAAAATACCAAGAGATTTGAAAACAATACTTATTGTGTCATTGTTCATATTATCAAACCCTAGAGGATGAGAACATCGTAGGGTAAGGAATATCGGGAGATTGGAAGTTGATGGTTATATACCAATTTGAGACCATCTTTTATAACAAAAGGGTAGTAGGGCCATCTCACAGTAGGGTATACTAGGATATTGGTTCCTAAAGGATAATATACATTTTAGCCTATACTTGCATCTTACCAGTCATTAGTCATCAGGAGAGTCAAGCAAGAGATAATAGTTTATGAATGGATGACCCACATTTATGCCACTAAAAATTGAATGCTTTGGCCAAAGTGATACAATAGATATAAGCATCATTAGTTCACTATATCCATAGACTTGTGTTAGTAAAAAATCATGGTATCTAGATGGTATCTAGGGATTGCCTGATTGACTGCATGTGACGATTATTCACATTTGCACTTAGTTCTTGGATTTGGTTCTGTTGTAGACGTCCCTATCTATCACCCTCGTCGAAGGGTGGGCCTCTTCTAGTTAGAAGATGAGTGGGGGACCACCAAGTTTGTTGTTGGAGGTAAAGTGCTCAGATGATGCTCTCCCTTCTACAGTTGGACAATCATATTGCTTGAACTTAGATGAGATGATTATGACTAATGGTCAACCAAAATTGTGATGAAAAGTCAAACATCTAAATTTGATGTACTCAAGTGGATTTGAAGGACAGTAGTCCTAATCCAAAATTGTATCTTATTATTCTTTTATTTGTAAGCTTGTATCATGGAAATATATGTAATGATGGCATATTTATTTGAAATGTGGAATCTATATGTTTTTAAAAAGGAAATTCAAAATTACGACATTTATGTGTTATTTAATTTCAGATTTTTCATTGATCGTTATTGTTTATTTGGGTGGCTCGTTAAAAAACCTTAAGACTCCATTAATGACTTCTTCTAATCTTTTCTCAAGAAAATAAAATATGTCTAACAAACATTTTGAGCACACACAATCCTCCAAAAATGCAATAATTAGAGTAAGAAAAATCATATGTTATCAACTTTTAATTTCCCTATTGTGTAAATATTATATCTTTGCGACATGTAAAATTCAAATCCAATGACGAACTCCAATGGACTTGCATTTCAAACTTTGGAATCTGATTGCATGTTTGCAACATGCAAAATGCAAATCTAACTGTGAACTTCAATGGCAAAACTATGATTAAAAACAAGACAAGGTTTTGCCATTTTATGTGTTGTAAAAAAATAGCTTGGGCCAAGCACTTGAGTAAGCACATGCTCTTTATTGGCCAAGGGAGAACTCCCAAAGATCTAAAAAACTATTCAAACCCAATGACAAGTTTCTCATACCCACATGGATCTACACATCCTAAGGAAATGTCGAGACATGCAAAAAGGGAAAGCACTATTCAAAAGTTGGAAAATGTTTCAACGTCCAATTGCAACATATATTCAAAGAACAAGTAAATAATTTATAATTATGTTAATTACATATTTATTCCCACAAGACATATAAAACATGCTTTCTAATTATGTTCTACTATATAGCTAAACATGAGAAAAATGATCTAAAATGTCATTTGCTTTCGACACCAATGTCAAGATGCGCCAAAAGTAGAGATAGAGTTCTTGCCACTTATATGGGAGGATTATGTTCCAAATCATACGAGTTTCAAAAGGATAATTACAATAAATGAGGACTCCAATGTCCCAAATTATACATTTTCATCAAATTACATAACATGAAATGCTACAACACAAAAAGATGAAACTCCTTTTGCATGCACTCCTAACCTGATTCATAACTTAGTCTACATTTATGGGGTTGTAATTTGGCTAAGGGGTAGGCCATGGTATAGTAATATCACTTTTGGTAGGGATAAATAGAACAATCTGACCATAAATAGAAATATCCTTACCTTTTGAGACATTATTTTCCTTTGGTGGTGTGTCTTTAGCCCTATCTACTCTAATAACTAGATCTTTCTCCTACTTTGGGAAACTACTCAACGCCTAATGGTATCATGACCTTATGAATCTTTGAAATATACCTTTTATGTATTGTGAGCTCTTGCAATGGGGCTTTCATTATCTTAACATCTCTCTTTGCACTACTACTATCCTTTTTATTAATAACTAATTTCTACTTGTGCAAAAGATGCATTGGGCTTGATGACACCACAAAAATTATCTATAGGTATCACTTGATAGTTGTTAACATAGTCAATAGTTCACAACTATTACTACCTTTCATGTTTGCCAAAAATTGATGATTCACATGGAGAAAGAAATTAATTTCGGTAGTGTTAGTGAACAGATTTGTCCTTCGAAAATAAATGCAGAAAATGACTCAAGATGCCCAGGAAGAAGAACAAATAGTACTAATAGTTGGAGAAGTTGCCAATGGATTGACAACCTTCCTCTAAATTTTAGAGGTACAACTCCCTCTTAATATATGCAATGAATAAAAATATGGGGATGCGCTTTTAACTAGAAAGCAGGAAAGGTACATTAACATCTACCCATCACCATGAAATAGATGTGCATGATTGATTTCAGAAAGAAATGAATGCAGATAAATGACACACAACCCACCTATCCAACACTCACAAACAAGAATGGATTAATTAAAAGATACAACTATATTCTTCCTTAACACATACCAACATAATAGAAGCAATATTGAAGACAAATTACAAATTGACACAAGAACAATTGCAATCATAGAAGATACAAAGAGACACAAAGTTTTGTAAGTAATTCTTTATTTCTTCAATATAACAAAACTCAAGGTTTCTGCAATGCCTTGATACATAAGCTGAGCTAAGAAAAATATAACTAGAAATAAAATAGAATAAACTTGCTCCCCTTCCCCTGTTCACAGGCAATAGGAAAAAGATCCCTCTTTCCCTTCGAAAGTCCTTGCTTTATAGTTTTTCAAAACCTCAAAAAATTATAACTGTTCCAAATGGTCTTTTTAAGTAACCGCTATCAAGAAAGTGACCTTAAAATGGAAATGGCTACATTATATCAAAATTGTGATTACCATAGCTAATTACAAAAGAACATCATGCATGCAAGACAAGTGGCATTAGACTACCCCCAATTCCAGGCGTATTTCCATAAAAAGTTGGTGCAACTTAGCACGTTCTTCTTCTTCCTCCAGGACAAAAATTGCCCTATGGTATTCAGCATAACTGGTTTTCTCCTTCCAAGAACTGTGTGCAACTGAGAGATGATATCAATTTGTTCCTCCTCGGGCCAATGTAAATCAGGTTGTAGGACAGGCATAGGCTCATCATCCCAAATTTCATTATTCGCAGGAAGTCCCATTCTAAAAAATGACTTGATCAATAAGAAAGATTAAACTCAGAGAGCACCATCACCTTTCTCTACAGTCAGGTTTATTTAATTACACCAGCAGGTACTGATGGTTTTTAAACTTGTTAATGCCGTGCTACCACCTTAGTGAGCTCCATTACACTTGTCATTTAAGAGGTAATTAATGCATCATTGATTTTGCACTTTAGGAAATGAGTCTTAAGATTGAGCTCGCATTTCACAATTCCTGAAAAGACATTCTCATTGCATACCACATGAGTAATCAGATGAGCTGACGATATCTTGAAAATTGGGAAACACAACCATCAAATTAGAATTCACAGACACTGCGAAGACGCTAATTAGTCGGGAGTCGGGACAAATTTAGAACCTTGAACTTTAAGGAGTTCAAAAAATTTGAAGACTCCCGACAATGAGTGAGGTCAGAGCTCTTACGATTCTTTGAACTATTAGAGTGACATTCAAAAACTTTGAACCTTTTTGACACAAAGGAGAAGTAGGGAAGTCGGGCTTTTCTTGAAGTTAAGAACATAAGTCGGGGAAACAAAGGATTCATGAACTTGAAAAATGCTTGATGACAAAGACTCACAAAAATGTCCCTAAGACTTCAAATTTTTTTGAAAATGACAGGATTGGGGCAAGGCGATGATTATACCTTTAAGAGGATTGTGCATCAGTTCCTATGCACTAAAATTTGAAAATTTTTAGGTTTAAAATTTGGGGCAACAATAGGCTCTAGTTCGGGACGAGGACTGCAAAGGACGAGGCAAGGAACCCAGAACCTCAAGTGTTGACCAGTGCATAAATCCATTGGGCAAAAGAGTCAGAGAGCATGAGAGACAAAGTAGCCGGAACAAGCCAAAAATAAGGCAAACAGGAAAGGAAACTAGACTACCAGCACAAAAAAACTTCTAATATGTACATGGCAGGAAGATCCTACCTCCAGAGACTCCAGAGTGATCATGCAAATCCATTAACAGGCTGGGAGAAATAGCAGCCTCTGCGAAATAATGGTTGATGAACGAGAAGTCCACAAGCAACCATTTGCCAACTTATGATCACCATGATCAAGCTAATAAGAATGGCACCATACAAGAATTCTCTGAATATGACTTGATGCTCGAGAAGCCATTCTTCATTATACACTTCTTCAAATGGATAGCTCATACCAGCATTATCCAACACATAACTACCAACATCCGTCTGAATGATCTCTTGCAAGCACAGAGAAACCAACCCCCAGATTGGGCAACCCACGCATAAATTCTGATTTGCAACATATACTTCACCGTGTTCCTTTTCATCAACTGCATTAGCCTCATCATCACACTCGAAGTGATCTGTCTCTTTGAATTCTTCCTTTTGATCTTGCATCTTATATGTTACATCACAAGCAGACACAATAGGATCCTTTTCTTTGATACAATTTTGTGCAAACTCGAATGAATAACTCCCAAAAGAAAGAGAATTTTGAAGAGGAAGAATCAAACTAGAACCTTTATCCTCACCCTTTGACTGCATGTGCACTAAAGAAACAATTTCACTTTCACCTTTTTCTTCACATGCTTTCATTGCTTCTTCAGAAGGCATTTCAAAAGAATTTTTAGCCTTCATATCGCTGTCCTCTTTTTGCAAATGATGCATTGAGGCGTGAGATTTTTTATCAAGTAAAAATGGCTGCACCATATTGGGTTGAAAATGTATATTACTATAAAAACCCTTCAAAAAGATTACTTGCACAGGATCATCTAGTACCTAATTATTTTGAGATGTAGATGCGCAAGAGGTGAAGTCTTCATCATTACTAACAGGATAAGTAGATTCCTCACTAGGCCCTTCTTTGTCTACTTTATCAAATGCTTTTTTCTTATCAAAGACAAAAACTCTCATGTTTGAACTATGATTTAAAGACTCTTTTTCAGCCTCATGAGGAAAACTTTCTATCACTTGGTCTTTTTCATCCATATCAAAACTAAATATTCTTGATTTAGGAGAAAATATAGAAACATTCATACCTTCTTTCTTATCGGGGGAGACATGAGTGGCTACATCCATTTTAATTTCAGTAATGTGACCATCTCCGTCCAATACTCCACATAAGAATTCATCATTGCATGCGTTAAGGTACTTATGAGACTCATGACATTTATCTATTAGACCACTTTCAGTAAAGCTATCATGACCATTTTTAACCTCACCTTTCAAATCTTGTTTAAAAATTTCAGTATTCAAATTTCTGGGATAGATAAGATCATTTATGACCTCTTCTTGCAACCATACCTCTGTATTACTTGGCTCAGGAAATGTGAAGGTCTTATATTCAACTTGTGTACACTCTAGAGAGCGGATATCCAACACCTCATCTTCATGTTGTGTAGCTTCAGGTTGCTCATCTTCCACATTGTCTGGGAAACCTACGGATTTACCATTGTCTTCCTCATAATGCAAATAATAAGCTTCAACTCTCCTATCCACATGAGATTTAATTTCTGCGGCACTTACTTCATTTCTACCAAAATGTTTGGAATAAAAAATGGAGAGATTGAAGCATTCAACAGAAGGGGGTTGAGTATTATGGAAATCTATAGGATAAACATTTTGTTTGTGCATAATAGGTTTCTTCACAGACTTACTATTCAAATTACTTATAACCCCACTTTTCCATAAACCACTTAATATCAAATCATCTTCAATCTTTACCGCCTCTTGCTGAGAAACTTTTACGTCATTTACTTTACTCCTTTTCAATTCAAACTGAACATCTGAATGCAATGCATAAATAAAAGTACATAGCTGGAGTTGCTTACCTGGTTGAATCGAAGTAGGAATCTTTTTGAGTAGCCGATTAAATTTATCCACAAAATCTCTGATGGATTCTTCATCTTGCTTGTGAATGTGGAAAAATTGATACAACAGGGCAACTTCATCAACAAGCCCCTTATATCTTGCTAAGAACTTAGTCTTCAATGAATCCCAATTAGTTATACATTTTCCTTCTAAATGATGAAACCATTCTACTACAGGCCCAATAAGAGATTCAATAAACAACCAAATAAAAATATCCTCTTTACTTACCCCCAAAACTCTGCATGCAATTGTGAATGCAAGAATGTGGTTTTCAACATCTTGAGAACCTTCTCCATTGAACTTCGGGAAATGCTTTCTTTATCCTTCAGACAATGGTGAGTATACTGGCAAAGAAAGAGGACCAAAATGATTTCCCCATGGATGGGAAGAAACCAAGGCCATAATGCAAATTTGAAAAAGAAATCAGACAAGAATCTTTGTTGGAATAAATTGCTTCTAGACACATTCCATTTTGTAGAGCCACCAACCTCTGTCCTCAGGGAGGCACCTTTAGATTTCTAGGAAAACAAGAGCACTGATCTTTCAATTTCGAATGCCCAGCAGAGTCGCCGAAAATCTGTTAGTGACCAGATTTGTCCTTCAAAAATAAATGTAGAAAATGAATCAAGATGCCCGGGAAGAAGAACAAACAGTACTAACACTTGGAGAAGTTGCCATTGGATTGACAACCTTCCTCTAAATTTTAGAGGTACAACTCCCTCTTAAGATATGTAATGAATAAAAATATGGGGATGTGCTTTTAACTAGAAAGTAGGAAAGGTACATTAACATCTACCCATCACCATGAAATAGATGTGCATGATTGATTTCAGAAAGAAATGAATGCAGATAAATGATACACAGTGTTGGTTATTTTCCTAGACTGGATGCTTGTTCCCAGTTATCCCTACAAGGTAGCCATCATTGATCAATAGGATTCCCGGGCCAGGGGCCAACAGTATAGGAGATAGACTCTATAAATATCTCCTCTTCTTCTTTAGGCTCTGCAAAACCAAGGGGGGTATTCCCTATTCAACACCTATGACACATGCACATGAACTTACTTGGATGTTGATACAAAGCAGATAAATCCTCTCTTATGCAGACCAAAACTGTGAGATAAGTGCAAAGGGGCTAGCTTTGGGCCTATTTTTAGTTGTGAGACAGAGGATTTTGGTCCTAAAACTACTTCTAAAGTCCTAAAGGTTTGGTTTTGAAGATTTAAGTTTGATTTTATGTTTGGATGCAAAACTGAGACCTTGGGTTGCAACCTCAATACAAGACTGGATCGGTGCCTATCCAGGGCTTGGAGTCAATAGACATACACATGTGGATGGCCAGCATGAACATATACCAAAGACTGGATATCAAGGGGATTTCTAATATCTGCCTTATAGGTACTTCCCAAAAATTAGGTGCTTAATCATTCATACTTAATGGTATCCCTACTGCAACACACTCTCTCAATGATTAACCTAAAACATTTAATTTGTTCCTTGAACAAAAGTAAGAGATTAAACATTCAATATAGAAAACCTATATTCCTGAACCTTAACAACCCTTAGTTATCCTGATTCAAAAGAAAATATTCCCACAGCTTGGAGACAAACGATTAAACACATGCACAGAGCATTTCTCATATAAAACAACATGAAACCAGTGAACTCATGCATGAAACATACAACATGAGACTCATAAACTTACAAGACATCAAGAACAGGGCCACCAATGAAGTTGTATTGTGTCACAGCACCAAAATTTGTCCAGTTTTCAACAACAACAATGAGTAACACAGTTTGGCCTTTATACCAAGACTGTATACTCAGCATTAATTACTAGGCAAAAATAAAAAATCCGCTAGATTCAATGTATGAGGAATGGCGCTCAGAAATATTCAATGCTGTGGGGAGACAAAGAGGAATGAGTAGATGGAATCAGGATCCGCACCGCCGCTCAAGGATTTTCATCTTCAATCGGGTTGCCGACCTGTCAACTCCATCGACTATCCTTTGCAAATCTGCCATTATTGCCTCACCTACCCACAGGCCCCTTTGAAATGCAACAACGAATGCACCTACTATTTTCCCGCTCAAAAACAATTGCAAATACATAGGAAAACACCTACGCTGGGGGTTCAAAACATGGCCGTCGATCATGATTCCATCGCTGAGACGCTAAAAACCGCAAAAAATCCAAGAACCAATGATTACATGCCACGTAGGCACTCCATGCTCCTATCGCTGACTTTTCGCTTCTTCATTTCGCCCCTTTTCGCCCTTGTATATGCATAAATAAATGCATATACAATCACCACTGTTCACCTTCGAAAATCCCTTGTATATCCTCATTGTATACCCGCACATACAAGCATCTTATACATCCAATGGATGCTAGAAGATTATTCGCTGCATTGGATTCCGTCTTCGCATCCAGGTTGCATCTCCCTTTCTTTGTACATTTCCTTGTATGTCGCATTATACAAATGCGAGATACATACAATGCGGATCCCTACCACTTATCCATTGGATTTGAAAAACTTTCAAATCTAGACTTTGTATATCCGCGGCATACAACACTCACATACATACAAGCAGCGGACGCCAGGGGCCCATAGAACAATCTTGAAATATTTTCGGGTCCGGCTTGTATTCTATCCTTTGTATATTCGGGTGTATGTTTAAAAATACAACCACAAATATACAAGCGGCGGACCCCACCAAATGTATATCCCGCTGTCTTGCATATTTTCCTTGCATATGACCTTTGTATGTCCAAACATACATTCACCCTTTCACATACAAACAAGGAATCTTTCCTGGAATATACCTGCAATGTATCTAACCATTGTATGTCTAAACATACAAACCAAATATACATGCAGACCCGATATACAAATAGCGAATATTCCGGGGATCTGCGATGTATATTCCATCCTTGTATATTTTTCCTTGTAAGCCCGATATGCATTTGGAAATGCATACAACTGCGGAATATACCCAGGAATCTGCGACAGATTTGCCCTTTGCATATGCAACCTGATATGCATCTAAAATGCATATAATTCAATTTCTTATAAATTTTCAAAAACTGACTGAGACTTTAGAAACCCGCCAACATACATTTGCAATTGCACATACAAAAACTTAACACTTTCTCAAGTGCGATAGGAAAAAGTGGTAAAACACTGCATGTGGGTCAAGGAACAACCTAGCCTAAGGCTGCAAGGGCTTGAAGGGACAAGAACAGATACCTGCAACCTAATTTCAGAACCCTAAACATAGGTGATCGCCACCACACAGCACACCTATCCAACACTCACAAACAAGGATGGATTAATTAAAAGATACATCTATATTCTTCCTTAACACATACCAACATAACATAAGCAATGTTGAAGATAGATTATAAATTGACACAAGAACAATTGCAATCATAGAAGATACTAGGAGACACAAAGTTCTGTAAGTAATTCTTCATTTCTTCAATATAACAAAACTCAAAGTTTTTGCAATGCCTCAATACATAAGTTGAGCTAAGAAAAATATAACTGGAAATAAAATAGAATAAACTTGCTCCCCTTCCCCTGTTCATAGACAGCAGGAAAAAGATCCATCTTTCCCTTTGAAAGTCCTTGCTTTATAGTTTTTCAAAACCTCATAAAATTATAACTGTTCCAAATAGTCTTTTTAAGTGACTGCTATCAAGAAAGTGACCTTAAAATGGAAACGGTTACATTATATCTATATTGTGATTACCATCGCTAATTACAAAAGAACATCATGCACGCAAGACAAGTGGCATTAGACTGCCCCCAATTCCAGGCATATTTCCATAAAAAGTTGGCGCAACTTAGCACGTTCTTCTTCTTCCTCCAGAATGAAAATTGTCCTACAATATTCAGCATAACTGGTTTTCTCCTTCGAAGCAACTAGACGCAACTGAGAGATGATATCAATATGTTCCTCCTCGGGCCAATGTAAATCAAGTTGTAGGACATGCATAGGCTCATCATCCAAAATTTCATTATTCGCAGGAAGTCCCATTTTGAAAAATGACTTGATCGATAAGCAAGATTAAACTCAGAGAGCACCATCACCTTTCTCTACTATCAAGTTTATTTAATTACGCCAACAGGTAATGATGGTTTTTAAAATTGTTAATGCCATGCTACCACCTTAGTGAGCTCCATTACACTTGTCATTTAAGAGGTAATTAATGCATCATTGATTTTGCACTTTGGGAAACGAGTCTTAAGATTGAGCTCTCATTTCATAACTCCTAAAAAGACATTCTCATTGCATACCATAGAAGTAATCAGATGAGTTGATGATATCTTGAAAATTGGGAAACACAACCATCAAATCAGAATTCACGGACACTGCAAAGATGCTGATTAGTCGGGAGTCGGGACAGATTTAGAACCTTGAACTTTAAGGAGGACTTCACAAAATTTGAAGACTCCTGACAATGAGTGGGGTCGAAGCTCTTATGATTCTTCAAACTGTTAGAGCGACATTCAAAAACTTTGAACCTTTTCGACACAAAGGAGAAGTTAGGAAGTCGGTCTTTTCTTGAACTTAAGAACATAAGTCGAGGAAACAAAGGATTCATGAACTTGAAAAATGCCTAACGACAAAGACTCATAAAAATGTCCCTAAGACTTCAATTTTTTTTTGAAAATGACCGGATTGGGGCAAGGCGATGATTATAACTTTAAGAGGATTGTGCATCAGTTCCTATGCACTAAAATTTGAAAATTTTCATGTTTAAAATTTGGGGCAACAGGTAGGTCAAGCCCCATAAAGTAATTACTCCAAACTCCCCTGATTGAATTTGCACCTGGAATGATGTACACCTTACACTTTTTTAGTTTGAAATCAAATCATATAAGGAGATTTTATTTCCACCTATCTAAATTGTGTGTTGAAGGTTTAGTTGTGAACAATAGCTTTAACATGTCAATTTGCCAAGTATTACTAAGAAGAGTTTTGTGAATTATGGATGGTAATCATGTAAGTTTGATTTATTTATATGTATTTGAATATAATATTTAAATATTAATTTGAAATTATTGTATATTTAAGTGGAATTAAATAGAATATGTGTGTATGTGTGTTTTAAAATTTTTGATAAGTCAAAATTTGTATTAAATATAAAATTGAGATTATTGTTTATTATATGAATAATTTTTTGATGAAAATTATAAATTTATATTAATATTAAGATAAAATAAGATATCCCCATGTTTATGGGAAGGTAAGGGCTCATCCCCCACCCAACTTGAGAGCAGATGCTCACTGGGCACCCCCAAAGAAAGATTTGTTCAAGTTGAATTTTGATAGCGCTGCCAGAGGCAACCAAGGGGTGTCAGGAGATGGAAGCATCATCAGAAACTACAAAGGAGAAACAATAGTCACAACAACAAAGAAGCTACTAATAAGAATAAATAACGAGGATGAGGCACAAGCACTGCTTCTTGGGCTACAATTATGCAATAAATTTGGTCTCTCAAAACTCCACATCGAAGGAGATTCCTAGATCATAACCAATGCCATTATAAATCAAGCCACTCCAAATTGGAGGATACAAAACATATTAGAAATTTGTTAGGAGGCTTTAAGCCATATGAAAGATTTAAAAATCAACCTTATTTACTATGAGGCCAATCATGATGTAGATAAGTTGGCCAATTTGGCAATTGAATGCCAAATCACTACCACGAAGGCAGTTCAGTGGAGGCATGCACAATTCAGAAAGATTAGGCCTAACACGATTGACATTTATTGGGGCCATAATGATTCAGTAATGCAAGGAGCTTGGCTCACTTGAAGATGCAGAAGTGTTGAATTATTGTCATTGATGTCAAAGGAAAGTGTTCAACTGTTGTCATTGATGAGTCTAAGGCCAAAAACTTAATCAGACTAAGTGATAGAGGGTGGCTTGTTTTCTAGAGTTTGTTGGAGTTTAGAGTTTCGGCCTTACTCCTCCTTGTCAAGGAAAGAGGGAAGGATCGATAAGGAAGGCCCAATCGTAATGCTCTGATTTATTCCAAGAAAATCAGAGTTTGGAGTTTCAGCCTTGCTCTTTCTCTTTGATGAGGAAATAAGGAAGGCTCGATTGCATTGTTTCAATTTTTAGTCTAAGTGATCGGAGGTCAGAGTCGTGCCCTGACTCATTCCATAAAGGAAGACGGAAGGAAGAATCACTGGCGCCCAAAGCCTAATAATATTGCCCAAGGGGCAAGGTAGTACACGTGGCATCATTTCACAGCTCTGTAGGAATGTTTTGCCCTTTGTAATTTGCTTTTGTGGAATGGCAAAAAATGGTTATTTGAGCATCAAATTTATAGTGATAAGCTACAAAGTTGTATGGGAATCTTTGCACATTGTGACATGGATATTATGTGAATCAAAGAATTAGAGAGTGGAGTTTCTCTTTGATTCATTCCAAAATGGAAGACAAAAGAGAAGAAGTCCGAAGCCCGATAAGGAAGGCAAAAGAGAAGTCTAAAGCACAATAAAGAAGGTGAAAGACCAAAAGTCCAACGCTTGATAAATAAGAGGATAAACAAGAAGCCCGATGCCTGATAGAGTTACAAAGGAAGAGTATAACAGGATCAGAGATAAGCTTATAACACTTCCATGATGAAAGGCGGTAGCTCAGAATCTTGATCTTCAAAAATTTGTGAATTCAGTTCTTATAAAAGGAGAAGTTTCAAAGTGCATTTTGCAGGATTCAAATCCTTAAGTGTAATATGTTTTGTTGAGTTAATGGTTAGAACTGTTGAAGATTTGTTGGATAGCTATTGTTGTGATATTGATAACTTTTAGTTTTCCTGAACATGTTACAATTATGCAACTGCTTTGATTTAGACGATCTTCTGTTGGTGTTTCAGTTCAAACTATATGGGATGAGTGTTGGTTTTCCATACATTCAGTTTTGAAGATCAAAGAGGTTGTTGAGATTAAGTTGGGCAGTTTCTTCTCATGAATTTGTTAAATAAAGTGGGCTGTGATGTATTGTGGTGTTATTTTTCACGTGTATGGTATACCATCATGTTAATGAGAACAAAGGGTACAATGACATTTTGAGAGTGTATTGAGGAAGTGTGTGTTAATGAGAACACAGAGTGTCTGGGTGAGTTGAGTGAGAAGAGAAGACAATGTATGAATTGAATAGGTGCATTTGAGGTTTGTGAAGAACCAAATGTTTGCATATTTGAATTTGTAAAGATTCAGAGGTTGGTGCCTCATGTGGACTGAGTTGGTGCTCAGTTTAGGGGATTGTAGTCTCCTTAGAGTTGGAGCTCTGGGTACCCTTAAAACATTGTAATCAATGGTTTATTCTATGAGGCTAGATTAGGTTGGTAGATCCTAGCAGCATTTTCTCACCATGGTTTTTCCCATCTTTGGGTTTTTCATGTATATTTGGTGTTCATGTTTGTATGATCTCTTATTGTTCTTGCTTAAGCATTGAAAGTTATTTTGGCCCCGCTTTCTAGAGATTAGAAGTTTTTAAGTATTTTTATCTACTTATTCACCCCCCTCTCAGTAGATTTCATGTGTTCTAATAATTGGTATCAAAGCCAAGTTCCTTGAAGAAGCTTAATAGCTAAAGGTTGATTTAGGACATTGAACACCTGGCCGATCAAGAAGGATCTCACTCAAACAAGCACCATTGTTTGATGGAACAAATTATGCATTCTAGAGTATAAGGATGTAGACCTACCTAACTTCAATAGGGTACAATGTATGGCAATCTGTTGTGGATGGTTAAACCGCTCCTAAACCTCCTCCAACAGACCAGGTGGGTAAGAAGGAATGTGAGAATAATGCTAAGGCCAAGAATGCAATTCTATGTGGTTTAGCCAACTCCGAATTTGTGAAAGTAATGCAATGCAAGTTTGCCAAATAAATCTGGGTGAAGCTTCAGAGCATATATGAAGGAGATATAAAGGTGAAACAAGCCAAGCTGCAAACCTTTAAAGGAAGATTTGAAAGCCTGAAAATGAGAGAGGAAGAAAAGATTGCTGATTACTTGCTCAGAGTTGATGAAGTTGTGAATGCTATGATAGGACTAGATGAAGAAGTAAAAGAGCAAGTGATTGTTAGATCTCTACCTTCTAGGTATGATGCTAAAGTCTCTGCTATAGAAGAAGCAAAAGAACTTGATAAGATAATTGTTGATGAACTACATGGTATTTTTATTGCCTATGAAATGAGGACAACTGGTACTAAGATCTCCAAGAGAGAAGCTACATTTAAGGCATCAAAGAAAGAAAAGAATGAAGAACCTAAATCTGAGATAGACGTGGAAGAGGCCAATTTTGTAAGAAGACTGAAGAGAGGATCTGGGAAGTATAGAGGTAAGTTACCTTTCAAGTTTTTTAATTGTGTAAAGGTTGGTCACTTTGCTGTTAAATGTCCATCTGTAGGAAAGGATAAAAGTGATGAATATGTTAGCAAGAAAAGTAACACATAGTTCTATCCAAAGAAGAAGAATTTTAGAAGAACTATCAGAAGAATTTTTAGAAGAACAAAAAGAGCCTTTACATAAAAGGTGACAATGATTCCTCTGAAGAAAGCCCCGTTTCAGAAGGCAACAATGAAGGTGTTTCTAAGGCTGAAGAAAATGAATTCTTGTTTATGACAGTGGAGTCTACTATTAAAGATCAAAACATTACTGATCTGGGAGACCCTGAGAATGAAGAAGAAGGTGAAGTAGACTTGGAAGGAGAGCTAGTATGTGCTTTACAAGAAATTAAGAAACTTACGAAGAAAAAATCAAAACTGAAGCTGCAAATTCAAGAAGATATGGTGTCTAAGAAACTTGTAGAATTAGAATAGTTGATTGTTGATTTGAAGACACAAGTGGAAGAAGCCAAAAGAATAGAAGAAGTTACTAAATCTAAATTAGAAGAGTGTTTGAAGCTAGAATCTGATGTGGTATCTTTGAGAAAAGAATTAGAAAAGGCTAAGGCTAAGATTGGTCTAAGTCTGAAATTTGGTAAGAGTAGTAGCATGCTTGATGAGATGATCAATAGTCAGAGATTTCCAAAGAACATGGTTGGTTTAGGATTTGAAGAAGGTCAGCATTCAAAGTCCAGTGATCCTCCAAAAAGACTGAAGAGAAGAAGTAGAAGAAGGAAGATGATGGCTTCACATATGTCAGAGCTCTGAAGGAGAAAAGATTCAAAGGCCCCCCTCCTGCAAGACATTCTGGCATTATCAGGTTTCCTCAATCTTTTTATGGCTATTGTTATTCATGTAATCAATATGGTCATAGGGCTATTAGTTGTAGAATTGTTCCTAGGAGAAGAACCAATTTTACTAGAAAAAATTCTTTTGCACCTCTTGGAGATTTTAGAGTAGTTTGTTACAAATGCAATAACTATGGTCACATTGCAAAATATCGAAGAACAAATTTTATAAAATCTATCAAGCTGGAAAGAAAGGAGAATGTTCCTCCTAAGGAGGATAACGTATCAGACTCTCTTGTCAATAAGGAGATGAAAACTAAGAAATTCTGGAAGGAGAAGAAGGATGATCAGAAGAAAGAAGCATCTTTGGTAGTAGAGATGACATTTCATGCTAAGAGATAGAACCCATGGGTGATAGACAGTGGTTGCTCTAGTCACATGACTGAAGATAAAAGTAAGTTTATAAGTCTACAAGAATTGAATGGAGGCTCAGTTAAGTTTGGTGACAACACATCTAAGAAGATCTGTGGTAAAGGAACACTGAGTATTTATGGAAAATCCAAGACTCACAATGTCTACTATGTGGAAGGAATGAAGCACAATTTGCTGAGTGTAAGTCAGATGTGTGATAATGGATATAATCTAACCTTTAATGCAAAAGGTTGTGAGATCAGAAAAGTTGTTGAAATTGTTGGCAAGAGACACTATGTGGCTTCATGAGTGTTGTCATTGATGGCAAAGAAGTCCATCCCACACATCCGCAGGACATGGTGTGTCTCTACCGGAAGTCAAATTGAAGAATGTTGTGGTCCGGTAAGCAAGAACAGAGCATGCAGCAAGGTCCGACAGTTAGGTCTGGATCTCTCAGAGGAAGTATCTCAGTAAAGTACAGACTTGGTGAAGTCAAGAGGAGTATCATGACTGATATATTCCAGAGATTGAGCCTCCGGTGATGAAGGAGTGAAAAAGTATCAGCACCTGAGTATTGGGTTCCTGTTTGGCAGAATAGACTAAGGAAGAACAGACCGACAGAGCATCAGACCTTAATCCGGATGAGATATTGATGGTGATTAAGCTTCTTGAGGTATCATTCATGATTGGCTAACATGATTGATGACTTCTATATGCATCTCTTTGATACGCATCACTTGGTAAGCAAGGATTCAGCTGACAGACCAGAGTTTGGGAAAATATTGAGTATTCCGGATGTCGACTAGAAAGATGTTGAAATCCTTTGTGCGGATATATATACCAGATGGATTTCAATGAGAAGGTGTGTGTGGTGTATTGTGAAGTACGAAGAAAAGCAGAAAGAAGAGTGGAAGCAGTAATACAGGCCCGGTATGTGACAGGACAACAGTACCAAAAGAAGAGGAAGAATGAAGTGCAGTAGATCAGTATATTGAGCCTAACCGAAACTAAACTTTAGCATATGTGGATGCTTCTCATCAGTTCAAGTATCTTGTTACTCTCCTTATAATTTGTAGACAGTGAGTCTCTTGTAGGCAGTTAGCCTCTTGTGAACAGTGTGCTCGGGTAGTGAGCCCTAATTGGCAAGTGCCATTTTGTACTACCTTATTCTTTTAACAAATAATACAATGTTGGGTTAATCACCCCGTGGTTTTTCCCTTAACAGGGTTTTCCACGTCAAAATCATTGTGTTATGTGTATTGAGTTTATATCTACTTTCAAGGTTATGCATGCTTATTTAATTTGATGCTGCATTAGTTGCTAAAGAAGAACAAAAAGTTAAGTTAATTAAGATAACTGATTCACCCCCCCTCTTAGTTATCAACAGAAATTAGACCGGACAATTGAGAGGGGGGGTGAATCAGTTTTCACACAAAACAAACTTTTTTTGATTTTAACCTTCTTTATTAACTTCTATCAGATTAATGATGTAAACATTAAAGCATAGATTAACAACATATGAGTAGAAACATAATCAACACACTTGACACCAAGATTTTGACATGGAAACCCGGTTAAGGGAAAAACCACGGTGGGGGTTAACCCACAAAGATTTGTACCCTGTTAAAAGTACTTTAGAAGGCACATGCCTTTGGGTGCACTGCCCAGAGCTCACTACTCAAAAGAGAGGCTCATTGCCTACAAAATTTATTTAGAATGGAAAGGATTAACTGAGAAATAACATCTACTTCATGCCTGATTTAGTTTCAATGAATGCTCACAAAACTTTTGCTTTGCCTCAATTTCTTCTTCACTGACTTTTTCACTCTACACTGCTCTCGCTCCTTTTCTTCTCTGCTCTGCTTCTGATCATTTATTCAGATTTAATCTATTTTTCTCAAGGATAAATTTTAACAACTCTTCAACAAGTATTTATACACTTCATCAACCTTGGAATGATCAACAAGGTCGGCCAAACTTAACGCGGATCTTTACACTGTCAGCCAAACATAGCTGAGACTTGAATCTTCCTCTACTAACATGCTGCGCTTCATAAAATGATCTTTAGATCATCCGCAAGATGCTAGGAACATCTGGTCGGCCAAGACTAGAAAGAACATCAACTTCAAAGAGGAAATATTTAATAACAAGCTCAGACTCCAATGCGGACCTCCAACATAGTAGCCACACGATCTAGAGACCTCTACAAGCACATTGAATTCACCAATAACATCCACTCTAAACCAAATTACCAGAATCATTTGTATCTTCCTCTAGAACCTTAAGAACACTATCTGCCATGACTGTCAAACTAGAAGGATGGCTTGCAGACCTCCAAACCATGAACCACTGGAGTTGATAATACACACTGACTTCCCAAACATGCCTGCAGATTCGTAGATCATAATATTTCACTGTGGAGCAATCCAGACCAACTTACTGTCACTCTGTCTCTTTTGAATACTGTAAGATCCAGTTCTACTCAGATGGCCATAACTTTAAATCTTCATGCGGACTTCTCAATTCTTAACTAGAAGAATCTCTGACAATCCTCTACACAGCCATATGGTTTGCAAACATTGAGTCTTCATTAATTTTCTCAATATCCTCAACATTCCAGTCTCGTGATCATACAACAAAATAAGGCACAGTTGAAACCAATGACAACAAGAAGATGTTGACATCAATGACAACACCGCTGAGGCACATATTTGCAACAATCTCCCCCTTTGTCATTGATGGCAGCATATGATATGAAAAACTGATTCAACCATCATGACAAGAACTTCTCCCCCTGACTTCTGCAACCACTTCCTTCATTGCTCCCCCTATCATCAACAATTAGTTTTTCACATGTCTTCTCTCCCCCCTTTGACATCAATGGCAATGGGCACTTATTTGCAATCTTTACTCCCTCTTTTTATTTGAGACTGGTCTCCAACATTTGCATACTGACTACTCCTTAGAGTAGTATTTTCTCAACATCAATCCAGATCTCAAGATATGACTGAGAATTCCACCGGACTGATGCACCTCAGTGCATCTTAGTTCTGATTTAGAGGGGTAATAACCCCTAACTTCTCTTTGAGATACTTGAAAAGGTATCATTGGGAAGGGGCTTAGTGAAGATATCTGCAATCTAATCTTTGGAAGACACAAACTCCAACTTGACTTCATTCTCATTTACCTTCTCTCTCAAGAAATGAAACTTGATAGATATATGATTTGTCTTTGAATGCAACACTAGATTCTTTTAGATGCTTATTGCACTAGAATTATCACAAAAGATTGTGACTGGCTCCTCAAAAACAATTATGATGTCCTTCAACATTTGCTTCATCTACAGAACTTGAGTACAATTATTTGCTGCTGCTATATATTCCACTTCTGCAGTAGACAGAGATATTACCTCTTTCTTTTTGCTCATCCAAGAGACCAATCTTCTTCCCAAAAAAAATGTACCACCACTAGTACTTTTTTTGTCATCCACATCTCTTGCCCAATCAACATCTGTATGAGTGAAATCATTGTCCTTTGGATACCACAATCCAAAATCAATTGTCCCCTTGAGATATCTAAAAATTCTTTTGACTGCCACAATGTGGGATTCTTTTGGATCATCTTGAAATCTAACAACAAGTCCAACGACATTCATGATGTCAGGTCTGCTTTGAGTCAGATAGAGCAATCCTCTAATTATTGATCTATACCTTTTTTGATTTGCCTTGGGGGAGTCATCATCTTTACTTAACTTGCATCTGGTTATCATAGGTGTACCTACTGGCTTTGAATCTTCCATTCCAAACTTCTTCAACAATTCTTTCACATACTTGGACCATGATATAAAGATACCTTTATCTGACTGAACAATTTGAAGACCTAGGAAGAAATTCATTTCTCCAAACATTGACATCTCAAATTCACTTTTCATCTAATCAGCAAATGCTTTGCACATACATTCATTTCTACCAAAAATGATATCATCAACAAAGACCTCAACAATCAGGATGTCTTCATGATTAATTTTGAAGTAAAGATTACTATCAGCAGTACCTTTGCTAAAACCTATCTTAAGCAAATATTTATCCAATCTTGCATACTAGGCTCTTGGAGCTTGCTTGAGTCCACACAAGGCGTTTCTCAGCCTACAAACCATATCTCCCTGATCAGACAACTAAAATCCTTCCGGTTGCTTAATGTAGACTTCTTCTTCTAAATCTCCATTCAGGAATGCTGATTTGACATCCATCTGATATACTTTAAAATCTCTGAAAGCAGCAAATGCAAGAAACAATCTAACTACCTCAATTCTTGCCACTGGAGCAAAAAGTTTCTTCAAAATCAATTCCTTCCACTTGAGAATAGCCTTTACATACCAACCTTGCTTTGTTTCTTACAACTTCACCATCTTCATTTAGTTTATTCTAGAAGACCCATTTGGTTCCAATCACATTTTTATCCTCAGGTCTAGGAACAAGATCTCAAGTGTGGTTCTTTTCAATTTGCATCAATTCTTCTTCCATTGCTTTTACCTAGTTTTCATCATTGCAGGCTTCATTTATTGATTTAGGTTCAATCTTTGAAATCAAACAAATCTCTTCTTGATCTTCAACAACTCTTCTCCTAGTTTGAACACCTTTATTTCTATCTCCTATGATTTGATCTTCAGGATGATTCATTCTTACATACCTGGGGGTTTTGGGAATTGCTTGAACTTCTGTTTCTTGAGCTTGTTCCTCAACATCTATACTATTTTCTTGGGTTCCTGGAGTTTCTAGATCAATCTAAATCTAAGTCAAAGTTTGAACTAACCTTCCTTTACTTTGACTTTTATCTTGATCATCTGAATCATATCCACAGAACCTGGAATGTCCTTCCTTGCTCTCATCAACTCTAACATTAGCACTTTCAACAATCTTTTTCAACCTCTTGTTAAAGCACCGGTAAGCCTTACTTTGAGTAGAGTGCCCCAAAAATATTCCCTTGTCACTTCTTGTATCAAACTTTCCTAAATCCTCATCTCTTTTGATATAGCATTTACTACCAAAAACTCTGAAATATCTCACAGTAGGAGTATGACCAAACCATAGTTCATAAGGGGTCTTACCAGAATTGCCTTTGATCTATACCTGATTAAGAGTGTAGATAGAAGTACTTACAACTTCTCTCCAATAAACTTGAGGAACATTTGTTTCCATCATCATGGTCTTGGAAGCTTCTTGAATGGTCCAGTTCTTTATTTCCACAACTCCATTTTGTTGGGGAGTCCTAGGAGCAAATAACTATCTTTTTATGCCATGCTTTTCATAGAAAGCATCAAACTCACGGGAAGTAAATTCTCCACCTCTGTCGGATCTTAGACATTTCAAATTTTCACCAAACTCATTTTCTAACATCACTTTGAACACCTTAAATTTGTCAAGAGCTTCTAATTTTTCTTTTAGGAAAGTTACCCACATCATCCTGGAGTAATCATTAATCAGCAACATGAAATATCTATCTCCTTGCACACTCCTAATTCGAGCAGGACCACAGAGATCAGTATGTACCAGTTCCAATCGTCCACTTGAAGCTTGTTCCTTACTTTTGAATGAAATTTTGCTTTGTTTCCCCAATTAACATTTTCTACACATGCTATTAGGTTTCACAAGTTTTGGAAGATCTCTTATAGCCTGAGTGGTACTTATTTTGACAATGTTATCAAAATTCACATGACACATTCTCCTATGCCATAACCAACTTTGATCTATCTGTGCAATCAAACAACTTTTGCCAGAACTACTTAAATGAAAAATGTTACCTCTAGTTTGAGTACAGGATGCAATTTCAATTCTGGAACTCTCCAAGATTCTACATTTTCCATCCTTGAATTAAAGATCATAACCTTTATCAACCAACTGTCCAACACTGAGAAGATTATGTTTCAGTCCTTCCACATACAGAACATCATTAGTGCTATTCTTATCATCAAAAGAGATGGATCCTCTGCCACAGATTCTACCAATTGAGTTATCTCCAAATTTCACAAGCCCTCCTTCATAATTTTCAAAATTCACAAACTTACTCTTGTCTCCAGTCATATGATGAGAACATCCACTATCAATCACCCATTCATCTTTCTCAATAACTTGAGTAGCCAAGGCACTTTCCATATTTGCATAGCTAGTAGATTCAGTAGACACTGGATCTTCTTCTTTGATGGCAATGAACACCTAATCATTTTAAGAGGAACCTCCATGATCAGATTCATCATCCGTGACTCCTTCTTCTCTAGCTTCTTGGACATAGTAACATTTGTTCTGATTTTTGTATCTGTTAGGGTTTGGTTTTAAAAACCTCTCCGGACATCTTGAGGCAAAATGACCAATCTTATTACAAGCAAAACATTTGAGTGGCAATTTTCCTTCATACTTACCGGATCCTCTTGGCAATCTTTTGGCAAGAAGAGCTTTAAGATCTGCAGTTTCAATTTCAACACTTCAAGATCCTTCCTTGTCTTCATGAATCTATTTGATCTTATAGAAGAGCTTTCACTCGGATCATATCTTTGTTTTCCATATACATTGGCCTTAAATGCAGATTCAGACTTGGGAAGAGAATCACCAAACTCACTTAATTCAAAAGCTGAAATTTTACCAACCAGTTGATCTCTTGTAACTTCTGAGACAATCCTGATCTCCTCTATAGAAACAACCTTATCTTTGTATGAATCAGGTAAAGATATGAGCACTTTTGATATAATCTCTGATTCTTCCAAAGTTCCACCAGCACACCTGATACCACACACAAGTTCATTTATCTTTTGCATGTAGATTGTGATGTTTTCATCTTCACTCATCCTCAGAGTTTCACATTTTCCTCTCAGAATTTGTAGCTTGGCATATTTGACAAATTTATCACCTTCATATAGATTCTCCAACTTTTTCCAGATTTCATGAGCAATTTTTAGACCAAAGATATTTTTCATTTCTGAATCAGTAAGGCACTTAACAAGGATTCTTTAGCTCGAAGGTTATTTTCAGCATCTTTGATTTGATCTAGAGTTGAAGGACCTTTCTCCGGAGGTTTATACTCAACACTGGTTATCACCCAATAGGCATCGCCCATGCATTGCAAAAGGCACTCCATGCGATTCTTTCAAACAAAATAATTTGTTCCATCAAATCTCAGACTATCCTTCTTGTAGGTCAACATCCTGGATCTCCTCAAGCAATCAATCTTTTATAAGAGGATCTGGCTTTGATACCAATTGTTGAAATTAGACCGGACAATTGAGAGGGAGGGTGAATCAATTGTCACACAAAACAAACTTTTTCTACTTTTAACCTTCTTTATTAACTTACTATCAGATTAATGATGTAAACATTAAAGCATAGATTAACAACATATGAGTAGAAACATAATCAACACACTTGACACCAAGATTTTGATGTGGAAACCTAGTTAAGGGAAAAACAACGGTGGGGATTAACCCACAAAGATTTGTACCCTGTTAAAAGTACTTTAGAAGGCACATGCCTTTGGGTGCACTACCCAGAGCTCACTGCTCAAAAGAGAGGCTCACTGCGTACATAATTTATTTAGAACATAAAGGATTAACTGAGAAATAACATCTACTTCATGCCTGATTCAGTTTCAATGAATGCTCACAAAACTTCTGCTTTTCCCCAAATTCTTCTTCACTGACTTTTTCACTCTACACTATTCTCACTCCTTTTCTTCTCTACTCTGCTTTTGATCCTTTATTTAGATTTAGTCTGTTTTGCTCAAGGATAAATTTTAACAACTCTTCAACAAGTATTTATACACTTCATCAACCTTGGAATGATCAACAAGGTCGGCCAAACTTAACGCGGATCTTTACACTATCAGTCAAACATAGTTGAGACTTGAATCTTCCTCTACTAACACACCATGCTTCATAAAATGATCTTTAGATCATCCACAACACGCTAGGAACATATGGTCGGCCAAGACTAGGAAGAACATCAACTTCAAAGAGGAAATCTTTAATAACAAGCTCATACTCCAATGCGGACCTCCAACATAGTAACCACATGATCCAAAGACCTCCACAAGCACATTGAATTCACCAATAATATTCACTCTAAACCAAATTACTAGAATCATTTATATCTTCCTCCAGAACCTCAAGAACATTGTTTGCCATGACTGTCAAACTAGAAGGATGGCTTGCGGACCTCCAAACCATGAACCACTGGAGTTGATAATACACACTGACTTCCCAAACATGCCTTCAGATTCACAGATCATAATATTTCACTATGGAGCAATCTAGACCAACTTACTGTCACTCTGTCTCTTCTGAATACTACAAGATCCGATTCTACTCAGATGGCCATAACTTCTTCAAATCTTCATGTGGACTTCTCAATTCTTAACTGGAACAATCTTTGACAATCCTCTACACAACCATATGGTCCGCGAACATTGAGTCTTCATTAATTTTCTCAATATCCTCAACATTCCAGTCTCTTGAACAGGCAACAAAATAAGGCACAATTAACACCAATGACAACAAGAATATGTTGACATCAATGACAACACCGCTTAGGCACATATTTGCAACAAAAGCAAGTTCTGGTAAGATAGTTACTGAAGCAAGTAGAATAGAAAATAATCTTTACAATCTCAAGGAGATTCAAGGTAGAAGTTGCTTGAAGGGACAAATTGATGAAAGTTGCTTGTGACACAGAAGATTGGGTCATATCAATTTTGACAAACTTGTGAAGGCAAGTTCAAAAGGGACAGTTAGGCACATTCCTAAAATCACTAAGCCAACAAATACTATATGTAAGGAATGTTAGCATGGGAAAAAAATAAGGTCTAGCTCCAAAACAAAAGAATATTCTACTTCAAAACCCTTGGTGTTAGTTCATACAGACCTAAGTGGTCCAACCAGGGCACCAGAACTACAAGGAGAGAGATACTTCATGTTGTTAGTTGATGATTTCTCAAGAATGACATGGATAACCTTTCTTAAGGATAAATTAGAAGCTTTTGAGAGATTTAAAACATTTAGGTCTATGGTTGAGAAGGAGAGTGGTCTGACAATTAAATGCTTAAGATTAGACAGAGGAGGAGAATTCACTTCCAATGATTTTGTGGAATACTGTGAAAGACATGGCATAAAAAGACAATATTCTTCACCTAGAAATCCATAGCAGAATTGAGTTGTGGAAAGGAAAAATAGGACAGTAAAAAAGATGGCAAGAACTATGCTAGAATGAGGTAAAATTACTTGATGTCTACTAGAGAGATGCAATACACACAGCTGTATATATCTTGAACATAGTGCAGTTAAGGATAAACACTAATAAGACACCGTATGAATTATGGTATGGCAGATTTGCATCTATCAAATATTTCAAGGTGTTTGGGAGAGATGAAGATGGTGTTAGCAAGAGACACTATTCTAATGATTGAATGTTTTCATTAATGGCAACAAAGGAAAGATACTCCACTGGTATGACAAAGAGACTTTACTCTAGAAGAAGAAATGACTAAGTATGAACAATATACATTATACAGAGCAAGTAACAATGTTTGGGATGGTATGCCTCCATAATAAAAGATCAGTATATGCAGATTAGGTATGTTGTTCATAGCTATTCAGTGATGATTTGTTTCAGTGCTTAAGTCTTGACTTCCTCCGGAAGTCACATGGTAAAATACTTAAGTCCTGGTGAACACAGTTAAGTTAAGAACAATGTACAATGATTGAGAAAATGGTCCGCATTCCTCCACAGTTGTATATTTTGTTCTACGGTTCTGAAGGTATGCTAAGAGATCTAAAATGATTGTTGGTTATGCATCTCAGAGTCTCATATGGTCCACAGTGGGAATTATGATGTGACAGATGAGTTGATCAAGTATACTCTTAAGGAATAGGCCAATATACATGTTAGATTCTTATGCGGAGAAGTTATATTGTTTCAATAGTCAATCTAAGTGATGGTATGATTGAAGCCAACCTATATGAAGACTTTTCTATGTTTTTTAAATCTGCATTGCAAATTGTACACAAGTTCACACCGACAAGATGTAGTATTTGTGTACACAGTTTATGTTTTGCTTGCCGACCTGATTATGAGATAAATCTTGTAGCAAATATATATACTTGATGGAATTTGATGATAGTGCATGCATTGTCATGTGTGGTGTGTGAATTCATGTGAGAAGGAATATGAGCAAAGTGTAAAGCAGAAAAGTTGAACAAGGACAGAAAATAGAGTATATGTAGTTAAGTTGAGAAGCAGGGCATAATAAATGAAGACTTTTGAGTCTATGTATTGATACTTCAATGGAACTATGATCCAACATGTGGTAGATGCATCAACAATAGTTCATCTTCTAGTAGTGAGCCAATCCTTCTTCTTTCTTCTTTTCTCTAGGCAGTGAGCCTTTGTGCATTGAGCACTTCTTCATAGGGGTGAGCCCTAAGCCAGTGAGCCTTCTTCTAATCCAGTTTTGAGCTATCATAATATATTGTGAGCTAACACTCACTGTGGGTTTTCCTTCTTTGGTTTTTCCATGTAAAAATCCTGGTGGTAATGTGTTATGTCTTTATGGTTACTGCTCTTATGCTTGTTTTGCTTTTATGTTATTAATTTTGGAAATTGGATTAATAAAGCTAACAAGTGGTTGTGTGGAATAATGATTCACTCCCCTCTCAATATTCCTTACTTTCAACAATTGGTATCAGAGCAAGGTTCCTTGGAAGAAGCCTCACTACTTGAGGAAGATCTGATAGAAATCAATCATGGAAGCCAGAAGGTATCGAAACTTTTCATATGAAAATAATGTTGAACTAGAAGCAGCTCTTACTAATCTTGAAAAATCTTAAGCAAAAATTAGGGATCTGATGGATAATATTTAAGAAGTTGATGAGTGCATTTTAAAGCTGAAAGAACAAGTCAAGAAATTCAAAGAAAAATACAGAGATATTAGTGAACAACTGATATTAGAAAATGAAACCCTGAATGATTTGAAAGTGGAAGTTATTAAAAGAGCTAAAGAAAAAGAAGATCTAAATCTAATGGTAAACAACAAGATAGAAGAATGTGTCAAATTGGAAGAAGTTGTGAGCCTGAAAATAGACTTGGACAAAGCCAAGCGCTATGAAGAAAAGTTCAAGATAAGTTCTGCAAAACTTGATTAGATGATTGCTAGTCAAAAAAGTTTAGATGATAAGCAAGGCTTCAGATTTGAGAAAGGAGAAAGTTCAAAATCAGGTCAAGGAAACTTTCAGTTGAAGCAAAACAAAGGCTACCAGTTCAGGAATCAAAGAAGAAGACCTAGAAGACCTCCGGTCAGACAACTAAATGCTCAAAGGTACCCATCTTTTAATGTCCATTATTTTAATTGCAAAAAGTTTGGTCATAAAGCTACTCAGTGTAGGAGTAGAATAAATCAGAATGTTCCATCATTCTCTGGTCAATGTTTCAATTGCAAGAAAATTGGTCATAGATAAAATGAATGCAGAAGTCTGATAAGAAATAGCTTTCACAATTCAAGGAATACTCAATCATTCAATGGAAGATGTTTTGCATGCAATAGATTTGGACACATGGCTAATCAATGTAGATCAAGGATGAATTCATTCAGAGGAAGGAATCAAGAACAAGGAAATATTGTGTGTTACAATTGCAACAAGTTTGGACATGTTGCAAGATTTTGCAGAAGAAAGAATGTGAAAAGAAATTACTATGCTGAAGATAGGAAAACAAAGCAAAGGAATGATAAGGGAAAATAAAAAGTTGAATTGGTTGAAACTAAGAAAGAAATGAACAAGATCTGGATCAAGAAAGAAGTAATTGAAGTTAAGGATGGATCCGCACTAGTATCTGGTGCAGATACTTCCTCCGGGAAGTAAATTGGGAACTTTGGTTCAATGGGAGCTGTGTTGAAAATCTAAAGCTCCCAACCAGAAAGTTAGTGTTGGAATCTGGCACTAAGGTATGTTGTGAAGAAATATATGAAAAAGCCTTTGAAAGAAATTTCAGTAAAGAAAGATCTAATGCAGAGTAATTTGGATTGACTGTAAATGATAGAGAAGTGTTTGACAGCTTTTTGAAAGACCACATTTATGATGATTAAGTTAAGGCTTCAAGGGGTTTAAAGGCTTGGATTTGTAAAAGATTAATCACTTTGCATTTAATCTTTCAAGTGTTCAAGGCAATCTGAAGCTAAAATTCCAAGCAACTTAGTGATTTCCAAAACAAATTAAGACAAGACCAAAGAAAACCCTAATTCGGCGAAAAGAGGTATTTATCAAATTCAAAACCCTACCATGAATTCATTTGAATCTTTACAAAAATGGCAACACCACATGTGATTGATATAATCGAAAGAGCCTGACCAAAATTTAAAAAGCATCCATTCAAATCAACAGAGGTCGACCCAAATGGTGCATTCTCTACCATTCCATATGGTGTGATGCACGCAGAAGACATTAGGGCTTACATCCATGTTGCCCAAGAAGAGCATGGTGACAACAGATTCTCAGACCTGTATTAGAATCATCTATGTGGTGATCAATTTGAGCTAAAAGAAGAATACAAAGCCCTGGAAGAGAAAAAAAATATTCAATATAAAAACTTTCCTACATTTGCGGAAGATGAATGGGTTAGGTATGTCTTGAGCATAATCCATGATGAATTCATGTGGTTGGAACATCCCTTCAAGATTACCAAGGATGCAATTAGGGTTGTGACTAGACTAAGCTCTACTGATAGTGTTCCCTTGTTGAAAGCTATGAAGAATGATACAGTAATGGTGGCCACCAAAGCAAATTTGATAAAAGGGCTTTGACAATCAATGATATTGAAGATCATAGTGTAAGGTTTGCATCCATGGTGTTGGGATACAAAGTCTATTTCACCAATTGGGAGAGCTCTGTCTTCGGTACCACAATATACATTGCCTATCAGATGATCAAGGAGAATGCAGACTATGATATCTGTGAATTTCTCTGACAACAAGTGATGGAAAATCTAAGGAAAACAAAAGAAAGAAAATACCCCTTCAAATTTGGTACATTGATCATCTGTATGTTTTTCTACTTCATGCATGAGTTTCCAAAGATGAAGAATTTGTTTTGGTTATATAGTCATCCAGTTGCTGTACAAATTAGGGATCATTTAAATAACATTGGAGACCATGATGAACAAAATATAGCCCTATGGAGATATTTCAAGAACTTCTAGAAAATGATGCAATCAAGAGAAATAATTCTAAAAGCAATTGTGGAAAAATACAAGGATGACATACGCTTTATTGTAACCAAAGACCAATGCTTGATGGAGACTATTGAGCCTAGAACTATTTGGGTTATGCCAATGGGATATGAAGTAGATGGAGCTATTCTGGATAACTATGCAGAACACATGCTAAGAAAGCCCCAGGACCTCAAAGAGGAAAGATTTGGAACATATGAAGAACTATTTACCAAAATTTATGTTGAAGTAAGAAAACCTGAAATCTCCAAGAAAATGTGGAGAGTGGTAAAGGATTTCGCCTTGAGACAAGGCTTCACAAAAGAACAAGTGAAAGAGGCAAGGGAAAAAGCACAAGTTGAAAAGGTAGCCAAAGAAAAGAAAGTAAACCAGTTGAAGCTCTGGAAGAATCCAAGAGAAAACCAGAAAAAACTAGACGTGTCAAGAAGGAGAACCAGAGGATCTACCTTTGTAGAAGCTGCATCTAATTCCTCTAATCCCACACCATCTGCAAGTGTGGAAATTCCTACCACCAGTCACAAAAGGAAGAAAACAAAGGCTAAAAGAATGCATGTAAGCATTGCAGTTGATGAGAAAGAGACTGGAATAGATGAAGAAGTAAAAAGAATGAAATCTAAGGTTTCAAATGTCTCCAGAAGTAGTAAAGGGACAACCTTTGAAAAAGAAACAACAAAGAAAAGGGCAAGACAAAATGTATCTTAGCCAGATGAAGCTACATTAAGTCTAGGGGATGTTCTTAAGGTTGTCACAATGGATGGAAATCTAAAACCAATAGCCCAATTCTATGATGATTATAATGAAGTAGATAAAAGGGTTTTGGAAGATGCCATTGTAGAATATCTGAACATATACAATAAGGCTCTTATTGAAATCATTGGTGATATTCCTAATAGCTTGAACAACATTATGTATGCCAGGAAAGAAACTGCCAAGGCCAAGGATACTAAAATCAGAGAGCACACACTTGTTAGGTTATGTCCAGAGATTAATCTAGAAGAAAAGACCATGATCTCCAAAGCTCTTAATAATGAATTCAAAACAAAAAGAAGAATGAACACTCTTATGGGAAGCGACATTGAGAAAGTAGTAAAGGAGACTAAATAAATCATCTTGAGAGTGCTAAGACAATGTCATCTCCCAACAATCTATGACAATAATGAAACAAATGTTGGAGATGATACATTTTTTCTAAAAGCCAATTTGGACCAAGGGTCAGCTAAAAAAGTGGCTAAAGAGAAGGAAGCACCTACTACAGTTATTAAGTCTAGTCTCCCTCAGAAACATCAAATAGGTGACAAGACAGGATTGGAGAAGACTGAGAAGATACATAAGGTCGATGATCAAGAAGAGAAACAGGATAAGGAAATCCCTGCACCAGAACAAAAGGATAGTACAAATGAAGCTATGGATTTAGATCCTCCAGAGCTAAACCAAGTATAAGATGTCTCTGGTATAGCAAGAGACACTGTAGAATCGATTAAAGACTTTTTGGAGAAAGAGAAATAGGTCTTGGATGAGTCAAAATTTTTGCAAGAACCAATAAACCTAGACTCAATGTCCCAAGTACAAAAATTTAAACTGGTATCAATTATGTAGGCAAAGTTACAGGAATAAATTTTGAAGTCTCACATACAGGAAAATGAACTAACTGGTGAGGCATCCAACATTTTGGAGAAGCTGATGCCATCATATCAAAAGGACACTTATTTGTCCTCAATAGATCAACTAAAAGGACTAATAAATTCTGTAAGTGGACATTTTGAATCTTTTGAGAGATCTGCTGAGACAAAAGTAAGACAAGAATTTGATGAGAAAAGATTAAATGAGTTGAAGACTATGATATTGAATGACAAAGTTGTACTAGATAATAAAATGAAAAGCATACAGAGTGCCATCAAATAAGCAAGTGACCTATACAAATTTTGTTTATCCTTGCCGGTAGTCACAAAAGAGCTAGAAGAAAAGATAAAGGATTTGAAACTATAGCTGATAAATATCTCTAAATCATTTGATCTAGCAGCTGAGTCAGTGAGCAGCAAAGAAATATAATTTATTAATATTCATGAGTTAAGTGATCTTGTAAATAAGAGGGATTAGATGAAAAATAAAATGTGTCAGTTGAGAGGACTAATTAGTCCCAAGTTAGACTTAATGATTAGTATTCCAATAGAAGCACATACAACATTGCCAATAGACACATCCTCTGACGTGCAAAAGATAGAAGAATCAGTCTTTTTGATAAATGGTCACATCCAAATTTTGGACAGAGCAAAGATTTGATGGGATGAAGAGATTACATAATTAAAGATTGTGTATAAGGATATTCTTCACCGACAACTAATTAAGTTGAAGTATTGTATGTGTACATATGCAACAGAGTATGAAGATTTTTGTAGTTTTGGTCCAATTTTGATTCTTGTACATACACCTTTACCATTGATGTCAAAGGGGGAGAATAAGATCAGTGAAAAATGGCCAAACATCTTAGGGGGAGAAGAAACATAGAGTAAGGGGGAGCAGATGCACATTTTTCACTAAGTGTTGCCATCAATGTCAAAGGGGGAGATTGTTGGCAAGAGACACTATTTTGATTATTGAATGTTGTCATTGATGGCAACAAAGGAAAGAGACTTCACCGGTATGACAAAGAGACTTTACTCCGGAAGCATAAATGACTAAGTATGAATAGTATACATTATACATAGCAAGTAACAATGTTTGGGATGGTATGCCTCCGCACTAAAAGATCAATATATGCAGATCATGTATGTTGTTCATAGCTATTCAGTGATGATTTTTTCTAGTGCTCAAGTCTTGACTTCCTCTGAAAGTCACATGGTAAAATACTTAAGTTTGGGTGAACACAATTAAGTCAGGAACAATGCACAATGCTTGAGAAAAGGGTCCACATTCCTCCGTAGTTGTATATTTTGTTATGCGGTTTTGAAGGTATGCTAAGAGATCTAGAATGATTGTTGGTTATGCATCTCAGAGTCTCATATGGTCCGCAATGGGAATTATGATGTGATAGATGAGTTGATCAAGTATACTTTTAAGGAACAGGTCGATAGACATGTTAGATTCTTATGCGGAGAAGTTATATTGTTTGAATAGTCAATCTAAGTGATGGTATGATTAAAGCTGACCTATATGAATACTTTTGCATGTTTGTTTAAGTTTGCATTGCACATTGTACACAAGTTCAAGCCGACAAGATGTAGTATTTGTGTAGACAGTTTATGTTTTGCTTGTTGACCTGATTATGAGATAAATCTTGTAGCAAATATATATACTTGATGGAATTTGATGATAGTGCATGCATTGTAATGTCTGGTGTGCGAATTCATGTGTGAAGGAATATGAGTAGAGTGCAGAGCAGAAAAGTTGAACAAGGACTGAAAACAAAGTATATGTAGTTAAGTTGAGAAGCAGTGCAGAATAAATGAAGACCTTTGAATCTGTGTATTGATCCTTCAATGGAACTGTGATCCAGCATGTGGTAGATGCATCAATAATAGTTCATCTTTTGGCAGTGAGCCAATCCTTCTTCTTTCTTCTTTTCTCTAGGCAGTGAGCCTTTGTGTAGTGAGAACTTCTTCATAGGGCAGTGATCCCTAAGGCAGCGAGCCTTCTTGTAATCCAGTTTTGAGCTATCATAATATAATGTGAGCTAACACTCACTGTGGTTTTTCCCTCTTTGGGTTTTCCACGTAAAAATCCTAGTGGCAATGTGTTATGTCTTTATGGTTACCGCTCTTATGCTTGTTCTACTTTTATGTTATTAATTTTGGAAATTGGATTAATAAAGTTAACAAGTGGTTGTGTGGAATACTGATTCACCCCCCCTCTAAGTATTCCTTACTTTCAATATATGGCCTAGGAAGTTTTGATTCAAGGTGTGATGAAGGCATATTTCTAGGATATTCTAGTAGGTCCAATGCTTATAAGTGTTACAATAAGAGATTGCATAGAATTGTATAAAGTGCTAATATCAGGGTAGATGAGGACCAACCACATCTAACACATATCAAGGATAGTTGCTCAGAAGGATCAGTGATAACAGAAGAAGAAGAAGATGCTACTATTGAAGAAGAACCTGAAGGGATATCCGGTAAGGCACCTACTAAGTATGTGCAAAAAGATCATCATGAACAACAAATAATAGGAGACAAGAATGTAGGAGTGCAAACTAGAAGAAAACTGGCAAGGATAAATGAACAGGTAAATTTCTCATTACTATCTAAGATTGAACCTAAAACATTTATTGATGCTAGTGAGGATGAAGGATGGGTTAATGTAATGGATGAAGAGCTCAATTAGATAGAGAAAAATTAGACTTGGGAGTTGGTTCCAAGACCTACTGATAAGAATGTGATAGGCACAAAATGGGTGTTTAAAAACAAGCTGAATGAAGATGGAGAAGTGAGGAACAAGACACGATTGGTTTGTAAAGGATATGCACAAGTTGAAGGCATAGAGTTTGAAGAAACTTTTGCACTTGTAGCAAGATTGGAAACCATTAGGATGTTTTTGGCATTCTCTGTTTATAAGAATTTCAAAGTTTACCAAATGGATATCAAATCTACATTTCTGAATGGAAACCTCAATGAAGAGGTTTACATTGAGCAACATGAGGGATTTCAAGTGTCAAAAAAAGAAGATTATGTTTGTACACTGAAAAAAGGCTTTGTATGGTTTGAAACAGGCCCCTAGGGCTTGGTATTCTAAGCTGGAAAATTACCTCTAGCAGCAAGGATTCAGAAAAGGATGTGTAGACAACAACTTGTACTTCAAATTAGAAGGTGAACACATGTTGATTGTTGTTGTGTATGTTTATGACATCATTTTTGGTGGTAGTGATGACAAGATGAGCAAGGAATTTGCTGATCAGATGCAGAAAGAGTTTGAAATGTCCATGCTTGGAGAACTTTCTTTCTTTCTTGGTTTACAAATATCACAATTAGACCAAGGTATATTTATACTCCAAACCAAGTATACAAAGGAAATGCTCAAGAAGTTCAAGATGGAAGACTGTAAGCCTTTGAGTACTCCCATGATGATAGGATGCAAGTTGAGCAAGAATGATGAATCACCTGATATAGATAAGACTATGTGTAGATCTATGATAGGTCGCTTGCTTTACCTAACTGCATCCATACTAGATATCATGCAAGCAACATGCATGGTGGCTAGATTCCAAGCTGCTCCTAAGGAATCTCATGTTCAAGCTATGAAGAGAATCTTTAGATACCTGAAAGGTACTATGGAGTGTGGATTATGGTACCCTAGGAATAATGATTTCACTTTGATAGCATATACAGATGTTGATTGGGTAGGAAGTATAGATGACAAGAGAAGCACCAGTGGTGGAGATTTCTTTTTGGGTGATAGGTTGGTATCATGGCTTAGCAAGAAGTAAGACTCGATCACATTGTCCATTGCTGAGGCAGAATATGTTGCTGCTATTTCATGTTGTACACAAGTTTTATGGATGAAGCAAACTCTCAAAGATATAAGGGTAGAGAATAATGATCCTATTTCCATTCTTTGTGATAATACAAGTGCAATTAATATCTCAAAGAATCTTGTGATGCACTCAAGAACAAAGCACATCTCCATTAAATATCATTTCTTGAGACAAAAGGTTGTAGATTAGGAAGTAAAGTTGGAGTATGTCCTGACACAAGATCAGATTGCAAACATCTTCACAAAGCCACTTCCCAAGGATAGTTTTGAATATCTTAGGCGGTAGTTAAGAGTTATTTCTCCTTCTTTTTCTCACAAGTAGAAGTGCAGCTGCGACATCTATTCAGGGAGAGCAATTCATGGAATATCATTCATTCCTATTTAGACAGTAGCTACCTCTCAGGGGGAGTAGGTAGGTTGACAACAGACTAAATAATTAGCATTTGAGAAGCTTTGTAGTAGCTGGTTGTTGTCAGGAAAGAGGTTGATTACCTCCCTTTTCCATTGATGTCAAAGGGGGAGAATTAGAGTAAGGGGGAGAAGATACAGAAGAGATTGAATAGGGGAGCAAATGCAAAAGAGATTGAACAGGGGAGCAAATTCATAAGGGATAGGGTAGCGGTTAAAGATAGATTATTCATAGGTTGCCATCAATGACAAGGGGAGATTGTTGAATTATTATCATTGATGTCAAAGGAAAGTGTTCAAGTTTTGTAATTTATGAGTCTAAGGCCAAAAAGTTAATCAGACTAAGTGACAGAGGGTGACTTACTTATTTTCTGGAGTTTGTCAGAGTTCAGAGTTTCGGCTTTACTCCTTCTCCTTGTTAAGGAAAGAAGTGAAAGGAAGCAAGGTATGCAGAAACACTTCCTACATTGATCTACTGAGGAAAGATTTATGCAATTTTTTACTTTTACAATTATAGATTAAGATGCACATTAATAGAAAGATAATAACAACTTCCAAATGCAAACACAAAACTCACAACACAAGATATACATGGAGAAAACCCTTTCAGGTAAAAAAACCCCACACTCTAAAGCTGCCCAATATATTATTCAAGAATCATGAAGATTACAATATACTTGCAGAGCAAGCTTTTATAGGAGTATATCCAACCAGAGATCTAGGAGGTAACTTAACATCTATAAGATTCTTACACACAACCTCCATCTCCAGCTCTTGATAAATATGAGATACAATACAGTAAACCGTTACCGGTAATTACAAAAACATGAGCCAAAACCACCCAAAAGTGGCACCCAAATTATCTCCAATCAAAGATGCCTTGTGATGTGCCAAAACACACACCAACACGTGTAACTCTCCCTTGTATAACTCTTTTATGTGTCCAACACATTTTTACATTTCCCAAAAATAGGAAGTCCAACTTCCGGAAGCCATAACTTTTGATCCGGGTGTTCGATTGACGAACCGTTTGATGCGTTGGAAAGCTCGTGAAGAGATCTATCACCCTGTAACTGACTTAGTCCATTATGACAATTTTTGAAGCATTTAGGGAAGTTTCGATTCTGATAATTGAGTTCAAAACTTTTTTCGACAGTTTCAAAAAACAAAAAACTTTAATATCTCGCAATCCAGATATGATCTTGAGTCGAAACTCACTTGAGATGTTTACTTAGCTATTCCACACCTTCTGGGAAAATTTTAGGTCAATCCAAGGTCAAATGTAAACTTACTAAAAATAGTCATTCCTGCCATTTTTATCCCTTTTGGAAACTTTGAAAGTTCTAGATCATTCTTCAAGATAAAGGGTATTCGAAAAGACCAAAACTAGGAAGAATAGTAACCTTTTGAAGTTGCAAGGTTGAGACACTTTTCCTAACATTCTCCCACTTGTTGAACACCTTGCAAGAGCAAAGAGAGTATCAACACCATGATTTAATTTCGAGGGGTTGAGAGGCCCATAGACTCTGAACACCATTTGAACTTCTCTATGCTCACAGGTTTTGTCAAGGAATCTGCAACATTCGTCAAAGTATCAAGTTTCTCCAAGTTTACCTTCCCATCCTCTACCATGTCACAAAAAAATGGTATTAGACATCAATATGCTTAGTCCTTGTGTGGAAAGTAGGATTCTTCGCCAAACATATGGCACTTTAACTGTCACAACAAATAGTAATCATCCCTGCATCAAACCCAACATCAGAACACAATCTCTTAAGCCAAATGGCTTCTTTACAAGCATGAGTTGCTGCCACATAGTCAGCTTCAGTAGTGGGCAAAGTGACCATAGGTTTCCACTTACTCATCCAACTAATAGCACCACCAAACATAGTGAACACATAAGCACTGGTGGATCTCCTGCTGTCAATGTCACCTACCCAATCTGAATCCACAAATCTACGAATACAAAGTGAATGCCGAGGTCCTGTAGGATAACCATAATAACATAAGGAATACTCAGAAGTACCCCGCAAATATCTAAACACTCTCTTCACTGTTGTAATGTAGAAAAAGGGGGATTTTCAATTCAATGTAAGGTGTGGTCAAAGCCTCCTTTCACTACATACATTCAAGGACATTAAACCGAGTTGAATCACAAATTTTGCAAAAGGACTCAACTATCAAGTTTTCTGTCACTTGCAATGATAAAGAAATTTGGAATTTGTTGATTATTTGTTAAACCCTAGATCAATAAATAAGCAAAACCCTATTTCTATAGTAAACAGGGCATAAATTTCAAACCGTGATAGATACAAACAAGCTGAAAGAAGCATTGGGATCAGAGAACAAAGGAGAACCTGATTCCGGAAGTAGAGGGGCTGAAGGACTATAATGCCCACTCCCTAGTCAAAACTAAGAAAATGCTCCAGAGAGTGCCCAAATGATGATTCCAGACCCTGCTTTGTCGGGAGGCCAATTGGAGGACTAATGAGTGGGTGATATAGTCAAAGGTACCAGTTTCTATTGGGATCTCTGAAGAATGTCTACAACACAATTATGCTGTCATAGATATTTCATTGCATCAGAATCAGGAGGACTAATGAGTGGGTGCCCTAGTCCAAGCCCTAATTTTCTTCTTTACTCTACACTTCTGACAGTCTGTAATGCCTCCCTGCAACTCCACTTCTTCCACTTCTAAAACCTATAACCCGCAATCACAGAAAAGTGGGTTGGGGGTTGTGGTGTTTAGAGGCTTGCCTCGGTCAAGCCCTAGAGAGACATTCAAGTCTTCCGAACACCGTTGTCAAATAAAGAGTGCGTATCCCTGTGGGATAGAGGCAAAAGCCAATTGATAAATGATTGAAAACAGAAATGAATGTCACCTTGATGGTGTAGCTCGCATGAACATGAAGTTCCTTCACATCATGCGAAGATGAAACCAAATCTGCATAACAAACATAATAACAAAACAATACTACTTTGCAACAATGAATACTTTGAAATCTCTCAAATCATAAGTATGCCAAAAGTTCATAATCATCTTCTAGTTCCCAAATGAATCACTAAACATGCTTATATATGCAACTAAACAAATTCCTGCCAAGAAATTCATAATTCAAACTTGAGGTGTCATCATAGGACCATAACTGACACATGAAAATAGGTCTTGACCCAAAATAGGGCAAGACTAGGGCACAGGCGCCCAAGTCCTCCCCCTATTTCATGTAGGAATCATCATAAGTGCATCCCCTAGGTCCCATTTGCCATAAAACATAGGGGTTTCTTTATCGAAAGTCATTAATAACATGCAAGATGATCTAAATGCATTCTAAAGGACCTAAAAGCTAAACATAGGAGGGAAAATGCCCTAGGGAGGCATTTTCTGATGTAACATTTAGCCCCCACTTTAATGTATGCATGAATGTGAGGCCCATACATGCATTAAAGTACGATCAACAAATACAACAAACATGCCAAGCCAATAGAGCTAATGCATACACCAAGATTGAGAACTATTTCTAGCCCCTAGTCTCATGTAGACATTAGAGAAGACATGTCGCATACACACCAAACACAATGAAGATAGTTACAGGCGCGCAAAACATAGAGAAGACAGTATTGAAGAAACACAAAACACAGTGAATACAGTGAATGTAGTAATTATTTCTTTTTCATTTTCATTTCCCCATATGAATGCAAATGCAAGTACAAGGAAAGTAACAATGCAACATACAACCCCAAAGGGAAATCATGCCATACAAAACCTCAAGTGTAAGTGGAGCACGTCGCTACACATACATGAGAGGGAAAAAAATGCCATACAAAGCCCAAGTGGGGGTTAGCCACACACGGGTGAAAACCCACAGAAGACACATGGAAGATGCATAAAAAATATGACAAACAAGGTGATGGAAGGAACTTATTGCTAAGCCCCCACCATCTCAGGCACATTACATGCACACACCAATGATTGGGCTTTGACACAACAATCGCCAGACACACTTAAGGGTTAGGATAGTCTCAGATCTACTCCCCGCCTGCTTGGAGGACTTTTGAAAATGATAGGATTGTGCAATCTCCTCGAGAAATACACCATCCCTGCCTTCTGCAGAAGGGCTTAAAATAAAAGGATATGAATGATATCCTACCTCCGCAGAGGGCTTAATGATTGTAATATAGAAATAAAGATGTGCACTCACGCGAAGATACAACATCCTGCCTCCGTAGAGGGCTTACAAACACACTTCGTTAGTATCAAAATCATCAGGTAACTTACCTTTATATGCCCCCACCTAAGGTGGTTGATATCATGTACTAATATCAAGCACGTTAAGGTAGGAAGAAAACACACAAGGGAACAAGAGCTCTCACAAAGCCCATGCTCCCAGAGGTGACATGTACTTTACAATTGCCAAATGTTCCCACAAACACATTCCTGCAAGAAAAGAGGTTAGAAATATTTCCATAAGACAATAACCAAATCACATGATCAAAAGCAACACATGCAAAATAATCACATCAAAAAGCCAAGGTTACACTACAGATTTGGAAACCGAGTATAACCGTGGGGCTATACTGCAAGATCTCATAATTGAATGCAAATGAGGTGAGATTCAAAGATAAACAAAGTGCATGGAGTAGCTGTATTGTTATAGTTTGTTAGTGCAATAAGACAACATCAAAATATCACACGGAGTGATTCTACTAGCCAAGCATCAGCTAATATATATCAACCTCATTGTCATGTATGGACTAAGTCCATTTTTTCTTACTCACTGAAGGGACACTTGGTCCATATTAGTATGATTTTTTTTTCGTCATCTGCTGGCTAGATAGAACCACTAGAAGAAGGTAAACAATAAATCAAGAGAGGAGAACAAGTGCCTTAGGGACAATCACGTAGGAGGGTGCCCCCAAGTCACCAACCACAACGCTATGTCCTTAAGACACAACACACAACAATGAAAATAGAGGAGAAGAAATATAGAAGAATGATGATACAAATAGAAGAAGGGACACAACAGAGGTGGTCTCCTAGTATCCTTGACCTTACAAGAGTATCAAGGGTCATCCTAGGAGGCCTAAACAACACATAACACATCACAGTGGGAAAACAACACAGAGGTAAAGGGTTAGAAATACTTACTTGATACAACCCAATGTTAAGAACATACATATCTATGAGATGGCCACCATTGAGAGCAACAATAATATTTGCTACAACGAGTGTGGCTTAAAGGAGAGATGTTTACCTGATTCTTAGGGATAGCTCTTGGCAGACAATTATTGTCTATCAACCTAGGATATATCGCATGTTGTTTTGGTCTTGTTGATATTGTATTAACATTAAGTTTAGGATGACAAGAGGCTTTCTTTTCTTTAAAAGGATTATATCCAATGCCACTTGAATAATGTCTTAAAGCAGATTCTATAGGTACTCGAATCCCTTGTTGATTTACACCACATCCATTACCTACATAGTCACAATTGTTATAAAGGATTTTAAATCCTCAACCATAGAGGGATGCCAGTTCCTTAGAAGATGGTGAAGCCTCATAGGTCTCATAATTTGCAGTATAAGTGAGAGTATTGTCTTTATCTTCTACCAAGGAGACTTTAGGTTTCTCAGGTGCTTCAAAAGATTGCTTAGATGAGATCTGTTAGCACTCATTTTGACCTGGGGTTGATTTGTCATGATCAGGAGGTTTCTTCATTTGAAGCCTTTATCTTCTTGCCCATTTTTTCTAAGTGTTGGACCTCCTCAGCATTTTTCAACTGCAGCATCATTTTTTCCTGAGGAGGAGGTCATCATCATCATATTTGGTTCGATGGTGGTCTGCATCATCATGTTCTTCGTCGACTGGTTTTTCATTGTCATCATCATATTCAGTTATCGGGTGATGTTTGGTTTTTATCCTGATGATGTTGACGAGCTACAGTGCACCCTGATCTGCTTGCGAGGGTGATTTTTCAAAGTATCTGGTGATCTTCCATTTATCACCTTGCCCAAACATGATGATGATGTTGCCCCATTTTCTTGAAGGGGTTATTCTCTAAGTTGTTCGACCTAACTTGTTTTTTCTTAAGGGTCGTCGTCATCATCATCATATTTCCAGTTATCATCCTGCTGCTTGCGGAGGTCATCATATTTTCTGCCTTCATGATATTTCGCCGGGGTGATATTTTTATCATCGGGTGATCTTGGTTATGATCATCCTGATGATGTTGTTGAAGAGTTCTAAGTGCGACCCGATATTCACTAGGGTCATCATATTTTGAACGTCAGGATGATCTTAGTCAATATCATCCTGATGATGTTGTATCACTTCTTGTTCGTTGTTTTGTCATCCTGATGATGCTGACGTCATCCTTATATCAGGGTGATATCTATTTCTCTACCTATCTGCATCATGATATTCCGAAGGAGGGGGTGATATTTTCATTTTTGAATATCATCCGGATGTATATTTGTTCCAGCATCATGATGATGCTGATATCAAGGAGATATCCGCCTGCTGGCTTCGCGCATTATCTACTGGGGGTGATCTTTTCAAGCATCATCATCATATTCAGTTATCGCCCCGATCTTGTAGTGGAGCTACAGTGCAACCTGATATTTGTGCATCAGGAGGATATTTCCAAATATCCGGTTGTCTTCCGAATATCATGATGATGTTAATATGATGATGACGTCATCAAGGTCCGGGGGGTCATATTTCTAACACTGATCATCTTGAGGAGATCTCCCGATATTTGCAAACATGATGATGACGTCATCCGGATATGAGGAGGTGCGCAGTAGGCAGATATGATGATGACGTCAGCAGGATATGATGATGATGTCATCAGGATGTTCATCGGCCAGACTTTTGGTATAAGCTCAGCAGGAGGATGTTCCTCCGATGGATCCGGTTGTGCGGGTGAAGGCGAATATCATGCAGTTGTATTGCGATATCATGATGACGTCAGGGTGATATTTCGGGCAACAGGATATCATGCTGCTGGAGGATGATGATGATGAAGTCTTATACTAGTGTCGTCAGGAGCAAAAGCACCGACATGATATATGCTCATGACCTAGTATATAAAGTGTCAAAGAGGTCATCGCGGGGTGCATGTGGGATAATGTTATCCTGCATTTTCAAATATCATGATGATGAACCTCGGCGGGAAATGGTTGCGATGCAGAATTAATGTTCTTCCCGAGGCCGCGGGTTGGTGCGCCATCAATGGCGATTGTTGCAGAGGTATGGGCGATGGCGTGGGTGGATCCTGTACCCGATTGAAGGTGTACATCAGCGGACAGTGGCGCAGGGCTCAAGAAATCTTCCTGTCTCCTCCCCTACCTGCTGCATTCAAGTTTGGGCGCCAATCTGGTTGTGTTTGAGCGCCATTTTCATGATACTGTGTATCTGGCGGGATTTTTGGGTCAACCATGTAATTAATTGCTGAGCACCTACCTGGCTGTTATAAGCAGGTTGTGTTGCTCATTTGAAGGTTGTTGAAAGTTGAAGATTTTGGCTCTGTAATGCATAACAAGCTGATCTGGTTGTTCTGTACAGCTTACCTGTGAGTTTATGTATCTCTTGTTGTTTGTTTTTGGCATGAACCCACTGATTTCATGATTAAACTTATATGAGAAATGCTATCTTGGCATGTGTTGTGTTAATTCTGTCTCCAGTATTGCATGTATTCTTCTTCTGAATCTGGATGTTTGGTAATGTTTAGATTCTAGAGCATAGAGTTCCTGTGTTGAATGTCTGATCTTTTAACTTCTGCTCAAGGGGTAGATTAAACTGTTTTCAGGTTGAACATTGGGAAGGATATACTGCAGTAGGGATACCATAAGTAGAGATAACTTAACACTCTGTATTGGGAGATGTCTGTAAGGCAGATATCACATATATCCCCTTGAAATCCAGTTTCAGCTGTTCATGCTGATCATTCACAGGTGTATGTCTACTGACTCCAGGCCCTGGATAGGCACCAATCATGCTTTGTTTTGTGTTATAACCATATCCAGCTTTGCATCCAAGTTTAAAATCCAAATCAAAATCTAAAACCAACATTAGGACATTAGAGTTAGTTTTAGGAACCTCAGTCCTCTGTCTACAACTGCAAATAGGCCCAAAGCTAGCCCCTTTGCCCTTATCTTTCAGTTTTGGTCTACTTACAGGAGGACTTATCTGCTTTCTGTCAGCATCCCAGCCTTGTATGCATATCCTCATGGATGTTGAGTAGGGAATACCCCCCTAGGTCTTGCAGAGCCTGAAGAAGAAGAGGAGATAAAATATAGAGTCTATCTCCTACACTGTTGACCCCCTGGCCCAGAGATCCTGTTGATCACTGATGGCTACCTTGTAGGGAAATCTGGGATTAAGCATCCAGTCTGGGAAAAAGTCAACAAGATCGATGCTACTTTTGATGTGTCAGGGCTATTAGGTTTATATTCCCCTATACCATAAGGATTAAAATCTAATGAACCCCATTCGTCACCAAAAAGTGCATTCGATGGTTGAGGGTCTTGCACAACATTATCTGTAGTGAGAGGTATTGTTGAATCAACTTGTAAGTTGTTTAGACTTGTAGGATTGTTAATTCATTTTTGCTTTTCAATACATAAAAAATTATCCAGCTTGGGATCGGCTTTCCAAGTGTAGAGCTTGTCTTGATGAACAAACTTAAGTGATCGATGAAGGGTAGATGGAACTACCCCCATGGCATAAATCCACGGTCTACCTAGAAGCATATTATAGGAGAGAGAACTCGACATAACATGAAAAAAGGTATCTAATGTCATGGGTCCAACCATTACGGGTAAGGTTATCGTGCCCCCAGTTTGTTTTGCAAAATTATCAAAGTCATGAATGCTAGTCCTATTCGGTTTGATTAAAGATGTGTCAATCTTGATTTTGTGTAGTAGGTCAATGCCACAAACATTAAGAGCTGAACCATTGTCAATCATAACTCGCTCTATCAACTTTTTATTTATTGTGACAAAGATCATAAATGGATCATATTCATCTTTTATTGATGGTATTTCATGTGGTTGAAAGAGGATATTTGTTTTTGTTGCATTCATACAATCTAATAGAGCTGCTACATCATTCAACTTAGCAGTAGGTGGGACAATCACCTTTTGTAAAGCTTCTTGGAGCATTCAATGGTATGTAGGTGATGTTTGTATTAAATCCCAAAGAGAAATCTTAGCCAGAGTAGTACGAAGCTGCTCGACGAGATCATATTCTTGACCAACTTTTTGTGTTAAATGAGGTGCTTGAGGAAGCATAGGTTGAGAACATGGAAGAGAGACAGGCACATGAGGTGCTTGCTTGTTTTGCTTGTTATTACAGGTGTTTTATGTGTGAGAAATCACATTGTATTGTGGTTGTTGTGACACATTTTGAATACCTTGATTTATTTGAGTGATTTGCATTGCATAGTGGAAGATGTAATCAGGGTGTCTAGGTGGTTTTTAATCTCCTTGAACTGTAATTACTAGTTTTAAGAAAGAAGGTGCACTAGGTGCTCCTCGCACAATCATCTTAGGAATATTGCCACAAAGTCTATTAATGAAGATTGAATTAACATTGTTTTCTATGTGATTGCATCCAACATCTATCCCTAAAGGATTTAATGTGAGAGACCTTTTCTCATCCACTAATGCTACATCTTGGCCAAGGAGAGCATTGGAATGCGAGGAAGGTACAATGTTGTTAAAGAGATTGGTATCATTTGAATTTGCAACAAAAGTAGAGTTATCCATAGTCTTCACTTCCTTAGAGATATCCAAGGTACTCAAACATTCAATCAAAGGTGGAAGATCTAATGGATTATCCTTAGAGACCCGATGCACCATGTGATCATTAGGTGAATATTCTTTTTCTACCCATGAAGAATCCTTCTTGAGAGGGAACCCTTTATCCACTAATGTTCACTTTCTAAAGAGGGTAGGGTAGTGTTTAGGAATGTGTCAATGATTTCATCCTCTTGTGCTAGTATATCCTCATAGGAGGAATCATTTTTTATGTCATCATCACATGTAGTAGAGACTAGATGCATAGGAGAAGTACTATCACAATTATCTTTTTCATTATTACTCATGGAGAGGAACTCAGTTAAGATCTCTATTATTGTAGGATGTTCACTCATGAGGGTTAAGAATCTATGAAAATCAAGGTCTTTGATAAATGCATGCAAAGATACCAAAGAAAATGACAAGAAGATGCCATAATAAAATGTCCAAAAACACCAATAAGAGCTAGTAGTAAACTCTAGTTGTTGAAATACACAATGTGTAATTGAGATATAATGCCAAATTTCAAGCCAGAATATCAAATGATGCCAAATTTATGTTTTAAAATATATGCAAGGTCAGATTTAAAAGATTTTTAACACTAATGCAAGAAAGCAAGTGCAAAAGTATGTCTAATGATGACCTAAAATGCTTAGTTTTTTTTTTTACTTTTTTCAACATGCAAATGACTAAAAGAAGGGGTGTTGTGAGGAAATTGATGAGGGGAAGAAAATTATAACAATACTATAATTCAATTATTGCAACAAAATCCTCCATAACACGCCTGTAATGCAAATTTAAAGAGTCGATAAGTCAAAACCTAGTGAAAATATGCTAAAATATGCAAATTTTTATCAATTTCCAATGCAAATGAGTAAGAGAAAGGGTGTTTTAAGGAAATTGATGAGGGGAAGCTATTAATATGCCTAATATCAGTCTGATAATGCAACAATATCCTTCTCATCATGCCTTTAATGCAATCTTATATGCAAAATAAGCCAAAATCTAGTGAAAATTGCTAGGTGTAAATGCAAATCTTTGAATGTAAATGTAGAAGCACACTAAAAATGCAACACCACATGCAAAATCAGATTTGAATGAGTGCCTAAGATAAGTAGAAAAATCTGAAAATAAGATTTTACGTACAAACCCTAGCTTTTGAAATTACTAGGTTATATGAAAAATTTGAAATTTCAAGCAAATGCTAGCAATTTTATGATGAAAATGCAATGTAAGGAATTAAATTATGATGAATTTATATAATTTAAATCAGATCTGATGCAAAAATTAGAAATTTAATTAAAAGCAATTAAATTAATGCAAACTATGTCAAAATTCAAACCCTAGAATGCAATTTTTTAAAAATTATTCAAATATATCAATTTTTTTTGTAAATTTTCAAATGCAATAAGATGAAACTTAAATGAATGAAATGAATGCAAGTTTTAAGTACAATACTCAACAAGGTGCAAAAATCCTTAAAAACATGGGTTCACCAAAATGGAATGTAGAAAAAGGGGGATTTTCAATTCAATGTAAGGTGTGGTTAAATCCTCCTTTCACTACATACATTCAAGGACATTAAACTTAGTTGAATCAGAAATTTTGTAAGAGAACTCAACTATCAGGTTTTCTGTCACTTGCAATGATAAGGAAATTTGGAATTTGTTGATTATTTGTTAAACCCTAGATCAATAAATAAGCAAAACCCTAGTTCTATTGTAAACAAGACATAACTTTCAAACCGTGATAGATACGGACAAACCAAAAGAAGCACTAGGATCAGAGAATAGAGGAGAACCTGATTCCAGAAGTAAAGGTGCTAAAGGACTATAGTTCCCATGTCCTAGTCCTTGGAGTGACAATATGCCAACAGGCAAAACTAAGAAAATGCTCTAGAGAGTGCCCAAATGATGATTTCGGACCCTGATTTGTCAGGAGGCCAACTGGAGGACTAATGAGCGGACAATATAGTCCAAGGTACCAGTTTCTATAAGGATCTCTGAATAATGTTTGCAACATAATTTTTCTATCATAGAGATTTCATCGCATCAAAAACCAGAGGACTAATGAGTAGGCACCCTAGTCCAAGCCCTAATTTTCTTCTTTACGCTGCACTTCTAACAGTCTATAATGCCTCCCTGCAACTCCACTTCCACTTCCAAAACCTATAACCTTTAATCACATAAAAGTGGGTTGGGGGTTGTGGTGTTTAGAGGCTTGTCTTGGTTAAGCCCTGAAAATACATTCAAGTCTTTCAAACATCGTTGTCAGATAAAGAGTGCGTATCCCTGCAAGATAGAGGCAAAAAACAATTGATAAATGATTGAAAACACAAATGAATGTCACCTCGATGGTATAGTTCATATGAACATGAATATCCTTGACATCATGATAAGATGAAGCCAAATCTACATAAAAAACACAATAACAAAACAATACTGCTCTGCAATAACGAATACTTTGAAAGCTCTCAAATCATAAGTATGCCAAAAGTTCATAATCATCTTCTAGTTCCCAAATGAATCACTAATCATGTTTATATATGCAACTAAACAACTTCCCGCCAAGAAATTCATAATTCAAACTTGAGGTGTCAGCATAGGACCTAATAATGGTCACATAACTGACACATGAAAATAGGTCCTGACCCAAAATAGGACAGGACTAGGGCATGGGTGCCCAAGTCCTCCCCCCTATTTCATGAAGGAATCATCATAAGTGCATCCCCTAGGTCCCATTTTCCATAAAACACAGGGGTTTCTTCACCGGAAGTCATCAATAACATGCAAGATGATCTAAATGCATTCTAAAGGACCCAAAAGCTAAACATAGGAGGGAAAATACCCTAGGGAGACATTTTCTGATGTAACAGCTGCATCCCACTGTACCCATCCAGGATTAGCCATAAATAAACTAAGGACTCCCACTGCTTAGGCAATGTTTGGTCTTATACAGACCATCACATACATCAAACTACCAACCGCACTAGCATTAGGAACTCTGCTCATATCCTCTATCTCAGAGGGAGACTTTAGACAATCTGCAACAAATAACTTTGTCCCCATTGTAACAGGAACAATCAAAGGTCTACAATCTACCATACTAAATCTCTCCAACATAGTTGTTAGGTCTCAACAATGCAGATTGCAAACCCTAAGAGGATGACATGCTCTATGGTCAGGTTTGCAATGTTTTTGGCCAACGAAACAGAGCAACCCTATGTGGTTTTGGACTCCCTACTCTTTCGGTTCTGCTAGACCTAGGCGGGTGTACCCTAATAATTAAGCAAGTTATGAATTTTAAAGGTTTTTGACAATGGCAATCTATTTCTAAATGGCATACAAATGTGAAATAGATGTAAGGCTAACAATTAATCCTACTGCTAATGTTTGGAGTTTGAAAATGTGAATGAGGTCTTTATGAAGTATTGTTTTATAATGAATATGACCAGTGCTTTTTGGGCAACAGAGTCAAGATATGTATGATAAATGTGTCCTCCCCTTTGGCTTAACTCAGATTATTAGGCACTTTTCAAATGTTTATACCTTGTATAAACGTGTAAGGTTGTCAGTTATCAGGCTCTTCTTACAAATCCCAATGATATTTTCCCAGGTTACTGTGATCAATTGAAAGGACTTTTAATTCTGGTGTAAAGGAAACCAACCAAGATGATTTATTTAAAGGGTTTTAACTCTGGGTAGAGACCAATAAACATAAACCACTTAGAAGGACTTAAATCAACTTCTCTCAGAAACCAATCAAGTAGATCACACAGAAGCAGCAAATATGCCCTGATAAATTAAGTATATCCTTGATATATTAGTTTAAATAACAAAGGAAAACCATTTTGGAGAGAGCACATATAACATATATGAATGAATATCAACAAATAATTGAACACAAAAATATTGGACACTAGGTTATAATATTCTTCTCCATTAAATTGCTTCAAAAAATTTTGCAATGTGCATCGAAAGCCTTCATTTTCTGGTATATTCTGTATAATCTCTAATTCCTACTGCTACTGTTGATTGCTGATCTTTGATTTTCATCTCTAATAAATACTTTGTATTTTATGGTTATGACCCTTCACACATCCATTTAATGCAGCTTTTCATTTAATTAATTATCTTTGGAAAAAATAAAATATTTAATTTAACTTCTTTTCCCATGAGAATTAATTATTATCCCTCCTTTTTGATGGCAATCTTCACACTCACATTCACTCCTCGCTGGAAATGTTTCACCCTTAATTAGAATAAAATATCATCGGGGTAAAATAATCACCACTTTATAACTCCTTTGGTGAAAATATTTCACATTTCGGTGAAAATATTTTACAACTTCATTTTATGTCAAGAGGCGATTTAAAATAAATGTTCTCCTTATTGTGAATATGTTCACCTTGTTTTAATTGCAAAAATATTTGATATACTCTCCCGTGAAAATAATTTCAATGGTTACTATAATCCTTCCTTTGCTGGCAATCTTCACGTTATTTCTACCCGTTTTAGCAAAATGTCATTTGGGTAAAAATAATTACCCATCTTGTAATCCCTTTGGTGAGAATGTGCAATTTGTATTTTCATCTTGCCCCTTTTCTTTTATCTTTTATTTGCATTTTAGTGATGTGTATTTGCTGTATTGGAGTGACTAACACATTACTTTTGTTGATATAACTTTTTCCCTTTGATAATCTTTAATGATATATTATATGCTCTTATGTATCGATCCATCAAAGAGACCTATTAGCTAGTCCTTTTGATGCAATATAGTCTCTTCGATATCAGTAATCCTCCTGATTTTCAATAGTTTGCCTGATGAGGTATGACTTCACCTTTATCAGGGGGACGGTAAAAATGTCACTCCAATATGATAGGGTCCTCCTGATGCCTTTATGTATCCATTTTTTGGCTTATTGAAGGGATAGAATATGATGTCCTACCGATGTCATAGAGTCTTCTCTATGCTTCTTATCCCCCTTCGAAAGTTATAGCATATGCTATTGTGTGTTTCCAGCTACCAGACTCTCTACTCCTTGATGCTCTATCTTCATTTGGTATACCTTTTCTTTTCATTGTATAAGGTTTGGGGCCTCCAAAACTTCTCTTCTACTGGTATTGGGAGGCAATATCCTGACACTCTCTAGCATTTTTCAAATTCTTCTCCTTGTATTTGGTATTGTTATTATAATTACCATTATTATTGTTTGCAGGTTTGCTCTGTACTGCTAGAATCCATGCCAAATTATACATGCGTGGGTTATAGTTACCATTGGAAGTAGTATAGTGCAAATTGTCCCTCCTCCATTGACTACCAGTTTGCCCTTGATCCATGAATCTAGGGCTATCCTTCCTTTTGCCAGAAGCAGTCTCGCCTTTCTCTATGCTTTGAGACTTGTTTGGTCAAAACTTCGTATATATATAACATAATATCTAGCCTCTGTTTGATGGCAGCGCCATGTTGTATTGCTCATACATTCCTTTTGAATTGCTTGCACCATTTTATATATGATTTTTGATTGCAATGTGTGCCTGAGAAGGTGCACCTCTTTCTAATGTTGATTCATCTATCTTTGAACCTACACTAATGTGGAATGTGATTGTGCCATTCTTTATATAATGGATGTGTTTGATCTTTGTGTATGCAAATTAGACATACTATTAAGAGGACCAGACATGCTACGACTAGTAGCAGTTCTCCAACTCAGATCACCACTTGCATTTCGAAGAGGACCTTCTAAGGAACTTCGGACCAGTAAAGGAGACATGTGTGGCTGTTGATCTAATATTTGCATTGGCATTATGAAAATTCTAACACATGACTGCTATGGTTGAATTCAATTATTTGGCCTCTGTACGTTCTCAGGATGATCTTCAAGCATTCATTGTGAGAGTTCATAAATCAAATGATCAATTATCTGTTGTTGACATACACGTGCCAAATACAAACTGATTCACTTAGCCATTAAAAAGTAGGTTGCAAAAGCCCCACTTATTTCAAAAGAGGCATTAGAGTCACGATCCTCAATACCTTTTGTTATTAGAAAATCAAGCACAGGAATGATGTTTTTGATTTAGTTACTATTGTACTCTAGATTTTTTTGATTTCATCAAGAAATTGGTCACCATGGCGCTAGGTAACATAGTAAAGGCTCTTCAACAACCACTCATTCCATTAGATTCCAAAAGTGTGACAAAGTTTAAATTTCTTATCCATGGGGCCATGCATGTTAATACTTGATGTTGATCAATGATATCCATAGTATCTAATTATCTTTGCATGATCTCTTCACAGGGGAGTTCGCTAAGCTCTGGATGCAATACTAAAAACCTTATCTTCATGTCAATCCATCTCTTCCTTTCAATAATCTTGTGCATTTGTTTGTGACATGAATTTCTTGTTTGATTGATGATTGGCTCTCTTGAGGAAACCCTAGGCAAGATTTTTGAATGGCTTTGTCGCATCATTGAAGAATGAATCTCTTGTGGAATGATGGGACTGAAAATAGTTGCCTTATTATTATTATCCCCATAATGAATAATATAAGGAGATTGAATTTGGGTATTCTGGCATGAGTTGCTCATGCATAGATCTTTCTCACTACATTCAATGATGTTCATATCTTTTGGGCAATCACCTTTATCCCATGAATAGAAACAAGAGCCTTCAACTATGCACACCTTGAATATTTGACACCAATGCCAATCCCTAATGTTTTAGTCTACTCCACAACTTGAATTGCCAACTCCTACAACAATAATTGTGTGACACAAGTTGGGTCCCCATGTGGGCCCGACTAATTTTTTTTCATTTTGTAACAAGTTTTTTTTATCTTAAATGACCTGAAACCACATCAATATGTTTTTGAGGTGAAAAAATGAAATGGGTAATTATCAAAATCCACTTTCTAGCATTTTGTACTGTGAGCAAAAACAAGCCAAGTGGTCTCCAAAATCAGCCTCAGAAACTAGTCAAACCATCCCCTGGAGCCATGAAAATGCACAGACATGTAGATATTTGAACCAACAATTCACTGCAACAAACGGTTTGGCAAAGTTGATCCCGATGTGCAAAATATTCAGCGCCAAAGTAGTTCACTCAACCTTTTCTGGAACTACACTTGTGAAAACTAATTAGGGTTCACCAAGTCACCATTTTGAAAAAAATATCAAATCTCTTCCTGGGGGGCTGCCACTTGGGGGATTAGTTCATTTAGTTTAAATGAACATGTATGTAACCACTTCTGTCATGAAATAATAAAAGCCAAAGTTGACCTCTTTGCAACTTTCTAGAAATATAGTCATCAAAACTGTCTAAAATCCATTTGATTTCGATTTTGAAAAAATACCCAACGAGATGCTGGGGCCTTGAAAATGAACATGGAAGTAGATTATCATAGGGCAAATCTGAGATACTAATTGGTTTGTCATGAAAACCATCCAGTTGCTAGATATTGGTCTCCAAAGTTGACCTCCTTGGCAGATTTAACACTGTGCAAACAACAAACCTTTTCAGAACCCTCCAACTTGATGCTTGAAAACCCAATCAAATCTGATCATGGGAGGTTGAAGTCGGATATGCACACTCAAATATGATAGATGAGTATGCCTACCAAGTGGTTTGGTATGAAAGTGCACATGCTTCAAAATATGACTCTCTAAAGTAGGTCATTGGGGCAGATTTTTTAGGTACATTTCTGAGTGCTGCAATCAAATTTTTCATCACGGGAACCTAAAATTTTGCCAAAAATTGTAGGAAATTTTAGGTCCTAACAATAGTGTTAACATACTTACTTTGGCCTAACCAAAGTTTTCTGTTTGCTTTGTCTTTTCTGATCTCCATCCCTAGAATGTACCGAGCTGCCTCTAGATTTTTCATCTCAAACTGTGTTGACAATTGAGACTTCAAATCAGAAATCAAACTTTTACCATTCCCAATGAGTAACATATCATCGACATACAACACTATAATGAGAATGTGATCACTGTCAAACTTGTAATAAACACAATGATCTGATTTTGATCTCTGAAATCCAATACTCAACACAAAGACATCAAACTTCTGGTACCACATCCTAGGAGACTATTTCAAACCATACAATGACTTTTTCAACTTGCAAACTAGATTTTCTTTACCTTTCACCACATAGTGCTCTTGCTGTGACATATAGATTTCCTCCTCCAAGTCACCATGAAGGAATGTTGTCTTCACATCCATTTGTTCCACTTCTAGATCATACACTGCTGCAAGAGATAACAGGAACCGAATAGATGTCAGCTTTGCAACGAGAGAGAAAATCTCACCGTAGTCAATTCCCTCCACCTGAGAATACTCTTTTGCAACTAATCTAGCCTTATATTTCTCAACACTGCCATCTACACCAAATTTCTTTTTGAACACCCATTTGCATCCAACAAGTTTTCGTCCTTCAGGCAAAGGTACCAAGTCCCAAGTATTATTCTTTTCCAATGAAGCCATCTCCTCTTCCATGGCCTCCTTCCAGGAACCTACATCTTTCATACCCATAGCCTCTTTCATAGTTCTAGGCTCATCAGTGTTAGAAATCAAAGCAAAAATATAATTGGAATCATGCAATGAATAACCAAACCTATTAGGTTGCTGCCTTATCCGTGTGGACCTCCTCAAAGATTGAGGTTGAGGTTCTTCATCTTCTTTTGAACTTTTAGAGCTACTAGAGCTCTCCTCATTATCAGGTCTAATAGATGTTTTTCGTTCAACTTTCTCAGGGGTGGAAGGAAGATGAACCACATAATCTTTCTTCTCTTCTTTCTTTGGCTGCAAGACAATAGAAGAAGGATTGAATTCTTTGAAGATCACACTTCTATTATATAGAACTCTCTCAGCCACTGGATCCCAAAGCTTGTACCCTTTCACCCCGATGCCATAACCGATGAAGATACACTTCACAGCCTTGTTCTCCAACTTAGACCTCTTCTCCTTAGGCACATGTGCATATGCCTCACAACCAAATACTCGAATGTGTCTTAATGAAGGATTTTTACTAGACCATACCTCCATAGGTGCCTTATCTATGAGCGCTGATGTAGGAGACCTGTTAACCAGGTAACAAGCAGTAGCAACATCTTCAGCCCAAAACTTTTGTTCAAGACCAGCTCCACTTAGCATACTCCTTGCCCTCTCCATCATTGTTCTATTCATCCTCTCTGCAACTCCATTCTGTTGAGAAGTATACGGAGTTGTCTTGTGCCTCTCAATCCCCTGTTCTTTATAGAACTTGTCAAAAACTGCTGAACAAAACTCACCATCGTTGTTAGTTCTCAAACACTTAATCTTTCTATCCTTCTGATCCTCTACATGAGCTTTGAACTCTTTGAATCTATTAAAGACTTCAGATTTACTTATAAGGAAATACACCCATGTCCTTCTACTATAGTCATCAATGAATGAAATAAAGTAAACCGATTTTAAAGTTGAAGGAACATTAAAAAGACCAAACACATCAGAATGAATCAAGTCCAACACCTCAGAAGATTTGTGAGAACTGGAATAAAACTAAACACAATTTTGTTTTCCATAAATGCAATGTTCGTAGAAATCAAACTCAAGATTATAGTCATTCATACCCTCAACAAGATTTTTATTTTTCAGGATCCTCAAACCCTTTTCACCAATGTGACCAAGCCTTTGGTGCCATAACATTGTCTTCTCAGCTGGAAGTTTCATCTCCATAGAATGAGCACCCTTAGGTACCTAGAAAGCATGACCATTGGAAGTAGATGCAACAATCCTCTTCGCTGTTGGTTCAAATAGTGAGGATGAAGACTCTGAAGCTCTCTTCTTTGAAACTGAGGCACTATTGCACTAAAATACACATGCATCAAGTTGAAATAGAGTGGCATTCCGAACTCCCTTAGCTAACACCATAGATCTTCTAGTCATCTTGCATCCTCCATTCGAGAAAACAACCTGCACACCCACGTCATTCAACTTACATATAGAAAGAAGGTTCCGTGTCAAACTAGGGATATGCAGAACACCATTGATTCCCTTTACTCATCCATCAAGGAATCAAATCAAGACTCTTCCACGACCAACAATCTTCAAGTGAGAATCATCACCCAAGTACACCTTTCCACAATTGTATTCTTCATACTTAGAAAACCAACCCCGATGCGAGGTCATGTGAAAAGATGCACCAGAGTCAATAGGCCACACATCCTCAGATGCATGCATTGCCAAGATAGTGACAAACACTTCTCCTTCATCCTAAGAGGACTTGTCAGAATCTGAATCATAATTCTTCTTCTTTTTCTTTTCCTCCTCCTTGTGCTCCTTGCGGAAGTGACCAGGTTTGCTGCAGTTCCAACACAGGACCTTGGACTTTTCGGGAGACTTAGATCTCCCATGGGATTTGGATCTTCCTTTTTCTTCCTTCTTCTTATCCTTTTTCTTTCCCTTCTCTTTAGATCTACCACGAACTACAAGAGCCTCCTTAGTCGATTCAGAAGACTTTCTTCACATCTCTTTAGACAACAACGAAGAAACCACTTCATCCATCTTGAAGGTGGTAGTGGTACTCCCAATGGCCATAACAAGGTGGTCCCACGAATTTGGTAAGGAACATAGTAATGTCATACATCAATCCTCCTCCTCCATCTTCACACCAACAGAAGTCAACTGGGCAACAAGCATATTGAATGTATTCAGGGGTTCAGCAATAGACCTTCCATCTTCCATCCTCAAAGAATACATTTCTTTCACAAGAATAACTTGTTCACTAGGGATTTAGCCTGATAAACATCTCCAAGCTTCTTCCAAAGCTCCTTTGCAGTCTTCTCTTCATGGATATTTAGGAGCACTAAATCAGCCAAATAAAGTCTTATCAAACCTTTAGCTTTTCGATCTTTGAGATTCCAGTCTTCTTGAGACATTGCTATTGGTTTTGTACCAGATATGGCATCCCATAAATCCTGATCTACAAGCATGTCCTCCATTTTGAGTTTCCACAACTCGAAATTACTGTCATTAAACTTCTCTATCTCAAACCTCCCAGATGTGCTCGCCATCTCTTACCTGCAACAAAGATTTCAAAATCCTCTGCACAATCTCCCACTCAAATGAAGATCAACTCAAAAAACCATCTACCCAACAACTAGAATCAAAGGTGATCAGGCTCTGATACCAACTAAAAGGAAGCAATGTATGTGAAAACGCTTCCTACACTGATTTACTGAGGAAAGATTTATGCAAATTTTTACTTTTATAGTTATAGATTAAGATGTACATTAACAGAAAGATAATAACAACTTCCAAATGCAAACACAAAACTCACAACACAAGATATATGTGGAGAAAACCCTTTCAGGTAAAAAACCCCACATTCCAAAGCCGCCCAATATATTATTCAGGAATCACGAAGATTACAATATACTTGCAGAGCAAGCTTTTATAGGAGTATATCCAACCAGAGATCCAAGAGGTAACTTGACATCTATAAGATTCTTACACACAACCTCCATCTCTAGCTTCTAATATATAGGAGATACAATAAAGTAAACCGTTTCCGATAATTACAAAACCATGAGCTGAAACCACCCAAACGTGGAGCCCAAATTATCTCCAATCAAAGATGCCTTGTGATGTGCCAAAAAACACACCAACACATGTAACTCTCTCCTTTATAGCTCTTTATGTGTCCAACACGTTTTTACATTTCCCAAAAACAGGAGGTCCAACTTCTGGAGGCCATAACTTTTGATTCGGGTGTTCGATTGACAAACCATTTGATGCGTCAGAAAGTTTGTGAAGAGATCTATCACTTGTAACTCACTTTGTCAATTACTATAATTTTTGAAGCATTTAGGGAAGTTTTGATTCTGATAATTGAGTTCAAAACTTTTTTCGGTAGTTTCAAAAAACCAAAACTTTAATATCTCGCGATCTAGATATGATCTTGAGTCAAAACTCACATGAGATGTTTACTTAGTTGTTCCACACCTTCTGGGAAAATTTTAGGTCAATACAAGGTCAAATGTAAACTTACTAAAAATAGTAAGTCTGCCATTTTTAGCCCTTTTGGAAACTTTGAAAGTTCTAGATCATTCTTCAAGATAAAGAGTATTCGAAAAGACTAAAATTGGGAAGAATATTAATATTTTGAAGTTGCAAGGTTAAGACACTTTTCCTAACAAGAAGGAAGGCTCGATAAGGAAGGCCCGATTGCAATGCTCTGATTTATTCTAAGGAAATTGGAGTTTGGAGTTTCAATCTTGCTCCTTCTATTTGATGAGGAAATAAGGAAGTCCTGATCGCCTTGTTCCAATTTTTAGTCTAAGTGATCAGAGGTTGGAGTTTGCAGTCGCTCCTTGACTTGCTCCATAAAGGAAGACAGAAGGAAGAATCCTCGACACCCAAAGCCTGATAATATTGCCCAAGGGGCAAGGTTGTACATGTGGCATCATTCTGTAGTTCCACATGAATGTTTGGCCCTTTGTAATTTGCTTTCGCGGAATGACGGAAAATGGTTATTTGAGCATCAAATTTATAGTGATAAGCTGCAAAGTTGTTGTACGGGTATCTTTGCACATTGTGACATGGATATTAAGTGAATCAGAGAATCAGAGAGTGGAGTTTCTCTTTGATTCATTCCAAAATGGAAGGCAAAAGAGAAGAAGTCCGAAGCTCGATAAGGAAGGAAAAAGGGAAGAAGTCTGAAGCCTGATAAAGAAGGTGAAAGACCAAAAGTCTGACGCCCGATAAAGAAGAGGAAAAACAAGAAGCCCGATGCTCGATAGAGTTACAAAGGAAGAATACAATGGGATCGGAGGTAAGCTTATAACCCTTCCAAGATGAAAGGTGGTAGCTCAGAAGCTCAATCTCCAAAAGTCCACAAATTTAGTTCTTGTAAAAGGAGAAGTTTCAAAGCACGTAAATTGTAGGATTCAAATCTCTAAGTGCAATCTGTTTTGTTGAGTTATGGTTAGAATTGTTGAAGATTTGTTGGATAGCTGCTATTGTGATATTGACAACTTTTAGTTTTCCCCAACATGTTACTATTATGCAACTGCTTTGATTCAGATGATCTTTTATTGGTGTTTTAGTTCAAACTGTATGGGACGCATGTTGGTTTTCCATTTCGATTATTCAAGTTGTTCATTTCTTGGTTGAAAAGTTTATGATTCCTTGCTCACACTAGTCAGTTCCCTTAGAGAGTCTTAAGGAAATTTGCATCTAAGCGATGAAAACATGAGGCCCTAGAGTTGATCCTAGAGTGCTCAAATTATTGGTTAAACAATTCTATTCCTTTACTTGGTTCCGAATTGAACCATCTATAAAACAAAAAGATTCCCAACTCATCTATGAAATCTTCAACCCAAAACTAGGGTCTTTTATACATTTAATGCCTGTACCATCACACCATTGAACAAGTCCATATTCATATGAATGAACCTTAAGTGTAGAAGACTCGAGGCCTGAGTGCTGAACCTAGAACACTCTGATACCACATGTAAAGATCATTCCATTTAAATAGAATAAAATAATATTATTCCAATTAAATGATACAAAAAATGGGAACAAATTAAAAATTTTCCCACATACTACAAATCATGAAAAAGAGATTTCATATGTCTCTTAATATATATACATATATATTCAATCTAAATAATTTTAGATAAGATAATCATTCAATAGCTTAAAGTACAAATAGGACTAAGTCCTTTACAAAATCTCACATCAAATGAGTCGCACCATATAATATCGCCGATACTGAACTTGGTGGAGAGAGAGTATCATTGAAATGATTAACCGCCCAGCCACAAGGAATACACCTTCCCGGTCTTGCTCGGAATACACCTTCCCGGTCTTGCCTTGAATGGAGAAGACTGACCCTTCATGAGGGGTCTAGTAAATTGAAGCCAATATGTGTGAAGGAATCTGGTGCAGTATGACATATCTAACATTCTATAGCATGTAGATAATGCAAAATGTACAAACATCATGATATGACAAAGAGTAGAAATAACCAAATAGTATAATTATTAATTTGATTTATAAGATTTGGCCAAAGCATCTTTTAAAGTTGATGACAACAGATAGGTTAGAAGAAGTAACCTACTCTTCTCTACGACTCCATATTCGACATCGGTCCATGCTCTTTCTCTATTTCTCTAACTCTACTTACTGAAAAATAAAAAAAGTAGAAAATGCTTATTTGCAATCAAACCATACATCATCCATGATGCAAAGGAATCAATTACATAAGTAAATACATCAACTCAAAAGACAAGTCTTAAACAGATAATACATAGTCTTTACTTAATTCAATTTTGAATGAGAAAATTATACTATTCTTTGTCAATTCATTGTTTATACAAAAATTAGAAAGGAACAAGAGACATTTCAACTCATTTAGATCTATCTTTCTAACCATTCATCACAAGTTTCTATAGTCACTTTCTGTGAAGAGAAACACATTTTCTGCACAAAGGTTGATTTAATCATCACTATTAGTACTTCACCAAAATGAACTAATTCCCTTGCACAATTGACTTGTTAATCCCACCATACTTAGCCACGAGGATTTCTATTCTTTATCTAAACGTTTGTCCTATATTAGTCTATTTTATTTTCATAAGAACCCCACAACTTCCCTAATAAATCATATTTAAAACACCAACAAGTCTTGTATGCTAACTAAGATCTCTATAACTAATAAACATTACTACCATAATCTTGTTCTTCAAATGAGTAGAAAGAGAGTAAATTAGATTACTATGGACGCCTTTAGTGACAACAAGAACATAAACAACTACTAAATTAATCCTATGAATATCACAATGATCCAACCTAATACATAGATTATCTAATAGTTTCTACACCTCAAAAGATTATGAAGTTTGATAATTTCACTTAACCAACACCCAGCACTAATTTAAAAGACAAATTCCATTACTATATATATATATATATATATCATTCACTTTTCCTAATTTAATGGACTTGAAGGATCTTCTCTTACATAAAAGATAGACATATCCACATAGGCATAATATAATGCTTGACTCAACATTCTGGCAAAAATGAAAAGGCACAGACAGGTCACAGAACGTGTTGACAGGAAACTCCTAGCTCAACCATTTCATGAAAGTAATGATCGAAGGAAAAGCATAAAGTAGATGACTTGTGAGCTTTTAATATAATGCTCAAGTGTTTTCATGCAATGATTGCTGGATGTAAATTACAATAGGTGGGTGTGCAAAAGGGTGCAAGCTAAGTCGCAAAAAGTTACACACGAAATGGATTTATTGAAAATAGACCTTAAATGAAAAACAATAGTTCTCCAAACAGATTAGGAAACTTCAAGAATGTAGAATAAGCATTAGGGAAAGGTTTTTATACCAACTAAAACAAAGATCTTTTCTAAACCTCATCACATAAAACAAAGTCTTTTCTAAACCTCATCACATATGTATCTTTGCAAAGATGCAAAATAGAAGAAACTAAATTTTTAGAGAAGAAACTAAATCTTTGCAACATTGAGGATCAAATTAAAAAGCAGCCACGCTATAGATGTTTATAAACATATAGATGCTTATAAATATATATTCATACGTTGTGGTTTATAGGCACTCTATTTAAATATCATCCATTTCAATGGTCAAACAGCCAATAGTAATTTTATACCTCATTCACAATAAAAAGTGGTAAATATTTGTCCTATTTTTATTGGCCAAAATTGACCTTTAACTATTGATGTAGATGATATTTAAGAACAGCCATCTATAAGTACCAATAAACACATCCTTAAACAAGTTGGAAAGATAAAGGCCACAGGGTATTTTCTAGATTCAAGAAATTTACCTAAAGCTGTGAAAGAACAGGAAAATGAATTATTTCTCTGCCACCATGGTGAAAGTTGGAAATCGTATTTGATTTGCTAAACGTGCCCAGAGGATCAACTAAAATAGAATTGTTAAGAACCAACGAGTATGCGCTGATTGTCACACTGCAACAAATTAAAACTCCAAGATTGTTGCAAGAGAAATTGTTGTGTGAGATGTGAACCATTTCCATCATTTAAACAAAGACAATGTTCTTGCGAAGATTACTGGTAATGCTAAATAAAGCAAACTGAAAATAGGCTTGCACTATAATAATGCGCATAGCGTCATATAATTGATGATGTTATAAGAAGCAATATATCTTGCACTGTACAGATGTTAGATTCCTGGAAAAAGAAGAGTCATCCATCAAGGCGTATCAGACGCTACAGTTTCAATAGCCGCGGTAGACATGCATGCAAGATATGAAAGCATAGAGGAGGCACCAAGTATTTTTGGTAGAATACTTCAAGAGAGGTCATTTCATGGAATACTATAAGCACAGGGACTTGAAAATGGCTGTGTAAAATTCCTATTGATTGTTTGACCATCCAAGTAAATGATATTTAAGTAGAGTGCTTGAAAACAAAATGTGGAAGAAGGAATGAAGTACAATAAATTGTTGTCAAAATCCCTGAACAAATATAGGTCTGTAATGATTGCAGGGTATACAAAAAATTGCACACAAATGGATTTATTGAAGATCCTAAGATCGACCAGGAAAAGTGCAAATTATCTCACAAAATAGATTGTTAAGATTCTTTGAATGCAATGCATAGAAAAGATGCCCGGACTGCTTAAACAGAATGCCTCAAGGAGATATCATCTCACGGGCTGCATGATGAAGAATGCTCACAACATTGATTTGGTGATTGATCCTAAAGGAAGGAATTTTAAAGCAAATGTTAACATAAAACTCACAGAACCGCCCTGCCCTCGCTAATCAAAATTCCCTGCCTACATGGCTTATAGATAATTTAGGCTCTATTACCAAAGATGCCATATCTTTTTAAGGAGAAAAGACAATTTTGAAGGGAAGCAAAGTGCATTTAAACACCATTGAAGGGAGTTCAAAAGATTCACCATTTTATAAAGATAATGATTGAACAAGAGTATGATAAAACCAAGAATTAAGTATCTTCCAATAGTTGTTGAAGAGGGATGAGACATCTTTTGCGATATCATTGTGAATGGATTTGGCAAAGCCCCTCCTCACAATGATTGTTTCATCAAAAGTGGCAGACCAGACTCCATACTCTATTGTATAAAAGCTACCTCGATTGTGAGATATATATACAGCAATAAGAACCTTGCTATCTAAATGATGACACATTGACAAGGTGAGTAGACTGAAAGGTTCCAGTGAAATGGATGATTGGAGAGAAAGAGAGGTATTTTTTCCATTAACAATAGGGTAGTCCCCTTTAAAAAAAAAACCTTCCTTCCAACTTTCTTCTAAGAATCTTCTACAAAGCATCTTTTCCAAAAACATAAGCTCAAAAAAAAATAGAGAAGGCAATAAATTTCAATAACTCCACCTTCTTATCTTTTCTAAATATAGCTCTCAAAACTGAAAAAGAAATATTTTACAATATTTTCTCTTGTAACTGCCACTTTATCCTAGTGGCGAAAATAGAAAATATTACTCAAATAGTAATAAAAAAGCATAAAAGAATCTTTTCAAAAATATAAATTGAAAATGCATATATTTCTAATTTTGCAATTTGCAGAAATAAATTTATTTGGGACTAATATTTACTTAAGTCTATTATTCAAAATATTTATTCTAAAATGCAATATTTTTTTATGCAAAGACACATTTGATAAGTGGTGTGTGTGCAGATTTTCTTTGCCACAATTCGCCTTTAGTTGGCTAGACACCCCCTCCTCGATGATACTCTCTCTCTATCAAGAGAGTGTGTCCTACCATTTTCACATTAAATCAATCAATTAGTCCCTTTAAGAATTAATAATACTAGTATATTTATATTTAAAAAAATATTTCTAAAGTACGCCGAGAGATATCTTTCTCCTATTTTTTTTTTTATCAATTTACAGCACTGAACCTCAAATCGTACAATTTGATATGTTTGTTCTATTTTTTTTAATTTGCACCATTATTAACTCTCCATTACAAGAATTATTTTTAATTTCCATCCCAACCATGAAATCCCAGTCCTTTCACCTTCCCCACTTCTAATTTGTAATTTTTTTTAATAAAGATTTTAGTTTTTGAATTTTGTTTACATATTTATGGGAATCTGAATCTTTCAGCCCCTTCCTGCCATTGTAGAATGCCTCTCGGCGTAATTATTTAATTCCATAATTAAATATTACAAAATTAAGGGTTGTGACATGTAGCCATAAAACTCACTTTGTGTTGGACTCGATTTAATGACAACTAAGACTAGGATTAGTTTAAATGTTTAAGAGGATTCATTTAAGATGTGGGAATGTAAGGGATAAATGACAATGATGATTTGGGGAATCTATGGTTTAGTAAAAACAACCTATACTTAGCAACTTTAAGACTCCTGCTAAGAGGAAAATTAAAAAAGAGTGAACTAGTAACAAATGAAATGATGGAGTGAATAGGATATAATGTATGTTTTTTCTTTTTCCCATGTGTGTTTATATATTTATCTTTATAATTTTTTTAATGTTTTGATGTTTTTAGATATAGTACTTTTTAAGATGGAAGGAATTGATATTTCACCAAATTCTTCACCTTCCATAGTGCACAAGAGGTTTAAGAGTTGTTGCTGATGTCTTACTTTATTAGATAAGTACCCTTTCGATCTTCTTAAAATTTTGTCTTATTCTTGCATTTGTTGTTCTTAACACTGCCTTTTCTGAGGATGATCTCCCCTACCCTGTTTGGGCTAGTTGGGACTTCCTCCCTAACACTGCTTGTGCTTGCTTTTAAGGGTTTGGGTCTCATGAGTTTCGCTAATTCCTATTGATGGAATATGATCCAATACAAGGTTCCTTCATAGGACAAGAGTTCAATTAGCAACTTGAATTCATTTTATAGATAAATTAAACTTCGTCATGTCCTTATACTAACTACAAAAAAAAAAAACTCATACATAGTATGGGGTTCTTCTAGTTCTCATGGGGGAATGAAGCTTAAATACTCATCTTTACATTTGGTTATAGCTGCAAATCCATGGAATAGTTAGCATATCTTTCTAGCAACTCTAAGATAGTTTGGTTTTTGGTCTTGATAGTTATGTGTATCTTCTTTTCTCATCTAAATTTCCCTATGCTTACCTCATCCTCATCAAGAAATGTTTCAATTGTCTCAAATTAGACTTAGAGAGCTTCCCACATATCATTAGATTGAAAAAAGATAGTACGTGAGGGTTAGTTTGTAGAATTATACCTTATCAAGGCTCTCAAGGAAACCTCAGAATCATTTGTTGACTTGTTGTCAATTGAGTAAGCATAAGTGTGATCTTTAGGACTGGCATATACTTGATCCATTAGTGGCATTGACAAAGTGTATGACTCATTTGTTAGTGTTAAGGGACTATAGGAGTCACTTAGGGGTTTTAGGTGAGTATAAGACTCACTTGATGACATGTCCCTTGGCGGATCTATAGAGTATACCCTTCTATATCTAATGATTCTCCCTCAACATCTGTAAAGATGTCAAGGTTCATTCCTTGGACAATATTAGCTATGTTGATTATGTTCCCTTAAACTTTTTGTGTGGGGGTGACCCATCTTGTGGAGGATAGCTCAAGTAATTTATTTATTTCAAGGTGTATTGAAGCAGGCCTACTCAAATCAGCTAATTTATCTTCTTCCGCATCAACAAAAATTATATTTCCAAGGTTACATTGATCACATAGATTTCTCTAAATGGAAATTTAAAAGGTTTATCCTTATCTAGTAGTTCAATTATCTTTGTGGCAGTTTTGGTTGAGATGATTTAACCTTAGAGGTTTCTCCCTTTTCAAAAGTCCTAATTTCACATTCTTCAGTGAATTTTGTTGTCTTGGCAATTGGTTTTATTGTGATGGTCAATATTTGTTTAGGATCTTGGTCCACTTTTTCAATTGAATGGTCTAGGGTGATGGTTTGGACATGACAATCTTATTAGCACCTAGCTCATAATCAATTGGCATGATAACTTTCTTTTTAGTAGCATCCATTTTGAATATGCTAAAAGGTTATGGGTCTCCCTTGGTGAAATAGACTTTTCCTAAGTGAAGGAAATAAATTTCTTGGAAAAGCATAGAAGCGATCACCTTCATTTTATGAATCTAGGGTCTTATCAATAGTAGGTTGTACCCTATATTCCTATCATTTATGTAAAACATCGTTATATTTATTATTCCTAAACATGTAAAACAGGGAGAAAGCGGTGATATTTATTATGGCCCCATCATTGACAAGAGTTCATTTAATGCATGTGTCATAGATCCACACTTGTAAGTACAAGGCATGATTACTTTTTGTTAGCTCAATGTTTGTGGACATTTTCTTAAGATCAAAAAAGAAACCAAGATCATGCAATTCTATATTAGGTGGGCTCATATCAAGGTCCACTTGATTGATTTTATCTTTAAGAGGTGGGGTTGTGTTATTCAAATATTTTAGCCTGATCACCTCTAAGAGAGTCGTGTGATGAGAGGGATATTTCCTTAGAAGCTATATAAAAGATATATTTGTAAAAGTCTTCTTAAGGTCCTTAACCAAGTCATAAGTATTGATTGGAGTTGGCATAGGGTATCCGATGCTAAGATCTAGTGTCTATGGTTTTTTGTCTCCAATATCACAAGGTTTTCTTAGAAGTTTTCATTTTGGACAAGCTCAATTAAGTGAAGCATCTTTATCTCTCCTTTAGTGCCCAACTGACATGGTCTATTTAATTCCTTAGGAGTATCAGTAGTTGATTTCATCATCACTTTATTAGAAGGATTGGAACCTTTGCTTTGTTGATGCATTGAGAAGGGATCTTGGTAGATGCTTAAGTTTGAGTTTTGAGGGGCAGGTGGTCCCTATTAGTTATTAAAACTAAATCATAAAATAATAGGGACACAAGTATAACTTAACATAAGGTGGTAGTTGAGATATCCCTTGGATTTGTTTGTTTTCACTAGTAGCAAAAGGATTAGTGTGAGGTTGGTGCCTTGGAGACTTTGGTCTTTCATTCATTTGGGCTGAATTATGTAAGAGGCATTCAACACCCCCAACCTCAAGTGTCCTAATCCATTAGACTAGGGTAGCTATAAGTGCTTATAGGGTTTCTTCTCCTCTATTTCATGTCTTACCACCCTTATGTGGGTTTTGTTTTTCAAAATGTGGGGGTTGAGTAGCCACATTTGTCATTGTTTTAGGATGATTTTTGAGTCTCCCCCTTTGGGAAGAGACTTGGTCAGTCTAGAAAATTATGTCAAGGGTTGTTCCTACCACTCTAGGTTCTTCTAGATTCTATTTGAGGTGACTAACCTCATTATCCATGTTAAGAAAGGTGTCTCAACCTTGCAATTACAAAAAGTGTGATTTTTTAGTTATAAAAATAAAGAAACTCAATTTTTAGGATATAGAGTTGGTTTGTAGCCAAAACTAAAAATTTGGGTTGTTCAACACTATCTAGGGTGGTACTCAATGTGTAGATCTCTTCTATCTCTTCAATTTAAAAAAAAATAGGCCTAATCAGCCTCCCAGATCAAAAATTATGGCCTCCAAAAGTTGGGCCTCCATGTTGGAAAATACAAAAACATGTTGGACACGAAAAATAGCTATATTTGGGAGTTACACATTTTGAACAACTTATGATGTGTGTTATGACACATCATAAGGAATCTTTGATTAGAGATAATGGAACCCTAAAGATTTGGGTGCCACTTTTAGGTGGTTTTGGCATTACCATTTGATGGTTTCATGTATTGTATCTCCCATATATTAGGTGCTTGAGATGGAAATTGTGTGTGAGAGCCTTATAGATGTTGTAAAGTTTCTTCCAAATCTCTGGTTAGTGATACTCCTATGAAAGCTTGCTTGACAAGTATATTGTAATCTTGTTAAGATTTTTGAATAGTATATTGAGATGCTTTTGGAGTGTGGGGTTTTTCTGGCAAAAGGGTTTTCCCCATGTAAAACACTATGTTGTGGTATGATTTCTATTTATGTTTATTTCTGTGTAATTTTTGTAATTGTTGAAAAGATTTGAAAAGTTTTACATAACCCTCCTCTCAATATTAGTGTAGGAAGTTGTTTCACTTTTTAGCTTCCTTGCAAGTGGTATCAAAGATTGATCACTTTTGGTTTTAGCTGTGGGATGTTGGATTTTTTGAACTAATCTAGGTTTGAGTCAGACCTTGTGCAGAAGAAACTTTGTGATCTTGTTGTAGGAATTTTTAGATGGTGAGCACATCAAGGAGAATAGAGGTAGAGAAATTTTTTGGTAAGAATTTTGAGATGTGGAAGCTGAAGATGGAAGATTTGTTACTTGATTGAGATTTGTGGGATGCTATTGATGATCATGTTTCAAGGCCTATAGATGCTACTTTGGTTGCTCAATACAATGTTATAGACAGTAAAACCAAGGGTCTAATCAGATTATGCTTCGAAAACTCTATTTTAATCAATTTCCATCAAGCATCCTCTACAAAGAAACTATGGAAGAAACTTGGTGAGATATATCAAGTGAAATCTTTAGTGAACAAGATTTTCTTGAGGAAGAAATTGTACTCCTTGAGAATGGAAGAGGGTGGATGAATTGCAGACCACCTGTAAGAATTCAATATGTTGGTGGCTCAATTTGCATCAGTTGGTGTAAAGATGGATGAGGAGGAGAGATGTCAGATCCTACTTTGTTCTTTGCTTGATTCGTGGGATTCTCTAGTTATGGCTATTGGGAGTACTTCTGTTGTATAGAAAGTTGAAGATGTTGTGGGTTCTTTTCTTTCTAAAGAGATGAGGAGGAAGGTATCCATCAGTGCCAAAGAGGCCCTGAATGTTCATGGAATACCTAAAGAAAAAGGAAAGAAGAGTGAGAAATGTGACGAATCCAGGTCTAAGGGGAGATCCAAATATCTTGGAAAGTCCAAAGTTATTTGCTGGAATTGCGGTAAGCCTGGACACATCCATAAAGAGTTCGAAGAAGAAAAGAAGAAATTTGATTCTGATTCTGAATTTGAGAAGGAAGATGGTGATGCATTCATTATAGATTTGGTCACTCATGAAGGTAATGATGCATGGTTAATTGAATTAGGTGCATCTTTCCATATGACCCCTTATAGAGATTAGGGTAAGTGCAAGAAGATGGGGGGCCAAAAAGTGGCCAAAATAATTTCAAAAAAAATTTAAGTCATAACGCGCTCGTGTTATGGCTTGGTAATGACAAGCCTTAGGCTCGTCATTACTGAGCCATAACGCGAGCACGTTATAATGCGCTCGCGTTATGACCTAGTATAAATTAAAAAAAAAGTAATTGAATTTCATTTCATTCTCATTTTCTCCTCTGCCCGCGACATCCAAACCCTTAAAAACGTGCTCGCGTTCTACAAAATGCCAATCAACACAAAAAGCTTATCAATTCGTCGCCAAAATGCTGCCGCGACGTCGAGCACGCCAAAGGGGTGAGTTATCTTTATTTTTTTGTTTGAATTTCTTTCTAAATAGGTAGGTTTTTGTTGATTTTTGATGTATATTTCGTTAATTGTCAGGAAATGTTAATGCACCTCCTCCTCCTCCTCCTCCTCCTCAAAATCCACAAAATCCTGAGGAGGAAATACCTGCAGAACAACAACCTCCTCCATTCATTCCTCGGCATACCCCTGGAACACAAGATAATATAATGGGGCAAATTGAAAACAACAAAAAAAAATTGAAGATATAATTGCAAGGTTGAAAGATCCTTCCACTTCAACCTTGCATAGGTCCACGCTTGCCGAATCTCTTGAGTCTATGTTATCAAATGTAAATTCAATTAGTAAGCAAATAACTAGTTGGACCAATAAAAAGAGAGAGTTTAGAGATTACTATGCAGACAAGTTGTCATACCAAAATGTCAAAAAATTACAAATTACAAAATTAGACTTGTGTTCAATTTTCACAAACCCACAAATAAATCAACCTCCACCCATTACATGCAAGAGGTTCCCTATCCATTGGTGCAACAACCAAGCGATAAGGGATAATTTCGGGCAGAGGTGGTGGATGGTTTTTGACCATCCTCCATGCAATAATAATGAGGTCCCGCAATACTTTTTGAGGAAACTCTACTGCGAGTTTGTCCTCAATAAAGTGCCAAACTATTTTGATATGCGGGACTTCCAGGGTAGAGGTGGGGGCTCAGCACAGGATAGACCAGGGGCACGTCTTGACCCACAGCTGGTAGTGAGATGAGTAATCAGCAGACCAGCCCACGAGCATGTTTCTATCCCTTCCATTGTGAAGGAGAGTGTTGAGGTCGATACACTGAGGTCGATCAGTGCCTTGACCCAGAGCATCATAGAGCATGCCGATCCTGCAACACAGAGTGGGTTGGGAGATAGTGCGAGGAGTAGGGTCCCACCGCATACTTGCCAGGCTTGCGGGTCAGCCTATGGTTATGACCCCATGGACAGTCAGGACGTAGGTGCACAGGCTACATCTGCAGCTGAGCAGATGATGATGGCAGATACCCTCTTGAGTGATACTTTCAGCCTTGATACTCAGGTAAATATTAGCAAGTTTATTGAATTTAATTTATTAAATTTCATTTTTGAAATACAAGATTAACTAATTTAAATTGATGATTTTAATGAAATTTCAGGGTCATAGCGTCGATGCAGTTTTCAGTGGTTCTCCACCTACATTTTTCACTAGATCATCTACTGTCGAGGTATGTAACTAGTAAACAATTATAAATATTACATGTGAATAGCATCTTTATATGAATGGTATTCTAATTTCTGATTTTGGATGTTGAATAGGTTAATACTGTAGATTTCATGGCAACACCTGCCAGCGGTGGTGGACTTCAAAGCTTTACGGAGGTAATAAAATAAATAGTTTAATGAATGAATTGTACTTACTAAATTTTTGTATGTGATTTGTGTGTTTTATTGTGTGTACTTCCATGTTTAGATGAACGTGTGTGTATGTTAGGAGCCATGATTTGCATCACTATTATAGTTTTTGTAATTGAATAATGTTTTATTTCCAGATGATGCAGGCTGCGGAGACACCTCCCCATGTTCATAGGGCAATGGAGCAGGGTGTGGCCTCTGCGATTCATAGCTCCATGGCATTGACAGGGGTATGAGGCAGATTAGTAAATTTCAATTTACATTCATTGTTATAGTTGTCTATTTTTGAAAAATCAAAAGATTATTGATTTGAAGTTTAATTTCTATCTGGATGGTTTCTATAGGACATGACATCACTAGGGCCTATTCCTGCTACTGAGGCAAGCGAGGAGACAGATTATATGTTAGCGGTAAGTGATTATTTTGTTAAATGTTTCATTTTTTTATAACATGTAATTTCTATATATTAATGTCTATACTTTTTATTGTAACAGGTAAAGGTGCAGGAAGAACTAAATAGGAGGAGTAGCCCTCGGGTTTGTAGTAGACCACCCACATGCATGTCTCCATCCCCTAGAAGATCAAAGGCTGCTCGTGATTTATTCTCTTCACCAGCCAGAGGAGAATGACTTTTTATTGTGTTCCTTTGTTGTATGCCTATATGGCATTTGTGGACATATATTTTGTATTGTACATAGTTGACATTGTATGCCTATATGGCATTCTTGTAAGCCTATATGGCTATTTTGTATATATGTTATACTTATATCGATAGATATTGATGTATGCCTATATGGATATTTGGTTAATACAAATCTTTTTTATTGATGGCGTCCATACTTGCATTATAAATCCACTTTTGAATCGATATTTATAGATGGCTACTTCAAATATTTAAAGTCCGATTGTATTACATAGGATGTTTGCATTTTCTTTGATAGGCTTGATAGGCCATGGATTACATGATGGTGTTTGATGGAAAAGTATGGTACTAGAAGACTCTAGTTCATTCTTAATAGGCTTGTGATTGATAATATCTTTGCATGATTGCACTTGATCTTGGATCATGGGCATGTTGTTAGGATTTTGATTGCATTGTGATGTTTGATGGATAGGCATGGTGTAAGAAACCCAACTAGTTCTATGAAAATTTTTCCTTACTTAAACAATTTTACTTGCTATCAATTCATCAACTACTTCAACAACACAAAGATATACATCAAAGATAACTACTTGAATGAATCAACCTTAGAGTTGGGTACTTGTCTAGTTATTTGACTCAATCAACTTGCAATGTCTTATTACATGGATAATGCTTTCAATAGCATGAAGTTGCAACTTATTGAATGGAGATACAAAAGAAAGGCCTTGAAGCCTTGATGTTTACAATGGCGTCTACACTTGATCAACTCAATCAAACTCAATGATGTCAACTGAATGTCAACACCTCACAATATCACAAGGGAGCATCACCTTGCTTGTTGCATGGATGAACGTCATAGTTGCAAGACTCTTAGGGTTAGGTGCCAACTGAAGGTAGTAGAGACCAGACTAGGCGCCATCCTAAGCTAGGCACTTCCTTGAGGTGGTAGAGACATGGATGAACGTCTGGTGGGGTTTGATGACTCTATATTGACACTCAAATTCACTTAGGCGCAATATTAGTGTTCTTTTGACTAGGCGCCAGATAGGAGGATTCTCAGGGGTTTTGGTGCCTAGGTTACAACTTGTCAATTTCTCAAAGAATCTTTGAAACACTTGACTTACAAGGATTATCATCTTACCCTCTGATGGAGCGCCTTGTTCCAAAATTGGTCTTGGGGACTTGCATCTCTCTTAGGCACATGTTTGGAGTAATGTCAACTGGTATCAGGGCCTATTATCTCAATTCACACTTGACATCAAACTTTTGAAGCTCTTTTACCCTAGTGCCTTTATCTTCTATCAAGCGCCTAACATTCTGGAGGTGAATTCCATCTTAATCCAAGTCTTCAAGGTACTTCCAAGTTTAGGCACCAAAACAGGGTTATGGAGGAGCAGAACCACGCCTTAGGAGGATGACTGAACCCTAGGCGCCAATTTGAGGTTGCAAGAGCATAGGTATGCGCCAAGCAGAGTTTGATGCTCAAAATATTAACATTATTCAGTGAAATCCTTTTTTGACTCTAGGCGCCATTTGGAGGCTAGAAAGAGGGAAGTTGACACCAACTGCACTAGGCACATTTCTGAGGTGATGGAGACCAATAAGTGTGCCTTGTCCTCTGGCTCTATTCCTTGTTAACTTTACAACTTCGATTATCTGAACAACACTGAGAATGCTTCCCTTCTTCTTGATACAAGTTGAAAGATCCACTGAGCGCCATTTTAGGTGTCTGGAGAGATCATCAACCAAGGGCGCTAATAGAGCCTTTGGCAAATGGAAAGAGCGCCTTACTTAGATTTGATTTCTGGATGCTAGAATTGAGGAATTGTGCGCCTTGGCTAGGAGTTTCTCATTTCAATCTTGATTATTCATCTAAGTGACTTTCCTTAGCTCCCAAGCCTTCAATCTATCCATTACCCCTTGCTAGGCGCTCAAAATAGAGTGTTAATGCCTTATGAAGGTTAGGCGCATTCTAAGGGTGGGGTAGGCAAGTGAGGGCACTAGACCAGGCCTTGAGACTTCTCTCCTCATCAAAGGCTTTCAATCCTAGGTGCCAGATCCAAGGAGTTCCAACCAACACATGCGCCTAGTGCTGTGAGTTCACCCAAAGGACATCTTTAACTTGAAAACTTTCAATCTTCATCCATATATGCTAGGCGCTTAATTGGAGGATCCCTAGAAACATGTATAGGCACCTTGAGGTTCTTAGGCGCTTAATTTGGATGATCCTTATGCTAGGCGCTTAGTAAGGAAAACTGGAGTGAAATGGGTGCCTAGGCTCCCAAGCTTCCATACTTAGTCAAATTTTAGGGTTCTGACCTTGTTCTTGCAAAACAAATAGATAGAGTTAGTCCGAAAATAATTCATTCCCTCATCATTTGGAATTAGCCTCCAGGAATGAGGAATAGGCTAATCCATTATACACTTGATGATCAAGCCGGGAACGGGGACATGACACATGGTACTAGGCTAATCATTTTGGGTTTTGCATGAGCCTCAGACAAGGTAATAGGCATAGGGTTTTTATCTTACATAATGATTTTTTCAAACCAAGGGTCCATGATGGAAATGATTAAGGATGATAGAATGTTTGGATTTGGACTTTGAGATGTTTATGGTTGTAAATGTTTATTGTTTGGACTCAAATTTTGTTAAATGGTTGTTTGAAAGAGGACACATCAAACACAACAATAAGATTGGTTTAAGTATGGATGCAAATGATGTTTACTAGTTTACTAATGTGATGATGATTAAAATGTGATGATGATTTTGCATGTTTTCAATGGTTGGGATCTACAAGTTATGCATTTTTTTGGGATGCACACCTCATTGATTGTAGTGGGATGACTTGAATGCATATTGCCTATATCCATGGGATGACTTTGTTATTTTTCCTTGTCTATGCTCATTTGCGCATTGGTATGTTGCATTGGGATGAGAGGATGGATGTTGCTTTGATAGTGATGTGTATTCGTCACCTAGTGATGGATGATTTTATATAGTGGTTGGGTGTAATGGTTATCTTCATGTGGTTGTAGATGTTGATCCTTGGTTTAGAGGTGTTTGGTAGTGTGTCTTGGTGGACTCTTGATTCTAGATTAGAGTATTAGCATGATACAAGTTCTCTTGAGACTAGGATGTCTGTATTGGTGCATGTGATCTTCTAGGAGGAGATGTTAGATCATGATGTCATGTTTGGACACCTAATTTTGTAGTTGGAGTTTTGACAGTGGTCTTGTTGGTTCTCTTGGTATTGAGTACATTGGTCATGTGCTTGGGAGCTTCATGATAATGTGGTGTTGCATTTGGAGCTTAACATGGATTGATTGGTTGTAGGTTCTCATACATACTTCAAGACTTGGGTGAGGCTAGAGTTCTCTTGGGATTAGAGACACTTGTTGAGATGGTTACCCTCTAGAGGTTTTAGCAGGAAGACCAAGGAGACTTTCACTTGGATATGGGCGTGAGTTAATTATGGACCTAGAGAAGATTCTTATTGGAGAGAGTCATTGTGGCTTGGTGTATCTTCGACGAGCATTCTCATTCCCCACTCTTGGTCTACTCGGCAGACTATCATCTAAGAGGTATTTCCCATCCTTTAGATGAATTTTTTTAATGCTTTATCTTCTCATGGTTATGGATCTTGAGCTATGGTTATTGGTTCTAGAGGGTTCATTCGAGGGGTGTCTCTAAACATGCTTTTTCTCAGGTGCTAAACTAGAGTTGTCTAGATGCACAAGTGCGCCTCCCTCAATGAAGTTCCTTTTGTTAACTTAGTTCATCCTAGTGACTCAAGGGGTTGTTATATTCTTTAGGTGCAATCTTTCATAGACTAAAACATTCACTCCATGTTAAGGTGCTCAAAGGAGGCTCTGGAGATGGAAAATGGCGCCTTAACTCACTTATATAAATTTTAGACTTTTAGGCAATTGCAAGATGTCTTGGAGGGCTCAATTCTTCAAGGTGCCCATTTTGTTCACCACTTGTAGCATCACTTGTTCAAGGCGCATGTGTGATTTGGTCAAAAATAGGCGCCTAGAGTGAATAGGCTTTCATCCTGACTTAATACACTGCTTCCTTCTGATAATTTTTGGGGCAGCAGAAAACCTTTCACCACGGGCAAATGCCTCAGAGCTATAAAAAATTGAGAGAGGTTATTGTAGAGGCACTCTACGTGATCGCGTTGCCTCAGATGGAATGTTTCTAAGTGACACAGTTTTCTAGTAACATCTCGTCAAAGATTGTTGCCTTTTTGCACTTTGGACTCTTCAGGGATATCGTCGGTACAATGTAGCTCCGACTGTTTCGACATGTTTGGGTGAAAAACAGGACCATGCCTAGCGTAAATGTACCCATTCAGACGCGTTGGAATAGTCAGTTTGGTCGCATCAGGAGCAAGATGAAAGTTACACCCCTTTGCAACTTTACACTGCCTCCTTCTGACGATTTTTGGGGCAGCAGAAAACCTTTCACCACGGGCAAATGCCTCAGAGCTATAAAAAATTGAGAGAGGTTATTGTAGAGGCACTCTATATGATTGTGATGCCTTAGATAGAATGTTTCTAAGTGACATGGTTTTCGAGTAACATCTCGTCAAAGATTGCTACCTTTTTGCACTTTGGACTCTTCAGGGATATCGTCGATACAATGTAGCTCCGACTGTTTCGACATGTTTGGGTGAAAAACAGGACCATGCCTAATGTAAATGTACCCATTCAGACGCATTGGAATAGTCAGTTTGGTCGCATCAGAAGCAGGATGAAAGTTACACCCCTTTGCAACTTTATACTGCCTCCTTCTGATAATTTTTGGGGCAGCAGAAAACCTTTCACCACGGGTAAATGCCTCAGAGCTATAAAAAACCAAGAAAGGTTATTGTAGAGGCACTCTACGTGATCATGTTGCCTTAGACGAAATGTTTCTAAGTGACACAGTTTTCGAGTAACATCTCGTCAAAGATTGCTGCCTTTTTGCACTTTGGACTCTTCAGGGATATCGTCGGTACAATGTAGCTTCGACTGTTTCGACATGTTTGGGTGAAAAATAGGACCATGCCTAGTGTAAATGTACCCATTCGGATGCGTTGGAATAGTCAGTTTGGTCGCATCAGGAGCAGGACGAAAGTTACACCCCTTTGCAAATTTACACTGCCTCCTTCTGACGATTTTTGGGGTAGCAGAAAACCTTTCACCACGGGCAAATACCTCAGAGCTATAAAAAATTGAGAGAGGTTATTGTAGAGGCACTCTACGTGATCGCGTTGCCTTAGACGAAATGTTTCTAAGTGATACAGTTTTTGAGTAACATCTCATCAAAGATTACTGCCTTTTTACACTTTGGACTCTTCAGGGATATCATCGATACAATGTAGCTCCGATTGTTTCGACATGTTTGGGTGAAAAAAAGGACCATGCCTAGCGTAAATGTACCCATTCAGACACGTTGGAACAGTCAGTTTGGTCGCATCAGGAGCAGGACGAAAGTTACACCCCTTTGCAACTTTACACTGCCTCCTTCTGACGATTTTTGGGGCAGCAGAAAACCTTTCACCACGAGCAAATGCCTCAGAGCTATAAAAAATTGAGAGAGGTTATTGTAGAGGCACTCTACATGAACGCGTTGCCTTAGACGGAATGTTTCTAAGTGACACAATTTTTGAGTAACATCTCGTCAAACATTGCTGCCTTTTTGCACTTTGGACTCTTTAGGGATATCGTCGGTACAATGTAGCTCTGACTGTTTCGACATGTTTGGGTGAAAAATAGGACCATGCCTAGTGTAAATGTACCCATTCAGACGCGTTGGAACAGTCAGTTTGGTCGCATCAGGAGCAGGATGAAAGTTACACCCCTTTGCAACTTTACACTGCCTCCTTCTGACGATTTTTGGGGCAACAGAAAACCTTTCACCATGGGCAAATGCCTTAGAGCTATAAAAAACTGAGAGAGGTTATTGTAGAGGCACTCTACATGATCGCGTTGCCTTAGACGGAATGTTTCTAAGTGACATGGTTTTCGAGTAACATCTCATCAAAGATTGCTGCCTTTTTGCACTTTGGACTCTTCAGGGATATCGTCGGTACAATGTAGCTCCGACTGTTTCGACATGTTTGGGTGAAAAATAGGACCATGCCTAGCGTAAATGTACCCATTCAGACGCGTTGGAATAGTTAGTTTGGTCGCATCAGGAGCAGGACGAAAGTTACACCCCTTTGCAACTTTACACCGCCTCCTTCTGACGATTTTTGGGGCAGCAGAAAACCTTTCACCACGAGCAAATGCCTCAGAGCTATAAAAAACTGAGAGAGTTTATTGTAGAGGCACTCTACGTGATCGTGTTACCTCAGACGGAATGTTTCTAAGTGACATGGTTTTCGAGTAACATCTCATCAAAGATTGCTGCCTTTTTGCACTTTGGACTCTTCAGGGATATCGTTGGTACAATGTAGCTCCGACTGTTTCGACATGTTTGGGTGAAAAAAAGGACCATGCCTAGCGTAAATGTACCCATCCGGACGCGTTGGAATAGTCAGTTTGGTCGCATCAGGAGCAAGATGAAAGTTACACCCCTTTGCAACTTTACACTGCCTCCTTCTGACAATTTTTGGAGCAGCAGAAAACCTTTCACCATGGGCAAATACCTCAGAGCTATAAAAAACTGAGAGAGGTTATTGTAGAGGCACCCTACATGATCGTGTTGCCTCAGACGAAATGTTTCTAAGTGACACGATTTTTGAGTAACATCTCATCAAAGATTGCTGCCTTTTTGCACTTTGGACTCTTCAGGGATATCATGGGTACAATGTAGCTCGGACTATTTCGACATGTTTGGGTGAAAAACAGGACCATGCCTAGTGTAAATGTACCCATTCAGACGCGTTGGAATAGTTAGTTTGGTCGCATCAGGAGCAGGACGAAAGTTACACCCCTTTGCAACTTTACACTGCCTCCTTCTGACGATTTTTGGGGTAGAAGAAAACCTTTCACCACGTGCAAATGCCTCAGAGCTATAAAAAACTGAGAGAGGTTATTGTAGAGGCACTGCATGTGATCGCGTTGCCTTAGATGGAATGTTTCTAAGTGACACGATTTTCAAGTAACATCTCGTCAAAGATTGCTGCCTTTTTGCACTTTGGACTCTTCAGGGATATCGTGGGTACAATGTAGCTCGGACTGTTTCAACATGTTTGGGCGAAAAACAGGACCATGCCTAGCGTAAATGTACCCATTCAGATGCGTTGGAATAGTTAGTTTGGTCGCATCAGGAGTAGGATGAAAGTTACACCCCTTTGCAACTTTACACTGCCTCCTTCTGACGATTTTTGGGGCAGCAGAAAACCTTTCACCACCGGCAAATGCCTCAGAACTGTAAAAAACTGAGAGAGGTTATTGTAGAGGCACTCTACGTGATCACGTTTTCTTAGACAGAATGTTTCTAAGTGATACAGTTTTTGAGTAACATCTCATCAAAGATTGCAGCCTTTTTGCACTTTGGACTCTTCAGGGATATCGTCGGTACAATGTAGCTCAAACTGTTTCGACATGTTTGGGTGAAAAATAGGACCATGCCTAGCGTAAATGTACCCATCCGGATGCATTGGAACAGTCAGTTTGGTCACATCATGAGCAGGACACCAAAAATGCAAAAGTTACTTTGTGCAACTTGACAACATTGACACTTTTTTGCAACATGACTCAAAGACTCAAACTGACCCCAAATGACTCAAAGTGACTTAAAATCACCTTGATTTGGTGCCCAATGTACGTTATAGAGGTCGAGGTGCTCCTTATCATTCAAACATCTTAGATGAGCGCATAGGAAAGGAAAAAGCTCTAAGTTTTATCATCATGAGCGCCTAATATCAAGAGACTTTAATGGCTTAAACCTTAGCATGGAGTCGTAAGGCGCATTTCATGTCTCCTTTCATCCAGTTTGGCACCCTTATGTAGACTTTTCAACTTGATTTGGCGCCCTATATGTGAAGGAAGATCTAAAGGCATGAAAGTGGATGTCATATTGCAAGAGTTTGGATCATCAAAATTGAAAGAAATAGGTCTATTAAGCTTGGGCGCCCTTGGTCTTCTTTTCATTCATTATGAGTGCCTTGGGAGAATGGTATATAGGTCATCATCATGATTGGGCGCCCTGGATCCAGAGTGTTGGAGAGATCATCAAATGGTGTCTAGTAGGGTGAGTTATGAGTTTGGTCACATCAGGAGCAGGACACCAAAAATACATAACATGATGATGTACAAATGTGTACATATGTGTAAAAATGCAGGAGGAAATAAAAAAAAGACAAACCTTACAAATTAATGTGCATACTTACAACTCAATGTAACATAACTTTATAAAATCAATGTGAATACTTACAAATTAATCCAATGAACCATCCGGGTCTGCTTACTCTTTATTATGTCAAGTATTGCTTCATGGTCAGACTCACGCACCTTCCACAATATTTTGTTCAAAGGTCTACCCCGATACTTTATCAAATGAACATTGGATGCCACGACAAGGTTCGAGTAATGAAGAATCTTCCAATGCATGTCAAAGTCCTAAAATAGACAAATATTAACACTCTTATGTGGGTACCTTCTAAGCCATGTTCCAGTAATAAGCACTGATCCTGTAGGGTATTCGATGTTTTCTCCATCTATAACAGGGGCCTCCAATTTCTTTTTGGCCTCAACACAACGACATAAGTAATAATCTATTCCCTCTTCATTATCTTCATCTGCAATAACTGCATATACGTGCCCTACATTGATATGTGTAGCAAATTAGATGAAATTAGTCAACATTACAAAAACACTACAAAGTAAGATGACATTACCTGGTTGAACTAGATGAAATTAGATGCATATAAGTGCCCTATATTACCTGGTTGAACTAAATCTGATATGTGGTCAAAGTTAACTAACGATTCCATTTGTGTTAGTTCCAGTGCCGTCAGGGGTCGATACGTGTCAAGTGGGCTAAGATAACTTAACTGCCATTCGTCAACCCACTCCTTTGACTCGCACTCATCCCAGACTTGAATTGTACAAGAAGAACAAAAGCATGACATCTTTTGTGTATGGATACTCCATGAACCTGCAATTGAGCTTCTGAAAGAGTGCATCTCATTTGATCTTGTCAGTGTACAACAATCCTCATATGGTGCAATGTTAGTATCATCTATCAACCAAAAAAATCTACGAACTAAAGACTTACCTTCATTACCTGGACCCATGGAAGCATTACACCACTCGACAATCGATTTTGCATCTGTCAACTTTGCATTGTCTTTATACTTTAACTCTTCTCGTGCTATGGCTCTTTTGATACATGCTCCTGCACCATCATGCTCCCCCTTTCCATGCCTGGCCTCACAAAAGTTCCACATATGTTGAATACCTGTAAAATTATGCCTCCTACTCAGCCAATAGAAATTCTGTGAGTTCTTGAATTGTGACGCACAGTTATCCGACCATATGATATGTTGACTGAATGATATGCCCCTTCTAGCCAAATCATTGTAGAACACCTGAAAGCAACCTTGCATGAACTTCGTAGAATGCGTGCGATCATCACTAATATAGAAATTATACTCCCTTATGATCTTTCTGTAATCCTCTGTACTATCATTTGCATGAATGAATGCGATGTGCACAAATATAGAAACCTGTGTGGAGTTGTAATATTGTGATGAGAAACCTCATAGCCTCGAATATGAGAATTTGATGGAGGTAAGGTGTACTTGGGTGATGATTCTTATTTAAATATTGTTGGCCATGGTAAAGTTAAAATCAAATTTCTTGATGGTAGAGTAAAAATGATTAATGGTGTGTTGCATATCTATGGGTCAATTAGCACAAAATTTATTATCTGTGAGCAAACTAATAGATGTAGGTGTGCAGGTAGTCTTTTTTGATGCAGGATGCAATATGGTTAGAGGTTCTATGGTGATTGCTAGAGGTGTTAGATTTAGCACTTTGTATAAGCATGATGCATACATTGTTGAGTGCAATAGTACTTCTGTGAAAAGCAAGTCTTTGACTACTTCATTGGAAAAAGTGAGGGTTTCCTCTTTAGTGGATGGTCATGGCTTTTGGGTACCTAAGGGTACTATTTCTTTTGAATCAAAACTACCTACAGAGATGACTATGTTATGGCACCAACGATTTGGCCACATGGAGAAAAAGGTCTAAGGACCTTGAAAAATAAAAACCTTGTTGAAGGGTTAACTAATTGTAATCTTGATTTTAATTTCTGTGAGCATTGTATTTATGGTAAACAAAACCATGTTCAATTTTACTCAAGCTTTCATAAATCTTGTGGTGTATTGGATCTTATTCATTCAGATGTGTTTGGTCTAATAGATGTTCCTTCCATTGGAAAATTTACATATTATGTTTCATTTATTGATGATTATAGTAGAAGGGCATAGGTATATTTTCTAAAGAGTAAATCTAAAGTTTTCAATCATTTTAAAGAATTTAAAGCAATAGCTAAGTTGTAGATTGGAAAGAAAATAATTTTTTTAGGACTAACAATGGTGGTGAGTTTTGCTCTAATGATTTTGATAGATTCTATAAAAAATGTGGCATTCAGAGATAAAAGACACTCCATATTCTCCACAGTAAAATGGAGTTGTAGAAAGAATCAATAGGACACTGATGGAGAAAGCTAGGAGTATGCTTATTAGTGCTGGGTTGGAATAAAATTTTTGGGTTGAAGCTATTGCCATTTCTTGCTACCTAATTAACCAGTCTCCTACATCAACTCTTGTTGATAAAATGCCTATGGAAGCATGGTCAAGTCATAAGCCTTCATTAATACATCTTAGAGTTTTTGGTTGTGAGGCATATACACGTGTCAAAGGAGAAGAAAAAAAAGTTGGAGAACAAGATTGTGAAATGTTTCTTTATCAGTTACAATTATGGTGTGAAAGGATACAAGCTTTGGGACCCTATCGCATATAGTAGAAGTGTGATTTTTAGTAAAACTAAGCCTTCTTTTGTTACATTGCAGCCATAACAAAGTGAATAGAAGAATGTGATTTAGCTTCCTTCTACACCTGAGAACATTGAATTGAGGCCCCTGATAGACAAGAAGTTGAGGAGAGATCGTCTAGCTCTGAATCTTCAGAAGAGGAGAAAGAACCTCCAACTTAGCTTGTTTGAAGGTCTACAAGGCATAGACAACCACATGAAAGGTATTCACCTGATGATTGGAGATGTATTTTTTATTTGAATACTAACATGGATGATCTGAGATTTGTAGAAGAGGCATTAGGTATGAATGATACTGAATTTTGGAAGATTGCCATGGATGAAGAAATGGTATCTTTAAAAAGAATGATATATGGGATCTAGTACCATTTCCTGAAGGATGAAAACCTATTGGTTGCAAATAGGTATTCAAGAAAAAAGAGTGGTTCATATGGAGGTATTGAGAAGTACAAAGCACAATTGGTGGCAAAAGGTTACTCTCAAGTTGAGGGTGTTGATTATAGTGAGATATTTTCTTTTGTTGCAAAAATAACATCTATTAGATTCTTGCTTTCTATTTCTACAACTTAAGATCTAGAGGTTGAGCAAATAGATGTGAAAATGACATTCTTTCATAGTGATTTGAAGGAGAACATTTATATGACATAGCCAGAGCACTACGTGGTGAAAGGTAAAAGTAAAATTTTGGTCTTTAAATTGAAGAAATCCTTGTATGGCCTGAAATAGAGTCCTAGGATGTGGTACCAAAAAATTGATACATATGTGTTGAGTTTGGGATTTGAGCATTCTAAATGAGATTACTTTTTTATTATAAATCTAATGATGATTGTTTCCTAATTATTGCATTATATTTTATTTATTAGTAAATGGAAAGGAATGATTTCAACACTAAAGTCTCAACTTGCAGCTAAATTTGGAATTAAAGATCTTGGTGTAGTTAAACACATTCTTGGTATTGAAATAAGAAGAGATAGAGTGAACAAAAAACTATGGCTTGGTTAGAATAAGTATGTCAATTCAGTTTTACAAAGGTTTAACATGCAAGATTGTAGACCATTGTGTGTTCCATTTACAATTGGAATGAAATTATTTGCTTCACAATGCCCAACATCCCCATTAAAGATGGAAGACATCAGTAGAGTTCCTTACTAGAGTGTCATTGGAAGTTTGATGTATGCTATGGTCTATACTAGACCAGACATTGCCCAAGCAGTGGGAGTTTTTTCTAGATATATGTCCAATCTTAGTAGAGTTCATTGGGATGTAGTTAAAATAATCTTCAGATATTTGTGAGGTACCTTAGAGTATTCCTTGTGTTATCATGGTAATTTGATAGGAGACATGGGCATTCCCTTGATATTCGAGGCTATGTGGATTCAGACTGGGCATGTGATGTTGCTAGTAGAAGATCCACTAGTGCTTATATGTTTATTTTATTGGTGGTGCAATTAGTTGGATGAGTAAGCGATGGGTTGTGGTTTCTTTGTCTACTACTGAAGTTGAGTATATGGTAGCTACTCAAATTTTTAAAGATGTCATTTGGCTTAAGAGATTGTGTTTAGATATTGAAATAAAATAGGATGCAGTGACAATTTATTGTGACAGTTCGAGTATGATCTACTTAGCTAAGAACCTGACATCTCATGCCAGGACCAAGCACATTGATGTACATTATCATTTTTCAGAGATATGGTCAAGGATGGCAGGGTGAAGCTTGTTAAGGTAGAGACTTTTATGAATGTTGTAGATTCATTTTAAACTAATCATGTGAGCAAAAAGAAGTTTAGATGGTGTTCAGAGTCTATGGGCCTCTTAGCCCCTAGCAATTAAATCATGGTGTTGATATCTCCTTTGATCTTGCAAAGTGTTTGACAAACAGAAGAATGTTAGGAAAGGATTTTCAACTAGGCAATTACAAAAAGTGCAATTTTTAAGTATAAAAATAGAAAAACTTAATTTCTAGGCTATAGAGTTGGTTTTTGGCCAAAATAGAATTTTTGGGTTGTTTGACACTACCTAGAGCAATGCCTGGTGCATAGATCTCTTCAAGCTCTTCAATTTTAAAAAAACATGGGAGATAATGGAACCCTAAGGATTTGGGTGCTACTTTTTGGTGGTTTTGGATCATGGTTTTGTAATTACCATTTGATGGTTTCATGTAGTGTATCTCTTATATATTATGTGCTTGAGATGGAGGTTATGTGTGAGAGTCTTATAGATGTTGTAAAGTTGCTTCTGAATCTCTGGTTGGTGATGCTCTTGTGAAAGATTTCTATACAAGTATATTGTAATCTTGTTAAGATTTCTAAATAATATATTGAGCTACTTTTAGAGTGTAGGGTTTTTCTTTTGAAAGGGTTTTCCCCACGCAAATCACCGTGTTTTGGTATGATTTCTATTTATGTTTATTTCTATGTAATTTTTATAACTGTTGAAAAGATTTGAAAGGTTTTGCATAAACCTCATCTCAAGATTAGTGTAGGAAGTTGTTTTGCTACCTTATCTTCCTTACAATCCATTTGTGTGACCATGTCCATGTAGGTAGCTAAGCTAAGATCTTATCTCTAGATCTGCAATCAAACTAGGACACAATGGGCTCTTGGTTGTAGGTAGCTAAGCTAGGCTCTTATTTCTAGATCTCCAATAGAACTAGGACACAATGGGCTCTTGGTTGTCTCAAGTTTGGTTGTAAAATAGATCCTTGATATTCTCTCCATGAGGGATTGTCAAAAGTTGTGAATTCTTGGCCTGCATGGGTATTGTTATCATGCCCTAACTACCTGCCATCTGAGTTGGTATCCTCATAATTATACCTATTCAAGATAGGTTCCATGGGATTAACAAGGATATACTGGACATATGAGGGAGGGCTAGCTTCGTTGGAGAGAGTCTATCCCTGAGGTGATGTCAATCTTGACATATTCAGGGGTACCTTAGGTATCACAAAATAAATGGGATGAAAAATAAAGTGAGAGGTAGATAGAATAGAAGTAGAAAGAAATGATAAAGCTTGTCTAAAACAATTTGCCTTTCATGCCGAGTTCACAAAAATATGTGATACTCTAAATTGACTCACCACAAAATTTTATGAGATGGACTCAAGATAGTACATGCACTACACCTTTACTATGAGCATAGATCAAACCACGCCTACTCTAACGGAAAGAGTAGTCAAACAAGGGAGAATTTTATAAGCAATGAAGGAGAGTCCCATTGGTGAAAACGGTATTATCGTGCTAGGTGGTGGTTGCACCAACTTGCTCACTAACTTCATGAGGAAGGAGCACTTGATGGTGGACGATGGTGTTTATGCATGGTGTTGGAGTTGAAGTGTTGGGATGTTTCTTGGTGAATCTTTGGAGAGGTGTGGTTGTAGTGATTATAATTTGGCCAGGTGGGTCACTTGTTGAAATTCTATTCAGCTTATTCTGGGTGAAGAGATGTGATGAGTTATATGTATACACCTTAAAATGACATGACTTTACTTAAATAAATATTTTAAATATTTATTTCATCTTAATATTCCTCTATCAATAAATAAATAAATAAATTTATTTATTTGATTCATTTTCTCCCATTAATTAAATAAATTACATTTATCTAATTAATTTCATCTATATATCAACTTTATTCTTCTAAATAATTAAATAATTTTAATTATTTAATTAAATCATCCATTCTTCTAAATTTAAATAAAATGCAAATTTATTTAAATTAAATCTCCAAAAAAATATATTTAAATATTTTATTTATTCTTCCAAAATCATGTGCAAGTAATTAAATAAATTTATTTATTTAATTATGCTTTCTTATCTTCTAAAAAATCTTCAATATCTTCTAAAAATAAATTCTTCTTGTCATACAAAAATAAAAGTTGAGTTAACTGATTTAAAGCTATCAACAAAGCTCTTAAATTAGAAAAATATATTCTAATTTAAGAAATAAAAACTCATCCTCATCAAGAAAGCAGTTAACTCAACAAAGCATCTTTTTGAATGACACATGTCCTTCTATTCGCGCACATTCTCTCGAACATCCTCTACCATTGATCTTCTTATTTCTTCTACACCGTTGATCCTCTCTCACAAACTCTATAAATACAACCCTCTTCTTCTATTTTACATATCCAACTTTTGAGTAAACTTATGCTGCAGAATCCATAGCGCGCCATTGGCCCTCCACTGTCACATCACTTCATATATCATCCATTCCATATTGTGTTGAAGCTCATCTTCAACACAACAAGTATCCGAGCCATTTCTCCTTGTCTTCTTGAGGAATCGAAGCAAGGAAGCAAGATTCCTGAGGGCCATCTTCATCACCAAAAGATCAAGAAAGAATAGGCGAACAATGGAAATCACAAGGTAAAAAGGTTGTGAGTATCGTTTCTTCTTATTTTAAATCCTTTTTGTTTGCACATTCCATTGATGTTTTGGGTTTTTATAATTAGTTTTATTCATCCCATTTTACCCATCACATTTCTGGCACTCACCATGGGGCTCTTGCCCCTAATCTAACCAAAAATTTGAGTTTCTGAGTGACAAGTTCCGTACAGATTCTGTGTAGGTTTCAAACAAGTTCAGGCGGTGCATCTGATCGATCCTGAGGTGCATATACAACCTGTTACGACACATGCAAACTTCCAGCACATATACTTCCTATTCTGGCGCCTGCAGAATCCTGCACATATACCCTAAGACACGGCGCTTACATACTTTTTTACGACGCATTTTTAGAAACGAAGCTTCTGTCTCTTTTTCCTGCACTTTTGACATCTATCTTAGCGCATTTGTAAAGCGGCGCTTACACTCTCTATTTCTGTGCATACAGATTGTTAAGCAGCACATCTGTTCTTCACTGTGGTTTTAGGATGTCTAGTGATTTTTTAGGTTGACTCTAACATTTGTCTTGCAGGATTAGGAGATGGATAGATCATTTAGCTGCACTAATTAGCTCATCTTAGATTAATTAGGGAAAAAAGTAAAAAAAATGCATGCATACAAATCTCACGTAGTCCTTAACTAGGAGGATAGTAACAAACAATCACTGCTATCTTTGCATTATTGCTATCTTTCTTAGTTAGAACATTGCTATCTCACAAAGGGAAAAGAACATTGCTATCTTTAAACACTTCAAAGTTAAGAAATGTGTGAGTGCCCAAGTAGATAACACATTTAGTTTTTTTCCTTTTAAATAGGATTGGATTAACCACTGTCTTCTGTGACTATTGAATGACAATAGGCTTATGCTCTCCCCTTTATTGGGTGACTAGAACGCCAGACTTGTTATTCCTTGTGTTTAACCTTTAGAGGGGCCTACCCTTGGATGCCCACCTATCCAAGTGGGAATGACCCTGAGTGGAAACAGGCTAAAGCCAAGCCCTACCGATCCACTTTAAATAAATTGTACTTGTGGCAAAAGCTTCCTGCAATGAGTGCTGTTGTGTTACACCGACAACCAACCTCCCCCAAAACCCTCCAAGGCATAACCCTTGGAGGCTAGGAGACTCCATAACAGAGAGTAGCGCTGTTGCACATGTAACCACTCGCCTTGACTACTTAGGCACTTGTTTAGTATACCAAAAACCCCTATTTGTTGACACAAAAGGTGGAACCTTTGAAGTGGCCCCGATTCATGTGATTCTTAGTAAGGGACAATCCTATGGTTTGGTGGGGGGTATGAGCCTAAGGAAACCTGGATCTAGTATGCGTGAGAAGTGAGTGTCGTGGAGGGGAGCTGATGCTACCAGATCCTAGAGCTACACGCTTTGAATATGCACAGCTAGGGGATTCAACAAATACTATCATTTCCAGCCTAGGTTATGATTGTTCTTGTGTCAAAAAGTCCAAAAATACAAAAAAATAATAAAAGATAAAAATCATGAAAACTTCTATGCGCTTGCTGTGTCTTTTTCCATAATTGAAAATCAAAATTCAAGAAAAGACCAAGTTTTCAACCAAAAATAGATTTTTTTTGAAAAATGTGCCAAAAAACTCTGCAAAACCAAACTAAAAACCAGAACGACGCATCTGCTGCGACTTGCGGTGCATTTTCTTAGACCTGTAGTGCATTTGAACATTGTTGCAATGCTTATAAAAATTGCCAGATTAGCGCATTTACTTCGACCTTTGGAGCTTTTATACTTTGTTCCAGTGTATTTATTGCTGCGCATCCAATCCAGAGAGTTGTTCCGTACTTCCCAAGAGAAAAACTATCAACTTTTCAGAAAACCATTTCAAACATGTCTCAATTGTGCCAAGATTTGATCAAAATTGTGCAAGTCAACCTTGTCACTCTTCTTCCATGCCATAGCCGCTTTTTCCATGCTACATCCAAAACTTCGCAAAAATTCTTCCAAAATCCAACAAGGTTAGAACCAAGGTATTCTTGATCACATCAAACAAACCTAGAGAGTCTCCACTATTAAGGATCACTTATCCTTTTCTCTCAGAACTCCACTAGTGGCTTGTGCAAGACTAGTCCACATCAAGTAAATGGATTTCTATCATCCTTACTTTGACTATCGTTTTGTTCACCCAACTTGTTTGACACCAATTAGATCTAAGGAGAACCTTGCTCAAATCTTGACACATTCTAGCACCCCTTGCTCAAATCTTTCAAACTCGCTCCATCCCATCTCTAGGCACCTTGCATGGTCTTAACAAGGTCCCAAAAACAAAAATAAATTGAAATGGCCAAGAAAACTATTCCAACCTCTCACGACAGTGATGAGGAAATTTCTATGGAAGAGGTCCTCCAAACACAGCAAGACCAAAGGTTTCAACGTATAATGGATAAGGTACTTGCCCAAGACCCTACTAAATTCTTTCTTCACTTAGCACAACTAGGAGTCAAGCTCCCTAAAGATTTTGACGTAGAATCTCTAACAGAACCTGAGGAAGAAAGAAGCCTCGAGGGAAGCACACACAAGGAAATACCCACAAACAAAAGCAAAGCAACCATTGATTCTACAGACGCCTTAAGCTTAATGACCCAACATATCCAAGCTTTACAACAATAATTCACAGACATGCAAACAAGAGCATCAACTAAGCATTACTCCCTAGAGGATATCTCACCATATCCTTTTGATAGAACCTTGATCATGATACCTTTCCCCTCTAAATTTGAGGTGTCAAAATTTGATAAATATTGAGGAAAGGGTGATCCAAGGGACCACATTAGGGAATTTAACGCTGCATGTCTTGAAGTTGCCCACAATGATACTTATCTTATGTGACTATTTCCAAGAAGCTTAGGCGGACAAGCCATGGAGTGGTTTTCTAGACTACCACTCGGCATTAGAACATTTAATGAACATGTGGACAAATTTTTCACACATTTCTCCTACAATATTGAGCATGATACCTCAATCTTAGACCTTTGTAACACCAAGCAAAAAGGTGGAGAATCTTTTGCCGCCTTCCTACAAAGATGGAGACAGTTGGCAAGTAAGTGCCCACATCAAATGCCTGAAAAACAAATGCTGGAAATGTTTGTCCATAACTTACAAACCAACCTAAGCTATCATATACAAATCCAATGTCCTACTTCCTTTAGTAAGGTCATTGAGATGGGTTTAATCATCGAAAAAGATTTAATCACAAAAAGGTCAAATAAATCTATATAAGGACACTCCTAGTACCAATACCAACGTAGATAAACCAAGATTCTGGACAAAGAACAAAAAAATTGTGAACGATGGGGTGGTAGATGCCAAGAATGTGGCACCAAAACAACCAATCTTCAACTTATTATCTCCTCACAACAACCCCCCACAAAACAAACTAAGAAACACTGAATCACAGTTTACAAATTTTCAACCTAGGAGAAAATTCACACCTTTGGGAGAATCATTGGAAACCGCCCTACGAAAGTTAATCACAAGTAAGATCATAAAACTTCCAACAGCTCAGGAATATGAACCAAAAGTTAAACCTCCTTGGTGGAATGACAACGATTTCTGTGAGTACCATCGAAACAGGGGGCACAAAACCAACGACTCCATTGTGCTCAAGCACACTATCCAAGATTTGATCAAGCAAAACAAAGTGTCACTTGACGAACATACCTCTACTAATGATCACCGGGTGTTCAAGGATCCTCTTCCCAACTATGAGCAGGGAGGGCCTTCCAACCAAAACAACAGTGGAACTAACAACACCAACTACACAAATGTTGCCTTTTACTATGTTGTTAACCATATCTCAGAAAGTGATTCACACATCAATGTGATCACTATAAACAAAGATCCAAATTGTAATGTTACCACCCACAGTAATAGAGTCACTCTTAGAGGAGCCTCCGCCCCTCTGTCTAATTAGTATAGTATCTTGGATCAGCTACATAAGACACCAGCACATATCTCCATCCTAGAACTTCTACGTCTGTCCTCGTCTCATAGGGCCATACTTGACAAATCTCTTTCTGAAGCCTCCGTCCCAACAAACCTTGCCAAAGAATAGTTTCAAACCATGGTAGATCACATTACCCCACCTCACTCCCTATCATTCACTGAAAATGATGATATGTCAATCACCCAAGCTCATAATGCCTCTCTTCATATCGAAGCCTTCATCCACAAACACAAGATAAAAAGGGTTCTAATCGATGGAGGAGCTGGTTTGAATATTTGCACCTTGAAGCTAGTCCTTGCATTGGGGTTTGCAGAGAAAGCTATAGATCCAAAAAAGAAAATCACTATCAAAGCCTATGATGAGGAGGAGAGAACTTCCAAGGGAATTGTTACTTTACCAATCAGAGTGGGACCTATAGTAAAAGATGTGGCTTGCCAAGTCCTCGATATGGAGCTAGCATATAACATTCTTCTTGGGAGACCATGGATACATGCTCTGAAAGCAGTGCCGTCAACATACCACCAGTGTATCAAATTCCCCTATGAAGGCCAAGATATCACCATCCAAGGTGACCCCAATCCATTTTAGTATTGCAACTCCATTCAATCTAAACCTGAAGTTGTGATTCCTAACAATCGTGCCTCTATTTCATCTTCATCTTGTGTTGACCCCGCTTCACTTGCTTCCACTTCAAAGGCATCCCAACCTGACCTGAGACTTAAAGATAAGGGCTTGGGTGAGTACACAATCTCCCAATCCCTCTATTTGGCACAACTCCCCCTATCTCCCAGATCCTATGGAAGACCTACCTTGAGCAAACCCAAAGCAAGCAAAACTACCAAAGGTCTGTTTATGAAGGTAGTTCAACAACACAACAAGACCATCACACTACTATACAAACTAAACAATATGGTCAAGTATTCCAAATGCTACAAAGAATGGGGTACAAAGGACATGGTCCACTCGGCTCAATAAAAGATGGTATCACTAAACCCATCCAACCTCATACCTTGACAACCTGAGACACTATAGGGCTAGGTTACACTGGAATATCAAGAACCAACAGAGTAAATAAGAATAAAGGCAAACAACCAGAAACATCTGCTAGTAATCTAGTTGATCAAATTCAACAACTATAATTGGGGAGTGAGACTGATTCCAATGAATATGAGTGGGATAGTCTCTTAGAGCTATCTTGTGATGAAAAAGGTATCGATGTTGTCCATGAGTATGACCCAACCCATGAAAATGAGAGATGAGGTCCAAGGGCTAGACCACTAGAGTCCAACCCGCGTAATAATGATAGTGAAAGTCGTGAGGAAAGAATGATACCCACCTTGACAGATCCACTAATAGAGAGTACCATCCCAGACTTTGTCTGTGCTTATAATGACCTCCACAACAACTCTATCTTAACCATCAACACCATCGAACTAGACCAACCCAATGACCCCCTACCATTAGTGCACCCTGAACTCATAGATTGGGACTTACAAGACACTACCCCTGAGCTCGATACCTTTCAGAACAATGAAGCCATCATAGACTATCTTGAGCTTAGAGATCATATACCGCAGGGGACCATAGAGCTGGCTATGCCATAGAACTCAACGACAAGGCCTATTTTGGAGAGAGTGCCAAGCCTTTCAATCTCAAAAATGTCAAAATGAAAGAAAGATCTAATGGTGAAAACCGCTCTGCGACAGTGTTAGATCATGAAAAAAGTAAAAATATAGACGTATCCAATGGTGAAAACCTCTCTGAGGTGCTGAAGGATGGAAGGCTTGACCCTCTACCCAATCTTACACATCAAGAGAGATCTTCAATCTTGATAGAACCAGTAGAGCCGATCAATGTTAGCATAGGTGACAATCCCAGAATGATCCACATGGCACAGTCTTTAACTGCACAAGAAAAGTTAGCATTCACCAACTTCTTCAAAATAAAATAAATCAACTTTGCTTGGACATATGCAGACATGCCAGGGCTAGATCCAAATCTCATAATGCATCACTTATCCTTAGCTCTAGGAGCTAAGCCAGTAAAGCAAAAACTCAGAAAGATGCACCCACATGTGGCCCTCATGGTGAAAGAAGAGCTGAAGAAACTATTGGATGTCAGATTCATCAGACCAATAGACTATCCTGAGTGAATTTAAAACATAGTACCAGTTGCCAAACCAGATGGCAGAGTCTGAATATGTAATGACTTTAGAGACCTGAACACAGTGTGTCTGAAAGATGATTTCCCCTGCCAAACATTGACATTATTCTAGATCTCACGGCAGGGCACACCATGCTATCACTAATGGATGGTTTTTTTGGATACAACCAGATAAAAATTGCACTTGAAGACCAACACAAGATTGCATTCACATGTCCTTGGGGCACCTATTGTTGGTGTGTCATGCCATTTGGTTTGAAAAATGCTGGCGCAACATATTAGAGAGCTATGACCACAATCTTCCATGACATGATGCACACTATAATGGAAGACTATGTTGATGACATCCTAGAAAAATCACTCACAAGAGAAGGACACCTGGTAGTACTGGACAAAATCTTCAAAAGACTAGAACAATTTAATGTACGCCTCAATCCAAAGAAGTGCATGTTTGGAGTTACCTCAGGTAAGCTACTTGGATACATAGTGTTCGCCAATTGAATCAAAGTCGATCAAGCTAAAGTGAAGGCCATCATGGAAATGCCGCCTCCTAAGAATCTCACTCAACTAAGGTCCCTACAGGGAAAACTACAATCTATCAGAAGGTTCATTTCTCAATTGGCCAACAAGTGCCACCCATTTTCTCACCTCTTACATAAGAATGTCCCTTTCAAATGGAATGATTCATGTGAACAGGCATTTCAACAGTTAAAAGAGTATCTCATGAAACCACTTGTATTGATGCCACCAATTCAGGGTAAACCTCTGTTATTGTATATCTTGGCAACACCAACAGCTCTGGGAGCTCTCCTCGCACAACAAAATTATGAAGGGAAAGAACAAGCAATCTACTATATCAGTCAAACACTTCTTGGATATGAACTGCAATATACGCCAATTGAAAGACATTACATGTTGTCACATTTGGTCAAAATGGTAGCAAAAATTGATCCACTCAAGTACTTACTCAACAAAGCAGCCTTAATAGGTAGATTGTCCAAATGGGTCATGCTTCTTAGTGAATTCGACATTGAATATATAGACAGGAAAGCAATAAAAGGGCAAGTAATTGCATATCAACTAGCAGATGCACCTCTAACGGATGATAGCCCTTTGAACTTTGAATTTCTAGACGAGTCTATCTTCCACGTAACCACATCAACCTGGAAAATGTATTTCGATGGCTCATATACTCAGCATGGATCGGGAGTAGGTATATTGTTGATCACCCCTAGTGGCGACACCATTCCTAAATCATATAGATTACTCTTTCCATGCACTAACAATGTGGCAGAGTATGAAGCCCTTGTCATTGGTATCAAGCTAGCAGTTGAATGGAATATCCAAGAACTTCAGGTGTATGGTGACTCACAGCTGGTCACAAATCAATTAAATGACGACTACTAGACAAAAGATGAGAAATTAATCCCTTACAAATGAATTGTGGATGACTTCAAAGAATACTTTGTCAAGATCTCTTTTGAGACGATACCAAGGATTGAGAACAAAGCTACAGACACCATGGCAATTATTGCATCTCTCCTCGATATTCCAAATAATCAATCATGTTATGAGTTCTTGGTAGAGCCAGTGTCTTGTCCTGCATATGACACCCCTGAATCCCATATCATTTGCCACATTGTCGGAATTGATTCCCCCCTCTACGAAAAAATATTTGCCCATCTTAAAGAGAATACCCTCCCACCTGATCTCTCTAGTAACCAAAAATGAACCTTCATCCGTCAGGTATTTCGGTATGCCATTATCGCCAATACCTATATCACAGAGGTCTCGATGGTACTCTCCTTAGATATCTTGATAGTGAGGAATATCAAACCGCCCTGAACGAAGTGCACGAAGGTATATGCGGGACCCACTCTAGTGGCCCTACCCTAGCCAAGAAACTCATACCCATGGGATACTACTGGCCAACCATGGAACAAGATTCCTATCATTTTGTAAAGAAGTACAAAAAGTGCCAAATCCATGGGAACTTGATACATGCACCAGCATAGAAGCTAGAACCATTAACGACTCCTTGGCCTTTCTGTCAGTGGGGACTCGATTTAGTGGGCAAGATTCACTCTCCTTCATCCAGCCACCATAAATTCATAATCACTGCCACTGAGTACTTTACAAAGTGGATTGAAGCCATGCCCTTAGCCAATATCACAAGCAAGCAGATTGCCTCTTTTATCTTGAACTACATCATTTGTCGCTATGGTATCCCTTTGTCCATTATCATGGATAATGGATGACCTTTCAAAAATCAAGATGTTAGGGAACTATGTGACAAATTCCATATCCAACACTGCTTTTCTACCCCCTACTACCCCCAAGGCAATGGCCAAGCGGAGGCATCAAATAAAACTATTTTGAAAATCCTAAAGAAGACTGTCAATGATGCTGGCCATGACACATCTAATTAAATCCTGCATTGTGGGCCTATCGTACAAGCATCCGCACACCCATAGGTGCAACACCATACTCCCTGGTCTATAGATTTGAAGCCATCTTGCCCATTGAAGTCAAGATCCCATCCTTGCGAGTTTTGTTAAAGGGCCTCATATCTGATGAAGAATACAGAGTGTCTAGACTTTAAGAGTTAGAGCTGCTCAAAGAGAGAAGGTAACATGCCTTTAACCACCTAAAAGCTTATCAACAATGAATGTCCAGAAGCTACAACCATAAGGTAAAGCCCCAAGTATTCCAAATTGGTGACCTAGTCCTCAGAGAAAACCCCAGAAATCAACAAGATCAAGAAAAGAAAGGCAAGTTCAAACCGAACTAGATGGGTCCCTATGTCATCATTGCAGCCTATGGGTCAGGGGTATATCAATTGGCTACATCTGAAGGTGAACTATTCGATGATCCTATCAACAACATGCATCTTCACAAGTTCTATACCTAAAACCCCAATGCAAGGGAGTCCTCATAAAATTCAAAAAAGTTAGAAAAGTGATAAAAAAATAAGCAAAAAATAAAAAAATGGAAAAATAACAAAAAAATCGTCCTCTGGTGAAAACCTGGCAAACAGGCATCATGTGTACTTTTAGCTTTCGTGCAAATAAAAGCAAGTGGTGAAAACCTGGTAAACAGGTGCTATCTGCGACAAACAACTTCCTCCTTTTGTTGTCACCTCATGTCTCTTGTGTCCATCATATCGTTCATCTCGAACCAGTCCTTTGAACCGTTGTCAAACTACATCGCCTCTGAGCTATCACGTAGGCAAGGCCATTCTCAATGCGCCCCCGAGGCTCTGCTCTACTCCACTTCACTTCTTTCCTCTCCATTCCTTTGAATGCCGTCTACCCTATTGTCCATACCGTTTCTGCACCTTTGCCTTCACCTAGGTCTTAGGTCCATCAGGTTCACCTCGAACTACGTTGCCTCTGCGTTGTCACGTAGGCAAGGCCATTTGGAAATGAGCCCCCGAGGCACTAAGTCAGTCCCTTAGGGTCTATCTTTCCATGTTTGTTGTCATATCACCCGTAATAAGTTGATCCTTTGTCTAAACTAGGGGCAACTCCTCGACCTGGTTGCGGATTTGGATTCTTGAATGCCACTTTTTCTAAGAGGATACCAATAAGGATTGTGATACCTTTCACTAGATAAGTGCATGCAGCAAAACAAGCTTCCCAAAACAAAAATCTTGACACAAAACATCAACGTGTCCAAATGCAAGCATGTACCGAAACACTCAGACTAATTCTATATCAATTATGGCAAAAAGACACATCTAATGCAAGAATGTTTTGTGAACAGGTTAACTTACAAAGTCTTGGATTTTTGTCATTATGTCTTCCTATGCTACTCAAGGATGCCAAAAGCTAGAGATGCTATGATGGGGGCATAATCTTTTTCTTTGTTTGCTGTTTGTGGATTAAACTTTAGTAATGTGATGACTTTTGTCTAATGACATGATCAACAAAAGATCATCAAGGACTTCAGAGGTCTGAACATGAAAAGGGGCAATCCTTGTCTGTTAAAAATGCAAGAAGTACTTAGGTCATCTAGATTCAAGTTTGACTAGATGCTTGTACCAACTTGCTATATCAAAATCCATGTAAGGAATACTCAGGTCATCTCAGTTTAATTATACCTAGATGCTTGTATTTTCTTACAACATTTCAAAATGAGAAAAGAAACAAAAAGTAACCAATGATGAATGCAAAACACTTGCAATATCAAGATGACAATCCACATCCATCCCATATCCAAAAATCCATATCAACCATAAGAAAATCCTGCAGTGTATCAAATGAAAGCCCACATTTCTTTCATTTTTTTCTTCTGCCTGTCTATATCATCTCTGTGTCAATTGAGTACATTTGGACATATAAAAAACATAGCATAGGTAACATGTCACATCACATGAGATAGTCATTCACATGATTAAATCATTTGCATACATAATAAGTGCATTAGGTCATCCACATACATTTGCATCCATATATCATATCAAAAATAAAAAACACAGACAAAAACATATAGAGATGCATAATCATATCAATAACATTCACATTTGCATTTGCATCCATCTAGTATGCATCACATATACAAAGCATCATAAGATAGATTGCATACATAACATATAAGCACAGAGCACGAGCATATAGAGCATCAATAATTGCATCATCATATAAGCATAAAACATGTCCAAATGTGCAACATATCAAAATATCTGTCCATATCTCAGAGTCATGTCATGAAATGTGTAAAAAGTACAAAAAGACAATGGTACATGTCTTGGGGCAAAAATAATACATATACAGGTTATCTCAGCCATAAAAATGTGTACATCAAATAAAAAATCAGTACAAGTGTCCAAGTCTGTCTAACCCTATTGATGTGGAGCACTGCTCCCTGTACTACCCTCTCCTCTGTCTCCCTTTGATTATTGGGGGCCTCTCACGGATGCCACAGATCAGGATCCACCTGCCACAGATTGACTCCTGTAGCTAGGCGCACGCTGGTCCGCCGCCACTGCCCCGTGATATAATCCCCTATAATACTAAGCCTAAGGCTGCGCTCTGGCAAGCTCACCCTGTATCTGGGCTAGTTGTGTCTGTACTTGCTGCACCTGTGAAACCAAAAAGATAGAAGTACCATCTATACCGATGGCCGCCACAGCTGTATCTCTCTCCGCTCTCATCACCCACACACTCGCCAAGGCTGCATCTCACTCTCTGGATATCTCTGATATATATCCTGCATCTGCCTCTCTTCAAGACTCAGCTGCTCTCAGATGGGCTCTTAATTGCCTAATTTGACCCTATAAAGCCATAATGGACTGTTGCTGTAAGTTAGGCTGCAGAGCCTACCCTACCTGTCCCTGTCCCTGTGCTTGTGCCACCTGCTGTGCTGGCATCTTCCCCCGCACCTGCTACTGTGCCACCTGCTGAGGTGGTGACATCTGTCTCTGCGGTGCCACATGCTGTACTAGCACCTGTACCTGCACCTACCTTGTAGCCTGCAGTTGTGCAACCGCCTGCTAACACGAAGGTCCCTCCCTAGACCTCCTCCTCTGTCTTGGTCTGCCACCTCCTCCTCCATCTCCACCATCATCTCCCTGACCTCCTCTCCCCCTCCTCCGTCTCCTCCTCCTCTTGCTAGCTCCACCCTCATCATCTGAATCCTCCTTGTCTATACAAGGAGCTAACTCTCCAAGTCCTGAATATCTAGGAAATGGATGAGCGGCGAACCACTCCTCATAGTCAGGTGTCATACCTGCATCTACTATGTCCCTCCTCATTGGCCAAGCTACATGAGGGATCTGACGAAAGTCTACCAAGGCCTCCTCATATGATGCCATGGGACCCCACCTATATCTCTCTGCATGGGTCCTCATGAATCGTGCCTGCCCCTGTGGCCTGCCCTGTACTCTGCCAAACTGCCTCTATACCCTGCTAACAATCTACCGTTCCAATATGTACCTCATCTTACCAATAAGCCACCGCATCTGGAAACAGTATGGCAACTCATTAGCCTCATCCTCCCATACCTCGTAGTCTAGGTATGGGCGCCAGATAACTAGATCCACGTTATCCAGCGCATGTCTCCAGTACTCGAGATTCCCTAGCTTGTGCTGGGAAATCACGCCTGTATAACCATAGGTGTAAGGCTCACCTCTCTGCCTATGAAAAAGACATATCGGCCGTGTGATAGCTATGTGCTCCCATAAGAAAAACTGCAAAAGAGACACACCTGTTGACAAGATGGCCCCTCTGTGCTACACAACATGGTGCATATCCCTATACAAGTGTGCTAGCACGCACACACCCCCTGCATACCGAGTCCCATCAGTAATAATACTCTCCAGCACCCTCCCCCAACCAATCGAAAACCCGTGTGACCTCCTATCAGGGCATACTACACCATCGATTAGTCCCGCCACTATACCCAGGAAGTAGACATAGCAGTCATGAATGTCCTGCCATGAAATTACCTACTCAACCAACTCTGAGTCATCAAACACCCGTTTGCACTTAGCCAATCCAACATCACACTGTGACTCATACTCTACCAACTCTCCCTGAATAGGGAGGTGTAGAATCCTGTACACATCCTTTAGAGTGATCATCATCTCCTCGGTCGGTAGATGAAATGTACCATCCTCGTTGTGGAATCACTCCACCGCTGCAGTCAACAACCCACAGTTCATGTGAACCTCAAGCATAAAGCAAACGTAATGAAGACCCATAGCACCAAGAGCCTCACGGTCCATCTCTGTCAGCATATACCGCTGCAACAATGGCAAAGGGAACCGCTCTCGTGACATCAGGGTATCCCCGATATCCTCCTACAATCAGGCAAAGCATAACGTCAAAGAAATCCATATCCAAGCAAACCTACTCAAAGTAATCAAACTATCCTATCATTGACTTAACACATCAAATTAATCAAAACAACATATCATCTCTTGACTAGATTCTCGACAATCTCGGAGATCGCTTATCAATTGATGCATCGACCAAGGTGCTAATTGGGTTAATTTCATTAAGTGAACTGATTATCCTAGTGCAAATGCGCCAAACCAGGTGGCAAATGTGTTGATTCATACCATATGCACCGCTTTGCCATGAATGCGCCAATCCTTGACGTGTATGTGCCGTTCTGGCACATGCACCGCTTCTAGTGTCACATGTGCAGTTCCACAATGGATGCACTAATTCATAGCCCATATGCCTACATCTATCATATGCACCATAAGATTTCTCAGATGCACGACTTCACAACATATGCGCTATTTCGGAGCGCATATGTGCCGAACTGTAGTTTGGCACATCTGTCATAGCTTTTTTTCCATAGCATTTATTGACCTAATAAATGGCTTTTAGCGAGTTTTGATGAACTACATACTGGTGGTCTTGCCTCAAGTGGCCGATCGAACCGTCAGACTCACTCAAACCGGTGCTGTTCGCGTAGAATATCCATATCTCTATTGACTGCTCTAGCTCCTCTACTCTCCTAAGCTCTCAAAGACCAATCAACTATGGACAAGTGTGCAAATGAAAAGAACTTGTGGACCCAGCTCCTATATTTAGCAAAGTGAACCCTAGCTGACTGTATGACAACTATGACTACTTCCCATGCTTGTTCCTCTGAACCATGTCCTATTTTTCTTCATCCTAACCCACTTTGCACCTGCTTCTTCATGAGATTGTCCACCTCACGCTTTCTGCCGTCTTCTTGTCCAATCTCCCGAGGGGGCATCTTGTCGTTAAACTTGTACCAGGGGCAAACTAGGGCATGTATCATTGTCAAAAATTCTTATTCTTTGAAACGTCGTGACAAAACACATTGCATCAAAGAGGGGCAAAATGTATACACCTAAAAATGACACGACTCTACTTAAATAAATATTTTAAATATTTATTTCATCTTCATATTCCTCTATCAATAAATAAATAAATAAATTTATTTATTTGATTCATTTTCTCCCATTAACTAAATAAATTACATTTATTTAATTAATTTCATCTATATATCAACTTTATTCTTCTAAATAATTAAATAATTTTAATTATTTAATTAAATAATCCATTCTTCTAAATTTAAATAAAATTCAAATTTGTTTAAATTAAATCCCAAAAATAAAATATATTTAAATATTTTATTTATTCTTCCAAAATCATGTGCAAGTAATTAAATAAATTTTTTTATTTAATTATGCTTTCTTATCTTCTAAAAAATCTTCAATATCTTCTAAAAATAAATTCTTCTTGTCATACAAAAGCAAAAGCTAAGTTAACTGATTTAAAGCTATCAACAAAGCTCTTAAATTAGAAAAATATATTCTAATTTAAGAAATAAAAACTCATTCTCATCAAGAAAGCAGTTAACTCAACAAAACATCTTTTTGAATGACACATGTCCTTCTTCTATTCGCGCACGTTCTCTCGAACATCCTCTACCATTGATCTTCTTATTTCTTCTACACCGTTGATCCTCTCTCACATAACTCTATAAATACAACCCTCTTCTTCTATTTTACATATCCAACTTTCGAGTAAACTTATGCTGCAGAATCCATAGCACGCCATTGGCACTCCACTTTCACATCACTTCATATATCATCCATTCCATATTGTGTTGAAGCTCATCTTCAACACAAAAAGTATCCGAGCCATTTCTCCTTGTCTTCTTGAGGAATCAAAGCAAGGAAGCAAGCTTCCTGAGGGCCATCTTCATCACCAAATGATCAAGAAAGAATAGGCGAACAATGGAAATCGCAAGGTAAAAAGGTTGTGAGTATCATTTCTTCTTATTTTAAATCCTTTTTGTTTGCACATTCCGTTGATGTTTTGGGTTTTTATAATTAGTTTTATTCATCCCATTTTACCCATCACAGTATAAACAACCACATTTCTATGATGAAACAAATAACCCTTTTTGCATTGCCCAATTCCCTAGCCTTGCCAATTTGTTTGTTTTTATAAGCAATATTTATCTATTTTTAATAAAATGTTGTACAAATATTTATTTCTTAAATTGATTGAAATTAGCTTTTAAATGTTGATATAATGGCATGTAGAGTTGGGTAATTGTGTAGGGTTAATGCATTGCCTACAAGAGAAGTGGACTTCATGCAGCCGAGGTCGAGTGCGCCAAAAGTTGAGGGTGCCAGAAATTTTAGGCGTGCATTAATTGAAGGCTTTGTTTAAGTTCTTTTATTTTTGTTGGTTACCCAAAGACATTATGGATCCACTCAGAGCCCTTTATATGTTTTAAAAGACATCAGTAGTTAAAGATTCAGTTTTTTAGTTATAAGACTTTTTCAAGTGGCATTTTCCCGCCATCTAAAATTTAGGAGTTCGAATGTAGTTCAGTTTTAATTTGTTGCTCAAAACATGGATATAAATATCATACTATGGATGGATGAAAATCAATCTCTTAGTTTTTGAAAATAATCAGAGCTATGTAATGCAATTTTTTTCCATGAATACAAATAAAGTTGTTCTATGTAATTTCTTTTGAAATATAAAGATCTGAATAGAGTTACCATGTTGTTGTGGAAATGATTAAATGTGACTTGAGTTAAAGACAAATTTCTCCCAAGAGCTGGCCACTCACTGGACTGTAGAGTAGATAAGTATTTCTATTTCTGTGGATGTTTAGTTTTGGTTAAAGTTATTTTATGTTTCATTTTCTGTTGTGAACATGCAAGGTGTGTTTAAATGTTTCATGCGCATCTACTTTAGTTTGAACTGCTATTTTCTGATAGTCAAAAGTTAGAATGTTTTGTGTAGTATAGAATTTGTCATCGTTCAAGATTAGAGTAGAGTTACCTTTTTCCATTTCTAGTATAGATTTTATATGCTTTCTAGTATAGAGTTTATATGCTTTTTAGTGTAGAGTTCAAATATTTTCTGTAGTAGGATATAACTGCTTTTTAGTTTCATATGTTGTTTAAATCTTTTAAAGGAACTAGAAAATTGTTTCTCAATGAGATATCCAAACTCCCTATTGCATACAGCCTCAGACACTACCCCAATCGATAAATTGATAATTTTCAACTAAAGTGTTAGGACCTCACGAGAGCCTGTTAAGATGAAAGGTGTTAGGCCTACATTATTCTAATTTTACTATCTCTTCTAAGAGGGACAATTCTCTTGCATGAAATTCCTCTCTTGTACATAGCCTTTCATTTACCTCTTGGATTTGTCTTAGAATGGTTACTTGTTCTTCAACTAGTTCTCCATTTGGTGTTTCTTAAATTGATCGATCTGTTCTTATCTCACTTAAAATTGCCTCTATCCAATTTTCCCTAACCACAAGACACATTGGATGTGAAATGCCAAGTGATATGGAGGAGTGAAAATTTAAGAGAGTAGCATTAATGACTTTTTTGAATGATTGTTGATGTTTGCTTCACTTTTGTTAATATTTGATTTGCTTGATTTGATTTTGTCAAATGTTGATTTCCTTAAGAGTGTTGTTATGATTCTTTTATGCTTGAGAGGTTTCTGAAACCTATTTACAAATGGGTCTAACATTGTGTTTTTATTTTTTGATTTTATATGAATGTAATGCTAAAATATATGCAATCAACTAATTAACTCTATTTTTATTCTTTTTCCAAACGAATATTTCAATTCAACTAATTAGTTAGTAAATGACATAAATTTCTTTTGTGTATTTTCAATGAATGCAACTAAATGAATTGAATTTACCTACATGTAATATGTATAGTTTATTTTGTGATTTTCTATTTTTTATTTAATGAAAGAATCTTGTTTTTGTTTGGATTGTTGAATATTAAGTAGATCTCTTTTTGAATGGAAATAACCTCTTTTTGCAAATGTTTTGATTTGAAAGAATGCTTTGAAGCAAATGAATAAAAGAAAAGAAGTAGCTAAATTTAATATAGTCTAAATAAGCAACTAATCTAAACTTGAATCTAATCTAAGAAAAGTAATAATACAATCTAAATCTAACTAAGAAGCAACAACAAAAAAGTTTTAGTTAATGAGCAAATTGGTGATCTAATTAATACTTTTAACTACCATTTGAAATAAATCTTTTACTAAAAGAAATAAAATTAGGGAACCCGTATAAAACTTCAATGGAGCTTCTTTGAAAATTTTAGTGACTTGTGTCCTAAGAGGATCTAGCTTTTTCCATTATCTTCTCCTCTCCAACTTCAAGAAACTCCTCTTTGGTGGAAGTGGAGAAGGGTAGACTAAATGCTTAGGAAGATTGGAGATTACTTGGAATTCGGTAAGGAAAATTCAAAAGATTCAAATGTTGTAAAATAAAGCTCAAAGATTTATTGTGGTGAATCCTGGGACTTGGTGTAGAGTGGCTTGTAGATCTATGAAGGTGCAGTTTCTAATCCTACTTGGAGAGAAAATAAAAGGTGGAGCTTCTTTGGAAAATCTATTAGAGGCAACACAATACAAACAAGATCACCACTTGAATGCATGAGGCATGGGGTGTTTAAAAAGGAAAAGGGACTACCAATTAATGGGAGGTAGCAATCATTCAAGGAAAGAAAAGTAGCAGATAGGGAGAGTGATTTATGTCATCAAGACTCAAGAATACTATCAATAAGAGGCCAAATTGGAAGAGAAACTATTAGAACTGGAAGATTCACGTGATAACCAAAGATGACAAGGTTACCCCTTTAAGCAAGGTGGGTTTCTCATTTTACCAAGACAAGTCACTTGGGTGACCCTACATCTTAACCTAGGTCACTCGGGAAATGCTAGGGTCTCTTAGGTGCCTCTACAACTATAGGTGTAGAAACTTAGTTTCAAAAGATAGAAAGAATGCATAGGTTGATTAGGAAAGTTGCAAGTATGGTGAACACATGAGACACAAAGGGGAACTTCCATCAAGGTGAAGTTGCAAGGATAAATTATTCATGCCATGTGGGTCTTGAGTTGGATCGCCAAATCATCATTGGACTATCATGTAGGCCTATACAATTTTGGGCACTTATAGTGTTTGATGATAGGAAAAATGAGATCAAGCCCTTATGCTCTAATAACAAAGATCCAAATTCTATTTTAGATTGGAGGACAACATAGATGCAGGAAAAGTTATGGCTAAGCCAATGGAAATATATTTTCTTCCAAAGGAAAGATTGAGTTATGGAAGTCTTTTTATTTAATGTGATGGTTGAAGCAAAGCAAAGGTATGATAAATGCATAGAAAATATTGTACTATATTCTTTGATGTAGCATATGTGTACAAATAATAAATAGTGGTTATGGTGGGAAGCAAGGTCCTGCGATTAGGCACTAAAGAGATGCTTACACTTGATTTTTCAAAGGTGCTATAGAGTACAACTAGATCAAGCCATAGAATGTGGTAGGTCTTATTGGAAAACTACAAAATTAGTTTACATTATACATAGTGATGTGTATTTATATAATAGTCTATTAGTTAATCCTTCCATAATATGTTAACAGGTGTCTAACACATAAGGTGTATTTTTCATGTGGTTAGTATTGTGCCAAATGTTAGATCTGTGTGGTGCTAGTTGGCTGTAATGATCATGTGGAGTAGGCATGACCAAGGTTTGGATGTGTATGAAGCCAAAATGAATGCATCATGTGTTTCCAATGTGTAGGTCATGCATAATGTGGAAAGGTTTCAAGAGTTGACAATGTTTTTGTATAGAAGTGCAAACTCCTAAATTTGTACAAATCTATTATAATTTATGGTTGCATTGATGTGCACAAATCCATTCTTCTAAAATACTTTGTCCATGTGCAATCTACTTTGGTACTAATGTCCACACATGGGACATGTTGCAATGTAGAAGGCCCACTAAAGTTGAGCCATTCCATGTGATAGTACATGATGCACAAAATTACACATGGATCAATAATGCTCCTACCAAAATTAATTTAAATGTCTCTAGCGTCACACCTCACATTATTGTTAAGGCTCCTCCTCATACTCTAATCATAGTATGTGGGGCTCCCCTTGCAACAACAAAGTATTTCATTATTAGTCACACCCATGATACTTGATAAAATCGATAAACACATCAATCCCAACTTTACTTCCTTCTACCACCATCAACCTTCCTCCACCTCACCTTTCTAATAATCCCAAATATTATTATCCCATGGACCAATTATAGTCTACCCAAGTTAAGATATCCCTATGGGATCTTATAAAAATTTCTCCTACCCATAGAGACATCCTCCAACGAGCCTTACAAAAGATATTTATGTAACCATCCATATACCCTAACAAACTTGCTTCTATGGTTTAATTTATGTAGGATATCTCTTTTTATCCATTTGGAATTCCACCTCTTTTGATTATTCAAGAATCCCTCCCATTAATTATAGTCATAGGATATAAGAACACTGGTGTTAAAAAGGTTCTTATTATTAATGGATCTAGGTTGAATATTTGTAGCATGGATTTTCTTGGTCATATTCATGTTGATTACTCTAGTTTAGACAAACCTAAACTCTTCATGGTTTCAACAATAGGAATCAACAACCTTTAAGAGCCATTATCTTACCTACAATAGTAGGTTCTATAACTCTCAACATGATTTTTCATGTCATGTTGGATTACCTTGCTTATAATATCTTTCTTGGCTAACTATGGCTCCATGAAATGTGTGTCATTCCCTTCACCCTTCATTGATGCTTAAATTCATATATAATAATGAAATATATACCATGTCTACTAATAAAGTTTCCTTTCAATCTTATCAAACTGATGAATCTTAAACTCTTGTTAACCTAGCTACATGCATTTCACCCCTCTCACATATTTAATGAAGAAGTATCACCTAAATCACCCTTGATAATTCTTCACATCCTTCACTTCATCCATTTCTCCTCCAAAAGACATCGAAATTCTTCCTCCTCCATCTTTGACTAACATACTCTTTAAACTATATATGATCATAGCCATGATAGTTTATTGCTCTAGCAATACTAGTCTTGGATTTATGAGCCCATCACATATTCCACCATGGCATGACCATATCTACCTATTGCCTTATACACATGCTACAATTGATTTCCATGATAATTCCATGCTAGTTTTTCTCCTTTTTATTCTAGATGTCTAAACTTATTAGTGACTCCTAGAACCTTATAACAAGATCACCTTCCCCTTATTTCCTCATCTATTACTAAATGTTATTATGAATGAAAATGTACATACTTTTGGGTGGAGGATCTAGATCTAACTACAAGTTGAAATCAAAAAATAATTTCCATAATCACTTGGTCTAATTTGATAATGAACCCTTGCATGTTATTAATTGCATGGTGTTAGACTATGGGGGTTGCATAAAAAATAAAAAGAAACAAAAAAAGAGAAAAATCAAAATTATGCAAGCCTAAAAGGCATATCTCAAAGATAAATCAAAGCCACTCAAAGGAAATACTTAAAGTAAAGTTAAAAAGTGCAAAGCAAGACTGTAGAATACCTAAAGAAAAGGCACTAACACACTCTACTAGACTCAAGATGTCCTGATTCTTTTCTCTCCCTTTTTATTTTGATCTACCTTATCAGTCATTCTATGTTGATCTTGTGAGCTAGGATATCTCCTTTCCCCTTCTTGTGGCATGGACTTAGGAATGGTTTTCCCACTATAGAATTTCACTTCATCCTTTTAACCCTTGTTCCCTTATATATTTATCTTCCCCTATTCTCTCATAATCCAAGATTATGTATTGACTGGTCCCTTGGATAATTTATGGGATTCCTCATACTTCTCACTCAACTGTTATACTATCCCCATTACCTATATTCCACAATTACTTATATCTATTACACTTTCAAAACACACTCCTCCTATGCACTTCCACTTTTCCATATATATGGCATACATTTGTTTGATAGTTAAGATAAGTTTCGTTGCCAACTTTGGTGCATAGGATAACATTATGTGATCTATTGAGACATGTTAGACTCCTTTTTCCTTAAATTTTTTTCCTACTACCACCTATCCTTATCCTCTTGTGACCTAGTTCCTTATTCTCTTTCCTTCTAACTCACTTGTCATATCACTCCTACCCATGCTATTTTCTAGTCTTTGATCTACTTTGACTAGAAACTTCATGTTCTTCTATTTTATCACCTTCTTATCATACTTCTCATTTGGGGACATTATCATAATTATTTCACTTATCATTATCTTTACCATCCCATGGGGGCATCCATCCTTTCTTCCCTTTAGGGAATCTACCTTTACATTCAAATTATCTTGTTCCTCCTAACCTATTTGTTTCCTTCTCTTTGATCATTAGCTTATGTCTCATTGTATCTATCTGTTCTCCACATTTCTTATAATCTATTTCCCTTTCAATAGGGGCATCGTATCCTATTTCCTTCTCCTACTTCTCTCCTATATATGTGTTTTTCCCTCATCCTTTTTTATGTCTTCCTATTTCTCATTCCATATTGCCACTGCAAATTTTCCCATTCCTCTTATCACTATTCATCAACCTTATTATTTTCCCTCTTGGGGCATGACTTATATGTTCCCCCTCCTCCTAGTATTCTCACCATGATATCATTTAATTGCATACCCTTGTCTTATTTAATCTTTTTCTATTTACTCATACCACAATACCTATTGATCACTTGGGGACATGCCCTTGATGTTCCCCCTCTTTCTTCATCCCTACCACTTTCCTAATTAGTTGTACTTGGAGGCACAAGTTACCTATTCCCCTTGAGCTCCCTCTTTCTCTTATCATCACTTGTAGACATGATTGTGATGTCCATTCCTTCTTCATCAAATCATTAGCATTTCTTCCTTCCTCTTATGCTCCTTTTCCTTAAATTAACTAGCACTTATCACCATCTCTCTTTCAATAATCAATTTAAGGGGGGAATATATATTATATCACTCACTTTTTTCTCCTTTTTCCTCATCTTGACTATGACCATGATGACTAGCCAATCCTATCAGCTTTGGTCTACCCTATCCTCTTATCCATTTAGGTGGTTACCATGTAACAATTGAAGACATCACTACTTTTACCAATTTACCTTTTTCATTTTTTGGGTGGCAACCTCAAAGCCATTCTTACCACTTTTTCATTATATATTTTTACCTTTTTGTTGATCATCATCATAAACTTTACCTCTAGCCTGGTCTAATCTTATTTTAAGTGGCTACCTTACAACCCTTATTGTTGCGACCATTTCCACTTATCCAATATCCAATTTTTAGTTTCTTATTTTCAATTTCTAGTTTCTAGTTTCAACTTATCTTTTCCAAGTTATTCCTCTTGTATCTACCATAGGTCCCAATCATGCTTTCTTTTCCTTGGTTATTTTGTGGAGAAAATCTTCATAGATTCCTCCCCAAAAATAAAGTGGTAAATTTTTTGTGTTATTTTTAGTAGTTTCCACAAGCATTTCATGGCATGGAAGACATATGTGTTTTCTAGATTATGTTTAGATCATGTCTTTGTCATTGTGTTTGAGTTGTTTTTCCTAATCAACTTGGATATGTTTCCATTTCCTCTATATGTGTTGTACATGTTTTCTCTTGTTACCATATATCGACTACTTCCTATGGATGCTTTGCAAGAAAAGTACACACATTTGAATAAATATCCAAAACCAAATTGAAGACTGATATCTCTTTCATGCTATTGTATCCTTTATTTTTCATGATTATCTATATGCTTTACTTTACTCTTACTTTAGCTAACTTTTTCCCCTAAAGTGTCACATGTCTACTAAAGTGGGGGGAAAATGTAATAATGAAAATTGTACTCTCCATTTCCTTTTATTGCATTTTACACCTATTTTGGCCCCTTTTCCATTTCACGTGTTTATTGCCCTATTTTAACTTCTTTTTCAATTCCTAGTCCAACCATATTCCTCTCCCATGAGCCTTTCACCATCTAAGGAAAAGTGATGGAAGTGAAAAGTGACCAACAATTCATAAAGAAGCTCTATGTCAAATTTTAGGTCATTTTTGACATAGTGGACCAAGCCACCCCCTTTGGACCAAATAGTCACCCATAATGTAAGGGGAGGACTAGGCCACCATCTTGGGTGTCCCTATTGTACTAAGCCACCACCTTGGCTCCATTACACCTAGAGGTCATGTCCTTAGTCCATAAACTTTTAGAATTTGATAGGAAGGTTCCTAGGATCATTCTAAGTATCTTTCATAACTAACACATCTCAATCCAAGTGTATCTTGATCCTCTTTTTCACTATTCATTATCAACTAGTCTATCTTGTTACTATTTCCAAAAGTTTCTAGTCTTGTTAGCCCCAACTCAAAGTTCATTTTAATTAGGTCTAATTAGGACTCTTTCGTACATAGTTAAATATTCTTCATTTGACACAATCAATTACACACATTTAAGAAATACATCTTAATTTTTATTTCTTTCATAATATATATTGTATTATATTATTTCAAATTTATATTGTTTATACTTAAAAATATATCTCTATTATATTATATTATGTGTAAGGCCCAACCATTTTCTAGCCCTAGTTGCACCCTTTATGCTTAATGACTATGCTAATTCTAGTTGAATGTGGAACTTGCATGAGATCTACTAATCTTGTGACTTTTGATTCATAGATTTCATATTGATTGTTCTACATTAATAGATTTTAGTATATAAGTTTTGATTAATAGATTATAAATGATTGAATTAAATTTGGATAACATGACCTAATCTCTAAAAAGTAGGAGTTAATTGGAAATAGAGTATGGGATGGAGATTTATGCTACTATTATTTTCTAATCAACTATTTGTTCTATCAATGTGGTTGCATTATTTGATAAAGAAACTATTTATGAGTATGATCATGAATAGTGGATCTTCAAGATGACCCTTGAGGATTTATAAGTGCCAATCTTGTTGAAGATGGGGTTCTTGATAAGCCGATTTGGGTAAATTTGTGAATTTACAGTATTTTGGTAGTCATAACTTTCTTGCATGCATTTATTCTAGAATAAATTGAAATATATAATGATATGTTATTTCTAATCCCAATCTTCATATCATTTCTTAATTAAGAATTTAAATGCTACTATAATAGCATCAACCAAACAAAAACTTGATACTACATGAGCAGGAACAATTTTTTAAATCTCCAACAAACTACTTCCTTCCACCATTAACATGACCAGAACCACCACCAACAAAGGACAACCTAGTCAAAAGAATAATTCATGGACAATATATCTCGCTTACTAATGAAAAACTGCAAACCTCTTGTTTGTGAGCTTGCAAAGCCCTGTTAAACTCCACCAAGGACCCCTAAAACAAACTCACACATGCATTATTAAGAATGTATTGAGCCACTTTTGAATTCAACAACAATTCTTCAGGAAAATTCCCCCAACATATGAAAAACTAAAGGCTATATCATACTAAAAAAAAGCAATATCCAATTTGTCATCAAGAATGAGGGTAGCCTGAATAAAATTTTTATCCAAAAATTTGATAAAGTCCTCATCCCTGATCATGTCTAGTATATTGGACAAAAATATAAAGGCGATATCACTGTAGTATAGTCATTGAGGAAATTCATTTAGCACATCTATACCCACAATCTCATGAAAATAATTCTTAATCATAGGAAAATCAATTAAAAAGAACTTACCAAGTTTGTCTGAGTCATACTTCTAACATCCCTAGATTCCTACTTACAAGGAGTAAGAGAAACTATTCTATTGACATTAAAGGCCATACTAAAAACTTGATACAGAACTCCACGAGCTGAAGAATTAGAGAACCAATGAACAATGAACATATTAGAATAGCAATTGAAATCCAAATACTAGCAACATTCATGTGAAATAAATGAATATCTTCAATAAATCTTAACATATATCTAAAAATACCACCCTTACATTAATAATTACATCAAAATTGCTAGATATTGCAAGAAGACACAAGAAGGGACATCAAATTTATGTGATATTATTATTAAAATGGAAGGGTACACCTACAAAACAAATCATAAAAATGAGTTAGTTAAAAATGACTTCACTCCAAAAGGAGGACAATGAGAGTGAAAGCATGCCATAAATGCCATCATTGCAAAGCTTCAAGAACCAAAACTAGTCCCCAAGAAGTATTAACTACAGTAATGACTGGTTATATTACCCAAATCAACCTCACAAACTTTATGTAGGATAGGATCATCCCACAATTCTAAACTTGATCCCTTAATTGTGCTAACCTAATTGCCAATACTAATATTAGCTAATCTATCAGCAACAACATTGGCTTCTCTATAGTAGTGCATGTACTCATACCCTTTTAGATTATCTAAAATATCCCATGTTTAATCAAGTATATTATTCAACTTCCAATGTCTAGATTTATGTGAATAAATAATATTTATTAGAATCATTGAATCTTCTTCAATACAAACTTTCTTGACTCCTACTTCCTTGATCAAAAATAACCCCCTAACTAAGTATTGCACCTCAAACTTGTTATTTGTATCCATCTAAAGATGAATTGAACCGAATAGAATAAAATCACCTTTTCTATCTCTTAATATGCAACCTACACTAGACAAACCTAGATTCCCTTGCGAGAGACCCTATCAAACTTTAACTTCCTATGATCCATAGGTGGAGAAACCCATTTGAAAATTGATATGTTAATAGTACTTTGCTTATACTTACTCACCCCATGATTACTCAAACTAAAAATTGAAATTATGTTCCATCGTCAATAGTAGAGTTACAAAAATTTGTATCAAATTGATAATCTAAACTAAATAGAATATAATTAGTATAAATAAATCATGATTGAAATGTGATTTTGATGTTGACTATTATGATGATTCATAACTTTTATGTATGTGAATGACACTAATTATTGCAACTGAATAATGTGATTTTGATTATGTCACTTTAGCTATATATACCATGGATTAGGGTAGACTTTAAGAATTGGCCCCTGGAAAATTCTATAGAAATCTTGGCGAATCCCCTATGTTGTGATATAATCAACTTGGTGATTTGTAGAATTGAAAATTGAATTGAAGTCATATAGAGGGTGGCTATTTTATGTTGAATATAATTTTAAAATTAAATTGTGGGCGATTTGAAACCCAAAATTCATTCTTATTTTTAATCAAATTGGTGAATGAGGACCTAAATTTTCCATAATATATATTTAGTTGGCGAAATAAGGCTAAATTTTTAATTGAAATGGCGAATATAGGTCAAATTTTTGATAATTTTTTTAATTGAGGTGATGAATTAATTTTGATTGCCAACAAATTTTTAATTGAGGTAGTGAATTAACACCTAATGTAATATAAAATTTTAATTGTGGTGGTGAATTAAAATCTGATGTATTAAATTTTTAATTCTAGTTTTGCATTGTTGGTTTCCAATTAATATTGAATTGAAAGTTGTGTGTGCATATATTGCATCACATTGGTGTGATACTTATCCTGAAAAGACCTCAGAGCACATCATCAAGATTTCTAATTAATTTAAGAGAACTTTAAAAAAAAGTTGTACCATAATACCATCTGTGAGATTGCCATTTATAACATTTGTATTTAATTTCACACACCAAAACTATCTATGTGAATGGTTTTTGAGATACATACAAATAATATTTGGACATCTGTAATATAATGTTGAAGCCGGAAGGCCATCCTTTCACTCAAAGTATCACACAAATGTGATTATTGTATTCTTATTCACTTTCTTTAATTTAAATAAAACATTCATTTACTTTAACTTTAAATTACATAAATGAAGATGTATCTAATTGCACGCTTGACCAACTGTTATAATCTTCCTTTGCTCTCTTCATTTTGTGGAAATCTTATTGAGCTCTTCAAATCCTAGCCTACAAGATCATGGAGCCTCTCTTCTTCTTGCATTCTAATTGTAGAGAGATGACTTTCCATGGACCAGTCTCATAAAGAAAGTTAAGCATTATCTTCAATTTGCCCACAGACGAGGTAACGGTGGCCATTAAGGAAGTCATTGACATCGACTACTTGGAACTTGATATCATGAGTAGCATCAACTCTGAGGTAGCATCTTATTTTCTTTCGAATTTCCTATGGGTTACACAATCCATGACATTGATGGTATTGGTGGTGGAAGCATTTGTCCAACCACAATTCAGAATTAGGTTGCTTGCAGTGGCAATAATGAATTGACACTTCTCGTAGGATACTTTACCAGTTGTTGGAGATGAATTTAGAGATGTCACTTCTATGGGAGCACTCTAGGAGCTAGAGAATAGAATGATGATGCTGACATAGAATATTCAAACTCTCTAGAAAGTCATACTCACTGGTAATTTCAGAATTGCTATTATAGGCGTTATGGGTATTTTGGATGAAATGAGAATTCCTTCCATTAGTTCTCATCCCTTTGCAGACAAAGTTCGATTCGAGTGCACCCATTGGGCGAACTATTTCTTCTAGGTTTAGGCCAAAATGCCAACTATAACAGAGCCTATAGGAATGTTACTAAGATAGTTTTTAGTAATTAGTGTAGAAATTTGTAAATATTATAGTTACTACTATAGTTTTTTTAAACCGCTTAGTAGTTTTTTATAAACAAGGAACGTCAAGTTTAAGCCTTGAACTCGTGTAATTTTTTTTCTGAAGCTCGAATATAATACAACTATACAAGTTATTTTAATATAGTTATTTCTATTTGCCTCTTTGAAACAATGATTGCATTTGATTTATAGTTATTTTAATATAGTTCCACCAATTGACATGTCAACTTCATTGGCCAATGGCGTTGCCCAACTATGCCAACTTAGCATTCAATTTACTTCAATATATGTATGGTATAAGGGGAATTTATTATATTTTAATGTGGTTAAAACTTAAATTACAATTTTCCTATCAGTTTTAATTCCTACAAACTTGATGGATGATGTGCCAGCTATACAACCCACAATCAAGGACACATCAACCTTTCGACCAATCAACCAACAATGTTGTAGCCTGCCCTGACCAACATCCATTTTTATTTCGATGCTCATATGTAGTTGATGTGGTTAAATGGTTTGATCCGATGGGGTGGGATCAATACAAGGTCTGAATGAGATGACATGTAAGATATTCTTGGAGTAAGATTCAATTGAAATAATTACCAAAAAAATAATGTAATCACCTAAATAAATGCATGCACGCTCAAAAAATTAGCCAATGGCACTGTGGGTCATGGCATGCCCTGACGAACATACTTTCTATGTCCAAAAATGCTTTTCATTGATGAGGTTAAATAGTTTGATTCGATGGAGCAGGATCAATAAAATATGGGAATTAAATGACATGCAAGATCTTCGCGCAACAATCTATTATGCATAATTACCCAAAAATAATATAATTCTACACATAACTATTATGCATGTAGGATTGCACAAAACAATAACATGGAGGCCCCAAGAACTGAGCATAGACACATCAAATATTCAACCTATTGGACAATTGCATAGATGCCTACCATCACCAACGTACATTTTTACTACTAGAAATGTCTGTCATTGATGAGTTTAAGTACTTTGATCCAACAGAGAGACAAATATAAGATGGAAATTAATTGAGATGTAAGATCTTCTCACAATAATCAAAGATTTTATTAGAGTAATTACCTAAAAAGAATGTAATTCTCAAGAAAATGACGGCAAGGTCGAAGGCCATTCCAACTGAACATTGATGATGTTAAATAGTTTCATCTGATGGAGGGCGATTGGTAAAAGATGTGAGCTAAATGACATGTAAGATATTCTCAAAATGTAATCACATGTGACTAATAAATGCATACAACGTATAAAAATTGTCAATTTACTTTCAATTTGCATTCTAATTAAATTTTGCACGCGAAACATTAATTGAATAGCATTACAAGTAGACAAGTGGCAATTTTTAATGAACTCATATATACTTCAACTTGCATAGTTTGACACTCGTGTGATCCTCCTTTAATACTCAACACAGATAAATGCATAAGCTCATTTAATTTTACATTTATCTCTAGTAGCATGCAAAACATGGTAATTTTACCATTACAGTTTATAGTCTATAGCATCCTGTAAGAAGAGACTTTAAAAACAAGTTTGAAACCTGAGGTATTCTTGTAGTAGTCAGGACAAGAAACAATTGTAAGGAGTAATGATGTTTATCAAAAAAGCTATGCGGATAAGGTAATTTGAACAACTTGTGTTTGAATTTTTCATTAAATAGTCAAGTTCAACAATTATTTTTAACGATATTCCAAAATATATTTTTATTATAATATTTTATTTGCACCACCTTTCTCCAGGGCTACGCAGAATGTTATCTATTTCTAGTGATGGGAACGAAGAATTACAATCCTTTCTCCACAGTGATATATTATGTTGAGAGTTAGCAGTTTTGTCTTTAGCTAATGAGTCATACTACTATGGTTGGCCAATTGAGTTCAACCTATTAGACCCCAGATGGGACAAACTTAGAATTAAAATTGATGTGTAGATGTGGTGGTGTAACATAAGTGACAATGACAGTCAAAAAGAGTTGATAAATTTAATCCTCCCTTTTTGGCCTCGTTGTTACCCTCATCTGGTGTTGTGTTATACATATACTTCAAAAATCAATGGGATGCTAATCACTAACATTGTGAGTGATAATGTTTTTGAATATGTCATTGAAAGGTTCCCCATCATTTGGCTCATTTTCAATTACACTGAAGAATTTGTAAGACATCACATAATTCATAGACGAGAAAGATTTTGGAGGACAAGGGCAGGGATGAACTATTCTTGAAGGATGTTTAGAAACCTTTGCATGTTTTCAAAATTCTCCCGTAGCATGTTGTGAAGGCCAAGGATAAACTATTCTAGGTTTCAAAGTTGCATGTAAGTGTAGTAGTGTAGCTTGTTACTATTTTTTACAACAAATGTAAATAACAAGATTAGGGTTTGCTAACATTTATCCTCGAAAGTAATATGGTTTTTTGCCTTTAAATTATTCAATAATTTTGAGAAATTGATACAAATGTAAATTCCCATTTCATTTTTAGTTATTGTTTTGTTTAAAATCACAAATACATTTCAAGCTTTATAAATACTAAATCTATTCTAAGATTATCTTAAATATATGTGCAATATATATTTGTGAAATGTACAGACTATAATACAAAGATAACTACTACAAATTTGACTTTAGTCTTTGTAACCGTCTCAAAATGCCTTGCCTACAACAAAAACTCAGCTTCAAAACTTGGGCCTGATGACAAATTTAGTCATTTGGTGAGGTAATGGATGAGACTTTCCTCCAGGGTGGTGATAACCCATGTCTTCTATGTATCTTGCCATGCTATTGACAATCTTCCCTATATCTGCATTTGGTTTGAGGTCATCCCACAATAATGGGTTACACTTTTTGGCCAAACTTGACATTGAAATTAACATTTTGAACTAAATCTTCACTTTCTGACACCTATAGCCGCTAAACAGTTAGGAATTTGAAAATGTTGTGAACTAGTGATTTGTGAGATTTTGTTTGAAGATTGTAAATATATATATTTTAAAAATTTTGGAGTTAAATTGTAATTTTTTTTGTGTCTCCTTTGATAACTAGTTTTTAATAGTAAACAACATTTTTTTAAAGTGATGTGTATTCTGTAGAACATAACTTTTTTTTTTCTAAAAAGGATAAAATTTTGATTCTTTTGAATTTAGATTGGTAACATCGATATATAGGGCATGCATTTGGTTTCATAATGTTTTGTTGAATATTTTTTTAAATTAAGTTTTGAAGTCAAACCAATTATAATTTAGGCATAGGCATATTCCGTAAAACATAAATTTTTCTGTATGTATTCAATTTTTTTTTATTGAAACAAGGACATCAATACCTAGGGCATAGATATTTTTCAAAATTTTTTTTCACTAATTTAGTAATTTTCCATGTGTGTGGAATAGAGAACTTGATGTTCGGTGAAAAACCTACATTCACAAGAAATAAAAAATAAATATATTTAAAATTATACTTTTTGGGAAGATTATAATAAGGACTACATACTTACAAAACATAAATTTTAAATGAATTCATTTGATCCCCCAAAAGGTAAATCAAAAGTGGTTTTTTATCAGCATTTTGATAGGTGTAGAGGAGACTCCATTATAGGTATGGTTTAAAACTAGCGGGGTTCTATCCAAGGGGGTTTGAATCTAAGGAGGTTTGATCAAACCCTCTTCAATTAATATCCTTTAAATGGAACCTTTCAAGGCTTAAATCATTATATTTTCTAAAAATATGCAATTTCAGCAAAAATTAGGATCTCCCAGAAAGTGTAACCCATTATTGTGGTAGCACAATTTGGTTTCTTGCCAGCCTGGCATAGGTGTACAAATGATTTAAGGGCACCATTTCAATCCAATCCACCAAACACCCTTATCCTTCTTTTCAATCAGGGTGTGAGCTCATCCCATCGATCCTTACAATGGTCTCCACTATTTGCAGTATGTAGTAACATTCCTTCAGCTACCTTAAACACTTTATCCTTGGTGACCTGCATCATATCCATGGTTTCTTTATTAGTTGTAAATCTATATAGATTATGGAACACTTCCCTCACCAGAATACGTTCCCCTCTTATCATAATTATTGCATCTCTCTCCATCTTGTCATACCTCTTCTTCTCTAATCCTCTTTCTATTTGTCCTTGGACAAATGAACAAAATGCTCTCAGTTGAACATGTCCCATGTACATATTGGGATTCCAGTCTATCATCAGATAAAATAAAGTTATTCAAATACAACTCACATAGAAAATTCTTTTCTATTTCAACTTCACTTCCTAAATAAGATTCACAAAATGCTACAGGTGTATCCAGGTTTTCTAATGATCCTTCAATCACCCTTTTTATCTGTAGCTTGTAAAATTGTTCTTGTAGCCATAATGCATGCACTCTTGCAAGGGGCCTATACTGTAGCATTTTACTCACAAGCATTGAAATTAACTAAAATTTGTCCCTTTAAACCCTATTTTCCTTATTCAGCTTTTTATTTTCTATTTTTTCCTTTCTCAATTGTTGTAATTTCTCCTTTTGATTGGTATATGTAATGAACCAATCATTTTTTAATTTATCCAATTTTCTCTCATGTTCCTTTACAAGACATGTTTCTTTATCCTTTACCTGCATTACAGTAACTTCTAATTATGTAACTTTGTTTTTAAGTGCCCTTATCTCATCTTCTTGTTTCCTAATCAACTCATGAGCCTGCTCTAACTCCATCAGACCTACAATATATTCATTGAACCCTACTACAAGCTCATCTTATTTAATATCTTCAACAACTAGATCAACAAGTTCTTCTCCCTATTCTTCCATAACTACCTTTGCTATAGGTATCATTGATTCAAGTTCTCCTAGAACAGAGCCTTCTACTATAGGAATTTCTACTGCAAGATTCTCCATCACAAAAAAATTAGCTATAGGTGTTCTTCTCTTTCGTTTAGTGCTCCATGACACTATTTCCTTTGAATCAGATTGAGCTTATTTCTCTAAACCTATAGCATTTTTTTTGGCCATGACTGCTAAATTCTTAAGTCTCGTAGATGACCTTACATTCAATTTTGGAGTAGGGGGTTTTGTATGTTGTTCATCCCCATGTTCAAATTCTTTTGTCCAAATATTTTATCTCTTCAATTTCTAGTATATCCTATTGTAGTTGTAGAGGGCCCTGCTTTATCTCTTGGAGCCATACATGTAGGAGGTATATTACTTGTTTCGATATATCCATCATGGATAGGGGCATGGTTATTTTCCTTTGCAACATCCTCTCCTTATGTAGCATGTGTTGCAACAAACACTTCTCAAGTTAATTGGGGTTGCCTTTTTTTCAAGGCCTCTGTTACCACCAACTTAATTAACCCATGATGCACTAGGTATTTGACTTTTCCATTTTGCACTTCTAGAGACATCTTCTCAAGGATTTGAATAAAAAATAAGAAACATTGATGATTTTTTGATATCTCAAATGCACCATTAAATGGAAATAAGAAAAATAGATAAATGAGTACCTTCTCTTGCAAGTCACATACTAAATGAGAGCATACACCATTTCCAACCATAGATCTGGTAGTGAGGTATGCAAGATGCCTTAACCAAGCACCATTTGAGTTTTCTCTCCTGGCTTCAAAAACTCCTTGTGAATGCTTTCTAAATCTAGCCTACCAACGGGAAAATACTACACTCCAGTGTTAGACAACTCTGTACATCAGTTGCAACCAACTCCACATCAAAAGGAAAATCAATTCCCCTCATTATGATTTTATCCTCCTAGCATCCCATGCTAAAATCTAGGGCAAATTGGTTATCAAATCCCTACAATTGTTTGAAAATTTAATCCAATTTATCACCTTAAAAATGTGATAATTGTCTAGCTTTTATTTTAACTAGTCAACACCTTGTAACTCTCTTCAATTATGTCCACTGCCCATTATGTTTAAATCTCTAGCCCTTGGAACTTTTCCCTTTGCAGCCCTACCTACTCAATGTGGTTCCACACCATGTCGCTATTAATATTTGTTATCAGACACGTCATAAATAAAAATAAGAAAAAGTGACACGTGTAAGGTGTCTACGTTGCAATTAGACAACTCACAACTATTAGAATAACTTAGTTACTTGACATGATGGGTCATAAGTACATGTTACTTTCCCCAAAAGTTAAAGAGTTACATGTAAGCTTTTATGAATTTTTCTTGTAACTTCCAATTTCGCATCATACACATGTTGATTGTTGAAGATTAAGTGTACCACCTCATTTAATATTGTGTTATGTGTTCAATCTATTCTTATAATCTCTTCATAATTCTATGTTTCCTTCTTTCTAATTTTTGACAGGAGTTATGACAATCCATCATCACGGCTGACATTTATAGCATAAGCTTCATTCATTGTGTGCATCTAAAGGTTTTAAAGCCTCCTAAATGGACCTTTATCATTTCACTATAAGTTAAAATATTGAATATTGTATATTTTTTTGGGTTTTCATATATTAGGTTTGTTCATTGTATTATCTTTATGTTTTTGATATTTTGGTTATACTCCAGCTGGGAGATATTTCATCATAATCTAATGATACAATGTGTTTTTGTTACTTCAAGGACTTTTTAATATAATTATCGATGTTTGCACATGTTATCAAAAAGAAAAAAAGACATGAAGACATGCACAAATATAAATTATAATAATATTCATGCTAATTGATTATGTTGACTATATTTTCAAAGGAAGAATGAGTTGGCAATTATAAAAAGCAAATACAAATTTCAAATTTTGGAGAAAAAAAATTGTCCGTAACAAAGTTTATTAATCAAGTGAACATGAATTTGCCAAATATCTGGGTTGCTTGTGTTTGACATTGGTTGGGGACCATCTTCCTATTCTTCATTTTATGGTTCAACCGGCTCCTCTGGATTATTTGAATTCTCTAGCTAGTCCCCTTTTGATTGAGACAAAAATATTTGTCACACTTCTCCTTTCACAAGTCGACTTCCAAATTGCAATAGATCTATCAAACAGAAATGTTTGAACATTGTATCTGGTCACATAGAGCCTCAAATAATTCTCCAATTTTTTTAAAGTTTATTTCACAACTTTGACTTCAAAAATGATAAGGTGATAAAAACTCTTTCATCCTCCACTGAACCTAGAATCATTGTTTGGCACAAATCAACAAGTTTGAAATATTATAAAATAGAATATCATAGAATTTTTTTCAAACTTAATTATTGTTTCCATAACCTAGTTATTGATCCATGTTCCCAAGGACAGTCGAAGAATTTATATTATTCAATCATTGTTGATCTGAACCGAGTAGATTGTTCTGCCAACTTTATATTGTCTATTATTCCTTCTATCTATACTCCATTTATTTCTACCATTCTACTAAAATGATCAGACAAGTACCTCACCTTGCCCTGAAAATCCCATGGCAAACTAATGGAGGACACACTACATTCCAATATTGAGGATAAACTATATCCATGCTTCCAAAAGTTCATCTTGAAGAAAGCATTCTCTTATCTCAAAAGACAAACTTCTCACAATTTCCTGCAATATATCCTTTACAAAAGACACAAGATCTTTAAAATCCTTCCTTGTAACACTTTTTTATTTGACCCAAGAGCTCTATCCAAATTTACTAAAGTAGTGTAATTCTATCATATACCCATGCATTGATGTGCATAAACCATCTACATCATTGTACTCTAGAAAGTTTTCTGGGTGTTCAATGTCTGTCATTATTTTCTAGCTTACAAACTTTGGACTCGTAAATGGTTTAGATTGATTGATATATAGATTGTCCAGAGTAAGACATACCATTTTTCGTAGCTTTGAGTATTCTGCGATGTACATTATTCTATCTTGTGCCTTCTTTGACAGAACATTTATTTCTTCCAACAAGGGAAGAATCCCAGATAGAGTCAATAATATCTCGGTGTCAGTGAACAGTGCCAACATATTTGCCTGATCTATGGGATTTTCATAGAGTAATCCTAGTAATGATTGATACTCTTCAAAAAATCTATTTGTTGGTCTATGTAACAATATCTACCTAGTATCCACATCCTTAAGTAGCTTGTTACCTAGAGTAAGTCCTTCAACAAATCCTTGATACTCTAAAAATATTCTTGGACTTCTACAAAAATATGTATACACCTCGCGCACAAGATCTTCAACTTTGGAAACAAATTGAAATTGGCTTACAATTTTAAAAGTCAAATTCATTATGTGGGCTATATAGTGTATGTCGATCATGTACGGTGAACATGATGTCTGCAAATTAACAATAAGACCATTTCTATGACCCTGCATGAATGATGCCCCATTCACACCAATGTAGACCAAATTCCTTAAAATCACCAAATCATCCAAGCTTCCAATATTGATCAAAATATTTTTGACTATTTCCATAAGGTTAGCAGAGGTAGAATTTTCTTTCATTTTACGAACTACAAGTAGATGAGGCTGGTGAATATGATTTTCTACAATATAAATGTGCATACACACCCAAGAAGTATTGTTAATAGCTATCACCTCATCCAGAGACAAGGAAAATAAAGTCTCTTGACTCAATTTATCCTTTATATCATGCCTCGCTAACATAGCCAGACGTTGAACCCATTCCTGAACATTGTTGACAGACCAATGAGAGAGTGGAAAGTTGGGCACTCCAATAAATTGCATTAAATTCTTATAGTTTAGAAAGTCTATCAAAGGTTAGCCTTTGTTTAAAATATGAAATATAATTGCGAGTTGTATAGTTTTGGGTAAATGACTCGCTTCCATGACCTTTCCAAATAGAGTAGAAATGGAACCTCCAACAAATAGAGTAGAAATGATTGCATATATTCTTTATAGTTGACTACATTCCAAGAATGAGCGCATTCATCTTTCATTTTCTAGTGCATCACTGACTTCAAATCTCCATATGTATTTACCTTTTTGTAAACCTTACCTACATGCTTCTCAATAATGTCTAGTTTTATTTGCAATGTCTCGTCTTTATTTAATTTCCAGTTGCAAATCTTACAGCGACATAGTTTTGGCACACTCTTTCCATCGTCATTATTCACAAGTTTAATGAACAGATACTTAGAAAACCATTCGAGCCAAAAATTTCTTGACATGTCCCACCGATGTGCTTTACATTTTTTCAAAAGGCTTTCAGACTCAGGTTCACCACCACTAATACCATGGATATTTTCCCCCTGTGTGATCATCATCACATTATTCACACTTTAACTATTGTATTGAACCACATCATTGCTACCTTGATGCAAAGGGATACTCTCCCTTTTAAATCTATAACACAACACTGACACAAGCATATGCAAGAAGGTTGAAAATAAAATATTATAGCAGAAATATGAAGAGAAATCTACAACTTATATTTTATTGAATCTGAAAATACATTACAAAATAAAGAAGCTTATGAGCTTCTAAGAATTACACATCCAACACCTGCAACAAATAAGTTTCTCCACCTCTGGACTCCTTCCAGCAGCATCTAGGTATGTCAAAATTTTCTCCTTCCCAGTTCCCAGAAAAACTCGTCACTTCTTCCTATCATCGCTTCCTCACTTTTCAGAATTTTCTAAAATGGTTTCTAGGTTTTGTGCCCCTCCTTCCCAGCTTTCAAGAACATTTTGAATTTATTTCAATAAGAAATGAGAAAGTTATGCCCATTTTATCGAGACTAGGTTTCATAATTATGACCCAGACATGCAACAACATGTAATGCTTGTGGCCCACATGGTTTTATTAACTTTCCCATGGTTTTACTAAAACCATCAACTGTAACCACCTCTTGGAAATACACACCCTTCTTGGAGGTTATGATTTTGGAAATAAAAATAGGAGTTGTTGACCCACTTATGATGAAATCTTCCCACCAAATCAGCCCCACCAAAATACAAATTAATGCATATCTCCAAGTGGATGCCTAGGAAAGATTCTCCCCACTAATGGAGGAATTTACAAATTACCAGGGTATTTTTCTTCAAAATTACATTTATTAATATACCCCAAGAAAATACATTTGTTGCAAATTTAAATATTATTTTCCAAAGCCCACAAACCTTATTCAAAACAAACAAACAAAAATTAAAATATTTTTGGTGATGCAAGATTGCCATTGACCATGGATGCTCCTGCATCAGATACCTAGGGTAAGAAATTTGAGAGCATATACTCACAAATATGTGCACAAAAAATTTCTCTCTCTTTTTCCTCTTTTTCCATCATCTACCTGGAACACTTCTCACACTCCTCCACCAAGTCTGCACTTCACTCTTCTTTCCCTCTGTAGAATCAAATCCACCATAATCTATCCCACTACATCAATTACTACTTTTCTTCACATCTAATCTCATGGGTTTTAACCCACCACAATCCATCCAACACGCATTCATATTTCCACGTGCAAAAAAAATGCATTAACCAACTCATGGAAATAAAATACTTCTATCTTCACTTCCTCTTTGCACTTCTCATTCATCTCCACAACATGCATATCAACTTTACATTTATCATGTTCAATAAAATAAGGCATTACCTCAGTAATCTCTTCCTTCTCTATTGCTGCTACAACTTCTTCACCTCCATCTACAGTTAATGCAAGCCATTCTTTTTCAATTGATACAATCTTTTCTTTTACCTCATCCTCTTACATGAGGAAATCATCTTCAATGTCAAACACTTGAAATTCTACTAAACCTTCTCTTTTACCTGTAAACAAAACAATGTTAGCATAATCATTGGACCTTTCTTCTCCCATTTGCATCTTCTCTATCTCCTTATCACATTCATCTGACTCTTTCCCTTCAAATAAGATATCAATCTTTCTCATCTCCTCTTTGAGTAGGAGATCTTCATCTTCATCAAATATAGGACCCTCAAATTCCATCATCTCAATTTCTTCTGCACTACTCAAATCAACAATACTCAAATTTATTGCCTCTTTCTCCTCATCTCCATTCTTATCTTCATTCTCAGCTGCAACATCTTTATCCTCTTCAACTGTTGCAACCTTCTTCACCACCTCTTTGTTGAAATGCACCGGACAACTGAGAGGGTGGGGTGAATCAATTGTCCCTAAAACTTTGAACAATTATGAACATCAAATCTTCAAACACTTATTTACTATTGTTCAGATTTAACAATGAAGATAGCGGGGTATTCCTTTATAGTTCGTGCCCAAAATGCCCTCTCTCTATAGCGGGGTATCCCTTTATAGTTTGTGCCCCTCTCAAAATGCCCCTACCCTTTAGACTCTATCTACTAATTGAATATACTAATTCTCTAGATGCCCTCCCGTATATATACTCTATATACTAATTGATTATACTAATTCTCAGGCTGTCCTCTAATAATCTAAAAGAGTGGAGGGGTACAAAGCGTTTGGTTCGATTTTATAGTGTACAGAAAAGTGGACAAAATGCCCCCACCTAGTGTCCTACTCTTTAGACTAATTCTATGAATGCTCTATCTACTAATTGAATATACTAATTCTATGGAAGCCTCACCCACCTCATGTATTCAGGATAGTCAGATTCTATGCCCTTTAGAGGATTCCTCGTTAATCAGTGGAGGACACTGTCGGCATCCTCGCGGTCTAGCATATGCCATAGAGGACACTATCGGCATCCTCTCACGAGATCTGCCCTGGCACGGCATCCTCCATCAATGGGTATTGAATCTCTACCCGTCTTCAAGTTGAGGACTCCTTGTTAATCAGTGGAGGACACTGTCGGCATCCTCTGGGGTTTTGGTCTTTTCTCTGGAGGGCACTGTTGGCATCCTCTCACGAGATCAGCCCTGGCACTGTCAGCATCCTCAACCCTTTTAAAGCTGATGGGCACCTGAGGGCACTGTTGGCATCCTCGATTGATGGTAAGGCCTACGGGAAGGAAATACGAGCAGGTACGTAGTTTGAGATCCATTACATAAATATGAGCAGGTACGTAGTTCCAGATCCATTACATAAATACGAGCAGGTACGTAGTTCTGGTAAATACGAGCAGGTATGTAGTTCTGATAAATACGAGTAGGTATGTAGTTCTAGTAAATACGAGCAGGTATGTAGTTCCGTCTCGCCCTATGAATTTGATAGGCTATGGGCTGAAGTAGCTTAGTGTGGGTGATAAATTACTTCAAATGAAATGAGATGCGAACGGTCGTTCGTGAAGCAGAGGATGTTTTTGATGATGGCTGAATTGAATCACGATGTGTTTCGAGAAAAGGTGGGATCGAGAAAAGAGGCAATAATTTGGTTCTTGGTAGTTTGCGGTGTAATTTTGTTGGTGGGGATTATGGTGGGGCTTTTGGTCAGGATTTCCAGTTCTCAGATGGGAGCAATTCTATGATTCACGCCTCAGGTCCCCAGAGGAAATACCATTAGATTCCAAGGAACAGATAGACAACCCAATCCCACCAACCCACCAATCCCACACACTCTTCTCCTCCCTCCCCCGCACCTACTTTTCCCAATCGCTACGATTATCACTAACCCAATCACGTCAACAATTAATCATCGATTAGATTCAGGTCGGGTGGGAGGGAGATGTTGTCGTAGGAAAGCCCCAAAGCCGCCATTCCCAATCTATTGCCTGCTCCCAGATATATTCATTCTACGCTTGAAAACAAGCGAAGGGAGTCCCAATAACTCCACAAAGCTCATCTCCCTCTATATCATTCAAGTGCCATTAGAAATCTAGGATTCTAAGTTATCCAGTGGAAAGAATACCACGCCGGGTTGCCCATCTCCTACCACTAATCCTAAAGAATCACCTCCCATTCTATGACAGAATCCAGAGTTACAAGGTCCATTAGAACTCCACTAGTACTCTGATTACCACTAATAGAATATAGTTCAAAGAAAGCCCAGCATTTACTTCAAGAAGGCAGGGGAGCCAGGTCATAGATGGTGCCGAGGAATCAGAAAAGTAGGAATAACACCCACCACTAATCAACAGTTGGCCAGGCCATCAAGTTAGATCAGGTTGGAATCAGGTCGGATAGTTAGCCTGCTTAATCCATTGCCTAGAATCTCCATAATCCCAGGAATCACCAATCTAGAATTACAGGAATCACGAAAGAGCAAGCTTACCCATTGTAGGTCATTAGCTCGGAATGCAGGACACATTCTACAAACAAAATCCATAATCGAAAGATTCTGGGATCGAGAGCAATATGATGGTGCAAAGGCCATAACGCCGTACGGAATATAGTTAGACATAAGGGCAGGAATCCCGTGAGATTCTATTTACGCACCACCCCCACCCTTTCCAAGGGCAGCTCCAGGGACACCCCCTTCTCCTCTTCTCTATCGCCAACTTTCTTCTCTTTCTCTACCACCAACTCTACCATTGTCTATGCTAGATTGGCCGACAATCGGTGGGTAGTCCCAAACAGGAATCCAATCAAAAGAGCACTAAAAGGAACCAATATTGGTGGAACAGATTACACAAAGAATAATTCAGGCCCAGGAATAGTCCATATAGATAGGTAGGGCCTAGCTTAATTGGAAGGAAGTCAGTAGAAAGCATGGTCAGGGAAGCAGCTAGAGGGACACCCACCCAACCCCTAAGCCCATAATCCAAGAAGGCAGGAAGTTACTTCTCAATAAGCCCGGCAAAAGATACCCAATAATGTAAATAGCCCCACCACCCACCTCTAGTGGGATTCTCCCGGGTAGTTCACCATGGGAGGAATTCATGCAGCTCCCATTTTCAGGGTGGGATTTATCATTAAACCACCCATAAGGTGCGGTGTCCATCAAAGGAAAAGAATCTTAGTTCGGCAAGTACGCGGTGACCTCCTTCTTCGCCAGAGGAACTACTCTCAAAAGCCTCCTAAACGGCCAACCTTTCAGACGGACGGCCCACCTCAGCAATTCCCTACCCCAGACCCCTTCTTGCCAACGGGCCCTCCTCCCGAGGAACTCTCACTTTTGTCCACAGGGAGCAGGAAAGCATGAACTCTTCAATCCGTCTTTGCAAAGAAAGTGTCTTATCCATCACCCCCACTATAGCCACTTCCACCCACCCACCTTAGCTAGAATGCCATCCCCCCGGGCCACACGGGAGGAAATCCTGTAACCACTTCACCATGCAGAGAATGCCCCTATAAGTTTTATGCAAAGATGCGCACGGGATAAGTGCTCAAGGAACCATGGTGCCATTCGGATGGCCATCCTTCAGTCGGGTAAAAGATTCAGTGTGAAATTCAGGAGGAAAGCACGCAAAGCACACAAACCCCCACAACACCCAACATTCAACGCTTGGATTGGAAAGGCATACAGGATACGGCCAAGCTTCATTGTCGGAAAGGCATAGATGATAGGTGCCAGGATCTCAACCCCACTCACAATACAAACCTTTTAGCAGGAGGAGGTTGGCAAGATGTTAGATTGGCTCAGAATCACACCTCAAGGAATAGTCATGCCGCTACCCTGCTGCCCTCCTCCAAGCCCTTCTTCCCCAGGGGCCGAGGTCCACAACTAGCCCTCACCCCAGCCCCCCATTTCCACCCTTTTCCATTCACCAGGAACCTCCCTTATCCGCCCCCCTCCCCTTTATTATTGTACGACCCCGATAGAAGGGGGGTCCTACTCTCTAGGGGTGCCTCCAACCACTCAGGCCAACCTATGCATGCCTTTGCTCTGACCAAGAAATGGCTATTGATGGCCCCTGGTTGGTGGATAAGCTACTGGTCATGCCACTGCTAGGTCCACTAGTGCTCTTACCTTTGCCTATGATGCATTCGGGTATGGAACCGAGCGAAGGAATGCTACTGGCTCTACAGCTAGGTCCACCCCTGGGTGGGTCTACTGGTTTTGTTCCCGCATCCCTAGTCTTCGCCACTCGTACTGTAACCGTGAGTGGCTATACTACTATCTATGCCTCAGGTGCTCCAGTCTCTGCCCCATACACGTAATTATTTGCTCCATCGGTGCGATCAATAGATGCTTCGCAACCATTCCATTTAGTTCAGGGCCGATCCTTCGGCGTCCCCGTCTAATAGGATCCCTACCCTGGGCTGAACCAGATTCTATGAATGGTTCGGCCTTCAAAACTAGAATTGCTTGTCCCTACTCCCACCTCGAAATTGATTCGGTAGTAATGACCAGGCCGGGATTCTGCCCGAGCACCTGCATAGTGGAGTTCGTGGCAATGCTCGGAGAGAGCTTGGGAGTGGGGCCCTACTATAACTATATTAGCAGTCGGGGCGACCGACTCAGCGACCAGAGCCTCTGAGCTGTTTTGGACCTGGGATGGCCACAACTATCTATCTATCTATCTATCTATCTATCATTTACCTATAGTTTCTTACCCTTTTTCTTCTTCTTACCCTTACCCTTCGGCCTCCTACCCCTCCCCTTCTGCTTCTTATCCCCCTTCGGTTTAGGAGGTTGCATGTACAGAGTAGGTTGCTCTAATACCATTTTGGGATCGGTAAGATGGCGCGTTACTGGAAGCTTAGCTGGAGACTGCGCTATAGGGTGCTTGGACGGAGTAGGTGGCTTAGCCGCCACTGACAGCGATTGAATCAATTCATGCTGTTTAGCAAGTTCTGACTCCAGACTAGTAAGACTCTGAGCATTTTCGTTCTGCAGACTAGCATAATCTTTATGCAGACTAGCATATTTGTTCTGCATACTAGCATATTCTTGATCTTTCTTGTCTAACTGCTCCTTAAGAATCATCAATTCAAATCTCATAATAGAGCTTTCTTGCCCACTGAAGTCTGTTACATCCTTAGGTTGTGTGTCTACCCAGACATTGTTATTATCATAGACAAGGTCCCTTTTGCTACCCAGTTTGATTCAAAGGTTGATTTGGTAAGCCTTTTTGGCTATGTTTAGGGTATGCCAATCAATTCTGAAGTTAGATTCAATGGTGATCTGCTTAGTTCAAGAGAGATCAGCATATTGTGACTGAAACCATGCAACATTGACCAAGTCTTTAGTTGGACCTTTGTGCTTAATTATATCACCAGCATCTTCAATAACTAAGGTATAACTTTTGGGTGCTAAGAAGATACCTCTCTTGACAAAGTGCTCCATCTTTAGCTTACCCAATTCGGTGGGAGAGATTTCATCTTCTGGGAGAGGACTTCCTAGAATGGCAGAGTCAGTATCAGTGTAGTAGCAGTCAGGTTTGGAAATGTATTTGTACATATGAATACGAGAATGAGCTGTAATTGCAGCTGCCAATTGAACAACTGAGATCTTTGGAGGTTTCCCAGCTGATAGCGCCCCGAGCTGCTTAGTAATGTGTGGCTTCTGTATTCCTGGCACTTTTTCAGGGTAACCAAGCTAAGCCCCGCTAGGTGATGGCTCTGGACCTAGGCTTAGCTGATGGGCTGGAAAAGATCTATCTCTTTCTATTAGTTAGGGAGGGGGAATTGGATTCCTCACGTTGCAACCATCTATATTTCCGAGCATAAGTTGTTGGCTTATCTTTGCTTTGAAGCATAATTGATTGTGCTTTTGTTATTGTGGGAATTCCTGGGGTTTCGACGGGTGCAGTTGGCAAGAAGCCCCCGGAGGAGGAGGGATTGGAATGGCGAGGAGCGAGCAGGTAGGAGCTTAACTAAATAAGAGGGGCCCCTTATCTCAATTATTGCTCGAATAGAGAATATAGTTATTGGGGTGAGCTCCCGGGCTGCTTCCCTTCTGGAGAGACCTCGTAAGAAGGCATTGCGGTATAGGATAGGGTTGGGGCATTCCGTCCGTAAATAGAGAAAGGCGTTGGGGGCAGCTCCTGTGTTGGGGGCTTGGGAGAACCTCTTTTTGGGGGGCGAGATAGGCGAGGGCGGGTTACAGAAAGGAAAAAAGGGATCTTAGCTGATTGGCCCCGACCGAATCTAAGTCTCGTGGTGAACATTCCTGCCAAGCTTGAGAACTCTGCCTGATAACCCCGTCATGAACTTTCTTTTCATTCCCTTTCAGGGTGGCTCCAAGTGAGGTTTTTCGGAGAATCAGTCAGACAATCCATTAGTGAGAATGGCGGGGCAGAGAGGGAATGTCAATTGGCCCCTCAAGAGGGCAGGGAATGGGGATTGGACCTGATTCTAATTCCAGCTTTGGGCCTGCCTTAATCGGAATCCTTGCACTCTTCCTTCGTACCTTATTTGTGGATTCCTTGATCGGGGGACTAGCAGAGTAAAACATCGGGCCTGGCAACTTCTGGATAATCCTGGCAGGACCTGTTATTGATGCCAATAATCCTGCTATGATTCATGCAAATGGTTTTCTTCCTTCTTTGCAGAATTCATTATTCCTTCTTTGCCCAAATGAGATTTGGCTGGGCGTGAGCGTGCCTTGAATTCCTCGTGCTGTATGGTATTCAGCCCTGTAATAGAATTTCTTTTCGGCTATGTGCCGGTTAGTGGTAATGCCTGAATCCTATGCTGATGTCTCCTAGACTGGAAGCATTGTAAATGATGTTTGATCAGGTGAGCTCGATGGCTGATTCCTTCTATTCTTATGGGAGGCTGCTGGGGGTTTTGTGCGTAATATATTTGGGGGAGCTGTTGCTGCGTATTCCTGGGTCCTGGCTAATGAGAGTTGATGTGGGCACGCATGGGTGGGAGAGCATGAGAAGGAGGTGGGGTGGGTAAGGAGATGTTATTGGCTGTTGTGGGGGTGGGGAATAGGGGGAGAAGGTGGTAGGGGTTGAATTGATCAATCCATGCATCAATGCATGCATCCTTTGCTGAATCCTGAACACAATAATACAATCAACACATGAGACACCAAATTTTTACATGGAAAACCCTATAAGGGAAAAACCACGGTGGGTGTTAGCCCACAAGATATATAAGTTATAGCAATACTGAAAAATAAAGGCTCACTGCCAAAAATGCTCATTGTAAATGTTAAGGCTCACTACCAAGATTGAGGGTGTGTGCAAGAAGTTGAGTCCACTTTTTGGCCAAAAAGTGGAAGTGTTTTCCCTGATTTTCAGAATTTGTCACATTTGACCTCAAAATTTGAAGCACATAAAGGTGGAATCTTGAAAAAAGTCAGTAAATATGAAATGTAGTACTTGGAGTGTAGTTTCCAAATATGTAATTTTTTTAATACCCAAATGATACAAATTGATTTTTAATAGGTGTTTCTAAAAATCACTGTTTAAAAGTCACTTTTTTTTTACTATACCATGCACGTGTACGTCATCCATATTTTGACCTAAATGATCATATTTTTCTAAATCCTTTTGGGAAAAGATTTGTAACTCACTGAAGCACATTTTCCATATTTTTTTTGTAATTTTTTATTTAATATATTTTTTTGTTAATTTTTTATTGGCCATTTTTGGTGTTTTAAAAAATCATCGTGTACGTCATGCATAAGATGACCTAAACTTATCATTTTTTGAAAAAAAATTTCAAATTGAAAAGAATTGTTTGAAGTATGTTTTCATACAATTTGTTTTACAAAAAAATATTTTGATAAAAAGTAATTAAAATATTAAAAAACCCTGATAATTCAACTTTATGGACCTGTTTCATTAGAAATTAATTGAAAAATAGAAAAATAATCCAATTGTAAATTGTTTTTACATATTTGGAATCTACACTGTCTCATCTATAATGCTTTTTAATTTCGTCAAAAAATTCTGCAAAAAAGGCCTTCAGACATATGCCCAAAGTCACTATTTTGTTGTGACATTGACAGGACCTTCAACTTGTAGGTCAAACCAGGTCCAAAGCCAAGGGTCGGGTTCCCAAGCTTTTTTTCTGACCCAAAACCCATAGCAAAAATTGGGTCAGAAATTCAAATTTTATGAAATAGGATCCCATTTCTAGAAAACGAGATCTTGCTTTTGGCTCAGGATCTCGAAGCATAACGGGATCTTGTTTCATAAAAAGAGGGATCCCGTTTTGGTTTACCTGATTTCGGGTTTTTTTCTAAGTCTAAAACTTCCACCTTAAGTGGACTTATCTTTGTGCATTTATCCTTGATGAACTGATTTGATAGCATCTACTCCATGCCTGAGTTCAGCTCCATTAAAGCGCAGTATATCTCCTGTACTATGCTCTTTTACACCTTCACACTTATCTTCTCATTTTCGCACCTCCATGCACTTTTCACAACTACATTACATGTTTTTATACAACTCATCAACCTTGGAATGTACATCAAGGTTAGTATTAGATTCATCAACCGTTGGAGCAATCTCCAAGGTCGACATTACAAACATACATGGAAAATAGGTCTAGACCTAATACAAAAATTTGCTAAGGGAAGGATGAAACAATGTATGCGGATCACACAATGCCTTAGTTGGGAATCAAATACAATCTTCCATGCCACGACACGCTACTACAATCTTCAATGCATCTCCGCAATTTGTGAAAACAACCAAGTCAGCCAAGACTGGTGTTCACATTAAGACTTTCAAGAACAATCTTTATCTTTGATCCAAATTACTCTTTGCAGACCAATCCAAAAGTAGGAACATGATCAGGAGACATCCACAAACACATTAAAATCATCAGGAACAACTACACAAACTCTAACCACTATGTCAAAAGGATTCTTCAAACCGAAGCTCATAAACAACACTGGCAGTTACTCTCATAAAGAAAAGATCATTTGCAGACCACCAAATCACGAACCATTAAAGTTGAAGGCACTTATCATCATTCTAGACTTAACTATAGAACCACAGATCATAATACTTCAATGTGGAGGAATGTGAAGCAAAATACCTTCTCCCTGTCACCAGTGAATAGTCATAAAAAGTAGCTTTTATTCTGGTGAACATAACTCACTCAAATCTTCATACTGGAGGCTCAAATTTGGGATATAGCATCTTCAAACATGCCTTTGAATAACTTCCAATCCACAGAGAAAGATATTCATTCTACTAAAAATGCGGAGCAATCTACCAGACTGTTCTTCAGTAAACAAAGATACTCTTCCACACATTGTTTCCACTGGAGGAGCAAATTTTCTCAAAAGCACTTGGAAACTCAATATCTGGATCACTTACTCATTTTCTCCAACACTTCCATGAGCCAATACAAAGCATCTTAACTTATCAAATTGGAAGCACAGTTGACATCAATGATAACACAAATATGTTGACATCAATGACAACACCGATTAGGCACATACTTTCAACAATCTCCCCCTTTGTCATTGATGGCAACATATGATGTGAAAAACTAAAAAGACCATCAAGACAAGATTCTCCCCCTTTCACTTTACACATCTGCACTCTCTCTTCTCTAAGTTTTTCACATGATTTCTCTCCCCCTTTGACATCAATGACAAAGGGCACATACTTGCACTGTTCTTAACTGTTCTGAATAATCCCTCTTAGGAGTGTACTTCAAGCTGTATCAACTCTTATTTCAGAGAACCTTAGGATTTACACTAATACTTCCGAAGTAACATATCTTGTCTTCTCAAAGCTTCGGACTGGATTTGGCACAAATCAAGGTATGACATCCAATCACATCTTTTATCAACCTTCATGTCAGCTTATGAAAACAATGCATATTTTGACAGTAAATCAAAGACAGCATATAGAGATAATATTTTCCTTGGATCAATATTCATTTGTGGCTCTTCCTATCCACGGTTACTACTACTAGCTTCTGAGAGATATCTATTATTGGTCTAGGTGAAACAATACATTCTTATTTGCAGATATGGGGACATATTCCCAAGTCTGGTTTTCTGTTCTTCTATAACTTTTCTTCTTGCCAATCACCAGTGATTTGATTTTTAGTTCTTTCTACATAGTAGGCTTCTTACTTTTGTACAAGCTCTTCCTTTATCCTTGACTTAGACCTTTATTGCAAATCCTTGATCTTGTCTTTTCGTGGTGATGTATCAGCATCAATCCTTTGGCACGGGAAAAAGATTTTCAATAATACTCCCCCCGAGCCAAAGATTTAGTCTTAGTTTCCAGAGTGAACATATGCACCAGATACCTATGCAGATACATCCTTAATCTCTAACACATCCTGCTTTACCCAAATCTTGTCCATCTCCTTTCTGATGTCTGCTAGATCAATCTTTTCCATTGGCTTCTTTAACTCTACTTGATTCTCCTTCTTCATGTTCTTGCTTTTGCAAGATTTAGCAACATGTCTAGGTTTGTTGTAGTTGAAGCATACAATATTCCTTTGTCCATTGTTCCTTTCATTCATTTTGGATCTGCATTGGTTGGCTTTGTGTCCAAATCCATTACATGTATGACAGTACCCATTGAAGGAGTTTACCATTTTGTTCCTACACTCATTTGTTCTATGACCAAATATTTTGCACGCAAGACACTTTTGATTGAGAGATTGAGTTTTTCTTATATTGTTGAAGCCATTCCTTGTCATACTCCTACATTCACTTGCTATGTGACCAATTCTTTTGCAGTTGAAACATTGACTAGAGAAAGATGGAACATCTTGATTCATTCTACTTCTACATTGAGTAGCCCTGTGGCCAAATTTACTACATGAATGACAATAATCATTGAAAGATGGATATCTTTGTACATTTGGTTGCCTGACTGGAGGTTTTCTTGATCTATTCCTTTGATCCTAAATTTGTTTGCCTTTGTCCTTCCTGACCTCAGAATTCTTTTCTTGATATGTTCTAGAACTTTCATCTTTGTAAGGTCTTATACTGTTTATGTCATTAGGATTTTTGTGACTTGCTTCAACCATTAGTCTATCAAATCTGGCTGCACTTACACTGAATTTGTCTTGTTGAACCCATGCATGTTTTAGAACATCTTTTAGATCCACAACTTCTTCTTCAAGCTTTATGCAATCATTTATTTTGTTTTTCAAGCGTTCTTCAATTTTTGCTTTTTCTTCATTTGCTAACTTCAAATCTTCACTATTTTCCTCGAGTATTTGTTTAAGCTCCTTGATTTGCCTTTTTAAATCTTTGATGTATTCATTTGCTTCTGTTATATTTACTTTTAAGTCCATGTTTTCTTCTTTAGATTTCTTAAGATTTTCAAGAGCAATTTTGGATTCTTCACTGTCAGTGGACAGATATTCATCTTGAGAGGAATTTATTTTGTTGCAAGCTTTAGTCACCAATTTAGATTTAGCATTGGCAATCAAACACCAATTCATTTGTCCTTTTACTTCATACTGGCGATCTTTCTTCATTTTCTTCTCTTCAATATCATCTTCTTCTTTGGTAAATACCTTTTCCCTTTTTGTATTGTAAGGAAGCCTATTTGAATCTGGTGCATGATTATTGATTTCTAAATACTTCTATATGTCTTCATCAACCCTGACATTTCCACTCTCAATGATCTTTTTCAATCTTTTATTGTAACACCGGTAGGCCTTACTCTCAATAGAGTATCCAAGGAAAGTTCCTTCATCATACTTAGCATCAAACTTGCTTAATTCGTCTTCTCTTTTGATTTAACATTTGCTTCCAAAAACTTTGAAATATTTTGCTGAAGGTATTCTTCCATACCACAATTTGTAAAGAGTTTTAGTATCATGACCTTTGACTTGAACTTTGTTTTGAATGTAGACAATAGTATGTGTAGCTTCTTTCCAATATGCTTCTGGTAGGTTAGCTTCCTCTATCATTGTCTTTGTAGCTTCTTGAACAAGCCTGCTCATTATTTCCATCACTCTATTCTCTTTGGATAGCTGTCTTTTTATTCCATGAGTCTCACACAACATATTGAATTTATCAGAGGTAAACTCTTCTTTGTCAGATTTCAGACATTTGCTTTTCACATTTAATTCATCTTCAACCATTGTTTTGAAGGCTTTAAATGCATCTGGAGCTTCTGATCTTTCTTTGAGAAAACTAACCCAAGTCATTCTAGAGTAATCATCAACAAAGAACATAAAGTACCTGTCATATTGGAGACTTTTCACTCTTGTAGGTCCACAAAGGTTTGTATGAACCAATTCCATCAGTCAAGTTGAGAATCTTTCTTCATCCTGTAAACTACCTCTTGCTTTCTTCTCAACTTGACACTTCTTGTAGGTGATGTTGCTAAAATGTATCCTCTCTGGCAGATCTTTCACAACTTGAGCTGAGGTTATCCTTGCTAGATCATTAGGATTGATGTGACACAATTTCCTATGCCAAAGCCAACTTTCATGAATTTGAGTTATAGAGTAGATAATGTTGCCTTCTCTAATATGATAAAGATTTCCCTCTGTCCTTTTTCCACCAACTATTATAGCTCCAAATTTATCTCTGATTTCAAAGGTATCATTCTGAAATATGAAGTTGTATCCTTCTCTACACAATTGTCCAACGCTTAGGAGATTTTGTCTTAGGCTTTCAACATAGAGAACATCATCTGTATGTTGACTTCCATCAAAATTGATTGAACCTTTTCCACATATTTTAGCAGTATGGTCATCTCCAAATCTAACTAACCCTTCTTCATTCTTTAAAAGATTAACAAACTTACCTTTATCACCAGTCATGATTTGAGTAGCTACTATCAATAGCCCAATAGTTCCTTATATCTTCATTGTCAATACTTACCAAAACTTTCATCATCTTTGTAATTGTCATCCTTTGAATGAAAGCAACAGTCATCATCTTCATCTTCTTTAACATCATAAAATGTTTTCTTGGTCTTTCTACTTTTACCTTTTTCATCATAATAATTTTTAATTTTCTTTTTGAACATCTGGATGCATAATGACTAACTTCACCACAATTGGAACAATTTGAAGATAGTTCATCCTTGTGTGACATCCCGGATCAACCTCAAGCTATTAGGCTTTCTTCCGAGGAACCCTCGCTCTGATACCAATTGTTGAAATGCACTGGACAACTGAGAGGGGGGGTGAATCAGTTGTCCCTAAAACTTTGGACAATTATGAACATCAACTCTTCAAACACTTATTTATTGTTGTTTAGATTTAACAATGAAAGCATGAAACAAGAAGCTCAACACAATAGCACAATCAACACATGAGACACTAGATTTTTATGTGGAAAACCCTATAAAGGAAAAACCATGGTGGGTGTTAGCCCACAAGATATATAAGTTATAGAAATACCAAAAAATAGAGGCTCACTACCCAAAATGCTTATTGCAAATGTTAAGGCTCACTGCCAAGGGTTGGCTCACTACCAAGGGTTGGCTCACTACCAAGATTGATGAACTAATTTGATAGCATCTACTCCATGCCTGAGTTTAGTTCCATTGAAGTACAATATATCTCCTCTGCTCTGCTCTTTTACACCTTCGCACTTATCTTCTCATTTTCAGAACTCCATGCACTATTCATAACTACATTACATGTTTTATACAACTCATCAACCTTGGAATGTACATCAAGGTCAGCATTACATTCATCAATTGTTGGAGCAATCTCTAAGGTTGGCATTACAAACATATATAGAAACTAGTTCTGGACCTAATACAAAAATTTGCTAAGGGAAGGATGTAATGATGTATGCGGATCACACAATGCCTTAGCTGGGACTCAAATACAATATTCCATGCCACGACACGCTACTACAATCTTCAATGCATCTCCACAATTTGTGAAAGCAACCAAGTCGGCCAAGACTAGTGTTCACATTAAGACTTTCAAGAACAGTCTTTATCTTCGATCCAAATTACTCTTTGCGGACCAATCCAAAAGTATGAACATGATTAGGAGACATCCACAAGCACATTGAAATCATCAGGAACAACCGCACAACCTCTAATCACTCTGTCAAAAGGATTCTTCAAACTAGAACTCATAAACAACACCGTCAATTACTGTCATAAGGAAAAGATTGCTTGCGGACCACCAAATCATGAACCATTAAAGTTGAAGCCACTTGTCATCATTCTAGACTTAACTATAGAACTGTAGATCATACTTCAATGTGGAGGAATGCAGAGCAAAATACCTTCTCCCTATCACTAGTGAATACTCAGAAAAAATAGCTTTTATTCTGGTGAACATAACTCACTCAAATCTTCATACCAGAGGCTCAAATTTGAGATATAGAATCTTTAGACATGCCTCTAAATAACTTCCATTCCATAGAGAAATATATTCATTCTACTAAAAATGTGGAGCAATCTACCAGACTGTTCTTTAGTAAACAAAGATACTCTTCCACACACTATTTCCACCAGAGGAGCAAATTTTCTCAAAAGCACTTGGAAACTCAATATCTGGATCACTTACTCATTTTCTCCAACACTTCCATGAGACAATACAAAACATCTTAACTTATCAAATTGGGAGAACAATTGACATCAATGACAACACAAATATGTTGACATCAATGACAACACCGGTTATGCACATACTTGCAACACTCTTCCATGCCTTCCAAAAGACATGCCTCAGCTTCAAATTCAAAAACTTCTTCCCACTCATCTTCTTCTTCTTCCTTAGTGTCACATGCATGACACTCTGCTTCATTTTATTTCTTTCCTACATTCAAAATATCATTAGAAAGATAAATAAAATTATCACCTCTTTTCTGATGAATTACTTGTTGCAAGTATGTGCCTAATCGGTGTTGTCATTGATGTCAACATATCATTGTTGTCATTGGTGTCAATTGTGCTCTTTTTTTGATGCTTGCTTGTAATGAGTTATATGCTTTGTATTTACCTATGTAAGTGTTGGAAAGCTTGATATTGAGGATATTGAGAAAATTTGCTCCTCCGGTAGAAATAGTGTGTTGCAGAGTATCTTTGTCTATAAATGAATAGACAAACAAATTGTTCTAAATTTTCTATAGATTAAATATCTTTGCCTGTGGATTGAAAGTTATTTAGAAGCATGTCTGAATATGCTATGTTCCAAGTTTGAGCCTCTGGTATGAAGATTTGAGTAAGTTATGTTCACTAGAGTGAACTATTTTTTCTATATGTTTGGTGGTGACAAGGAGAAAGTATTATGCTATGCATTCCTCTGCATTGAAGTATTTTGATCTGTAGTTCTAGAGTTAAGTCTGAGATGATGTTATGTGCCTTCAACTCCAATGGTTCATGATTTGGTGGTCCGCAAGCGATCTTTTCCTTTTGACAGTAGCTGGCGTTGTTGTTTATGTGCTCTAGTTTGAAGAATCCTCTAGACAGAGTGGTTAGAAGTTGTGTGGTTGTCCCTGATGATTTCAATGTGCTTATGGATGTGTCTCTTGATCATGTTCCTAGCCTTGGATTGGTCTGCAATGAGAAATATGGATCATGGATGAAGAATGTTCTTAGAAGACCTAATGCTCTCACCAGTCTTGGTTGACTTGGTTGATTTCACTATTTGCAGAAATACTTTGAAGATTGTAGAAGCATGTCATGGCATAAAGGATTGTGTTTGAGTCCCAGCTAAGGCATGGCATGATTGGCATACATCTTTACATCTTCCCTTAGCTAATTTTTGTATTAGGTCCAAACCTATTTCTATGTATGTTTTATAATGCCAACCTTGGAGATTGTTCCAACGATTGATGAATGTAATGCCGGCCTTGATGTACATTCCAAGGTTGATGAATTGTATAAAGACTTGTAATGTAATTGCGAAAATGTGAAGTGTGAAAAATGAGAAGATAAGTGTGAAGAGTAAAAAGAGTAGAACAGAGGAAGAATATTGTGCTTCAATGGAACTGAACTCAAGCATAGAGTAGATGCTATCAGATCAGTTCAAAAATCCTTGGCAGTGAGCCACCCCTTGGCAGTGGGTCGATCTTTGCAGTGGGCACTTTGGGCAGTGAGCCTCTATTTTTCAATATTGTTATAACTTATATATTTTTGTGGGCTAACACCCACCATGGTTTTTCCCTTGTAGGGTTTTCCACGTAAAAAATCTGGTGTCTCATGTGTTGAATGTATGATGGTGATTAAGTTTATGATTTCATGCTTTCATGGTTGAATATGATTATCAGTAATTAAGTAATTGATGGTTTGACAATTATATGAAGTTAAGTTTTTGTGACAACTAATTCACCCCCTCTCAGTTGTCCTGCATATTTCAATAGTACTCTTCTCCTTTCCAACTCTACTGCAATTTCTTTCACTTATTACTTCAATTCCCTAAATTCTCTCACCGTATCCTTCCTATGTCTTTCTATGATTTCCTCAAGTCTAGGAATTATCATAATCCATCCAATAATCAAAGTCCTTTTTCTCATTCTCTTTTCCATACTCAAGGCTTCACAAAGCCTCAAAACATAGGTTTTAAAAACCCTCTAAATAGTTTTTCTTGCAAGTTGCATTTACACATGCAACAAATTTCTCACACAATCCAACCCTCAAGTCCTGGTTCAAACTGCCTCACATTTGGTGGTCTGTCTACACACAAATCACACACACACCACCACAAGTCCTGCTACAAGCTACCTCACATTCAAAATTCTTCCTATAGACTTAGGAACAACCTGCTCTAATACCATTGATGCAGAGGGATACTCTCCCTTTTAAATCTGCAACACAACACTGACACAAGCCTGTGCAAGAAGGCTAAAAATAAAATATTACAACAGAAATATGAAGAGAAATATGCAACTTATATTTTATCGAATCTAAAAATGCATTACAAAATAAATAAACTTATGAGATTCTAAGAATTACACATCCAACACCTGCAACAAATAATTTCCTCCACTTTTGGACTCCTTCCAGCAACATCTGGGTATGTCAAATTTTTCTCCTTCCCAGCTCCCAGAAAAACCCGTCACTTCTTCCTATCACTGCTTCCTCAATTTTTAGACTTTTCTAAAATAGTTTTTGGGTTTTTTGCCCCTCCTTCCTAGATTTCCAGAACATTTTGAATTTCTTTATTTTGATAAGAATGAGAAAGTTATGCCCATTTTACTGAGACTGGGTTTCATAATTACGACCCAAACATGCAATAACATGCAATGCTTGTGGCCCACATGGTTTCATTAAATTTCCCATTGTTTCACTAAAACCATCAACTGGAACCACCTCTTAGAAATCCATACCCTTCTTGGAGGTTACAATTTTGGAAATAAAAATAGGAGTTGTTGACCCACTTATGACAGAATCTTCCCACCAAATCAACCCCACCAAAATACAAATTAATGCATATCTCCAAGTGGATGCCTAGGAAAGATTTTCACCACTAATGGAGGAATTTACAAATTATTGGGGTATTTTTCTTCAAAATTACATTTATTAATATGCCCCAAGAAAATACATTTGTTGCAAATTTAAATATTATTTTCCAAAGCCCATAAACCTTATTGAAAACAAAGAAACAAAAATTAAAATATCTTTGGTGATGCAAGATTGCCATTGACCGTGGATGCTCCTGCATCATACCTCCTTCAAGATTTTCATTTGATGCCCCTTCATCCTCAAGGTCATTCCAATATAATTTCTCAATCTCAAGTAAATTTTCCTCATTATTTAATCTTGATGGATCCTCACCCGCTGCAGAATATCATTGTTGTTGATTAAAAATAGGACAGTATAGTGGCCTTCTTTCTCTTTGACGGGGCTCCTCCCACTCTTTGATTTTCCAGATTTGAGGATGTCATATTTCTCTGATAGTGTTAAAAAAGTGTTAAAGTAGTGTTCTCGAAGTTGCAAATTCAAAATATTTGTGTTATGCATATGTGAATCACTACTAAATGAAATGAAGAAGGCGACACATGTATTTTAATATTTAATCACTATCACATAAGATTGAAGTATTAATTTAGTCATTCACATTTAATTAAAAATACTCCATGTACAAACAACTACCACTACTTCAATTAAATAAAATGGCTCATATTGAAGCATTAATTTAATCATTCACATAGGATTGAAGCACCATGAGCCGTTGATGCAGTTTGATCTCACACTTCAGAATAAATAAAACTTTCAACATTTTTTAATAGTACGGGCTCCTAAAGCATAAGCAAAATTTAGGGAAGTAGTAATTAAAAATAATATAATAATGAATATATGCTTATATAAAATAATTAAAAACATACAATAAAGAACATTTAATTTAATATGAAATTACTTTGGAATGCAACATCTTACATGTCACTTTTTTCTAGAGAATGGCGTTGCCCCCCCCACTCTGACCATCTTTATTTTCTCATTGGAGCCCCGTGAACCGTTGATACAGTTTGATCCAATAGTTCCAAATAAATAAAACATGTGGCGTTGGTTGATTAATATGAGTTGATTATGAATGACTGACACAAATAAATCATTCTAAGTGGTGCCCAGCAGCTATGACAAATAAACCAAATATTATGGGCTTGTCGATTGACACATCACCTTTTCTAGCCAGTGGTGTTGTTTCCTTCTTGCATAATCTTAATTTCGGCCTTTGAGCCTTGGAATAAATAAAAGATGTTTATTTAGATATACGATATCTTAATAAATTTATATAGGTTGGCCCCAACATCTAAGACCTATAAACCCATAGCTTCTACGTAAACACTTGTAGGTATGACCTATACACCTATGGTGACAATCAATACCCCTAATATTGTGGGCCCAATGACTGACACATCACCTTTTCTAGCCAACGGCATTGTTTATAAACTGTATAATATTTAATTCCATATTTGAGCCCCGCAAGGCATTGATGCAGTTTGATCCGATGGCCTAGGATAAATAAAAGATGTCTATTTAGTACTACAAGAAGTTAATATATTTATACAAGAAGGCCCTAACAACTAACACCTATACACCTGTAGCTAGGACCTATACACCTAATACTACGAGGCCAACAACTGACACATCACTATTTCTAGCCAATAGCATTGTCTCTTGCTTGAATAACCTTCATTTCCACCTTTGAGCCCTGGTAGCCATTGATGCAGTTTGATCTAATGGCCTGGGATAAATAAAACATGTGGGTTTAATACTATAGGCTTTTAATAAATTTATACATGTGGACCCCATTAGTGCATTCAAGTCTGTAGACCTTTAAAATAAAATGAATGTGCAACCCCAACTGACATGTAAGCTTTTTTCAACCAATGGTGGTGCCTCCTTATCTTTGCATCTTTATTTTATCCCTGTAGCTGAGAAAACCATTGATTTGGTTTGATTTGATAGTGCGGGTTAACTAAAATATGTGTCTTTCACCTTCCTACAGAAAGGAGGCAAGGGACATAGAGGTAAAACCATCGACATATATTTATTTGGAAGGAAATACAATGGGGACCATTGATATAGTTTATGTAAAAAAAGAAATATAAAACTAACTATAAAATATAAATATTTAAATCAATATCAACACATGTCCAATATGCAGGACCGCAAGTGCACATGAGAAGTAGAACTATTGTTATAGAGATTAATCATACAATATACAATACAAAATGTGATGCAAATTAGAAAATATGTTTTTGTTACTCACCAAGAATGGAAGAATGAAGTCAAGTTGTAGCCTGTCCATTCCCCAACTTTTTAGTAACTCATAGCAGATTGATCAAATGCCACTCCAGAGGACCAAAAATTGCAAATTCACAATGTAGGATGAAATGCGTGAATCCAAAATTGAATGTCGAAAGAGATAATGGAGTATTGTTTTGCATAAACACCACTCTATACTACATATTCATACTACATTTTGCAATGGGCAATTAAACACATTAACCCTAAAAGACCTATAATTTTGAGATGATGGGCCACACTTTATAAGAACTGCCTATTATTTAATGGCTATAATAAATGTTTTTCCAAATATACCTATCATTACATGGCCATATTACATGTTTTCCCTGAATTCACTATAATATCATTGGTGAATGCACCACCGTTTTCCCTTAATTGATTATAGTTTCACTAGAGATCATGCACCGTTTTCCCTAATTCCCTATAATTTCATTGGTGATTGCACCAACTTATACCTGTAATTTATGTAAAAAGGCAGGTGATTGCAACCTAATTAAAAGTTGCCTCTATAATATGCTGGCGATTGGGACCAAATTGCAATAAATAGTATGGCGATCTAATGCTATTGTATATGATTTTAAAATATCAATTCACAAGCGATCTAAAGCTACAAGCCCAAAAATGCAATCAAATTTGGGCAAAAGCATATACTACCAAAGCTAGTAATATTCACCATTTTCAACCCTCTAAAAGTTAGAGAATCACCATTTGGCGACAAATCACAACTAAAATTTTCTCTGCCATGGATGTATTGATGTTTGTAATGAGTGTTTAGGTGTATACAATCACCAATGCTAGAATCAAAGAGCCACTAGGAATCCTAATTTCCATCCTACTTCACATTGTGAAGTAATGGGATTTTGACCATATATCTTGGTGAACCAAATTTCTTGGCCTTGATAAGATCCACATATATGATAATGGAAATAAGGCAACATAGAAGATAGATCTCACACAACACAAGAGATGTTTGTGGGCCAAGATGCCCTAACATCCAATATCTAGAAATAGAACAAACCCTTGAGGCAGGGTAACACTACACAATACTCCTTATGGAAGAAGTCACTCCATGCTATATCTCCAAGAGATCTCAAACATAATATCATACTCAAGACCTATCCTTACAATGATAATCACCTCCTTTATATATACCTCCTCTTAATAACATAATGGAGGGGTAAACCATTAATCATAATGAAGGCCTACTTACCACCTAATATAATTAATTACACAAGTTTTCCACATGATCCAATATAACTAACTTAAGGGATGTGCCACATGTTAACATGTCCATCCCTTATATACATTATAATATTATATTCCTAGGCATATAACATCCCATCCCTCCTTGACATGTTTTATCATTGAAACATGAGAAGAAGACAAATGGTAAGATTGATGTAAATCATTAAAAATATGATGTCATTTCCTATCATACCACCATCCATAGGTGATATTCATGATGGTTTTATCTTGATGATACCTAGATTCCATCCTTGATCCACATTTCACTGCACCCATCTGATTCCATTCCTCATCATAGTAAGTCTTTTTGTATGATGAGTAGCCATTTCTTCTATGACTCCAATGATTGTTGTAATTGCTCCCTTGATTCCATGTAGATCCATAGTGACTGGCTTGTTGATTCTGTGTAGTATCATGTCTCCATGATGGTTTCCTCCATGACTCTTACCTCTCACAATGATGTGGATTCCTATATATTGTACACTTTTCTATCTTTGGGACCCTCTTTGATTCATCATTTATTTCCACTTGCTTTGTTGACTCTAGAAGGGGAACAACTTTTTCCTCTTTTTTATTTATATTTGGCTCCTCTTGTTTGCCATTTGATTCTTTGGTGCACTCTTTAGTAGCTTCTTGAACATTCTCTGCCTTGACTTTTCTTTGGTCTTTATTATGTGTGATATCTTGTAATATAACTTTTTTCGTCCTATACCAAAGCTTCATGAACTTCTTTTACACATTAATGTTGATTGTTGCCAAAGATTCTAACCAAGGATAACCAAGAACAATATCCAAATCATAAAATTTTGAATGTAAAACATATTTATCCATGGAGAGCTTTAAATCTTCAAAATTTTAATATCCTTACCCGCTATTTTATTGTCCTTGATGTTCTTTGCTTGTACATGTAGTCTCTTGGTTAATTCCATTCTAATGAAGTTATACTTGCTACTAGGGTTTATAGAAACAATAACCTTTACATTATAAATGCATTCATGAAATTGAAGGATCAAAATTTCCTTCCTTGGAACTAAAGTGCATGTACTTGTATCCTTGATGTTCTCTTCATCATCCTCTTACTTCTTCTCCTTCTTTTTCATCATCATCATCATCATCATCATCATCATCATCTTCTTCTTCTTCTATTATTTCTTTTGGTACCCATTTGTCTAATAAAGCTTGTTCTAGTTCATCCAAAGAAGAAATGTCATTACAGAATGACACATACCATTTGTAAGCTACACTTGTTAAGTTTATAGAAAAAATGTATGTCTCATACTATAAAATTTTGACTACAAGCTCTTTTATATTGGTGCCACCATTCTAGTTCATCTCCACTTACATCAAAAATAGAAATCACCATTGAAAAAAGGGTTTTAAGAAAATTTCTGTCAATAGATCACCTTTCTACCAACTCTAGTTGAACAAAATTTCACTTGATCATTTAATGATGTTGTCAACCTAAAAACCAATAATACAAATAAATACCCCTAATAAGCTTTGATGAGATTTCCATAAATGTAAAAAATAGAAAATTTTGTGATTTGCAGCCTCTAAAGGGAATTTATGAAAAAACATAAAATTGCAATAACTCACTCAATATTGATGATCAAAAGATGAATTTGGATTGTAGCTTCTTATCTCATTCTCCAACTTTAGTTAAAAAAATTGTAGAAAAATTCATAGTTGTTTGAAAAATATAGATGAAACTTAATAAATTAGGGTTTCATCCTCACATGTGCCATGATTGTAGCTCTAATACCACTTGATAAGATCCACACATATAATAATGGAATAAAATGATATAGAAGATAGATCTCACATAACATAAGAGATGCTCATGGGCCAAGATGTGCTAATATCCAATATATCCAAAAATAGAATAAACCCTTGAGGTAGGGTAACACTATACAATACTCCTTATGGAAGAAGCCACTCCATGCTATATCTCCAAGAGATCCCAAATACAATATCATACTCGTCATCTATCCTTAAAACGATAATCAATTCTATTATATAGACCTCCTCCTGACAATATAATGGAGTAATCCATTAATCCCAATGAAGGCCTACTCATCACCTAATATAATTAATTACACAAGTTTTCCACATGATCGAATATAACTAATAAGGGATGCATGCCACATGTTGGCATCTCCACCTCTTATATACATTATAATATTATATCCCTAGACACATAACAAGCCTAATATGGACTAAAACCATTAAGTGCAAACCATGTTATTTTATTTGGTGTCTATATTTTATTTTTAGGATTTTAATCAATGTGTTCATGTTTATGTGTATTCCCATGTGTTAAAATGTGGATTTAATATTTCAAACTCGGATTGAGATTTTTAGGAAAATTTTTCAGAAGTGTAAAAAGTGAAAATTTGTATTTTAAACTCATTTTTGGGACCCCAACCCAAGTAGCTATGGGTAGGGCAATTGGGGAATGATGTAAGATGCATTTTGCGGTTTTGTAGTGTACTTTAGGAGCTCTTAAAAATATAAAATATTTATGAAGGCATGGGTGCTTGGCTGAAGGTACACCAACTCAACTTATGACCTTCCAAATGTGTTGAATGAGGAAATAAACCCCATACGTTTGGGAAGGATGCCCATGTGAACTCACATAGGTAGCCATGTCAATTTAATGTGATGTAATAAAGGTTGGTGAATTGGTTCTAGAGAGGTTCCATGTGTCTCCATCCTATTGGATGGAGAGGAGTGATATGGCACTCCCACATAAGCTCTTATTTTGGCTTTTAGAGGGAGGATAGATTCTTGAAAAATCATCTTTCTTTGGAGGGGAGCTCTTGAAAGAGGTGTTGAAAGATTTGGATGAGTTTGGGGGATCATGGTGGTCTAATTGAAAGTGTGGAACCCTAAAGAGATAATCTTTCATTCCTTCTTAATTCCTTGCTTGCATGTATGTATGACTGTTGTGTCAAAAATAATTTTCTATCATGTGTTGACTTTGGAAGAGAAATTGTGTTATATTGATTATTTTAGTGTTATTTTTTTGGTGAATGATTGTATTTTGAGTAAGAGTATTGTTATTTTGGATTGAGATTGTGTTGGAACCAATCCTTCTTTGTTGTATTCTACAAGTGTGTATCCATGAGAATGATTTTATAATTGTTTTTGCTTGTTGCTTGTCCCACCTATTCCAAGTTGGCTCTCCTAGTGTAAGGGATGGCCAGAGTCTTCTATGGCTTGATGACACCATATTGGTTGGGTGATGAACACTCTCCCCATTGGATTTTTTTATAAGTTGCTTTCATGCCTTAAAGATAGATGCAATATCTAGGAAGCATGATTTAAATGAAAATTGCAAATCTAAGCATGATAATGTATGTGTAAAATGTCATGTATCAACTTGTAAACAAAGTTTGGTATCATTCCTGTAATTGTGGTATGAGCAAGGTAGATTATGTTAGTGTATTTAAGTTGTAAGATCTACAAGTCTATTGTTGTAGTACATGTAAAAATAGAAGGATGTACATTCTTCGAATAAAAAAATCTTCTTTTTGTCAAAAAAATATATACACATATTCACGTAAATAATTTCATATATGTCATTTTCAAGCTAATGATTGAAATAAAAATACACATATATACATGAAGGTATATTCGTATATGAAACTATTTTTTTAAAAACATATAAATACATAAATAAAAATTATACATATAAGACAAAAACTTCAAAAAAATATATGTATATGGAAATCCAATTTGTTCATATTATGTAATCATGACATTTTATGACACCGCATTTCTTTGAGGCATTTTATCAAATAGTTCACATGCCTTGTTCATGCTCCTACATTTTACATATATGTCTACTAGGGCAACTACAACTACACATTTGATCAAAATCCTCATCTTCTATGCTTTGATAGGTGTTCATACCCTTTCCAAAGCTCCTATTTTGGTGTGGTTTGAAACATGCTAGCAACAATCTTGAAGATTGGTTTTACACCTGTCAAAACACATTTCCTTAAAAATATTCAATTTGAAACACATGTCAAGATAAATATTAAAATATATAAATACATAACATAAAAAGAAAATAAAATAACTTATGTGGCCTCCTTTGTGATGTGTAACCCTCACAAGGGAGCCACCCCTTTCAACTAAGGGGCATGACCCTATTGGGGTTGTAGCCCCTTGATGGGGTGCAACACCCATAAGGTGCCACCATGGTACTGTCACTAGCCATTAAATGGGGTTTCTCCCCTTAAACATCCACTTTAAAGAAAATAAAAATATCTAAAATATAAAAAAATAATAACAAAATCCTATTTCCATAGCTTCATTCCTTAAATATTTCCACTTGCAACTTGGCTTTGAGCTCCACCAATAGATACCATTAGTACCTTAGATCTTATATAGGAAAATATGAAAGGAAAAACAAAGAAATGGTCAGAGTTTGCATTTGTAATCATATGGTAATGAACTATAAAAAATAGGGTTGGAATATATGAAGTATCTTAAACATTTATTTGTTGGAATGGAATTTCTTTTGGGGTTCAACATATTTAAGTTTTTTTTCTTATATTCATTTGTTTATATATTTTGTAAAGTTTCGTCTATTTTAAAATGTAATGTTCAATACAATTTATATATATTATATTATTTTTAGATAATACATTGGGTAGATAAATTTTTGAATGGCCTTTGTCGCTCCTCTTCTTGCCCACATGTAGTTCTCTCTTGGCCATGACCATGTTCATGGATTGCATCATGCCCTTTCTATTGGACCTTAGTTGAGGAGGGATACCCTATCTACACAAAAGTTTGGTGTAGTTTTTGGTGCAACTTGCAAATAACATCAAATATGATCTACAAATCTCTAGCTCTTCTCTCGATGGACATGGTATGACAGTTTTGGGTCCTTGATCGCCTTGTTTGGAAGGTGCTATGATTTATTTTTCACCTCCACACTTAGCCCTTGTCTCCTATTCCACTCCATGTGATGACCTTGTTAGACACAACAAGATACTGAGAGGGGGGTGAATCAGTATCTAAACAATTCTTCAAATTCAACAACTTCAACTTATTCGGAGTAGATTAGAACTTAAGCATCACAACATTAACATGAACATGAAAGATTAACACAATGCATAGAAACACATAACACCAGATATACATGGAAAATTGTAGAAGGGAAAAACCACAGTGAGGATTAACTCACAATATATGAAGCTCAAATAATAACTTTGTTTTAGGGGCTTTAACCCAAGGAAGTTGCTACTCCCTAAGTAACTTTGGTTTAAGGTCACTTTGAAGGAAGCTTATACTCCATGATGACTTTGTTTTAGGGGCTTTAACCCAAGGAAGAAACCACTCCCTAATCTGAGAACAAACTCAGAGATGATTACAGTATGACAATCTTTCAACTGTCTGAAAACTACCTTTGAAGCTCACACATAATGATTGCACTTCTGTCTCTTCATTCACTCTCTTCTAAAGATTTGATTAGTCAAGCACACTCTATACTTGATCACTGTCTCAAACAAGTCTTCAAGATGAATCTGGACAACATCAACATCATCTACTCTTTCTCCCACTATCGCACATTAAAATGTATTTATTCTGCTATTGTCTGCCTGTGACCCTTTTCAATCAATTTGCAATCATACATTCCACATTCAAGTTGATCTACTATTTATACATGATATTACATTGATTATAGAACTTTTCAACTAGATTAAACATGAAAAATACATTTGCAGGTTAGCCATACAATACATAATATGAAACATGTAGAAGATGGGTCTAATTAGGACAACACGTTACACTAGCAGAAGACTCAAGCCTTGCAGACCTCAACACTTTATTAACTAGGTCCAAAACATCCTTCACAGCTTCAAACATCAAGGAATTATCTCTGCACACTACTCATTTGAAAATAGGACAACTTTAAGGTAAGCTCATGAAAACTTGAAGAGAAACAACCATATCAAATGGATAACCTTGTGTGGTACTAGAAACAAGAAAGATCTTCGTGAAACTCTTCTAGATGAGTCCATATGACTCATACAACATCCCCAAACACTTCTTTACCATTGCATATCAAAGAATTGTGCCGCACACCTTCAATCATTAACTCTGAGAGCACACTATTATCCGAAACACATTGTAACATGCTGTCAATTGAAAAATAGAGTTGCAGACCACCAAAAAGCTTGAAACAGGAAAGAAACATGAAATTCACATTCAAGAACATGTTTACAAAACTGCAAGGTCAATCATTTACTTCTAGAGCAATGCAGAGCATTCCAATAGGTCTTCAACACTACTTCAGTCTGCTAGAGCACATACCGATACTTTATCAATCATAACTTTCACTACAGAGGGAATGATGGTTTGGAACTTTGGAAACAACTCATTTACCACCTTCTAAACACATATTCAAAACTGCATAGACATATCTACAAATGCGGAGGAATGCAGAGAATTCCATTCACCTTTCAACATCACATTACATTGTCAGAGCCTGAACTAGAACTCAGTCACTTATATCTTTCACTACGGAAGAGAAAACACTTTGAAACTTAGAATTTAACATATTTACATCATACTAAACTTAACTCTTGAACCAAAAAACCATAGCTTCAAAATTAGAGGAATGCGAAGCATTCCATTGTCATGCTAGAAACATCTTCACAGAACCCACACTGTCTTCAACCTGCTTCTAGAGGCCAAGTCTTCTTTGCATCACCATATACAGCTAAGGATCAGTAAGTAGGACCTCCAATGATGAGATTTCTCTTTCTTAGAAGCATGACATATAACCATGAATAATATTTACTCTTATGATAGTGTTGACATCAATGTATGCTATGTTGGCATCAATGTATGCTGCTATGTTGACATCAATGACAACACATATGGCCAACAATCTCCCCCTTTGTCATTGATGGAAATAGATGCTCCCCCTTTGACTCTCTCCCCCTTTGACATCAAGGACAAAGGGATCCAATACCTACTCATTCTCTCCCTTTCATCAATAATCATATATATGTAAACTTTTTCTTGCAAGCTCTCCCTATCATCAGTCACCACTACTTGCTCCCTCTGAGAGGTAGCCATCATTAGTCTAGGATAAAGATATAGCATGAACTCCCCCTGGATAGATGCACCATTTTGAATCTTAGAAAGAAGGAGGGGCAATTACCCCTAACCTCTACCATAGATTCTCAAAAGTGTCCTTTGCAAGAGACTTTGTGAAAATGTTTGCAATCTGATCCTTAGCTAGAACATATTCCAACCTCACTTCCTTAGCAGAAAATTTCTCTCCCAAAAAGTGATACCTGATTGCTATAAGCTTGGTTCTTGAATGCATCACTGGATTCTTGGAAATATTGATAGCACTTGTATTATCACACAAAATAGGAATAGGATCATCATAAAATAACTTGATATCCTTCAGAGTTTGCTTCATCCACAATACTTGAGTGCAATAAGAGGCCGCTGCAATATATTCTACCTCTGTAGTTGATAAGGAGACTAAGTTTTGCTTCTTTCTCTACCATGAGACTAATCTACTTCCTAGAAAGAAAACACTACCACTTGTACTTCTTCTGTCATCAACACAACCAGTCCAGTCAACATCAGTGTATGCACTCAGATCAAAATCATTACCTTTTGAATACCATAGACCATTGTTAGGAGTTCCTTTCAAGTATCTAAATATACTTTTCACTACCTTCTCATGTGTTTGCTTAGGATTGGATTGATATTTGGCAACCGCACATACTACATGCATAATGTCAAGTCTAGAAGCAGTTAAGTACAATAGTGATCTAATCATAGACCTATAGATAGTCTGATTCACCTCCGGAGACTCATCATATTTACTCAAGTGACATCCAGTGACCATGGGAGTACTCACTAGCTTTGAATCATCCATACCAAACTTCTTCAACAATTCTTCAACATACTTAGCTTGAGAAATAAAGATACCACCATTTAGCTAGGAAATTTGAAGACCAAGGAAGAATGACATTTCACCAATCATGGACATTTCAAATTTTTTTCCATCTTCTTTGCAAACCTCTTACACATATCATCATTTCCTCCAAAAATAATATCATCAATATAAACTACAACTATCGAGATCATGTCTCCTTCTTCCTTTATGTAAAGATTACTATTTGTAGTACATTTCTTGAAGCCTTGCTGAAGTAAGTACTTGTCTAATCTTGCAAACCAAGCCCTAGGTGCTTTCTTGAGCCCATACAAAGCCTTCTTGAGTTTGCATACCATGTTCGGATCTTCTGATATCTGGAAACCATCTAGTTGCTCAATGTACACCTCCTCTAGATCACCATTCAAAAATGTTGATTTGACATCCATTTGATACACCTTGAAGTTCTTGTGAGCAACAAGAGCATGAAACATTCTGATTGCCTCCATCCTAGCTACTGGAGAAAAAGTCTCCTCAAAATCAATGCATTCTACTTGAGTATATCCTTTGCATACTAATCTTTCTTTGTTCCTTACAATATCACCTTCTTCATTTAGCTTGTTCCAGAACACCTCCTTTGTTCCTATAACATTCTTATTGGCTGGTCTGGGAACCAATTCCCATGTTTGATGTTTCTCAATCTAATCCAATTCTTCTTCCATATATTTTATCCATCCATCATCTTTGTTGGCTTTAGAAAAGGTCTTAGGTTCCACTTTTGAAAATAAACACATGTTTGCATGCTCATGTGTCTTGGCAAATCCTCTCCTTGTCTACACACCTTCATTTTTATCTCCAATGATCTGTTCTACTAAGTGGTTCTTCTGAACATACTTTGCTAGAGTCTTAGGTATCTTCTCTGGTTCTTGTTCCTTTTCTTCTTTCACTTCTTCTTCTTCATCTTCAATGCAATGGAAGATATTAGATCCGATGTCTTCTGAATCCTGTGAGAACTGATACAAGTCTTCATCTAGTTTGACATTTGTGCTTTCAATCATCTTTCCTAACCTTTTGTTGTAGCATCTATAGGCCTTACTTCTGGTTGAGTAACCAAGAAAGATTCCTTCACATTTTGAATCAAACTTTCCTAGGTCTTCTGCATCTCTTTTGATATAGCATTTGCTGCCAAAGTTCCTAAAGTATTTGATAGAGAGAGGTCTTCCATACCACAAGTCATAAGGGGTCTTAGTACTATTGACCCTCAAATGTACTCTGTTAGTTAGATAGATAACAGTGTGAATTGCTTCCTTCCAGTATACATTAGGTAAATCTACATCTTTTAACATTGCCCTAGACATTTCTTGCATGGTCCTATTCTTCCTTTCAACTACCCCATTTTGCTGAGGGGTTCTAGGAGCAGACAAGTGCCTCCTAATGCCATGCTCTTCACAATTTTTTTCAAATTCATTTGAAGTAAACTCACCTCCTCTATCTAACCTCAAGCATTTGAATTTAGCATCCATTTCATTTTCAACCAAGGCTTTGAAAATTTTAAACTTATCAAGATAATTAGATTTTTCTCTTAAGAAAGTAACCCAAGTCAATCTAGAATAATCATCAATGAGAAACATAAAGTACCTTTCACCTTGTTGACATTTTACTCTTGTAGGTCCACATAGGTCTGTGTGAATCAGCTCCAATGGCTTTGAAGAAGATTACTCCTTGCTTTTAAAACTTGTCTTTGTTTGCTTTCCCATCTGACATTCTTTACATACAGAGTTTGTAGGCTTGATTATCTTAGGCATATCTCTCACTACATGAGTAGAGCTGATTCTTACCATGTTATCAAATTTTTTGTGTCCCATTCTTTTGTGCGATAGCCAACACTCATTGGATTGAGTCAATAGACATGTTCTTCCATTTGCTTCTTTCAAGTGATAGATATCACCACATGTCTTGATACCTTCTACAATAAGCTTTCTAGATTCTACCTTCCTGATTTCACAACCATTAGCATGAAAAGTAAGATTGTAACCTTTCTTGCACATTTGACTGACACTGAGAAGATTATGCTATAATCCTTTGACACAGAGAACATCCTCAATCATGTTCTTTCCATCAATAGATATGACACCTTTTCCATAGATTTGTGTTGACTCATCTCCTCCAAACTTGACAACTCCACCATCCCACTTCTTAAGGCTAATGAACTTCTCTTTGTCACCATTCATATGATTTGAACAACCACTATCAATGACCCAAGCTTTGGTTTCTTCTTTTTCATGAAAGGCAGTCCATACAACCATTGATTTTTCATTGTTTTGAACTATTTGCAAGGTATCCATTTTTCTAAACTCATTCTTTTTTTCACCAACACTCATGGCCAAGAAAAGTGTTTCATCATTTGAATCATCACGATCCTCATCTTCTGAAGAACAACTATCCTCTATAGAAAATAGACTTCTTTTGAATTTACTATTTTTGTTACTTCTCCTAGTTTCTTTGAGAGGATATTTGGAAGAAAAATGATCAACCTTTCCACAATTGAAACATTTGAAGGGTAACATACCTTTGTATTTGCCAGATCCTTTCTTCAAAGTTCTTACAAAATTTGCTTCAGCATCATCAGCGCTTTCATCTTCATTAGCAGTTTCTTCTTTTGCCTTTTTTCTAACTTTAAAAGCTACTTCCTTCTTTGGAACATCACTGTCAAACTCTCTCATTTCAAAAGCAATAAGGGTCCCAAACATTTGGTCTAAGGAGTATGTATCTAGGTCATCAATTTCCTCAATAGAAGATACTTTGGAACTGTAAGATTTGGGAAGAGATCTCAAAACCTTTTTTCACAATCTCATCTTCTTTTAATCCTCCACCAAGACCTTTGATACCATTGACTACTTCATTCACCCAGAGCATGAAACCTACAATATTTTCATCTTCTGACATCTTTAGGGATTCAAATCTGTTCTTGAGTATTTGCATCTTGGCTTGCTTTACTTTGTTATTTCCTTCATAAATAGTTTCAAGTTTATTCCAAACTTCTTGAACTGATCTACAACTTACCACCTTTGAAATTTTTGAATCAGTTAATCCACTCATGACATAAAACTTTGCCTTGGCATTAATATCATACTTCTTGATTTCATCTGCATTTGTTGGAACATCTTTAGGAATAGTGTAGCCTTTCTTGACAGAGTCCCAAACTCGGCACCCCAGTGAATTGATGTAGCCTTCCATTCTTACCTTCCAAAAAGCATAATTTGTTCCATCAAACCTGGGAATCTTGTTGGATCCTCCTGATGCCATCCCTAACCTTCCTCAAGTAGTTAGCTTCCTTCAGAGGAACTTAGCTCTGATACCAATTGCTAGACACACCAGGATACTGACAGGGGGTGAATCAATATCTAAACAATTCTCCAAATTCAACAACTTTAACTTATCCAGAGCAGATCAGAACTTAAGCATCACAACATGAACATGAACATAAAAGATTAACATAATGCACAACAACACATAACACTAGATATATGTGGAAAACCTTAGAAGGGAAAAACCACTACGAGGATTAACTCACAATATATGAAACTCAAATAATAACTTTGTTTTAGGGGCTTTAACCTAAGGAAGTTGCTACTCCCTAAGTAACTTTGGTTCACTCCTAAAGAAGCTTCTACTCCCTGATGACTTTGTTTTAGGGGATTTAACCCAAGGAAGCAACTACTCCCTAATCTGAGAACAAACTCAGAGATGATTATAGTATGACAATCTTTCAATTGTCTCAAAACTACCTTTGAAGCTCACACATGATGATTGCATTTTTGTCTCTTCACTCACTCTCTTCTAAAGATTTGATCAATCAGGCACACTCTATACTTGATCACTGCATCAAACAAGTCTTCAAGATGAATCTGGACAACATCAACATCATCTACTCTTTCTCCCACTGTCGCACATTAAAATGTGTTTATTCTACTATTGTCTGCTTGCGACCCTTTTTAATCAATTTGCAATCATACCTTCCACATTCAAGTTGATGTACTATTTATACATGATATTACATTTATTACATAATCTGTCAGCCTGATTAAACATGAAAAATACATTTGTAGGTTGGTCATACAATACATAATATGAAATGTGTAGAATATAGGTCTTATTAGGACATGTTACACCAGCAAAAGACTCAAGCCTTGCAGATCCCAACACTTGCTTAACCAGGTCCAAAACATCCTTCACATCTTCAAACATCAAGTAATTATCTCGACACACTTCACTCGTTTGAAAATAGGATAGCTTTAAGGTAAGCTCATGAAAACTTGAAGAGAAAGAACCATATCAACTGGAGAACCTTGTGCGGTACTAGAAACAAGAAAGATCTTCATGAAACTCTTCTAGATGAGTCCACATGACTCATACAACATCCCCAATCACTTCTTTTTCACCACACATCAATAATTGTGCTGCACACCTTCAATCATTAACTTTGAGAGCGCATTGTTATCCGGAACACACTACAACATGTTGTCAATTAAAAAACTGAGCTGCAAACCACCAAGAAGCTTGAAATAGGAAAGAAACATGAAATTCAAATTCAAGAACATGTTTACAAAACTACAAGGTCAATCATTTATTTCCTTAGGAATGTGGAGTATTCTAGTAGGTCTTCAACACTACTTCATTCTGCTAGAGCACATACAGATACTTTATCAATCATAACTTTCACTGCGGAGGGAATGATGGTTTGGAACTTTAGAAACAACACATTTACCACCTTCTAAACACATATCCAAAACTGCATAGACATATCTACAAACACAGAGGAATGCAGAGCATTCCATTCACCTTTCAACATCACATTACACTATCAGAGCCTGAACCGAAACTCAGTCGCTTATATCTTTCACTGCAGAAGAGAAAACACTTTGAAACTTAGGATTTAACATATTTACATCATACTCAACTTAACTCTTGAACCAAAAAACCATAGCTTCAAAATTAGAGGAATGTGGAGCATTCCATTGTCATCCTAGAAACATCTTCACATAACCCACACTGTCTTCAACCTGCTTCCGGAGGCTAAGTCTTCTTTGCATCACCATATACAACTAAGGATCAGTAAGTAGGACCTCCAATGATGAACTTTCTCTTTCTTAGAAGTATGACATCCAGCCATGAACAATCTTTACTCTTATGATAGTGTTGACATCAATGTATGCTACTATGTTGACATCAATGTATGTTGCTATGTTGACATCAATGACAACACATATGGCCAACAGGCCTGTGTAGCCCTTCTATTCTTCACATTGTGGGTGCTGAGGTGTTAGATGTGGGCTCTCTTTTAGGCAAGCATTTTGTTATTTCTACCCTTGTAGAACTTGTCAAATGCTCATATGAAGATGTTGTTTGCAATGGTGGACCTGTTAGAAATGAAAGGCACAACTACACAAATGGAAATCTAATTCAAATGTAATTTCTGCAATCTTAACTGTGTATAACCAAATGGAGATTGTAATATGCAAATGAAAACATGCAAACCTAGAAACATGCAAAATAGAAAATTGAACACAACACAGTGTTTACGAGGAGAAAACCCTTGCAGGTAAAACAATCCACCAGGAAAGAGGCACAAGCTTGTATTAATCTGTAAAATATTTGTACAATACAATTATTATTCAACCCTCTCCACCAGTCTTCAATCTGACAGTATTCTAGCAACACCTGAGTACCTAAAATCTCACATACATCAACAAATACAATGGAAAATATTTATAGAGGATTTTTCCCTCCAATTTGGGTATCCACTTTCTCTCTCCTCCAACAACCCCACATGCAAGCACTAAATGGTGTCATACATGCAAACACCAAGTGGAAATAACTTGCTCATGCAAGGTTGGGCGCCCAGGTTCAAGAATAACATGTAAAAGCATCTTATGATGCATCATAACCATCATAAATACCACTAACAAAGAATCTTCCCAATATGGGCACTTGGGTCTAATAATAGCAACCACAACTAATAATGGGCATCGCATGCATCATACATGCATGGAATCTTATGACAACTTGCAGCTTCCATAATTCCACTTACACCACATTATGACAAGTTGTCATACATGGCCAAAAATAGAAGATTCTCCAAGGGGAACGCCTACCCTCATTTACTCATGAGATTTACATTTGCCAACAATAAATATTACTCCGTAACTCTCGCCGGTAACTCTAAAATAACCACTGTCAATGAGACTACCTGATTCCCTTATGGGTAATTACAAATTAACAAATAATAAATGGGATAAATATAGTATTGAAATTTACAAGGTTTATGGCACCTTATTCCAAAATTCTCCCACTTGACATTATACCTTGTAAATCAACCCATAGGAAAATAAATGAAATAATCAAGCACTAGAAACAAGGCCCATGGCCTCTCTGCACCACATGAACTTCTCTGTGCTCACAGGCTTGGTCAATGAATCTACAACATTCTCCTAAGTGTTTATCTTCTTCAACTCAATTTGTCCATTCACAACCAACTCTTGAACAAAGTTATACTGAACATCAACATGCCTATTCTGAGCATGATACATGGGATTCTTGGCCAAACAGATAACACTCTAGCTATCACAACCAGTCTGGATGATCCTGCAGTCAAATCCAATACCTGTACACAGTCTCCTCAACCAAACTGCCTCCTTAGAGACATGAGTAATAGCCATATACTCTGCTTCTATGGTGGACAAAGCAACTGTGGGCTGCCTCTTACTCATCCAACTCACTGCTCCTCCAAATAGAGTGAACACATAGCCACTAGTGGACCTTTGACTATCCAAGTCACCTGCCCAATCTGGATCAACAAAACCCTATATGTCCAAAGATTTATCAACACTATAAGTACTAGAGTAAACCAAACAATAATAGAGTACCTGCAAGATATTTAAGCACCCTCTTTGCATAATTCCAATGTTGTTTACCAGGGTTAGACATAAATCTGCTCAAAACTCCCACTGCTTGGGTAATATTTGGCCTAGTGCAAACCATTGCATTCATCAAACTCCCTACAACACTAGCATATGGCACATTAGACATATCCTCAAGATCATCCTCAGTCTTTGGACACATATCTAATGAAAGGTTAGTACCAATGGGTAAAGGAACTCTAACTGGGTTACAGTCCTGCATACTAAATCTCTACAAAATAGTGTTCACATACTTACTTTTTGACAACCAAAGCTTTATGTTACCTCTGTCTCTTCTGATCTCCATTCCCAGAATATACCTGGCAGCTCCAAGATCCTTCATGTCAAATGCACCTGAAAGTTGGGCTTTAAGCTCACTGATCATACCTTTAGTATTGCTAAAAAATAACATGTCATAAACATACAATGCAATAACTAGTATAGAATCATCAGCACAATAAATGTAAACACAATGATCCTCCTCACTTCTAACAAAACCTAATTTCAACACAAATGAATCAAACTTTTGATACCACATTCTGGGGGACTATTTTAAACCATAAAGAGACCTCTTTAACTTGCAAACCCATTTTTCTTTCCCTTTTACCTTAAAACATGTAGGTTGTTGCATATAAATTTCTTCCTCAAGATCTCCATGCAAGAACGCAATCTTAACATCTATTTGCTCAATCTCCCAATCAAATGCTGCATCAATGGATAAAAGAAATCTAATAGAAGTCAATTTAGCAACATGAGAGAAAATCTCACCAAAATCAACTCCCTCTCTCTGGGAGTAGCCCTTGGATACCAGTCTAGCCTTGTACTTCTCCAATGACCCATTTGCTCCAAACTTCTTCCTGAAGATCCACTTACAACCTATGGCCTTTCTTCCTTTGGGCAAACGAACAAGATCCCAGGTGTTACAAGAGTCTAAAGACATCATCTCCACTTGCATGACTAACTGCCAAGACTCACTATCATTTGAAAGAATAGCTTCCCTGTAGGATCTAGGCTCATCGTTAGTACTCAATAAAGCAAATACACAACAAAAATCTGGTGGGCTATACCTGTCAACTATATTTCATTGTCTTGTGGATCTCCTCAAGGGTGGAGGAAGATTCTCAACTTGTTCTTTTACATGATCATTTGTACCAACTTCTTATGTGACAGCAGACTCATCTTCATCAGAACTACTTGAATCTTCTTCTTCTTCACCCCCAATCCATCCTTCTATTCTTCCTAAGGTGCATCTTGCTACTCTAACTCAAAGTGCACTCTCTTTACCTTTTCATCTTTTTCTTTTAGATGCTCAGGTTCAAAAATAGCTCTAAGCTCCCTGAAAATAACATCTCTAGAATAGATAATCTTACGGGTTAGTGGATTCCAAAGCTTATAACCTTTGACACTATCATCATATCCAATGAATGTACACTTTTTAGCTTTTGGATCCAACTTAGATCGCTTTTCCTTAGGCACATTAACAAAAGCCTTGCAGCCAAAAACCCTTAAATGTGAAACATAAGTTTTCTTACATGACCACATTTCATAAGTTGTCGAATCAAAAGCCTTACAAGGAGATCTGTTTAACAAGTAGCAAGCAGTACACATAGCCTCTACCCAAAAGCATTTATCCAACTGTGCATCACTCAGCATACTTCTGACCCTTTCCATGATTGCTTGGTTCATCCTTTCTGCAACACCATTATGCTGTGGTGTATACGGAGTTGTCTTTTGTCTGAGAATACCTGCATTCTTGCAAAACTCATAAAATTACTTAGAGCAATATTCCCCTCCATTGTCAGATCTTAATATTTTTATCTTCAAACCTGATCATTGGTTCTCTACTAAGACTTTAAATTCCTTAAACTTAGTGAAAACTTCATATTTGTGTTTCATAAAATAAATCCATGTAAATCTGGACACATCATCAATAAAGGTAACAAAATAACGAGATTTTATGATAGAATCATTATCCATAGGCCCAAACAAATCTATATGAATAATTTCTAACTTCTCATTTACTCTATTGCTTCCTAAAGAAAATGATTTTCTATTTTGTTTACCAAACCAATGCTCACAGAAATCAAAGTGCTCATCAAAATAAGAGAAATTGTCTAACAAATCTTTATTCTTAATAGTTTTCAAAATATTATTACTAGTGTGACCCAATCTATGGTGCCACAACATACATGTATTTTCAGTACTGGCCTTAGATACATAAGAGGCATTAAAAACTGTAGTGGCTTCAAGCTTGAATAGGTTTCCCAATCTCTTCCCCTTCACTACCACCAAGTTTCCTCTCACCAATATGCAACCATGCTTGTCAAAAGTCACATGCATTCCCAAATCATTTAGCTTTGAAATAAAAATCAAATTGCTAGCTAATCCAAGAACATGATAAACATCAAGGAGGGTTTTAATTCTCCCATCACTGAAACACAACAGTACCTTGCCTTTCCCAACTATCAGATATGTAGAGTTGTGTCCAAGGTAGATATTACCTCCATCATACTCTTCATATGTGGAGAACCATTCTTTATGTGGGGTCATATGAAATGAGCATCCTGAGTCAATCAATCAGTGTTCATTAGAAACAACATTGCATGCAAAAAGTAAAAAATCTTCACCTGCATTCAAGGACTTATCTGAGGCACTCTCCCATTGTTTCTTTCGGTTCCTGCACTCCTTCACGTGTCTCCTTTTACTGCAGTTCCAACACTTAACTTTGTTCTTCTTCCCAGGAGTCTTAGATCAGCCCTTGGACTTGTCCTTAGCCCCTTTCTGATCTCCTTTTGGTCCCCTTTCCTTAGACCTTCCCTTGACACTGAGAGCATCCCCTAAACTATCCAAACTCTTCTTCCTCAGCTCCTGTGGCAATAAAATTACAACAAGGGCATCCAACTTTGGATCTATGAGGTTAGCAGTGATAACATGGATAACATTCTCTCAAGACTCAGGTAAAGAACAAAGCAGTAAGATACATTTATCTTCCTCATCAACATCAACAACTACTAAAGCAAGCTGACTCAACAACAAATTAAAAGAATTTAAATGCTCTGCAACTGAATCACCCTCTCTCATTTTCATGGAAAACAATTTTCTTTTTAAATAGAGTTTATTTACTATACTCTTGGTTTGATAGATCTCACCCAACCGATTCCACAACTTGTGTGCAATCTCCTCTTTTGAGACATTCAACAGGACAAAGTTTGAAAGACACAATCGGATGGTTCCCTGTGCCTTCTTATCCAGTCTATCCCACTCATCCAGAGAGGCTTCATTGGGTTTCTTCTCTTTTTGAATAGCCAAACACTGGTTTCTTTCTTCCAACAAATCCTCCATTTTCAGCTTCCACAACTCATACCCCATTTCGTTGAACTTCTTAATGTCCAAACAAGAGGTTGATGCAACGGTGGATCTAACCATAATATCAACACAAGATCTACAAGACAAACACAACCAAATCTCCCACTGCAACTACAGCTTCCACACTACCACCCAAGAGTCAAAGTTGGCCAGGCACTGATACCAAATGTTAGAAATGAAAGGCATAACTACACGAATGAAAATTTGATTCAAATGTAATTTTCACAATCTTAACTATGTATAACCAAATGGAGATTGTAACATGCAAATGAAAATATGCAAACCTAGAAACATGCAAAATAGAAAACTAAACTAAACATAGTGTTTACATGGAGAAAACCCTTGCGGGTAAAAAGCTCCACCAGGAAAGAGGCACAAGCTTATATTAATCTCTAAAAGATTGTACAATACAATCACTATCCAACCCTTTCCACCAGTCTTCAATCTGACAGTATTCTGGCAGCACCTGAGTACCTAAAATCTCATATACATCAACAAATACAATGGAAAATATTTATAGAGGAGTTTTCCCTCTGATTTGGGCATCCACTTTCTCTATCCTCCAATAACCCCACATGCAAGCATTAAATGGTGTCATACATGCAACCACCAAGTGGCAATAACTTGCCCATGTAAGGTTGGGTACCCAGGTTCAAGAATAGCATGTAAAAGCATCTTATGATGCGTCATAACCATCATAGTTACCACTAACAAAGAATCTTCCCAATATGGGCACCTGGGTCTAATAATAGCAACCACAACTAATAATGGGTATCAGATGCGTCATACATGCATGGAATCTTATGACAACTTGCAGCTACCATAAATCCACTTACACCACATTATGACAAGTTGTAATACATGCCAAAAATAGAAGATTCTCCAAGGGAAATGCCTACCCTCATATACTCATGAGATTTACATTTTCCAACAGTAAATATTACTCTGTAACTCCCACTGGTAACTCCAAAATAACCATTGTCAATGAGACTACCTCATTCCCTTATGGGTAATTACAAATTAACAAATAATAAATGGGATAAATACAATATTGAAATTTACAAGGTTTATGGCACCTTATTCCAATAGGACCTTCACCTTAGAAGCATGATGTTGAATCTTCCTTGGATGCATTTCATGCTATTGTTTCTTTTGCTCTTCCTAAGTTTGGGAGATCTATGATACTGTGTGCCCAGTCCCCCTGTAGTGGTTTAGGGGATGATGTTTTAGAGAATGAGGTATATTTCTCTTGAAAGGGATTTAGTTGTAGATTTGATAGACTATGGCCTCATCTTTGTTATCTAAATCACTAGATCTTTGAATAGTGGCGACCTATTACAGAGGAGGAAATTAAAATTTACCCTTGTGCCAGAGGATTCTTTGTGGTTGTTTTCACTTTGATCTCAAATAAAAATGTGGTATTAGATGGTCATTCATTATTTTAGGGCCAACACGCCCTCTTTCTAAAGCCATTGCATTCCTCTTTTAATCCTCTTACCAAATCATTCAATAATCTACTAGTGTGGATTCAACTCTCTAATCTACCTCTTCATTTCTAGTGTGATTATTGCTAAGAAACAATAGGAAACTTTGTGGGATATTTTATCAAGGTGGATCAAGCAACTACTTTTTTCTCTTATACCACCTTCACTCGTATCCTAGTGGAATTAGATTTGTCCAAGCCCCTTCTGGTGGAGGTTTTTTTGTAAGTGGCAGAAGGTTTTTGGAGTTAGACTCTGGATGAGAAGGGTATCACCTTTTGATGCTAGTGATGCTTTGCCATGGGACATTTAGCATCAAATTGCCCATGCCATCTAAATGAATTTAAATTGAATAGAGATATAAACATAAGCTTAAGCTCTTATTAGTTCCCCGCCATTATGATTATTTAAATAAGATTATTTTAGAAAATGTAATAAATGTAAGGTCAATATCTTTTCAATATATCACAAATATATGTATTTATTACAAATTGTAAATTGTCAAGATTTGTTTAGTGGTAGTCCTTTTAATCTCTACCATCAATGTATATATCACAAATAGATATAAGCTAGATTATATCACTATGATATAAGAAATGAAAGTTTGTAAAAATATAACTTCTCACTTGGAATATGTCTCTATTCCAAATGAATGAACTATTAATTAACACAATATATATTTGCATCATGGTAATTTAGAAATGGTTATCATTATATTAAATTTTGGATCTTAAAACAATATAAGATATACAATTGAGAAGCAAACTTTGTCTCTCCTAAGATTATTATTTTGTAGGACATTTTACATACCTTACATTGTAAGTTACTTAAGAATTTAAGTGAATGTATTCTTATTAGTTTTTTAAAAAGGGAGATTTTGTGGGGATAAAACTACTAAGTTTATAAGACATAAGTAGATCAGAATAGTTTAACCTAAAATTTGATTTTGGATATACATGTTTGAGTGAGAAATATAAATTTAAATCTAATTTGATCAAACATGACGTAAAAAATGATAATGGGGTTTACTAGGAGATGGAAGGAAGGCTCCTAACCCTTCTTACTCATATTCATGTTTGAATGAACATGCTATCTCTATCTCCCTCACTCATCTTAACAACATGTTGGAAAAGAAGAAAATTATCTCTATGTTCTTTATATAGTTGTTATTACTTGTTATGGAGTACACATGCCTTTTTACCTCCTAGTTTACCTCCTAGGTCCCTGTGATAACATTATACATGCAAAATATTCATCCTGATGTAAAATCCCCCGAAACAAATGCAAATTGGGAACAAGGGGCCCATACACATCTTACCCCAGACCAAAAAGGTGCCTTGGGACTTGGGTGCCTGCACCCAAGTCCTCCCTGATTGGTCGAGGCAAATTCAAATACATGTTGGCATAGGACCTTTAAAAGGGTCTCTCCTTTTCGTCTCTTTTTGGTTAATTTCATGAATGTTAGTAGGAAAGCATATAGAAGTGCGTTTTTGAATTCATTTGTAACCTAGATGGATATTGCAAACTTATGATCTTGGAGCAAAGTGAATTCAAAGCATTCATTGTGTTTCTAGAGAATATTTGTGTTTGTATTATTTGTGTTACAGATTTGGAATCATCATCCATCTCCTTATGAGTTGAAGGATCTTCACTCTCCTAAGGGCTTCACCTCTGAGGTGATATCATTGTTATTTGAATCATTCTATCATTGGTTTGTGATTTAGTCGTTGCCCTGTTAGGGCACACACTCTCTATCAAATAATGGTGTTGGGAAGCTTGAATGCTATCTTGAGATTTGACTGAGGCAAGTCCCTAAACACCATAAGCCCCAAACCCCTTTTCGTCTTGTGTGCAGGTTACAGATGCGAGATCTGGAAAGGTGAAGATACAGGAAGACTGAGTAAGGGAAAGGGTTTCGTGATCCGAAAGCATTTTTAGAATATTCCTCTGTAGAAGACTTAGGTACCCTCAAAATAGTCTTCCTACCTAAACAAACATCAAATCTGACATCAGGACATTCTCTATGACATTTCTCTAGTTCACAGTTTCTGTCTTTCTGGACTTGGGCACCCGCGAAATAGTCCTCCAACTTTCCAGCTTCCGGGACACAGGTTCTGATATCTCTCTGATCAATCTTGTGAAAATTTTTTCTGCATATGTATTGTACATCATCTGTTATAATCAAATCTTTGCAAATCTAGGGTTTAGTGCATTGATTGACCTAGGGTTTGATAAAAGGCTTGATTAAATCAGATCTTTCTATAGCATTCTTGAGTACAAGATTTGTAGTTGAGTCCTCCATTTGGCAGTGATTTGGCTCAGTCTTGTCCTTGAATGTTATTGTGGAAGAGGGTTGATCTAGTGTGCATGTTAGACTTTATCATTCACCTTTTCCATACATAACATTACTAAGTGATAATCAATTGAACTTTATTCTAATTAAAGCCTATAATATTGTGATGAATGGATCTTAAGAAATATTTAATTATTATACAATATCTAAATCTATCACTTTTAAAAAAAGAAAGGGAGAGAACAAATGCACTAGTACTTCCATCATTAAGTAGGATGTGTTGCATTGAATTCACGCTACTCAACTACTCTTTATGTTCATTGTACTTCCTCTATTTCATATGCATTGGTGACTCATTCTTTCATGCATTTTTGATACCATGTTATGTCCCACATGATGATGACATGTGTACACAAATTGATCAATGTTGTGTGGGCATAGACTATAGCCAAGTAACTGAAAGACTATTGTTTGCAAGCATGATAAGAAAGTTAGTAACAATAGAGGGGTTGACCCTCCTACAAGGGCTGACAATTAATAGCGACCACAACAGAAATAGTGGGTGGCTAGGGTCAAATCCTACGGTCACCATGGAGCCTTCACCTAATAGCACCCAAGTATTTGGCAATGACCACAACCCTTACCAAGTCATGGTTCACACAAACTTTGCCCTTTTATATATTTTGCCTCCTATTTTTATGGTAGGGATTTCAACATCTATTATCACAGGTATGCATTTTTTTTTAATATTTTAATTTGTAGTCCATGGTTACATTTTTTAATATATAAGTCATGGTCTTCATGGACTATCATAGTTCTAGGGTATTTAATATCATGTAATTATTGCATTCCTTGAAGCCTAATTTAAGGAAAAACATTTAATGCATTTTTTATATACATTTTCAAGAAGCTTGAATTAGGGCATGTACATATATGAATAATGCATATTGTTTTATAGCAACAAGGTTTATATTTTGCAAGAAGAAGACATAATAGATAAAAGAAGAAAAAATTGAACTATACATTTTGTTTGTAAACCTAACAAAGTACTTGTTAGTGTTTCAAATTTATGTATTTTCTTTTTGTAACTTTGATTTTCTTAGAAATTTGCTTTGTTTATATAGACAAGATTAGCATAGCCTAAAGAAGATAATAATACCATGTCAAGAATTTAAGATTATGATGTTTACTTATGATAATGATTAACCATAGTGCATTAAATAATATAGAAGAAATAAATGATGCATAAATAATAGAGACAAATTACATAGTACGCAAGAATTATGTGGAAAAAACTATATGGTCAAAAACCCAAAAAACACATTATTCTTTATTTGAGAAAACTTACATTATCTATTATACAAACTCTAGAACTTGGCTTTTCCAAATCTCTCATCCTCTCCTTCCAATCATAATACCTCGATACCTCTTGTAGTTTATAATTCCAAATATACATACATCTAATGATTTATTTCCCACATGTGGGTCTTCCTTAAATATAGAATGGATGCAACCATATGTTACATTTTGATGATTCTACCTTTTCAACTTAATTATATTTAATTAATAAAATAATGTTTTAGGTTAATATATTAATTAATGATCAACCCTAAATAAATATGGCCATATATTCCATATTTATTTATATTAGGTTAAATTTTGTGTTAAAGTAAATCTTAATTAATGTTATTAGGACCACATAAATAAGTGTGTCATCCTAATAAATATTATGCTCTAACAATCTAGTACCAAAATGGAGATTAGGGGATAGTGCTTGAGATGTTCTAAGATTTCTATCCCTTAGATGGAATCTCATTCGTAACTTAGTTTAAACTAGTATACGACTTTCCTTTGCTACTTTTGACCAATGAGATTTGTTCTCTTGTGCCTATACTACATATATAACTTTTAGTGGTTCTTAAAAGCACCTTTGAGGACTTGCTTTATTAGGTAAAGGGAAGACCATTATTCTTAATATTAATCAAGCCCCATTATTGATATACAAAGATGAAGACTTACTAAGTAGAGATGTAAATGTTGATGTAATTGAGATTAAGACTAGTACTACTTAACTAAAATGCTTTAAAATCTTTTGATGCTTTTTTATATGAATTGATTATCAATTGATGAGATCCTAAATGACCTAGGATGATGTTAAATACAAAACCTAAATACATAACTCAAGGCTTTTAGCATGTACGTTGACGATATAATGATCGCATTGCTAAAAAATCAATCTCAAAAGTAAGAGATTTGATATTTAAATTGGCGAGGCTAGGTACAACTTAGTCTAAGAACATAGAAACCTTATAAATTTAGATTGGTGCCTAATTTAAGATAATTGGTAACGTATATTTGGTAATTGAAAAGGGGTTAAGGTTAGTTCATATACCAAATTAAATGTTAAGAGTCATACATTTATGACTTTATTTTATTACACTTATAAACACAAAAAATATATTTAAAAAACATATTAAATAAAGACAAAATCTTTAATTTGAGAGTAGCCCCAAGCCTTAAATTTAAAGAATTATTTTGCCAAAATAAATAAGTCCATATAAAGGTGGCAATCCATTAAAATCACCATATCAAAACTCCTAAGAACTTAATAGTCTATTAGCCAAATAAACTATGTTGACCCCTAATTAGATTTGAAAATAAAATGAAATAATAAAAAAAATTGTATATCTTAACTCAAAGAGGAGATGGATTTGGATGTAATAAAAGAGTGACACCTAATTACTAAAATTAGATTTGAAATGAAAAATATGAGATGACTATGCTTTTACAAATTCTAATCACTTTTGTGTTGTAGAAGTGATCTTCTCGCTCACATATTTGATTTTTAACTTGTAAAAATCACTTGGACCTTAAATTCAACACTAACAAATGTCAATCGTTTATACCTACAAAAAATAGCTCGCCTAATTGTCTCCACTCGTGATAAAGAATGGTGATATTGACAAACACCTTCAGGGGCTTGCTAAATGACAATCTTCTCCTTATGACAAGCCTACGAATTAAATTTAATAGTTTTTGATTAAATAAAAAAAAGCATTAATGTAAATGATGATGATGATGATGCAATTATGGTAGTACAAGATAGCTTTGAATTTGAAACTTGAACAAGAGGGTGGTATAATAACCTAATTGAAACTAGGGTTTTTGTACTTGTTAACAATGGGTGAATGTACTAAAAAAATGATTCAAAGTGGTGCTATGATAAGGAAAGAGTGATCATGAGAGACAAAATGCTAGCAATGTGTGATACCATAGGATAATTGATAATATGTGATGAATCCAAAATGATGATTGATATTAACTTAGGAGTGACGTCCTTTTATACATGACCTAGATATGTGTGATTCCAAAGGATAATTGATAATATGTGATGAATCCAAAACGATGATTGATATTAACTTAGGAGTGTGTGTCTTTTTATAAATGACCTAGATGTATAAATTGAAAGTTTTGGCGTAGATTCAATACATAAAATTGAGTTAGATTTAATCATGAGAAAAAAATTAATTGTAAACACAAGCTTCAAATTTTCATGCCTACAAATTTACCCTAAAAATAATAATGAATAATCTAATAAAAGGTCAAATTTTATTTCTAATAATCAACTTTAAAATTAGATAAGTGAAATTGAGGTATGGACCCAACATGGTGTATTAAATTATTAAGTGCACTTTAAGAAAATTATTAAGTGCACTTTAAGAAAAAAGGGGGTCAACTACTTCGATCCATACCATCTTAATTATACAAGTGGAAATATGAAAACCATCAACATCTACATATAATGCAAGCTGTTACAAAATAAACACGAGAACAAGCTTGCCCGTGCCTAATGTTATCATCACCATGTATTTTAATTTTGCTCATTTGAACATGGTGATGGTAGTGGTTAGAAAGTACTATCATATTTATTACATCTCCAAAATTCAACGCTTGGTTGTGGCATGCATTCATGGGAATGAAATTATACATGTACATGATCAAATTATACAAACAAATTTACAGTTTTTTCTTTAGCAGCAGGGAAATTTTGGTTTAGTGGCTGAACATGCTTGCAGTTAGGACATGATGGAGAACTCTTGGATTGCATCGTGCAAACATATGGCATTGTGCACATGTTGCAGCAAACATATCATTGTTGAAAGATTTTCTCAACCCTTGCTGCTGCTATTTTCCATGAATATCATCAAATGTTGTTTCAGAAGATATTTTAAGCTCCAGGTCCAGCTTTTGCCTTGGATCATGGCATGTTATCTCTTGAGTTCTTCTGTTCATATAGTATATCTCCCGACTGCAATATTCAAACCAACAGATATATTAGTTATAATAAATTTTAAACACTTGTATGTTAAAAGCACTCTATTTAAATATCATCCACTTTAATAGTCAAACAATCAATTGAAATTTTACACTTCATTCACAACAAAAAGTGGTAAATATTTGTCCTTTTTTTATTGGTCAAAATTGACCTTTGATTATTGAAGTGGATGATATTTAAGAATAGCTTGTTAAAAGGTATAGAATTTCAATGTTATCCTCCTATCATGCTTGCTTTTATTCTACTATCTACCATCTCCTATCTCTATATATATACTATATCTAATATATCTAGGGATGTGTTATTTATCATCTTCTGTCGTCTTCTGGGCTCCTCATAGTGTGTGGTATCCTCCGGTCGGCTTCTCTTTATGCTCTATATCTTGCTAACATGGGCTCTCTTTTAGGCAAGCATTCTGCTATTGCTACCTCTATAGAACTTGTCAAATGCTCATATGCAGATGTTGTTTGCAATCATGGACCTTCACCTTATAAGCATGATGTTGTTTCTTCCTTGGATGCATTTCACGCTAGTGTTTCTTTTTCTCTTCCTAAGTTTGGGAGATCTCTGATACTGGGTGCCCAGTCCCCCTATAGTGGTTTTAAGGGATGATTCTTTCGAGAATGAGGTATATTTCTCTTGAAAGGGATTTATTTGTAGATTTGATAGATTGTGGCCTCATCTTCGTGATCTAAATCACTAGATCTCTGAATAGTAGTGGCCTATTACGGAGGGGGAAAGTGAAATTTATCCTTGTGCCAGGGGATTCTTTGTGGTTGTTTTCACTTCGATCTCAAATCAAAATGTGGTATTAGATGGTCATTCATGATTTTGGGGCCAACACACCCTCTTGCTAAAGCCATTGTATTCCCCTTTTAATCCTCTTACTGAATCCTTCAATAATCTACTAGAGTGGATTCAACTCTCTAATCTACCTCTTCATTTCTAGTGTGATTATTGCTATGAAGCAATAGGAAACTTTGTGGGATGTTTTATCAAGGTGGATCAAGCAACTACTTTTTTCTCTCATACCACCTTCAATTGTATGCTAGTGGAATTGGATTTATCCAAGCCCTTTCCGGTGGAGGTTATTTTGCAAGTGATAGAAGGTTCTTGGAGTCAGACTCTGAATTACAAGGGAATCCCCTTCTGATGCTAGTGATGCTTTGCCATGTACATTTAGCATTAGATTGCTCGTGCCATCTAAATAAATTTAAATTGAATATAGAGATAAACATAAGCTTAAGATTTTATTAGTTCCTTGCCATTTATGACAATTTAAATAAGATTATTTTAGAAAATGTAATAAATGTAAGGTTAATATATTTTCAATATATCACAAATATGTATTTATTAATGTGTTTATTACAAATTGTATTGTCAAGATTTGTTTGATGGTAGTCCTTTTAATCTCTAACATTAATGTATTTATCACAAATAGATATAAGCTAGATTATATCGCTATGATATAAGAAATGAAAGTTTGTAAAAATATAAATTCTCACTTAAAGTATGTCTCTATTCCAAATGAATGAATAATTTGGAAATGGTTATCATTATATTAAATTTTGGATCTTAAAACAATATAAGATATACAATTGAAGCAAACTTTATCTCTACTAAGATTATTATTTTGTAGGACATTTTACATTCCTTACATTATAGATTACTTAAGAATTTAAGTGAATGTATTCTCATTATTTTTTTTAAAAGGGAGGTTTTTTGGAGATAATACTAATAAGTTTAATCATAAGTAGATCAAAATGGTTTAACCTAAAAATTGATTTTGGACATACATATTTGAGTGAGAAATATAAATTTTAGTCTAATTTGATCAAACATTACTAAAAAAAATGATAATGGGGTTTACTAGGATATGGAAAGGAAGGCTCCTAACCCTTCTTGCTCATGTTCATGTCTGAATGAACATGGTATCTCTATCTCTCTCACTTATCTTAACAACTAATTGGAAAATAATAAAATTATCTCTATTTTCTTTATATAGTCGTTATTACTAGGTGATAATCAATTGTACTTTCTTCTGATTAAAGATTATAATATTGCGATGAATGGATCTTAAGAAATATTTAATTATTATATAATATCTAAATCTATTACTTTAAAAAAAAAGAAAGGGAGAGAACAAATGCCCTAGTGCTTCCATCACTGCATAGGGTGTGTTGCATGGAATGCATGCCACTCAACTACTCTTTATGTTCATTGTACTTCCTCTTTCTAAGATGCATTGGTGACTCATTCTTCCATGCATTTTAGACACCATGTTGTGTCCCACATAATGACACATGTACGGAAATTGATCAATGTTGCATGGGCATAGCCTTGTTGGAAGCTTGCTGGTGTTGTCATTGATGATAACCTCCAACAGATGGTTCACTTGGTTTCCAAGTGCTTTTGAGAAAATTTGAATAAAAAGGTGTGTAGTGTGACAGAGGTATGTTCAGTGTTGTGCTCCACATTTATTCATGCTTGAAGATATGCCTGTGCAGTTTGGAAGTGATGATCAGAGGTGTTAAGAGGTGTTATATCCAAAGTTTCAGGTTCTGGATCGACGTGGTAGTGGAAGATGTGTTTGACAGAGTGTTTTGCCTGTGAAGTTGGTTGTCTGGGAGAAATGAGATTGCTCCACATTTCTCCACATTAAGGTTTCTTGTCTTGTGGATCTGGGAACGTGCTTATATTATTTGTATCTACTTTTGTTTGAGGTTTCGAGTGTTGGATTGCTCCACAAGATTAGCTCTTATGTTGGAGTTTAGTAGTAGTGCATCGTCTCAGGTGGTTGCGACAATGTTGCAGAAGATTTTGATGATGTTGAATATTCTGGAAAGATGTGTGGATGCCATAGAGTGTTTCTTTGTGGTCCGCATGATGTTTTTGGACTTGGAGAGGCATGTAGATGATCGCTTGTTGTGTTAGTTTAGGTTTGGCCAACCTGGTCTACCAGCACTATCTGCAGAGGTGTCTCATGGATTGTGGATGTAATAAGCAGCATGGTGATACAGATTTGGGTCCTAGCTAACCCTTGGTGTGGTTCACCTTCACTTCTTTCCACCACGGAAGTGTTTGGTGCTGACCCATTTTGGTGTTGCACATTTGAGGTGCACATGTTTCATTAAGGTTGACCTAATTGAGATTGTTTAGGTCATGGATGGTATAAATGCAAGGTGAAGGTTGAGTGGAGTTGAGGAGAGAAGATGATGCGAATGTGAATCAAGGGTGATGAATTGAGTGCGAGCTTAATGCTTATGAATCCTGAATGCAGTGAGCAGAAGGTGTCTACATTTCAGTGTGCTTGAAGTTGTTGGAGGCAATGAGCCAAAGGTTGCGAATGGAAAGAAGTTACAGTGGTCGATCTCTCCTATTGCTTTGAGATAGTGAATCTCTTTATAACATTCCTTTTCTATTCTTCTCTCTTCAGGACAGTGAGTCCTTCTGGTAGTGAGTCTTTCTTCTGGGCAGTGAACCCTTGGCAATGATGCTTTCTTTTGGGTAGTGAGCCTACTTGTATTCAATTTTGCTATTCATATATATGTGAGTTAATCCTCACCATGGTTTTCCCCTTCTTGGGTTTTCCACATAAATCTAGTGTTCTTATGTTTGGATGTGTTTTCATTGATGCTTCATATGTTTACATTTTGCTAATGCATAATAAGAGTTTGAAGATTAGAATAGCTTGAGGGTTTAATGTTTTAAAGTAAAAATGATTCACCCCACCTCTCAGTTGTCTTGTGCACACTAACAATTGGTATCAGAGCCAAGCTCCTTGAAGAAGCTTAACCGCTTGGGGTAGATTCAGATGGTGCATAGGAAAGGTATTGAGGTTCTAGTGTTTGATGGAACAAATTATGCTTTTTAATATACCATAATGGAAAGCTTTCTTATTTCATTAGGATATGGCATATGGAAGTTAGTTGATAAAAAATATACTATACCTACTAATAGTCCAAAGGATGAAGAGGTTAAAGAATATGAGAACAATGGCAAGGCAAGGAGTGCTCTTCTGAATAGTCTTTCTGATTCTGAATTAGTGAAGGTAATGAGCTACAAAACTGCTCATGAGATTTGGAAGAAGTTGGAAAGTATCTATGAAGGAGATGACAAGGTCAAGAAAGCAAAGATGTAAAATTTGAAGGCCAAGTTTGAAACCCTAAGGATGTCAGAGGATGAAAATATCGCAAGCTACATGCAGAGAGTGGATGAGGTTGTCAATTCCATCAATGGTCTAGGTGGGAAGCAAGAGGAAAGTGAAGTGGTAAAGAAGGTACTAAGAACTCTTCCAAAATCTTATAGCGCTAAAGTTTTTACTATTGAGTAAACTCAAAATTTGGATAATTATTCTAGGGATCAAATGTTTAGTACTTTAACTACTTTTGAGATAAGAGAATTTTGTCAAGATGATTCAATAAAAGAAACTGCTTTTAAGGTTAGCAAAACATAAAAGAATGATGAATCAGATTCAGATGATTTTGATAAAATAGAAGCAAATTTTGTAAGCAGATTGAAAAAGGGTTCTGGAAAATACAGAGCTAAGTTACGCTTCAAGTGTTTTAGTTGTGGAAAGATAGGTCATTGTGCTTCAAAATGTCCAGTAAAGATTTCTAATGACAAATACAAGGATAACAAAGGAAAATCATTCAAGAGAAGTTATTATGTCAAAGAATATGCCAGCATATCTGATGATGAATCTTACTATCCAGATGATGAAAGTGATGAATGCTTGTTCATGGCTTTGAATGTTGGAACTAATTCTACTAATTCTAAAAAATCTATAAAGGAAATTGTTCTAGAAATTGGGTACAACATCAAAGGAGCTTTGGTAACTTCTTTTCATGCAAGAGAATAGGAGAACCACTGGTTAATTTATAGTGGGTGTTCAAATCATATGACAAGTGATAAGAATAAGTTTGTTAAGCTTGAGAAGTTTGATGGAGGTTTTTTTAAGTTTAGAGATGATGCATCGACTAAGATCTGTGGAAAAGGTTCGATCAGTTTTGATGGAAAGCACAATACAGATGATGTTCTTTATGTCAAGGGTCTCCAGCATAATCTTCTAAGTGTAGGAAAAATGTGTAGCAGAGGATATAACCTTGTGTTTTAGGATGGTGATTGTGAAATCAAAAAAGAAAACTCTAGAACTCTAGTTGCTATAAGAACAAGGACAAATGGAAATGTATATCAGCTCAAAAGTACTAAAGGTATGTGTTTTATTACTCAAGTTAATGAAAGTTGGCTATGGTATAGAAGAATGTGTCACATTAATTTTGATAGCCTAGTGAGGATCAACTCTACTCAAGCTGTAAGGATCTGCCAAGAATTACAAATCCTATCAATGTAATTTGCAAGGAATGTCAGATTGGGAAGCAAACAAGGAGAAATTTCAAAATCAAGGAGTATTCCACCATAGGACCCCTGGAGTTGGTACATGCAGATCTGTGTGGACCCACAAGAATATGAAGCTTTCAAGGTGGTAGGTATTTCATGTTGTTAATTGATGATTACTCTAGAATGACTTGGGTAACCTTTCTCAAAGAAAAATTAGAAGCTCTAGATAAGTTCAAAGAATTTAAAATTATAGTTGAAAATGATATAGATTTGAAAATCAAGTGCTTGAGGTCTGACAGAGATGGTGAGTTCACCTCCAATGAGTTTAACTGCTTTTGTGAAGATCATGGAAAAAAGGCATTTGTCGGGCCCTAGGACTCCTCAGCAGAATGGAGTTGTGGAAAGAAAGAATAGGATAGATCAGGAAGCAACAAGGACAATGTTGAAAGAAGCAAATATATCGGGTATCTATTGGAGAGAAGCCATTCATACTATAGTCTACATACAAAATAGAGTGCAAGCAAGGGTCAACAGTTCAAAGACTCCATATGAACTATGGTATGGAAGAACTCCTACTGTAAAATATTTTAGAGTGTTTGGAAGCAAGTGCTATATTAGGAGAGATGAAGAAAATTTGGGAAAGTTTGATACAAGATCAGATGAAGGAATCTTTTTTGGATATTCTACAAAGAGCAAGGCTTACAAATGCTACAACAAGAGGCTAAAGAAGTTAGTTGAAAGTGCAAATGTGAAAGTGGATGAAGAACCACATCAAAGCCTAGTATTGATATAAGGATATGAATCTGATGAGGCCACTTGTAGAGAAGAAGATAGAGAAGAAGAAAAGGAAAAGGAGATGCAAGTTGATGAAGAAGATGCTTCGGAAAAGATTCCTAAGACTCCCAAGTATGTGTAGAAGAGTCATTCTGAAGATCAGATCATTGGAGATAAGAACAAAGGTGTATTAACAAGAAGAAAAATTGCTATGGAAGATGAATAGGTAAATTTGTGCTTATTGTCTAAAATAGAACCCAAAATAATGACAAAAGCATGCAAAGAGGAACACTGGATCAAAGCTATGGAAGAAGAATTGTTGCAGATTGAGAAGAATCAGACTTGGGAAGTTGTCCCAAGACCAGCAGACAAAAATGTGATAGGAACTAAATGGGTTTTCTAGAACAAATTAAATGAGAATGGAGTAGTTCGAAATAAGGTCTAGACTTGTGTGTAAAGGCTAATCGCAAGTGGAAGGAATAGATTTTGAGGAAACATATGCTCCGATGGCAAGAATGGAGGGCATTAGAATATTCTTGGCCTTTGCAACTCATAAGGACTTCAAAGTTTATCAGATGGATGTGAAATATGCATTCTTGAATGGAGAATTGGAAGAAGAGGTATACATTGAACAACCGAAAGGCTTTTAGTTATTAGATGATCCAAATATGGTCTGTAAATTGAAGAAGGCATTTATGGACTCAAACAGGCTCCTAGAGCTTGGTATGCAAGATTGAATAGATACTTGATCTGCAGAAAGGATTCAAAAAGGGCACTGTAGATAGCAATTTGTATTTCAAAGTTGAAGAAGACCAAATCCTGATTGTGGAGGTATATGTTGATTATATAATCTTTTGAGGAAATGAAGGTATGTGCAAGAGATTTGCAAAAGAGATGAAGAAAGAATTTGAAATGTCAATGTGTGGGGAAATAAATTTCTTTCTTGGATTACAAATCAATCAATCAAAAAAAGGTATTTTCATTTCACAGTCAAAGTATGTCAAGGAAATGTTGAATAAGTTTGGAATGGAGGATTCCAAACCGATATGTACTCCTATGACTACTGGTTATAAGTTAAGCAAAGATGATAGATCTCCTAAGACTGATTAGAGCAAGTACAGATCAATGATTGGTGGACTATTGTATCTAATTGCTACTAGACCAGATATCATGCATGCAATTTGTCTTGTGGCCAGATTTCAAGTAGATCCCAGAGAATCACATGTTACAACAGTGAAAATAATATTTAGATACGTGAAAGGCACTCTGAACTTTGGCCTATGGTATCTTAAAGATACTGACTTCTCTTTGAATGCATATACATATGCAGATTGGGCAGGATGTGTAGATGATAGAAGAAGTACAAGTGTTGGTGCTTTCTTTCTTGGAAGCAGACTAGTCTCTTGGTTGAGTAAGAAGCAGGATTCAGTGTCATTATCTACTGCAGAGGCAGAGTACATTGTAGCAGCATCTTGCTGCACATAGGGGTTGTGGATGAAGCAGATATTGAAGGATATCAAAGTATCATATGATGAACCCATTCCTATCTTATGTGATAATAGAAGTGCTATCAATATTTCAAAGAATCCGATAATTCATTCAAGAACAAAGCATACTTCAATCCGGTATCACTTCCTAAGAGAGAAGGTTGTAGAGAATGAGGTAAAATTGGAATATGTGCCTATAAAGGATCAAGTTGCAGATATTTTTACAGAGGCTCTTCCTAAGGTTACCTTTGAGTATCTCCGGCAGAATTTAGGGGTTATTGCCCCTCCTTTTGAATAGATGCATAAGGGTATGCATATGTCCGGGAAGCATTTCAAGATACATTCCTAATCTTGGATTGATGTGGAAAGCTACCTCTCAGGGGGGAGTAGGTAGTGGTTTTGTTGGTTGGTGTAGTCAGATGGAGCATATCTTATGCCCCTAAAGGGGAGAGTGCAGAAAAGTGAAAGTAGTGGAGAGAAAGTAGGTGCTTGCTGGTGTTGTAGTTGTTGCCCCTTTTCCATTGATGTCAAAGGGGTAGAGAGTTAGAGTGGCTGAAAAACCATAGTGTAAGAAAGAGTTTGAAGAGTAAGAGTTGCTCCAGTCAGGGGGAGTACTACTGGTTACAGAGTTGTTGTTGTTGGTTGTTGATGGTTTTTCAAAAAGAGTTGGTGTTTCCATAAATGACAAAGGGGGAGATTGTTGGAAGCTTTCTGGTGATTTCATTGATGTCAACCTCCAGCAGATGGTTCACTTGGTTTCCAAGTGCTTTTGAAAAAAATTGAATAAAAAGGTGTGCAGTGTGACAGAGGTATGTTTATTGTTGTGCTCCACATTTCTTCATGCTTGAAGATATGTCTGTGTAGTTTGGTAGTGATGATAAGAGGTGGTATATCCAAAGTTTAGGTTTTGGATCATGTGGTAGTGGAAGATGTGTTTGATAGAGTGTTTTACCTGTGAAGTTGGTTGTTTGGGAGAAATGAGATTGCTCTGCATTTCTCTGGATTAAGGTTTCTTGTCTTGTGGATCTAGGAACGTGTTTATATTGTTTGTATCTACTTTCATTTGATGTTTCAAGTTTTGGATTGCTCCGCAAGATCAGCTCTTATGTTGGAGTTCAACGATAATGCAACCTGATGTGCAAAATGAAGACATTCTCTGTTTCATGTGGTTACGACAATGTTGTAGAAAATTATGATGATGTTGAATATTCTAGAAAGATGTGTGGATGATGTAGAGTGTTTCTTTGTGGTTCGCATGATGTTTTTGGACTTGGAGAGGCGTGTAGGTGATCGCTTGTTGTGTTAGTTCAGGTTTGGCCAACCTGGTCTACTAGCACTATTTGTGAAGGTGTCTTGTGGATTGTGGATGTAATAAGCAATATGGTGATATAGATTTGGGTCCTAGCTAACCCTTGGCATGGTCCACCTTCACTTCTTTCCACCGCGGAAATGTTTGGTGCTGACCCATTTTGGTGTTGCACATTTGAGGTGTACACGTTTCATTAAGGCCGACCTAATTGAGATTGTTTAGGTTGTGGATGGTATAAATGCAAGGTGAAGGTTGAGTATAGTTGAGCAGAGAAGATGATGTAAATGTGAATCAAGGGTGATGAATTGAGTGTGATCTTAATGCTTATGACTCTCGAATACAGTGAGAAGAAGGTGTCTACATTTTAGTGTGCTTGAAGTTGCCGGAGGCAATGAGCCAAAGGTTGCGAATGGAAAGAAGTTGTAGTGGATCTCTCTTGTTGCTTTGAGATAGTGAATCTCTCTATAATAGTCCTTTTCTATTCTTCTCTCTTTTGGACAGTGAGTGATTCTTCTAGGCAGTGAGCCCTTGGCAGTAAGCTTTCCTTCTGGGCAGTGAGCCTACTTGTATTCAGTGTGCTATTCATATATATGCGAGTTAATCCTCACTATGATTTTTCCCATCTTTTGTTCTTATGTGTTTGGATGTGTTTGCATTGATGCTTCATATGTTTACATTTTGCTAATGCATAATAAGAGTTTGAAGATTGGAATAGTTTGAGGGTTTAATGTTTTAATGTACAACTGATTCAACCCCCTCTCAATTGTCCTGTGCACACTAACAATCCTATAGCGAGGCAATTGAAATACTATTGTTTGCAAGCAAAATAAGCAAGTTAGTAGCAATAGAGGCGTTGATCCTCCTACAAGGGTTGATAATTAATAGCGACCACAACAGAAATAGTGGGTGGCTAGGATCAAATCCTATGGTCGCCATGGAGCCTTCACCTAATAACACCCAAGTATTTGGCAATGGCCACAACCCTTACCAAATCATGGTTCACACAAACTTCACTCTTTTATATATTTTGCCCCCTATTTTTATGATAGGGATTTCAACATCCATTATCACAAGCATTCATTTATTTTGTTTGAATATTTTAAAATGCAATCCATGGTTACATTTTTTAATATGTAAGTCATGGTTTTTACGGACTACCATAGTTCTAGGGTATTTAATATCATGTAATTATTGCATTCCTTGAAGCCTAATTTAAGGCAAAAACTTTTAATGCATATTTTATATACATTTTCAAGAAGCTTGAATTAGGGCATGTACATATATGAATAATGCATATTGTTTTATAGCAACAAGGTTTATATTTTGCAAGAAGCCATAATGACTAAAAGAAGAAAATAATTGCACTAAACATTTTGTTTTGTAAACCCTAACAAGGTACTTTCTAGTGTTTCAAATTTATTTTTTTCTTTTTTTAACTTTGATTTTCCTAGAAATTTTCTTTGTTCATATAGACAAGATTAGCATAGCCTAAAGCAGATAATAATATCATGTCAAGAATTCAAGATTATGATGTTTACTTATGATAATGATTAACCATAGTGCATTAAATAATATAGAAGAAATAAATGATGCATAAACAATATAGACAAATTGCATAGTACACAAGAACTATGTGGAAAATACTATATGGTCAAAAACCCCAAAAAACCATTATTCTTTATTTGAGAAAATTTATGACTTTATTTTATTACACTTATAAACACAAAAAATACATTTTAAAAACATATTAAATGTATTAAATAAAGACAATCTTTAATGAGAGTAACCCCAAACCTTAAAACTTAAAGAAGTATTTCCCCCCCCCAAAAAAATGCATATAAAGGTGGCAATCCATTAAAATAAATAAATAGTCGAAATAAATTGTGCTCACCCTAATTATATTTGAAAGTAAAATGAAATAATAATAAAAAGTACATCTTAATTTCAAGAGGAGATGGATTTGGATATAATAAAAGAGTGACACCTAATTACTAAAATTAGACTTGAAATGAAAAATATGAGATGCCTATGCTTTTACAAATTCTAGTCACTTTTGTGTTGTGAAAGAAATCTTCTTGTTCACATATTTGATTTTTAACTTGCAAAAATCACTTGGACCTTAAATTCGATCTTAACAAATGTCAATCGTTTATATCTACAAACAATAGTTCACCTAATTATCTCCACTCGTGATAAAGGATGGTGATATTGACAAACACCTTTGTTTAATTGTCTCCACTCGTGATAAAGAATGGTGATATTCACAAACACCTTCAAGAGCTTGCTAAATGACAATCTTCTCCTTATGACAAGCCTCTGAATTAAATTTAATAGTTTTTTATTAAATAAAAAACAAACATTAATGTAAATGATGATGATGCAATTATGGTAGTAAAGATCAAATTTAATTTCTAATAATCAACTAAAAATTGAGATTAGTGAAATTGAGGTACGGACCCAACCTAGTGTATTAAATTAGTAAGTGCACTTTAAAAAAAGGGGGGTTAACTACTTCGATCCATACCATCTTAATTACACAAGTGGAAATATGAAAACCATCAACATCTACATATAATGCATGCTGTTACAAAACAAACACGAGAACAAGCTTGCCCGTGCCTAATGTTATCATCACCATGTATTTTAATTTTGCTCATTTGAACACGGTGATGGCAGTGGTTAGAAAGTACTATCACATTTATTACATTCCAAAATTCAAAGCTTGGTTGTGGCGTGCATTCATGGGAATGAAATTTCCTGATATCTAAACGAGAAGGGCCCTCAGTCTTTCCCACTTCTGTACATGTACATGATCAAATTATACAAACAAATTTACAGTTTTTTCTTTAGCAGCAGGGAAATTTTGGTTTAGTGGCTGAACATGCTTGCAGTTAGGACATGATGGAGAACTCTTGGATAGCATCACAAACATATGGCATTGTGCACATGCTGCAGCAAACATATCATTGTTGAAAGATTTTCTCAACCCTTGCTGCTGTTTTCCATGAATATGATCAAATGATGTTTCAGAAGATATTTTAAGCTCCAGGTCCAGCTTTTGCCTTGGATCATGGCATGTTCTCTCTTGAGTTCTTCTGTTCATATAGTATATCTCTCCTGACTATAATGATCAAACCAACAGATATATCAGTTATAATAAATCTTAAACACTTGTGTGTTAAAAAGTATAGAATTTGAATTCATAAGACAAAAAATTGTCATACATTAAGATCTAGGTATTGCTCCCAATCCAAGGGAAGTGGTGATTCCATCTGGAGGTCCACACCCTTGCTTGAGTTATTGCATCTGAATTTCCCTGGACTGATAAGATACTGATGCTCCTGAGGCTTGCTTTGTTCCCATTTTCTTTTCTTCAATAAGTTTTCTTCTGCCTTTGGTTGAGGTAATACAAGCTGTTTCCCAAGTGATGGAGGTGACAAAGTAAGCTCAGCCTTCATATCAAGTCTTTCTTTCCTCCCAAGGCTATCTATGGCCATATTGATATTGGCCTGAGTCAAATGCATCAAGCTTTTTCAGACCTAATTAAAGAGAAGAGAATTGAATATTCATTAATGTCTTCTGTGTGGGTATGATAACTGAACATAATACATTAAGATTTAGAACACAAAGGATTTCATGCACCATAAAGACTTATAAAAATATGACCTAAAGTTCACCTTGGTATAATTGTCCTGGAGATGCCTATAGCCTCTCTATTAGAATATCACCTCCTGCAATATTTTGATAGCATATTGTTCGAATTATTTTAGGTAGTCTATTCTAGAGCATTTTCCTGAAGATGGTGAGAAATTTAATAGTAGAGCTAGCATTCAAAACCTTTTTTTATACTAGTTTATCTCCAAACAACCTCAATTGTCCGAACTCTTCTATGATAATCAAAATCTTCACACCCCGACGTAAAACCACAATTTAAAAAGTGGATGAAGGCCACCTTATACATATGATAACAAAATTCGAATATCACAATCAAAAGCTAATAAGAATCCATCCCATAAATGATCCTTACCTATTTGTTATAATAATCCTGATAATAAAATTCAAGAAACAGTGTTATCACACCTGATTACAAACTTCAAATACCAGAGTCAAAAGCTTCAATACTATAACAAGAGCTAATGTGAAAAAAATTCTTGCCTAATATTTTAGTACTTCTAATAGCAAGACTTATACCAGATAACAAAATTCAAATACCATAGTCAAACGCTTAAATATTATAACAAGAGCTAACGTGAAAAATATCCTTGCCTATTATTTTAGAACTCCTAATAGGAAGACTAGATAACAAAATTCAAATACCATAGTCAAAAGCTTCAATACTATAACAAGAGCTAATGTGAAAAATATCCTAGCTTATTGTTCTAGTACTTCTAATAGTCATTTTAATATACCTGATTACAAAATTCGAATACTACAATCAAGAGCTTCAAAAATGTAACAAAAACTTATGCATTAAAAAATCTTTTTTCTATTTATTTTGATAATCTTGATAATAAAATTCAAATCCCACATTCAAAAATGTCAAAGCACAAGAACCCACAGAATAAAAAAAAATTTCCTACCCATCTTGATACTCCTTTTCTACAACCATAGACTTCAAAGGTGCTACAAGAATCCAAAAGATCAAAATTCCTTTTCCATCTGTGTATCAAGTTACCTAACTATATCAAAGCCAACAAGCCAGTAAAAGAAATACCATCTATCCACCTTGAAAGGGAGGAGAAAGGAACAAGAATCTTTCTATCTATACTACAGACAATTAAGGGAAGAAAAAAACAGTTGATTGCAAAACACATCTTCTTCTCTCTCTGTTACCAAAAAACTGATTGTGTAGATAACCCATAATTTAAAAAACACAGGCCTTCCTTTCAACAAACATCATTCTATAGCCATATACATAATAAAAAGAACTGGACAGAGAGAATTACCCAGAGCTTATCCTGCAACTTCTTTTATATCTGTTATAGTTGATATTCCTTCATGAAGGGGATTAAAGCAGCAGAAAAAGTTCGAGAATAGATTTTGGAGGGCATGAGCCCAAATTTAAACAAAAAACAAGTCTAAAGCATGAAGAACCATTAAAGCATAAAAAGAAGTTTCTGATATGGCTGTCTCTATTCATGCACGTAGACACATCTGCACTCAGGACTGCTATTGAATGCAGTGGGCTATAACATTAAATTTGATAGTGGAAAGCCTTAAATATAACATTAATTGAGCCAAATTAAATTAAACCAAACCCTTCATCCTAACGCTCAATCTCCCAATGAATGCCCCATTATTACCAATTGTTGGTAGCTGCAGTAAAATCTCTGTAGTTGTCAGCTCGTGAGTTTTAACTGTTCCATAAATTATGGAGGTGAACCACCGCTTACATCACTCTCACTAAAGTTTCAATAAAACCTAATAAAATCTGGGTGTTGGAGAGCCTTAATTTACACGACTAATTCGTTGCTTCAGCATTTATTGAAGCGATTGTTATATGGTTAGTTCTACGAGGGCAGTTTCGAGCATTCAATGTGGACACTGATGGAAATGCAGCCTTTTCACGGTTTGTGCGCCTACTGTATATTTGGCAAAGTACAATTTAATGTTACATTAAATTTAGATTTTATTTGTCCGTATGAAATATTAAATCTTGATATTATTTGGATGGCGGTATGAAATAAGTTCTTGAGGTTGACTGGTCGAAACTCTACATTCCTCTCTGGTTTGGGATAAATTTCGTATGAAACCAGGCTTTTTGAATAGAAAATTAACAGTACATTCCTGGAAACTCTACATTCTTCTCTGGTTTGGGATAACCTCGTATGAAATCAGGCTTTTTTACATAGAAAACTAACAGCCAATCTTGACAATGCAGACATAATTGCTGATAGTCATCCTTGACCAATAAATTTAGCTTTGAATCAATGATTTTTTAATAGATTAAAGAGGGAATTGCTAATAGTCATCCTTGATCAATAAATTTAGCTTTGAATCAACAAATTTAGCTTTGAATCTATGATTTTTTAATAGATTAAGGAGGGAATTGCTAATAGTCATCTTTGATCAATAAATTTAGCTTTTAATCTATGATTTTTTAATAGATTAAAGAGGGAATTGCTAATAGTCATCCTTATCAATAAATTTAGCTTTGAATCTATGATTTTTTAATAGATTAAAGAGGGAATTGCTAATAGTCATCCTTGATCAATAAATTTAGCTTTGAATCTATGATTTTTTAATAGATTAAGGAGGGAATTGCTAATAGTCATCTTTGATCAATAAATTTAGCTTTTAATCTATGATTTTTTAATAGATTAAAGAGGGAATAGTTAAGAGTCATCCTTATCAATAAATTTAACTTTGAATCTATGATTTTTTAATAGATTAAAGAGGGAATTGCTAATAGTCATCCTTGATCAATAAATTTAGCTTTGTATATATGATTCTGTAATAGATTAAGGAGGGAGATTTTTTTGGAAATATGAGTCAAATATAATTGGTTTAACAGCTAGATTATAACAAACAAAGTAAGACTAAAGAGAAGATTGAAAAGAATAATCATACAATCATTATAACAAACAGAAAGATCACTACCTAAAAAATGTTTCGATCCCATGAGTTCATGCTCTTAAGTTTTAGATTTGTAGAAAGGCCATAATTTCCCTTGAATTTAGCATTGGTTTGAACAGAAACCATTGAGAAATATATCTGTATTCGATTTGACGACTCCCTTGATTGTCGCCTACGACTACCACTTGCACACGATGACGACACCCTCAAAAGCTCTTGCCTTTAACGTACCTTATACTCAAGACCCAAGATCACGTCCTCTTCTACACACCTAACACGAAGAAGAAGGATGCCATGGGAAAACAGTTTGACAACAGTTCGAAGGATGCACTAGTCAATAGGGAAAAGAGTTTGACAATAAAGATAGTATGCTAGTTTATTATGAGTATTTTATTTTATTTTATTTTAGTAATTATTTTATTTTTATTTTTTATTTACTTTAAAAGTTATTTTATAATTATATATCTTTATTTTTAAATATATGTATGTTTTTATATACACAATACTCTGTCCCAGTGTAGAGCTCTTGCTGTAATTATTTTATTTATTTAGAATTATTTAAGAATGGTCTTTTAAAAAAATATATGTTGGCTATGTTTTAATTTTCACGCCAAAGGCATTCTCTATATGAAAGGGACAACATGGATCAACAACTAAAAAATAGGCACATCAGTGGGCTGACGGTTGAAACAACTAGCTTGTCTAGATTTTCTTCACCACTTTCGCCATTTTTTCGCTCATCATTTTGCTAGGAAATTTTCTAAACTCGTCGGTTGTTCTCATGTCAGGAAAAAAATCGTGTCAAAAGAAGTCTTGTGTCATTTAAATGTCCCTCGTTGGATACCCTGGGATTTCTCTTTTTTTCAAAAAAAAGGAAATAGAGAACAGTTGAAAGCAAATAACTTAGGTGAGCATATCAAATTGCAAGATCTGAGGTGAGCTAAAGGGGAGTGCGAATAGAAAATAGAAGAACCACCTTTCAAGGAATCGATCCAAGGCCATGGAGGAAATCTTTTTTTAATAAAGGTATTTGCATGAATTCTTTGTTTTATTGATCCCTTTTAGATTAAAGTGACTCCTTCCAACTTTACGCCCCCTTCACATTTCTTTTTCATTTTAAATAAACCAGGAGCCTCTTTAAGTCATATGTTCCTCATTATATTTTGTCACTCCTATTTTTCTTTAATATAATATTATGCCCATACATCTTTCTTCTATTTTTTAAAAATAAAATACAATTTTTTGGGATGTTAATATATATTTTTTAAAACATGTTTTTTCTTCCATGAAGGTATTTATTCTTCGTCTACAAGAGGGTCCTCCCTTGACTGAGAATTGTGCTCCTTTTAGAAGAGCTAACCAAAGTGGGATTGAACACAAAGGGCTCCTATTGCATAGAATGCATGCCATTTTTATGAGCTTGGGATAATTCCATATCATTTGCAAATTCAACCAAATCAACAGTTATTCCCTAGAAATTTGATATTTTTAGACAATTAGACATTTTCAACCTAAGATTATAACATGTCTAAATTTTAATTTTAATCTACTTGAACTCTCAATTGCCCATGAGGGGATGCATGATGGCAGATTAGATGACAATTAGACATGATGTAAGTAAAAACCATGCTTATTGCAAGAGAAGTCAAGTTAAACATAGGTGTCAAGATGTGAAATATGAGGCTTGTGATGAACAAACATACACACCTCAAATCATACACATGGGTGATGACTAATGGGATGCGGGGAAGCCTAGGTGTAAAATGTGAATAAGATTTTAGCCAAGGGACATGTATATAAATAGAAACTAAATGCCAAACATGAAATTTCACACATTTGAAGTAGCTACCAAGAAAAACACAAGATCTAGAAATCCATTAAGATCATGCAATTTGATTCATGAGACTTGAGAAAACAAAAAATAACCTAGGCCATAAGAGAAAACAAGGCATCATGAAAGCATAGCCCAAAGATCAAAACAAGGCCCCAATGTTCTAACGAAAGGGTGAGTGCAGGATCATGATGGGCCAAACAATACCTCTAAATGGCAATGAAAATATTAAAAAACAGACTTAATCAAGTTCATGTGAAATTTTGAATGGATTATCTACATAATTTGAAAAATATGTAAGAACAAAATTTGTAGAGAATTGAATCTAGTTTATGGGCTACTTTTTTCTTTTTGAAAAAAATAAATTTACTTGGTGAAAAATGAATATTTCAATGAACAACTATTAAATTTTTCAAAAAAATAAAAAGTGGGTGTCATTCCAGCCAACCTAAGTATGAACAAAAAAAATATTTTTTTTGAATCTTTCAAAATAAGTAAAGGACTCATGCCCAGATGTGACACATATTTTTTTTTTAAATTCCAAGAAAATAATTAGTTATGATTTTTTTATTGTGTCTTCTTTTAAAAACTAAAAAGTAATTTTCTAGCCAACCTAACTCGATCAAAAAAATTGGAATTCAATTTTTTTTTAAACCTATAGCCAGAAAATCATAGAGTGTGACACATCTTTCGGATTTGAAAAAGGTGAAATGGTTTGAAAGTTATGGATGTTTTTCAATCAGTGTATCCATTAGGATTTTAGACACACTCTATATAGAAAATTATTAATATTTGTTTAATAATATGATAATCCAACAAATCTTATATTTTTAGAAAGCTGGGAATTTCTTCAATAAACCCTTTTTCATTTTATCAAATTTGAATAAAAAAAGTCATCAGCATGGAGAGTGAAGTTAGAAGAAGAGGGTGAAACCCGTAAACACGTTAGAGTTGAGAGAAAGTCAACTATGACAATCCCAAGCCTAAATCCAAGGCATTCCCAAAGCATAACAAATATTTGTTAATAACGGATATCAGTTATTAAGGTAACAAATATCCATTTTGTAGAGCTACGAATGGATATCCATTTTGTAGAGACAGGAACAGATATTCATTCCTAGGAAACAGATATCCATTTTTGAAAGCCAAATTTTACATCTTCATCTTCTATCAATCTTCTATTCTCTATATCTCCCTCTACCCATCTCTCTCTCTCTCTCTCTCTCTCTCTATATATATATATATATATATATATATATATATACTACGAGTTCTCTTTGTCTATTCTTCTTTCTCTGTCAATCTCCCTCTCTCTATCTCTCTATTTTGTTTCTCTTTGTGCATCTTTCTCTTTCCTCCCACCACAATATGCATGTTTACTTCTCAATATATGTTAACCATGGCACAAGAACTTAGTATCTTCACTCGAGATGACACCTTATGACAACTCATGTAACTTGTCTACTTTTTTAAAAACATATATAGATACAATCCTAGAGTCACCACTCAACTCTTATCACATTCTCACAAATGTATTTTCAACTATGAAGTTAGAACTATTGCCTTCCTAAGGCTATAGCAATCCATAGACACATTCCATGGAAATTTGTTCATTCAACTTAGTTGCTCCTTCTATGGGAACAATCTAGAGATCACAATCCTCCAATGTATCTCCTTCGAGTATCACTTCGAAAGTTCCTAATCCTTAATGAAGATCACATCCTCTTATTTCAACCACACATGAGTCTTTTGGTTTTGTTCACCACCTTATTTCTTATTGATCCTTGAGCCTGATAATCTAAACCCTATTAGGTCATTATTCTCTTGAGCATCATTGATCTACTCAAAAAATTATTGTCAAATTTTGCACATCAACATCAAACCAATATCTTTCCTTAATCAATGACACTCCATTCATGGCATCTCACTCTCCAACTATATTTAGAGTCGATTATCTAGCCACAACTCCATTGTTCCATGAAACAATCACTTGTTTCTTATAGGGAAACTATTCCTCCTCTTTAACTAATATTGGTTGTGTCACCAAAAATTTATAAGCACAAAATATGCCATTATTCCCTTCAATCTACATCTTCTTCTTATGGCCATTTTTTGTTACCTCTCTTGCCTTCCCACCCTTACTATTCCATCCTTTGATGGGTCTATGTCCATTGTGTGTTGACCACAACTTCATAGATTTTCTTTTTTTATTACTTCATACATCTTTTATCCACCTATTTCCCATGCTATAGTCTTTTATCCTTTCAAGTGTCATCATAGACTATGTCAATATCCTCTCATCTAGAATTTCTAGTCCATCTACACCTTGGTGAAATTTCGCTTCTGTCCTACACTTGGCCTCTTCTAACCAAGCAACTCTACTAGCCTCACATACCCATACCAAGTATCATGATGCATTCCTTGATATTTATATTGTACATGATATTCTATATGATCCCTATAAAAATTTCATAGGTTACACTAGTGCCTTTGCCACTTGAAATCTCTAGTGTGCCATCAACACCCTTGGCAATGTCTTCAATAGTCATCTGGAATGGTGTTCTTCTTCTAGATCCATCCTCTAGATTTTTAGTTCACACCAAGCTACTACCATAATATGCATGTCCAATCCTCAATTTATATGTTAACCATGGCACGAGAACTTAGTATCTTCACTTGAGATGACACCCTATGACAACTCATGTAACTTCTCTACCTTTTTGAAAAGCATACATCTACAATCCTATAGTCACCACTCAACTCTTATCACATTCTCACAAATGTGTTTTAAACTATGAAGTTATAACTATTGCCTTCCTAAGGCTATGGCAATCCATAGACACATTCCATGGAAAGTTGTTCTTTCAACTTAGTTGCTCCTTCTATTGGAACAATCTAGAGAACATAATCCTTCAATGTATATCCTTCTTCAGGTATCACTTCTAAAGTTCCTAATCCTTAATGAAGATCACATCCTCTTCTTTCAATCACACATAAGTCCTTTGGTTTTGTTCACCACCTTATCTCTTATTGATCCTTGAGCGTTATAATCTAAACCCTATTAGGTCATTATTCTAAAGAGCATCATTGATCTACTCAAAAAATCATTTTCAAATTTTCCACATCAACATCAAACCAATATCTTTCCTTAATCAATGACACTCCATTCATGACATCTCACTCTCCAACTATTTAGAGTCGATCATTTAGAGCCACAACTCCATTGTTCCATGGAACAATCACATGTTTCTTATAGGGAAACTATTCCTCCTCTTTACCTAATGTTGGTTGTGTCATCAAAAAATCACCTTACTCTTTCGCACCTCTTTCTACTAACTACCCTTATTACAAATAGATTTCTAATCCATGTGAACTCCCATTTTCTTTACTAAGAAATTAATTCAAAGGGTCATGCCTTCCAATGACTTCATCAACTCCTCCTTTCTCATCCTTTTTTCCTCTAGTTTCTCCCATAGTCTCTCTAAAGTCTAATCTAGGAAATATAGCTCTAACTTTGGCAATCAATCCTTTGGTCCTCATCTTGTTGATAAGGCCCATCAAGTTACTTCTCAATTTAGATCTCTTTCATTTTTTATACTTTGCTTCAATTTAATAACATAGGAAAAATGGATATCCATTTTCTAGAACGAATATCTATTTTGTGGAATGGATATCCATTACCTAGATATTCATTGCCCAAAGAATTGGGCTTTAGGTAATGGATATCCATTCTACAAAATGGATATCCATATTTGAAAACATATATTATCTAAAAGCCAAAAAGGCAAAAAGAATATTGTTGAGCTTGACAATGGCGCCCACGGACCCTCTGCTATTGAGAAACTCATGATCTCTGCCTGTTATAGTAAAAAAAATACTTTTATATACTTTTGGACACAAACTTACTTGTTTAATCATTAGGGTGATATTTTTGTTCCCCTAATAGGGAGCAATAGTCGTCGTAAGGCAAAAAGGAGGAGGAAAGTTACATTGGAGGAAATTGAAGTAATTAGGGAAAAGGACAGAGCAAGGAAGAGGATTGGAAGAATGGGTTTGGTGGATGCTCATCAAGGTGAAGCTTCTTATTTACCATCTAATGACATGCAAATAGAAGGTGTTAATGTTGAATATAATGAAATATTAGATAAGAATGAAATTGACCATGATAATGCAAATGAAAATGTTGCAAAATGTTATGAAACACCTATTGATAAGAGCAATATCATGGACAAAGAAGAAGAAAAACATAGAAGTTTGCTTGAAGATTGTGGATATGAACCTCATGATGTTGAATTTGCACTCCATAATCCATTTGTTGATAAAATTGATGAGGTTGATAACATGGATGAAACAATGAATATCAATGCATCTCCAAATTACATAAGAAGAGAGGACATTTGTCAAAAAGCAAATGACCATGATTGAATTGTAAATCATCAAAGAACCCCAAAATGGTTACTTGAAATTAACGAGAACATAATGGAAAAACTTCACGGCAAGAGGTCATCATGAACGGTTCAATTGTGGGCTTCAAAACTTTTCAACGAATACTTTGATAATAAAACATTAACCAAACAATGCTAAATTATTGTGCAATTACTAAAGATGTACAAAATGAGACCTTTACTAAAGAAATTAAAGATTCGTGTAAATAAAGTGTCCGATTGAAATAAAACTATTGTTAGAAGCTTTTTCAATGCACTCAATTCTATTGGAAAGACTAGCAAGGAGAAAGATAAAAGAGTTGCTCGTAGAGTAATAACAACCTCAATAGTGAGCAAACAATTAAGAAAGGCTCAATTAATGAGGCAAACTTGTGTTGACTTAAGCTTGAATCGTAAAACATTGTCAAAAGCACTAGCATTAAGATCAAGACTAGATAGTCCTCTTGGAAATGATACTTGGGCTTTCAGTGGTAGGCTTCCACGAGTTGATAAGAAGCTAATCAATAGCACAAAGGATGAAATTGAATGATTTTGACACACTAACTCTAGGGTATCACTGAATGTAAAAGATGTTTTAAAGTTAAGAATTAGTGATAAAGACCGCACACCACATCCTAAACATTACTTGGAATGTAGTCAAAAAACATTGTACAAACAATATTGTGAAACACACCTAGGTATGACAATCTCACAAAGATAATTTGAATTTTGTAAGCCATTTTATTGTTTTCCTCTAAAAATTTGTAATACATGTTACAAATATCATGTAGGGTTTTCTATGTATCATTAATTATTATGCAATATTCATTCTACTTTGCACACTAACAAAATGTTACATAAGTGTGGTGCAATTCAACTACCAAAGTCATCTAGGAACTTATTAGATTTATTTCTATGTATTAGAGATGATGGTTGCATTTTCTACAAGAATGATTGTTTAAATGAAAAGTGTTTACAATGTGGTGGGTTATCAAAGTTTATATCAAGTATTCATGAGGGCAGCAAGCATGATTTTGGAAAGCAAATGGTTGAGAAAAAGAGATATAAGATAGTGAAATACAATTTGAAAAGTGGAGGTGAAGGTTATAGATGTGATTTGGTTGCAAGAGAGGTAAGTATTGATGATTTTAAGAAAAATATTTTTTACAAGTATGCCAGACACAACCATAGGTCTCGATGGTTAGATCAATAGTTCAGGATGTGTAAAGATTTATTCTTGATTGGAACTATTGTCTCTATAGTTGATTTTGTAGAAAACTACACGTTGCAACCACAAAATGAAGTGCAATCCCAGTACTACAATTCTATTCAGATTGCTATTTTTGTTCACATCACATATAGGCATGCCCCTGAGAGTATAGAAGAGAACAAGAAGATTGTCAGAGAATATCATTTTTACATGAGTGACGACTGATCTCATTCATTAGAGTATGTGCAATATTGTTTTCAACAATTTTATGGGTTCTTGAAAGAAAAAAATATTAGAATGGATCAACATCTCATTTGGTCAGATAATTGCACCGGTCAATTCAAGAATGCTTGTATGTTCTAGTGGTTGAGAAGAATGCATGCAGAGAAGGGTATACCTCATATTTGGAATTTTTTTGAAGCTGGGCATGGAAAAGGGGAACATGATGGAGCATGTGCATGCATGAAGAGAGCTATTTTTAAAGAACAACTAAAGATTAGAGGTGGTACTACATTTGATTATGTAGATTCTATTGTTAAGTGGTGTAACTATGCATTATCACAAGGAGTGGCTATTCATTCAGAAGTGCATAGATTCTTTTGGTTGGTTAATGAGGAGATAGTGAGAGAGAAATTAGATTGTCGAAGAATCAATGAATTGTCAAAGATGCATTCATTTCAAAGCTCAGATGTAAGTGCATGGATTATTTAGACATGAGAATTAGCTTTTTTTTGTCAGAGTTGTATTAAATGTGATTGGGATAATTGTGAGTCAAGTGAGTGGGTAGATGCATGGATTCCATGATATTTAACCCCTTTATCACAAGGTCATTCATCTTTACTCAATGACATGGAGAACTCATTTGACTATAAACATCTTTCAAACCTTGTACAACCAGGTCATGTTTATGCAGTTGTTGCACCGCATGGAAATGAAGAGAGACCAGACTATTGGTTGGCATGATGTGTACATGGAAAACAAAAGCTAACATAACCTACGATAGATGATGAATGGTTCACATATCATACAGGATCAATTGTTGTTGTTGGGACTTGGTTGCGAACATATATGATTAGAAAGAATGGCATCCCTGCATTTGAAGACTTTGAGAAGCACAAAACCATATTTATGTATTCGCACCTAGTTGTAGCAACAAATGTTAAGTTACTAAAGTATCACGCAAAACCAAAAAAAAACAAAACAACTATGGACAATTAGTAATGTTGATCATGAAGCAATATTGGATACTCTGAAGGTAAGAGATGACCCCTCAGGTACACTTGACTAGTATGTAAACTTCTAGATGGGATAGGTATGATAATTTTTATCTTAGTGTTCTTGTTTTTTCTATTTTTTATAATTGTTTTATTAAAAATCTCGTTTCTTTAACTATAATGCATGATTTTGACTATATAGGACTATGAATGAGGTTATCTTGCATGGCATCGTAGATGTGAGGTACTATTTTTAGTGTGCATTTGTGTTTCTTAATATTTTTCTTTCTAGCTTTTTGTACGTACCAATTTCTAAATTAATTTTGTGCATATCCTGCAACCAAGGCATTCCCAACAGTTCATGTTCCTTGTCTATGCTTCCACATTTTGCATACATGTCTCACAAGATAATTGCAACTACAACATCTGACAAAACTATCATATCCTTCATGCATTGATGGAAGTCCATACCCTATTCCAAAGATCCCATTTTGGCACAGGCAAAGATGATGCTAGCAAAGGTTCTAGAATTTGGCTTTACACCCACCAATTGCATTTGCTTGAAAGTATCTAAAGCCTTTTCAACAAATCCATTATGTGCATATCCTACAATCTAGCATTCCATGAGACCACATTTCTTTGAGGTTTTCTGTCAAACAATTCATGTTCCTTGTCTATGCTTCCACATTTTGCATACATGTCTCACAGGGCAGTTGCAACTACGACATCTGACAAAATTCCCATATCCTTCATGCTTTGATGGATGTCCATATCCTATTCCAAAGATCCAATTTTGGCACATGCAGGGAGGATGTTGGAAAAAGATGTGGAATTTGGCTTTACACCCGCTAATTGCATTTTCTTTAAAGCATCTAAAGCCTTTTCAAAAAATGCCTTTTGTACATATCCTACAATCAAGGTATTCCATGAGACTGCATTTCTTTGAGGTATTCCGTCGAATAGTTCATGTGCCTTGTATATGCTTCCAAATTTTGCATTCATGTCTCCTAGGGAAGTTGCAACTACAACATCTAACAGAATTCCCATATCCTTCATACTTTGATAGATGTCCATACCCTGTTCCAAAGATCCCATTTTGGCACAAGCAGGGAGGATGCTGGCAAAGGTTGTGGAATATGGCTTTACACCTACCAATTGCATTTGCTTTAAAGTGTCTAAAGCCTTTTCATCCATTTTGTGCATATCCTGTAATCAAGGCATTCCATGAGATGACATCTCTATGAGGTGTCGAATAGTTCATGTGCCTTGCCTATGATTCCACATTTTGCACACATGTCTCACAATGCAGTTGCAACTACAACATCTAACAAAATTCACGTATCCTTCATGCTTTGATGGATGTCCATACCTTGTTCCAAAGACCCCATTTTGGCACATGCAAGGAGGATACTGGCAAAGGTTGTGGAATTTGGCTTTACACCTGCCAATTGCATTTGCTTGAAAGTGTCTAAAACCTTTTCAAAAAATCCATTTTGTGCATATCCTACAATCATGGCATTCCATGAGACCACATTTATTTGAGGTGTTATGTTAAATAATTCATATTCCTTGTCTATGCTTCCACATTTTGCATACATGTCTCACCGGGCAATTGCAACTACAACATCCGACAAAATTCCCATATCTTTCATGCTTTGATGGATGTACATACCCTATTCCAAACATCCCATTTGGCACATGCAAGGAGGATGCGGTTGTGGAATTTGGCTTTACACCTACCAGTTGCATTTGCTTGAAAGTGTCTAAAACCTTTTCAAAAAATCTATTTTGTGGATATCTTACAATTATGGCATTCCATGAGACCACATTTATTTGAGGTGTTATGTCAAATAGTTCATATTCCTTGTCTATGCTTCCACATTTTGCATACATGTCTCACAAGGCAGTTGCAACTACAACATTTGACAAAATTCCCATATCAAAACACAATTGTACAGTCATAAATGGGTTTGTACCACAAACTTCATTGTCAATTCCCATTATAGTTCTTTAATTGCTTCATTCAAACCCATGTTCAAGATTGCAACCATGTAAAGATACTTGGGTTTATGCTGGACTATGCATGACATCGTATGACTATGTATGACAGTCCTAAATTTCTTGAACTCCTCATGGCCACCCTACAAAACACATAAGAGAAGAGTGTTAGTTTGAAAACTAGATATATAAAGAACAAACACCAATGCTCTTTATGTACGAATCAAAGATTATGAATGGAGAACAAAAAACCTCTGCCCCATGACTAAGAATCAACTTCCCTGTGGTGCCTCTATATTATGCCATCTTAAGACATCGATAACTATCTTCAAACATTGATGAGGGTCACTGCAGTCCTCATTGTTTAATTATAAATGTCAATCCAAGGCAGTGTCCATGGCAATATGCAAGAGGGAGAAGAAATAACTTGCATGCCAAATTTTTGCTACAAACATAATTGAAAGCAAATGCATGAAACAAATTACTACAAACAAATCTAATCTAAGAGCTTGCAAATGAAAATGATGGAATCAAATCTATCCGAAGAAACTTGTGAATGGAAATACTGGAATCAAATCTACACTAAGAATCTTGTGAAGAGAAATACTAGAAATGTAAAGAACGGGAAATTAAATGACTGCTAAGAAATGAAACTACAAACAATGATTGTTGCTAAAATACTAAACATTATTATTTTATAAAACTCTCCCCATTTGATTCCTTGATTACAATGCATTTATAGAATGCTTATTTTTAATCAATCCTCTAAGAATTTGGATCTAAGATCCTATCCTTGAGGAGAAAAGCTATAACTTCTTCCTCTGATTTCGTTGCCTTCTATCATGCCACTTTTATTTTAGATACTTTATGTCACAAACTACTTGATTATTTTGATAAACTGTCTCAAATGCTTTCCGGGTTTTGTTCCCCTCATTCTTATCTTTCTAGACTATTTCAAAATTCTGAATTTCATTAAGAAATGAGAGAGATATTTCTATTTTACTGAGACTGCATTTTTAACTTCCTCTTTTCATGCTTCTTTTTAGGAAATTTTCTAGCGTTTCAACTTGGCAAAATTTATTCTTCAGAAATCTAATTGTTGATTACAAGAAAAAAATGCAATATCAATAAGACATGCAATGACACTAATTGTGCAAAAGACATGCTTTTATTTAGCTAATAGATGAAATGACTTATTGTCTCATCAAACGTAACATGTAGGGTCTGAGGAATGATGAGTTCATCATCATCACTGCCTTAGAAAGTGGTAAATTCTATTGTAGGGTTTGATAGGTCAAGGTCATATTATGAACTTCACAATGTCTCCTTGTCTTCCTCTCTACCTCATTAGATTGTCTTTCCATAACCCATATAGAAGGTGAAATGAGGGTATGCTAGACCTACAGACCGTGAAATGAGGACATGATATTGAAACATGGAGTATATATGATATTGAAACATATTCCATTTAAGATGTACACCTATTTACATTTCCAAATGCAACGACTATTGAATTTGGGTTGTGGATGACATTTCTTTGCATAAACTAGATAACGAAATGGGTAAACACACAAACATGTCTTTGCTCATTAATACAAAAATAACTATCTTTGATTTAATGAGAAACATCATAAGTTTTGTCATTTTTAACATGTAAGATGAGAAATTATCAATGATTATCATATCAAATCTAGTAGTTTCTATATCAAATCTTGTAGTTTCAATATCATGATTATTATGAGATTTATACAAAAAGAGTCCATTACAACAAATATGTTAACTAACACTGAGCATCTGTGTAATAATTTAGCATAAATTAAAATAAAATGTTAAATATAGATTTCATATGATTGCAATTATGCTTCTTTTTTATTAATTATTACTAATTAGGGTATTCATATATAGAAATATATAGTAACTCATGTAACATCTACTTATGTACAAATCTTTGGTTTTATGTTAGTAATAAGATAGTCATCGGTATGAAAACAACAAGGTCTTCTTAATGGTGTTTGAACAATGCATTATCATTTGAAGGAAAAAAGGTCACATGTCAAATATTCTAAGAAAATCCTATGTCTAACTAAAACTACAATCACATGGCAATTAAGATCAAGTTATGTATTGAGGTATGAAACTACATATATCATCTTTCTACCAAGAGAAACAATCATATATAAAAAGAAATCAATCTATAACATGTTATTGATCATAACTCAACCATTGTAAAGTGATTATACATTAAACTTTTAAGTTTCAAAGTAGGAATACATGCACATAAGGAATTTAAATTATATTGTATATCAAGGTGTATATATATATATATATTAAAATTTAATCCATAATGTTAGACATATACAAAAAATTGGCAAATATGCCAACTCAAAACATTTTTTTACAAAATGTGGCATATGCCATCTCAAAATCTATATACAATCTACATGTCGAATAGCTACATCAAATACTAAAGGTACACTTGACCCTATGTCTCTGGTGAATCCTCAACCTGTGATGGATCCTCAAAAGGTGTCCTCTTCGTGCCATGATGTCTAGTAGTTGATGGATGCAAAGTTGACTGCATTAACAAGTCAAACCACAAATTTGATTAATTAGTTCAATGGTAAATATAAATAAGTTAGAAGTAGTAAATAGAATCTTATCTACTACAATTTAGAACTTTCATTTATTAACATACATCTAAATCACTACAATCAACTATAAGACCTCTCTAAACTATCAATTATTTAGAAAAATTCAACTCAATTACCTCAACTCTTTCTTGTCATTTAGAGAGTCATTCTGCAAATGATTGTCTCTTAAGACGATCAGGTGTCCTAATGAAGCATGGTGGCAAAGGTGCCACATAACTCACTTTCACAATAGACTGTAATAGTAAAATAACATTGAAATAAATTAATATATAATTAATAACAAAAAAAGCAAATGCATACATTAAAATGTTAAATGTGTTACAAATAAACAATCTAAACTGCACTAAACAAAAACTTATCTACTAGAAAACAAACACATACCACCAACAAGGCCTCATGCATCAATTGAGAAGGACTCATCATGGATGAACCAACTAATATTTCCTGTATGAAAAAAAACAAGAATGTAAGACTATGTATACAAATAATCATAATAACTTTTAAATTAACAGATCAATTTAAACAAAACAAAAAAAATGCTCACTAGCATTAGGGGAGAGGAGGTATTAGTCATTAGGAATAACTTTACGACCATGTAGAAGTTACATGGAATAATGTAGGACCTCTATGTTTTTAGAAATGAACGATATGGACTCTTATCTATCTACAACTAAGGTTTAGAGGTGTGACTCATCATGTACCTCTCCACATCAACACATCTAGTGAGAAGTGTCCTTAAAATGAAGTTTTAAAGATTCAATGAAAGTGAGCTATCATGGATTTTTTTTTACAACCTCTTACATTTCATGAGAAAATACAAGGTATTTATTGTACTCACCTTTTACATTTGTCATAGGATAAACATATAATATGAAGTATTCCAATACATGTTTATTGCCACCTCAGTAGTTCTACACATAATAATAGTATTTGTCTACATATATTAGAGTGTTTTCATTATAAGTGGATCCTCAAATAGTTTGTTATCTAGTAGGATGTTCCCCTAAAACCTCAAATATATAGGAGGCACAAAAAATCACCACTTAGGCCTTGGGAGATAGATAGACCACCTTTTTCCACTCAAGAATTTACTAATGCCGATGATGGAGATGAGCCAATTAAAGTTGTAGTTGAGGATGATGCAGGGTCACAAATGCATAGAGATTATTGGTAGAAGATGTCTCCCCACTACTAGTAGGTAGAGGAGTGGGTTCAAGAGGACCAAAAGGAGGAGGATTAGAAGGAGCAATTAAAAAGATACGATGGGAAAATAGGTGGTGACAAGGCCATGGGGGTGGATAGAGGAGAGACAACATTGAATGTATTCCCAATGCAACAAAGAGGAGGGGACTAGGGTGATGATATAGGCATGCAACATATAACATTTAAATTTCATTCCCATAAATTATATGATATCTCAAGATAAATGACCTAACACATAGATCATGTGTAATATGTAGGTATCTTAGATGAGTGGTTGTATTGACCACAGACCATTTGACAAGTGGTGTTCCTATGATACTGACAAAGTGGATAGTGAAATAATATACATGTTCCAGTCAAGTTTATCTACTATTCAATCTTATGACCAAGGCTCATGGTAGCTTGGGAGGATAGGAATGCAACCTGATAAAGAGAGATGTGTCATTACTATAGAAAGACATGCTTTCTTTGGAGATAGAAAATGTACAAGTGAGGACCTAGTCATGTCACAACATATAGGTGTTATTATTGGCACAATGATATTCTATAAGTTGATAGTAACACAAGAAAATTATAGAGTGTAACAATAGATTATAGTGACACAAGTAGATTATTAAATAACATGGGTAGAAATTTCCAACCTCTGAAAGGAGGTGGGTAGGTTATGGGGCATGATAAACTTTCACGAGCAAGTATAAATCTAGGAGTAGGGAAAAATCACCTACAAGGTCTAGGTTGATGGCCAATGTTAGGAGTAATATGGGGGAGTGACTCTCAATGCTCCCCCCCTAATTGATATGTACTTAATCATGTTATGATTTTTGTTATGTTGATGACATTTGGTATTGGACACTTTGATATGTATGGTTGGTCTTCATATTTATTAGTTTATGGCATGGGCATCTTTATGGCCTATATTTTTTTATGGAATTTTAGTTTCCTTGTATGTTTATGTGTTTTCTATATGTTGATGTGTGTATGTAAATGATATATCATCAATTTATCAATACACACAATTATCTTGGCGATTAATGAACATTGTATGTCATAATGTAATCCTCATAAGATGAATCAATCAATGCACTAAAATGGATCACATAATCATTAGTTGAATCAATTGCAAAATCTGTATGAATATTTAAATGAATAATTGATGTGCTAGTAAAGCTCAAATATGTATGAATAATGGATAATACATCTTTCTTTCTTTCTTTCTCATCTTCATTATTTTAACCATTATTTTATATGATCAAACATGTAACAAACACCATGATTCTCTATTTTATTATTTATCTAAATGAATATAATCAAATATTTAAGTTTGATAAATTATCAATTAAATTACAGTTCAATTGAATTGCCTCCTCCCTTTGTTGGCATTCTAAGAGCCTTTCGGCTAATGATGGTCCCTTGGGTCGATCAAGAGTTTGACTAAAGATTATTGGCAAAGGTGCCACATCATTCACATTTTGGATAGACTATAAAAGTAAAGTAACATCAAGATATAAATTAATATATAATTACTCAAAAAAATTAAATGCATACAATAAAAAGTTAGATGTGTAGAAAAATTTATATTGGCAAGTCTAGGCCAAATTGGATGGCAAAAAGAGTTCCATGATGAACTTCTATCAACTCCTCCTCTATCATCAATTGTTATCCCCCTTAGATACATTAGTACTAATCTTTGTTTATATTATATTCAAATGGAATACACCATGAAATCTAAATTTAAATTTTACCTCTAAGAAATATTGGCCTTGCTCGTCTCCTTCTCTACCCCCTGATGCCTGTGCTTGTGCTCTTGTCCCCGACCCCTCAGCTTGACTTATGGACCCTGTTGTCTTAGCTCATGAAGGTGATGTATGAGGAACACCATACTCTGAAGTGTTATGGGGTGGCTCACTACTCTCCCTAAGAGTACCTAAGCACAATTGGTTGCAAAAAATGCAATGATGAGGCACACAAACATGTGTGGACAAGGAGGGTCTAGTAATATTAGGTGATCCTATATGACCACCAATATTATGTGGTTGTGCAAGTTGAGAGGTCTGTGTAATCAAGTGCTCAGCCAAAGAGTGTATGGCAATGAGGCTCTACTGTGTTGCATTTGCAACAATGTCCGAGTGTTGAATTGGAGATGGAGAAGGGATAACAGGAGGGGGATAAAAGGACCTTGCACTTGTCTCATTGCCCCAGGTCTATCTTGATGCATTCCTTTACCTACTCCCTAGAACTCTCTAAAATCAAAATAATTTACATGCTAACCCATTACAAACTCTATATATAGTTTACGAAGGAAATATAAAGGTACATCAAAAATGTTGTTGGGTGGTTTATCAAAAACCATCCACCAATGATCCCAAAAATTATGAGTATTACCATGATGTGTACACCATTTGATTGAATACTTAGGCTTACGGACATCAACATGCAATTTGGTTTTAGAGTTGACAAAATATTGGGCTAACATAGCTTTGGTAATGTCTAACTCTTTGACTTGGTCATATGATAAACCATTAGAATATTTAGCCTTCTTCCTTCTCGCCATTGCCTAAATGATTTATGTTGGCTTGTGAGGGTTCGAACATGAGTAATAATTCCCTCCAATCTCGATGTCATTAAAGACAATCAAGGGTGGCGGCGATAAAATTCTATAATCTTACTTATTTCATCAATATTTCTTTCAATTTTCTCTTGGATTGTTGGAGGGTTTGGTGGGGGAGGGTTTGGGTTTTGATGTTCTTCATCTATTTTACCTATGTCAAATTTAAAACATACAAATTTAGGATTTAAAACAAAAAAATCTATTTGATTAAAAGAGATGAATTAGACCCTTACCTCTTTGAATTTGCCTCCTCCAAATCGGATATTTGTTCTTCTGCAATCAGATATATGTTTCTCCCTCGTTGCGTTTTGCAAGCCATGGGTTTTGAAAAATGCAGGCCTTTTTTTACTTTTTATGGTTTGCAAAATGGATATCCATTTTAGGTTTCACAAAATGGATATCCATTTTAAATGGATATTATGTCTGACCCATCAAAAAAGTCAAACATCCATTTCGCGATTATGGCTAAGTAAAATGCTTTTTTTTTCTTCCTATTGCCACTATTTGTCTTGTGATGATCCTGCACTCACCCAAAATATTAGTGTGTTGTACAAGTGGCAACACATCTCAAGTACCTAATAAATAGGAGAAGTAATTCATCAAACCATCAAATAGTAATTAGGAAAGCACGAGCTAAAACCAACCGTCAAGTCTTTCTTTTGTCAAATTCTATACATCTTCCACCTTAATCAATTTACCCTTAAGATGTTATGTGGAGAGAGAAGGGAACAAAGAAGGGGAGAGAGATATAGATAGAGAAATAGAGAGAGAGGGAGGGAGGGAAAAGTGAGAGAGATAGAGAGGGTGAGAGAGAGGGAGAGGAGATGTAGGCATTGAGACAAATGTAGAGAGAGGTAAAGAGATAAAGAGGGAGAGAGATAGAGAGAGTGAACATAGAGAAAGACAAAAAGATATATATATATATATATATATATATATATATATATATATATATAGAGAGAGAGAGAGAGAGAGAGAGAGGCTTTCAATTAGTTGTTTAGCACCAAGAATCCGATGATGACACTTCTCCAAGGGGAGCTATGCTCATAACAACACATTAAATATAATATAACTATATATTTTACAAATACAATACATTTAATTGAATAAGAATTATGTATAAATATTTACACTAAAGATGTTCACTCATTAAAACAGACTAGCTAAATTGGACGATCATCGATAAAGAGCTTCCAAGAATAAGTATGTTGCATATACTGGGGCAATACATGAGGTCAATTGCAATGCATCGTTTGGGTATACCACTCAATTATGTTGTATCCACAAAAGTTGTAAAGAAAACAAGTTCATCCTCAAAAGTTGGGTGGAAAAAACACATCAAAAGGATAAATTGATTGAGGTGGAAGATGTGCAAAATTTGATAAAAGAAAGACTTGATGAGATGATTAATTCATGTTCTCCCAAATTGAAGAGGTTAGCAAAAGCAAGTATTCAAATTTATGGACATTTTTTGGATTATATGGAGCAAATTTGTTTGCACAATCAACATAGGACTAATTGCAGGCTTTAATGTTGCCAATTACAACCCTAGATTATTAGTTTGATTAGTCATGCTAACTATGGTTTCCTTTTGCAAGGATTGAGTGAAAGCCTATAGGATGTGTAGAAAATCAAATTTCATAAAAGGAAGCACTTAGATTTAGGAAAGGATTACTATGAAACCCATAACAAGAAACCATTTCAGAAGATAAAGCTCAAAGAAAGTATGTCTTCCAAAGGTTTGTCTACAGGAAATAAAGATATAATTTTTTGTTTATCACACCATTACTTTTAATATGTGTATACTATGCCAAAGGGTGTATGGGAAAATCATTTCCTTATTTATGTATGATGTTGAACTAAAATTTATGGATTCAAAGTACTTTTTGATTTCAACTACAAAACATGGCTATATGTGTAACCTTCGTATGAGTAATTATTTTTAGATTTTACCTTTACCACCCATGACAATTAAAGAGACATTTCCTAAAATAAAAAATCATTGGCTATAATGGGATTACAAAACTAAGCTTAACTGCATAAACATAGTGGCAAAAAGTGTTCTATTCTGTGATAGACTTGAGCCTATGGTCAAACATTCTAATGGGAAAACCTACATTTAGATCATGCTATGGTACTTTTACAATGTAAAAAGTGGAGCTTGGTGTGGTTTGGTCGAAATCATCTAGCTCCATTGGACCTTCATGAAATGGCATTTTTACAAGAGAGAGAGAGAGAGAGAGAGAGAGAGAGAGAGAGAGAGAGAGGCTAATTTAAAATAGACTTGTACCTATAGTAGACCTTAATGGACCTCCAAAAAATATGTAATGATAAACATGGAGATTGATAGATGTTCTTTGGGTGTTTGTAAAGCAACCACTTTTTACTTTTCACTCCACACAATCCTTGCATACCAATTGCACACTTTGCTTTCATTTTATTTCTTTCATAACTTTAATTTCTTATTTCTATGCAAAACAAATAGTACTGCATGAGAGAGAGAGAGAGAGAGAGAGAGAGAGAGAGAGAGAGAGAGAGAGAGAGACCACAAAGCTCTTTCAATGCTAGATAATGACATAGGCCATAGGGATACAAGACAATCATCATTCACTTAAACACATGGCAATTAAACTTCCACAACTCTTCGGCATACCCATTGCACATAGAGAGATGAGAGCGAAGACAAAGAGAGAGCAATTAGCTAAATGAAAAAGACGACATGACAAATGCATAGAATATTATATGGTAAATGAAAATATTAAGCATATATCTTGAGGCAAGCTTACATTGAATGTGTTTTTATATACTCGATCTTTTTCTTTCAACTAGCAGACGGTCATCTTTTTCTTTTAGCTAATTGCTATCTCTCTTCCAGTCTAGAAAACATGTTTTATAGACTCAGGGGCATAGAGAGAGGTAGAGATATAGAGAGATAAAGATGCATATATGCATGCATGATGTCGATATATCTAATCTATAAATTTCACCCTTACGCTTGACAAAAGTGTATGTTCTCTTCCCACGTATGATAAATGGTCATGCACTATACCACTAATTGCTTCTTTTTGACATGCTATCACGGTGTACTAGTTAGTGCATCTAACTAATGGCACTAAGTTTTTCTTTAAGGCATTTATTCAAACACTTCTCTATGTACCAACACCACAAACTCTCTGTCACAGGGAAACAAAGCACTCGTACACAAAAATACCTTACAAAATATATTTCAACAAGTGAAAGCCAATATTGCATGAGATAGAGGAAGAGAGAAGGGAAGAGAGGCGGAGAGAGAGATAGGAATCTAAAGAAGGGGAGAGATGGAGATATAGAGATATATATATTCGTTTTTCATTTATAAGTAGCGTTTCGTGCACGATAGCCTGTTCCTTTCACCACCTATTAACTCGGTCTAAAATATGACAAAATAAATCAGATTGTCTCGCAAATTGATCTATGCATGAAGGGAGCAACAATATTGAGTAAAAATACTTCTAAGGAGAATTGTGCAAATTCATGTAAAGTTCAAAGTAACATACTTCATGATGTGCATTCTATGTCATGTTCCTTTTACAAAACTAATGATTGAACACAATGGGCTCCCATGACATACAATGCACACCATTTTTGAGGTCTCAAGATCATTCCCATATCATCTACAAATTCAAACATATCAAAAAAAATTTCCCTGGAAATTTAATATTTTAAAATAGTTAGGAATTCTCAATCTAAAATTATAGCATGTCTATATTTCATTTTTAGCCATTTGACCTCCAAATTATGCAAGGGTGTGATATTGTAAAACTAATGAGGGTTGCTAAGTTTGATTGATCTTTGTATCATTTGACGTCCCCATGAGAGGATGCATGATGGTAGGCTGGATCACAGATGAACATGATGTACGTGACAGTCATGCTTATATTTACATGACAAGGCCTATTATAGGTAGGTGATGACTAATGGAATGCAAGCGAACACATGTGCAATGCATGAACAAGAATCTAGAAAGGGAATGCATGCAAATAGAAACTAGACACCAAACATGAAAGCTCACACATTTGAAGTACCTACTAAGCAAAACACAAGGATCTTGAAATCCATTAAGATTATGCAAATTGATTCACAACACTCAAGAAAACAAAAAAAATACATGGGCCATAGGGATACATGACAGTTGTCATTCACTTAAAGACATGGCAATTGAACTTCCACAACTCTTCGGCATGCCCATTGCACACCAAGGTGCGATTGTTAGTTATATACATAGTTATGAAATGACTTGCCTCTCAATACAATAAGATAGTTCAGGTTGTATATATATCTTAAATTATTCTTTTTAAAATATATATATCGACCATGTTCTTGTACAGGGTATCATTCTTCTTATGTTTTTATGTACATGGTAACATTCTTCTCCTTAACCTAATGTACAACACCTCTGACACTACACCTATACTGACATAATTAAGATACCTATACTAATATATCTACCTTGTACATGCATACCCTGTAATTGTACCTGCCCTGTGAAAAATTAAAAATAAGAATCATTGCAAACAACAATACCTACTACGGCGGCCTCACCATATCCCTGCGGTGTTCCAGCGGTGCCAAAGTATCTATTACGCCGGTTGCTACAGTACTACGTCATATAACACTTTGGTCGAATCAAATTTGTTAACGTGTAATGTGTAGATTCATTCCGTACATCTTTGAATTTAATTGCGAAAGTGGCGTATAGGCATTCATATTCAGCATTAATTTCAAACGTGTAAAGCGCCCAAGCATTCTACACAGTTTGGAATGCTGGCAAAACGTCCCGTACATACAAGTTTGGCAGGAAATTTGAATCACATTCCTCATTTAAGGCCTTCTTATCTTTGCTAGGGAATAGGCCCCATTTTCCTCTTTTTGATTGTTTAGCTATTGGTTCTCGCACCTCATCTTTTATGGTGTTGGGGTTTTGCACTCAATAAGATTTGATCCGTGATAAATTTATTTAGAACTATTCAACATCAATAACATTTTGTACTCTTGATTCATTATAATTTTTGGAAGTTAAAAAAGTAAAAAAAAATATAATTTATGTATGTGGAGATAATTAGGTGATAGGCTTTTATATGTGAATGTTATAGTGCTCAGAAAATTGTCTCACGTTGTAAAAATATTCTGGAAAATTTTCTTTCGTACTCTGAGATTAAATTAGAAGCCACTCATAGTCAATCTTTATTCTGATGATGGATTGTGGAGTACAATCCAAAACATCAATTCCATAAACTTTGAACACAATTTGAATAGAAACCATTCATAATCAATGATGAACTGTGGAAATTTGATGTTTCCTAATAAAAATTTAATAAATTGGTATGATATCTTAAATACATCTATCTAAAATACAAATAAATAGAGTTTGGAGCTATTTTATTAATTCTTTACAACTAATTTATTTACTTCAAGAGTTTTTTAATTTTATTTTAAAACTATTTTATTTATTACATAAACACATGCATTTTAATTTAGTTAAGAATTATTTTATTTTATCTAGAGTTATTTTGCTTTTGTCTAAAATTTTTAATATGACATTGTATCTACACTTTTCAAGTTGAACAAAAGATAATATGGGTACAATAAAAGTCAACTTGCTTAAATTATGAGTTTTTCAAGATAAAAAACATAAATTTTCAATTAATTACATGTGCACATTTTTACAATATCCACCCTTTTTGAAAGGGACAAAAGTTAAATGTTCAAATTAGACATCACATGATCACTTTATGGTCCCTAAGACACCATAAATAAATGTGCATCTCCTCTACTTTGGTGTGCACATTTATCCATACTTGCTCTCACATCCACTTGACATCTTCCATTTAATTAAGGTACTCGAAAACGTTTAATGTTGTAAGGTTCTTTTATTAGATTTGAAAACAAATCAACTTTTGGTAGCGTACAAAAAATCAGTCAAGATTTTTTACACATAATGTTCAAATCAATTTTAACCAAATAAATTAAATGCACCCAAAATTTAAAAATATATTTTTCTTAATATAGAAATTCAAATTCAACAACTCTAATTAAATGTTATCATATTTTTAAAAAATGAATCCTTTAGAGAGAAAGAGTTTATAAATACCTTTCACAAGGCAATTCATGTCTTTTACTGTAGGTGCTCTCTATAGAAATTCTACAAATTTTAGTTATGTGCATTTATTAGCTCACAAGATAATAGTTGGCATAGAAGTGCCTCATGTCATGAGTGTGCTTAAATCTTACTTTAAAAAAACATGGCCAACATAAAAATATATAAATAGAATTAAATAACAAACAATAATAAACTACAAAGGACATAATAAACAAGAGACACATTGCGTCATGTTCCTGCCATGATGCTATGAATGTTGTTGTAATTGTATTTGTTGAATATGTCAATGTGCACCACCATAATCTTCGAACGTTGCTTATTTCGAGGATAGCACAAAAAATTCAACATATCGATCTACTTATTTGAGCATCTATTTCTTTCGCTGCAAGATAAGTGGTATATGAATGAGGTAGACTCATTTGTGTTATCATTGGAAGGGTGAAGTGCAATGCATGTTTGAGAGTAAGCATCCAATTTGTGGTCGATAGATAGATGCGGGACTTCCCCATTTAACTTATACATTTGTGTTTCTGAACCTTCTTAATTCAATTAAATTATAATAATATGCATTTAATACAATATACGATTAAGGTTTATAATAACTATAATAATTTCTAGTCTATAATAAATCAAATTAATTTTTTATTATGGTATAGTTATTATGATTCTATCCTATATTCATATAATTTATTATTAATCCATAATATTTATTAGGTTAATGATTATATAAATTTAATGTTAACTTGATAATAATTAATTATATCCTATATAAGCATTATTATATTTTAAATCCATATAATTTCAAATTTAGCTATATTATAATTGAATTAGAAAATATGGATTAATAGATTATGTTATTAATCTATTAACATATCTTAATCATATAATAATTATAATTTATATCATGAATTTATTTATATATTATTATATTTAAGATGCTTACTAAGGAATTTAGGATATAGTAACCCTATTAACACTATATTAAGTTCCATTTTAACTGTTAAATTTATTTATAATTAAAGTATAAAATTAGGAATTTGGTTCTATATTGAATAAACTAATTTTGAATGAACTGTCCTGAATTTATGAGACGATACTTCAACAACTGTAGATGCAATAAAATGTTCATTCTGCTTCCTATGAAAATTAGATTGTTGTTAAAAAATGCGATACTAAGAACATTCCATGGAATAAATTCAAAAACAATATAATAACATTCATTTCAGGGTATCTAACTCAAGTAATGAGGCAAAACTTCCTGTAATGAGAACACCAATCCAAACAACTGAGGGGTAAGGAGAGAGATTTATCATTATATTTCAAAGAAAAATTATACTTCTCTGAAAGTCTGTTTAGATCACTTCGGAACATCAATTTCTTTGATGTTGCTATCACCTACTGTAAGTTTCTTCAACTATTCAACAACGTGATCGACATCACACCAACAATAAACTAACCAGATAGGGCTTTGTATGAAAAAATGTACAGAGTTGAAAACAAACCATGACAAAACTAGGCCATTTGTTTCACCTCGAGACCTTTACTAGCAAAGATATTTGGAATTGCAAACCTATTCCTAAGTTACAGAATCTCTACACATCACTTCATATGCTATATTGGTAGAGCTTACAGAAGATAGTCACCTTTCATATATCTTGTTCTAGAAGGGTAATTGGACTTACAGTGACCCACATATAACCATTTGCCCAAACAAAACCTCCCAAATACCTCCCAAAGTAGAAGGAATTCTTTTTTGGAAGACTTATAGGGAAAACAAAGGTCAAGCCAAAGAATAGGACCTACTGGAAAGTAGGAAGAAAAAAGATTCATTAGTTGGAAAATAATTCACTTTCAGAGATATACAGTAACACTCAATCTACCCGTGCCATATAATTACCCTCCAAAAATCTCAGGATCAACTGCACCAGCTATGATTCTTGGGGAACTGTGATGATGCACCATGAACCATTGTCCATTATGAGACTCATATATATTTGTTACTAGAAATGGTTCAACTACAACATTTACATACTCCTTCAATGTTACCCATGCCATGTCACCAAGGACTCTCATTCGTACATCATGTACTTGACAATCATATCGTTGATTCTAGTTCAAAGCTACTTCCCAGCTCTCCATCACAGCATCATACCTGTAAAACTAAAAAGTTTTCATAAATGTATCGAAGTCTATATGTAAAGAATTTCTAGTCCATATTTCTGCCATCCTTGTAACTTAATAAAAAATAGCATACATATCTACTCAGAAATGAAAGATATTCAACTTGCAGGAAAAATGGTATTAGTTATGAATCATGATGCATATCACTCAAGGATGAGGAGCACAAATGCCAAAACTCTTACCCAGTTAAAATATGACCTCATGGATGAACACACTTTATATTATCTACTTTTAGCCAAAGGTGGCTCATCTCCACTACATTTGTTGCTCTCAATATTTTGTAGTAGTCTATATTCATAGATCTTTAACTGATTTTGTCACTACATAGTATGATTTCCATCCATTAGGTGGGGAAACACCATCCCACTCTGTTGTGAAGTCTTGCAAAAAGAAAATACTTAAATTTCAAAAATATGTCATTGTGTAGCCACAAATAACATGACAACAATTTTGTTCATGCATCATCCAAGTAATTATTTTTTAGAACAAAAAACTATTCATCCATGGGATTTATCCAAAGTTCCAAAGTGCCTGAATTCAAGCTATTTTGTTCATTTTATCATGGTTCACAACTTTCATATGTTGCATGGATGCAGTAAGCAATTCTCTTGTTTAAAAAATGCCACAATTTTAGGGGCTATACCCTTCTATCTTCATCATCCATAATTTTGTAATATAGCGACGAGTAATTGATATTTGAATCAATGTTCTATACATGCTTTTAACATAGCCTAAGAAGTCAAAATGCCCAGAAAATTAAAACAAAATGGGACTTGGGAGTAGGGAATGTGGAATATGTACAAGTGACAGTTATACACATTCTTGTAACCATATACAAGTCTATTTTGTGAGCTAACACTTGGACTTTTTTGAGGAAGTAATTAGGGGAAATGAAAAACAACTGCAACTGTGCCAAACAAATGTAGTCAGAAAAAGAATTGACAATTTATCAACAAATTAATAATGAATCAAGAACTATGCTTAATGTCATAGTTGCATTCCATTTACACAGCATTGACACGACCTAGTGATAATATTTATGGAATTCAATTATTCAGGTTTAAAACCGGGAAAACTCAAGAACTAAAAAATGATGTACCATTTGTTGTTATTTCATGTTAAACACATAGTGCATACAAATAAAAAATAGATGTTAAACATTACAAACATGCTAATTGTAAAACATCGCATAGGACTTTTAAAAAATCTATTTTATTTTCACCTGAGAGGGTTATGTAAAAACAAATGACTAGCCCTAAAATAGTAAGTTGTTCTGCCATGAAGCATGACCTAATATTTTAGGGGCAGCGCTGTGTTTTTTACTTTAACCCTCATTAGGGTATAAATTAAAAGAAAAGCCCTCATTGTGATTTAAAATTTAACATCTAAAAGAAATCTATTCAAAGTAGAAGAAATTTTAAATACCCTAACCCTAACCTTAAACCAAAAATTGTTAGCCTATATATATATTCAAAGTAGAAGAAACTTTAAATACCCTAACCCTAACCTTAAACCAAACATTTTCAGTTTGTCTTTGCTTTGTATTTTTTGATGTAAAATGAGCTAAAAAGGTGTGTGTGTGTATATATATATATATATATATATATATTCAAAACCCACATAATGGGGTAAATGCAAGGAGATGGGGGACCAAAAAGTTGCCACCATCTCCAAAATTTAAGAAAAACGTGAGCACGTTATAACGCGCACGCGTTTTAAAACACATGCATTATAATGCGCTCACATTTTACTTTTAATAAAAGCAAAAAAAAAAACCATTTTCTGCTCATTCACCGCGTGGCTTTTCTCTTGACAGCAGAAAAGAAACCAAACAAAATGCGATCATGTTGAAAAAGAGGAGATTCAATCAAGTGCAAGTGAGAAAACAAGAAATTCACAATGCCACCTCGCCACCAAAGACATCCTCATGCAAATTTGGAGGCTCCAACACAGGAAGAAGGTAGGGTTTGTTTGATTTTGTTAGTTTTAGAACAATTTTTTATTTTTGCAATGTTTGATTTATGTTTATATTGCATTTACAGTTATTGGAGAAGCAGAAAATCTAAATCTAGTTGAGGAGGGTGAAAACAACCCCCAAAACCCTCCAAACCCTCAAAACCCACCTTCACATCCTTTTCATGTAAGGGATAATCAAGAACACTACTTAGGGATAATAGAAGAAAACAAGAAACATCTTGAAACTATTATTCACAGATTTGGTGACGAAACAAATCACAGAATTCCAAGACTATAGGGAGAGGAGTCGGCAATATTATGCAACAAGTTGTCATATGAACAAGTGAAGAAGGAAAAAATTACAAAATCTCAATTATGTGCACAATTTATTAATCCCAAAACCAGCCAAACATTAGAGGAAAGTTGCAAATGGTTTCCTATACATTGGTGTAGGAATGAAGACATATCCCAAAACTTTTGGGATAGATGGTACGTGGTCTTCGATGAGCGGCCATGCAACAATGATGAGGTACCACAATATTTTTTGAGGAAACTCTATTACGAGTTCGTCCTCAACAAGATTCTAAATTATTTTGACATTCATGAGTTTCAGGGTAGAGGTGGTGGCTCTGCCCAAGATAGACTTGGGCTCAGCAAGATGAATGTTCAGCATGTGCCTATACCTCGAGCGAGGCCAAAACTTAGGTCACTCCCTTTGGTTTTGAAGGAGAGTGTTGAGCTGGAGACTTTACATTCACTGACTACTCTCACCTAAACTCTATCACAGCATGCAGATGATTTTACCCAGGGTGATGAGGGTGAGAGTAGTAGGCGTCATGTGTCCCCACATTTGTGCAGTACATGTGGGAACCTATGTGATTATGGGACGCAGGAGGCACGACAGGACTCTGCGACACAGGGGCAACATGATGCGACACAGGAGCAACATGATGCCACATAGGGGCAGGATATATTGGATGATCTTGTTCTCAATGACGATCTCTTACAACATACATTTGGTATTGACTCTTAGGTAATTTGTTACAAGTTTCATCTTGATTTAGTATATTGTTATTTAAAATTTGTAGTTAATTTTATATGATTATCTATATTATAAATAAAAAATAATGTATGTAATTGTTTGCGCAATAAAATTCTAGGGTCAGAGTCTTCATCCTGCCTCTATTAGCCATCCATTGGCGGCTTATGAGTAGAGGTCAAGTTAGCAGGTATGTAATTTATCACATATTCGTAATTATTGTAGATATGCGAATGGTAATATTATTTTGTGACTTGATTTGATGATTTCAACAGTCACCAACACCTCCACGGTTTCCTTGGTCTCCTGGACGCCAAACCACCACTTTTACTAAGGTAAATTTAACCATTTCTAATCATTATGCATTTTAAAGATAATGTTATGTATTTATTTTATTTTAATAATCTTGAACTTGATTTTTAGATGCTGAATACAGTGGAGACTCCTCATCTTCGTGAGTTAGCGCAGATAGGCATTGATGCAACCATGATGTTTGCAAATCCTTTGACTGAGGTATGAGCCAATAACATGAAAATATAATAATTTTGTATTTCTTTTTTATCTCATGTCATTTGATGTACATAAATGATATTTATGTTTAGTCAATTTTGCTTCTTAATGCTTCTCACAGGAGGTCACAACTCCAGTATGTCCAACTACGGACAAAGAGAGAGTCAAGATGATGGAGAGCGATCATCAGTTGACAGTAAGTGATCAATTACATATGTGATGTTATATATTTCATACATTTTCTATATTAATGTGCATATTGTTTGTTTGTATTAAAAGGTGCAACTGGATGAACTTTATTCGAAGAGGTCTACTCGATAGTAGAGAGAGGATGTGTCACTGATTGGATCTCCATCTTCACAGTCAAAGAAGGGCCACCGATTATTTCCCAAAAGTCCATAGGAAACTAGTTTTTGGAAACTTTTTTGTATTCCTAGATGGCTTTGTATACATACTTTTGTATGTTAATCTGATGTATATTTGCCTATATGGCTTTGTTTGGACATGCCTATATGGCTTTTTATATAAACTAGATGTTATGTTCATGACATTATGTATATATGACAGTTTATATTAAATATTTAATATGATAATCAATTATTGTTACATGAATTTGGTTTTACAAGTGCCAATTGCATTTGCTTGAAAGTTTATGAATCATTTTCAAATAATCCATTTTGTGCATATCTTGCAATCATTGAGTTTTGTCAGACTGTACATTTTGTTGAGGCATCATTTTAAATAGTTCACGTGCTTTGCCTATGCTTCCATACTTTCCATACATGTCTACAAGGGCAACTTTGCAAATACAATACATGTGAGAAAATTCCTATATCATTTATGCTTTGATGGGTGTCCACACCATGTTCTCTAGATCCCATTATAGCATAGGCAGGGAGGAAGTTGGTTAAGGTTGTGCAATTTGGTTTTAGATGTGCCAAAATTTGCATAAATAGTTGAAGTTTATTTTTGTGCATTTGCTTGAGAGTTTTTAAAGCCTTATAAAAAAATCCATTTCTTGCATATCTTGCAATCATTGCATTCCATGAGACAACATTTCTTTGAGGCATCGCATCTAACAGTTCATGTTCATTATATATGCTTCCACACAAGTTGCATACATGTCTTGCAGGGTACTTACAACTATGACATTTGAGAAAATTCCTATATCCTTTATGCTTTGATGGATGTCTATACTATGCTCCAAACATACCATTTCTAAGGTTTTGGAATTTGGCTTTACACTTGCCAATTGCATTTTCTTGGAACTTTCTAAAGGCTTATCAGTAAATCCATTTTGTTCATATCTTGCAATCATTGTATTCCATGAGGTGATATTTCTTTGAGGCATCAACCAAATAGTTCACGTACCTTGTCTATGCTTCCACACTTTGCATACATGTCTCTGAGGGCAGTTGCAACTACAACATCTAACAAAATTCCCATATGTTTTATCCTTTTGATGGATGTCCATTTTGGCATAGACAAGGAGGATACTGGATAAGGTTGTGGAATTTTGCTTTATACCCGCCAATCGCATTTGCTTGAAAGTTGCTAATGCCTTATCAAAAAATCCATTTTGTTCATATCTTGCAATCATTGCATTCAATGAGGTGACATTTCTTTGGGGCATCATGCCAAACAGTTCACGTGCCTTGTCTATGCTTCCACACTTTGCATACATGTATACAAGGGTGATGTAGTAGGTAAGGAGGATGACTCAACACCATGGAAACATATTTCATGGTGCAGGAGCACCTTAGCCATAGGCAATCTTGGCTAGGAGCATGTCATAACAAGGTCCTAGGACATCATAGGACAAGTTGATGGTTTTGTGTCATCATTTTGCATGTAATAAGGTCAAATGACCAATCTCATTTGTGTTTGGAGTCATATTTTTATGTTGTCAAACAAAAAGTCTAATAATGCAAGTAGTGGTAACAAGTTGCTTTGTTAACTTTACAAATCATGTAATAAGGAGGTTACCCAACAATCAAACAGGTCAAAAGTTAGTTATGATCAACTGGAACTATTGTAAACATGTATAAAAACCTTCACACACATCAAGGTCTCATTTCATGTGCCAAGCGTCGCATTCGTTCAGGGCAGCAGGCTACCGGCAAAGTCCCTTAAGCTCCCTAAGACGAAAAAATTGCCAAACTTTGACAGAACAGTTCTCATAATTCATGGTAGTTGGGAATATTTTGTTTGGACCTACACGTGGAGTCCATCCACAATAACCTCTCTTGGTTTTGTTCAACTCCAGTCCGTTTGACCATGCCGAAATCAAACGCGTTCTTGCAAAATGCTTTAGTTTCATGCAATGGAAAGGTGCTAGGAGTGACATTTTACATTCCATAACTCGTGGGACCAAATGGACTTTGCCAACGCGTTGAGGTGGGTGAGTAAATGCCAAGGGAGGTCTCGTTTTGTGTGCCAAGTGTCGCATTCATTCGAGGTAGCAGGCTACCAGGAAAGTCCCTTAAGATCCCTAAGATGAAAAACTGCCAAACTTTGATGGAGCAGTTCTTAGAATTTGTAATAACTGGGAACATTCTGTTTGGACCTACAGGTGTACGTGGGGTCTGTCTATAATAACCTCTCTTGGTTTCGTTCAACTCCTATCCGTTTGACCGTGCCATAATCAAATGCATTCTTGCAAAATGCTTCAATTTCATGCAGTGGAAAGGTGCCAGGAGTGACATTTTACATTCCATAGCTCGTGGGGCTAAACAGACTTCGCCAACGCATCAGGGTGGGTGGGTAAATTCTAGGGGAGGTCTCATGTCATGTGCCAAGTGTCACATTCATTCGGGGCAACAGGCTACCGACAAAGTCCCTTAAGCTCCCTAAGACAAAAAAATTGCCAAACTTTGACGGGACAATTCTCAAAATTTATGGAGCTAGGAATGTTCTGTTTCTACCTACAGGTGCATGTGGAGTCCTTCCATAATAACCTCTCTCGGTTTCATTCAACTCCAGTCCATTTGACTGTGTCGAAATCAAATGCATTCTTGCAAAATGCTTCAGTTTCATGCAGTGGAAAGGTGCTAGGAGTGACATTTTGCATTCCATAGCTTGTGGGGCCAAACGGACTTTGCCAATGCGTCAGGGTGGGTGGGTAAATGCTAGGGGAGGTCTCGTTTCATGTGCCAAGCGTCACAGTCATTTCGGGCAGCAGGCTACCAATAAAGTCCCTTAAGATCCCTAAGATGAAAAAACTGCCAAACTTTGATGGGATAGTTCATAGAATTTGTGGCAGCTGGGAATGTTCTGTTTGGACCTACAAGTGCATGTGGAGTCCATCTACAATAACCTCTCTCAATTTTGGTCAACTCCAGTCCGTTTGACCATGTCAAAATCAAACACATTCTTGTAAAATGCTTCAATTTCATGTAATGGAAAGGTTGCCAGGTGCCATATTTTTTGTTCTGCTCATCGTGGGGCCGAATGGACTGCGCCAACACATCGGGGTGGGTGGGCAAATGCTAGGGAAGGTCTTGTTTCATGTGCCAAGTGTCTCAGTCATTCCGGGCTGCAAGCTACCGGTAAACTCAAAAAGTGCTAGATCTCGGTAGCTTGTAGGCTAGAACAACTGGGATGCTTGGCACATGAAACGAGACCTCCCCTAGCATTTACCCACCCACCCAAACATGTTGGCACAGTCCATTCGGACCCACGATGAGCAGAACAAAAAATATGGCACTTGGCAACCTTTCCATTGCATGAAACTAAAGCATTTTGCAAGAATGGGTTTGATTTTGGCACGGTCAAATGGACTAGAGTTGACCAAAACTGAGAGAGGTGATTGTAGACGGACTCCACATGCACTTGTAGGTCTAAACATAACGTTCCCAGCTGCCACGAATTCTGAGAATTATCCCTTCAAAGTTTGGCAGTTTTTTCGTCTTAGGGATCTTAAGGGACTTTGCTGGTAGCCTGCTACCCTGAATGACTGCGACGCTTGGTACATGAAACCAGACCTCCCCTAGCATTTACCCACCCACCCCAATGCATTGGTGAAGTTTGTTTGGCCCCACGAGCTATGGAATGGAAAATGTCACTCCTAGCACCTTTCCACTGCATGAAACTGAAGCATTTTGCAAGAATGTGTTTGATTTCGGCACAGTCAAACGGACTGGAGTTGAAGAAAACTGAAAGAATTTATTGTGGATTGACCCCACATGCACCTATAGGTCCAAATAGAATGTTCCCATCTACCACGAATTCTGAGAACTGTCCCATCAAAGTTTGGCATTTTTTTCATCTTAGGGAGCTTAAGGGACTTTGTCGGTAGCCTCTACCCCGAATGAATGCAACCCTTGGCACATGAAACAAGACCTGCCCTGGCATTTAACCACCCACCCCGATGCATTGGCAAAGTCTGTTTAGCCCCACGAGCTATGGAATGCAAAATGTCACTCCTAGCACCTTTCCACTGCATGAAACTGAAGCATTTTGCAAGAATGCATTTGATTTCAGCACGGTCAAATGGACTAGAGTTGAATGAAATCGAGAGAGGTTATTGTGGATGGACTCCATGTACACCTATAGGTCCAAATAGAACATTCCTAGCTACTAGGAATTCTGAGAAATGTCCCGTCAAAGTTTGGTAGTTTTTTCGTCGTAGGGATCTTAAGGGACTTTGCCGGTAGCCTGCTACCCCAAACGAATGCGATGCTTGGCACATGAAACAAGACTTCCCCTGGTATTTAAATGCCCACCCCGACGCGTTGGTGAAGTCCATTCATCCCCATGAGCTATGGAATACAAAATGTCACTCCTAGCACCTTTCCACTGCATGAAACTGAAGCATTTTGTAAGAATGTGTTTGATTTCGGTACGGTCAAATGGAATGGATTTGAATGAAACTGAGAGAGGTTATTGTGGATAGAATCCACATGCACCTGTAGGTCCAAATAGAACATTCCCAGCTACCACGAATTTTAAGAACTGTCTCGTCAAAGTTTGGTAATTTTTTCGTCTTAGGGAGCTTAAGGGACTTTGCCGGTAGGCTGTTGTCCCGAACAAATGTGACGCTTGGCACACGAAGTGAGACCTCCCCAAGCATTTACCCGCCCACCCCAACGCGTTGGTGAAGTTCGTTTGGCCCCACAAGCTATGGAATACAAAATGTCACTCTTAGCACCTTTCCAAACATGAGGAAGAACCACAACCCAATCTAACTCCTGAAAGCATGAAGACACTGAGAACACTGAAGACATAGAGGACAAAGAAGCATGAAGACATGAACAAACTCCTATCATGAGGAAGAACCACAACCCAATCTAACTCCTAAAAGCATGACATGTTATGATGAAGCACAACCAAAATCCAATGATCCAATGGCATGAACCAATGACATAAGCAACTATGTCTTATTATTGTAACATGATAAACATGAATGTTATGAACTAACATCCAAACCCTTTGACATGAATCTTGATATGACATGAGTGAAACATGAGTGAACAGGATTAAGACCAGTTAGGATCAACTTCATCCATTACTTAGATCTAACCCCATGAAGCATAACATGAGGATGATGCAAACATCAAATGTATACCATAGAAAACAAATCAAATGAAACATGAGGCCTTCACTGCCCATAGTTCATACCACTGCTCAAGGATAATTTATCATCATATTAAATATTTAATATAAATTGTCGTATACATAATGTCATGAACATAACATCTAGTTTACATACATGTAGACCTCTTCGACAGTTTAAGCTCATGTAGCTCCACCTGTTAATACAATCAAACAATATGCACATTACTATAACAAAATGTAAATGAAATATATAACATCACTTATGTAATCAATCACTTACCGCCATCTGATGATCACTCTCCATCATCTTTTCTCAAGCTTCTTTATTTGTAGTTGGACAGATTGGAGTTGTGACCTCTTGTGAGAAGCATCAAAAAGCAAAATTGACTAAACATAAATATACTGGAGGGAAGCAATTCATACTACTATTTATATACAAAACAAAGTACAAGTAACCATCTAGGAAAGTTTTATGCATACCTACAAATTAATCCAACGAACCATTTGGGTCTTCTCTACTCTTTATTGTGTCAAGTATGGCCTCATGGTCAGAGTCACACACCTTCCACAAGGTCTTGTTCAAAGGTCTACCTCAATATTGTATCAAATAAACATTGGTTTCCACAACAAGGTTTGAGTAGTGAAGAATCTTCTTATGCATGTCAAAGTCCTCAAACAACCAAACATTAACACTCTTATGTGGGTACCTTCTAAGTTGTGTTCCAGTAACAACCATTGAGCTTGTAGGGTATTCGATGTTTTCTCTATCTGTAACTGGGGCCTCCAATTTCTTTTTGGCCTCAACACAACGACACAAGTAATAATTTGTTCCCTCTTCGTTATCTTCATCTGCAATAGCTGCATAAACATGCCCTACAAAGATATGTGTAGCAAATTAGATGAAATTAGTCAACATTACAAAAATACTACAAAGTTTAAGATAACATTAGGAATTTCAAATTTAACTATGCAAGTAGATATATTACCTGGTTGAACTAGATTTGATATGTGGTCAAAGTCAACTAATGATTCCATCTCTTTCAATTCCAGTGTCATCGGGGGTCCATACATGTCAAGTGGGCTAAGATAACTAAACTGCAATTTGTCAACCCACTCCCTTGACTCACACTCATTCCAAGCTTGAATTGTACATGGAGAACAAAAGCACACCATCTTTCGTGTATGTATACTCCATGAACGTGCAATTGAGCTTCTGATAGAGTGTAGCTCACTTGATCCTGTCAGTGTACAACAGTCCTCATGTGGTGCAATGTTAGTATCATCTATTAGCCAAACAATCTATGAACTAAAGACTTACCTTCATTACCTGGACCCATCGAAGCATTACACCACTCGATGATTGATTTTGCATCTGTCAACTTTGCATTGTCTTTATACTTTAACTCTTCTCGTGCTATGGCTCTTTTGATACACGCTCCTGTACCATCATGCTCCCCTTTTCCATGCCCGACCTCACAAAAGTTCCACATATGTTGAACAATTGTAATATTATGCCTCCTGCTCAACCAATTGAAATTATGCAAGTTCTTGAATTGTGATGCACAATTATCCGACCATATGATATGCTAATTGAATGATATGCCCCTTCTAGCCAGATCATTGTTGAACACTTGAAAACAACCTTGCACGAACTCTGCGGAATGCATGCGATCATTGCTTATATAAAAATGATACTTCCTTATGATATTTATATCATCCTCTATACTATCATTCACATGAATGAATGCGATGTGCACAAATATAGAAACATGTGTCGAGTTATAATATTGGGATTTCACCTCGCACTGTGGCTGTAGACTGTAGTTCTCTATAAAGTTAACAACTAAAACAATGCTACCAACTGGAAATGTGTCCTTGCATAACTTGAATTGCAAGTCCAACCATCGAACTCTATGGGCATGTCTTACATACTCATACACTATGTTGTCACGAAATATAGGCATAAACTGATACACTGGAATCTTCTGAATAACATATTCACACATCTTTGCTTCTTTATCATCTCTTGTATTGTATGCCACTGTTTTATACTTGTCGATCTCTACTAGTTCGTTTCCAACCGCATGTGTTCTTTCCATATGTTCACATATTGGCATACGTTGCAAGCCACTGCAATGCTGACATGTGCCATCTAAGCATAATTTCTTGTAGAATAATTAACCTTCCTCTCCATCACATAAAATCATTGATATGAAGTCTCTTGAGGTAGTTGGTGGGGCACATATTCCACAACCCTGCAAAACATTGTTAGTATGCAAATCTAAACATATAGACCAATAAACATCAAAATGGTTAGAAAATTCAATATGTAATCTACAACAACAAGTAGTGCGTGTGTGACTTATTTTGACAAAGAAAGGTTTTAGCATTTCAAAATATCTTTGAGAAATTTTAATTTGAGGATACTTCTGTAGAAATTTACCAAAAAATTGTGTTTGAGTCATATCCAAAAAATTCTTTGGATGTAGCTCACAGTTTCGACTACCGATTCTCCTTCGTACCACATCCCTTTGATTCAGAGATACCCTTGTATAATTCTTCTAAAAGTCTTCAATTAGTGATCTCAAAGCTTCGACAACAACTTTGTCTTTCCATGGGAGTCTCCCAGAGAATGTCCACAATTCTTAGTGTTTGGATCCTGAACTCTTTGATGTATTCCAACAACTCTCATTAGAGTTTTCTATTTATTTTCAATGCTTGACTTGTCTTTCTAATGAGGCAAACTTTTTTTGTTTGTTGGCTTACAATTGTTGATGTAATGACACATCATGTGACATTACTATCCTTGGTGTGTGAGGTGGAACCCACACTCTCATACGCACTCATTAGATTCTTGACAATTTATTTTTCACTTGATGCATTTGATGTTCTTAGGCTAAGAATCTTCATAGTGAGCCTAAATTTTAGATTTCTCATCAGTTCAACAAAGAGTTGACATCTTTCGGTTTCATTTAAATTCTCAAAGAATAATTTCCATATATTATTTGAATATCTTTGGCATGTGCGCATGGGAATCTTATCCTGCATGGGCTCCAATACATTCTCATCAATATCAATTAGAAACTTAGGCCTCCTATGCAAAATTCTAGGAGGTGTTTTATTTAGTAAAGTAGACTGAACATTAGGAATTTCTTCAATATTTACTTGAGATGGGATAGATGACGTACCTTTGATTGGAGGTGAAAAGGTTGTGTTGGGTGAATATTTTGTCGTTTAGCTAACTAACAGCAAAATGGTTATATCAACCATAGTGTGATGAGATAAATCTCTCCTCTCAGCAAGGGGAGGTTCCCTTTTAACTATTACAAACTTATTTACACTAAATACTAGCTTTGGGGGTGTGTTACATTCATCCTTTTCTCTTCTTTCAGAAAAGATGTTTACAATGTTTCACGGTAATATTTAATAATGCTTGTACACTTAAACAATAATCAACAATATTCTTGTAAGTTGAAGCACAAAGTATTTCAACTTACTTCACAAAGAGATTCACGAACCAAGTGAATAATCTCAAGTACAAAGTCTTCAAATTATCCCCAAAAAGATTTTAAAAGTAACCGTATCACCAGTTGGAGCACAAAGTCTGTCAACTAACAAAACCACTGATTCACGCGAATGTGATTGAAAATCATAGCACAAAGTCTACAAGTTCTCAACACGATTCATATACAATGAACAACTACAAGCTCAAAGTCTTTATAATCCTTCACCAAGAAACACTTTCAACACACATAGATTCAAGGAAATAATATAACACAAAGTTTATATAACTTATCTTGAACATCCTCCAATCGTAATAACCAAGCACCACTTTATCCAATCAATCAACAAGAGAAATCAGCAAAAATGCCATATGTACATCCTCACTCATACAAATCTGATTCAACACAAAGTTTGATATCAAAACTCGCCTTCTTTATTGATTGGAATTGATCATACAATTTGAACACAAAGTCTCAAAGTTGAGTCTCAATTTGGGTAGCACTTTTTTGCATAAGATTAAAGATATCTATTACAATAGAGGCCCTCTTTATTTATAGGGAGGAGCCTGGAGCAAAAATAGGAAATTTACAACTACTTTGACTTATTCAACAAAAGAGTCCTATTTGACTTGGGACTTCCTTTGTTTTTACATGTAATTACATATGAGAAAGGTACATGTAAATATGTCCAAAACTGATTCAAAAGTACATATGAAAAATAGAAAATATACTAAGGCAAAGATCACATTTATCAACTCCCATCAGTATCCTTCTTGAGAGAAACTTCCATCCATTGTTATCACTATTTGCATCTCTAGGTTGTCTGGTCCAAAAGTGTCCTTGGAAATGACACAAGTTCTTGTTATTGAAACTTTCACGGAGGTAGCAACCTTCACATGTTTACCCAGAACTACCTTGAGAATGTCCAAGGTCAACTGTGTATCTGACAACTTGAGAAAGCTTGATCTTCGAACTCCTTTGGATCATGTTATTGAATGCCTATATCTTTTCATCTGTTGAAAGAAACTTTTGGTCTCTTTAACTGGAAATTGTAGTAGTGAGGAAGAACTGAGCATTTGCATGGGCTTTGAAGGGCTAAAGTATGATTAGAGTGAAAAACTGAGTGAAAGCCGGCTAAAGTTAACAACTTGAAAAATTTCCCAGAGTTAGAAAATTTTCAGGAAGTGAGTGCACGGGCGGCAAAAATTGCCGCCCTTGCATGTGACAAAAAGATTAACATGCACGGGTGGCAAAAATCGCTGCTAGTGCATATGACAAAGGACTTAACATGCACAGGCGGCAAAAATCACCGCCCTTGCATGTGACAAAGGGACTAACATTCACGAGCAGTAAAAATTGCCGCCCTTGCATGTGACAAAGGGCTTAACATGCATGGGCGGAAAAAATCACCGCCCTTGCATGTAAAAAAAATTAACATGCACGGGCGGCAAAAATCGCCGCCCATGCATGTGAAAAAAGGGCTTAACATGCACGGGCGGCAAAAATCACCGCCAATGCATAAAAAGATGCAATGGAGGCAAAAATTGCCACCAATGCATAAAAAGATGCAATGGAGGCTAAAATCGCCGCCAATGCATAAAAAGATTCAATGGAGGCAAAAATCCCCGCCAATGCATATAAAGATGCAATGGAGGCAAAAATCGCCGCCAGTGCATAAAAAGATGCAACGGAGGCAAAAATCGCCGCCAATGCATAAAAGGATGCAATGGAGGCAAAAATCGCCGCCAATGCATATTAAGATGCAATGGAGGCAAAAATCCCTGCTATTGCATATAAAGATGCAATTGAAGCAAAAATTGCCGCCAGTGCATAAAAAGATGCAATGGAGGTAAAAATCTCCGCCATTGCATATAAAGATGCAATGGAGGCAAAAATCGCTGCTAGTGCATAAAAAGATGCAATGGAGGCAAAAATCGCCGCCAATGCATATGAAGCTACAATGGAGGCAAAAATCGCCGCCCTTGCATATGATAAAAATTTACTAACTCCTAAAAAGTGAAATTTTTAATTTAACTTGTTTTACAAAATTCAAGAAACTGACACAAGTTGACACTCGAAAGGACGTTCCAAGGCTAGGAGACCATGCATGAGGGTAAATGCGATTCACCTCGTTTTGCGTGCTTAGTGTTGTAGGCTACAAAACGGACAAGTTTTGTAGGGGTCATCCTACAAATTGAGCGCAACTAAATTTGAGGATAACAGGTTGAAAATGATGTACCTTCAACTTGAGGTGTGAATGATGGCGTGTGACCAAATTGAGAAGAAAATGTAGATGTGCCTTCTACTTCACCTGTGAAAGATGGAGTGTCTCCAATTCGAGAAGATAATGATGGTGTTCCTTTAACTTGACATGTGGACGATGGAGTGCCCCCCCCAACTTGGAGATTCACTTTCCTCATTGCACGGAGGTTTTGCATTCATTCCCTTTGTGCTACCAATTCCATCTCTCTCTTAGCTTCGTTAGACGTGTCACGTTCCTCTTCAATTGGTAATGGTGGAATATCTTCTTGTATGGTTGATAATTTCCTACTTTCTCGAATTCACCTCATTATTTCTCTTTTCCTCTCATTCTCAACTTCATGCTCTTCTGGTGTTAGAGTTTTTCTCTTTTCCTTGGCATGATGATTTATACAAGCATGAAGAGTAAGACAATGATCATTAGAAATTTTATAATGACAGTGAATATCACAGTCATAATGAATAACAAGGTTTTACAAACTTCTGAATAAGACACCTCATATCAAGATAACTTGAACATACATAAGTCACGGAGTATGCATTTGAACACACATATACACTTGAATCTAGTTTGAATAGAAGAGAGGAGGATGAACTTGGAGGAAGAAATAAGAAGTTATACCCTGTTTTTTGCTATAACTCATTTTTTCTACAAATTTACTATTTCAGACCGTACCTAGGCCCTGTACGGTACTGTCAAGTCTTAAAATTCATTGGATGAGTTAGGTGTATGTGTTAACTTTCATTTGCAACTATTTTGAGGGTTTTTCATTGGGTTTAGAGGGATTTCTAATTGAATTTCTGAAACTACCCAGTGGACTGTTAGAATAAGGGTTTTGAGAGAAAAAAATGGCTAATTTACCTATCCACCTACTGTATAAACATGTGGCTTGGTGGATAGGCTAAGTTTGATGTCTCTAACATGAATGTGGAAGGTTTTGTGCAGGGAAGGAGTCTAAGAGGGTTTTGTGTAATGCCCTAGGACATTTTCATGCATTTTCCAAGTGGAAAGGGTGGCTAAATAGTGGTTCTTTGTGAATTTGAATGCAACCTAGACAAGTAAGTGTTCCTATAGCATATGCAAGCCTATTTAAAGGTGAATCAAGTGTTAGTTTGTTCTGGGTTGGAGTGGATATGACATTTTCATTAAAACCCCCTTATTTGTGAAGAAATGAAGGGTTTTCTAGTTTGCACCCTAGATGAGCATTTATATACTAACCAATGGTGGAATTTAAAGTTTTGTGACATATGGATTTGCTATTTCAGGGTTTGGAGTGGTTATTGAATGACCCTAGGGTACTTGCTTTGTTAATTGGACCAAATTAGGCCTATTTCTAGAGAGGGCCATTCATAGAACTCACATTTTTCCTAAAAGAAGGGCATGAAATCTTTTGATATGTTGTTCTACTCCATAATGGGTGTCTAAATACTTTTTAGTTTGTGGGTTGGCTAAGTTTACACAAAGTTATGTACATTTTTCAAGTTTGGAAGGTTACTAGACCTTCATGAGTGATTTGGGGATCAGACATTGGTTGATATTTCCAAGCACTAAAAGTGACAAAATTGGTTTGAATACATTATATTGACATGGTATATGCTTGTGTTAGGGTTGGGGAATAGCTTGGAGCCCTTATGCCTTATGATGCCCTTAAGCACCTAGAATTTGAGGGCTTGGGCAGATTGGTTGCTAAGAGGGGATCCTTGTGACTTGAAGAGTGGTTTAGTTGGTTCTAGTTGGTGAACATAATATTGTTAAATACTAATGAGAGCTAGGTAGCACCCATGAAATACATCTTTTTACCTCTCTTTTTCCCCCTTCTTATTCCATAGTCCTGATGTCTACACCAAAATAGGCTAACAAGATTGTTCTAATGATGATTAATAAGAGATGAATTACTTAATATCATGATTTCTGATTGAAGGACTAATGTGCATTGAATTGATGGAAATATGCAGAAATCTTCTCTTTTTGAATCAACAGGTGTAGGTGTTCGGGTAGACAATTTTGTGCATCTCCGGAGGTAGTCCTAATGATCTCCAGAGCTGACATCAGCCTACCATGACTGGTCTCCAAGGTTTCAAATTTAATTGGAGAAGTTTTTGGGATAAGAAGGTGAAGCATCTCCGAAGCTGGATTGAAGTCTTGATCATCTCCGGAGCTGAACGAGAAGGTCACAAACATATCTGTGAAGCTACAGATAGAAATATACATCTCCAGCGCCTCTTTAGAATAGTGCAGATTTCCAACATAGCTATCGATCAGACACTTCCAGTGGTGATTGGGATGCTCCTGATGTTACTCAAATAATCACCTAAGTAATTAAGAGCAGTCTATAGTTAACTGCTGGAAGTTTTTATCTCTTTTTGGTTTTTGCATGAGTTACTGATAAACTGATTTAATACCTATATTTCAGGGCCTTGCTGCCCATTTGTATTTAAAACTAATACTTAGATTCAGTGTGGACTTCTGTTCCACTCAATCCATTTTTATTGCATGGATATTTATTCTGTAGTTAGACTGTTAGTAGAATAAAGAGATTGATGTTATCTCTTAGATGAACTAGTAGAATAGGGTGAGTGATCTCTCATCACAGATTTAGATATAAACTTACAGAAGTAGCAACAAAGGAGAGAGCAATTATTCTTCTGATTTCTGTAATCTCATTTTGATATCAATATTTACTTGAATACAAAGTTGATGGAATTGGATTGAATCGACTTGTGATATTATTCTCTTGTTTTAATTCTTTACTTTAGTCTTCAGCCCTAAGGGTGTGGAGCAAGGGTCCACTCTCACCACCAAGGCAGAAGGCTAGTACTATTGTTTTGTTGTTTCAGATTTTGCTTTAAAAGATACTTACTTCTTTCATAGATAGATGCATGTTTCAGTTTATAGATTGGTTTTAAGTAATTTACTGTTCAGTTCTATTTTCAATATTCTTGGAATTCATTTCATGGTAGATAGATCAGTTTCTTTAAATCAGTAAAGGTCATTGGAGTTAGTTAGATAAAACTGGCAACTATAGGATTCCTAATTGCAGATAGCCAAGGACACAGCCCTGGATTTGACATTTGAAATATGATTAAATGATGAGGTACAACAACCCTTGTCATTTTTGACACCATTGCCAGGGATATTGTGTTAATTAGGAAAACTTAGCTAAACAGTTTTAGGATAGATCTATATGGTTAGAGCTAGGGATTCAAAAGGAAGGTACATAAAACATACACCCATCAACAAACTATAGGAGAAAGCAGTGGGGTGGCACAAGATCTTGTTGAAGAGAGACATCTAGAACCTACCTTGGAAGCTGCACCTGAAATTAATAATCCTTTCAATCCTCCAAATCTCCACTCGTTGACTATATCCAAGAATTACAACAAAAAATTTAGGCAGACCCTTTGATAGAACCTAATTTCCTAGAACCTTAGGGAGAAGAACCAGTACTAGACATGAATGATAATCATGATAATCATGAAGATGAGGTAAATCAGGTTCCAAGAACCTTCTCATACCCCATTGTTTTGGCTGCTGGAGATAATGCCCCTATGAAAAATATTTCACCTGCACACTTGCCAAATTTTAGGGGTCTTGCTTCTAAGGATCCAAATCAGTTTTTGTTTGAATTCAAAGTGGTATTCCAAACTTATGATTATGGATCAGATAACTAAAAACTCAAATTGTTTCCCTCAACCCTAAAGGATTCTGCAATGAGATGGCTTATGGGCCTGCCCCAAAATTCCATCCATTCTTGGGATTAGATGGAGACATAATTCTTGGGAAAATACTAGGACTATTGTAGAGTTAGTGATAAGAATGAGGAATTATTCAAAATTAAATAGAGAGAGGAAGAGACCTTAGAGGATTATCTAGATAGGTTCAACTTTGCTTTGAGCAGATATGGTAATCCTGTACATCATTCTTTGGCCAGAACCCTGTTTGTAAAAGGATTAGACAAAGAATCAAAACAGGCACTGGATCTGATGGGAAAAGGAAATATCAATAAAATGGATATGCCTGATATAGAAGAACTCTGCAAGAACTATTCCAGAACCCAAGATGGAGTGAGAACACCCAAATCTTTCAAAGGGAAGAATGAAATAGGACAGTTAATGGAAGAGATTGCAAATATGAAAACAGATATTCTGGTCCAACTAAATACCACATTAGATGGGATTTAGGCAAAAACTAGAACAACTAATCAAGATAGAATAATTGAACCACTCTCCATCTATTGTCCTAGGTGTAGAAACAAGCATCTGTTGAGAGAATGCCCTTTAGACAAATTAGAGATCTATCAGATCTGTGACAGGGAACATACTACCAGTCAATGTAGTCAACTTCCAACCCTAAAAAGGTTGAGTAAGAAGAATTCCATCATAGAAGAAGAGTTGAACTATTTAGAACAAAAACAAGCTAGAAATTTCCCTTATAATCAGTAACCAAGCCAGCCTTCTTACAAGGGTCCTTCTAATTGGGGAAATAATCAATGGAACCCAACTTGGCACGGGCCTCAAAGTAATCCTCCTTGGGGAAAGCAGGACTGGCCAAATCAACAATGGCAAAACCAACATTGGCAAAATCAGCCTTGGGGAAATCAACAGTGGCCACCACAGTTTGGATCACAAAACATGCAGCCTCAATGGGGTCCTCAACAGGGATATAATCAACAATACCAGGGACAACCTAGACATTTCCAACCTCAACAACAAGCATTACTAACTAGACCCCCCAACACACAAGGTCAGTCACAAAATGAACCAGTTAGCCAACCACCCTTACCAGCTCAACCTATACCAAATCCATGAAATAAACAGGGAGCGGCTGTTTACATGATAGAACAAGAAAACATGGCTGGCATTAATGCTATATATCCCAATAATCTCCAGCTGTGTTTTGGGAAATCTTTCCCAAGACCATCTCCTCCAACTATAGTCGAAGTAACCAATGATGTGGAACCTGAAAAATTTATCCACTCAACTTCCAGAGGAGATTACTACTAAAACAATGCAAAAAAAATTATCCTCGGATAACTCTGGAGTTCCTCCTAAAAGGATGACTCCAGAGAACATTCCTGGAAACATTTCTGATAAGAGCTCTGGAGATGGAAAACTAGCACCATACCTAGAATGACTCAAACAACATGTTCCCCAGAAAAAGATCTTACAAAAACAAGTCCAATCTACCCTGGAATTAGAATTGTTACAAGAAATTAGACAACTGGACATTGAAATTCCACTCCTCCAAGCAATCAAAGGTGTGCCAAAACTGAACCAATTCATCAAACAGTATTGTGTCAAAACACAGGGTAGGAAGAAAAACTTTCCTTCTACAATCCAGGTGGAAGGGAAAGTAGTAGATCTACTGATGGGTGAAATGCTCCTCCCAAAGTATGGAGACCCTAGAAATTTTGTCATAACTATTTACATCTCAGGGGTAGAAATTTCAAATGTTTTGGTTGATTTGGGAGTAGTAATAAATGTGATGATAGTTCATACAATGGACAAATTAGTCCTCACAGGTATCCAATCCACATCTACAATCCTTCAACTTGTTGATCAGTCAGTGGCTATTCCGAAAGGGGTAATTATTGATGTCCTAGTTGTGATAGAATCATGGGAATTCCTAGTAAACTTCTTGATATTAGAACCCAGAAACTAGAGAAATGCTTATCCACTGATATTAGGAAGACCATGGCTAGCTACTGCAGCAACATCTATTGATTGTCGAATTGGGGATATGGTCATTTCTAATGGGATAGATTTGAAGAAAATATCTTTGTATCCACCAGCTAAACCATCAATACATTATACAGGAAAAGTATGGGTGGATTATCTAGATAACATGGAAAACAATGCCTCAGTAGCTATGGTCACCATCAAGGAACATTTGGGTGAGTTGGAAGAAGAAATTACTATGATACAATAGAAGATATTACCCACATTCTAATCAATGAGGATGTAATGGAGCTTGCCCAAGATTCTAGGAGAGAACTTCTCACTTCTACTCATTGTACCCTAGCAAATATCATTCCTTGTGGAGAGACCTTTTACAGAGACTTAACCACATTCCACATGTTGCTTCCACATTCTTGTCCCCTCAATACCATGAATCTAGTATATGGATTGACTACATCCATGGATCAAATCACAAAATAGGTCATGATTTTACCAGGAAAGACACTTGATATCAACACCCAGTTAGCAGCAAATCAAAAAGAAAAACTTATCCAACTCCTCATTTCCCATTCAACAACTTTTGCTTGGGAATACCAAGATATGAAGGGCATCCCTCCTGAGATCTGTACCCATTATATATACACTGAAGATATCAAACCTATCAGACAACCCTAGAGAAGATTGAATCCTGCTTTAAAAGACATTGTTAAGACTGAAATAGAAAAATTGCTGCAAGGTTTATATATCCAATCTCAGATAGTCAATGGGTCTCACCCCTAGTCATAGTGCCTAAAAAGAATGGGAAATGGAGACTGTGTATTGACTATATGCAGCTAAACAAAGCTACAAAAAAGGACTACTTTCCCTTACCATTCATTGACCAAGTGCTGGACAACCTTGTTGGGAGAAAGTATTTTTATTTCCTAGATGGGTTCAATGGGTATAACCAAATCCAAGTAGCACCTGAAGATCAGGACAAAACCACTTTCACCTATTCTTGGGAAACTTTTGCCTACAAAGTTCTTCCATTTGGACTATGTAATGCCCCAGCTACATTTCAGAGGCTTATTTTAGCTATTTTTGCTGAATTAGCAAATGAGTGCATGAAGGTATATATGGATGACTTTACTATGTATGGGGACAACTTTGAGGAAGCTCTCATAAACCTTGAGAAAGCACTTAAGTGCTGTGAGAAGAATCAAATATCCCTGAGCCATGAAAAGTGCTTCATGATGGTAGAGGAAGGAATTGTATTGGGACACCACATTTTAGCAAATGGGATCAAAGTCGACCAAAACAAAATAGAAGTAATCAAACAGTTACCTTCACCCAAAAATTAGATAGATTTTAGAAGTTTTCTAGGTCATGCAGGCTACTATAGGAGATTTATAGAAAATTTCAGCAGAACAACTGCCCCCCTACTTACCCTGCTTAACAAAGACATAGATTTCTTATGGACAGAAGACTGTCAATCAACATTTGAAACCCTAAAAGAAAAGCTTACTGTCACACCTATTTTGAGAGGACCTAATTGGACTTTACCATTCCACATACAAACTGATGCTTGAAATGAGTCCATTGGGGCAGTCTTAGGACAGAAGGAGGAAGGAGAAAGTATGCATGCCATCTATTACATCAACAAAAACCTTACCTCTACAGAAAGAAATTACACCACAACTGAAAAAGAATTCTTGGCAGTCATCTATGCTATAAACAAATTCAAGCATTATATCACTGGATATAAAATATTTGTTCACACTGATCATGCAACCATCAAATACTTAATGAATATGCCAGTAGTGGGTGCAAGGATCATTAGGTGGTTATTGCTATTGTAGAAATTTGACATTACCATAGTTGATAATCTAGGCAAGTTTAATTTGGTTGCTGAATTTTTGTCAAGATTGCATACAGGAGGAGAGAACCAGCCAGTGGAGGATAGGTTTCCAGATGAACATCTTTTTGCTATCTCCTCTACTGCACCTTGGTTTGCTAACATAGCTAATCTCTTAGCTATAGGCTTGTATCCATCCCATTTTACCTCAAAATAAAAGAAACACTTAATTAAGGAAATATTATCTTACAAATGGTTAAATGGTTTGCTATTTAAATGTGGTCCTAATTTCATTTTACGCAGGTGTTTAAAAGTTGATGAAATTTTTGATGTGTTGAGAGCATGTCATGATGAACCGTCTAGTGGGCATTATTCTTCCCACAGAAATATCCGCAAGATCCTGGGAGCTGGTTACTACTGACCCTCTATTCATAAGGATACCAAGAAGTATGTGCAATAGTGTGATCAGTGCCAAAGGATGGGACAACCAACCTTCACCCATGAGATGTTACTGCATCCTCAAGTAATGATGGAGCCATTTGAACAGTGGGGTCTAGACTTTGTGGGACCAATTTATCCACCTTCATCAAGCAAAGAGTATATTTTGGTATGCATAGACTATGTGACTAAATGGGTTGAGGTTCAAGCTTTGCAATTTGCAAGAGAAGAGAAAGTTGTTGATTTCCTTTATAATAAGATTTTCTTAAGGTTTGGAACCCCAAGATCTATAGTTTCAGACAGAGGACCTCAGTTTACTTCACAGGTAATTAGAGCATTCACAGATCTATATCAAGTCAAACACATGAAATCTTCACCTTACCATCCTCAAGCTAATGGATAGGTAGAGGTGACTAATAGGGAACTTGAGAACATTCTGACAAGGACAGTGGTAATGAATAGAAAAGATTGGGCTAACAGATTACCTGAAGTAGTTTGGGCTTACAATACCATTTGGAAGTCTACAACAAAATTCTCACCATATGAATTAGTTTATGGAAAAAAATTATTCTGTGTATAGAATTTGAAATCTAGACACTTAAAACTGCATTAGATATTCGTCTACCATTGTCCATAGCCCAAAAGAATAGAATTCTTTAGCTCAATGAGTTAGATGAAATCCGAACAAAAACCATTCAACAAACATAACTGGTTCAGTAACAAAGGAAGCAATGGCATGACCAACACATCAAGAGGAGGACATTTTAACAAGGTGATTGGGTTCTTCTTTATGATTCTAAATTCAAGGAGTTCAAAGGGAAGTTACAAACTCATTTGATGGGTCCTTATCAGATAAAAGAAGTTTTTGAGAATGGAACAGTTCTACTAGAACCTATTGTTGGAAGTATGAACACATTTTTAGTGAATGGCCACCGAATTAGACTCTATAAAAGGCCATCCACTAAGGAAGAATTCATCAAAGATTTGTGTTTGGTTATAGGGGACACATCCTCTGTCATAGTTTTGGATTGATAAAAAAAACAAGAGAGAAGGTCGAAAACCAGCAAATGGCAGCCTTCTTAAAAAAAAGAAAAAAAAAGAGGAAGATAGGAAACCAGTAAATGGTTGTCTTTCTCGACCAAGGGGATTGAAAACTAGCAATGGTGGTTCCCTTCTTCATGATAGATAAGAATAATCAAGCTACGGAGGTGATCAAGTGCCAGGAGTTACTCAAACACCCCTCCAACGCTTGCAAATAAGGAGCACCTCCGATGCTTACAAATAAGGAGCACCTCCGGCACTTGCAAACTAGGAGCACCTTCGGCGCTCCACCAATAAAGAGTTGTTCATGAATATAATAAATTGGGAGGGGACCCACCTATCTAGGTAATAAAGTAGAGATGTCATTTGATGAGGTCATCATGACTCATCCTCCACTTTATACAGGGACAAAGATGAAGTCAACACACATTCCAGGAGAAATCATTACTCTTGTTTGCATGGGTACTTAGAAAGGACTGTGCTGATGCCATCTAGATACATGGATTCTCGAACCACTCTGTGGGAATGATTGTAGGTTATGTGACAATAAAGATGCTAATGTCATTTCAATCCACGAAGAAGCTTCTTAGGTGCCACGTTGCGTCAAGTCTCATCAACACCGCAACATTTCAGCCAAGTACATCGGATCCTCATCATTAGGATTGGTTTAGGTAATTCTCTCTTAATTAAACATTAATTAGCAACTGTCTTGTCATTTCTATTTTTGGGTGCCGTCATTATGACACGTCCTCCTATCATTATTTTCCTTCCCAAATTCATGCAAGCCGCCATCTTTGCTACACTATCACCATTCCTACAGAGTGTCCCATCACTTTGCTTTAAATATGATAGCATAGACACTCTAACCAATTTTAAGTTCTTCTTCCATAGTCCAAGCCATTAAACGAATTGACATAAATAATCCTCATTCAAAACTACAAAATACCCTGAAGAACAAAGTCAGCTGATACAGTCCTCCAAAGCCTACATAGATAAAGGAGAAAGAACAAATTACATAGGAGAGTGAGGGATTTAGCACAGAGGGTAAAACAAGGACTTAGAAATGGGGCTTAAGAAGAAATCAGAGCCAGAAAGTGTTACAGGTCTTTTGCAAGATGATGTTGCAGCAGACATTCTGAGGAATGCAGGATGGCTAGAGTTTTTGGAAAAGTTTGAAGGGTTTCAAGAGAATATTGTTGATGACTTCCTAAGAAACCTGAGGGACAATTAGATAGTTGTAAGGGGAGTTCAAGTCAATCTCTCTACAACCACTATTAGTCATATTTCTGGATTGCCTAAACAAGGTGAGAGGTTCTACCATCTAAAAACTTTATATGCTGATTTGATTAGGAATTTCTCTATTGAAGGTGAACCTGCAATACAATTGCATTTAAGTAAGAATGAGGTTAAAGGAATTCTTAGGTCCTCACTTCCAAACCCTTGGCAATCTGTAGCTATATGGTTGATGAAATATTTCACATGTGATGGTCAATTTTCCTTAGTTCTAGGACCAATAATGAAAATGCTGATTTTTCTAAGGCATGGGAATGTACACCCTGAATTCAACATAAATATTCCCAACTTTCTATACTCTTCCATTAGAGCAACTACAGAGAAGTATCAACAAAACAAGGGTCTTATGAAACACCATGACCTCATTTTTCTGATAGTCAAACATCACTTTTTGTCTCAAGCTGATGGGGAAGAATTATGGTAGACATTTCTAGTTAATAAACCCCAGGATAGAGAACTAGAGAGGGCTCAGGAAGTGGGTGAGGTTTCTTCTACCCAACAATAAGAGGAGGCAGAGCCTTCAACTTCCTCTGTAGCTATTGAAAAAGATAAAAAGTCCTCACTGGAGGCAACTTCATATGCTACCCCTATTTCTGACAAGAAAAGGAAAGGAAAAGAAATTAGAGAACCTGTTATTGAGCATACACCATAAATGACTCACTCAACAAAGAGAAAAATGACCTTGGTTGAGGAATCTACCCCAATAAGACCAAGGGAAAGCCGGGGTTAGAAAACAAAGAAAATTGACTCTGACATACATTACTGGGTTGAAGAACCCTCCCATGACTCAGATGACATTCCTCTAATAAGAAAGAAGAAACAAAAAGAGGTTTCTCCTGAGCCATCTGTTCATCTAAGTCCAACTTCACAACATTCTCCTGCTCTGAAGTCAGAACAAAAAGAAACTTATACTATTTCCTCTGATTCTGAGGATGATATACTTGCTCCGGAGGCACCTGCTCCACCTATGCTACAAAGAAGCAAAAGGAAAAGGCAGCTCTCCCAAGCTAAAAAAGATACTACTCTCCTAGCTGAAGTTCTTTTGGGTTTCAAAACTTCTAAGGAGAAAGCTGGGCCTTCATCAGTGCCAGTAGTTGCAGAGAAGACCCAAGGAGAAATTCAGGACAAGGAGGTTACAGGGGAAGTTGAAGCAGAGAAAATAGATGCAACTGGTAGTGAAGAGCCAATGTCTATGGAAGCCCCTGATGTACAACAAACAGAAGAGGAAACAAGAGCATATTCTCACCCCTCTAACCAAGAGGATACTAAAATTTCAAACGAACATCAGATGTTAGAAGAGATTGATAATCTCAAAAATATTATTATGGGGGAAGAACCAGATTATCACTGACCTCAAGAAGGTTAGGATGGAGATAGAGGAGGAGCAAAAATAGGTAATTGAGAAACTACAAACAGAGCTCCAGAGTAAACAACAAATGATTCAGGACAAGGAAGTAGAATTAGAAGCCCAGAAGACTGAGACAACTAAAATCCTTAAGGAAAAGGAGGCAGAGGCAGTATAGAATATTTCTGATCTTACCAAGGCCAGAGACAATGGTCTCATAATAATTACATCATTAATTAAGTATAAAGCCAAGATAAACAATTAACTTGGGCCAACAATAAAATAGATGATTAGGAGGAATATATTCATGAGTTAGTTGGCGCAAGGGCAACCAGTGAACATGAGGTACAAACATATCCATATGTGGGTCCAATCCCCATTGATACTCCTAAGGCGCTGTTCCACTGGGAAAGAAGATGTAGAGAATATGAGGCTTCTAAGCCTATGCTGCAATTATAGAGGGCAGTTACTGCCATGACAAAAAGAGTAGAAACCCTAGAGGAAAAAGTCATTCAAATAGCCTCCATTTCTTCTGAGATTCTATCTTGCAAGCCTCCAAGTGCCAATTATACTATGTTCTTATAGGAGAGAGTCTTTCAAAGGAAGCTATCTTTGGTCCTGTTAGATCTGACTGAGAACACAGAAACAACAGAGGGTTTCATGGAAGCATATACAAGGAGTTCTGATGAAGACAAATTTTTTTTGTGTGAATTATATTTGCATGGTTTTTGTGTTAATGATATGACCTTCATTATTAATTATTTTGTGGGGGAATGTCAGCTCAAAGCATTCATGTCACTGATGAGAAATCATTAGATTTGGAATGAGACAATGGAGGCTCATCTCAAGAAGGATAAAGAAACAAGTCTTTTCATTAGAAAGGCATGTCCAAACCCTTATGTTTTTGAGGTCCAATTCAAAGCATATGTCTATCACCCTAAAAGGTAGACCAAGATTTTGCCATTGTATCTAAAAAATCTGCAAGAGTGTTCCATTGATTTTGGTCTTTTTATGAACAGTTCAACTAATCCAGTGCTTGTAGTAGCAAATAAAAGGTGGAACATTCTAACTTCAGAGCAGAAAATGAGAGAAGTGGTGATTCCTGATAACTTAAGATTATTTATGAGGAAGGCAAGATTAATATCCAAGATGATGGATAAATACAAACATGAGTGGATAGGTGGTCGTTTCAGACCCCCTCTCATCATTGAGCCACTACCTATTTGGGCTAAGCAAATGGAAGATGATAAGTTGCAGGAGTGGATGAAGCATGTTGATTAGTACAAGGGAAATGGTAATACAAACCACACCACTTGGACTACCTATGAATAAGACTACAGCTTGACTGACAGGATATTCCACTAAAATAAATCCATATTGTGAGAAGCAGAAGGACCTGCTAATCCTTAAGTAGAGGGGAAATGATGAGTGCTAGGTAGTACCCATGAAATACATCTTTTTACCTCTCTTTTTCCCCCTTCTTATTCCATAGTCCTGATGACTGCACCAAAATAAGCTAACAAGATTGTTCTAATGATGATTAATAAGAGATGAATTACTTGAGATCATGATTTTTGATTGAAGGACTAATGTGCATTGAATTGAAGGAAATATGTAGAAATCTTCTCTCTTTGAATCAATAGGTGCAGGTGTTCGGGTAGACAATTTTGTGCTTCTTCAGAGGTAGTCCTAATGATCTCCAGAGTTGACATTATCCTGCCACGACTGGTCTCCAAGGTTTCAAATTTAATTGGAGAAGTTTTTGGGATAAGAAGGTGAAGCATCTCTGGAGCTGGATTGAAGTCTTGAGCATCTCCGGAGCTGAACGAGAAGGTCACAAACATATCTCTGGAGCTACAAACAAAAATATACATCTCCGAAACCTCTTTAGAATAGTGCAGATTTCCAGCACAGCTGTCGGTTAGACACTTCCAGTGGTGATCGGGATGCTCCTAATGTTACTCAAATCATCACCTGAGTAATTAAGAGTAGTCTATAGTTAACTGTTGGAAGTTTTTATCTCTTTTTGGTTTTTGCATGAATTACTGATAAACTAATTTAATACCTATATTTCAAGACCTCACTGCCCATTTGTATTTAAAACTAATACTCAGATTCAGTGTGGACTTCTATTGCACTCAATCTATTTTTATTGCATGGATATTTATTCTGTAGTTAGACTGTTAGTAGAATAAAGAGATTATTGTTATCTCTTAGATGAACTAATAGAATAGGGTGAGTAATCTCTCATCACACATTTAGATATAAACTTACAAAAGTAGCAGCAAAGGAGAGAGCGATTATTCTTCTAATTTCTGTAATCTCATTTTGATATCAATATTTTCCTGAATACAAAGTTGATGGAATTGGATTGAATCGAGTTGTGATATTATTCTCTTGTACTGATTATTTACTTTAGTCTTCAGCCCTAAGGGTGTGAAGCAAGGGCCCACTCTCACTACCAAGGCAAAAGGCTAGTACTGTTGTTTTGCTGTTTCAGATTTTGCTTTAAAAGATACTATTTTCATAGATAGATGCATGTTTGAGTTTATAGTTTGGTTTTAAGTAATTTACTGTTTAGTTCTATTTTCAATATTCTTGGAATTCATTTCATAGCAGATAGATCAGTTTCTTTAAATCAGTAAAGGTCAATGGAGTTAGATAAAATTGGCAACTACAGGATTCTTGATTGCAGATAGCCAAGGACACAGCCTTGGATTTGACATCTAAAATATGATTAAATGATGAGGTACAATGACCCTTGTCAAATGCCTCATCTAGTTCATATGAAGGTCTGAACCCTAGTTGTGTGTTGGATACTTAATGCATTGAAGGGTCATTGAGAGAGTTTGAGTCAAATCAAGAACACAAGTTTGTGAAACTTTGTAAAGCCAAGTTGTTGTCACCTTGTAGTGCATCATCTGGGAGCCTATTTCAAACATTCTAAAGGGGAAAATTGAATGGTTGTATCTCTATGAAGTAGAAAGCTGAAGTAGTAAATTGTAGAATGATGCACAAAGCAAACACCACTAAGGAGCATATTTTCCATAGCAAGGATGGAAAAAGAATTAACTCTCCAAAACTAAGGGAAGAGAAAGGCCAAAACAAACTCAAAGAAGATAACAAACAAGTTGATTTGAGTATGCACAAAGCTAACAACTATTGGTCTTATTTCAGGTTGGATGTCAAGTGTTGGAAGCTTCATCTAGAGATTCACCCAAATGACAAACACAAGAGTAAGCAACCACAAAAGAGAAAAAAGCACACTAAAACATCAAATTCAAAGAGAGAACAAATCTCACATGAGTCTACATCAACATTGAATGATGTTAGTATGTAATGATACTTGGATAGAGTATTTACTTGATTTGCAAAGGAGATAAGTGCGAGTTTCTTTCATTTGTAGGGGCATTTGATTAGAACTCCAAGTTTTTTCTATGGATTGAGTTGTGTTCCAATTTTTCACTTGTAGAGCAAGCAAGTAGTACGTTTCACTCACTATGGGTGAGTATGAGAAGTATGGCCACTTGGAGGTCAAGAAAGGACAAGGAAAATAGAGAATGTAAGAGATAGTGATGACATGTTTTGGGTGTTGTAAGCATGCACATTTGTGTTCCATAGTAACATAAATGTTGTAGCATGTAACATAGATGACTTGTAGCATGTTGTAGCATAACAGTGATGGTTTTCATTTTTGTAATGTGCACAAACTCTTATCTCAGTTGTAGCATGTGCATAGTTGTAGGAAGAGAACTCTTTACACATTCATTGTAAACATTGTATAAATGTATGAATTTCATTGTACATAGATGCAATAAGAAGGATCACTTTGTAATAAATTATAACTTTCATAACATTGTAAAATGACCTTCAAATGCAAGGAGGATCATACATGGCAGTAGGGTTATATAGACTATGATAGTGGACTGTTATATAGACTTACATGACTGTCCTACACTCATGAAAACCTCCTTTTTAGTGTCTTATCTCCTTGTAACTCCCTTTGTATCATCTTATTTCATGATGCTTGTATGTCCATATATTTACATATATAACTCTCTTCTCTAAATTTTTTTTATGTTGATGAAGTAAATACATAATCTCCATCATAATTTTTATGGATCGAGTGGTATCAAAGTGAGTTGTAACAATTTGTCAAATAGTTTGTGGTGCTCATTTCCTCAATTTTTGTAAGAAAACTATCATTTCATGCATGGTTCTATTAAATGAATTGAATTATGCATGTATTAAGGAATAAATCCTTCTATATCATCCTAGGGCAAAAATTTAGAGTCTTCCAAAATCAATTTTGGCTCCATGTATACACTCGAATATGAGTATGAAAAACAATTGTTCACTAAAATTATTTTATGAAGTAGTTGATAATGTTTTTCTCTTGTATAGCTGAAAATAGGTGAAATAAAGGCATGAAAGGCTGAAACAAGGTGGAAACATGAGGAATTTGGAGTCTCTTTGACTAAACTAACTGATATACCTAGACACATATATGTCTTAGAACATAAAGAACATAAAGACATAAAGACATTTAAAGAAATAAAGAACATAAGAACATATATATGTGAATTAAAATTGAACATACCTTAGAATTTGATATTGCAGTTGACCAATTCTCCAAAAGATGGCTTCAAAATCCTCAAATTCTTGTTTTTCTCAAGTTTGATTATGAATTCTATATAATTCTAGAATAGGATTAGTAAAATTTATGTAAAAAACAAACATATATCATCAAATTCAATCTATATATCAATGGTAATTAGCTTTGAAACAAAATCACACATGAAACATGAAACTTTTAGTTTAAATAATCAAATTTTCTCCAAAAAATGAAAAATCGCTTCTTCTACGTTGAAAAAACAAAAAAAGGTGGTGGATTCATATAAAAATGATTCTCAATTCCAACATGAAAAGCATTTTTTGTCCAATATACTCATGAAAAGCAGGAATAACAGGCATGTGGGGTCTAAAACATGGATCCCACATGCTTTTTTATAGTTTTCCATGCTTCCAAGAATGTGATTGCGTTATAACGTGACCGCATTCTGGGAACCATGATAACATAAAGGTAACCTTGTATCTACATGAGAGAGTATCTCTCTCTCTCTCTTCATTTCTCTATCATATATATAAAGAGGGATCGAGAGACATGGAGAGATAGAGAGGGACATGGAGATAGAGAGGATAGGTGGAGATAGAGATGGGGAAAGGGAGAGATGGGGATCGAGATAGAGAAAGGGGTCTATAGATGGAGAAAGATAGAGATACATATATATAGAGAGGGGAGATATAGGGAGATAGATCTAGCAAGGGAGAGATAGATAGGGAAATACAGAGAGAGAAGTAGAGAGGGGTATATTAAGAGATGGGGTTATGAGGATAGATAGCTCGATAGGGAAGGAGATCAAGAGATGTCTAGAGACATAGGGAGAGAGATGTCTAGAGACATAGGGAGAGAGATTTCAAGAGGTAGAAGGATGGGGAGAGAGATAAAGAGGAGGAGAGAGAGGTAGCGAGGGATAGATTAAGAGATAGGGATCCATATGTCTAGAGAGATAGAGATAGGGATCCCTATTCTCCCCTCTACCTAAACCTCTAAACCATATACCCTAAACCCTAAATAATGCCCCTAACCCATAATCCTAAACCCTAAAATCCAGCAACCCTAAACCCCTAAACCCCTAAGGTCCCTAAACCATAAAACCTGGAAGCAAAGGTAGGTATAATTAGAGAGAGGGATAGAGGAGACAAAGATATCTCTCCCAGGGTCGGTCTTCTCTATATCTCCCTATTCACCTCTCTACCTAAACCATAAACCTAAACCTCTAAACCTTAACCCCTAAACCCTAAACCCTAAATAATGTCCCTAAACCCTAACCCCTAACCCCTAAACCCTAAAAATGAGCAACCCTAAACCCCTAAACCCCTAAGGTCCCTAAACCATAAAACCTGGAAGCAACCCTAAACCTCTATCTCCCTATTTCTTCGAATCTCTATTGGTCCCCTCGCTCCATCTCTCTCTCTAAACCCTAGACCCTAACCCCTAAACTCAAGCAACCCTAAACCCCTAACTCATAAACCCTAAACCCTAACCCCTAGACCCTAAACCCTAAACTCGAGCATCCCTAAACCCCTAAAGCCCAAATAATTCCCCTAAACCCTTACCCTAAAACCTAAACCATATTTACTTGAGAAACCCTAAACTCATGTAAACCTCAAATAGTGAGGGAGACAGAGAGAAAGGTAGAGTTAGAGAGGGGATCGAAAGAGATCTAGCAAGATAGAGAGAGAGGGAGAGAGAGAGGTAGGTATAATTAGAGAGAGGGATAGAGGAGACATATATATCTCTCCCAAGCTTGATCTCCTATGTATCTCCCTATTCACCTCTCTACCTAAACCTCTAAACCTTAACCCCTAACCCCTAAACCCTAAACCATAAATAATGCCCCTAAACCCTAACCCCTAACCCCTAAACCCTAAAAATGAGCAACCCTAAACCCCTAAACCATAAAACCTGGAAGCAACCCTAATCCTCTATCTCCCTATCTCTCCCAATCTCTATAACGTGAAAACATGAAAACATTAAGATTTCATTCCAACCAAATTCATTCCTAATCAATCCCAAATCATCTGTAATCCATTCAATTTAATCTCCAATCATCCCTAAACCACTTCTAATCAGCCCTAATCCACTTCACACCATCCCAAATCACATCCAAATCAATTTAACTTCATCCCTAATCATTTTCCAATCAACCTGGATTTCATCTCAAATACCATCCCTAAACTATTCCTAAATCATCTAATCATTCCTTAATCAACACTAAACCACTTCAGACCATCCCTAAAACCATTCTAATCATTCCTAATCTAGTCCTTTTGACCTCTCATCATCCCTCAACTAATCCATTTCATCCCAACTCCATCCCAAATCAATCTAAGCTCCATCTCAAACGATCCCAAAAATAATCAAAATCAAACAAATACCTCACCGGGAGCTATTAGAAGATCATAGTGCCAATTTGTTAGTCATTTGCACCATTTTGTATATCGTATGTGCCAATATGCTCCTTAGTAGCACCTACCTATGAATCACAAACATCATTCTACACCTAGCTAGTCATAGGTGTCATTCTACCCTCTGCCAGCCACAGGAGCCATCAGAACATCGTAAGCGCCAATATGTTAGTCATTTACACCATTCTATACATCATATATACCAACCATAAAACCTAAACCCTTATCTCCTTGTCTCTATCATTCCTCTACCTCTCAATCACTCTGCCTATGTCTTTGGCCATGTCCATGACCCTTTATCTCCCTACCTCTCCCTCTCTAAACACCTAACCCCTAAACTCTAAACCTGATGAACCCTAAACCCCTATCTCCTTGTCTCCATCATCTCTCTACCTCTCAATCTCTCTGGCTATGTCTTTGGCCACGTCCCTCAACCTCCATCTCCATATCTCTCCCTCTCTAAACTCCTAACCCCTAAACCCTAAACTCTATCAACCCTAAATCCGATCAACCCTAAACCTATCTCCTTGTCTCTATCATCCCTCTACCTCTCAATCTCTCTGCCTATGTCTCTAGCCATGTCCCTCACCCTCTATCTCCCTATGTCTCCCCTTTGTCTCCTCTATATCTCCATATCAGTCCTCTCTCTCTAAACCCTAACCTAAACCTCTAAACCTTAACCCTTAACCCCTAAAACATAAACCTTAAGTTACCCTAAATAATGCCCCTAAACCCTAAAATTGAGCAACCATAAACCCTGGAATCAACTCTAAACCTCTATCTCCCTAGATCTCTCCCAATATCTATCAATCCCCTCGCTCTCTCTCTAAACCCTAAACCCTAAACCATAAATCTAAGCAACCGTAAACCCCTAAACCCTAAATAATTCCCCTAAACCCTAACCCTAACCCTAAACCCTAAACTTGAGCAGCCCTAAATCCCTAAACCCTAAATGATTCCCCTAAACCCTAAACTTAAGCCACCCTAAACTCATAAACTCGACCCACCCTCTCTCTCTCTCTCCAAAACAAGAAAACTAGGACTCTCTATCTCCCTCTCCCTATCACCAGGTATCTCTCTCCTCCATCTCCATCCTCTCTCCCTTTTCCTCCCTCTCGCTCTCCCTTGTCGACAAAGAACATGGACATGTAAGAAAAATAGGACATGTAAAGATGGATGAGGATATAAATTGGGATTCAATGAAATGGAAACAAGATAATTTATGAAATTTTATTGGATGGGAAGAATGAGGAGGAGAGGTAGAGGGGGAGGGAAGTAGAGAGTGAGAGAGAGGATAGGAGGTAGAGACAAGATGGAAGTAGAGAGTGGGAGAGGACTGTAGGAGGTAGATAGGGCAAGGAAGAAGAGAGAGAGAGGGAAGGAGGTAGACAAGGGAGGGAAGCAGAGACTGAGAGAGAGGGTAGGAGGTAGATAGGGGAGGGAAGTAGAAAGTGAGACAAAGGGTAAGAGATAGAGAGGGAGGGGGAGAAGAGAGTGAGAGAGAAGGTAGGAGGTAGAGATACAAGGGAAGCAAAGACTTAGAAAGAGGGTAGGAGGTAGATAGGAGAGGGAAGTAGAGAGTGACAGAGACAGTAGAAGGTAGGTAGGGGAGGGAAGAAGAGAGTGAGAGAGAAGGTGGCAGGTAGAGAGGGGAGGGAAGGAGAGATTCAGAGAAAGGGTAGGATGTAGAGAGGGGAGAGAAATAGAGTGAGAGATGATAGGAAGTGCAGCTGCCCTTGTAGACATGTATGTAAAGTGTGGAAGCATAGACAAGGCATGTCAATTGTAAGACGTAACACCTCAAAGAGATGTTCTATAATGGAATGCAATGATTGCAAGATATGCAAAAAAAAGATTTGTTGAAAAGGCTTTAGAAACTTTCAAGAAAATGCAATTGGCATGTGTATTGCCAGTTATGCTCATCATAATGCAAGCACATTATAACACTCTCGCATTATGCTCAGCTTTGTTTGATGTGTTTTATTAGTTTTTAGCAAAATCTGGAGCGTGCTCCGCATCAGGATGGCACTTTTTTCAATGAAAACTCAAAAAATACCACCATAATCTTAAGCTCTCTGTTAGCTCTCTAACCATATAATTTTTTTCACATTTTGAGTACGTTTAGTGTTTCATCTTGAATTTCTTTTGTTAGTGTGTCCAGTTTTTGTCAAAAACCAGTGTTTAGTATTTTTGACTTTTTTTTAACCATTCATAAAAAAATGAAATAATTTATATTTTTAGAAACTAGACTCCATTCTACATGAATTAAAAAAAATATGATTTTTGATTAGTTTTCAAACATTTTATGGGGGAGCACACTCAAATTTTTGTTTTTCAAGATGTGTCCACTTTAAAAATTACTAAAAAATCAATTATTCATTAAAAAATTATTAGAAAAATTAGGGATAAACTACATGGTGTTACCTAACTTCTCATTGGAGCGATTATTGAAATACTAAAAAAAACTTAACATTTTAGGTGGAGCACACTAGAAGCTATGTTATGTTTTTTTCAGAAAAAACAAGACCAATTTGTGTGCTCCCCCTTTTTGAACCCCTTAATCTCAACCATTTTTGGAAAAAAATAGTAGTTTAGAAGCTAGATTCGGAGCACTACAACTCTTGTTTTTGTTCCATCTTCAAATTTTGAGTGTAACTATCTTCAATTTCTCATCCAACATCAATGTTTCCTGATTTCAGAAAAAAAAAGTGGCAACTTAAGACCCTATTTTGGTCCCTCATATTTGTGCACTTACCCAATGATGCTACATTAGATGGCTAGAATTTAGTGTCACTTAGAAAAGTCAAATTTAAAAAGATAGTCATAGATGATGTTATCAGTTAGCTTAGGATTTAAAAGTGGAGGCTGAAGGGTTAGCTTGTTATCTTGTTGTTGTCTTTGTGTTGTTTGTTTTGTGTCTCTTGCTATTGGTTTTCAACCTTAGTGTTGTTTGCCCTTGTCATAGTTTCTTTGTTGTTTGATAGGATTCAATCATGTATTTGTGGTTATCTTCATTCTTGTGGTTTTTTTTAAAGAAACCAAAACAAATTTTGACAATTTAGCCAATTAATCATGAAAAAATTGGCAATAAATTATTTGGACCACAATAAATCACAAGTTTCACTACTATTTTAGCAATTTTGACAATGTTATTGCAATTTTTTCCTGGAAACCCTAGACCCCTATTTTTTTGCATATTTTGCTGGCTGCACATTTTAATTTTTTTCCAAAAGCCCTAACCCTAATTGTAACTTGATTTTTTCTTCTTAAATAATGATTTTTTTGAAAAGAATTATCTTTTGGCTTGCTGATTTCTTACCAAGAATGATTTTTGCTACTACAATATAAACAAGTATGAAAATGCAATTTGTATACATATGTTCTTTAGTTAGTGTATATCTTGAAGACGTTGTATATTCTCTTCTATTATTCTTATAGCATAGCTTATCATCCTATTACTAATATATAGGTATTCTAAACATAGGTGCAAATTATTGGGAAAAAAGTCTGAACCTTTTTTTTTCCATATTTGTATTTAATTATATTTTGACAATTTGTAATTATCACTTAGTTGTCATGAAAGTTGGATGCTTAAAATATTCAATACATTTTCACTGTAAGGTTATATCCTGTTTTCTACATAGATGTTGTATGCAAAAACATATTGAACAAAAGTTAAACTTAAATAATTGGTTTCTAGTAACATCTAGTCGCATCTGATGCAATAACAAGTGAAAATGCCCTTATGTTGTGCTATAAACATTAGGAGTGCATGTATAAATAAATAATATTTAGCCTAGAAGTAAGAGAATCTTACTGAGAACAATTGTCTAATAGTAGATCTATGTCATCATCAACAGGATTACCTGACTTGACCTTCTCTTGTTTCTTAATTTCCTTCAATCACAAGCTAGCATGAACACTCCTTTTCATGATCTGGTAGCCCTTCGATATATTACTTGCCATATAGGTTTCTGGATTCTCTTTATTGAGCTGCTTGTGTTGTGCCTTTCCCTTCTCCTCCTCCACAGGAATAATATTGGATCTAGATTGTTCCTCTATGATATGGTTCATTGTATTTATCATCTGATCAAAATTACTATTTACATCGTGGATAAATTGTTTGGCATCACAATGGTCATCTTCCTCTTCAAGAGGCCGATTAGACCAAGATGAGTTTAAGCATGGATCGTTATTTACTTCTTGTTTGCCCTTCCTACATTTTCCACTATGCTATCTTGACTGTTAAGGAAAAGAGAATGGAGAGAAATATGACACGGTCTGTAAATTTTGAACTGAAACTGGAAGTAAGCAATGGTAGGAAGAATATTTGGATGATTGACTGAGTGATTTAGGGGCAAGATTATAGTATTTTGCATTGTGACAGACACAGATAAAGTAATATCTTGAGTATGGCTCTATTAAAAATCTATCTAGGATTTCTGACCAAACCATCAGAAGCTTTAACTTCAGATACCAATAGAGTTGAGGAAGGAAAAACCTATAGACCAAAAGATAATATGCTCATTTAGATAAAGAAAATCTAAAAAAATAAGCATAGGGAAACATAATTTAGAATGCCTAACAAGATAATCACCCAAGAAATGGAAAGCTATTAAACAAAGGGTAGGTTCAACATTCTCACATTTTGTTGGAATTTTAACCATTTTAATTAAATTACAGAATTTAAGTAGCTAATTATAGACAAGGAAAATTTCTCTCAAGAAGCCATGAAGAAAGAGAACATAAAAGTTATATTTTGAAACCTAAGTAGTTACACTTTCACAGTAAAATAATGTATTGTGTTACAACGTTTCAAGATGAATAGGGCAAGTCTCTCGACCTAAGCAGAACATACCAAAACATGTCTGCTGGAGTTAAATGAGCCACTATGATTGCAAACTTATAAATGTGTGCCAAACTAATGCATCAATGACCTTTACTCTACAACCTTAAAACATGTCTTATAGAGTTAAAAAGACCACCTTGTTGCCCTACCTAATTTGCTCAAATTCTTGGATTAGAAAAACTCAAAATGATCAAGTTAGAATACAAAATTGTAAACAGATTCTGCTTCTCTTACTACAGTAGAAAATCCTCAAGGAAGTCAGTCATTCATAGGGATAATATTTGAATAAATGATGAATTTAGAGTTTCTAGAAATTAACTCTGTAGCTTTTTTAACATCTATTCTTCTGGATAATATTGCTGAGTACTTTAATTCAAAATACAATAGCATGTGGGGTGTTAAAGACTAAGCTCCACATAGGTGTGTATCTACCAGTTACTTAACAATTGGCATAAACATTTAGTCTAGAAAGGTTCGCTTAAAATTAATTCGCTCAAAGGGCTTCCAATATTCCCCTAATTTCAAGAATGATTAGGCTTATACCCATAATTTTAACAATAAAATGCTGTAAAAGCTATATATTGGGGAGGCCCTATATTCACTGGCAACATTTTCAGCCATTTTCTTACTATTACGTCATTACTATTCATCTGACTACCATCCCACCAAAAAGGCAACATAGAACAACCCCTAAATGGACAAAAGTAAGCATTTTTTTCACCATATTAAAATTGCTGAAAACCATGCAACTTATTAAAGATCCGGATTAAAAGATCCATGATATTATACAAGTAAAAACAATTATAATAACATAGATTCACTATAAAACCACCATGAAATTAATATTTTTAAGGCAATAAGTACACCAATTTCTAGACAAAAGATGCCAAAACAATTGACAAAAAAAATACATAGAAAAGGGTAAAAAAAAAGACATCACTGCAATGGATGGAGTTTTCTATATCTTTCGGTTGAGAATTTCCTTGTATCACATGAGGGATTCGAGGCACTGCAACGTGAGCTATTGCTTGAACTTGTTTATGAAGTCATCCGCCTTTGCATCTACTTCATCAGTAGACAAGCATTCAGAGGCCGCTTCTTTATCTTCCTCCTTTGGTAGAGCCGTCTGCAGATCTAAGAGCGGCGCCACATCCAATTTTATTCATACCAGCCCACTCTTCACGCTACCACTAACATCCTGAATATAGTGCTGGAGAAATATCGACTAATGTCACTTGTCTTGCAATCTTCACTTTCCTGGAGGCATTATCTGCGCAGGTTTTCTAATTTTGGTATTAATGGCAAAGTTTTCGTTAACAGAAGCAGTGTCAACTGTCATATCAGATGCCTTTACACTACATGTGAATGCCATCCATACTTTGAAATGTGTAAAATCCAGAGAGTTTGATCTGCATTTACATCGTTCTGTTTAACATGCCTGACATGGATCATTATTACCCTATGAATTGTAGTTGTGGGTTTCCCATTGACAATTGAAAGTATTTCTGTAGATTTTTATGAGAGTACTTATGAGAGTAATGGATTTCCCAACATGGTACTTACGCACTAAATATCTAAATTATGATAAAATTTAAATAATAATTTTATTTTTCACCCTTACTGTTCATAGGGTTAACCAATAGGAAAGCAGATAAATGGTATTTATCAAATTATGAAAAAAATAATAATTATCAACTATAGTATGTTTGTAAAAAAAAATTAATACTCAATGCTGATTGGTCAAATGGATAGTGGAAATTACATCACATGGATGCATAAGTAATCTTGCAGAGGCAGGAACTAAAAAAAATGATTAGAACTAAATGACTAACAATAATAATGACATAATAAAAATAATAATAATACAAATAGAACTGAAAAACTATCAATAATAATGACATAATAAAAATAATAATACAAATAGAACTAAAAAACTAATAATAATAAACTATAGCCGACATTTTATATATATATAATATACACACAACTAAATTAAATGAATTATATAACTAACAATAATAAACTATAGTCGACATAATAAAAAAATAATGCAAGTAAAACATATAAATAGACAAAATTTAAAAAGGAATGTAGAATAATCTTTTATTGTTATTCATCATAGGAGACTATGAAAATCATGTAATGATCCATATTATTTCATGATTTATTTTTTTTGTAAATGCATCTTTACATCCTATAATAATTAATAATAATATTATTTATTTAGTTTTCCTAGAATTTTATAATAAAAACACCTTTTGAAATTAAAATATGAACATGATTGAGTGGAGTTCATTAAAAAGAATAGAGATACAAGCATAAAAATTAACCATGATTTTTTCCTTTCTTTTTTCATTAATAATTATTACTTTTTCTATAAATGTTGGAAATGGTAGTGATTTTGAAATTCAAGATTATCAATTTATTCAACAAAACACAATAGAGTAGTGGGAAATCATATCTAGGCTACAACGTGGCCAAATTATGGAAGTGACTGAAATAGATATGTTGGGGAAAAGAGATATTAATAGACAAACACCATGATCTAATGAATATTGAGGTGAAGATTACACAAATAAAGTTATAAAATTCATAAGCACCATGAAAGATAATGGGTTTTGACAAATGACGATATACCACACAATATGAATCATGGAACCTTGGGTGTTAAACCCAAAAAAACATAATATAATTATGGCACATTATCATCAGGGCCAAAATATATTGCTATTATGCACGATTATTCAAGGAACAATAGTAACAAGAAAATCATATCTAATTGGTGTCATTCGTAAAGCTCTCAAAGGTGAAACATTCCCAAGGCATTGTCCACTTCTCTTACTTGCACCAATTAGAGTTGCAACATTCAATATCAAAGTCTCAACAATCTATTCACTGTTGCAAGTATGTGCCTAATCGGTGTTGTTGTCATTGGTGTCAACTGTATCTTATTCTATTAGTTGTTTAGAAGACTTGTATGTTGAGGATATTGACTCTTTGGAAGAAACAAGTGAGTTACAGAGAAGTGCAGTATAGACAATGATTTGTATGCTGAAGAACAGTCTGGTAAACTGCTCCGTATTTATTCCTGCTTGAAGATAGTGGTCTGTGGATTGAAAGAACGTTAGAGGTATGTCTAAGGATGCTACAATCCAGGTCTGAGCCATCCACATGAAGATCTGAGTGAGTTGTGTTCATCAGAGTGAAGCCTACTTTTTCTGTAAGTTTAGTGAGATAGGAAAATAGTATTTGACTCCGCATTCCTCCGTAATAAAGTATTTTTCTATGCGGTTCTAGAGGGAAGTCTAGGATGATGATAAGTGCCTACAGTTGCAATGGTTCATGGTTTGGTGTCTGCAAGCTATCTTTCTTTTATGACAATTGAAGACAGTAAAGTTCATGTACTCTGGTGAGAAGATTCCTATGGATAAAGTGGTTAAGGTTTGTGTGGTTGCTCCTAATGATTATAGAATGCTTGTGGATGTATCCTAATCATGTTCCTATCTGGACATTGGTCTGCGTTAAGAAATTGAGATGGTGTGTGAAGATTGTTCCCAGATAATGTAGCGTGTAACCAGGCTTGGCCAACTTGGTTGATCCCAGTGATTGCGGAGATCTCTAGAAGATTGTGGAAGCATGTTGTGGCATGGAAGATCATGTTTGAGTCCTAGCTAAGGCATGGCATGATCTACATTTCATTCCCTTTGCATGATGTTGCAATAGTTCAGGACCTATTTTGTAAATGTTTGTAATACCGACCTTGGAGATTGTTCCAATGATTGATGCCGACCTTGATGATCATTCTAAGGTTGATGTAGTGTATAAATACTTGTAGCTGAGTCATGGAAAAGGTGTCCTTGAGTGGAAGTGATAAGCTATTAAGAAACGTCCAAAGGCAGAGTAGAGAAGAGGTAGAGGAAAGAAGAGGAATAGTAGAGTAGAGGAAGAGCAGGGCAGAGGAAGAGCAGAGTTGAGGAATTGTTAATTCACAATAAAGAAAGGTGTTGATCGTGGTAGTGAATTTGGCAGTAAGTCACCAGTAGGGTTTAATAGCCCTTAGGGTTTAACATCCCTTATTGTAATCTTACTAGGTTTAGGGTTGAGGTAGTGAGCCTGCTAGACCTAGTTGTTCTTCATGGTAGTAAGCCAGTATGTTTAGGCCCATCGGGTGACCAAGCCTGAACATCACTATTTCAAGATTGTAATATATATTTAGAGTTAATCCTCTCTGTGGTTTTTCCCCACCTTGGGGTTTTCCACGTAAATGTGGTGTCTCTTGTGTTTGATGTTGTATCTATGGTTAAGTTTTTGATTTCATGCACTCATTGTTAAATCATAATAATTGTGGATAAGTGATGAATGTTTAATTGCAGAAAGTGTTTAAATTTTTGTGACAACTAATTCACCCCCCCTCCCAGTTGTTTGGTGAATATCAACAATTGGTATCAGAGCCAAGTTCCTTAGAAGAAGTTTAACAACTTGAGGAAGATCAAAAATGTCTTACAAGAAGGAAGCGTCACATTTTGATGGAACCAATCATGTTCTTTGGAAGGCTTGGATGAAAATCCATGTTCTTTCTCTTGGTGTCAAAGTTTGGAAAGCTGCAAAAATAGAATACACCATACCTCAAAATGGTCCGACAATTGAAGATGAAATCAAAGAATATGAGATAGATATCAAGGCAAGGGATGCTCTGCTAAGCTCATTAACTAACTCAATACTGATCAAAGTGGTGGATCTTGAAACTGTGAATAAGGTATGGGAAAAGTTGAAAAATCTATATGAAGGAGATGATTTTGTGAAGGAAGTCAAGTTACAAAGTCTGAAAGTGAAATATGAAAGCTTAGAGATGAAGAACGATGAAAACATATTAGCTTTTATGCAAAAAAGTTGATGAGCTTGTTATAGGGATAAAATCCATAGGCGGAACTCTCGAAGAAAAGGAAATTGTTATGAAAATACTCAGATCTCTGTCCAAGTCCTACTGTCACAAGGTGGCCGTGATTGAAGAATTTATGCAAGTAAAAATAGTTAATAGGGATCAGTTGCTTGGTAAGCTTACTGCTTTTGAAATGAGGGATTTAGATGATTATTTGCCAAAAGTTGAGACTCCTTTCAGAGCCAGTACTCCTGAAAGTACTTCTAGATCAGAAAAGTATAGGTAGAATCCGATGATGAGATAGATGAAGTTGAAGCCAACATTGTGGATAGGATGCCAAGAGGATCTGGTAAGTATAAAGGAAAATTACCTTTCAAATGTTTTTCCTGTGGTAAAGTAGGTCATTTTGCTTCTAGATGTCCTGAAATAATTGAAAGAAATAGAAGAAGATATGAGAACAGGCCTAGGACCCAAAATAAGTGTTATTATGTTGAAGATTTTGATGATGATGAAGGAGTATTAGATAATGGTGAACTGAATAATGCTAATCCCTCTGTAAATGAATGCTTGTTCATTTCTATTAAGAAAGATCTTGTGTGTACTAATTATTCTAGCTATATGAAGGAAGAAAAACCAGTGGAGAGTACTTTGGCTGCTCTGGTCATTAAGGACAAAGATGAATGGGTTATTGATAGTGGTTGCTCTCACCACATGACTGGTGACAAAATTAAGTTTGTAAGTTTGGAAAGATATGATGGTGGACTATTTAGGTTTGGAGATGATACAATTGGTAGGAATTGTGGAAAAGGATCTATTTATTTTGATGACAAGCATAATACTGAAGATGTCTTGTATGTAAAAGGATTAAAGCAAAATCTTCTGAGTGTGGGTTAGATGTGTGACAAGGGCTATGACTAAGCTTCAAGGACAATGGATGCAAGATCAGGGAAAGCTCCAGAACAATCATTGCAATTGGTAAGAAGACCATAGGTAATATCTATCACTTGAAAGGAACTAAGAACTATTGCTTGTTGACTCAGATTGATGAGAGTTGGTTATGGCATAGAAGGTTGTGTCACATAAATTTTGATAATATTATGAAGATAAGCACTGCACAGATTGTTGGAGATTTGCCTAAGCTTGTGAAGCCTGCTAATCTGGTTTGCAAGGAGTGTCAATTTGGGAAACAAGCAAGAACAAGTTTCAAAAGAAAGGATCAATTAGTTGGAGGACTACTTGAGCTAGTGCATACAGATTTGTGTGGACCTACTAGAGTAAGAAGTTTGCAAGGAGACATGTATTTCATGCTGCTCATTGATGATTATTCTAGAATGACTTGGGTCACCTTTTTGAAAGAGAAAGCTGAAGCTCTAGATAAATTCAAGGCATTTAAGGAAATGGTTGAAAATGAGATGGATTTGATAATCAAATGTTTGATTTCTGATAGAGGAGGAGAGTTCACATCAAATGAATTCAATTTCTATTGTGAAGAGCATGGAATAAAGAAACAACTATTTGTACCCAAAACTCCACAAAAAAATGGAGTTGTTTAAAGGAAAAACAAAACAGTTCAAGAAGCTGCTAGAACCATGATGAAGGAAGATCATCTTTTGGAAGCATATTGGAGAGAAGTAATTCACACCGCAATATATATCCTAAATAGAGTTCAAGTAAAAGGTAATAGATCAAAAACTCCCTATGAATTGTGGCATGGTAGAGTTCCTACTGTGAAATATTTTAAAGTTTTTGTTGGAAGATGTTATATCAAAAGAGAAGAAGATTTAGGCAAGTTTGATGCTAGATGTGATGAAGGAATCTTCCTTGGTTACTCCACCAAGAGCAAGGCCTATCGGTGCTATAATAAGGGGCTGAATAAAATCATTGAAAGTGCAAGTGTTAAAGTTGATAAATTTAAGGAAAGGTCTTTAGAATCAAGTGGATATGAGTCAGATGATCCAGATGTTTCAGAAGTGGTGCAACTTGAAGAAAACATAGATGAAGAAGAACAAGCTCCAGTAAGTGCTAGCAAAACTCCAAGATATGTAAGAATTAGTCAGTCTGAAAATCAAATCATAGGAGATAAGAGAAAAGGGATCTTAAACCAAAAGAAAAGATGTAGAAGAACAAGTAAATTTCTATCTAATCTCTAAGATTGAACCTAAAACTGTGGATGAGGCATGCAAAGATGAGAATTGGATAAAAGCCATGGAAGAAGAATTTATGCATATAGAGAAGAATCAAACTTGGGATCTTATTCCCAGACCAGTAGACAAGAATGTAATTGGTACAAAGTGGGTCTTCAGAAACAAAATGAATGAGAATGGTGAAGTGGAAAGAAGCAAAGCAAGATTGGTATGCAAAGGATATGCTCAGGTTGAAGGAATAGACTTTGGAGAAACTTTGGCTGCAATAGCAAGGATTGAAGCAATAATGATGTTTTTGGCTTTTGCAGCATACGAAGATTTTAAGGTTTATCAAATGGATGTGAAGTCTGCCTTCTTAAATGGAGAGTTGGAATAGGAAGTCTATATTGAACAACTGAAAGGATTTTAGTCATTAGAGCAAGGGGACATGGTATGCAAATTGAAGAAAGCATTGTATGGATTAAAACAAGCTCCCAGGGCATGGTATGCATGGTTGGACAAGTACCTGATACAGAGAGGGTTCAGTAAAGGTACGACATACAATAATCTCTACTTCAAGATCAATCATGAACAAACTTTGATTGTTGCAATTTTTGTTGATGACATTATTTTTGGAGGCAATGAAGGTATGTACTCAGTTTTTGCTGGAGAAATGCAAGGTGAATTTGAAATGTCTATGTTTGGGGAGATGAACTTCTTTTTATGTCTGCAAAAAAGTCAATCAGATAAGGGTATCTTCATTTCTCAATCTAAGTATGTGAAAGAGTTGTTAAAGAAATTTGGTATGGAAGACTCTAAACTAGTATGCACACCTATGATAACTGGTTGTAAGTTAAGCAAAGATGATAACTCACCCATGGTAGACTAGAAAAAGTATAGATCTATGATTAGAGGATTACTTTATCTAACTGAAACCAGACCTGACATAATGCATGCAATGTGTCTTGTGGCAAGATTTCAGATAGAACCCAAGGAATCACATGTGATGGTAGTCAAGAGAATTTTGAGATATTTAAAAGGCACAACAGTTTATTGTTTGTGGTAACCTAGGGACAATGACTTTGTTCTCAGTGCATATACTGATGCAAATTGGGTCGGGGATGTGGATGATAGAAAAAACACAAGTGGAGGTGTATTCTTCTTGGGAAAAAGATTAGTATCTTGGTTGAGAAAAAAATAGGATTCAATATCCCTGTCTACTGCAGAAGCAAAATACATTACAGGAACATGTAATTGCACTCAAGTGTTATGGATGAAGTAGATGTTGAAGGACATTAGAGTTGTGTATGAAGATCCAATTACAAGTGCCATCAACATATCAAAGAATCTAGTGATGCATTCAAGGACAAAGCACATATCCATTAGGTATCATTTCTTGAGAGAAAAGGTGATAGAGAATGAAGTGAAGTTGGAGTATGTTTCTACCAAGGATCAGATTGCATACATTTTTACCAAGCCTCTGCCTAAGGATACTTTTGAGTATCTCAGAGAAAAGTTAGGGGTTATCACCTTACCTGCTCTAAACTAAGATGCACTATAGTGCATCAGCCTAGAGGTGCTCAGAGGCATGAATTGACACTTCTTAGGGCTACTTCTTAGGGGGAGTAGTCAAAGAATTCAGAAGAGAGATTAGATCAGAGAAGATGAGTGCAAGTATGTGCCCTTTGCCATTGATGTCAAAGGGGGATAGATGTGTAGGAGAAAGGGGGAGAATTTTGGAGAAAGAAAGAGTGCAGGTGTGTAAAGAGAAAGGGGGATAATCTTGTCTTGATGGTTGTTGCATTTTTTCACATCATTTGTTGCCATCAATGACAAAGGGGGAGATTGTTGCAAGTATATGCCTAATCGGTGTTGTCATTGATCTCAACATATTCTTGTTGTCATTGGTGTCAATTGTATCTTATTCTATTACTTGTTTAGAAGACTTGTATGTTGAGGATATTGAGAAAATTAGCCTCTCTAGAAGAAACAAGTGAGTTACAGAGAAGTGCAGTACAGACAGTGAGTTGTATGTTGAAGAACAATCTAGTAAACTACTCTGCATTTATTCCTGTATGAAGATAGTGTTTTGCGAATTGGAAGTAAGTTAGAGGTATGTCTGAGGATGGTACATTTCAGGTTTGAGCCATTTGCAGGAAGATCTGAGTGGGTTATGTTCACCAGAGTGAAGCCTTCTTTTTCTATAAGTTCAGTTGAGATAGGAAGATAGTATTTGGCTCCGCATTCCTTTGCAATAAAGTATTTTGCTCTACGGTTCTAGAGGGAAGTTTGGGATGATGATAAGTACCTACAGTTGAAATGGTTTGTGGTTTGGTGGTCCTCAAGCAATCTTTCTTTTATGATAGTTGAAGACAGTAAAGTTCATGTGCTTCAGTGAAAAGATTCCTATGGATAAAGTGGTTAAGGTTTGTGTGGTTGCTCCTGATGATTATAGCATGCTTGTGGATGTCTCCTAATCATGTTCCTATCTAGACTTTGGTCCACGTTAAGAAATTGAGATGGTGTGTGAAGATTTTTTCTAGATAACGTAGCATGTAACCAGTCTTGGCCGACCTAGTTGATCCTATTGATTGTGGAGATCTCTAGAAGATTGTGGAAGCATGTTGTGGCATGGAAGATCATGTTTGGATCCTAGTTAAGGCATGGTGTGATCTTGATTTCATTCCATTTGCATGATGTTGCAATAGGCTAGGACCTATTTTGTAAATTTTTGTAATACCGACCTTGGAGATTGTTCCAATCATTGATGCCAACCTTGATGATCTTTCCAAGGTTGATGTAGTGTATAAATACTTGTAGCTGAGTCATGGAAAAGGTGTCCTTGAGTGGAAATGATAAGATATTAAGAAAGGTCCAAAGGTAGAGTAGAGAAGAGGCAGAGGAAAGAAGAGGAAGAGTAGAGCTAAGGAATTGTTTATTCACAATAAAGAAAGGTGTTGATCCTGGCAGTGAGTCTGGCAGTAAGCCACCAATAGGGTTTAACAACCCTCAGGCTTTAACATCCCTTATTGTAATTTTGCTAGGTTCAGGGTTGAGGCAGTGAGCCTACTAGACCTAGTTGTTCTTCATGGAAATAAGCCAATATGTTTAGGCCCATGGGGTGACCAATCCTGAACAACACTATTTCAAGATTGCAATATATATTGAGAGTTAATCCTCTCCATGGTTTTTCCCCACCTTGGGGTTTTCCATGTAAATCTGGTGTCTCTTGTGTTTGATATTGTATCTGTGGTTAAGTTTTTGATTTCATGCACTCATTGTTAAATCATAATAATTGTGGATAAGTGATGAATGTTTAATTGCAAAAAGTGTTTAAATTTTTGTGACAACTGATTCACCCCCCCTCTCAGTTGTCCGACGCATATCAACATTCACAACTCTAAATTCTAATCTTGGATTTTTCTTCATTAGGAGGAGCAAGACTTACAATTTTGCAAGAAGAGATTTGACACATCAAATACATATTGATTGATGAAATGAGCTTCATTGGACAAATTTTGATATAGAACATAGATTCTCGACTTCGTCAAGCATTTCCAGAAAATGCAATCATAAGATTTAAAGGTATATATCTATCAACTTAAACAATAGATAGTTATTATTTTAATACATATACTTCATTACTATAATTTTTTTCCATTAATACTACTCACTCATCAAAACAACGAGTTTCAAATATTTTGTAGGTATCTCTATGATTCTGGTTGGAGATTTGGGACAGTTGCTTTCTATCAATGCTAAACTACCATATGATAGTAACAAACATTTTAAACTAGTATGGAAAGAATTCATCGTAGTTATTACTTTGGATAGGATATTTAGATAGGAAGGAGAAAGCAATGACCAACAAAGGTTTTGCTAACTTCTCACAAATCTAAGAGATGTAAATCCAACTATTGATGACTGGAAATTACTAATGATAAGAACCAATGATGGCATAAACTTAGGGATACCATTTGAATATGAAACTCCATGTACAATTCCAATTACACCAATACAAAGGGGCCACACAATCCAAATACTCTTATGACTAACTTAGGCATTAACAATAAAAATCACAATTTGTAACTCTTTCAAAAGCCACTATTGACATAAGACAAAAAGAAAGAACATGACTAACATTTGTAACAATATCATGTATAAAATCATGGCAAGCTCTGCAAATAATGCCACCATTTACATATGACTACTATGAAAAGTTGAAAATGGAAAACAAGTGGCCAACTAAAAAGATGAAGAACAAAGACTAAAATTATTAGAACTTAAATGATGTGATGTATGTCTTTTAAGTTTGTTTCAAACAATATGAAATAAGGTAATGTTTCTCAGTTTTTATTATTTGTATATATTACTTTATCATAATTCTTTAACATTATTTATGTCTCCTTTTATCTTCTCTAAAGTTATTGGTCTATTATTACTCAAACATAAATGATTAAATCATTATAATAATGGTGTTACATGTTACAATGACTGCAAGGTGCCTAGAGAAGGATATCTCTCGATGTCTTTTACATAGATTTATCTAAGATAGGTATGCTAATATTTATAATTTCTATATTCTTTTGTTATATTTTCCACATTTTAATGCCTACAAACTTTTTTCCAAATGTTTTTACTTATTTATATACACTTCTATATGCAAAACTGTATTTCATATTTTATGAGCTAATTTTTGTTCTTAATGTAAAAACTATACTTATTTACAGTTTTTAGAATTTACACTTAAAATTTAGTTATAGTGTTTAAAGTTGCAATTTCTATATTTATTTATTTGGACATATTTCTATAGACATAAAACATGTGGAAAATACACAACTATATATATCTTTTTAGTTTGTATTTGTAGCACATATTTATAGTTGTATATGTATATATACAATTACATAAATTCATATATAGTTACATATATGTAAATACACAATTGCATACAATTATATATATCTTTTTGGATTTGTACTTTGTAGATATACAACAATTAACACTATCACAAAATCTCTCTATTTTTAAATAAATTAACACTTGTTTAATTTCAAATGCAAAAAATGCTCCCCAAAATTGAAAAAGATAGAAATAAAAGGCTCTTTGGTATGATGAATGTTGTTGCATTTCATACCAAATATGTAATCTATTCACATTGAAGTTATGAATGTTTTCTTTTCATCAATGGATCTTTTGTGTTTTCTTACTTAAATACTATTTTGGCCATTGGGTGATTTGCTCTGCATTTTATTTAAAATATAAAGTAATATTTTCTATTAAGCCATAAAATAATCCTAAATTGAACCTAGGACTTGTATTCCTTTTGTAGCAAAATCCATCAAACATTAGGACTTGATTCAACTTAGTTCTATGAAGTATTAGTGGTTAATATTTTTGAAGGTTGTGGTTCAATGATAAATAAAATATTCAATTTTAACCATTTAATTAATTTAAAAAATTAATATTTTTTATAAAACAATTGCCTCTTGAATATTTCAACTCTTATAAACTATCTAGTATCATGTGCATAATCAACATTTATTGGTTACTCATTTGTAATGCTCTTATGTTTATTTTTTTTAAGTTGAATTTTTATTTGATGCTTAAATTGATGGATTTCCGTCTAAAATATTATAAATTTTATTAGAATTTAATGGGGAAAATCTTGTTTAAGGTTATGGGTTGCTTTGAATTTAGTCTAGCACCTAGGTGGGATTTGTTGGGGCCACATTATGAAGATATCTAAACATGATCTATGTACAAAAATACAACATAATTTATATACATGTTTGTTAGAGTTATGGCTTGTCTTATTCTAATGTCTGACTCAGACTAGAGTGTTCACAATTGTTATTATACAAAAAAGCCTCCGGACAATTTTTTTTTATTTTAATTTACCATGTATCCAAATTTAGTAATGGGAACAAGCTATTATGTTCCAAATTTTATTTCAACATCTACTTCTCTTGAATAGGTAGGAATCAACAAAATTGTATGTAATGTAAATATATTAATGTATATGGCTTTTAAAATATAACTATTTTGTCATGTTAGTAAAATGGAGTGATTGTTACAATTCCATACAACCATATATATCTTGTTAGGTTTGGAGTGCACATGTACAACTATATATGCATGTGTTGTTGGGATAAGGTGCCATTAACCTTGTAAATCCCAATATTGTATTTATTCCAATTTATTATTTGTAATTTTTAATTACTCATAAGGGAATGTGGTAGTTTCATTGGCAGTGGTAATTCTGGATTCATCAGCGGTAATTATGGAGTGACATTTATGGTTGACAATTGTAAAAATCATGACTAAATGAGGGTAGGCACCACCTTGGGAGAATCTACTATTTTTAGCATGTATGACACATGTCATAATGTTTGGTAAGTGCATGTAAGAGAATCTATGACAAATGTAAGTTGTCATATTAAGATTCTATGACACTATGATGACATATGACAGATATTTACTATGTGTAATTTGCTATGTTTAGCCCCAGGTGCCCATCTTGGGAAGATACTCTTTGGTGGAATCTATGACGGTTATGACATGTCATAAGATGATGTAAGAGACCTTATTTAGCCTTGGGCATCCAACTTTGCATGATTGAATTTGGACAAGTGGTAGGAGCTTGTAAGGAGGCATTTAATATTTGCATGTTGGAGATTCTCAAGAGAGAGAGTGGACACCTAGATTGGTGTGAGAGCACTTCTATATAAGTTTTTTCCATGTATTTGTTGTAGTGTATAGATTTATAGGTACTCAAGTGCTGCAAGAATGTTGTTGGATTGAAGACTGGTGGAGAGAGTTGTGTAGATGTATTGTATCACTTTTGCAGATTAATACAAACTTGTGCCTCTTTCCTTGTGGAGATTTTTACCCGAAAGGGTTTTCTCCATGTAAATGTTGTGTCATTGTGTGTTTAGTTTTCGGATTTGTGGCTTTTGTGTTGCATATTTTATATTCTGTTGCAATCTCCATTCTTTGATACACTGTTAAAGATCATTAAACTTATTTGAATCAGATTTCCATTGAGTAGTTGTGTCTTCATTTTCTAACATTTGGTATCAGAACCTGGCCAGCTTTGACTCTTGGGTGGTAGTGTGAAGGCTATGTAGTTGCAATGGGATATTTGGTTGTATTTGTTTTGTAGATCTTGAGTTGATATTATAGCTACATCCACCATTACATCAACCTCTCAATTGGACATTGAGAAGTTCAATAGAATAGGGTATGAGCCATGGAAGATAAAAATGGAGGATTTACTAGAAGAAAGAAACTATTGGTTGGTTGTTCTAAAAGAGAAGAAACCCAATGATGTCTCTCAAGGTGAGTGTGATAGACTAGATAAGAAGGCATGGGGAACTATTTATTTATGTCTTGTAGATTTTGTCCTGTTGAATGTTGTGAAGGAAGAGACTGTACATAACTTGTGGAAATGTTTTGGTGAGATATACCAAGCCAAGAGTATTGTAAACAAACTTTAATTGAAGCATAAACTATTTTCTATGAAAATGAAAGAGGGTGAATTGATTGCAGAGCATTTAAATTCATTTAATTTGTTATTGAGTCAACTAGCATCCATAGATGTTGAGGTTAATGAGGAAGATAAATGTAACTTACTTATTTGTTCTTTACCCAAGTCTTTGGAGAATGTTATACTTGCTATTACTACTAACCTCATGGATATGAAGTTGGATGCTCTTGTTGTAGTTTTACTGGCACAAGAATTGAGGAAGAAGATTTCATATAATTTAGGGGATGCTCTCAGTGTCAAGGGAAGGTCTAAGGAAAGAGGACTGAAAGGAGATCAGAAAGGGCCTAAGGACAAGTCTAAGGGCTAATCTAAGATTCCTAGGAAGAAGAACATAGTTAATTGTTGGAATTGCGGTAAAAGGGGACATGTGAAGGAGTGCACAAACTCAAAGAAACATTGGGATACCACTTCTGAGAAGTCCTCGAATGCAAGTGAATATGTTTTACTTTCTACATGCAATATTGTTTCTAATGATCATTGGTTGGTTGACTCATGATGCTCATATCATATGACTCCACATAAGGAATGGTTTTCCACATACTAAGAGTATGATGGAGGTAAAGTGTACCTTGGGGACAACTCTACATATTCAATAGTTGGGAAAGACAAGGTATTGTTGTGTTTCACTAATGGGAGGATTAAAACCCTCCTTGGTGTTTTGCATGTTCCTAGATTAGCTAGAAATCTAATTTTAGTTTTGAAGTTGAATGATTTGGGAATGCATGTAACATTTGATAAGCATAGTTACAGATTGGTGAGAGGAAACTTGGTGGTAGTGAAGGGGAAGAGAATGGGAACCTTGTTTAGGCTAGATGCCACTATAGTTTGTAATTCCTCTTATGTTTATGAGGCTTCTGAAAACACTTGTATGTTGTGGCACCATAGATTGGGGCACACAAGTAATAATTTTTTGAAAACTATTAAGAATAAAGATTTGTTGGATGGTTTTTCTAATTTTGATGAGCACTTTGATTTCTGTGAGCATTGTGTGTTTGGTAAACAAAATAAAAATTCATTTCCTTTAGGAATTAATAGAGCAAAAGAGAAGTTAGAGATTATTCATATAGATGTGTTTGGATGTTTGGACCTGTAGATAATGACTCTATCAGAAAAAAATCATTATTTTGTCACCTTCATTGATGATGTATCTAGATTCACATGGATTTATTTTATGAAACACAATTCTAAAGTTTTCACTAAGTTTAAGGATTTTAAAGTCTTAGTTGAAAACTAATCGGGATTAAAGATAAAAATATTAAGATCTGACAATGAAGGGGAATATTGCTCTAAGGAATTTGATGAGTTTTGCTAGCATGCATATATAATCATACAAAAGATAACTCCATATACACCACAATAGAATGGTGTTGCAGAAAGGATGAACTAAAAAATCATGGAAAGAGAGAGAAGCATGTTGAGTGATTCACAGTTGGATAAATACTTTTGGGTAGAGGCTGTGTGTAATATTTTCTACTTGATTAATAGATCTCCTTGTAAGGTGCTTGATTCGACACCTTATGAAGTGTGGATAGGTAAGAAACTTTATGTTTCACATTTAAGGGTTTTTAGTTGTCAGGATTTTGTTCATGTGCCTAAGAAAAAGAGATCTAAGTTGGATCCAAAAGCATAGAAATGCATCTTCATTGGATATGGTGAGAATGTTAAGGGTTATAAGCTTTGGGATCCTCTAACTAGAAAAATTATTTTCTTTAGAGATGTTATTTTCAGGGAAGGTAAAGCTATTTCTGAACCTAAGCAGCCAAAAGAAAAAGAAAAGGTGAAGAGAGTGCACTTTGACTTAGAACAGGAAGATTGACCTTAGGAAGAACACAATGATGGATTGAAGGGTGAAGAAGAAGAAAAAGAAGATTCTAGTAGTTTTGATGAGGAAGAATTTGTTGTAACAAAAGAAGTTGGTGCAGAAGATCATGTAGAAGAACAAGTTGAGACTCTTAAGTTCCACCCTTGAGGAGATCCACAAGACAATAGAACCCAGTTGATAGGTATAGCCCACCAAATTTCCAATGTGTATTTGCTTTATTGAGTACTAACGATGAACCTAGATCATAAAGGGAAGCTATTCATGCAGATGATAGTGAGTCTTGGAAGTTAGCCATGCAGGAGGAGATGATGTCATTAGACTCTTGTAATAAATGGGATCTTGTTCATTTACCCAAAAGAAGAAAGGCCATAGGTTGCAAGTGGGTCTTCAAGAAGAAGTTTGGAGCAGATGGTTCATTGGAGAAGTACAAGGCTAGATTGGTAGCCAAGGGCTACTCCCAAAGAGAGGGAGTTAATTTCGGTGAAATTTTCTCTCCTATTGCTAAATTGACTTCTATTAGATTTCTTTTATCCATTGCTGCAACTTATGACTGGGAGATTGAGCAAATGGATGTTAATACTATGTTCTTGCATGGAGATATTGAGGAAGAAATTTATATGCAACAACCTACAAGTTTTGAGGTAAAAGGGAAAGAACATTGGGTTTGTAGATTAAAGAGGTCTCTCTATGGTTTGAAATAGTCCCCCAGAATGTGGTATCAAAAGTTTGACTCATTTGTGATGAAATTGGGTTTTTTATAAGCGAGGAGGATCATTGTGTGTACATTCATTGTATTGAAGATTCTGTATTGATTATTGCATTGTATGTTGATGACATGTTATTTTTCAACAATACTAAGGGTACGATCAGTGAGCTGAAAGCCCAACTGTTAGGTGCATTCAATATGAAGGATCTTGGAGTAGCTAGATATATATTCTAGGTATGGAGATCATGAGGATGAGGATGATTTTGAGGATATGTCTAATGTGCCATATGCTAGTATTGTAGGGAGTTTAATGTACGCAATGGTTTGCACTAGGCCAGATATTGCCCAAGCAGTGGGAGTTTTGAGCAGATTTATGTCTAACCCTAGTAGACAACATTGGAATTATGCAAAGAAGGTGTTTAAATATCTTGCAGGTACTCTTGATTATTGTTTGGTTTATTCTGGCACTGATAGTGTTGATAAAAATTTGGACATATATGGATTTGTTGATGCAGATTAGGCAGGTGACTTGGATAGTCAAGGGTCCACTAGAGGCTATGTTTACTCTGTTTGGAGGAGTAGTGAGTTGGATTACTAAGAGGCTATTGATATGCACCAGAAAATTGAGAGGGGGGGGGTGAATTAGTTGTCCCAAAAACTTAAACACTTACTGCAATTAAACATTCATCACTTATCCATAATTATTATGATTTAACTATGAATGCATGAAATCAGAAACTTAACCACAGAGACAACATCAAACACAAGAGACACCAAATTTTATGTGGAAAACCCCAAGGTGGGGAAAAACCACGGAGAGGATTAGCTCTCAATATATATTGCAATCTTGAAATAATGATGTTCAGGCTGGTCACTCCATAGGCCTAAACATACTAGCTCACTGCCATGAAGAACAACTAGATCTAGCAGGCTCATTGCCTCAACCCTAAACCTAGCAAGATTACAATAAGGGTTGCTAAACCTTGAGGGCTGTTAAACCCTACGGGTGGCTCACTGCCAAGCTCTCTTCCATGATCAACACCTTCTTAAGTCTATGATTGAAGTACAATAATTCCTCTGCTCTGCTCTACCTCTATTCTTCTCTGCCTTTCAGACCTTTCTTATTATCTTTCCATTTTCACTCAAGGACACTTTTTCCATGACTCAACTATAAGTATTTATACACTTCATCAACCTTGGAATTATCATCAAGGTCAGCATCACAATCATCAACCATTGGAACAATCTCCAAGGTCGGTATTACAAACATTTACAAAATAGGTCCTGACCTATTACAACATTGTGCAAAGGAAATGAAATGTGGATCATTCCATGCCTTAGCTGGGACTCAAACATGATCTTCCATGCCACAACATGCTTCCACAAACTTCCAGAGATCTCTGCAATCATTGGGATTAACCAGGTCGGCTAAAACTGGTTACACGTTACACTATCTGGGAACAATCTTCGAACATGATCTCAAGTCCTTAATGCGGACCAATGTCAAGATAGGAACATGATTAGGAGACATCCACAAACACGTTATAATCATCAGGAGCAACCACATGAACCTTAACCCCTTTATCCATAGGAATCTTTTCACCAGAACACATGAACTTTACTGTCTTCAACTATCATAAAAGAAAGATAGCTTGTGGACCAGCAAACCACAAACCATTGAAACTGTAGGCACTTATCATCATCCCAGACTTCTAGAAATATAGAGAAAAATACTTTATTACAAAGGAATACAGAGTAGAGTACTTTCTTCTTGTCCCAACTGAACTTACAGAAAACACAGGTTTCACTCTGGTGAACACAACTCACTCAAATCTTCATGTGAATGGATCAAATCCGAAATGTAGAATCCTTAGTCATACCTCTAACTTTATTCCAATCCATAGATCATGATCTTCAAGTAGAAATAAATACGAAGCAGTTTATCGGTCTGTTCTTTAGCATCCAACTCACTATTTGTACTGCACTTCTCTGTAACTCACTTGTTCCTTCCAGAGAGGCTAATTTTCTCAATATCCTCAACATACAAGTCTTTGAAACAAGTAATAGAATAAGATACATTTGAAACCAATGACAACAAAGATATGTTGACATCAATGACAACACCGATTAGGCACATACTTGCAACAATCTCCCCTTTGTCATTGATGGCAAGATATGATGTGAAAAACTGCAATAGCCAACACGATAAGATTCTCCCCCTTTCTCTTTACACAACTGCACTCTTTCTTTCTCCAAAATTCTCCCCCTTTCTCTTACACATCTTCACTCTAAATTTTTTAGATGACTTCTCTCCCCCTTTGACATCAATGGCAAAGGGCACATACTTTCACTCTTCTGCTCTGATCTAACCTCTCTTCTAAACTCTCTGACTACTCCCCTTGAGAAGTATTCCTAAAAAGCATCAATCTAGACCTTTGAGCACCTCTAGATTGATGGACTATTATGCATCTTAGTTTAGAGCAGGAGTGGTGATAACCCCTAGCTTTTCTCTGAGATACTCAAAACTATCCTTAGGCAGAGGCTTGGTAAAAATGTCTGCAATCTGGTCCTTGGTAGAAACATACTCCAACTTGACTTCATTCTCGGTCACCTTTTCTCTTAGAAAATGATACCTGATGGATATGTGTTTTGTCCTTGAATGCATCACTGGATTCTTTGATATGTTTATGGCACTTGTGTTATCACAAAAGATTGCAATGGGATCTTCATACACAATTTTGATGTCCTTCAAAGTCTCCTTCATCCATAACACTTGAGTTCAACTGCATGCTGCTGCAATGTATTATGCTTCTGTAGTAGACAGGGATATTGAATCCTAGTTCTTGCTCAACCAAGATACTAATCTTTTTCCCAAGAAGAATGCACCTCCACTTGTACTTTTTTTTATCCACATCTTCGCCCCAATCTGCATCAATATATGCATTGAGAGTAAAGTCATAGTTCATAGGGTACAACAAACCATAATCCATTGTACCTTTTAAATATCTCAAAATTCTCTTGACTACCATCACATGTGATTCCTTGGGTTTTGCCAGAAATCTTGCCACAAGACATACAACATGCATTATGTTAGGTCTAGTTTGAGTCAGATAAAGTAATCCTCCAATCATAGATCTATACCTTTTCTAGTCTGCCATTGGTGAGTTATCATCTTTTCTTAACTTACAACCAGTTATCATAGGTGTGCATACTAGTTTAGAGTCTTCCATCCCAAATTTCATTAACAACTCTTTCACATACTTAGACTGAGAAATGAAGATACCTTTATCTGGTTGATTTATTTGTATATTTGTAGACCTAAAAAGGAGTTCATCTCTCCAAACATAGACATTTCAAATTCACTTTGTATTTCTCTAGAAAAAACTAAGCACATGCCTTCCTTGCCTCCAAAAATAATATCATCAACAAAAACTGCAACAATCAAGGTTTGTTCATCATTGATCTTGAAGTAGAGATTGCTATTTGTAGTACCTTTACTAAACCCTATCCTTATCAGGTACCTATCCAACCATGCATACCATGCCCTGTGAGCTTGTTTTAATCCATACAAAGCTTTCTTCAATCTGCATACCATGTCACCTTGATCTTATGACTGAAATCCTTTCGGTTGTTCTATATAGACTTCCTCTTCCAACTCTTCATTTAAGAAAGCAGACTTCACATCCATTTGATAAACCTTGAAATATTTGTATGTTGTAAAAGATAAAAGCATCCTTATTGCTTCAATCCTTGCCACTGGAGCAAAAGTTTCTTCAAAGTCTATTTCTTCAACTTGAGTGTATCCTTTGAATACCAACCTTGCTTTGTTTCTTACCACTCCACCATTCTCATTCATCTTGTTTCTGAAGACCCACTTTGTACCAATTACATTCTTGTTTGCTAGTTTGGGAACAAGATCCCAAGTCTGATTCTTCTCTATCTGCATCAATTCCTCTTCCATAGCCTTTATCCAATTCTCATCTTTGCAAGCCTCATCCATAGTTTTAGATTCAAACTTGGAAATCAGATAGAAGTTTACTTGTTCCTCTATATCTTTTCTTCTAGTTAAGATCTCTTTGCTCTTATCTCCTATGATTTGTTCTTCACAATGACTGATTCTTACATATCTTAGAGTTTTGGTAGCAATTATCAGAGCTTTTTCTTCTTCATCTAGGCTGACTTCATGCTGCACCACTTCTGAAACATCTGAATCATCTGACTTATATTTACTTCATTCTAAAGACCTTTCCTTGCATTCGTCAACTTTAACATTTGCACTCTGTGAACAAGGAAGACAAATGAAGTTAGAAATACTAACCAAATGCATAAATACACAAAGTTATTCCTTCAAATGTGACCCCTCTCCTTTGATAGGGTGGAAGGAGTTGCACCTAAACTCCTTAGATTTTACCCAAGTACATGAATGTGGATTGCTCTTGCTTTCAACACAATATGATGAGAGATTGGAGGATAGATTGATAGGTTGGATAGAGATGAGAGATAAAGCTAGAGTGATTTTGGCATTATGAGGGTATGATGAGGAGATTTGAGAGAAATTTGGGCATGATAAGGATGCAAGAAGAAGTTCCCCCAAATGGCTTAGAGAAGGGTCTCATTTATAGATTTTTGGAAAATGGATGGAGGGTGAGGATTAAAAGATGAGATCAAGGGCTAGAAATGGTTGAGAGTTAGGGTTTGGATTGAAGTCATAACCTTGTGAGAAGTGTCACAAGAGGAGTGGATGAGAGAGATCAAGGGTTGAGATTTGGTCAATGGATTTGGAGGGCTCTCATTATTTATGAATTTTAAATTCACATGGGGAAAGGTGTGGAGGATAAAAATGAATTAAAAATTCATTTTTGGGAAGAGTGGATATGACAAGTGAATTAAAAATTCAACTCATGGGGGAGTGTGAATTAAAAATTCACTTTTATGTGGAGATGTGAAAGTTGAAGGACACATGTACACTTACATGTGTAAGGGGTGATAAATCAGTGTAAGGAAGATTTGACCCTTTGAATAAAAAAAATTGGTTTTTATTCAAAGGTGTGTGGGAGGATGGGATAAGCAAGGTTAATTAAGTGTTAAGTTTAATTAATTTAGGTCTAGGGGATAGGTTGGCTAGGGTAGCTAATTAAATAATTGATATTTAATTAACTAGGATAGGGATAGGTTGATTAATAGGCTAGATTAATTAGATAAGCATGATTTTTCTAATTAATAGGGATTAGGGAGATGAACAAAATAGCTAAATAAATATTAGGAATATTTATTTAATAAATAAGGATATAGTTATAAGGTATAGTGATAAATTAAGTGAATTAATTGATCACAAAGGATAGATGATAGATGGTTAGGGATAAATTAATTAAATTAAATGAATTTATTTAATTAATAGGAGGGATAATTGGTGTAGAGATATGGGAAATTGGTTGCGGAGAAAGTCAATTTTAGGTGTCTACAAACTCTTAATAATCTTATTCAGCCTCTTATTATAGCACCAGTAGACCTTGCTATTGGTGGAGTAACCAAGGAAGATTCCTTCATCACATCTAGCATCAAACTTGCCTAAATCTTCTTCTCTTTTGATATAACATTTGTTACCAAAAACTTTGAAATATTTCACAGTAGGAACTCTACCATGCCACAATTCATAAGGAGTCTTTGAACTGTTACCTTTTACTTGAACTCTGTTTAGGATATATGCAGCGGTGTGAATTTCCTTTCTCCAATATGCTTCTAGAAGTTGAGCTTCCTTCATCATGGTTCTAGTAGCTTCTTAATCTGTTCTATTTTTCCTTTCAATAACTCCATTTATTCCAAGTTCTTCACAAAATAAATTTAATTCATTTGATGTGAACTCTCCTCCTCTAGCAGACCTCAAGCATTTGATTTTCAAATCCATCTTATTTTCAACCATTGCCTTAAATGCCTTGAATTTATCTAGAGCTTCAGCTTTCACTTTCAAAAAGGTGACCCAAGTCATTCTAGAATAATCATCAATGAGCAACATGAAATACCTATCTCCTTGCAAACTTCTTACTTTGGTAGGTCCACACAAATCTGTATGCACTAGCTCGAGTAGTCCTCCAACTGATTGGTCCTTGCTTTTCAAACTTGTTCTTGTCTGCTTCTCAAATTGACACTCCTTGCAAATAGGATTAGCAGGCTTCACAAGCTTAGGAAAATCTCTAACAACCTGTGTAGTACTTATCTTCATAATATTATCAAAATTTATGTGACACAACCTTTTATTCCATAACCAACTCTCATCAGTCTGAGTCAACAAACAATAGTTCTCAGTTCCTTTCAAGTGATAGATATTACCTCTGGTCTTCTTACCAGTTGCAATGACTGTTCTGGAGCTTTCACTGATCTTGCATCCATTGTCCTTGAAACTTAAATCATAGCCTTGTCACACATCTAACCCACACTCAAAATATTGTGCTTTAATCCTTTCACATACAAGACATCTTCAATATTATGTTTTCCATCAAAAGAAATAGATCATTTCCCATAAATCTTACCAGTTGTATCATCTCCAAACCTAACCAGTCCACCATCATATCTTTCCAAACTCATAAACTTACTTGTGTCACCAGTCATGTGGTGAGAGCAGCCACTATTAATAGCCCATTCATCTTTGTTCTTAATGACATGAGCAGCCAAAGCACTTTACACTAGTTTTTCTTCGTTCACACAACTAGTAGAAGTAGTAGACATAGGATCCTCCTTAATAGTAATAAACAAACATTCATTTATAGAGGAACTAGCATTTTTGGTTCACCATTATTTGATACTTCTTCCTCATCATCAAAATCTTCAACATAATAACACTTGTTTTGGGTCCTAGGCCTATTCTCATATCTTCTTCTATTTCTTTCAATTCTTTTAGGACATCTGGAAGCAAAATAACCTACTTTACCACAGGAAAAACATTTGAAAGGTAATTTACCTTTATACTTACTGGATCCTCTTTGCAGTATGTCCATGAAGTTGAATTCAACTTCATCAAACTCATCATTGGATTCTACCTTGTACTTTTCTAATCTGGAAGTACTTCCAGGAGTATTGGCTTTGAAGGCCATCTCAACTTTCGGTAGAGCATCACCAAACTATCTCATTTCAAAGGCAGTAAGATTACCAAGTATCTGATCCTTGTCAACCATTTTTACTTGCATGAATTATTCAATTGTGTTTACCTTCTAACAGTAGGACTTGGGTAGAGATATGAGAATTTTCATAACAACTTCCTTTTCATCAAGAGTTCTACCTATGGCTTTTATCCCTGTAACAAGTTCATCAACTCTTTGCATAAAGGCTAATATGTTTTCATCATCATTCATCTTCAAACTTTCATATTTCACTTTCAGACTTTGTAACTTGGCTTCCTTCATTGAATCATCTCCTTCATACATATTTTTCAACTTTTCCCAACCTTATTTGTAGTTTCAAGATTCACAACTTTCATCAATATTGATTTCGTTAATGAGCTTAGCAAAGCATCCTTTGCCTTGATATCTATCTCATATTCCTTGATTTCATCTTTAGTCATCAGACCATTTTGAGGTATGGTGTATTATGTTTCTTTAGCTTTCCATACTTTGTAACCAAGAGAAAGAAGATGGATTTTCATCTGAGGATTCCAGAGAACATAATTCGTTCCATCAAAATGTGTCACTTCGTTCTTGTAAGACATTTTGGATCTTCCTCAAGCTGTTAAACTTTCTTTAAAGGAACTTGGCTCTGATACCAATTATTGATATGTGCCAGACAACTAAGAGGGGGGTGAATCAGTTGTCCCAAAAACTTAAACACTTACTGCAATTAAACATTAATCACTTATCCACAATTATTATGATTTAACAATGAATGCATGAAATCAGAAACTTAACCACAAAGACAACATCAAACACAAGAGACACCAGATTTTATGTGGAAAATCCCAAGGTGGGGAGAAACCACAGAGAGGATTAGCTCTTAATATATATTGCAATCTTAAAATAATGATGTTCAGGCCGGTCACTCCTAGGCCTAAACATACTAGCTGACTGCCATGAAGAACAACTAGGTATAGCAGGCTCACTGCCTCAACCCTAAACCTAGCAAGATTACAATAAGGGTTGTTAAACCCTACTAGCGGCTCACTACTAGACTCTCTTCCATGATCAACACCTTCTTATGTTTGTGATTGAAGTACACTAATTCCTTTGCTTTGCTCTACCTCTTCTCTGTTCTGCCTTTTGGGCTTTTCTTATTATCTTTCCATTTTTAACTCAAGGACACTTTTTCCATGACTCAACTACAAGTATTTATACACTTCATCAACCTTGGAATGATCATCAAGGTCAGCAACACAATCATCAACCATTAGAACAATCTCCAAGGTTGGTATTACAAACATTTACAAAATAGGTCCTGACCTATTACAATATTGTGCAAAGGAAATGAAATGCGGATCATGCCATGCCTTAGCTGGGACTCAAACATGATCTTCCACACCACAACATGCTTCCACAATCTTCTAGAGATCTCTGCAATCACTGGGATTAACCAAGTCAGCCAAAATTGGTTACAAGTTACACTATCTGGGAACAATCTTAGAAAACAATATCAAGTCCTTAATGCGGACCAATGTCAAGATAGGAACATGATTATGAGACATCCACAAGCATGTTATAATCATTAGTAGAAACCACATTAACCTTAATCACTTTATCCATAGGAATCTTTTCAGCGGAACACATGAACTTTACTATCTTTAGCTGTCATAAAAGAAAGATAGCTTGCGGACCACCAAACCACAAACCATTGCAACTGTAGGCACTTATCATCATCTTTATTGCTGTTATAAAAGAAAGATAGCTTGCAGACCACCAAAGAATTGTAGAGAAAAATACTTTATTGCAAAGCAGAATACTTTCTTCCTGTCCCAACTAAACTTACAGAAAAAGTAGGTTTCACTCTGGTGAACACAACTCACTCACATGTTCATGTGGAGGGATCAAACCTGGAATGTAGTATCCTTAGTCATACCTCTAACTTGCTTCCAATCTGTAGACCATGATCTTCAAGCATAAATAAATGAGGAGTAGTTTATCAAACTATTCTTTAGCATCCAACTCACTGTCTGTACTGCACTTCTCTGTAACTCACTTGTTCCTTTCAGAGAGGCTAATTTTCTCAATATCCTCAACATACAAGTCTTCTAAACAAGTAATAGAATAAGATACAGTTGACACTAATGACAACAAAGATATGTTGACATTAATGACAACACCGATTAGGCACATACTTGCAACTGAGGCATCCCATAGTTGCATTGTCCACCATAGGAGCAGAGTATATGGATGCTACTCATGTCTCTAAGGAGGCAGTTTGGTTGAGGAGATTGTGTACATGTATTGGTTTTGATTATAGGGTCATTCAGATTTCTGTGATAGCCAGAGTGCTATTTGTTTGGCCAAGAATCCTATGTATCATGCTTGAACTAAGCATGTTGATGTTCAATATCACTTCATTCGAGAAATGGTTGCAAGTGGATAGATTGAGCTAAAGAAGGTAGACACTCACGAGAATGTTGCAGGATTCATTGACCAAGCCTATGAGCATAGAGATATTTGTTTGGTGCAGAGAGGCCATGGGCCTTGTTTTGATAAAAGTAACTAGGAAGGGCCCAAACCCATGTACAAAAGCCAAAAAGGCAATACGAACAAGTTGGACAAGTTTTACAAGCAGTAAAACAACAACAAACAAGAAGAAATAGTAAAGCACATGAAAGGGCCATCCAAACACTGAAGAACTAGCAATAGACCAAGCTACTACCTTATCCATAGACTTCAGGTTGTTGATAGCCTACCATTCTCTATTTAGGAATTTTAACTTGTCCTCAAAAGTGTTCTCCACCCTGACCCATTCTTGCAAATCATGGATCTCAGTCTCCTTGTCCTAAGCCAGCTCTAACTTTGTGTTGGCCTTTTTTCCCTTTCTATTCTTATTCTTAGCCCTTGTCCTATTGTCTTGCCCAACCATGACCTGTTTCTGACTTACCTGAGCCGTATTACCTGTTCTGGCTTCCCTCATGGCCTTGTATTTTTCCAGTTCCTCCTTGAACAAATAGAGAGTAGTGGAAAAATTCTTAACTATCTCTTTGCTAAACTCCACTAGCTCTGCCTCATTTTTCTTGAGTTTCTCCTGGTTATCCTTTATCTTAACAATCTCATCTTCCATCTTCTCCCACTTTTCAAACTTCTTTGTCAAGTTCTCCACTTGGTCCCACAACTCATCCTTTTTGTCCTTGGCCCAATTTGTAGTTTCAAGTTGAGTGATCACTTGAAGGTGCCAAATCTTTCTCTTGGCATGGTGAAGTTGTGTCAGTTGCCACTTAAGCACCTAATTTTGTAGGTCCAGAGCCTGATAGAGGGTGGCAACCTTCTCCACTAGTTGACTACAAGAGTTACAATCCTTTTTGCTATCCCCTTGAATGTGGGTAGGTTGTTGATCCATGGGGCTATCATTCTGGTTAATATTCTATTCCATAGTTTTCCTTTTGCCCTTGATTGGGTAGTCATCCTCACTAGAAATGGTGCCATGATCAATATTAACCCTTTCCTTCTTTTCACCAATTTTACCTTTAACTTTGTTTCCACTAGGCTGGGAAGCAGTAGCCTTCACAGTAGTCTGCAGGTTCTCTTTATCTTTAGGGTCCTTTCTACTTCTAAGGAAAGTTTTTTTGGGGGGCTCAACATCAACAGTCTCAATATTGGTTTCAGAGTTAGGGTTCATAGTATTCCCCCCTAACTTCAGGGTTGCAGCTTTCCCAAGAGGGGCCTTAGAGTCTTTCTCTTGATCCTTAGTAGGAGAATCTACCTTGGCCAAAACCCAGGTTACCCTTTAACTTAAAACCTTTAGCATGGGGATTCTTGGTGGGATGCATGCTAGGTTTACCAGAAGTTTCACCAACACCCTTTTCAATTCTTTGCATTGCAATTACATTGGTTTTGCCAAAAGCCAAAGCTTCATGCTTTTTTCCTTGATTAGAACCATCATCCCTACCAAGGGTTTGACCTTGAATGGTAGACTTACTACCCCCCACCTTTTTCCTAGTAATCCCAGGGATATTCTCAATCAATTGGGGGTTATAAATTCTCAGTCTGAAGGCAATGGCATGGGTTAATGAAAGTTCAAATTTATATAGGGCATAAAAAAGGCTCTAATGTAGGGGAAGGGGATTTTCACCCAACATGACTTTTGAACTGAGTCCTCTAAAGATGAGAATATCTAGCAGGGAAAATTTATCTTCATATCATGGTGAAAGTGATTTAACAATGGAAAAAGATAAGCATGACATCTATTAAATCTTCCTTTAAGGGTAACATACCTCATGAGGACTTCTATGAGCCACTTCTAGACCCTAGGGAGATCCTTTTTGTTGAACCTATTCTAAATTTTGTTGACATTTTCACTTTTCTATAGGAACTTCTTCATGTCTTCATTGTAGTCCCCTTCACTTCTTTGGAATCCAACCCCATCCACGTTGAGACGCGTGACCTCTGCAATCAAGTCCTCCATCACCCTGAAAGAGATCCCATGGATATTCATGCCCTCGTCTTTCCAAGAATCAACAAAATCTCTAAATAAGACACTAGTAGAATTTTGGCAAATAAATGACTAAGTGACTAAAACTTTTAGTCACAACAACTAAAAATGACTAAATTCTACTAATTTTTTACAACTTAGCTATAAATGAGTAGATAAATGACTAATTTGGTTGTTGACCAAAAAAATATTTAGTCATAGAAATAAAATGACTAAATAGTTAGTCACCCAAATACGAATTAGTCAAAATTTTAAAAAGAACTTTTCGGGAAATTATTAGTGGGATGTATTGCCACGATTCATTATTTGTGTTCATTCCAACATTTTTTGCTATATACATCGCTATCATACCCTGTTCTGTATCTTCCTTCTGTTTGCACTCAAATCTCCAACTCCTTACTGAATATCACCATCACCATCACACTCTTCACTTGTAGGCACTCTAACATGCTCTTCATGCTTGGAATATCTCTAACCCTTTAGAGCTGCTTGTGGTGGACTTGCCAAAAAATAAAAGGTCAGGAATGTAGAGATGAAATTATTTTCCCAGAGCTACTTCACATTGAGGCATTTTTAGTTATAGCAGCTACTTGCATGGGTATTAAAGAGGAGAGGACTTGGAGACTTTTGAAAAGGCAGGCAAGGAATTTAGAGTTTGTTGCAATGAATTTGAAGTTGGCGAGGCCCTCTGCAACGAAGTCAGATTTGGGGACACCCTCTACAGTGAATTCAGAGGTAACTTGAAAGCCTCATTACATTTATAAACACAAAATCTATAGCTTTGTGATTGGAAACTTACAGTAGTTACAATCTACTACTCTTAATAATGTTCTTTTACAATCTTTCCACTATTTTGCTTCATAATGTGTTCTAGCTAAATATAATAAAATTTGGGCGTCAGTGCCAAAATAGAATCTCCTCAAACAATTTTGATACATTTTCACTGCAAGCGCAAACTGTCCTTGTGCAAAGTAAACATGCGTTAGATTTACCCACACATTAGGCATCTAAACAAAGATGTTTCCTATTGTAGCTTCCTATACCTGTGTAAAAATTTCCTTTGCAATATCAAATTGACCCCTTTCAGCTAGCACAATGGCTACCCCATTTGCAATAGAAACATTTCCTGGTCTCTGTGCCAATACTTTACAATACAGTTCTCTAGCCTTCTCAAGATGTTGTGCCTCCACCTTTGGATCCCTCCTCTCATTGTGAAATGCTGCAAAATAATTCCAATTTCCAAGTGAAATGTCAAGATAAGAATTTTTTGCATTTGATTCACTTTGTGTAGCTTTAATTGTTTCTTTTGCTTTAAGCTAATCATCTATTTTTAGTTCCATTTTTCTAAGCATAGATGAAGAATTTGATGAGTTTTTATCCACCTTAAGTGCATCCCCAATCAATTCTAGGCTTAGTTGGATCTCACTATGAGCCTGAGCCATGGCTGTAAGATGTAGATATGCATCCACATTTAATCAAGAAACTTGAACAATATTATCCTGTATAAAAGATTTTCTTTTTCAGTATCATGTAGCTGTTCAAACAACCTAGCAAGATTAAATAGTGTTGTGACTTTATCCCATGGTAGCTCAAGTGAAAGACCACCTTCTTCTAGTCAATGGAAGAATTCCATATCCTTAAAGAGCATAGGAAAAACTATAGAATTGGCACTGGGGCTTTTAGCACCTGAATTCAACCCAAGTGCCATTTCCTATTGCCTCCATAAAAGTTTGTTGAGCCAACTCTAGTTCATCACGCTCAAAATGAAGAACCGCAATGTTGTTTATCAATTGAATGGGTACTTCTTCTCTGCTCTTCTTCAGAAGAGACTTTGTTGTCTTAAGAGAATCTAAGGCTGCACTGGGGTCTAATGATATTAAAAACTCACCCATCTTGATAAATGCATGGGCATCATGTGGATCTATGCGAGTTGTCTTTCTTAAAATTTCCAAAGCCTTCTCTACCTACCCTTGCTGAGCATATATGTCCTACAACTTTTAATCTCTCACAGTTCTCAGGGTGGACCTCCAGAACCTTTTCAAAATTTGAGAGAGAACTCTTAAGATCTCCCAGCTTCAATTGAACATGTCTACAAAATCTTGCGGCCTCTGGCTTTCCTTGACTGATGCTATGTAGTAGCAGCTGGTGGTGTCATAATCACCTTTACTATGATAAGATCATGTAAGATTATAATATGAATGAGATTTCATGAGAGGGTGGTCAGTTTAAACAAGAGCTATCTTAGTCAACTGTTCCATAAGAAAATGCTTCCCTATGAAGAAAAAATGGTTTTCTTTAAATGATTCAATGCCATTGCATAGTATGGGCATAATTCAAAGGTCTACGCATCTTTTCCATTCCTTCATGAACATTACCTTTTTCACTAACTGTGAGAATCCTACAAGTAAAAAATGCACAAAACTAACCATGGAGATTTATGTAGAGGTAGAACATGATGCAGAGGAAGGACTCACACACAATAACCTTGACACATCCCAAACAAAGTTTCAATACACTTGATGCAAATCTGCACCCTTGTTCATTCTTGACAATTTGCTCCTAAGCCTAAAACATGGAAACAACACCCTAGTGACACTCAATCATTGAAGACAACATGGAATATGGACAACTTAGTTTATTCATACCTATTACAACAACTTCAAGGGGTTTCCAAATGTACATGACCTAACCTAGTGATTAACACAATGATTTATGCAATTTAGGTCTTGTTGCCACTAGGTGCATTCAATGTGATGACTCCAAACAAAGGTAAGAACACTTGTCATATGAATTCCCAGGCTTGTGTAGGCCCTAACAACATGCCACTATGATTCTTCACCCCTCCATTGACATACAGTGCATAGATTATTCAAAGCAACAAAGAACGTAGGGTTTTAGGACTGTCTCATAGCAAATTTGCACACACAGTCAATCATATCTTCTTCATACATGCTAGTTGTGATTTGTCCTCTTGCAAGGATGTGGATAGGCGTGGAACAAAACTTTCCACTAATTTTCAATATTTTTAGATCTTGGAAACTCTGCCCATGATCAAATTTTGCTCCTTGGAAACCCTAGGTAGGGTTTAAACTTGCACTCACCAAAAATGCAATATCTCACACAAAACTTGATGAAATTCTACCAAACCAAATGCATTCAAAAGCTAGAATTTTTTTGCTAATAGATTTTTTTTTCTATGTGTGGAACATTACAGATGGATCAACGTCGAAGGTTGACTATGGATCAATACCATGCATTTGGTGAGAGAGTAGCCAATGAGAGGGACATGGACAAATATCCATGTCCATGTAAAGATTGTCATGGTGGAAAGGTGAGAAAAAGAAACTTGATTCTTTAACATATGATAAGATATGGGCATAGTGGTATAAGCCCTTAGGATTACAATTATTATGAAGATATGATAGAATTGCAGAGTGTGAGAGATGAAGAGGAAACAAACATAGCTGAAATGGCACCAAACATAGATGAAGAGGCAACAATGTTAGATGAAGGGTTCGAAGTTGATAGAATGTTGAATGAGGGTCTAGATGATGATTGGACCAAGTCAATGGAGGATACTTTAAAGCCTGTGTATGCTAATTGCAAGTTAAGTGATTTGACAACAATCCTTCAAATTCTTAACTTGCAAGTGGTACATGGTTGGACAAATGAGAGTGTAGATCAGTTATTGGCATTATTAAGTTTTTTGTTACCACCTAACTCCACATTGCCAACAAAATGAAGTCAATGTCAAAAGCAAATCACTAAGCTAAGTTTAGGGTATGAAAACATCCACACATGTGTCAATGGTTGTGTATTATTTTGCAATAATCTTACAAGTGAGAGTGAATGTCCGAAATGTCATGAAGCGAGGTATAGACAAGGGTTGAAATCAGCTATGGTTCCTAGAAAGGTTCTCCGCCACTTTCCAATAATCCCACTATTACCTTTGTAACATTGGAAAAATCCCCCTTGGGGGCTTTTCCCTCATAAAGTTTAGCTCCCGGGTCTTTAGAGTGTACTTAGGACATTTTACTTCATATTTTAGCATCCTGATGGAATAAGCCCTAGGTAACATGACAAATGGGACCTAGGAGGACCTCTTGTGTTGTACACTACCTAAAATAGGGGGAGGACTTGGGCGCCCGCACCCTAGTCCTATCCTATTTTGGGGTAGCCCCAATTTCCAGGTGTCGGTTTATGACCGTTAGTTTGTTCTTTTGCTGACACGGTAAAGTTTGATTTTTAAAAACTTGGCAGGAATGCTTGTAGGTGCATATATAATCATGTGTAGGCATTCATTTGTAAACTAGATTTTAATTAGAGGATCATTGTGAACTCTAGGCATTCTCAAGGTGATTCAAGGCTTTCTAGTGTGTTACAAGAGCAGACTTTTATGTTTTGTATGTTGGTATTTGTAGATTTGAGCATCAATCTCCTCATGGCATGAAGAGCATCTTCCTCCATGAGAGCTTCACTACAAGGTGACATATCATTGTGTTTTTATCATTGATTCCTTTGGTTTTTGCCTCTGCCTCAAAAGGGCATGCACTCTTTGTCTGACAATGGTGTTCAGAGACTTAAGTGTCCTCCAGGGTTTGATTGAGGCAAACCTCTAAACACCACAACCCCCAAACCAAGTCTTGTGATTGCAAGTTATAGGTGTCACATTTGGGAAAAGTGGAGTTCCAGGAAGGAGTGGCAGGCATCAAGGATTCAGGATCTAAAGAAAAGTTAGATAAAAGAGCACTTCTAGGACTAGGGCACCCGCAAAAGTGTCCTCCGTAGACAGATCTCAGGAAATAGAAGTTACATGGCTGATCAGTATCGGAAGGAGGTCCAGATTACTCAAAAAAGTAGGCATCTTGGACTTGGGTGCCAGTGCCAGTGTCCCTGATTGTTCCACCTCAGAACCCCAAAAATAGGTATTCTGTGATCTGTTATTTTACTCCCGTATGTAATAACTTTTTCTGTTATTCGTCAATTTGTTGTCGTATTTGCATAATTAGGGTTTTAATGGTTAATTAGACATAAGAGAAGGAAAACTAATAATTAATTCCCTAATCCAAGTTTTCCTTTATTTTTAAGTGACCTAGGGTATGATTGTGCTCGCCACTCTACCCTAGATCCTTCAATGTATGGTGGAGAGGAGGATTTAAACATCTAAACAATAGAACATTAACAAATCCAATTTTCACCTAAAAACTTTGGTGAACAACTATTTTTGGACTTAAATTGCAACTTGCTGAGTGTTTATCTTCAGATTTGGTGTGATTTCATTCATTCATTTGGTCATTTACTTTATTGCATTGAGAAAAATTCAAAAAAATTCAAAAATTGGAAAAATACAAAAAAATCACATTGTTTGGCTTACTAAATTGCATCAGTTCTTCCTAAATTTTCCTAATTCATGATTTTTGCATTAGATCTAATATAAAATATAGAAAAATCCAAAAAATCAAAAATTTACATTGGATTTTCATCATTTAATTGCTACGGTTTTGTGGAAATTTTGCAATTTTATATAACCTAGTAATTCCAAAATCTAGGGTTTGTAGGAAAAATCTTTTATCAGATTTTTCTACTGATTTGAGAGGCTCATTAAATTTTTCATTTGGCTGTAGTCTTGAATTTAAGTGTGAATTTGCATTTAGATTTAAAATATTTGCATTTTTGCATAGAAAATTTCAACAAAAACTAGTAATTTTGATGCATTTTCATTAAATTTGCATGGGCATTTTGCATGTTAAGGATTCAAAATAATTTTAATATCTGTGAGTAAGTCAATTTCATCATAAATCAGACTTCAAAGAATTTACATAGTATTTTGTCCCGAGATCTCAAACCTAGGGCTTCAAAAACAACGATTTTCACTAAATTTGGCCTTATCGACTCTTCAAACTTGCACCATAGGTGTGTTGTAAAAGGTATTTTGGAATTATTTTTATGTTATTATGGTAATAATTTTCTTACCCTCATAAAATCTTCACAACACCCTTTTAATGGGCTCTTGTAGTGAAAATTTGGTGAAAAACTACACATTTTGACTATTTTGGCCCTAGGGTTTGACCTAGTTTGCATTCCAAGCATGTTGTGATCAATTTTATGGATTGAGGTGACTGATATTATTTATATTCTTCACTTTACCTCATAAATTTTCTTACAACACCCCATTTACTAGGTCTTGGAATTGAAAAACTGTGGAAAATAGCCTATTTTTGCTATATTTTCACTAGAGTTTGACCTTAGGTTGTGCTAAAATTGTGTTGTGTTGGGTATTTTGACACCAAGTGGCTATTATTACTGATATTATTTTCTATCCATCAACATTTTCCTCACAACACCCTTTGATTGTTCTTTTGCATTGAAATTTGGTGAAAAAGTGCCTATTTTGACATATTTTCACTATATTTTGACTTGGCATTATCTTGGATTTGCATCAAGAGTATGTTGAGAGTGATTATATTTCTGTTTTGGACTAATATCAGACATATAACTTGCTTTCCTTGACTGAAATCCTCATATCACCCTTTGTTTCATCCATTTGCGTTGAAAAGAGTACAAAAAATAAAGCATTTTGGCCATCAATTATATCCTTCTCCTAGGATTTGTTCTCTTAGCTTGTGCAGTGTGTGTTGTATGCTTTTGTATAACCTTCATGACATGCTGTCCTAAAAACAATATCCCTTTGAGAAGAAGTAAAAGATTAATGGGATCTAGTGCTCTTGAAGAAGTTGGTACTTTGGACACCTTCTTTACAAAGGGAGAAAATCAACTTGTGCAAGATATTACACATCCTCCAAATTCAATGGAAGAGCAAACTTTTCATGATGTTTATAACACTATTGAGGCAAAAGTATATGTATTTGATGAGCAAATAGAAAAGTTGGATAAAGACTTGGCTGAATTTCAAATATTTATGGAAAATGAGAGAATAGCCAAAGAAGTCGTTCCTACAATTCATATTATAAGAGAATTGATAAAAGAAGGAGAAGATGGTGTTAATGTACTTCGTGGTCTAGTACATATTGTACAAACCAATATCATGCTGGTAACTGAATGTGCACAAATGATAAATAACACTTTATCACCATCTCATATTCAAGTTTCCATACCTATACCAAATACAGGAGTATCCACTTTTACATTAATGATTTTAACAACTAATGCGAACGCTTGTAGTAATGCTACCACTGGTATTGGAGTAGCTAATGGCACTAATTACAAAGCTATGGGATTTAATTATCAGAATTTGATTCCTAAAGGGACATCTTCTATGAATAATTGTTCTCAACCTCCTATCTATTCCACTCATTTCCAACTACTTATTACATACTCATTTCCATCTTCCACATATCAATATGGCCAACTACCGTTAACATATTCTCAGCCTCCGCCTATTGTATCTCAAGCTCAATCACCTCCTCACCTTGGTTCTAATTCCTCACAACAAACCACATCTCCCAATGATGCCATCCTAAACTGACTTTTATAGGGCATGACTGCTTTGCAACAAAAGGTAACAAATTTGACAAATTCTTCGCAGCCTAGTCTACCAACATATCATGCCCGTAATCCATTATCCTATGCAATCTTGAGAACCCCTATGCCTGAAAGGTTTGAGACTCCTCATTTTGAAAAATATGGTGGAAAAGGAGATCCTAATATTCATGTGGTAGCATTTACAGCTATGTGTAGTGATTTTTATTTTGAAGAAGATTTGTTAGCAAAACTTTTCCCACGATCTCTCAAAGATACTACTTTAGAATGGTTTTTCCCATTGCCTCCAAATTCAATTCACTCCTTTTCGCAGTTGATTGATCAATTTTTACAACATTTTCAAGCAAATATCAGACCCCAAGTCACTCTTATTGACTTGGTTTAATGCAAACAAGGTCCCAAAGAAAAGTTGACTGAATTCATTGGTTGATATCAAGGACTTTATTTGCAAATTCAGTATCAAATGAAAGGTGAAGATGTTCAAAAGATATTCATTACAAATCTACAACCTAATATTCGTGATAAGATTCTCTTGATGAAATATAACTCCTTTCAACATTTATAAATCGCTCTTCGTGATTATTGACTTTTGTCTAGTCAGTATGAAAACCAAAACTCATTGGCTCAAGGTGGTCAATCCATGGGCAGATCATTGCAAAACAATTTTAAAAGGAACATTAATAAGGGTTTCATCAAGATAAATGGGCCAAATATAAAGTTGTCTGCTATAAATAATCCAAAGAAAACATCATATCAACCAAAAAAGTTTACTCCGATATCTGAGTCCTATCATTCTACATGAATCAAGTTGTGAGTAATAACATTCTAAAGCTTTCCCAAATCAAGCCTATTGATCCTAGTAAACAAGGACCTTACTTTGATGCTAATGCATTTTGTCATTATCATCAGATGCAAGGATATGATACTAAACGATGTATGCGTCTTAAACATGAGATACAGGACCTTATTGATTCAAATGTCATCTAGGTATTGGATGTGAATGATAATGGAAATAAGTCGGTTGCTCCGCTGAATCAGAATTTACAAATCTTCACTAATCCTTTTCCTAAACATACTGAAAATAATATGGTGGAATAATATTTATTGGAAGTAGACAAAGATGATTACTTGGACTATGATAGTATCGTGGGTATGATTGAAGTCGACAAGAAACAAATGGATAACCCACCTCGTCCATGAAGAAATGGAATTTATGCTGAGGTTCCTCCTTCGTTATCCTTATATGGATCGGGAGATAATCAAAATGTTTTTGAAAAGTAAGAACAACAACCAATACAAATGAGTAAGATGGTACATGATGATTCCCATTACTATTCTAGAAAGATTCAACAACGAAAAACTCAATAAATATTGGAAAAGAGCAAGAGGACAATCAATAGTCAGAATTAATAGTGGTTCTCTCCCTCATAAGCAACGAAAAGTCTCATTTAAACAAGGATTCAATGAACAAGCATCATGTGATAACAAACAAGATTTTCATAAGAACCACTCAAGTTTTGCATTAAACATGATCAAGTACCTCTCCAAGAGGTTCGAGAGCTCCAAGATATAATATGAAGACCTTACAGGTAAGTATCCCTAACCATTTGTCTCTCATGTGATGTGCTTCCCCTGTGATGTGTTTTGTGTTGTTTAGGCCTCTTGGGATAACCTCAGATTCTCCCATAAGGTTTAGGATACCAAGAGACTGCCTCTGTTGTGACCTTCTTCTATTTGTATTATCATTCTTCTATATTGCTTCTCTATGATTTCATTGTTGTGTGTTGTGTCTTATGGACATAGTGCCATGGTTGGTGACTTGGGGGCACCCTCCTACTTTACTGTGCCTAAGACACCTGTTTTCTCCTCTCTTATTTATTGTTTCCCTTCCTCTAGTGTTTCCATCTAGCGGGCAGATGATGACAAACATTTATACCGATGCGGACCTAGTATCCCTTTCGAGAGCGATAAAAAAATGGACTATAGTTCCTAATATGATGATGGGGTTGTATATCTTATATGACGCTTGGCTAGTGGAAGCATCCGTGCTTTCTGCGTAGTGGATTTGATGATGTTTCTGTTGCATTTATAAACCTTAACAATACTGCTGCTCCATGCACCTTTGTTTGCCTTTGAATTTGGCCTTGGCAGTACTCAATTTGGAGAGCTTCGTGATATAGCCCTTGGTTATCCTTGAACTTCAAATTCGTTGTATAACCTTGGCTCTTTGTGTGGTTAATCATATGCATTGATGTTGTTGTTTATCATGATGTTATAGACACTAACATGTTTCTTGCAGGGATGTGTTTGTGGGAACATTTGGCGATCATAAAGTACATGTCACCTCTGGGGGGCATGGGCTTTGCGAAAGTTGATGTTCCCTTGTGTGTTTTCTTCCTACCTTAATGTGCTTGATATCAATAACTGATATCAACCACCTTAAGGTGGGGGCATATATAAGGTAAGCTGCCTGTTATAGATGTTAGCAATGTGTTTGACCTCAGATGCAGAGACTTGCACCCTAGAGTACTGCATCGTGCATCCTGAGTTTGTTTGCAATTAATCAATCAATCATGTAAGCCCTGTATAGAGGCAGGATATCAAGCATTTCTTTTTTTAAGCCCTCTTCAGAGGCGGGGATGGTGTATTTCTTGGAGCAGATTGCATCATCCTATCATTTTCAAAAGTCCTCTACGGAGGTGGGAAGCGGTTCTGTGACTAACTCAACCTTTAAGCTTGTTTTCAGTGATTGTTGTGGTGAAGCCCAATTGTCAGTGTGTGCCTGTAATGTGCCTGAGATGGTGTTGGACCTAGAAATAGGTACACTCCATCAATTGTCTGCCATGTTTTCTCTATTTCTTCAAGTGTGTGTGTTTTGGCATGCTTGTTTTGTGTGGCATGTTTGTTGCCCCATATGCAGAGACCAACGCCTTTGAGTAGTGCTTCATGCATTTTGGGAGGTTTTGCATGTATTACGTGTGTGTTTCCCCATATACAGAGACTAGTGCCCCTAAGTAGTGCTTCGTATATTATGGGAGGTTTGTTTACTTTCTAGTATTTGCATTTGCATTTCATATATATGAGAAAAAGAAAAGAAAAGATATCATTTTTGTCTTCCATGAATTAATGTGTCTTCTATGCATTAACTGTATTTATTGTGTTTTGCGTGACTGTAACTATTTTCTCCATGTTTTGCATGCCTATTATTGTTTTCTATGTGATTGGCATGTCTTCTCCGTGCTTGATGTGTTTGCTATGTTTGTGACCTTACGTTAATGCATGTATTGGCCTCACGTTTATACATACGTTAAAGTGGGGGCTAAATGTAATGTCAGAAAATGTCCCCTTGGGAGCTTTTCCCTCAAGGTTTAGCTACTAGGTCTTTAGAGTGCACTTAGGACATTTTAGTTCATATTTTAGCATCTCGATGGAATAAGCCCAAGGTAACATGAAAAATGGGACCTAGGAGGACCCCTTGAGTTGTACCCTACCTAAAATAGGGGGAGGACTTGGGCACCCGCGCCCTAGTGTTGCCCTATTTTGGGGCAGCCCCAATTTCTCGGTGTTGGTTTATGACTGTTAGTTGGTTCTTTTGCCGACATAGTAAAGTTTGATTTTTAAAATCTTGGTGGTAATGCTTGTAGGTGCATATATAAGCATGTGTAGGCATCATTTGTAAACTAGATTTCAATTAGAGGATCATTGTGAACTCTAGGCATTCTCAAGGTGATTCAAGGCTTTCCATTGTGTTGCAAGAGTAGACTTGTATGTTTTCTATGTTGGTATTTGCAGATTTGAGCATCAATCTCCTCATGGCATGAAGATCATCTTCCTCCATGAGAGCTTCACTACAAGGTGACATATCATTGTGTTTTTATCATTGATTCCTTTGGTTTTTGCCTCTACCTCACAAGGGCACGTACTCTTTGTTTGATAACGGTGTTTGGAGACTTAAGAGTCCTCCGGGGTTTAACTAAGGCAAACCTCTAAACACCACAACCCCCAAACAAAGTCTTGTGATTGCAGGTTATAGGAGTCACATTTGGGAAAAGTGAAGTTCCAGGAAGGAGTGGCAGGCATCAAGGATTTGGGATCTGAAGAAAAGTTAGACAAAAGAGCACTTCTAGGACTAGGGCACCCACAAAAGTGTTCTCCATAGACAGATCTTGAGAAACAGAAGTTACAGGGCTGATGAGTGTTAGAAAGAGGTCCAGATTCCCCCAAAAAGTAGGCACGTTGGACTTGGGTGCCTGCACCATTGTCCCTGACTATTCTGCCTCGGAACCCTAAAAATAGGTATTCTGTGATCTATTATTTTACTCCCGTCTGTAAGAGATTTTTCCGTTATTTGTCAATTTGTTGTCGTATTTGCATAATTAGGGTTTTAATGGTTAATTAGACATAAGAGAAGGAAAATTGATAATTAATTCCCTAATCCAAGTTTCCCTTTATTTGTAAGTGACCTAGGGTATGATAGCGCTCGCCACTCAACCCTAGATCCTTCAATGTATGGTGGAGAGGAGGATTTAAACATCTAAACACTAGAACATTAACAAATCCAATTTCCACCTAAACAACTTTGAATGTATAGGTGCAGAGATGTTACTGAACTTATGCAATGGCATGCCCAAAATAAGAGCACAGATGGAAAATAACGACATGTGCCTGATTCTAAGATGTGGATGGAATTTGATAATAGATAGCCTAATTTTTCTCAATCTCCTCGTAATATAAGGTTGGGTTTGGCTCTAGATGGGGTGAACTCATTCTCAGATTAAAGTACTAAATGTTCAACTTGGCCAGTGTTTTTAATAAATTATAACTTGCCTCCATGGTTAGTAACTAAACCATTTTTCTTAATGCTATCATTGATTATACCAGGAAAGAAAAGTGTGACTTCAGATACAATTGATGCTTATCTAGAGCCATTATATGATGAGATAATGGAATTGTGGAAAGGAATTGAAGAAATTCAATCTTTAAGGGATGATCATTCAATCAAATTCACTTTAAGAGCTTCCTTATTGTTTACAATTCATGATCTTCCTGCATATGGCACATTGTCTAGTCTCAGTGTTCATGGATACCATGGATGTCTTGCTTGCAACTTTAAGGATTTTGTGAGGCACTCAAGAAGTTTGTATAAGTGTATTTATTGTGGACATCATTCTTAACTTAAAATGGATCATCCATATTGTTGACAAAAAACACGTTTCAAAAGTCAAGAAGAGATTGTGAAGTAGCATCGCTAATAACAAGTGATTACATTGTTGAGAATGGACAAAAAAGAATGTCATTTATTGAAAATTATGGGATTGTTGGTAGTAGATATGATCCATGTAGTGAAAGTAGTGTAAAACGGTTGTGCATATTCTATAAGTTGCCATACTTTAAGGATATAGCCATTAGGCATACTGTTGACTTTATGCATACTAAGAAAAATATAGTCTATGCTATTATAGAAACTCTTTTTGGTGCTTTTGATACTATTTTATCACGTGAAGACTTTTGACAACTAGAGATTCATCAAAATCTTTGGGTTGAAATATGTGCTTATGAAAAATATAGAAAACCTAGTGCTCCTTATGTCTAGACAAAGGAACAACGTGTACAATTCTTACAGTTGTTGTCTCAGACTTGCTTTCCCACTGGATATATAAGTAGTAGTATTAGAAGCCAAACTTACATTAATGGCTTAAGAGTCCTCAAGACCCATGTCTATCATATCATAATCAAGAATATTTTACCTATTGTGGTAAATATATCAAGTTTGACAAAGGGGCCAAGATTGGCAGTTATAAGGTTGGGCCTAATATTAAAGAGAATGAGTTTACATGTATTAGATCCTTCAAACTTTGATAGTTTGAGGGAGGAGGTTGTTGAAGTCCTTTGTCTATTGGAACGGGAATTTCCACCAAGAATCTTTAACATTTCTATGCATCTTTTGATACATCTAGAATATGAACTAGAGCATTATGGCCCAATAAGAATGAGATGGATGTATCCTATAGAATGATATATGAAGATTTTGAAAAAAAATGTTCGTATTAGGGCAAAATCAGAAGGTAGCATGTCTGAGGGATATTCAATGCAAGGGGCCATGGGATTTTGCATAGAATATATGAAGGATTTTAAAATGTCAATCAACGTGTATGGGATGATGATGAAGATGAAAGAGTTGCAGGTGAAGTATTAGAAGGCAGTGGATGTCACTTCAAGCTATCACATCAAGAAAGAAGTGTGATGCATGCCTATATTCTTCAAAACACAACTTTGTTCGATAAGTGGCACAGGTAAAAAAAAATACACAATAAATTATTTACTCAATTGCATTTACATATTTATATTATTAATCTTACTATTTGTACGTTAATATTCTATGTAGAAAATATGAAGAAGAGAATCAAACTTGGATGCAACATCGACCTCAAAAGCACAGACATCATGATTTGATTGGAGGTGATTCTTTTCTGATGGCACGATCTTTCTAATCACTTCACAAATCTACTTTCAAAAATCAACCACAATGAGTGATACAGAAAACGACAAGAAATACAATACAGGGGTGATAGGAAAATAATGAAAAAGAGATTTGCTTTAATCTTTAATATTGTTGTTCATTACAAAACCATATATTGGCCATACAGTCAGCCTCTTCTATGTAGAGACTTGAGTAAAACCAAACAAATGCCAAAAATCTAAATCTATGTTAACCAAACTATCGGCCCTCTCACCATATCAATCTCCTTTTTTCTACAATCAGGTTTGCACCTTTTTCTATCAATAATTAGCCTCTCAATGCCAAGAAAAAATGAATGAAAGCTCAAAATAGCTTCTATCCAAAGTCAGCTCAGAAGAACTATCACCTCCCTTTTTAACTTCGACTTCCCTCAAACTTCTCTCAATCGTCAATCTCTATATTCCCACTGCAAATGGAGCCGTCCATGCTTCTATCTTTTGTTTTTGTGAATGTTACCCCCATTAGAATTCTATAGCAGAAAAAAATAAATGCTTCCTGAATGTCGCTAGCCCAAAGATAGTTTGATTCCACCACCTCCATAACCCCCAGCTTGCCCACGACCTCCATAAATATCTAAAGAGGAGCAAATGATGCAAAACACCAATCACTAGAATGATTGTCAACAACTGTACAGAATGAAAAACTGCTTAAGCCAAGGAGCATGATTGCTAAGAATATTTAATGATGTTTCTAATTTGTTTGATCCACCAAGTAAGAAGGAAAGAGCATAAAGAATCTTTTAATTGCCTTTCTAGCTGGTCCACCTTTCATTTGCAGGATTTGAGGCTTTTTTAATTCTTTATAACCGAAGGCAACTGCCAGCCATGACCTCCCCATAATAGGTAGAAATTTAATTTCTTAGAAATGGTCAACAAGAGAATAAAGAAAGCCAAGCAAAAGATATCATGTCACATGGGCGATAGGAGCGACATGAGCCTCACACCAACATTGCAGTAAAGAACCCTGCTTTATTCACAAAGAAAAACTAAAAGATTAAAAACAAATAAAACCAAAATTGAGAGAGGCAAGATGCCCCAACATCAAACTCCTTCACAAAAAGAGATCATGAGCTCTGGCTCATGAGGTCTAAAACTGAATGACCCAACTTATTGATATCATCCTTAGTAAGCCATGATGCATCTTCCATGGGATGGTTGCACCATTTGACAAGATACTTAAAATATTCCTTCTTATAGGTTTTCTTCAGCACTTTTTTATCTAGAATGCATTCTAGACATCAGATTTCCATAGTCCATAGTATTGATAAGTGAGTTCTTTAGGATTAAACTATGTGTAAGTTTTTCTCTCAACGTTTTAGATCACATTCCATTCTCCTCTTTCTTTCTTAACTTTTCTCCTGATGATGGATCATGGAGCGTGATTTGAAACGTTGAGAGAAAAACGTACACACAGTTAAATCCTGAAGCACTCACTTATCAATAAAATGCATTCTATCTATTGTGGAATAATGACTATCCCAGTTTGTTCTTCTTGAGATGAATCAACTGCTTCAAATTCATCTATCTCATTATCCTCCTTGTATGGATATAAATCTGCAACATTAAAAATGGGAGATATATTTATCTCTTCAGGCAGTGATATCTCATAAGCATTGACTAAAAAATTCTTAAGGATTTTACAAGGACCAATCTTTTTCATCTGAAGTTTATTGTATGTTCCTATAGGAAATCTCTCCTTTTGGAGATGTGCCAATACAAGGTCTCCAATTTGAAACTGTAGCTCTCTTTTCTTTTGATCAACATGCCTCTTATACTACAGATTACTATCTTCAATGTTATTCTTCACCTTCTCTTGAATGTCATGAATGACTTGAGCAAATTCTTCCCCATCTGCACTCCTCTTCTCCATTCTAGCAAGATCACGAAGTTCAAACACACTTCTTAGATGCATACCGTACACCACATAGAAAGGGATGAAACCAGTGCTTTTGTTTGGGGAATCATTATATGCAAATTCAGCTTGTGCTAACATAAGATCCCAATTTCCAGTTAAATTACCAACAAGACATCTCAACAAACTTCCAAGGCTTCTATTGACAACCTCGGTCTGTCCATTTGTTTGTAGATGATAAGCAAAGCTAAAATTCAGATTTGTGCCCAACTTCTTCCATAGAGTTCTCTAGAAATGACCCACAAATTTTGTATCCCTATTAGAAATAATACTTCTTGGTATACCATGCAGCCTTACATCTTCTTTAAAGAACAAATTTGCAATGTTAGTGGCATCACTAGTCTTCTTACATGGTATAAAATGCACCATTTTTGAAAATCTATCAACTACAACAATGATTGAATCATTACCCCTTTATGTACGAGGTAAACCCAAAACAAAGTCCATACTCATAGAATCCCAAGGTCTGATTGGAACTGGTAATGTCTGATATAGTCTAGCATTTTGACTTCTTCCTTTAGCATGTTGACAAGTTCTGCACCTTTCCACATATTTTCTCACATTTGGCTTCATCCTTGGCCAATAATAATGAGTGCTCAGCTGCTGGAAAGTCTTATCCTATCCAAAGTGACCAACAAGACTACCACTATGTTTTTCTTTCAACAAATTATCTCTCATGGAGCCTCTAGGAATACATAACTTATTTTCCTTAAACAAAAAACCTTCTTGTATGATATAATCAATCCATGGTTCTTTATTCTGGCAAATAGGATCACTACAAGCTACAAATGCTTCTCCAAAATCTACATCTTCGGCATACAACTCTTTCAAACTTTCAAATCCCACATTGTTAGTCTTTATCTCACATAACAACAAATTCTTCCTACTTAAAGCATTAGCAACTTTATTCATTTGCCACTTTTATGCTACAAAACAAAATTAAAACTCTAAATATACTCAACCCATTTAGCATGCCTCTAATTCAATTTATGCTGGCTATTAATAAATTGTAAAGCATAATTATCTATGTACACAATGAATTATTTGGGCAAAAGATAATGCCTCCATTTCTTGAGGGACTGAAACAAAACATAAAATTCCAAATCATAAGAAGAATACTTTCTTTTTGCATCATTTAATTTCTCACTAAAATAAGCAACTAGCTTTCCCTCTTGACTTAAAACTGCCCCAATAGCCAAACCATTAGCATCACATTCTACTTGAAACACTTTATCAAAATTTGGCAAAGCAAGTATGAGCTATTCACTCACCTTTTTCTTGAGAAATCTGAAATTTTATTTAGCCTCTTTAGTCTATACAAATGGTCTTTTATGTCCCTTAATAGTCTCCAATATAGGTGCTACCACATGACTAAAATTTCTTATAAACTTTCTGTAAAAACTAGAAAGACCATGAAAACTTCTTACCTCCATGATACTCCTTGGTGATGGCCAATCAAGTATAGCCTGAACCTTCTCCTTATCCATCTTGAATCCATCTTTTGACACCACAAAGCCCAAATAAACTAGTTCAGTATGCAAAAACACACATTTCTTCAAATTAATCTGCAACTTTTCTTCCTGTAGTCTCTTCATAACCTACCTTAGATGCTCAAGGTGCTCCTGTTTTGACCTACTAAACACTAAAATATCATCCAAATATACAACCACAAATTTACCGATAAATGCTTTCAAAACCTCATTCAATAATCACATAAAAGTACTAGGAGCAATAAACAACTCAAAAGGCATAACCAGCCACTCATACAACCCATCACTAGTCTTAAAAGTAGTTTTCCACTCATCCCCTGGTCTGATTCTAATTTGGTGATAACCACTTTTCAAATCTATCTTGGAAAAATACATTGACCCACTCAAACAATCCATTAAATCTTCAATCCTAGGTATGGGAAACCTATATCTTATTGTGATTTTATTTATTGCCCTTGAATCAATACACATACACCATTCTCCTCCTTTCTTTGGCACCAACACTGGCAGAACATCACAAGGAATTAGACTTTCTCTTATCAAGCCTTTCTCCAAAATTTTTGCCACTTACTTCTTTATCTCTTCATTCTCCATAGGTGTTAGTCTGAATGTAACTTTATTTGGAAGGCTAGCACCCGGAATCAAATCCATATGATGACTTATGCTTCTAATAGGAGGCAATTCATTAGGCAAATTATTTGCAACAATATCCATATTCTCATTCAACATGTCTTGTATCTCAATAGGTAAATCATCCAACTTTGTAGAAGTCATTACACATTGTGGTTTAGGAACCAAAGCAAAACCAATTTCTTCACTCTTCAAATATTTCAAAATTTTTTACCACTTACCATCATTACCTGATTACTACTGCTACTATCCTCTTATTTCTCTTTTATGGGCAGCAAGGTATGCTTCTCTCCATCCTTCATAATGGTATATGTATTCTCCTTTCCATCATGGGCTGAATTTCTATCAAATTGCCATAGTCTTCCAACCAAAACATGGCACACAGCCATGGGCATTATATCACACAAAACACAATCTTTATAACTACCAATCTAAAAATCAACATAGGCTTGCTCACTAACCAATATTTGATGGCCTTTTTTTAACCAAGTTACCTTATATGGAGTTGGGTGTTTAATCCTTATAAGATTTAGCTTCTCTACCATTTCAGTGGCAACAATATTGTCAGTACTACCACTATCTATAATGAGCTTACAACATTTACCATGTGACTTACACTTTGTTTTGAACAATGCTCTCCTTTGAATTGGCTCTTGACTTTCCTTTTGTGGCTTTAACAATGCTCTCTTAAGCATCAAGGAATCTCCTGATTCTGCTCCATCCTTGTGATGTACTAGAGATCCCACACTTTCTTGGTCAGCCTGAACAACTTGATTTCTTCTTTCAAATTTTGAATGTCCTCCTTGTGATGATTTAGTACAGTCCCAACTCTTGTGTCTAAATTGATTGCACTTGTAACATTTCCCAACAAATCCTCTTCCTCTACCTTGCAAACCACCTCTTCCATAAGATCTTCCTCCTCTATTTTGAAACCCACCTCTCTCATTGTTGATTGTTCCACTGGAACTTCTAGCCTCTTCACCTTGATGATGTTACTGTCCTCTACCAGATTTATATCCCCTTCCTCTAAAACCTCTTCCCCTCTTCTTCTCTTGTTGACTTTGGTTCCTTTGCAACTTCTCTTCTGCCTTTAAGGCAAGTTGGTAATCCTCTTCTAGGCTTCTAGGAGACAAAAGACTCATTTCATTTTGTAGACTATATCTTAGAACATTCACATAATGGGCTATCTTCTCCACATCTTCTTTAGCATACCCAGACCTAATTATAAGCTTGTAAAACTCTTCTATATAATCTTTCATAGACATATCTTTTTGCTTCAAATTTTGTAATCTCTTAAAGATATGTAATTGATAATCACCAAAAAGAAACTTGGCCTTCAACTTTGCCACCATCCTATCCCATGAGTTTATCTTTTCCTTATTTCTCTTTCTTCTTTCATTTTGGACAAAGTCCCACCACATGGCAGCATGACCTTTGAATCTTGTGCATGCAAACTTTACTCTTTTCTCTTCTGCTACACCCTCATATTCAAAATATTTATCTAAGTCATTTATCCAGTCGATTAAATCTTCACCATTAAGGCTTCCAGCATAAGTTGGTACATCGATCTTGGGTTTAGAACCTAAACTCATGACTAACCTTATCAGCCTTTCACCAAATTCATCTCCTGGATCTGCCTATCCTTCCTCATTTCCTTCTCTCTATGGTTCTTCTTCTTCCTCATCACTTAAATCTTCAATATCAGGGTTTCCACTTCTTTGTGCCCTCTCAAGAGCATCCAACCTTTCAATCAAATGTTGCATCAAATCTGGGTTACCATGGTCTCTTTGACCTTTGCCTCGGCGTCTACCCATCCTTCTCGAAAGCATATTGACCACTTGCTAATACCCAACCTTAACCTACTCTGATACCAAAAACTAATGGCACGGTCTTGCTAATCACTTCACGAATCTACTTTCAGAAATCAACCACAAAGAGTGATATAGAAAACGATACGAAATACAATACATGAGTGATGGGAAAATAATGAAAAAGAGATTTGATTTATTCTTTAATATTGTTATTCATTACAAAACCATATATCAGCCATACAGTCAGCCTCTTCTATGCAGAGACTCAAAACCAAACAAATGCCAATAATCTAAATCTATGTTAACCAAACTGTCAACCCTCTCACCATATCAATCCTTTTTTCTACGATCAGGCCTACACCTTTTTCTATCAATAATCAGCCTCTCAATGCCAAGAAAACATGAATGAAAGTTCAAAATAGCTTCTGTCCAAAGTCGGCTTAGAAGAACCATCGCCTCCCTTTTTAACTTCGACTTCCCTCAAACTTCTCTCAGCCGTCAACCTCTATATTCCCATTGCGAATGGAGTCGTCCATGCTTCTATCTATTTTTTGGCGAATGTTACCCCCATAGAATTCTGCAGCAGAAAAAAAAAATACTTTATGAACATCGCTGGCCCAAAGATAGGCCGATTCCACCACCTCCATAATGCCCAGCTTGCCAACAACCTCTAGAAATCTCTAGAGAGGAGCAAATGATGCAAAATGCCAATCACCAGAATGGTTGTCAACGACCATGCATAATGAAAAACTGTTTAAGCCAAGGAGCACGATTGCTAAGAAGATTTAATGATGTTTCTAATTTGGTTGATCCACCAAGTAAGAAGGAAAGAGCATAAAGAATCTTTTAATTGCTTTTCCAGTTGGTCCACCTTTCATTTGCATGATTTGAGGATTTTTTAATTCTTTCTAACCAAAGGCAACTACCAGCCATGACCTCCCCATAATAAGTAGAAATTAATTGCTTAGAAATGGTCGACAAGAGAATAAAGAAAGCCAAGGAAAAGATATCTTGTCACACGGGCGATAGGAGCGATAGGAGACTCACACCAAAATTGCAGTAAAGAACCCTACTTTATTCACAAAGAAAAACCAAAAGATTAAAAACAAATAAAACCAAAATTGAGAGAGGCAAGATGCCCCAGCATCATTTTCCAAAATTTGAAGAATGGATTGCTAATGCAGTTAGTCATACAAAAGAAGAAGGTCAAGATGTAACAATGGAGGAAAGTGAGCTTTCTCAATCTCCACATGTATGGGCTATGTGTTTTAGTGGAATGTAGGCCTATGGTAGTCATTTAAGAGTGGAAGAAAAAGACAAAGGAAAGATAAATTGTGATTGTGTTGTTTGTTAGGTCTCAAAAATGCAAGTTACAAACCCTAAGAGGATGCCAGGCTCTATGATCAGACTTGCAACGTTTTTGAACCAACTAACGGAGTTAACCTAAATGGTTGATGACTCCCTACACTTTTGGTTCTGCTAAACCCAGGCAGCTGAACCTTGAAAGCTGAAGCAGATGAAAGGAATGTATGACTCAAATGAATTTAGGTATCTACTCACAATGGCATAAAGTGTGGAATAGATAAAAGCTTGCAAACTACTTCTACTCCTAATACTAAGATCTGAGATGAAATTGTTTGATTAAGATTTTATGAAATCCTAGAGTGGAATTGGTATGATCAGTGCCTATTTCTATTGGGCTAATGGAGTTAAAGTGTATATGATATATGATTTACTTATTGGTTACAATTTTGATTGTTTGGCACTTGTGTTTGTTTATACCTTGTATAAACGTGCAAGAATGTGACTGATAGACTCTACTTATTGATCCACTCGATCCTACTAGGTTACTATGACTTATTGAAAGGATTTTAATCCTTGCTTGAAGGAACCAATCAATAGAATCACACAATGATAGCAAGTGTGTATTGACAAATGGAGTAGATCCTCAATTTGAATAACAAGACAACATTGAGTTGGAGACAATATGGCAATCTTGTCAATTATATGGCTCTTCTTACTGATCCAAATGTTACTCCCAAGTTACTGTAATCAATCAAAAGGATTTTAATTCTTTAATGGAAACCAATTAATTCGATTACACGAAAACCACAAGTGTGTCTCAATGAAACTGAAATATCAACTTGGAAACTCAGGTTCAAATAACAGAGAAATAATAATGTGGAGACTGCCAAATAATTGTTCATCTCAACAAACAATAGACACCAATATTAAATCATCAATTTATGCATTCTTCTCCATTATACAATTTCAAAAGATTTTACAATGTACAACATAATGTTCTATTTTGGCAACTGATCAATCCCTCCAGTTATCTAACTCCTACTTCTGATCATGATGTTTTTTCTAATCTACCTCTTTATGATTTGATTGCTTGGTTTGCACCTCCATATATATCTTGCAATATTAGGGTTATGACCCTTTACATTCCGGTGCATCTTTTGGTATAGCTCTTCATTCAATTGTCTTTGGCAAAATAAAATATTTAATTAGTTGCCATTGACAAATTAAATATTTTAATTAGACTTCATTTTCGTAATCAATTTTAATGGTAATCTTCTTGAAGTCCCTCAAGATATTTCTTATGTTTTTGAGGAGGTACCACAAAGTTCACCCGATGTGGGGATAATCGTTTGTATTGCCATTGGCTTGACTTGAACCATCGATGTGAGATTATCATATGGTTTTGAAGCCTTTTGGTTTTCCTGACATGTTTCATTCACTACTTAATGCATTGGTATGACTGTCACCGAAGGCTCTTTGGCTTTCATGATCGGTGTAACTCACATAGTCTGCAGCACCCAAAGCTTCTACTCCGATCATACAAGTCCTCCCGACGTTATATTTCATTTGTAAATCTCTATCGGCCAAACATCCTCAAGATCTACCCAATGTAGAAGTGGGCGTGGTTACCATCGGCATGACTTTCTTCATCGTTGTGTGATTAATATTCTTCCCCGATCTATCAAGTGTTACCGATATAATTATCGGGGAGAGTCTCATCGACGAGTGTAATTCTATCGGAGTAAGATATGTGATCAGAGTAACTTATTTCAAGCCACCCAATTATGGTTATCTCCTCGATGGCCTTCCTTTACACTTTTCATCGGAGAGATCTTCACGATATGTCATCGACATTTTTATCGTTGTGACCATTAGTTCGGTAAGACATATAAACTTCATTCTGACTTATTCAGCTTTGCCGATGGTTCTTATTCGTTTTGTATCTAGAATATGTATATCATAAACATGCAAGCATTTAAACATACAAAGACTTTTCTATATTGAACTTCTTTTGACATCTGACTTGTATCTTTAACTTGTATCTTTGCTTGTATATTGGCTTGTATATTAAAGATATACATTGTTATTATACAAGACCAATGTACAAGCGGTGGGACCCACCTTATTCCTCACTTGTATTCCATGTTACAACACTACTTGTATCTGACCTTCATATACAATGCCTGATACATACAAACTCAATTGTATCTCCTTTCCGGACTTCTTTCTTTTATGAACCATAGTTCATTCATTTTTGGCTTTGCCATGTATATAAAGTGAAATGCATCTTTCGATATACATTAAAGTATGATGCATCCTTTATATTAAACTTTAACTTCCTTTGAGTTTCGCATTGTATGTACACTACAATGTATGTATCCGAAACATACAACAATAAAAACTTATTTCATATCCCTTTCGGTTTCGTGATGTATATTACCGTTGTATATCCCCTTGTATGTTTTATGCATTTGCATCTTCTCACTATTTGTATCTTGCATACATACAAGTAAATATACAAAACCTTCAACCGTTCACCTTTGTATCTGATATACATGCATTCTGACCAACATGCACTTTGTTTTTTAAGGATCTTGATTCCTTTGTTTTCTGCTTCAAATCTCCGCTTGTAGGCTTTTCTCAAGCAATTCTATCAATTTTAATTGTAATGACTTCGAATGTTATCTCAGAGGATTTCTTCGCTGATGACCATTAGTTTCCTCTGTGATCGGTGAGAGTCTCACCGAGCTCCTCCATTGGTATGACTTACGCTGTCGGGAAGGTTTTCAGAGTATTCTTCGATGGTCTTTCCTTACACCGATCGGCATGACCATGCTTTTTCTCTCCGATGAAAGGTCATCGGTGCCACTTTCTTCATCGGTATTCTCTGAAATCTTCTCTCTGATCTTTGTTTTCACGCCGATAGCCATTTCAACTAGTTTCTCATGGATCGGTATAGCTAATATAAAGTCTTGCCGATATTAAGAAATTTAGGCCCTTTACATTGTTTTGTCATAGGATTTTTTTATGGGCTATATCAATTGTAATTCTTATTTTGGGCGAAATGTTTTATGATTTGATTAGATATGGATGAGTAAGAATACAAGAAAATTTTAAATTTTCCTGTCCCAACATTGTTAGTGCTAAATTTCTTCATGAAACTAAGAAATTTTTTTATGTTGGATTCATCCAAGAAATTATTCAAGTGGATTTTGGTGAAAATAGTCCTATATTATTAAAATGTAAGTGGATTTGACCATCCCCAGTATAATTTGATGAGTATGGATTTGTATGCGCAAATACAGGGTAGTTTTTATTAGAGATGGATGAGTCGTATGTTTCCCCTCTTCAAATTAACCAATCATTTCTAATTGATGATGTAAGAAGCCCAGGATGGTCATATGCCATTCAGACAGTCTCGTTCCAAATGAAAATTCATGGAAGTTGTTGATATAATGCTTGATGGGCAATATGTTAATTTACAAGAAACAATTGAAGAAGTGGATGAAGATGACGATGGATTGTTTGAAGAAGAGATTTTGATTACCAATGAAGAGATTGGGAGAGAGAATGAGGAGCATGTCACAGATGAGGACGAGGAATAAAATCAAGTAGATGCAGACACAAGTGATTAGGATTCTGCTATTGCTGGCAATGTAGATGATTATGATGATGTTTTGTCACCTTAACTAGCCTGTCACCTTAAGAGGTTAGTTTGTCACCTAAACTTTGGTTATATGTATGCTGTAATTTATTATTGAATGTAATAAAGATCTGACTATAGGTATGCTTATTCACTATTGTTTTACTGATACATTTTTGAATGTAATCATAATTATTCTGTTGGTACATTGTATACAAAACCTAAGATGTTCACAACCGATTTCAAGTGCATTTAAAGTTAGGTTCAATCATTCTTCTTAGTTTTCTTACTTTGGTTGAAATTAATTTTGTTTAGTTACAATATAATTTCTTGTATGTCCAATATGTTTTCTAGATGCTAGACTTTTCTTATATGTCCTAGATGATAGCTTTAGTTTGTAATACATATTCTAGCCTCCACATGCATTGAATATGCTTGTGTGAAGGAAACAATGATGAACATCTGTGATTTAATAGTACATATAGATATCTTAACATTAGGTGAACTAAACCTCATTACAAACAAAGAAATGATCTCTTAGATATCTTAATCATAATTCGAGCACTAGATTAAATCTTCTTCTCCATTGATTTCTTCAAATAGATATTACAATATAACAAAAGTCTCCTCATATATGTTTCTATAAATGACTATGATGATGATATCAAAATTTGGTCTTGGTTTTTCTTTTATAAGAGAAGCAACAAGCTTCAGAACATTACAAAATATGGCATCTTTTCAAAATTCATGCCTCTTCGTATAAACTAAATATTAATTTTTCTTAAAACATAATTAAGAGAAAACAAAGAAAGTAGACAATATTGATTGGAAGCCGGCAACACTTACAATACACTTGTAGTCCGTTAATCAATATAGGAGACCCGCGATCATCCCAATCTATAAAAGTCCCCCTCTCCATGATAGAATGTTTGAAGGCTTGGTTCTTCCACTACAAAATCTTCAAGGCCCTATTCTTCTGGAGGAGCCAAATACTATTGCTCCCATTGGTATACCGTGTAGTCATGAGGCCATGATGCTCATTGCTCCCCTGCACGTATAACCCATCTATTCATCAGCTCAAAGATACTTCTCCTACCATTCAAACATAATAAAATCACTAGGCCACTTATTATCTTGAATTTGGAGCAAGTTGGCCTGGTGATCCTTCCACCTTTTGTCTAGCAATGCTTTGACATCAATTACAAACTTTGTATATCCAACATCCAAAGCAATTACTCTGTCTAGAATGATGTTGAAGTTGAGAATATTGATATCTTCACCCTTTTTCAAAAATTCCACGACCTTAGAAACCGTATAACCAAATGTATGACCAAATTCATCCTTCCACGCATCAAAATCCTTGATCTTTTCATTATCTGTTAGGATTGATGGACTGAATTGGTGTTTGAAACTGGCAAAAGAATCAATCTTTGCCTGCATTCTTTGATTCTCACCATTCACATACTAATACTCATCCAATATCATCTTGACCATTTTCTCTGTTGGCTTTATAACTATAGGAGCATATTGATTCCATTGTAGAACTTTGCACAGAGTGATCAGTGTGTGATGTGTTGACTGTCATCTTTGATACAAGGGATCTAAAACATAAAAAAATACTTTCAACCATTCCATGGCCTAAGACAAGGAAGAATAGCATTCATGCACATCTCTCAACTTCTCAACAACCATTTTCACTCTATATTCCAAAATTTTCTCAAACACTTCAAGATTTTTCAATTTTTCCTCATTCTTTGTTTTCTCATTTTGGATTTTCAATTCCTTAATTTATTTTTCCAATGTCAATTTCAAAACATTGAATTGTTTAGAAGTCACTATGGTGTCACCGGTCTCTTGTGGCATAGGTGTTTGAATTGGCACAATGGCTTGAATCTGAGAACTCTCACCCTTTAGTTGTTTTTCAGGTTTACATTTTCAAGATACAATCTATTTACCACATCATTCATCTCCATCTGATTTCTATCATAATCAAACAATCTTTGCTCTAGATTTACAACAGCAACTCATATAAACATTGCAGTATGCATAGTGAGGGTATCTACTTCAATTGTTGATGTGTCCTGGAATGTCTTGACCATAGTTATTCCCCTTATTTCTTGGACCACATCAAGTAATCTTGGTTTGTTAGTTTTCTTTTGTGTTGCCCATATTGTCAAAGTCTCTATTTTTAGATTGTAACCACAACCAATGACACCTTCCTCATAGTCAAATTTAGAAACTAGCATGGGGTCATCTTGATTCCTAACTTGGTCTAACAAAAACATTTTCTTCAACTCAAGCCCGGGAATGATCAGCATGTTGCTCCTTAATACCATTTGTCTAGCCTCATTAGGGATGGTACTTATTTCATCTATTTTCATATTCTTGAAAGTTTGTGAAACAATTTGGTCATGCTGAGATTCATCAACATCCATTTTATTTATTTCCACTTGTTCTTGAAATTCTTTCATCTTCATCTTAAGCCAAAATCTTTGAATTCAAGAGAATTAATGAAATCATCATCCTCCATAAATCTCATAGAAGCCACAATTCTTTCATCTTCTAATTTAGGCTCCCCTTGTGCCTATTCGGCCATTCTGGCCTCTAGTTTGTGTGTTTCTATTTCTTGGCCAACAAGTGGTTGATCTGTTTCTCCTTCATCTCCCATATTTCTCAGGATACTAGCCACTTCATTAGTGTCACCCCCTCCTTCGCTCAATTCATATGGAACTAGTGGAGAAACATCCTCAATCCTTTGCCTTTTGGCAGGTGGTGAATCAGGGACATGACCTGAATCCTATAGTGACATTGCATCTGGTGCAGGCTGTTGAATCACAACTCATGGTGGTCTTTTAACACTGACCTTGGTAGCCTTTGAAGGCCGCTTCTTAGACTTGCTATATATTCTTTCAAAATTGTCAATTATTAGATCTATTCTTCTCAAAAGGTCCCTCTCTTCAACAAAGAATCCAGCAAAATTAGGATTTTGTTTTCTCCTATCATCCTCAATCCTTTTCAAAATCTCCCATTTTCTTACACTATTATACACTTCTTGAAAGGTGACAAGATTTCTGATCACATCCTCATCAAAATTGATTTGATAGGATATTCCCATTCTTGTGAGGATGGTTTGTCTGACAAAGTTCATGTGACCCTCTAGATCACAAACCCTCTCTACACCTAGTTTCAAAGAATATTTAGCCTTCAAATAGGCTTGCAAATCCTCTAAATTATTAGAACCAATGGACCAATCACCAAACATTGTGGAATCAAGAAGAAATATGCCCTTCTTTTGTTTCTTCGTTACATCATTCTCCATCCACATCATTTTCCATATGAATTCAAGGAATGCAATTCTATCTGGCACAAATTTGGGCAACACATGGGGTGGTTGAGTACACCCATATACCTTGATTATAATATGAACTAGCAAGAAAAACCAATCAGCATAGTTATAACTATGACCCTGTTCTGGCCTATGGGCAAGAGGCCTCAACATTTCCCTGATCTCTTTTGTCAATATGGGAGAAAAGCTACCAAGATAATTCATTATTCTAATTGAGAAATCGTCACGAAGCACAACATAGTCACCATTCTTGCAATGACTATCCCATTTATAACACCAGCACTGTGTTGGCAATCTTTGTCCGTTTTCATCAATCATGCTCAAATCCATTCTATTGGGCGGGCCACTTCCTTCTATTTTGATACAAAATTAAATGACATAACAAAGACTAGTATTTGAAATCTATGGGCTTTTTGATTTCTCTTATTTTCAAAAATCCATCATGCAGTTTCTTTTCAATGAATTTTACAAAATCATATTCAACATTAGCTTCTAGGTTTTGAATTCTCATGGCCATCATCATTAGGCCAATAGACATTCTACCTTGGGCATCAATACCCAATAGTTGACACAAAGCAAAATATGTTCTTTTGAAATAGACAACAAAATCTTCAACAGAGAAAGGTTTAAATGCAGTGGATGGGATTTCAATTCTTCTGTTATTTGTCCCTTTCCTTATGTGCATGGGCTCCTCATCCCTTCGATGTGTTTTTCTCAAACTATTGTACTCCTTCCCACTCTTCTGTAGATCTACTTGTGTGAGGGCTTGCTTGCTCAACATGAAGCAGTCTATGATTGCATTCCTGTCCACAGCCACTAATGTTGACCAATTTGGTAGTCTATCTATTTTGGTGGCTGAGTGATAGTGTTGTGCCAATGTTCTAATCAAATCCACATCAACAAATACATTTGGCACCACAACCTTTGCCAAATCCAAATTCCATGGGTTTCCAATTGGTCCCTATCCATCTTTCTTTCCACAAAAATACCAAAAAAGGTTCCATCCAGAGATAGGGATTGTAGCATCCCGACATCCTTCCGCAACATCCTTGAACAATTTCTTAGACCCCTTGTTAACTGAATTTGGTAGGATGTCCAATAATGATTGTTGAAGTAATCATTTCTTGAGAGTAGGGGGGTTAGTGCTCTTACTCACAAACTTAGATTTTTTAGGTGCCATATTTTAGTGCCTCTATGAACTAGGGTTTTGATATTTTACTTACTTTACTAGACTAGTTGAAAACAAAGCACAAACCAAACACCAAATTTTATGCAAAGAGTGATAGGGCAGACTTACCCAATTGGAAAATGCGTAAGGAGAGCACACAAAGCTTGAATTCACCTTTTGCAATCAACGCCAAATTCGCTTGAATGAAGAAATACAAAGAAATCCGAAGTTTTATCATGCCATGAAGCTGGTCATTTCACCATTAACCTGGTTCGTGCCATGAAATCAATAAATCTCAGCATTCAATTCTTTTCAAACATAGACCATTGATTTGATCCAATCTAATGGCTGGGTGAGTATTTTAAGACTTGCAGTCCTTTCCTCGAAAACTAGAATCTCGTAGGCATCAATGATAACCATTGCACGGCACCACTAAAGTCATTTCAACATTTATTTCCTTACCATATCACCACAAGACCAACTTAGGGCAATCACAGGACCACAGGACCTCTTGGATAGTTACGTTCATCTTCACCACTTACCGCCACCCCACAAGCCTTGTTACACGCCACTACAGGATGGCGAGATACATGTTATCCCTTATGTCTTTTACCGCGCCACCGCCAAGCTTTGACCTGACCATTGCAGGGCCACGAGAGCTTTTGGTCTCCCATTCGTTGTTTATCGCATTACCACTAGGCAAAGTTATTAGCATCGCGTGGCCGCGGTATGTAGGATTACCGGTTACTTGAACTCCTTATACCACAACACTGTAGGCTCGACTTGAAACTGTCACGGGGGCATGGTGAACACTTAATCCTAATTCCATCCTACCACATTGCCATCGGTCATCTCCTTACCTACCGTGGGGGCACGGTAACATATTATGTGCCACTTGAGTTTATACTGCAACATCGTAACTGAATTTTGTGCATGCTACAGGGAAGCGGTAACTTTGTATTCACATCCTCTAATTCACGCACACTTGCCAAGGCTATTTGCATGTACTGCGGGGCTGCGGTAAGAGACAAAAACACATCAATGGTAAAAAATAAATAAATTTATTTCACATAGAATTGATATGAGATGCTCATAAATGACCCCTGGAACAATTCTAAAAGGAATATGAATCCCTAATTATGGATTTATGGAAGGAAAATGTATGAAACAAAGTGGGACTATGTGAAATTTTGAATGGTTCTAATACACCTCATGATGAACTAGACTATGTTTTTCCTTCATCTTGCTTGTGTTATGTTTTTATGATTTCTTTTCTTGTGAATATATCCCTAAGGAAAATTTGTCTGATATTGTAAACATCTTCTTGGTTTTTGACTGCAAATTCTTTTTAATCTGTAAACTAAATTCTATTTTAAGTTTTCATTTACAGTTATCAGCATATTAGAAAGTCAACAATTATTAACTTATGAACTCAATAAAGTTTTACTGAGTCAAGTTGTTGATTTATACATTATTGTTTATTTGGACTTCAGGAAATGAAGAGAAGGGCTGTAAGGCACAAATTAGATGATAGTGATCATAATGCTGAAACTTCATTGACAGATTATGAGCACCTTCGTAGAGAAAAAGTGGCCAAGAATAATGAATATTTATTGAGACTTGGTTTGACAAACATGCAAGTTGTAAATCCACTAAGTAGTATATTATTTGTTTAATAGTGTTTAATGAAATTTTATAGGCAAGAGCTTTATGTATAGAAGACATAATATGATATTATTTTTTGTTTTATAGGCAACAAAAAGAGTGCAAAGAAAATGTGGAGAAAAAATAAAAGGAAAGAAAAGATGTAGTGCCACCATCTCGTAGAAGCCACCGCTTTTGTGATTTAACAAATGTAGTTGGTGAAAACAATAGTTGCAATGATGATGATGTGAAGCCTGATATAACATATGATGATGTCCAGCTTGATATAGCACATGGTGATGTGCAACATTGTGATGATCTCTTAGAATAAAGTCTAACAGAGATTATTGAAAAACATTAGAGCATTAAAGGAACAATAGGTCTGCAGATGATTTATTCAAGATTAAAGGATGTGTTTGAAGTGAAATATACAGAGACTGGTACTCATGATCTACCTACTGATGCTACACCTAATGTGGCCAAGGAGCATGAAGTTCTAGTTAATGAAAGTCATGGAGAGAGAGAGACCGCTTGCATCTGTTGTGCCTTAGAGTGCACCTGTTGCATCTAGAACTTTTGATGGAACTAGTGGATCAACCAGAAATACTGGTAGTGGTTTAATAGAAGATGTGGATGCTTTTGTCAAAAGACAAAGATTGAGTCAAGATTTGTACAGATCTACAGAGAGGAATGCGAAACTAAGAAAAATAGAAGGTAAGAAGCCATTCTTGCTTGAGGTATCGAGAGATGGTGAGCCCATTGGGCCAAATGATGCAAAGTGGGCCTCCAAGTTGGGTGTAAGATGTAGGGCCCATTTGGATATTTGCAAATCAAGTTTTGTAGAGCAAGATCCATGATTTGTGGAAAATGTTATACAAAAAATGAAAAATGCTTTTGAGACTACTGGTGGACAAATCTCTAGAAAATATTACAAGCAAAAGATGAGAATTTTGATGAACAATTTTAGATACAATTGCAAAAAAGCAATCATCGAGAGAAAAGAGAGGTTAGACTCCACTCTATGTCCCAAATAGTGGGAGGCATTGAAAGAAACTATGCATTCTGAAGAATATTTGGCAAATAGTAACAAAGGCAAGAGAGAAAGAGATAATGTGAGGGTTGGATATACATTTGGCCGAGGCAGGTTGTAGGCCAAAATGGACAAATTTGGAGTAAGTGTATGGATTTCAGGTTCAATTTACATTGTGTTATTTATTTCAATTTTTTATTGAACTGACTATATGTTGAAATTGACATTGTATTTTAGGTGGAAAACAGTAATAGAGAAGTAGGTGCAGAAGATATTGTCAATTATATGGCAGCACTAGATTCTAGTAAATCTAAGAGTAGGATGAAGTGGAAATCTAGTTCATCAACAAAGATGTCACAGCCATCTATTACATACCCAGTAGGATCAACCTCTCCAGATCATGTCAACTCAAATGAAAGGTACCAACATGTACTAAATTGCATATACGGTCTAAGTCAGCAAGTTTCGCAGTTGGTTGCCTCTGTTAACCCTATAGTTTCTACATGGAATGAGCATAAATCTATGGATTTAGATGAGGTAAGATGATCTATTGATCTCATTTCTTCTTGTTTGGCAATTCTGTAAACAAATGCCTCTTAATATGTAGATTATTGAAATCTGAGCATAGGAGAATCCAACCCAGTTTCTTCATTGTTGGAGTGATCTAAAAAATGTTCTTTTGGACAAATTTATAGCTTGCATTCTTTACTTGACTATTGAATGCTTTGTATATTTTTTGCATGATGGTTAAACCACATGCAGAGCAATTTTTTCAAAGCAGCAGGAAAGCAAAAATGCCTTCATGATGTCAACAGAGCTGCCGATATTGATAGTGATGATTATGATGAACTGGACAAGAATGTGTAGCACAGTCATCATAGTTATGCTGAAGTTGAGGTAATATAATAGTTATCAGTTATCTGTCTCAATGTTTTGTCATTCTTCATGCTTAAAATGTTCTTTTGGACAAAAATTTATAGCTTTTGCATTCTTTAAGTTGTAAGTTAATCTGTCCCAATGTTTTGTCATTAATTCTTCATGCTTAGAATGTTCTTTTGGACAAAAATTTATAGCTGTTGCATTCTTTACTTGACTTATATTAATTTTTGCATGATGATTAAACCACATGTAGAGCAATTATATGAAAGTAGAACGAAAAGAAAAATGCCCTGTCAATAGAGCTCTCTACAAAATTGTACAACTTCATGTCAATGTTGATAGTGATAATTATGATGATGAACTTGATGAGCATGCACATGATATTCATAGTAGTAGTTGTGTTGAACTCGAGGTAAGTGCTATGAAACCACTTGCAAGTAAGTACTATTCAAGTAAGTAATGGTTATGTAAATAAGGGTAATCATTACCTATTTGATAGAAGCTGGTTAGAATAGTAGTGAAGTGTAATTAGCTAGTATACATAGATTATGGAAATAAGGTAGAGCATACAACTTACATATAGAAGCTTAGAGCTTAGTTGTAATAGAGTGCATACATAGATTTTGACTATGCATTAGTGCATTGTGTTCGGGGATGTCATGGTTCTCAATTGGGGGGACATCATTGCCAACACATGTCTCTTTCTAGAGTACTCGTACAGTCTAGCACTATTGTAGTCTTGCCCTCCATTTGTTTGTACCTTGCAATGGGTTAGTTTTTTTTTTAGAGTAAAAAGTTGTTTCTTTGTTAGTCAACAGAATCAAGAAAAGCACATACAAAAACTGATTTGTTCCAAGACATAAGACATTACATACAACTGTCAAAAACAATATAATGTGTATTTTTTTTGTTTTTGCATAAATTTAATATTGATAAACTCCAAGAAGGGGATAAAGTTTGGGTGTTGGATCCTAGTGATGGTGCAATGTCTATGGGCATTGGGTGGATTCACTCACTATCTATTGTTCATGGAGTCAAATTGAAAGGAACAGGAGATGCAAATGTAAATATTTTAAAGGTCACATGTGACATACCTCTTGCTTACGAAGAAAAAATAGATGGAGCTATCCATCTGAAAGAGAAAGAAGGGACCTTCACATGGTGGCCACAAATTTATTTGAAAAAAATGACATACTTGATGTTAGACAGCTTGGCCCACTGCTTTATGCAATAGTTTAAATGTGTTGTTCAGGGATCTTAGTGTTTTTTGTCTATTTTGGAGCTGTATAAGCAAAAAAATCCATTGTAACTTAGTTTTCTTAGTCACAGCACTGAGAAACACACTTTGTAACACATTTCTCAAAGCAAAGACACATATTTAAGTCTTATGGGTTTTTTGGACTTGATTTTATGTTACTTTTCCTCCCTAAACATTCAACATCACTACCTTATATGCCTTTATGAAAAGATTCTAGGGTTATTGTTGGCTGCATTAAAGGAGATAGCTTCATATATGGGACACGATCAACACTTAGTCATGAAGAGTCAAGGAGCATAAATGAGAGCTTCATATATGAGATGTCATTGTGAATATAGTCATGAAGACTCAAGGAACATAAATGATAGTGAGCAAGATATAAAGTACACAATTCAGGCCATAGACAAAGTGAGATGAGTCTTAAGTTTCTGTGATCAAGGGTGGTGTGTTAGTTTTTGAGAAAGGAAGGGCAGCTGGCAATGCACAAAGATCAATGAGGAAGATTACAGTCATAAGGTGATGATGTTAGCATTTCATCAAGACTTTGGAAGCAACCAGTAGACAAATTTATAGAAGTCTTAAATACAAAGAAGGACATCCACTAATAATGCTATTATTACAAGGCATATATTCTACATGGAAGTATAGTTGCAGGAATATGACAGTTTCAGAAACCTATGATAGTCTACAAATGAAAGTCCAAATTCTGTATACTTATGGGTGACTATTCTATAACAGAGAGATAATGAGTGCATAGAGGTAAGATGTTCATGGTGAGTGGCAATGGTCAATGGTTCCCAGGGATACATGCATAGTAAACATGGTTTCAATGGCATGAGCAAAGGAACAGAGGACTGCAATGTTAGCATTAATTAAAAGACAAGTTTATGAAAGTTGTAGGGCAATCATCTAGAAAACAAGTATGCATAGTTCAGTCACCACAATGAGTAGTGAAGACCAAGGACAATATATATAAATGACTACCTACCAAGTGTCCAATGTAATAGAGGCAGGGTAAGTGAATGATTTAGACTCAAAAAGAGGCTTTTGAAGATGCATTAATGAAGGAAGAATTTGATTCCATGCCCTAAGGGGACCTAATATCTTCAAACTCAATAAAAACATGTCCCATAAGTAGTGCTGATGACAGTACAAGACACAAGAATACAATGATGTTTCATTAAGGAAGCCTAATCTAATCCATGTTTCACATTATGAATATCCTATCACAAACCTAACTACATATGATAGTGTATTTCCTTTGGTTGCAATCAAGAAGGACAAGTGCTAGACTGATGGGGTGGATTAGATGACCTGTGGCAACAGTTAGGCTGGTTGAGAATTAGTTACTGATAGTTCACTTTTTGGAAAAACATTGTAAACTTGGAGAAGTTAATTCTTTCTTGTCATTTTTGTGCATTGTAACTCGATCAGATTTTCAGTCTTGTGACTAAAAATAAACATTGTAATACTCTGTTTTAAAGCATTTTTCAAGCAAGATAGATATTTTAGACTTGTCCAAGCTGTAAGAACACCTTTCTTTTAATAAAGTTCAACAATTTTGCTTTCTCAATGGTTGTCTTTATATTGTATGCAATTAATTGATGATTATGATGTGTATTTTTGTGTTTTACGTTTAAATCCTCAAATAGCAGTCAATTAAAATGACTAAATATACTACTTGATGTCAATTAATAATTAAATTGACTAAATATAGTATCAATTGATAGAAATCATTAACAATGAATAAATATGACTAAATATACTACCAATTGACAGAAATCAGTGAATAGTGAATAAATATGACTAAATATACTACCAATTGACAGAAATCAGTGAACAATGAATAAATATGACTAAATATATGACTAGTGTTAAATTAGTGAATAAAAATGACTAAATATATACTACCAAATTGATCAAAATGATGATTAAAATTAATGACTAAATACATTACCAATGGACATAAATCAGTGAATAAAAATGACTAAATAAGTGACCAGTTAACGACAATCAATGGCTAAATTAATGAATAATAGTGAAAAATAAATGACTAAATAAGTGATCAGATTACAACAATCAATGACTAAATATACTACCAAATTGATCAATCAACAACCAATAAATGACTAAAAATGGTTGAGTCATCAATTTGGTCATGTTATAAATGACTGAAAATAAAGTACTAATGGTCACGTGACCATGTTTGGTCATCTATAAGAAGTTTTTAGTAGTTTTTCAGTCATATATTGCTATTTCTCTACTAGTGAAATAGTATCGAAACCATTCATAGTCTCAATGTACTGGGTGAAATTTCCTCTCTGCAGAATCCCCTAAAGCTCCTCATCTTATTTGTTTTTCTCATACCTAGTGGGTTCCATTTGCAAGAGGTCACCTCCCATTCTACAACCCTTAGAATTGTTGTCACTCATTTAAACTCTACAAGAAACCATGCTAAGAATGATCTAGATGAAGATGTATCTATTATGAGAATCGAAGGGTTTGAAGCATATCAGGTTATGATGGCTGACAGTTAAGTATCTGTGTTGCTTCGTGTGATGAGACCCTTGCTCCATCGGGGTATTCAAATCATTAACTTGAATTGGTTTCCTCATTATAGTTTAGATCTCTAAACTGCTCTGGGATGTCATCTTCAAGTCTCCACTTAATAACATCATTTATCTTACATCTAATGTTAGCTAAAGATTCAAATTTGGTGTTTCCTTCCCTATAGATATGAAGAAACTCCACATTCTCCATGTCTCTTAACTTAGTCTTGCATAATTGAATAATGTCCTTAACCATCCAATTATGGGTAGCCTTTGAGTTTAGCATGTCTGGGACATTCTTGGAGTCCCCTTCCACAATCAATTTTCTTGTCCCAAGATCCTTAGCCATTCAAATACCTTGGTAATCTATGTAAGCCTATGCAAAGTTGTTTGTCTGAATACCCAAGTTCCCTGCATAAGTTCCCAGAACCCTACCATTACTATTTCTTACCAATCCACCCCCTCCCGCCTAACCCGGGTTCCCCTTAGAAACCCCATCAAAGTTGAGTTTGATCCATCCAGGGTTGAGGGGCCCATTTGGTATTCTTTCTTCTAGTTTTCTTGCTTTGGTTAGGCTAAGTAATCTTCTCACTCAACCCCCAATTTTTTTCTATTATACTTTCTAAAAAAGTGGGATTTTGGTTGGGAGCTTTAAGATTTGGGACTTTGACATTTTCAGTGATTCTTTGTTTGATGATCCTGGCAGTAATTTCCCACTTCCTATTTTCCTCTCTGAAAATCCTATTATTCCTTTCTCCCCATATTCCCCAGCTGATATAAAGAAGAGACTACCACCAGATTTCCTTGATTAGGGAGTGTTTGTAAGGAGAGACCCAAATTTCATTAATCTTCCTGATATTACTCTGCCAAGTCGAGTTGAGGAGTAAATTACACATATTTCCTATCTAATTTTCCAAGCATAATCACAGTGGAAGAACATATGGTCTACACTTTCCTTGGCCTCTTCATAGAGCACACATCTATTGGCCATTTTGAAGCCACACTTTTGAAGGTTATCCACAGTAAGAATTCTATAGTGACTAGTTGTCCACCAAAAAAATTTAACCTTGGGAATAGAATTGTTGTCCCAAATTTGTTTCCAGTTAAATCCCTCCCAAGAGGTCTTGTCTAAGTTGTTATTTCTGAACTTGACAGTGTATTTGCCAGATTTATCTTCCTTCCATATTAGCTGGTCTTCTAAGAATTTCCTATGGAATTTATGATTCTTTATAATATTTAACAAAGTATCAGCCACTATGTTCAGTAGGTGCTCAAACTCAGCCCTGTTAATGTTTCATGTCTCATTGCCATCTTTCAAGCTCCAATAATTGTAGAATATCCCTCCCATCTTTTCAAGAAGCGTGTTTTTTATAGCTGAGAAAATGGGATGAAAGTCTAGAGGAGCGAGGATATCCAAGGATCCTCCTAGAATCTCAGTCTGTTTCCATTACCCATGTTCCAATGAAGACCAGTAGAGAGAGTACTTCTAGCCTTAACTATATTATTCCATATGGAGGACCCCTATGGGAGGGATTGAGTGTGCATAAGGGTGATTCCTCTAGAATTGTTAATATATTTTGCCTTCATGATTTTAGTCTAATCATTATCATCTGACAATAATCTCCAACCAACCTTAGCCAATAAGGCTTTGTTGAGACTTGATAGCTTTCTGACCCCTAACCCACCTCTAAATTTGGGAGTGTAGACCACATCCCAAGTGACCAAAGAGTGTCTTTCTTTCTCTGCAGTACCGCTCCAAAGGAATCTTCTTTCAATTTTCTCAATTCTATCAGCAATGAATCTAGGAAGTTTAAAATGGGATAGAAGATAGACCGGGGTGCTTTGCAATGAGGCCTAGAGAAGTTGTAATTTGCCTGCATGACTTAGAAGTGCGCCTTTCTAAGCAGCTAGTTTTCTTTGCATTTTCTCTATTAAGGTGTTCCAATAGAGTTTAGGAAGGTTTCCCATAGCAAGAGGCATTCCCAGGTAAGTCTCAAACATTTCCCTTATCTTGCAACTCAAGACATTTGCAATTTTCTTCTATAACTTCTGGGTAGTATTGAACAAAAAGATGCCACTTTTTTCAAAGTTGATTTGTTGTCTAGAGGCCAAGGCAAAATTGCTGAGTATGTGCTTCCATTCACCAGCTTCTTTGACAGTGGTTTCCCCCAGGAGAATAGTATCATCCACGAACTATTGATGCAAGGAAGGATGCCGTTTAGAAGAAGGTTTGAACCCTTTCAGCTTGCCCAACCAGATTTTATTTTCAATAGTTCTTCCTAGAACATCAACCATAATTATGAACAAGTAATGGGAAAGAGGATCCCCTGTCTTAGACCTCTGTTGGCCCTGAAGTGACCTTTGGGGAGCCATTTATCAACATAGAATAGGTAGGATTGGAGCAGCATTTTTTCATCATATTGATGGCTTTCTCCTGGAATCCAAACCGGTTTAGGATTTTTTCAAGGAATTGCCATGAGACCATATCATAAGATTTTGAAATATCTAATTTCAGTATCATACTTTCTTTTTTTCTTTTCACCATAGAGTGGATATTATCATGCACAATGATGATGACATTGGTGATTTACCTTCCCAGAACAAATCCCTTCTAGTTCAAGTGAATGATTTTATTAAGCAAAGGTTGTATTCTCATCACAAGTAACTTGGGGAATATATTATAGAGAGTATTGCATAAGCTAATGGGCCTAAACTTTGACATTTTGTTTGCTCCTTCCCTCTTAGGTATAAGAACAATAAATGTGTTGTTTATTTCCTTCATCACTCTTCCTCTTTTGAAAAATTCCTTAGCAGCCACTGTGGTGTCTTTACCTATGACCTCCCAATAGGTTTGGAAAAAAATTTAGGGGGAACCCATCCGGTCCTGAGGCCTTGTAAGGATCTAGAGAGAAAACCACACCTTTCACCTCCTCCTCTGAAGCCTCCTTCTCTAGGCCAAGATTATCTTCTCTAGACAAGGTGTTGGGTACAACTTCCAATAGTTGTGTTAGCACTGAGTCTCCTTCTGCAAGTTGCAGCCCAGCCACATTCAAAATTTGCTAAAAATACTTTGCCCCTTCAACTCTAATCTGATTCTCATCCTTTATGATGCTCCCATCCTTAAGAATTATTTTAGAAATCCTATTTCTTTTCGTATTTTTCATAGTCGATTGGTGGAAGAACTTGGTGTTTTTGCCTCCTTCCTTCAACCATTGATTTCTTGATCTATGTTTCGAATATATCTCTTCACTTTCCACAATATTGTGTAATTCATTCAGCAAGGCCTTTTCAGTCACACTATCATCTTGAGTGAAGATACCTGCATCCATGTCACCCTATAGATTCAATAGTTTGGTTCTAACCTCCTATTTCCACTTGAAAATATTTCCAAATGAGTACTTATTCCACCCTTTGAGTTGATTCTTGACCTGCTTAAGTTTTTGAACAGCTCTAAACATGCCCGAACCATCCACTCTCTGATTCCACCAACTGGAGATCAACTAGTACACATCAGGATGTTTAGTCCACATGGATTCAAACCTGAAGGGGAAGCTGACTTTCTCAAGATCTGGACTCCAATAAAGGGTAAGAGGTGTGTGATCAGACCCGAATTTCAAGAGGTTGTTGAGCTTGCATTGTTCTACTTTGGTCTAGTCAGTTGAGACCAGAACTTTGTCTAATCTAACTTGGGTCAACTTATTACCCTCTCTCTTATTTGACCTGGTGTAGTTGAACCCTTCTAGCTCCAAGTCTACCAAACCACCTACATGAAGGAAGTTGTCTAGGTCCGTCATACTATCATTGAAGTCCATGTTCCCCCCAAGTTTATTAGAGAGATATAGAGGAGAGTTGAAGTCTCTAGCTACCATCCATTTGTAATCCTCCCAATTGCCTTTGGTAGCTATTAATTCTACCCAACACTTTCTCCTTTGCACTATATTATTAGGGGTGTAGATATTAGTTAGGGTCCAAACCACATTACTGCTGACGATCTTGAATTTTATGTTAATGATATTTTTATTGCTACTAATAATACTGCCTTGAAGAGATTAAGCCTTCCACATAGTGACAAGATCACCAGTTGTACCTTCCACCCTAACAGCTTCATGACATGAATACAACCAGATGTAATTGCTAATCTTTCCAAATTCTTTCTTATCCATTTTGGCTTCCTGAATAAGTAAGATGTTTGGTCTCATTTCTTTGATAAAGTTCTTCAGCATGAGCTACTTCTGGGAATTGTTGAGTCCCCTAATATTCCATGATATGACAATCATTTCTTATTTCTCTTGGAGCTCATTAGCTCCAAAGTCTTTTGTTTTCTATTGGCCAAGTCTTTGACTATTTCCCATCTCCTTGTATCCCTCCAGGATTTCTTGCCAAGTTTGGAATCCTTGCCCACATCCATTGTACACCTTACCCCCTTCTCCGAGGAAGGGGAGAGAGGGGCTCTTGCTAGAGAAAAAGGGGTAACCAGACTATTAACCTCTTTGCCTAAACCTTGATCTGGCTTACCCCCTTCAGGGCAAAGCCTAGGTGATGAGATCACCTCATCACTTTGTTGGGACAAAACCAAAGAACCCCACTAAGGTTCCTCCACCGCAATTTAGGATGGGTCTAACTCTACTTTTTCCAAAGTATATTGTGAAAAGTCCTTTCCAACCTCCTCCACACTCTGGCTATCCTCATTATCAGTAGGATAGTGCAAATTATTAGCATTCTGTGGAGTTTTTACTCCCTCCTGAGAATGAGGATCCACTAGAAGAGCTGACAGAACTTGACCCTTGAGCACCTTTGAAGGGATCATTTGTTGATCCTTGAGCTTTGGTCTAGTGTTGTCTCTTTAGAAAGCTCTTGGACAATAGCTTTCCCTTTATCTTTCAGGGCTGGTTCTTGGTTGGGTTTTAGGCATGCGTTGATTAGGTGACTAGTGTTACCATACTTTTGATAGAATAGAGATGAGATTTCATACACTATCTCCCATGTCCATTCTCCAAACTTTGAGTCCAACACAATGGAAGTGGAGAGGACCTTATGGGTTTCAACATTAATGCAGATCCTTGTGAAGACATATCTTCTTCTATTCTTAGTGACACCTTCCAATGACAGGAAATGACCAAAGGAGTTGGCTATAGCTACAAAGACCTCATCATCCTAGAACTCAAGCGATAAGCCAGGAAGCCTGATCTAGGTCGGAGCTAACTCAACAAGAGCATCTTTTGGGTTGAGGCTAGGGTACCATCTACAAAGGGACAAGTTTTGCTTCCCAAAGAACCAAGGCCCATGGGTTAACGTGCCCAGGCAGTCCTCAACATTATTGAAGGAGAAGCAAAAGATGCCTTTACGAAGCATTGAGATAGAAACACTTCCCTTAATATCTCACTTGCTAGCAACCCATTTTCTTAGTATTTTGATATTTGGTCTTGTCCCAAAGTCCTTTCCAACCAGAACGTTCTCCATTTTGTCCACTGCCCTATCTAGCATGGGATTTTTAATCTTGAGGCGAAAACCCACCTCTAAATGAATAATGTCCACACCATCCGTGACTAGCTGAGTAGGATTGAAAAAAAGGGATTTCCAGGCTAGAGTGCCTCCTTACGGAAGCCCGACAATCCTCTTGTCACTGGCCCTACTTTTAGAGGTAGAAGCCCCACAAGACAGACTATTCCTATCATTTTTAATAAACAAACAATCAGGGGTAGGGGAAGTATAGACCTCAGATGTCACCTTGCTTGGGGATCTAGAGCTTCTTTGCCCAGAACTTGCACTTAGTTTCTCTCACCCATTCATCACCACTCTCATTTAAAAAAAAAGATGAGGCCATGGGCCTTGTTACTAGTACCTGATTATTTTCATTTGATTTTCTATGGGTTGATTTACATTGTATAATGTCAAGCGGGAGAATGTTGGGATAAGGTACCATTAACCTTGTAAATTCCAATATTGTATTTCTTCCATTTTATTATTTATAATTTTTGTAATTACCCATAAGGGAATGTGGTAGTTTCACCGGCAGTGGTAATTTTGAATTCATCGGAGGTAATTATGGAGTGACATTTATGGTTGGAAATTGTAAAAATCATGAGTAAATGAAGGTAGGTGCCACCTTGGTAGAATCTATTATTTTTAGCATGTATGACACATGTCATAATGTTTAGTAAGTGCATGTAAGAGAATCTATGATAGTTGTAAGTTGTCATAAGATTCTATGACACTATGATGACATATGACATATATTTACTATGTGTAAGTTGCTATGTTTACCCCAGGCACCCATCTTGGGAAGATACTCTTTGGTGGAATCAATGATGGTTATGACCCGTCATAAGATGTTGTAAGAGACCTTATTTAGCCTTGGGTGCTCAACTTTGTATGGTTGACTTTGGACAAGTGGTAGGAGCTTGCAAGGAGGCATTTAATAATTGCATGTTGGAGATTCTCAGGAGAGAGAAAGTGGATGCCTAGATTGGTGTGAGAGCACTTCTATAAGTATGTTGCCATGTATTTGTTGTCGCATATAGATTTACAGGTACTCAGGTGCTGCGGGAATGCTTTCGGATTGAAGATTGGTGGAGAGAGTTGTGTAGTTGATGTATTGTATGACTTTTGTAGATTAATACAAACTTGTGCCTCTTTCTTGGTGGAGTTTTTTAGCCAAAAGGGTTTTCTCCACGTAAATGTTGTGTCATTGTATGTTCAATTTTCAGATTTGTGGCTTTTGTGTTGCATATTTTATATTCTATTGAAATCTCCATTCTCTAATACACGGTTAAAGATCATTAAACTTATTTAAATCAGATTTCTGTTGAGTAGTTGTGTCTTAATTTTCTAACATGTGTACAACTACATGTACACATAGTTATACATACATATATACAATTTCATGTGTGTGTATGTCTCCAACTATTCCATACTTGCAAGGGGACTTTTGTAAACATTCAAAATTACTAGTCCCATCTTCAAAACTATGAAATATAAAACTACCGGAAGATATGTTAATTTGTAGAGGGGTTCATTTTTTTACTCTGTTAATATTTTCTTGTGTCAACGTTTGCTTGTAAATACAACATAGCTTAACAATATTAGTTTGGTAGATCCCTTCAACATCATGGTGGGAAGTAAGAAGGGGAAAATAACATCTAGATTTGCAAAATCAATGTGCTAAAGGGAGTGAAGTTTTTTTGTGTATATTCTAAAGACAAAGAGACACCTACCACCAAAAAGAAAGTTGGTATTGCCCAAATTTTAGTCCCACCAATGCTTGATCATGATCCCAAACTAACTAAAGACATGGGGAAAGAATATGCTATGAAGTGGCATTTATGAAGGTTTGCACAAAAAACTAGATAAATGCAAAGATCAAAGCCACAATTATAGATGTAGTGGATGTATATTTGTTCATTAGGGCCATGCCAAAGAAGTGGGGAATGATTATTAGAAGTTCGAGGTTGTGGTTGCTAGACCTTACTAGTAGTAAATGGAAGGGACCATGAACAATTTTAACAAATGAGGAGGAGGTTAAAATTGTGTAGTGGTGCAAAGACATGACTAATATTTTCCATGGACTTGAGGTTATTCAATTGAAATCTTCTATAGTACTAATAAGTTAGTTAAGGTCAAATCCCTTCAAAATGGAATTCCATGAAGGTTATCGTGGGTTGGGTTTCAAAAGAGGCATTCATATTAGACTATAATGATTGCAAAGGGAATAGACACATACACAATAATACTGCTAAGACCATGCATAGTTGCATCATTTTATGAGAACTTAAAGAATCCATACAATGAAAATCAATATGGGTCTAGTATAATTTGGAATTGAAATGAAATTGGAGTACATGCTAGAATAAATTGAGGCATGCATGTCATTACAAGATTGGGTTTTAGCCGTGTCCTCATATTATCTCAAAAAGTAGGGAGTGAATCACATTATTGACATGGGTAAGTGCAATAGAACATAGTATTCTTAGTTTTTTTCTTTTCAAGTCCAAGAGACACATCAAGAACTACATTTCCAGCTATAAAATAAGGGCATATATGATAGCATAGGAACATGCCTAGATGAAAAAGGAGTTATTTATAAATTGGTTGCAACATTTTTCTCCATTTGTCCCAAGAGTGTATCACTGGGAAGCATGGATCTTCTTATTTTTTATGGGTGTGGTACAACCATGTTGTATTTAAAATTATTGAGGAACTAATTTAGTTAGGCATTGATCTTCTCACCCTCTTCGTACATACCAACCACAAGTTGTAGTCCCTAGATGTGAGTGTCTTCTCTCCATTGAAGACTTATTTCAAATAGAAAAGGACAACATAGATGGCAAGCTATCCCCAAATTTATATTGAAAGAGAAGAGTCAGAAATTCTCGCAAAGGATGCCTTCAAGATAGCACTAACTCCTTCCAATATTACCATTGGTTTTTAAAGAATAAGAATTTGTCCTTTAGATGACATTACTCTTCACAATGACATTAGACCAAGTGAGGCCTTCAAATTGGATGAGGAAGGATAGATTTCAGGAGATGAAAATACTTTATGGATTGTTAGTTATAATGAAGAAATTTGGGAATTCTTGGAAGTTGTTGGGACTTAAAATTTCATACAATTTCTGGGCAAAGTTTTAGGTTTCCATGTGAAAAAATCAACTATAACTCTCAGAAATACACTTGTGCAATCTACCCGAGGAGCCTACTTTGTAGAACCATAATTTTAAGCCTACTCAGTTTTATGCAAAATCACTTTGTAAGCATACTTTTCTATCATATGTGAGTGCACACATCTAATTGTAGCTTCTCATAACGAGATTTGACTAAGTTTTGAGAAGTCAAGTTGAAGGGTTTTGGAGAAGTTTTGCTGTTTGCATAGCGTAAAATCAATCCGGGAGGCCAACTTGGGAGGTTAATATCTTGTAGATGGATAATGTTTATGATGAACCAATTGGTGTTCCTGATTCACCTTATCAAAACCTACTTCTATGTCTAATTTCAAAGCTCCAGCTCATCAGTTGCTATTTTTTCAAAATGAAAAGAAAATGCACTTAGCCTTGATTTCACAAGTTTCACCTCTAGAGAGGTCAACTTTGACACTAAATATTTTGTGATCAGAGATGATTGGTGAGAAAATCTCTTGTACACATGCCTAATCAGGTTGACAGGTGCAGTTTTCAAGAAGGTTACTTTGTAGGCTAATATCTAATAGTTAGGTGATGTTCATAAGAAATAAATTGATGTCTTGGATTCTTCCCATATTAATGTGATTTCATGCTAATTCTCAAAATCCCAGCACTTTAGTTGATATTTTTTCAAAATCAAAACCAAATGGATTTTACACAATTTTGTAACTGCATTCCTAGGCAGCTTTAGAAAGCTCAACTTTGACACTTGATATCTTATGAAGGAAGAGGAATGATGAAAAATCCTTTTGCACACATGTTCATTTGACCTAAATGAATTAATCTCCAGGATGGAAGGTCCTCAAAAATAGCTTGATATTTTTCCAAAGAGGCAAGATGATAGGTTTTAATTGAGTTTAAACATGTGCAAAACATGTTGAATGAGCTAATTTGATTGCCAGCAGCTTTTAATCCTAATAACTTCATGCCAATCCATCTGACAACCATACTCCGCTATCATAACTCAACATGTTGGTGCATTTTTGTGGCTATGGGAGAAGTTTTGATCAGTTTTCCAAGGCAATTTTGGAGGCCATTTAACCTATTTTGCTCACAATACAAAATGCCAGAAAGTAAATTTTGATGACAACCCATTTCAAATTTTTACTTCAAAAGAAGATTGGAATGGTCCCAAATAAATTCATGATAGAAAACTTGTTTCAAAATGATTTTTTTTATTCGGGCCCACAAGGGGACCTGACATGCTTCACACAGTTATGGAGTTATAAGTGTAAAAATGATATAGTTTGTTCTGAAAGGCTAAAAACACTATAATGCCACAAAGTATCTACAAATCATGAAGATGTCTTTAAAATCTATCAAGATATATTTCTTATGCATTTATCTTAGAACCAAATGTTCCATAGTGAGTGCATTGGTTACACTGGACATAATAAGACAGGATGTGGTTGGGTTTGCCATTGTTGCATATGCAGGAAGAAACTTGCATCTCTTCATTCTCATTTTCAACTGCAAAACAAGAAGCTTAAAGATGATAGTGAACCTTCTACTCGAATAAAGGGAATTGATGTTATCAAGTAGGTCCATTTAAACTATCTTCGGGAAGTTGGGTCCATAGATAATTTTGTTACATATGCTAGAAGCTGATACTATTGAGAATGTGATGCCATTGGATGCGAGCTGTGAAGACGTTGAGGTAGACAAGAACTTGATAGTCTAGAATGGTTATGTACAATCATCTTTAGAGAAAGGAGCAAGGCCTTATATTCTTGAGAATGAGTAGGATAACATGGGTAATGTGAATGCATTTTGCACTCATCATGACCAAACTGATGGTATTGGTCATTCTTTAAGGTTTGAAGCATATGAAATTCCAAAAGCTAATGTACCAACCAGAGCTGTCCAAGTATCTATCTCAGCATCAACTAAATTTGAGGTGGTGAGAAAATCAAATTATGCAAGAGCTATGTAGTTATCTGCACCTATTTCATCTCTAGTGAATGCTGAAATATCAAATGCTGATGGCTTCAAGCTGTGACTAGATGGAGTATAAAAGAAATGGGGCCGACCAACTTTTATACTTCCACTTCAACAACATCTGTATTGTCAGCTAATATTAACAAACACAATAATGGGACACATGTAAGTGCTCTTGGAGAAGCTACCAGCATGTAGAAACCAAAGACCTCATTGGCAAAATAGGAATCACTGAAAACTCAGAATGGGCTGATAATGAGATACCTGTGTACATTGCCATGGATGACATACGTCGTCTTGATACGATATGGAGGCACATTTTTTTGGTTCAAAATGGTCTGATGATTCTTACCTGTATCATGAAAAGGATGATGAGTTCTCTTTAGAGCTCAGTGAATCAGAAAGCAAGTAGTATCTTTTTGTTCTATCAGGAAGTAAAACTACATAGTTTGTAAATGTTTCAGATGTATAGAAGGAACTAAAGTACCTAACACAACATGTTGAGGGAGTTGATATAGATGCAACCCATGGAAGAAATTATTTTTTCATCAAAAAGAGAAGATATGGGATTTTTAACTTTGAGTTACTTGTTTGCCCCATAGATGACGTAACTACTATAACAGTGCTCCTCCTTCATAGGCCAAGAATAAATTTTATGGAGGTGCACGCAATAAGATAAAACATTACAAACTTTTGACACAGTATCACAATGAACCGCAACTCTATGGAAACATTAGGCTATCTCTATAGCCACAAAATTTGATCTTCCAGATTATGATTTTCATATAGATTATCGTTGGATGGATGCGACAGCTCTAGAATTATTATTTTCTATGTAAAAGCTACCTAGAAGCTCAACATTTCCAGAATGGTCGTATATCAAAAGTCTCAACATTTGTCCAATGATGCACTTGGGCATGTGCAATTGATTGTGCTAGTCACTTTAGGCTATGACTCATATGAGGGTTGAAAGAATTCAATCTTACACAGAATGGTTAAACATGATTTCAAAATAAATGGAGGATTGTTAGACGCTACCGCCTGAAGTCTATAAGCTGAAGGCAAAATTTATTGCTAGAAAAATAATTTCTGCAAGCATTTAAACCTGTCAATGATTTCTCTAACCAAAACAAATCAAACAACATCTTGATATGGGAGGAGGCCCTACAACTAAAGATTAAACTAAAAAATGAATTAGAGGCAACTCTATAAATGCAAGTAACCAAATTGGAACTATTGAAATCTCAAGAACAGGAATTTTCTGAGCATATATAGAAAATAGGGAAAAAAATGAACACAGAAAAAACCCTAAAAAACACGCAACACTGTTCATTGACAAGAAAAAGGAGGTCGAAATGAAAATATTAAACCATACCGAGCTCTTGTGTTATGCCAATGGATATCGTTTTGGCAAGAGACAAACATACTTTCACCGATAAGTTAAATACATTTGCATCGGGAAGAAGTATATGATCGTGAAAGATCTCAGAAATCTCTCAGATAGCATAGTTCACTCCGATGAGGAAGAAATATCATCAAAGGAAAAAATAAGATTTCAAATGCAAGGTAAAAGACTCAAGTAAACAAATTTGACTAAAGGTGAAAGAGATTTAATCAAAACTTTAATGAAAAATTTAAATACGAAGTAGATGGAATAATTCAAAGAAGTGAGAAATATTTTGTGCATATAAAGCCCAAAGGATATTTTTCACCGAGGAGAAAAGAATGGGGTAATAATTTTTACCCAAATGAATATTTTGGCAATACAAAGGTGAAAACACATAAAGGAAAATATAATTGAGAAATAAAATAAAGTCTAAAGTATTGATAAACACTTTATTTTTATGGGGGCCAAAGAAGTGAAATTAAAAATAATTTATTTATTGAAGAGTTGCACTGAAATGGAAATGGTCATAACTCTAAATTTGCAAAATATATATGGGAGATACAAATCGAAGAAAGAGGATCGGTAGAAAAGAAAATATGATCACCATTAGTAGTAATAGGTGTCATCCATTCCATCCATTTTTATAAATTTCTGCAATCAATATATATATTTTAAAAAATCAATGGAGAAAGAATGTTTACAAGCAGTGATTTAATTGTGGTGTTTAATTGTAGTGTTTAGATTTAATCGTTACATACTGGTTTGTTGTCTCTAAATTAGGTTCTATTTCAAGAGAATTAAAAATTCTTTCAAGGAAATCTAAATTGAGTTGGTTCTGTTAGAGATTAAAATCCTTCTTAATAGATTGCCTTTGATTGATTTTCCTTAGAATAGAATTAAAAATCTTTTCATAAGACTACAGTAATCTGAGGGTATATCACTGGGATATATAAAGAAGAACAATCTAGTTGTCATATTTGCACGTTTGTACAAGGTACACACCATAGAAGGTGCCCTGTGATTCAAGTTAATCCATATAACTAAACTCACTAGTCATTCACCCCTTGACTCCATTCACCCAATAGATTTAGGCACTGATCTTATTCATTTCATTAGTTGAACATATTCATAAAATTTGCCTTGATATTACTTATACAATTTATACCAAATTAGAACCATACCATTTTCAATCATTGTTCAAACATTAGAAGTAAAAGTAGGTAGCAAGTAATCATCTATTCCACACCATTTGCCACTGTGGGTAGATCCATCACTCAGCCAAGATCACACATCCATTTAACCTGCTTCATTAGTAAGGTGCACCCGCCTAGGTCTAGTAGAACCTAAAGTGCAGGGAGTCATCAACCCTATAGGTTAACTTTGTTTTGTTAGTTAAACAACGTTGCATATCTAAGCATAGAGCCTGGCATCCTCTTAGGATTTGTAACCTGCATTTTTGAGACCTAACAGAAGTAATGTATTGTAAGTGTACAAATGCAATCAATGAGCATATTGATGAAGGTATTATATATATATATATATATGTATAGTAGTGGAGGTTGGTATAATAGAAACTACTTGTAATGAAGCTCTAGATAGTCAAATGTCACTAGACCATGTAATTCAAACACTTCAAGCTATAGAAAGTGGAGAAGATTTGAGTTTTCCCACATAAGCTAGCCAACCAAAGTGGTTGAAGAAAAGTGCTACTAATTTGGGGAGTATAGGCAAATTTTAATAGAGAGGATGTTAGCTTTTCCTTGCCATCCCCACCACATTGAGATATAAGAAAGGTTTTCTATAACCTTATAAACCTAATAGACTAGGACATAGTAAATGAGGGAAATTTGATTATGAAGAAGGTTATTTTGAATGTAGAATTTAATTTGTGTCATGCATTAAAGAGGATGAATTTCCCATGAATGGATTTCACTCTAATTTTTTCAAACTTGTAGTGTAGATGCTACATATGAAGCAACCCAAAGGTTAGGCTAGTGTGCTTTGACTAAGAGGTAGTCTTAAATTCTCACATCAGATGCTTACATATAACACATCCCATCTATTTTTCTTAAATTAAATATTCAATAAATGGAAAACAATTAGGAAATATAATTTGAATGTTTTAATTATCTTTTAGAATTATTAATTGAAATAATTCCATGAAACGATAATTGTTCAATGTCAATCTCAAAGTACGACATGATTGTTATTTATAATTAAATGTCAACTTATGGGTTTTGATGATGACTAGCTATCATTTATGTTTTCATGAGTGTGATAGGAACTATCAACATTCTCTTAGGTTGGAGAGAGAGTATCATTAGGGAAAGGTTCTAGCTATTTGAAGGCAATCGAGGATGATGGAATCTATTCACACACTCACCTAGGTGCATTTAGCTTAGGTTGCATTGTGTGAATTAAATTAATTTAGTGTGGAATTTTAGATACATTTTGTTACTTTCTCTCAAACTTGTTCTCTTGAAATTAATATGCAACAAATTTGCTCTAACCTTCTCTTGCAAATGGCTAATTTGCCTATCATGATGTAAAGTGTTGGAGAACAAAAAATTACTAGCATTAACACTCAGCTCAAAGACTTGGACATCAAGATTGTAAACCTCTCCCAACGCATTGACAAGCTTTCCAAAATTCTAACACCTTGGAAACACCTTCTATAATGAGGGTCTAATCATAAGAGAAACTTTCACTACATAAAAAATGTTTAAGCTATAGTCAACCACATTGCTAGTAAGAATGACATTGAAATCGAGTGGCTTATTGTGGATAATTTTAACCTCTTTGTTTACATTCTAGTTCAATTTGGATGCTCCCTACTATCCCTTTTTGATGAACATTACAACTAATTTTATCACACTATTATTGTTGGTTTATGTGATTTCTATAATACCACTTTTTCGTAGTTAAGCTATTATTTTTAGTTTGCAATTTATTCTACATACATCTACATTGTTCATTTCCAATCTTTCACATAATCTTATGAACATTAAGTAAACAAACTCCAACTCCTTAATGCAACCATATCATTATGCCTTTGATTATATTTGTTGTTATTAAATTGTTAAATTTAGTATTTTAATAATATTATCTAGATAAATCATTGTATGCACTTTAAATTTCCAAACCTTTTCAACAAAACATTTTAGTGCATATCTCAAAATCATTGTATTCCATGGGATGAAATCTCTTTGAGGTTTTCTTTCAAAGAAATCCACGTGCCTTGCTGCTGCTTCTTCATTCTACATACTTGTCTAACAGAGCATTTCAAAATATAGGATCTAAAAAAAATCCACCTTCCATTATGTTGGAATGGATGGTTGTACCCTATTTAAAAAGCTTGTTCTTTTGGTACAGGTAGGGACGATGTTGACAAAGGTTGTGGAATTTGGTTTTACTCCTACTAAGTTGCATTTGCTTAACTTTTTAAGTACTTTTCTACAAAGTCATTTGGAAGATATCTTGCAATCATGGCATTCCATGAGATGACATTTCTTTTAGGAATTTTGTGAAAGAGTTAATGTGCCTTGTCTATGCTTCCATATTTTGCATGCATGGCTACTAGGGCACTTACAACTACAAGATCTGAGGAATTTCCTATATCCTCTAAACTTTTCAACAAATCCATTTGGGTGATTATTTGACAATCCTTGCATTCTATGAAATTACCTCTCTTTGGGCATTTTGACAAACAATTTGTGCCTTCTCTATACATTCCACCTCTTCCCATGAGCAACAATGTAGATTGCAATTTTCATTCTTCCTCAACAAACTGATTATGTATGGTTTCAAATTTGAAAAATCTTTGCTAGAAAGTGGTGCAGGAGCACCTCTTCAACAAGACAAATATACATCTGAGGTAGAAGACTAAGGTATTAATGTGTTATCATATTTTATGCATTTCTATGTTTGTTTGTGTTGTCCTGTGGGACTTGTGTTGTGATTTCATGTTTGTAATAAAACCCCATCATGTGAATCAGTGTTACAAATTTGGCATCTTGATAAGCCAATTTGAACATCTTGGGTAATTGGGGTATGTGGATGTTTAAAATCAAGTGTGTTATGTTTAGGTGTCTTGTTAATGTGTTTAAATCATGTCACATGCAAACATGTGTCATGTGATTAATTAGATTTTTGGTATTCCGGTTGGAAGTTGTAACGACTCCAACTTCTTGTGTTTCGATTAGAACTGAATGGGGAGAGAGTTAAAAACATATTCTTGAAAGAAGAGAGCAGATGATGAAGAATTTGGATTGAGGAATAGAAAATTCTGTCAGTTTATTTTTACAAGTTCTGTGTTTTGTGTAAATTTCCCATGTATCAAATTGCTCTGCATATATTTTCTGTGTCAAAGTGTTCTGTATATAATCTAATTTTTTGTTGTCGAAGATGCTTGATTGAGACCATTCCACTGGTGGATTTCTGTGAAATCAGTGGAATGGATTATGTACATAGTTTTCTACTTTGTTTTCTTTTTATTTATGTTTCTGGCGGAATGGAACAAAGGATCCAATCTCTGGAGGAGTTTTTGTAGTAGAGAACCTAGCATCTCTATGTGCTAGGACTCAATTGAATAAGGACTACGAGTCGGGCTACAGAGGACGTCCTTCATGTTAGATTTTGGTGTTATTTCACTGGAGGTATATTTTCTGTGTATATCGCAACTGTATGCGAATATACATTTCCTGTAGAGTGTGTCAGAGGTTCACTTTCTATGGATGTAAGTGTCGATCGGTTGTAGTGGCAAAAGTGTATGAAGACTTCATTGGATGACCAGCGATAGAAGATTAAACAGTGCATATTCAAAGTTGAGAGTATTGGGTTGAAAACGTTTGGTTGAACCAATTCAAGGTTCAAAGGTTCAATAGGTTCGTTGGTTCATTGGACTAAGTGGATATCGGCGGGAGAAATTTGGAGTTGGTCGAAGAACATGTATTGCTGATAGTAATAAGGGTTGTCAATAGTTGAACCGATGATTGAACCAGTTCAATGATTCAACGGTTCAAAAGTTCACCTGATAGATGCTGACAATGTTAAGACTATGCGATGGAAATACATTGAACTGATAGTTGGAGGTTTGACGGGTTCACGGGTTCAATGAACTTGGAGGTTCCAAAGGGTTCAAAGGTTCAACCACTGTAATTGTTCCAGGATTTAATCTGTTTTCACTACACCGTTGCGAGCTCTGCATCAGAAAGGTAAGTGTCTAAGCTCTCTACCATAGATACACATATTTTTGGTGTAGCTTTAGTCTATGAAAAATGTTCCTTCTAGACTCACGAAATGTGTCTGTATGAAAATCCCCAATTTGTTATTTTTATTTTCTTTTCTAAAACCATTGAATAGAAAGTCAAAGGCTGGGACATAAATGTCTAGCAAGTTTTGCTATGTCTATTTTCTATCCTTGTTTTGTCCCTTCTATGTCTTCCAATAGTTTTAGATGTAAAGATCAAATGTTGCCTCTAGATCCAAAATTAGGTCGCCCAACATCGTTGACTATAAAAGGATTCATTTCCATTTCCATTTCTATTCCCATAAATAATCTTCATGACATACATTTTTGTTATGGAGTAAAAAGTGTCCTTATGCCTTTTTCCCTCTTAGTTTAGCTCATAGGTCCCTGTGTTTACACTTTACAAAATAAATACTCATCCTAGAGCAATTTCCCCCGAAACCCATGTCAAATGGGACTTAGGGGCCTATTCTAAATACTTAAACATGACCAAAATTGGCCTTGGGACTTGTGTACCCATGCCCAAGTCTAGCCTAATTTGTCAGGATAAAAATTAATGCATGTCAGCTTGGGCCCTCTCAAAAGGTTTCCCTTTGTCATCTCTCTTGATTTAATTTATGAATGTTAGAGGGAAAGCATATTTAAACAGGTTTATGTCTTCATTTTAAGTTAAGATGGATAACACAAACTTGTGATATTGAGAAAGAGCATTCAAGGCCTTCATTGTGTTTCAGAGCAGAATTGTGTTGTTATTGTGTTTATTTGCTGCAGATTTGGCTTCATCAATCCATCTCCTCATGGTGTGAAAGATCTTCATCTCCGTGAGGGCTTCACCTCTAAGGTGACATCAATTTGTGTTTCAATTATTTCATTTCATCATTGGATTTGGCCTCTACCCTCCTTGGGCATGCACTCTATCTAACAAAGGCATCGGAAGACTTGAATGTCCTTCCGAGGCTTTTGACTGAGGCAAGATCTTAAACACCACAACCCTAACCTCCTTATTCATGTGTGTAGGTTACATGTGCAGGAGTTGGAAAAGTATAGGTGCAGAGAAGCAGTTTGAAGGATAAGGATTTAGGATCTTGAAGAATCTTTCTAATATTCCTCCCTCCTAGACTAGGGCACCCACCCTATAGTCCTCTCGATAAGTTTGGTTCAGAACTTAGAAGTAGGATATAATCTACAACATCTCTTTGTTCGGAATCTCTGGAAAAATTTCCCTATTAGACTTGGTTACCCACCTTGTAGTCTGCAAAGTTTTTGTTTATGAAAACTCAACTTTTGGTATATTTTTTATCATCCTTGAGTACCTTCCTATATGGTTTCCTGTAGCATTCTATCTGTCTGTACCTGATTGCATTATTATTAGGGTTTGAGACCTATTTGAAATAGGGTTTGATAAATCTCTCAATCTAATCTATTCTTTCCATATCATTCCTAAGAACATAAACCTATAGATGAGTCCTCATTCATATATAGTGACTTGGCTCAGTTTTTGTCCTCGAATGTTATTGTGAAAGGAGGGTTTGATTTGACATACTTTAACACCTTTCATCCCTCTTCTCATTTTCACATATAACATTTTGGTGAACCTGGAACAACAAGCATTGTGCATCTTTCTAAGTGTTGTAGTCAGCCCTTGCATTCATTGATATCATATTTATCATCTTGCATTAGAAAATTTTACATATATTTTAAAAAAATTGAAAAAATAAGCATTCTAGGTTTGCATTAAAGCATAGTTTTGCATAATTTGTATTGCATATGATAAAAAATATTTAATTTGCTGATATTCACATTAGATCTGATCCTTATTACACTAATTCATCATTATTTCATATTAAATCTTACATTTGAAGGTTCCATTTGCTAGGGTTTTGCTTAAAAAGTTGCATTTTTTTAATATACCCTAATGATTCTAAAAGCTAGGGTTTGTAGCCAAAATCTTATTTCATATTTTTCTACTCCTTTAAACATTCATTTAGATCTAATTTTGAGTTGTAATATTTCTTCATTTTGCATCCTTGCTTCGAAAACTCCACCTTTTGCCAATACACATGTTGTGTATTTCAACATTAAGCAACATACACCTTCTTTATATCTCTTTAAGCAAATTTTAAAAAATCATTCACTTCACCTTTGTGTACATCACTCTTTCACATCATATCACCTAGTTTGTAGTGAAATTAGTGTGTTCTTGATTCTCAAAAACTTGATTTCCTCAAACTAGTGACTTGGTGTGCGAAGCTCTCATCATGGATGATTTTTGTTATTCATCTTTGGAAGCTTTGTTTGCATACATTATGGACTTTGAGAAATTCTCCAAATTCACTAATAAACATCCTCAAGTCTTAAATCAAATAGCATACATATATAACATTGACATTCCTACATGTTCCACATATGAAATTCTTTGTTATATATCTGACTTTGATAGCTTTATAAATCTCATGGGAATATATCTGTAGACACCTAAAATTGACTTTCTCCACAAACCATTTTCCCGTATCTCTACACCACCAATTATCCCTCCTATTAATTAAATAAATTCATTTTATTTAATTAATTTATCCCTAATCATTCACCCTTAGCCATTTATCCCTAATTTATCCCTTCTGATAAATTAATTCATCTAATTTATCACTAAACCTTACAACACTATCCCTCATTAATTAAATAAATATTCCCAATATTTATTTAGTTAATTTCTCCATCTCCTAATCTTGATTAATTAAATAAATCATACTTATTTGATTAATCTACCCTATCCTATAGCCTAAACCTAGCCTAGTTGATTAAATAGCAATTATTTAATTAGCTACCCTAGCCTACCTATCCCCTAGACCTAAATTAATTAAGCTTAACACTTAATTAAACCTTACTTAATTCATTCTCCCACATACTTTGAATAAAAATTATTTATTTTATTCAAAGGGTCACATTTTCCCCTTACACATGTAAGTGTACATGTGTCCTTGATACTTACACATGTCATAGCTCATTAATGGAACTCTTCCCCCATGAATGGAGCTCTTCCCAAACTAAAATTTTAATTCATTTCTAATCCTCCTCTCTTCCCAATGTGGATTTCTAATTCACAAATAATGAGAGCCATCCAATCTCATTAACGAAACCTCAACCCTTGATCTCTCTCATCCACTCCTCTTGTGACACTTGTCATAAGGCTATGACTCCAATCCAAACCCTAACTCTCAAGCATTTTTAGCCCTTGATCTAAAATTTCAATCCTCACCCTCCATCCTTTTATCAAAAATCTATAAATAAGACCCTCCTCTAAGCCATTATCATCACTTCTTGCATCCTTACTATGTCAAAATCTCTCCAAAATCTCCTCATCCTAACACCATAATGCCAAAATCATTCTAGCCTATCTATCCTCATCTCTATCTCTATCCAAAATCCAAATCCTTTCATCTACATTTGTGTTGAAAGCAATAGAGCAATCCACATTTACACAATCATCCTCTTGGGTAAAGCTAGGAGCTTTTGGGTGCAAGCTCCTCCACCTTATCGAAGGAGAAAGAAGATTTCAATAAATTTGATCTTTTGTAGGTATCAGCACTATCTTGCCACGCAGTGGCACCATTTCTCTGAGAAGTGGCATCATTTCCTCTCTCTGACTGTATCGGTGCCATCCTCACATGACAATCTTGCCTACACACTCACACACATTTTTGTGTCCTTTTGTGTTTCCTAGCATTTTTAGTACATCTTACTCTCAGTTTTTGCAAGATTTGCACAGAAACAAGGGGAGACTATGCTAAATTTTTTATAAAATCCATTTTGCGCATCTTGGTTTTAATCCTTGTTTGGTTATTGTTCAAAACATTATTGGAAAGCTTTTATTTTGGTGTTTTGAACATTACTAAACTAACGAGAAGCCACTATTTATACACTTATCCAATCATTTTTTCAACTAAAAATTTGTATTTTTGGAGCTTTGACCAACATTGCATCATTTTGGTGCCAAAATCACCTAGCTCGGCACTATCTTTCTCACTGCAGAAGGTAAAAGTAAGGTAAAAACACAGTTTGGTGCTATTTCCCTCTGGATTGGCACTATCCTATGGATTGACACTATTTTTCTCTGTATTGGCACTATCCTGCACGTATTGGCGCTATCCTGTGTATTGGTGCCATTTGTCTCTATATTGGTGCTATCATATGTATTGGCGTTGTTTCTCTCTGGATTGGTGCTATTTCCCTCTGTTTTGGCACTATTTTCATATCAACTTCTTGGGGTCTGTGTAGGCTGCTAACATCTCCTTGTAGGTATCAAAAATGCTTGTCAAAGTCATAAACATAAAACTACCAACATATTTTGCTGGGATTTAGTAGCTTAGACACATCTTCTTTTGGTGCAACTAAAATTAATCATTGCTTGCAACAAACAATCTTTCAAACATTTCATTTTGGTGCATTTAAAAAGAACCCTTGTTTTTGCTTCAAACATTTGAATTTGGAGCACTAAAATTAACATTTGCTTGGCAAACAATCTAAAAACACACATTTCATTTTGGTGTACCTAAAAAGAACCCTTTGTGTGCCTAGCATAGACAAAATTTGACTTTGGTGCAATAAAATTAACAAAGTGTTTGCAAACAACTTTAGGCACATTTTGATTTGGGTTTAAAAATAACATTAGTGATTGTTTGTCATGCTGCGTGCACTTGCACATTTTGTCACCCAAGAGTTAGAATCAAAGTATCCTCTTCTCTCGCCTTCAAAAGGATCTTGGGTGAAGATAAATGTGTTGTGATGCTCACAACACGCCCCATTTTACTTCTTAGCAAAATGAGGACCCCTGCTGTGGTTGTGGCTTTTGCTTGTGTGCGGGTCTGCTTGGTGGTAAAGGTAAAAGGAGGTAAAGGTTACAAACCTTGTTGAAAATTGAAAAAAGTTAGCATTAAGTACCAAAGTAGAATAGGGGTGAATTCTTTGTCAAAAATGAATAAGGGTTTCTTTTTGAACCATTTCAAAATTCCTAATATTCTGCAAGATATGCATGTTTTGGTAAAATGCATTATAGGAAGGTTTGTATGTTGCATGTACAAGATCATTTGTATGTGGAGTCGTTGTATGAGTCTCATAGAGTTGTCAGGTTTATGAATCATTATACTTGTATGCATATTGTTAATGTTTTATTCTTTACATACAAGTCAGACCCGACAGGATTCAGAAGTAAAATGGATAATTGGTTAAGTCCACAGGTTGTATCTCGGGTTGTATGTTTGGTGAAAAAGAAAGATACAAGGTGATATACAACATGATATACATATCACGGACCTAAGGAGAATATGAAATTTGGTTTTATTAAAGTATGTTTCTCAGTTTGTATGTCGCATGCTTCGGGTTTATAGCTTTCAATATACATACAACGCGGAAGTCAAAGAGAATTAAACTTGATATAAGTGATGCATCATACCTTAATGTGTATTGAAAGATGCATTCACTTTGTATACATGTGTGGAGATGAAGGGTTATGCAATATGGTTTATAAAAGATGAGGAGTCTGGGATGATTATACAAAGGAGTTTGCATGTATCGAGGCTTGTGTCTAAAAGTAGATACAAGTATTGTTGTATCATTGAGATACAAGTGGGAAAGTAAAAGTGGATCCCACAAATTGTATCTCGTGGTTATGTATTGTAGCAACAGATGGATATACAAGAGCATATACAAGCCGACATACAAGTAAAGATACAAACAAAAGATGCAAGACAGATTTCAAAAGGGAATTAAATAAAGGAAAGGCTTCGTATGTTGGGGTAATGTATGTTAACGAAATACAAAGAAATAAAAGACATTGCCAGAGAGATAAAAGGTAAAAAGGGGGCTTGTATGAGTTGTTTGTATGCGCGCTTGTATCTATGTCACATACATTGCAATATACAAACCAAGGATACAAGCACAGATATAAGGTAAAAGGGACTAACATTGTTTAGAGCTCATTACATATATGTTTGCATATTCAAATGTGCAAGAGGGGACATACAAAGATCAATATACAAAGAAAGATACAAGAAAATGCAATGTATGCAGAAAGTAAACTAATGGATAGAAGGTTTAAAATAAAAGGTTGAAATAAGAAACCGAAGGCATAGGGGCATTAATTGCTGTAATTAATGCTGGTCTAACACTGAAAAGAGTAAAATTCAATGGGTTAGGGTAAATTAGAAGCTATTTTTCTTTCAGATTTGCATTGTTAAAACTAAAATTGTAGAAAGAAGAGTTGCTATGAAAATTGAACAAAAAATTCATCACAAGACAGAATTCTAGAAGCTAGAACATAGTAGAAAATAGTAAAGTAAGTCAATGACATAAGGTTGAGCTGTCGAAAGATACATGTATTTATCTTAAACGCCATTACAGTTCAGTTGGTAAAAATGCAAAGTATTTTTCAGTAATTTCATTTTGAAATGTAAGCATCCATTAAATTACTGTGTTTAATTGGTAATTAGCTGGGTGGGGTTAAACAATGTGAAAGTCAAAATGGGAAAAGACAAACAAGGGTTAGGGTAAAATGTAAACAATAGAAAATTTGTAGTAAAACCCTAGGTAAGAAGGTAAAATAGAAAGTAAAAAAATGCATTTTTTACAGGATGGCCCCAAAGCAAAAAAAGGTAGATACATGAAGTGAAGTTAAAAAAAAAAGGAAGCCGTGCAAAGAAATAGAGAAGGAGGAGTTGCCACTACATAAAGGGTACCCTTCATTGATCAATACAAGTGGAGTAGGGACAGACACCAACATAGGGAGCTATGATGTGAATGATGTTTTACAGAAGATCACAACAACAGACACTACACCTGACATGAGGTGTATATGGGAGAGTGGATTGTATAGGGCTGCGAGTTTTTTGTTAGCTATGGAAGCTAAGGATTTGTGTCTAGATTGCATATACTTGTATGAGCCAACTACCAGGAAAATAATGTTCCACGATAGACTCATTGCAGACTTATCCACATAAGGGATTGCAAGAACATTTGGTCTAGAAATACATGAGAAAATGGTGGATATTGATATAGATCAGTATAATGAAGATTTCAATAACAATGAGAGGGACTATAGAAGCAAGATCTTCTATAGTTGGTACAGTGTAGAAAATAAGCCCAAAGCTATGGCAAGATTGCACAAGAATCTATAAAGAATATACTTTAAAGAAGAAATATATTTGATGATTACAATGTTAAGCAGACTAGTGGGATTGAGGGATGACACTAAGTGTGAGCCTTGGATGTTCACTGTCATCTAATTCATGAGGGAAGCAAAAAAGGAACAAGAACAAATTCACTGGGCTAAGGCTATAAGCACATCCATATGGAAATAGACAATGTTAAGAAAGCAAAAGATGATGCCTTTCTATTTGCCCTTATATATATTATATTCATGTGTAGTAGAAGTTCAACCATTCATACATGGGATAGACAGGGTTGGAACCTTAGGAAATGGTCCAGATCAGAAGCTGGTATATGAGCATTATCCTGATTTACAGGAAGAGAATGCATTGAGGAAGTATGCTCTAGTGAATGATGTATTCTATACATACATGGTTAGAATTTTAAGGGAAGAGCCAGATAAGAGATTCTCTAAATATGTAGATGATACGATTGGTCTACACAGTCCCTGGTTTATTCAATTTCAACATTTTACTTATATCATAACTGAGGGATTTGAAGGAAAACCTTTCATGTTGCCCAGGTATCATTCTAATAAATTAATTGTTCCAGAGTTCTCAAGGCAGAATTTGAATGCCTTTAAAATGTACAAGAAGGGTTTTAATAGAGGAAATCTTAAGTTACCTTGGGCAATTGGTAGGTACTCATGTTACAGTGAAGAGGTTGTTGGTTATTCAAAAAAAGAGTTGAGCTATTATGGATTTGAGGAATGAGTTGGCCTGAAGGTTTGATCCCTTTCATAGAATCCAAAATACAATTGATTCTAAATTCAAACATCAAATACATATTGAAGATTTTTGGTCAGACTGTAAGAATGATAAAGAGGTAAGAAAGAGAGCTCATAAAAGATTAACAGTAGATCAAATGAGGTCCATGGGAGATATCTATGTACCCTCGAAGGTTAAAGAAGATGATAAATTATTGCACCATAGTTATGAAAGTGCCAGGCTTGCTCCTAGTGAAGAGCCTGATTGGTCATGACCATGGAACACTTCTTTGGACACATTGTCCAAACCGATCATCTTGTTTTCGAAGACATGGTTGAAAGATAGAATTGAGGAGCTTAAGGCTAAAGGAGTGGAGATTACATATCCAAAGAAGGGAAAAAAGAGAGTAAGGGAGCATAGTGATGATCTCCAATGCTTCTATGAGAAGAAAAGAAAGATTGTGGAAGCCAAAATTGTGGAGAAGGATAAAAATGCTACTCTGATGGATCCTTATGCATTAGGAGTGACAGTAGCAGTGTCATCTGGTATATTTGTGGAGGCAAAGTCATTAAGCCATGATATTAGTACAGAAGAAGCACAAGCCTCCAAAGAAATAACAGGACAAAAGGTTAAGAAAGCAATACCAGTGAGCATATCTAAAGGGGAGACTTCAAAAAAGAGTGAAATTATCAACAGGTAGGTGCTAAGTTGAGTGATATACCTGGTGCATCCACCTCAGTAGAAAAAAGATAAGTATATGCTAAGGTAAAGACAAATTGGCTGAAGAAATACTACATGGGTCAAAATTACATGAAGCCAAACAAGTTACTGAGACTATCCACATTGAAGATGACAGCAATGAAAGTGAAGAGAGAGAAATGGATTCAGGAAAAGAAGTTGGAATGGAAGAAGAAGAATCCAGTGAATTTTTAAGTGAAGAAGAGGAGCAAGACACTCAAGCTGAAATAGAAATTGAACAAGGTTCAGTGTCTGAAAAGGAAACAGTACAAGAAGAATCAGGAACAGTAGATCCTTTTGGTACCTTGGTTTCTCCTGAAATAATAAAGGATGTACAAGATGTAGCACATAAAATTGAAGAATCTGAAAAAGAAGATGCACCTGAGGAAACAATAAAGGAAACACCTACTCAAGCCAAAGAAGAAACAGGAGCTGGTACCTCTGGTGCAGATGTATTAAACATTCTAAACATGTATGGTGAACAAAGTGAAGAAGAAAAGAATATAGAAAGCAGAAAGGAACAAGGGAAAGAGACAAAAGAGGACGATACAATGGTAGGTTCACCTTCACATATAGAGCAAGTATAAAAGGAAGGTGAAACTACAGAAGATGAAGCAAATAAACCTGAAGGTAAAGAAAATACAGAAAATATTAATGAAGACAAATCTGAAAAACAAACGGAGGATATAGACATGATAAATATAGAACAAGCAAATAAAGAGGAAGACCAACAAAAAGAATCATCAAGGAAAGAAGGTCCAGAGGAAGAGGATGAAGGAGGAGATACAAAAATTGAAGAAGAAGATAATGAGGGTGAATCTACACAACAGAATGATCCAATGATACAAGAACCAACCCCTCAACAACAGCCTCCTCCACAACAGCAACAACAACAGCAACAACAAGAGCAGGGAGAAGTAGAAAGGCCTCAGGAAGAGGTAATTAAAGAAGAAAAGACTATTGAAGGCACAAAAGAAGTTTCAGCCTGGTTAGGTGCAGAGATAAGGAAAGAAAAGGTGGAGCTACAATTAGTACCTATAGACATCAAAAGTCTATTAGGCGATACAACGCCAAGGAAAGAAAGGAGAAAGGCCAGAATGATGTCAGCAATACAAAGGGGTCTAGATGGATCCAAGACACTAAACTTGGCCATACCACAAAAAGAGAAGGTAAAAGGAGAAATAACACTAGATGAATATAAAATACTCAATTTTGACCTAGGGCATACAACAAGGGAGCAACACATAAGTGAATGGGAAGATATGCACCAGGCTATAGCAGAAATGTTAAAGAGGGATAAAGATAAAGAGGAATATTTGAAAGGACACATTGTCCAATTACAACAATTTATTAGGGGGATATTTGATCCCAATACAACAATACCAGAATTGCCTAGTGAAATAGCAGTTTTGTCTAAAGATGAAATAAAAGATATGGAAAATAAGAGGCTTAAAGCCAATGTTTTTGAAGAGTGGTTCAAGGAATTCATGCAAGAAGTGTTGGCAAGAGACACTGTGTAGCTTCATTGGTGTTGTCATTGATGGCAACAAAGACCACTCCACACATCCGTAGGACATGGTGTATCTTTACCAGAAGTCAAATTGAAGAATACTTTGGTCTAGTAAGCAAGAACAGAGCATGTAGCAAGATCCAACAGTCAGGTCCGGATCTCTTAGAGGAAGTATCTTTGTAAAGTGTGGACTTGGGAAGTCGAGGACTACCTTGACTAATAGATTCCAAGGATTGAGCCTCTGGTGATGAAAGAGTGAAGAGATATGAGCATCTAAGTATTGGGGTCTGGTTTGGCAGAGTAGACAGAGGAAGAACTGACCAACAGAGCATCAAAATTATTTCGGATGAGATATTGATGGTGATCAAGGTTCTTAATGTATCATCCATGATTGGCTGACATGTTAGATGACTTCTATAAGTATCTCCTTGATTCACATCACTTAGTAAGCAAGGATTCTGCCGACAGACTAGAGTTTGGGAAAATATTGACTATTCCGGATGCTGACTAAAAAGAGGATGAAATCCTTTTTGCTGATATATATACCAGATGGATTTAGATGTGATGGTTGAGCATTGTGTGGTGCGAAGAAAAGAAGAAGAGCAGTGTGAAGGCAGTAAGATAGGTCTGGAATGTAATAGGACAACAGCACCTAAGAGAGTACGAATGAAGTGCAGCAGATCAGTATATTGGGCTTAACTGGAACTGAACCTCAACATAGGTGGATGCTTCTCATCAGTTTAAGTATATAGTTTCCTTGTATAAACTATTGTAGGCAGTGAGCCTCCTGTGAGCAGTGTGTTCGGGCAGTGAGCCCTAATTAGCAAGTGCCATTTTGTACTATCTTATTCTTCTAATAGAGAATACAATCTTGGGTTAATCACCCCGTGGTTTTTCCTCTAATAGGGTTTTCCATGTCAAGATCATTGTGTCATGTGTATTGATGTTATTGCCATTTCATGGTTATGTTTGCTTTTTTAATTTAATGTTGTACTAATTGATAAGGAAATTCAGAAAGCTGAAATAATTAAGATAACTGATTCACCCCCCCTCTCAGTTATCAACAATTGGTATCATAGCCAAGTTCCTCCAAAAAGAGCCTAACAACTTGAGGAAGATCTGGGAACTCAAATGGATGTGTATGGTATGAGGGAACAACTTCAGTCTGCCCTAGATGATCTTGAGCAATCAAACTCTGAAGTCAATGAATTGAAGGAAAGACTCAAACAGGCTGATGATTTCATAAATGAACTAAAAGGGAAACTGAGTATCTCTATGAAAAAGAGAAAAGATCTACTTCAGCAATTGGCAAGTCAAAGTGAAGACAATGGTACAAATGAAGATCTGAAGGAGGAAACCAAGTTATGTGAAAAGTTATCAAAAGAGGTCATTATGGTAAGACATGAAATGGAATTAGGAGTTATGAAATTCACCCAAGAAGTTGAAGAGAAAAGAAAAACTGAAGATGATCTAAGACAATCTCTCAAGGAGAAGTCAAAAGACTGCCACAAAATGGATAGAATAATCAGACATCTAGAATCTGATCTTGAAGATGCTAGAGATATGAAGAAAAACTTGAGGATCAAATTGACACTCTTAAAAAAGATCTTCAAATAGCAAATGAATACAAAGAGAAATTTAAGATAAGCTTTGCTCAACTTGAAGTTCTTCTTAAAAGCCAAAAGAGGGTAGATGACAAGCCTGGCTTGGGATATGAGAAAGGTGAAAGCTCTGGATCTGGTCAGAAGAATTTTGGATTAGGAAATCCAAGGAATAGGCCTATAAGACCTCCGGTAAGGCAACCTAATGCTCAAATATATCCATCCTTCAATGGATACTGCCACAACTGCAATAACTTTGGTCATAAAGCTAATTAGTGCAGAAAGAGAATAAATTAGACTAATACATCCTTCTCTGGACAGTGTTTCAACTACAAAAGGTATGGTCACAAATCTCATGAATGCAAAAATATGCAAATGAACAATTCATTCAATGGTAGATATTGCCAAGAATTAGGACAAAAGGGGTCCGGTGCATCATAATCAGAATCAAGACAAAGGAAAAGGAAAAGTGAATGTGGATGAAGTTAAAAGTGAGATGAACAAGATTTGGGTGAAGAGAAGTATAGAGAATGTAGGGGATGAATCCGCACTAGAATCTGGTGCTGATATTCCTTCCAGAGATTAAAAATTGAGCTCTGGCTCAGGGGGAGACACAAGGAAAAACATTTTCCCCCAGCCAGTTAATTGGTGCCTGAAATTGGCACATGGGAAGTTGCAAAACAAAAGGATTCTTAGAGAAACATCTAAAGAAAGCTTGGTAAAGATATGAAAGATCCATAGGAAGATTTGAAGAGTCTAATCTTCCAAGATTGATCTGGTTTAACAGTCATCCAGTAAAATAGGATTATCACAGTTAAATCTGGTATGATTCAAATTCGAGGCATCTTGTTCTATGGATAGATCAAGTGTTTGGGAAAAGTAAGATAGTTTTTTATTAATCATCAAGGGTAACTCTAAGTATATCTCAGTGATCCGAAAAAAGATCTTTCTCAAAATAAGAAGAACCAGGCAACCGGAATAACTTGTGTTGCACATTTATTGCAATATGAAATTAGGGTTTTCCCATAAATAAAAAGGCTCATTCGTCTGTCATTTGTACATTTGCATTCAAGAAGAAGAGAAAAGGAGTTCTACAACAAATTATCTCAAATTCTCAAAAGATCAACCATTGAAGTTGATTCATCCAACAAATTAATCCAGCTCATTCAGCGAACCCTAGAAGCGTAAAAGGTATTTTCCGTTGTTCAAAATCTCTTTGTAAAACTTTTGAGGATGGCTACTCCAAATGTTGTAAAGATTTCTGATAGGCCTCGACCCAAATTTAAGAAACCTCCTTACAAATCTCTAGAAGTGGATCCCTTAGGGGCTTTTTCTAGCATTCTGCATGGGGTTTTACATGTAGAAGACATTAGGGTTTACATTCACACAAACATTGAATATTTTGGTGAATCCAAGCTGATGGACATCTACCACAAGGAACTAATAGATGAATCTTTTGAACTAAAACCTCAGTATAAGGTCATCTGGGATAAACATTTCAGTTCATACATCCATTTCCCCTATCTTGAAGAAGATGAGTGGGTTTGGTATGCGTTGAGCAGAGTGCATGATAACTTCTTATGGTTGAATAAACCATTCAAGATCACCAAGGATGTAATTAGGGCAGTAACCGGTTTACACTCTTCCAGAGGGTTACCTGTTCTCAAATTTGTCAAAAACTAAACTGTGACTAAGGCCACCAGATCAAAATTTGATAAGAGAGCAATGACCATAGAAGATATCACTGATCCGAATATCAAATTTGCATCTATGATAATTGGCTATAAGATTTATCACTCTAGCAGGGAGAATTCAGTATCCGAAACTACTATGTATACTACTTATGAAATGTTGAGAAAGAATGCAGATTATGATCTCTGTGAACTCCTTCTAAGCTAACTAATGGAGAACTTATAGAAGATCAAGAAGGACAAAAAGAACTCTTTTAAGTATGGTGAACTGATATTATGCTTGTTTTTCTACTTTATGAATGAGCTGCTCGGATCCAGTGGTTGGGTATGGCAGAATGATAGATCTGTTGCAATCCAAATCAGAGATTACTTGCATGGGTTTAGGGATGCTAAGGCTAGAAATACAACTCTGTGGGGTTACTTCAAGAACTTTCAAAATATGATGCAAACCAGAGAAAGAATTCCCCAATCATTGGTTGAGAAGTACAAAGATACAGTGTGTTTCATGGTTGACACTGATCAATGCCTAATGGAGGCAGTGGAGCCAAGGACAGTCTGGATCATGCCAATGGGGTATGAAGTAGATGAGAAATTGTAGAGCTACATATCCAACATCTGTTGAGCTAGCCCAAAGACCCTAAGGTAAAAAGATTTGGAACCTTCCAAGAGTTGAGTGTAAAAGTTCATGTGGAACTTAGACAGCCTGAAATCAAAAGGAAAGTGAGAAGGGAAGTTGAAGAAGTTGCCAAGAGGCATGGAATCTCAAAAGAGGCACTTGATACCCACAAAGAAAAGATGGAAAGAGCAAAAAAGGAAGAAGCAAAAAAAGAAAGTGCTCTGGTAAAAGCCCCCTCCCAGACCAGATCTTGTAAGAGCTTTGCACCTGTAACTGCTAAAAGCTCAAAAGCATCTAAACTAGAAGAAAAATCATCCAGTAAAACAAAGAAAAGAACTAAAACAAAGGCCACAAGGTCTTACATCAGTCAGAAGGATGATGAAGAGACAGAATCAGATGAGGAAGTAAAGAAAAAGAAAAAGAAAAGGAAAACATCCAGTGAACCCTCTACTAAAGAAGTAACAAAAGAATTTGTTGAAAGGCCCACTCTGTCCTTAGATGATATAGTTAAAGCAGTTACTATGGATGGGAACCTGCAACCAATAACAAAATTCTATGATGCATATAATGATGCAGATAGAAAGATTTTGGAGGAAGCCACAGTTAAGTACTTGAACATATACAATAAGGCTTTTATTGAAATCATATCTCTCATTCCCAAAATCCTAGAGAAGGAATTAGAGATAAGAAAGAATAATATTAGGGCAAAGGATCTTGAGATCTGGGAACAGATAGCCATTAAGCTCTTTCCTTCAATCACTCCGAAGCAAATGAATATGATCTTCAAAGATTGCAAGGATGAGTTCCAGAGCAAAGCTAGAATGAATCAGCTTATGCTTGGCGAAACTGACAAAATAGGAAAAGAGACAGAAGAGATTCTCTGGAATGCATACAAAAGATTCAACATTCCCATTGTTGAGGACTTAGATGATGAAACCTCTGCCATGGATGACAAAGAAGTATCCATTAAGACAATAGCAGAAGAGGCAAATGAGACTAGTGAAGAAAAGGCTAAGCACTTAGATTCCTCTACTCTAGAAGAGGAAGTCCAAGGAGAAGTAAATCTGGATTCTCCAGCAGTCTTTGGATCCAAAGGAGAAGAAAGAATAGAGGAGAAAGAAGAAAAAGTGAAGGGAAGAGAAGAAGGTCAAGCTGAGAAGAACACAAGTGACAGTGCAGAAGGAAAGAAAACTTTGTCTCCGGCAAGAGACACTACAGAAACTGTCAAGGATTTCTTGACTAAAGAAATGATGGAGATTGATGAACTGGAGTTACTTCAAGGACCATTTGACTTTGACTCTCTCTCCCCGGTTCAAACAATGAAGATAGAATCCTTTGCCCAAGCAAAGGCTAAAGAGAAACTTCTAAAGTCTCACATGGAAGACTGTGAGCTGCTAGAAATTACATCCGGTGTGCTTGAAAAGATCATGCCATCCTTTTAGAAGGATTCCTCAGCTTCTTCATCCGGTAATCTCAAGTCTCTTGTTAGTTCTGTCAGCACTCATTTTGAATCTTTAGAGAAATCAACTGAGGTGAAGGTCTAGAAAGAGTTTTTGGATAAGAGATTCTCTGAGTTACAAGGCTTAATAACCAATGATAGGAGAAATATGGATATAGGGATAAAGAGCTTAGAAAATGCTCTTAAGGATGGAGGAGAAGTATATAAATTTTGTATATCCTGGACTAAAGCAATGAAGGATAATGAGAAGAAAGTGAAAGAACAAGAGGATAAACTGTTAAGCCTCTCTCAGAATTTTGATCCTCTCACTGTATCCATAATAAACTAGGAATGTCAAACTATTGTAGTCATGAATGAGATTAAGAAGCTTGAGAAGGAGAGGAAGAACATATTAAGTAGGATGGGTGAACTTGGAGGGGTGATTATCCCTAAATTAGAGGCCATGCATGAGGCCCTAACTAATGCCCAGACCACAGCCCGAACCAGTGATCTGACATATCTTAAGAGGGAAGAAGCTTTTGCATTCCTGTTGAGTGGTCACATCTCAATTTTGGATAGGATGAAGCAGAGCTAGGCAATAGAATTTGCCCAGTTGAAGACATCTTTTGCAGATATACTTCAATATATGTAAGTGTATCATGTATTTATACTTATGCGGCTAAGTATAGTTGATTTTTTTGAGGATTGTTGGTGTGCGGATTCTACCCTTTGCCATTGATGTCAAAGGGGGAGTGAGGATCAGTGAAAAATGTGGAATCCAGCTAAGGGGGAGCTCTAAAAAAATGTACATTAGAACAGAGCATCAGCCAAGGGGGAGTGTAGTGTGACACTTAGTCATTTTTCACTAAGTGTTTCCATCAATGCCAAAGGGGGAGATTGTTGGCAAGAGACACTGTGTAGCTTCATTGGTGTTGTCATTGATGGCAACAAAGACCACTCCACACATCTGCAGGACATGGTGTATCTTTACCGGAAGTTAGATTGAAGAATACTTTGGTCTGGTAAGCAAGAACAGAGCATGCAACAAGATCTGATAGTCAGGTCTGGATCTCTTAGAGGAAGTATCTTTGTAAAGTGCAAACTTGGGGAAGTCAAGAGGAATACCTTGACTAATAGATTCCAGGGATTGAGCCTCTAGTGATGAAAAAGTGAAGAGATATGACAATCTAAGTATTGGGGTCCAGTTTGGCAGAGTAGACAGAGGAAGAATTGACCAAAAGTGCATCAAAATTATTCTAGATGAGATATTGATGGTGATCAAGGTTCTTAAGGTATCATCCATGATTGGCTGACATGTTAGATGACTTCTATAAGTATCTCCTTGATTCGTATCACTTGGTAAGCAAGGATTCTGCCGATAGACTAGAGTTTGGGAAAATATTGACTATTCCGGATGCCGACTAAAAAGAGGATGAAATCCTTTTTGCAAATATATATACCAGATGGATTTAGATGTGAAGGTTGAGCATTGTGTGGTGCAAAGAAAAGAAGAAGAGCAGTGTGAAGGTAGTAAGATAGGTCCAGAATGTAACAAGACAACAACACCTAAGAGAGTAAGAATGAAATGTAGAAGAATGAAGTGCAGCAGATCAGTAAATTGGGCTTAACTGGAACTGAACCTCAACATATGTGGATGCTTCTCATAAGTTCAAGTATATAGTCTCCTTGTATAAACTATTGTAGGCAGTGAGCCTCCTGTGAGCAGTGTGCTCGGGCAGTGAGCCCTAATTGGCAAGTGCCATTTTGTACTATCTTATTCTTCTAATAGAGAATACAATCTTGGGTTAATCACCCCGTGGTTTTTCCCCTAACAGGGTTTTTCACGTCAAAATCATTGTGTCATGTGTATTGATGTTATTTCCAATTCATGGTTATGTTTGCTTATTTAATTTAATGTTGCACTAATCGATAAGGAAATTCAGAAAGCCAAAATAATTAAGATAATTGATTCACCCCCCCTCTCAGTTATCAACAAGAAGGAGAAGAGGTAATTAAACAAGCAATGAAAGGATGCGAATTGGCTGTAATAGAAAAGAATAAATGTAGTATATAATGGTCAATTTAGAAAAGAAGAGTGCAAATTTGAACTAGAACAGTTAGAGGAAATTGAAGAGAGAGCAGAGGAATTAATAAATGAAGGAGTAATTACCCCTTCGATGGAAAATCAAGTGCCACAGGTAAGGTTGGAATTAAAATTTGAAGAGGATAATCTCAGAAGGTGCATAGTAGCCACTCAGGGTTTAGAAGAAAATGTAGATAACAGGATCAAAATGCATAAAAGGATAGTGGAAAGGCTCTTAGATCATGAGTGCATGGATACACCAGCATATGAACTTCAAAGAGCATTAAAAGAATTTAAGGCCATTTTTACACCATGTATGGAGAATCTAGAGGCATATCTAAGTAAACAAATGATTGATTCATTGATGGAGGAAAGTGCCAAGATGAAGAAATACAAGAAGAAGAGAGAAGGCTTAGATAAAGAAGAAAAGAAACTGAAAGAAGGGGTTATAATGTGTTGATGATTGTTTTTACACAGTCATAACAATAGTTAAAATTCACATAAAATGAACCTAACTGACTTGAAAGATATGAAGAAATTAATTAAAATTTGCTTAATCCCAAGTTTAATATGGTCAGGTCTTGACCTGTTGAGACAATTCAGTAGGTTGATGTGAAGCTGTAATATGCAAGGGGCCTTACGTGATTTAGGGTTTCTTGATGATTCACTGGACTCAAACTATGCAAAATATCATAAATATCAGCATGTTGTTTATTCTTTTGCATAAACTTGTTACTGTATTACAAAGCTTTGAATGATTTATATTATTGCAAGCTTTCTCTTCTTCAATATTATGGAAACTGTCTACTTTCAACTCAGCTATGCATGCTTCTTTCAAATATGAGACAATTTCCTTGAAATTTCTATGTTTTAAGTTAAGTATTTCATATGGGTTGGGAAAAGTTAGAGAAATCTAAACTAAACTTCATTCAATCTACCACGGGATCTAAATGTTCTATTATGTGCTTTGTAAATAATGCAGCAATTTGATTAAATCCATAGGCTAAACCTTAAATGTAAGTTCTGAGCATTTTCACAAACATACAGTCAAGATTGCAAGCTTTAAGAGATATTGTTTTAAACATAATGAAGAGCCATAAAACACTCAGAAGATAGATGTAGAATTCCAGATTCAATTGTATTCAAAACAAACAGTCATATAAGATTTACAATGTCTGAATGACTCTTAGCTTCATTAATCAAATTATAGAAAACTTACAAGCTTTATAGATACAACAAGGAAGCAGGATGTTCCACACGTTCCTTATTGCAGACATAGGTGACCTCCTACTTCTAAATTAAAAGGGTCCCTCTATTCTAAATGTTGAGATAAATTACAACTGCTAGCTATTTCCTAAAAAATCTATGTGTAAAGTATTACAGAGTAAAGGGGCTCAACATATAGATCTGATCATCCCCAATACAGTCTCAAAACCCTAGTTGATCAATGGCTCAAACTTCAAATCACAGCATCAACGGTGGAAAAAAATCCCACCCAAAAAATATCTCTGAGCAACATACATTAAATCTGGGCATAATATGCCCCTTTAGAAACCCTAACAGCTCAAAATGTCCTCTATTGTCTGTTGTAATAATGTTTCCATCTGCATTTTGTCTTCATCATTGAAAGCCTTGACTTCTTGCGGTCCTTCCTTATCTCCTTTTGCTTCCTCCAAGATCTGATTTCCTCTTCTGTGATGTCATCGCTATCAAGTTTCACCTGCTATTACCTCGATCCTGCTAATAGAAACAAAAAATGGATTTAAAATATGCATTAAGTCGCTTTGTCCATTCATACCTGGTCAGAAAGTTAGATGAGCATTAATGTGCTGCCACTGTGCTTTTAAACCTCCCCCTTTTTATAGTCAGTCCAATTTTGCATAGACATCCCTTTGTTTGCATTTCCCCTGTTTTGTGATCGTGCTGGCATTCGACGGGAATCCACCTACTGCACAGGTGCATTGAATGTTATGAAGCAACGGGAGGGGGTCATCATCAGAAGATCGGGTGATATTCAGAATATCAGGTGATATTTGAAATATGACCCCGTTTGTACAATATGACTTTCCACTTTTGAGCGGCAAAACTGATGCAAGGGATCGGGTGATGTTGAGAAAATCGGGTCACGATTTTGAGATCAAGGGATGCTCAGAATATGACCCCCGCAACTAAAGATGACCCCCTCAACTAAAGATCTGGATGTCGTCATCAGGTCAATGACTTGGCTTTATTGCTGCAGTTACCATGACGTCATCGTCATGTTATTGGATGGGGTGATTGTTGGAAATATACCTGCGTGAGGTAAAAAGGATGATGATGTCATCATCATGGTTATTTCCTTTGTTCATCAGGCTCAGATGATGTCATCGTCATATCGACATGGGGTGATATTTTGTGAGGGGGTGATCTAGAAGATCAGGTGATATTCAAAATATCAGGTGATATTTGAAATATCGGGTGATATTCAAAAAATGACCCCTGTAAAATATATGAAGTTGTTTGACTGGCATATACAATTACCACATAAAATTGACATCTAGATTTTGCGGACCAAATGATTATTAGGTGATAAAATAGGATTGAGTGATCTAACATAAGGTGACCAATATTTGAAATATGACCCCCTCCAGAATATCATGTTTGACCAGAACTTTGACTTGCCATAACTTTCTTACTTGGCCGAATTTCAGGGTGATGTAAAAGGCAAACTTGCATGGAATTTCATGCACCTTCCAACTATGAGGTCAATGATATGAAATACTAACTTTGACAAACTGACCTCATCATGGTGACCTATCCACTCCTTGTATGTAGGGTCATTTGCATGACTCATTTTTACCAAACCGCCGAGAAACAGAACAACACACACAAGCAAAAGCAACAAGCCACAACAGGGGTCCTCATTTTGCCTAGGAGTAAAATGGGGCGTGTTGTGAACATCACAACACAATGCAAGAATATGTATGGACAAAGAGTCCAGGGGGAGATCACACCTTTATAGACGGTGTAATTAATAATTTCAAAACATATTTGAAGGAGTAGGAAAATGTAAAAGGGAGCAAACAATACTAGTAAAAGGATCAAGTAAAGGGTATATGCGGATAGGGTCAACAGGAAAGAAAAGTCAAAGGAGGAGAATCATATTTTTGAAAAGATTCTACTGGCATCCTTTCAGACAAAAAAGATACCATAAAGATATTTTGAAAAACGGTCAGGAACAAATGCACACCCTTGATCAATAATAGATGAATACTGACCGTAGATTGGGTTTGTAGCCATAGCAGTATGAAGCTTCAAATTCTATATAAGAAGCTCAACTACTTGTATATTAGTTACACAGGGACTTTAGCATTGTAGCTTGCACTTGTAATTTGCTAGAATATTTGAATAGAAGAGTATCTCTTTAGTTTAGAGGAGGAGGTCACCTGTGTCTGCAGCAAGGAGTATGTGGAATGTCTGGTCTCCTTGATGTATCTATAAAACATCTATAATTTGTTTAGTGATTTGTTTAATGAAACAAAGGTCATTCTTATATTGTAAATCTTATATGACTTTGTGCTTTGAATACAAGTAAACTTAGAATTCTGCATCTATTACAGAGTGTTTTCTGACTCTTACTAGTATCTGAAGTATTATTCTTTAAAAGCTTGCAATCTGTGGTGTATGTTCATGAAAGAATGTTCAGGAATTTACATTTGAAGATTTGAATGTGTTGATTTGATCAATTTATTGTATGCTTTAGGACATGAGTAATAGAACATTTAAATCCTGTTTTGAAGTGATATTAAGTTTGAGTTTCTCTAAGTTTTCTCCAACAACTAAAAATAATTAGCTTAAATAAAGAAATTGTCTTACATTTGAAAGAAGTAAGAAGAATTTGTGTTAATATTTGGCAATTTTCATATTAATCTGAAAGACAAAGTTTGTTTCATATAAATTCATACAAAGCTTTGTAGTACAGTAGTGAATTCATGTAAAGGAATGAATACTTTGTTGATATTTGCAACAATTTACATAGTTTGAGTCCAGTAAGTCAATGATTATCTTAAATCAAGTAAGGCCCCTTGAATATTAGAGTTTCACATCAACCTATTGAATTGTTCACAAGTTCAAGTCTTGACCATACAAATACTTGGGATTAAGAATTCTTAAGAGATTTCTTCATATCTTTCAAGATAGTTTAGGTTCATTTTGTGAATTATAACTTTTGTTATGAATGTGTAAAAACAATCATCAACAAAATGGTTCTATCCTCATTTTCTTTTTAGAAAGTGGGCCTGCCTTTAAGAAACATCCGTATGGAGAACTCATTGGTGAGCCCAAGCGGTACTTTCATCTGGTCTGCTATATAAAATAGGATAAGGCAAAAGCCAAGTCTAAATTGATATGAGCACTTACCATTCGGTGCTAGATCGAAAGGAATTAGTACCTTTGTATTTATGAAACTCCTATTAGAGCTAGTCAAAACATTAAGTGGTTTATTGGATGCTTGTAAGGTGATGATCCCCTGTATGTACCCCCACTACGAACCATTGTTTTAGAAGCCAAAATTCCTCTACTTGTTGGCATAGGAGCTCAACAAGTATTGTCCTTGCTTCACCTTAGGTTGTGCATGCTTGATAAATCTTTCATAAACTAAACCTTTGGCTATTGTATTCTCTTGTTTGGAGTGTTTATATGCTTTCCAAAGAAACCATCATTGACATTATCCCATCATTTGAGCTTAATTAATCCCCACCTTTGAGCTTAATCCCATATTATCCTCCTAATCACTCATTCCATCATACCTCTTTCATCTTAATCATATCCTAAACATCCTCGTCACCCTTAATCCAATTCATTATCATTATCTTAATCCCATTCCTTCATCCATTTGATCAATTTCATTCAAATCAAATCCAAAAACCAAATCCAACGTCAATCACCCCTCATCTATTATCCACTCCAATCAAACATTCCAACCCCTAATCCTTAATCAACATACCATCATTTTGCAAATCAAACCTTGGTTAAGGACCTAGTCTTCTTCATCCTCTATTAACCTTTCATCCAAAATCCTAATCAAAATCCCCCAACATCATTATCAAAACCCAAATCCAAATCAACCCAATCAAAAATCAAGACCTTAATTAATCATCCAATCAAATCAAACAAAATCAACTCTATTACTTAAGATCATTAGTCTACCTTAAGTATAGATAATCAACCCAATCAACCCTCTTGCTTGAGATCATTAGTCTATCTTAGGCATAGAGAACCATCCATCAAAACAAATCAAATCAAATCAAATCATCCTAAGGTCTTAAAATTTGATCCCCAACATCACAATCATCCATTATCCTCCATTTCATATCATATCTCTCCAAAAAAATGGATCCTTATGTAGCAATGCAACATTTACAAAGACTTAAATTTGCCTATCAGGATTTTGATCCTATCACTAAGGAAAAATTCAAAAATGACATTAAAGATATCCCCTTACCACAACTCATCATTGGAGAATCCCAAGCACCTACCCCACTCACATCCTATCAACCTTCATCATACCAAATATCCACCCCACCAACCTTATATCAACCATCCTACATATCCCCTGCATCAACCTCCTATCAACCTTCATTATATCTACCTTCAACATCATATCAATCTTCATCCCCTTACACATCCATGCCATCATACCTATCCAACCAATAAATACCTCCAAGTTATCCATACCCCAACCTTTGTCTTGCTAACTTTGATCAAGGGACCACCAATCTAGCACACCTCATGGCTGAAATTCAAAGCTTACATCAACAACCATTTCCCCATGCAAATCCCCCATCCTCTAATCCCCATCCTATCAACCTTAATCCATCACCATATCTACCTTACAATTCATCAATCTCTACCCCCCCACCACAATATCCCTCGAACCTTATCAACCTTAATCCGTCATCCTATGTATCTCCAAATCCATCAATCCCTATCACCCATACACCATCAAATCTTCCAAATCCTAAGCCCACGACATCGAAAGAATCCTTGTGGGATTTCCTCCAAAGAACATCAGCAAAAAATGAAAGAAAAGCTATAGAATCCCCCAAACCCACCACCCTGCCAACACCATCATCCAATCCAATGCCTATCCTTGAACCCATTCAAGAACCATCATTACCTAATCCTACACCATCCACCATCATTATCCATCCATTATATTGTTCTTCAACCCATACACTCATGAAGGATGCCATCCATTGGCTATTAGCAAGGAATCAAACACCCTCATGCAATCCAACACCCATCAAGCCTCTTGAATAATCTCCTATCATAATTCAAGAACCATCATATAGCCATGTTCAAGAACCCATAAGTAAAGAACCTATCACATCCATCCAAGAATCTACCATCACCATCCAAGTCACTTCCACTTCTATCCAAACACATGATCTATGTCAAGAGTCAAATCCAAATCATGTTGAAACATCAACCCCCTATCCTAATCAAGATCTAACCATCCCATTTAATCCCATCCCTAATCCTATCCCATCTAATGATCACCCTATCCACATCAACCCTATCACTTCTACCACAACAACCCCTTTTGATCCTCCCACACTATCTACCAATCCTATCCCAAATCCATCCCCTTATCCACTTGGAAAAATCACCCTCATCCATGGTGACTCCCTCGTAGGAGGTGAACAACTTCCATCCACCACCTATCCTTCTATAACAAATAATGGACTCATGTCTTGTTTCTAGAGCACTAAACATCCCATTGCATGTTGCATGCTCCAACATATGAACTATCAAGGCAAAGGTTTAGGCCTTCATGAACAAGGCATCTTGGAGCCCATCCTCGCATGGCCTTGGCTATACATCCCAAGGTAAACAATATAAACATATTGGCAACATCCACCCATATTCCAAAATCCATTCATCCAAACATGGTGCACCTCATCGCACCTCTAAATCATATGTCGCCATCCCTCCATCATCATATCATTTGCAAAAGCATATGACCATACATCTTCCCCCATCAAATTTACCTCCACTACTTCAGAATCCAAACATCCCTATCCACAAATCCTCTTATCTTCCCATCCTCCCAACTCCTAATATCCCTATCCACAAATCCCCTCACCCATTTATCCAAAAATCCACTTTTAACCCCTCCACCACCCATAAATCCCCTAAAATTCCCAATCAAGACCAACAAAAGCACATGTCATTCAAACATGAAGCTTCCCCCAAACCCATGGAATTCAAAAGTAATAATTTGAATACCTCAACTCATAAAGCACAAAAGCCTAAAGATGCTATCCCTTCCGAGCAAAATCAAAAATCCAAAAGGCTATCAAAGCTCACACCATCAAAAGAAAAAGCAAAAATAAAAATGGTCTAGGTCCCTAAACAAAAAGCACCAAACTCTAATGAAGCATCCACATCCCAATCTACCCCAAAATCCCAAAAAATTTTCTCCCCATCTAAAAGTCCCATAATTCCTAAGTCCATTTGGGTACCTAAAACCCCAAATCGGCTGTCTTAAAATCTTGTATCCCGATCCCCATTACTCCCAAATCCACATCCAAAATACAAACTTCCAAATACATCATGGTGTGTGCAACCATTGGTCTTGGTTCCCCTCCACCACATGAAATTCCCACATACCTCCATCTCTCCATCTTTCATCCACTATCCTACATATCTCCCCCATCACATCCCTATGGTCCATGCTTTTGTATAATCCACTATCCACTATCCATTCCATCTTCTCCTATCTACTAACATCCATGCAATCGTCATCCATAATGTTATCCAACATGAGACCATCTTCTCCTTTCTACGGAAACAGATGCTAGATTCCCCATTCCATAAAAAAAAATTAAAAAAAATCAAAAAAATAGTAAAGAGAAAAAATTTGTCCAATGGTGAAAACCACTCCTTGTGGCGCCTTAGGCAAGTACCGTGATGAAAACCCCTTGTGGGCATCATGTGTAATCCCTTCTCCATCCATTTTGTATCCTTACACTTGGGGGAAAAATCATACCCTTCATCCACATTAATAATATCCTTTGCACATCTTATCCACTATCTTATCCTTGTCCTATAATATTCCTATCCACCATCCCCTATTTATCCTATCATTCCCCATCCATTCTATCCACTATATCCTCCTCCTTAGATCTTGATAAAGACAAGGGGAAAAATATCAAAAACATGCTTTGGACACCTCTCGGCATACTCCCTATTCAAGCATATCCTCCATCCATCTACTACAAAGTCCATCCATTCAAACATGAACCCAACATGCAAAATTCTAAGCATTGGGGCATATGATTTCTTGAAACCTAACCTTTGGAGAAAATCATCATCCCCATCTTCTATCTATCTAGCATGCATCCCTATCACTTGTCCATTCATCTATCAGGAATCACCTATCCATCATCTTTCATCGCCAATCCCCCTATCCAACCCTATCACATTCACCTCTAGACTTGGTGTTCCCTTTTCATTGGTATCTAGCACAAAGGCCATCCAAATGCAATCCAATGCAACCAGTTCATAATAAACCATACCCCATCCAAAACCTTCAAAACCAAAATATCCCCAAAAATCCAAAAACACCAAAAAAATAAAAAATTACAAAAATCCCAAAAACAATCCCACAACATCCTCACAATCACCCAAAATCATCTAAACCTTCATCCTCAACATCCATCCTAAACCATTCCCACATCATCAAGTATTGCTAGAACTACATATTCATCTCACTCACATCTTGAAAGTACCTTGATCTCGTGGACATAGGGTATGTAGGCAATCTGGAATATGAATGAAGTATCTAGTACTTAGGTACATAAGATGCACCCATCCAACCTGCTTGGATGGTCCCTATCCCCTAAGCTTACACCGGATCCAAATGCAATGTCCCACGCATCGCATTACCTATCAAAGCAATCATCCCTTATCAAAAATCATCAACTATCAAATCAGCATCAACCACAACTTGTCACCATCATATCTTGAGCCAATCTTACAATATCAACTAGGCATGATCCAATCATCAACCAATTCTTCCCTTAGGATATATCGTTCCTACAATAGGTAGAATCTATCAATCATAATCCATCTTGGCAAGAGATACAATGGCTATTTGTTTGGTTTGTTGGTCTTTTGGTTCTTGATTTTTATCTTTTGTCCTATTCAAAGATCACATCAAAACTACCTTGATCTCACTATATCATGGTATGTGGTGCAAACATCTAGAATGAGGCATAGTCTTGATTTCGTATGTTGTGCTTGTGGGGTGGTCTCATTACTCCAAGCTTGTATTCATATCTTATGGATTGTAGGGTTAGTTCTAGCATATTGTTCTCCTTTTGCATCTAAGGTTCTTCATACCTTTTGTGTATTAAGGGATTACGCTATGAGTCCCCTTCCCTCATCTAGACAAGGTTGTACTATCTTGGGCATGCATGGGATCATCCCTTTGTTTGTGTTTCTAGTCCATGCAAATGTTGGATAAACATCATCACCCTGGTCTTCTAGACCTTGGTGAAAATATCTACTTTGATATAACAAACCTAGGATTGCTCTAAATCATTTTTAGCATAATAATCACTCATCAACCATTCTCCCATAAATCATCAATCTTTCATCTCACCCCTTATTCCTCCAACCACTTCAACCAATCCATCCCATCCATTTAGAGAGCACACCCATGTTCTTACAACCTACCTATCCTCTCAAGGGGGCATCACCCTTACCGATCATTCTTAAATCTTACCCTATTCTTCTAAGCCAAAACCTTTTGTTATCCAATCCAATTCTATATTTTAACTTCTTTGAAATAATGTTACTTAGCTGCAACACCATTTCAAAGAGGGGCAAATGTAGACACCTAAAATTGACTTGCTCCACAAACCAATTTCCCGTATCTCTACACCACCAATTATCCCTCCTATTAATTAAATAAATTCATTTTATTTATATAATTTATCCATAATAATTCACCCTTGGCCATTTATCCCTAATTTATCCCTTGTGATAAATTAATTCATCTAATTTATCACTAAACCTTACAACACTATCCCTCATTAATTAAATAAATATTCCCAATATTTATTTAGTTAATTTCTCCATCTCCTAATCTTGATTAATTAAATAAATCATACTTATTTGATTAATATACCATATCCTATAGCCTAAACCTAGCCTAGTTGATTAAATAGCAATTATTTAATAGGCTACCCTAGCCTACCTATCCCCTAGACCTAAATTAATTAAGCTTAACACTTAATTAAACCTTACTTAACTCATTCTCCCACATACTTTGAATAAAAATAATTTATTTTATTCAAAGGGTCACATCTTCCCCTTACACATGTAAGTGTACATGTGTCCTTGAACCTTACACATGTCATATCTCATTAATGGAACTCTTCCCCATGAATGGAGCTCTTCCCAAAATGAATTTTGAATTCATTTCTAATCCTCCTCTCTTCCCAATGTGAATTTTTAATTCATAAATAATGAAAGCCATCCAATCTCATTGACCAAACCTCAATCCTTGATCTCTCTCATCCACTCCTCTTGTGACACTTGTCACAAGTCTATGACTCCAATCCAAACCCTAACTCTCAAGCATTTTTAGCCCTTGATCTAAACATTCAATCCTCGCCCTCCATCCTTATATCAAAAATCTATAAATAAGACCATCCTCTAAGCCATTATCATCACTTCTCTTGCATCCTTAATATGTTGAAATCTCTCCAAAATCTCCTCATCCTAACACCATAATGCCAAAATCATTCTAGCCTATCTATCCTCATCTCTATCTCTATCCAAAATCTAAATCCTTTCATCTACATTTGTGTTGAAAGTAATAGAGCAATCCACATTTACACAATCATCGTCTTGGGTAAAGCTAGGAGATTTTGGGTGCAAGCTCCTCCACCTTATCGAAGGAGAAAGAAGATTTCAAGGTATAAATGGTTTGTTTTATGCATTTCACTTTTGTTTTCTGCCTTTGAATTTTATCTTTCTCTCAATATCCTTTGATATTAGAAGATCTCACTAAATTCATAGATAATAATGAAGGAAGTGATGATGATGATGATCCTTCTTTGCCTCCTATTACACATAATGATAATCTTATGGATCTATTCTCTAATACATGCGATGGTGATCTACCTTTGTATTTTTCACCCCATGATTTAGATCCCTCTGTCAAAGTTGTTCCCACTAATGAAGACATTTTGGAACAAGAGGAGGCAATCATTAAAACATCCCTTAACATCATTCTACCCTCTATTCATTCCAATGCTCTCCCTTTTAAGGATGAGGTATTAGTGGATGAAGAACCCCCTCTAATGAATAACACTCCATGGATAGATAATGAGCATTCATCTAACAATATTATACCTTCTACAATGCACAAAGCCTCTATGGATCATCTTCTTGATCTTTCTCCTTTATATGAATATTCATGTACCTTGGATATCACTAAAGAAGTGAAAACCTCTAATCTCCCTCCTTTAATTGAATATTCAAATACCTTGGATATCACTAAAGTAGTAAAGACCCAAGTGATTTTCCACCTTTGGTTGAATGTTTAAATGCCTTGAGAATCTCTATAAATGCAAAAACAATAAACAATTCAGTTTTGGTTGCATGTTCAACTCCCTTGGATATCACTAAAGCTGAGATAATCAAAAATTGATTCTATCAACAATACTATACCTTCCCTTTGTTCCAATGCTCTCCCTATAAAAGAAGAAGCATTAGTGGATGAATAAAATCCTCTCACATTAAATTCTTTAAGGATGGATGTTGAGCTTAATCAAGATAAAAGTAATATTCCTAAGACCCAAGACACTCCAAAAACTATAAAATCAAAAGAAGAGCTAAAAGAAATATAAGATGAAGAGTTAAAGTGGGCCATAGTACCTTATGTACCACCTATTCCATATTAAGAAGATGATTTGATGGAATACAATCACTAGCAAGTAAGTATTTTTCACTTAGCCACAATTGACGTAGCACCTTTCTAAGATGCTCTCAAGAGTGGCCTTCTCTTAAGTGTAATGTTGTATTCTCCCGTTTTGTGATAAGTGTTTTTTATGTCTCTTTGGATGACCCTTGATATTCTTGTAAGGTCAAGGATGCTAGGAGACCACCTTTGCTGTGATCATTCTTCTATTTGTTTCTCTATTCTTCTACTCTTCTCTCCTCTATTTTATTCTTGTGTGTTGTGCCTTGGGGGCATAGTGTTGTGGAGGGTGTTTTTTGGGGGCATCCTCCTACGTGGTGTTCCTAAGTCACTCCTATCTCCTCTCTCATTTTTATTGTTTACATTCTTCAGTGATTCTACCTAGGTGATGGATGACGAAAACAAAAAAATACTGATAAGGACTGTGCGTCCCTTCAACAAGAAAGCCAAAATGGACCTAGTCCATATATGAAGATGGGGTTGATATATATATATATATATATATATATATATATATATATATATATATATATATATATATATATATCTGATGTTTGACTAGTAGAATCATTCCATGTGATGTATCATGTAACAAACATTTGCAATACTCTAAATCTGCATCAACGCACTTTGGATGGTTTTGTATCTCACCTTGTTGCTACATTCAGTTATGAGATTCCTGCAGTATATCCCAACAACTATACTCAATTCCAAACCTGCAAGTGTAGCCATGGTCTTTGATGTGATCTAATATATTATTTATGAATAGATTTCATGATTTGATTTGGTTATTATCTTTATCTTGTTGATTATCTTAGAAAACTTAATATGAATGTGTTTGTGGGAACATTCATCGATTGCGGCACACGTCACCTTTGGGGGCATGGGCTTTGCGAGAGCTCTTGTTCCCTTGCGTGTTTCACTCTACCTTAATGTTCTTGATACTGGCAAGTGGGATTAACCACCTTAAGGTGAGGGCATATATAATGGTATCTGTCTGATTACTTTTACATTGACAAAGAATGTTTGAAAGCCCTCATCATAAGGCAGGATGGTGTATCTCTTGAGCTAGTGTACATCTTTTTAAAAGAAAAAAGTCGTCATCATGAGGTAGGATGAAATATGTCTTGAGCTAGAGCACATCCTTTTATACAAAGCCCTTCTATGGAAGGTGGGATGGTGTATCTTTTGAGCTAGTGCACATCCTTTTAAACAAAGTCTTCATTGCGAGGTGGGGTTGGATCTTGAGTTATTCACCCTTAAGCATGTCTTTGGTGGTTGTGGTAGCATAGCTCAATCATCAGGTGTGTCTAAAATGTGTTTTAGATGGTGGAACTTAGCAATAAGCTCCTTCTCATCACCTGTATTTTTCATGTATAAGACGTATAGTATGTAGATGACATACTATGCGGCGCTCGTGTATTCCATGTGTCTTCCTTATGTGTTTGTTGTGTCTACTCCCGAGTGTGGTCTAAAGGCACGTAGTGATGAGCTCCCTCCACATTCAGGTTTTTTTTGGCATGTCTTCCACCTGGTGGGGTCTAAAGGTGCGTAGTGATGAGCTTCCTCTATCCCCTAGTTTAGGATTTGTTTTAGTTGATTTAATCAATATATACTGTGTATTGCATGACTGCTCTCATGTCTTCTCCATGCATTACGTGCTTCCATTATATTCTCCATGTTTTGTGTTCTTCTTACTATCTTCATTGCATCTTGTGTGTCTTTTGCATGTTTTCTAGTGCTTACCTGAGATTGGGGGCTAGAAATAGTCCTCCAACCTTTGGGTATACCTTAGCTTTATATGCTTGGCATGTTTGATGTATTTGATATGCTTGGATCGTGCTTTAATGCATGTATGGAATCATAAGATCATACATACATTAAAGTGGGGGCTAAATGTTATGGAGTAAAAAGTTTCCCTATGCCTTTTTACCTCCTAGTTTAGCTCCTAGGTCCCTGTGTTTACACTTTACATATTGAATACTCATCCCAGAGAACTTTCCCTCGAAACCCATGTCAAATGGTACTTAGGGGCCTATTCTAAGTGCTTAAACATGACCAAAATTGGACTTCCTAATTTTTTGGGATAAAAATTAATGCATGTTGGCTTGGGCCCTCTCAAATGGTTTCCCTTTATCAGCTCTCTTGATTTAATTTACGAATGTTAGAGGGAAAGTATATTTAAATAGGTTTATGTCTTCATTTTCAGTTAAGATGGATAACACAAACTTGTGATATTGAGCAAAGAGCATTCAAGGCCTTCATTGTGTTTCAGAGTAGAATTGTGTTGTTATTGTGTTTGTTTGTTGCAGATTTGGCTTCATCAATCCATCTCCTCATGGTGTGAAAGATCTTCATCTCCATGACGACTTCACCTCTAAGGTGACATCAATTTGTGTTTCAACCATTTCATTTCATCATTGGATTTGGCCTCTGCCCTCCCTGGGTATGCACTCTATCTAACAAAGGTGTTGGAAGACTTGAATGTCCTTCCAAGGCTTGACGGAGGCAAGCTCCTAAACACCACAACCCCCAACCCCCTTCTTCATGTCTATAGGTTATAGGTGTGGGATTTGAAAAAGTATGGATGCCAAGAAGTAGTTTGAAGGATAAGGATTCTGGATTTTGAAGAATCTTGTTGATATTCCTCCCTCTTGACTAGGGCGCCTGCTCCATAGTCCTCCTAATAAGTTTGGTTAAGAACTCAGAAGCATGATATAGTATACAACATCTCTTTGTTTGGAATCTGAAGATATTCTACCATATTAGACTTGGGCACCCACCCTATAGTCTGCAAAGTTTTCATTTCCTAAAACTCAACTTCAAGTATGTTTCTGATCATCCTTGAGTACCTTCCTATATGGTTTCCCGTAGAATTCTATCTGTTTGTATCCAATTGCATTATAATTAGGGTTTGAGACCTATTTGAACTAGGATTTGATAAATCTCTCAATCTAATCTATTCTTTCCATATCATTCATGAGCACAAAAACCTATAGCTAAGTCCTCATTCATTTGTAGTGACTTGACTCAGTTTTTGTCCTCAAATGCTATTGTGAAAGGAGGGTTTGATTTGACATACTTTAACACCTTTCATCCCTCTTCTCATTTTCACATATAACAATTTAATCAAGGATTTACCTTGATTTTAGGGGTCCATGATTCCAAGAATGTCTTTCATCTTTTAGCTGAATGCCTTGATTCCAAGAATGTTTCCTTAATTTGGGTGAATGCATTGATTCCTGGATAGAGCTTGCATACCTTTATTACCATCCCTTTCATCTTGAAAGAATCTTATGATCATCTTAGCACATGGGTTGCATCATGTGTTTAACTGAATGGTTTATTCTTTTAATCATATAAAACAGGGATGAAATAAGATTGCAACCTTAAAAAAATGTCTACAATATCAATTTCTTCTTGGAATTCATTATGTTTAGAAGAATTTATTATTTTTTAATTATATGCTCTTTAAATAAATTCTTGGTGTTTCATATCATCTTTGATGTAATTTTTTTTAGGTGTATGTTTAGGGTCTTATCGAAACATTAAGAGACTTTATATACATTTTTAACAAGGTCGAACATTATTAGGTGTTGGCACCACCACTGAGTCAATGTAGTAAATAGGATCATTATTGGAACTCAATGACTTGATATTATAGTTTCTAAGGAGTGGGATAAGTATGTTAATCATTAAGGATCCCATAGTAACTTATGATTTCCCTTTTTCCTTGTGTGAGGAATGAGATCTTTAATATATGTTTCTGGAATGGGTAGATATCAAATAATATCAATGATTGATAACTTATGTACTTGGATAAAATTTTGGATTAATTTTAGGACGATATATATATCATTATATTAGGGTTAGTAGAAATATGAATAAACCCATTGAGTGAGTCTACAACCTATTATGACTAATTTGGGGGTTAAGGCTTAATGCCAATTATAATTGTGAACTATTTCTTATACTTAAGAGTTTGGTCACATTATGGCACTTTGTTAATGGTATTATGTTACCTTATTAAATTAGAACATTAGTTAACCAAGGTCTTGTGTGGAATCCAATGACAACATTAGTCATTCAATTATTAAACTATCTTTTAACTAAAGACCATTAGTAGGTAACGAATTAAAAAAATACCATTAGTAGGTAAATGGTTCCTCAAATTGATTGGGAAAGTTATGCTAAGAAAAGAATAAGTTCTTATCCTTATGGAAACTAAGACTCCTTTATTGATTTGAACATAATCCTTCTTTTTGTCTAGTGGAGTTGAAACACATGAATTAAATCTTCCCTGTTATTAGATGAGAAAAAAGACAGATTAGTGGATATATATTATATCTAAGTGGTTAAGATTGTTGGATGAATCGATCACATAATGAATGTTTAGGTAGATGTTTCCTATTATTATGTTCATAAATATTGGTTAGTGAGTCTAAATTATGCATGGCCTCCAAAATAACTGTGTTATATCCTTCCAGAATTCCATTCATTGTCACAGGGGAGAACTGGGGAATCAATTAGTAGACATTGCTTCAGAAATTTTTAATGCTTTGCATTTCCTACTGAATTATGTTCCTCCTCCTCCACCTCCTCCTCCTCAGCCAACAGAAGATGAGGCTCGTGCTCCGCAGGTCATTGATGTTGAAGAATAATAGGGGAACTTCTAACATTTGTGTCAGCAGAAAATTTTAGTTTTGATATCCATCGATTCTGTTAGCCATTTTATTTTGTATAATTTCTATTTTGTTTCAGAATTGTTTTGAGATACATACTATTATTTTTGGATTGACTCACCCTTTTGAGTCGATTTTGCTTTGTAACTGTCAAAAAAGGGCTACAACTGGAGGTTTTCTTTGCCGATTCTTTCCTACCGGTATGCCTTCTTGAATCTGGCATTTTGCATTTCTTACTATATAATTAATATAATTTTAGTGGTTTTACCACTTTTTCTATAAAAAAAAATTAAAAAAAAACTTGACTTGTTTCTACAATTACTTTTCTAGTTGCATGTGCAAAGAATTCTTAGAAGATAGTATCAAAAGGATAACATTCTCGAGTTAGTATTAAAATCTTCATGAGTATGACATATAAGACATTGTTAGTACATAAGAACTTAGCATTATTTGTTATCTATTTGAAGAATCCTATGATATGATATTTGATTGAATTGCATATTGTTTAATTCTTGGTGTTGAGTTATCCTGAGCATCACTTCATATAAATGATGTTGCTTTATTATAATTGGAAAGTAGTTTCAAATTGTTTAAAAAAAATGTCAAGATATCATGATGATATGATTAGGACATTATTATTTTTGCTCTATGGTTGCATTGTGATTAGCCTCCATAGTGGACTTTTCAGTAAACATTTTTAATTTGAAAAAGTAGATAGTTGAATACTATAACTATAGGACTATGAGTGTTATATATGGATTTTGTTTTCTAGATATGTTATCCATCCTATTAAATGTCAAGATATAAATATGTGATAAGGACAATAATTATGGCATCGATAGTTGTTACTCCATATTGCTTGATGCATTGATTGCTATTAGTTTGAATGTGTGGATTTATGAATCTGTTTTAAAATTGTGTATGTTGAATCTAGTATGTTTAGTATATTTTTTTGGTAAACTTGAGAGATGAGTATGGATGGGTGCCATTTATGGGAAATCAGAGAATGTAAGTTATTCTACCTATGAAAAATATGTTATGACCATAGCTTGAAATCAATCAATGAGTGTATTACCTTATTTGATTTATATTCTCTCCCATAGTTCATGGTTATCAATGGACATGTGAATTAGATATATGTTGCATGAGCATATAGGTATGCTAGGTTTTCAGTGATTCACATGGTGCACTAGATTCCTTCATGTTTGTTGGTCACATATTGCTAGATACTTCATGATGGGTTGGGCTTCTCTAGTGGAGTAGCATGAGGAATCTTAATGCTTTGTGGCAGTGTGGATATCACCTCAATGGTGCTCTCTCTCTTCCTTGTAGATTTTGATGAGCATGGCTTTAGGAAGAATGTGTTGCAAGTATGAGGATAATCGGTGTTGTCATTGATGTCAACATACTCATATTGCATTAATGAGAAGGATTGGATGAGCTGTGTACTGAGGATATTGAGAGAATAAGTCTCAATCAGGAACACTGAAGAACAGTGATGACAAGAAGGCAAAAGTCCTCAATAGGTTGAGGATTAGAGGATGTGGTTTAAAGGGTTTGTAGATATGAGTCTTGAGATGGTCCAGTCAAGATTTTAGAGGTCCACATGAAGATCTGAAGAAGTTATGGTCGCTCAAGTAGAACCAGTTCTAACAGGTGTTCAGAGGTGATAGAGGGTCACAGAAAGGTCCGGTGAGATCAAGAATTGCATTATCTCATTCTGTAGATTGGAGAGAGTGTTGAAGAAGTCCATGTGAAGTAACAAATAGATTTGTTCATGGTTTGGAGGTCCGAAAGCACCTTTCTCATTATGACAGTGATGACAGACTGTGTTCTTGAAGTTCTAGATGAAGAAGAGAAGAATTCCAATAAGCTGATAAAGTGTGGTTGTTCTTGATGACTCAGGAAAGGTTTTGGTGATCTTTGGATCATGTACAATTCTTATTGGTAGTCCACATTAAATTTTGAGTTTGCATTTGAAGAATAACCATGGATATTGGTGTTCTTCCTAAGACAAGCCGACCAGATGTATTACACGTCTTGCGAATGATCTTATAGGTGTTTGCTGACTTAGATGATTGTTCCTAAGTCGATGCCTTGTATAAATAAGGGATTGTGAATTTTTTTTGAAGTGTGTCTTAGTGTGGATGAGTGTGGCATAATGAAGAAGAAGAGCGAAAGGCAGAGTAGGAGTTTTCAAGCTTAAATGGAACTGATCCAGACATGCTAAAGATTCAATCTCTAGTTCAAGTTTGTAATACTTATTACTTTGTAGACAGTGTGTCTCTTGTAGGTAGTGTGCCTCTTGTGAGCAGTGTGCTCGGGTAGTAAGCCCTAATTGGCATGTGCCATCTATTTTTCTTATTCTTCTAACAGAGAATAATCCTTGGGTTAATCACCTCGTGCTTTTTCCCTTGACTGGGTTTTCCACGTCAAAATCTTGGTGTCTCATGTGTTGATGTGTATCTGCTCTGGTGTTTATGCTTTATGCTTTCATTAGTGATTAATTAATATACTATTAAATAACAAATAGGATTTAAGTGTTTGAATTGGAAGCAATTTTTTGTACAACTGATTCACCCCCCCTCTCAGTTGTGTGCCCTAGATCTAACAATTGGTATCAGAGCCAAGTTCCTCTAAAAAGAGCTTAATCACTTGAGGAGATCCAGGATGTCATCATACAAGAAGGATAGTCCGAAGTTTGATGGAACCAACTTCTCTCTTTGGAAAGGTCGCATGAAATGTCACTTGGAGTGTATGGGAAAGGCGTACTTGTCCATGGTCACAAAAGCATATACACCTCCACAGGGTGGTCTGACAACTCTAAATGAAATCACAGATGCTAAAAACAATCTGCGGACCAAAGAGGCTCTTCTAAGCGCATTAACTAACTCAGAGCTCTCAAATGTTATTGACCTACCAACTGCCTATGAGATCTGGATTAAACTGGAACTTCTGCATGAAGGAGATGAGTATGTTAAGAGTGCAAGGTTGCAGAGTCTCAAAGGGAAATTTGAAAGACTGAAAATGAGAGATGATGAAAATATTACTACCTTTATGCCAAGAGTAAATGAGCTGGTGTGTGGAATTAGGAATGCTGGTGGAGTTTTGGATGAAAATGAGATTGTTGGCAAAATTCTTAGATCCCTTCCTACTGCCTACAAAATCAAGGTTGCTGCCATTGATGAATTTAGAGCCCATACAACTGTCACAAGAGACCAATTGGCTACATTTGAAATGACCGAGTTTGGAGATGATCCCCCCAAGACTGAATCTGCAAAGCCAGTGCCTATGTGAAAGGTAAACAAAGTTTTGATCCAGGAGAAAACTCTTCAAGGAAGCTGTCATGGTATGATCAAACAAGAAGAGACATGGAAGTGGAAGAAGCAGATACAGCTCAACTTGAAGCCCTCATTGCAAAGAGACTACCAAGAGGATCTGGTAAGTATGAAGGAAAATTACCCTTTAAGTTGTTTAACTACAATAAGATTGGTCATTTTGCCTCAAGATGTCTGGAAAGATCTACAAGGTCAAATTATAACAGACAAAGGTTCCAAAAGAATTATTATTATGTTCTTGAAGAAGATGATAATGAAGGAGTAACAGATGATGAATCAGAGATAGGAAACAAATCCAGAAATGAATGGGTGTTTATTGCCACCAAGGAAGAAGATCCAATACCCTCTGAATCTATCAATCATAAGGTTGTAGAAAGAGCTTTGGCTGCCCAAGTTGAAGAGAAGGGTGATTGGGCTATTAATAGTGGATGCTCTCACCATATGACAGGTGACAAGAACAAGTTCTTAGATTTTGAAAGGCATAAAGGAGGAATGGTAAAGTTTGGTGATAATTTTGCTAGTAGAATCAGAGGAAGAGGAACTATTTCTTTTAATGGAAGAAACAAAACTGGTAATGTGCTGTATGTTGAAGGTTTGAAGCACAATCTTCTTAGTGTTGGACAGTTGGTGGACAAAGGCTATGATCTCTGATTCAAGGATGGAAAATGCAAAATCTTTGAAAGGTCCAGAACAGAGATTGCATCCAGTACTCAAACTAAAGGTAATATCTTCCACTTGGTTGGTGCTGGTAAAAGTTGTTTGTTTGTTCAAGTTGATCAGAGTTGGTTATGGCATAGAAGGATGTGTCATGTAAATTTTGATAACATCATCAAGATTAGCAATACTCAGGCTGTAAGAGATCTTCCAAAATTGGTAAAACCTACAAATAGTTTGTGCAAAGAATGTCAGTTGGGTAAATAGAGCAGAGCCTCATTCAAAAGCAAGGATCAGTCCTCTACCAGATTATTGGAATTAGTTCATACTGATCTATGTGGTCTGACAAGAATCAAGAGTATGCAAGGTGATAGATATTTCATGTTACTAATTGATGACCATTCCCGGATGATGTGGGTTACCTTTCTGAAAGAGAAATTAGAAGCTTTTGAGAAGTTCAAAATCTTCAAGGCTATGGTAGAGAATCAAACTGGATTAAAACTGAAATGTCTGATGTCTGATAGAGGTGGTGAATTCACATCCGGTGAATTCATAGATTTTTGTGAGAAGCATGATGTAAAGAGACAATTATCTACTCCTAGGACTCCTCAGCAAAATGGAGTAGTTGAGAGAAAGAACTGGACCATCTAGGAAGCATCCAGGACAATGATGATGGAAGCAAATGTTCCCCAGATGTTTTGGAGAGAAGCTATCAGCATTGCAGTCTACACTCTCAATCGAGTTCAAATCAGAAGCAATATCGGTAAGACTCCTTATGAACTTTGGTTTGGCATCACTCCTACTATGAGATATTTCAGAGTATTTGGTAGCAAATGTTACATTAAAAGAGATGAAGATCTAGGAAAGTTTGATGCTAGAAATGATGAAGGAATTTTCTTGGGTTACTCCACTCAAAGCAAAGCATACCGGTGTTACAATAAGAGATTGAGAAAGATGATAGAAAGTACAAATGTGAAGGTTGATGAAGGTATTGAGAAGCCCTCAAAATTTTATGAGTATGATGAAGATGATCAGAATGGTGTTCTGATTCAAGGAACTCAATCCCCTCCTGAAAATTAGATTCAAACTAATCCAGTAAATTAGGAAGAAGAGATAGGTCTGAATGAGCCAGATCAAGAAGTAGAAGTGCAAGAAACTCCCAAAGTTCCAAGGTATGTAAGACTGAACCACTCTAAAGATCAGATCATAGGTGACAAAAGCAATGGTGTGCAAACTAGAAGGAATGTTGCTCATTATTTAGATGAATGTTGTCTGATTTCAAAGATTGAACCTAAGACAATAAATGAAGCCTACAATGATGAAAATTGGACCAAAGCAATGGAGGAAGAGTTGATGCAAATTGAGAAAAATCACACTTGGGATCTTGTTTCTAGGCCTAGAGACAAGAATGTGATTGGAACCAAATGGGTCTTCCGGAACAAACTAAATGAAGTTGGTGAAGTAATTAGAAATAAAGCCAGATTAGTCTACAAAGGCTACTCTCAAATAGAAGGGATTGATTTTGAGGAAACCTTTGCTTTGGTGGCAAGAATTGAAATAGTCAGACTATTTCTTGCATTTGCTGCCTTCAAGGATTTTAAAGTGTATCAGATGGATGTCAAATTTGCTTTCCTGAGTGGTGACTTAGAAGAAGAGGTGTACATTGAACAACCAAATGGATTTTAGTTATCTGAGCATGGTGATATGGTCTGCAAATTAAAGAAGGCACTATATGGTCTGAAGCAAATGCTAAGAGATATTCAAGTAGAATATGAGGAGCCTATCACAATTTTCTGTGATAATTCAAGTGCAATAAATATTTCTAAGAATCCGGTGTTGCATTCTAAGACTAAGCATATATCTATCAAGTTTCACTTTCTGAGAGAGCAAGTGAACAAGGGTGAAGTCAGATTGGAGTATGTGCCCTCCAAGGATCAGCTTGCAAATATTTTTACTAAACCTCTTCCCAAGGACTCTTTTGAGTATCTTAGGGAGAAGTTAGGGGTTATTGCCCCTTCGGTGATGAACTAGGATGCACTGATGTGCATCAGTCTAGTGGATATCACAGTCATATCTTGTGATCCGGATTGATGATGGGGAGTTGCTACTCAGGGGGAGCAACTGGTATGATTCTGATGTGTTCAAGATGCAAGTATGAGCCCTTTGCCATTGATATCAAAGGGGGAGAGAAGACATGTGAAAAACAAGTGGTTGATGATTAAAGGGGGAGCAGTAAAGGAAGAGAAGACATGTGAAGGGTTGTTGCTGATAGGGGGAGTTGTGACAGAAAGGAGAAGTTCTTGTCTTGATGGTTTTTCACATCATATGTTGCCATGAATGACAAAGGGGGAGATTGTTGCAAGCATGAGGATAATTGGTGTTGTCATTGATGTCAACATACTCATATTGCATTAATGAGAAGGATTGGACGAGTTGTGTGCTAAGGATATTGAGAGAATAAGTCTCAATTAGGAACAGTGAAGAACAGTGATGACAAGAAGGAAAAAGTCCTCAATAGGTTGAGGATCAGAGGATGTGGTTTAAAGGGTTTGTAGATATGAGTCTTGAGATGTTCTAGTCAAGATTTTAGAGGTCCACATGAAGATCTGAAGAAGTTATGGTTGCTCAAGTAGAACCGGTTCTGGTAGGTGTTCAGAGGTGACAGAGGGTCACAGAAAGGTCCGGTGAGATCCAGAATTGCATTATCTCATTCTGCAGATTGGAGAGAGTGATGAAGAAGTCTGTGTGAAGTAACAAATAGATTTGTTCATGGTTTGGAGGTCCGGAAGCACCTTTCTCATTATGACAGTGATGACAGACAGTGTTCTTGAAGTTCTAGATGAAGAACAGAAGAATTCCAATAAGATGATAAAGTGCAGTTGTTCTTGATGACTCAGGAAAGGTTTTGGTGATCTTTGGATTGTGTACAATTCTTATTGGCGGTCCGCATTGAAGTTTGAGTTTGCATTTGAAGAATAACCACGGATATTGGTGTTCTTCCTAAGACAGGCTGACTGAATGTATTACATGTCTTGTGAATGATCTTATAGGTGTTTGCCAACTTAGATGTGATGCAGAGCATCAAGGACAGCAGAAGCATGTTCATAACTTCACATGCAATAACCTTCAATTTTACTATTTTCTCTAGAGATTCACACTCCTACCCATGAAGGGCTTCAACACAATATCAACTTGTTCTTGATATGCAACAAGAGGGAGGAATCCAAGACACATTCCAAGATGCCCAACTCCATTTGACATCCCTTCAACTCCTCTACATAGGATTGCAGGACAACAATCTTCACTATGTTCTTCATAGACTGTCATAATCTCACTGCTCCATGAGGAAAACAACCACACTACCTTCTTGGGATGATCTCCCTCTAACACAAACTCAATCTTAAACCAACATGCTAAGCCATACACATGCCTACATGCCTATTGTCTTCATTGACAGAACAATAACTCATCAAACTTACCAAGTTTCTTCCTTGTGGTGACTGCTATCCTACTCTAAACTGTCAACACATGAGTTTGTAGAGTCCTTCACATGGAATCCTCCACACCAACCATCCTCCTGCCTTTCCTAACCATTACAAGACATTGCCTTATCTAATATACAAACCATTTAATTGATCAGTAATAGAAAGGATCAATGGAATGAAGAAATACCCATCGAGTTGTTCAATAATACCCTAATTCAGGGTTTCACCCTGCTTTTAGATCAAGGAGGAATACAAAGCTAAACAAGGGTGTCAAGAGCCTAAATAACTCACAAATGCAAGGTAACTCAACAAACTAAACAACCATTACCAGCACCATCCACTTCTAGGTTGTATAGGTATGGAAAAATGTAGGAAAACAACGAGTTTCTTATGAAGACAGCAAAAAAAAAATAGTTTTGGGGAAATCAATGATATCTCCCACCTAGATCATTATCAATATCCCAAACTAGTCTCAAATCAAAGGTGCTTCAAATCTTTAACCATCCAATTCATACATATGCCATAACATTTCCGTATAGGCACAGGTAGGGCCTGAGAATAGCAAAGAAGAAACTCAGAAAAATAGAAAAAGGCAGAAAACAGTGTTTTTTGGTTATTTCTCTCCAAACTATTGAATGATCTCTGCACATTCCAACTTTCCTTGGCTTAAAACAAGCCTTATATGATGCATGGAGTGAAGTGGAGGGTTGATCCAACTACTTACCATCATGCTTTCTTGTTTTAAAACTGTAGAAATAGAAGACTGTTGTTCTTTTTAGAAACTGTCCCCTTTGAAATTGTTTTTGCAACTGACTGTCCACCGATTGTTTTCATGATTAGAATGCTTTCTAAACATAAGGTTTAACCTATGACAAGGTTTTAAACACCCTACCAACTTTAGACATGCCTTTATAGGCTTACAAACACCAAAGCTTAGATGACTATCCTATATAAACATTAAAACTTAAATGACCCTTGCAAACTACCTATGACTACAAGACTGTCCTACCTAGGACTAATACTATAACCATAGAAGATTCTAGTTATTTGGACATAGTCCATTACAACATGGCTTTCAAGCCTTATACAACATTGAAGATGGTCTCATAGACCTTATTTAACCAAACAAGACAACTTGAACATTAACCAAAACTTAAACATCTAGGTGCTCCTGCACCATACTCCCCGACATGATGAAAACTCTTGTCCCAAGAGTTAGGGGATCTGCTCCATCCATTCTTCCATCTTGTTGGAATGTTCCTCTGACTGGGAAACATGAACTCTCCAAGAGTAATCTTCCTCCTTCTCCAACCTGCATGGCTCCTGTAAATAGTGTTAGTACCATAAAACTTGTTTTGATGTCCTTGCCTAGGACCTTGCTACTGCAATGCTTCAGCTCTTCTCAACTGGAGGTCTTGATTCATTCCTTCTTGTATCATCTGTTGTTTGCCTTCCTTCTTCTGCCTCTTTATAGGTCACTCAAGGTCTCCAACTTTGACATAACTCAAGTCCTAAGCCTGCTGCTCTTTAGGACTGTCATCCACCTTCTGCTGTTGCAACTGTTCCTGCTGCTTCTCATCATCCTTAACCTATATACTCAACTGTAGTTTCTCTCCAAAACAAGTAACAACATGTTCCTTCTTCTCTTCACAAGGTAAAGGAATCAGTTTGAACTTCTTACCATCTTTGTACACTACATAGGTATTAGTATACCCATCATGAATTATCCTTCTCAAATACTGCCATGGCCTACGCAAGATAATATGCCCACAAGTCATTGGAATAACATCACACAAAACATAGTCCTGATATGGACCAATAGAAAAATCAACATATGCCTTCTTAGTAACCATTACCTGCTGCTCTTGACTCTCCCAAGTAACATTGTAAGGACTAGGATGATCAAAAGTTTTCAATCCCAACTTATGCACCATTTCCCAAGAAACTAGATTATCATGAGAACCTGAATCTACAATCAACTTGCATATCTTTCCATGGCTTAAACAATTAGTTCTGAAAATAGATACCTATGGTGGTTGCTGCATCTTGCCTCTTTCCACCATGAGCATTTCTCCATCCATCATTGGAGAGGCTGATGACATTTCTGGTTCTTCTGGCTTCTCCTCCTCTTGTGCCAAGTGAACTCTTCTATCCTTGGTCTTCTCAACACCATCCTTCTTAGGATAGTTGAAAGATGTGTGTCCCACCTCATTGCAGTGATAACATCTACTTGTGAACACTCCTCTACCTGATCTAAATCTACCTCCACCTCTATATCCACCTCTCTGATATGTAGACATCTCCTTACCCTTCTCATTGCTATTCTGAACCTCATTAGTAGGTCTGCCCCTACCTCTGTTTCCTCTTCCATAACCTCCTTGCCTTTCTTCCTTCCTCTTCACTCTCTCTTCAGTGCTGATGGCTAACTAAAAACACTCTCCAAGTGATTTTGGTACTGCCAAACCAATCTCATCCTGCAAGTTATACCTAAGCCCATTAAGGTATATTGGCACTTTCTCTTCTTCATCTTCCAATCCACCTCTAATACTAAGCTTATGAAATTGCTTAGTATAGGACATAACATCCATGTCCTTCTGCTTTAGATTCTGTCTCATCCTCTTTGTCTGAATAGAGTAATCAGATGGAAGGAATTGGTCCTTCATCATATCCTTCATCCTACTCCAAGAAGTGATTCTGGATGCACCTCTAACCATTCTTTCTATCTGCACACTACTCCACCATGTAAGTGTTGTTCCTCTTAGTTTTGTCTTTGCAAATTCGATCTTCTTCTCATCATTCATCTCTTCATACTCAAAAAAATTTTCCAGGGCATCTATCCATCCTAATACCTCTTCACTATCCATCTTCCCCTGATAGATAGGTAACTCTATGTTTGCCTTTGTTCCACTTCCTTGGACTGCCTTCAGCAATCTCACAAACTTCTTGTCTTCAGCATCTAACTCATCCTCAGGAGGATTCTCATCTACATCCTCATCTCCTTCTGAACCTTCTTGTTCATCCTTTCTAGGATTCTTCTCCAATGCTTCCAATCTAGCCAAGATTGTTGCATTCTCCCTTCTCACTTGCCTCAACTCTCTGTCTCTTACAACATCCTGCTCTCTTCTGTCCCTCAACTCTTTTTCTTTTGCCTCTAGGGCTTCTCTCAACTCAGAATTCTCTCTTGCCATCTGATTTTTAGGAGGCATCTTCACAAACTCTCACAAATCCCTATCTTCTTCACAAGATCCACTACACTCTCAAGGATCTACTAGTGGCTCTAATACCAATATGATGTAGAGCATCAAGGACAGCAGAAGCATGTTCATAACTTCACATGCAATAACCTTCAATTTTACTATTTTCTCTAGAGATTCACACTCCTACCCATGAAGGGCTTCAACACAATATCAACTTGTTCTTGATATGCAACAAGAGGGAGGACTCCAAGACACTTCCAAGATGCCCAACTCCATCTGACATCCCTTCAACTCCTCTACACAGGACGGTAGGACAGCAATCTTCACTATGTTCTTCATAGACTATCATAATCTCACTGCTCCATGAGGAAAACAACCACACTACCTTCTTGGGATGATCTTCCTCTAACACAAACTCAATCTTAAACCAACATGCTAAGCTAGACACATGCCTTCATGCCTATTGTCTTCATTGACAGAACAATAACTCATCAAACTTACCAAGTTTCTTCCTTGTGGTGACTGTTGTCCTACTCTAAACTGTCAACACATGAGTTTGCAGAGTCCTTCACATGGAATCCTCCACACCAACTATCCTCCTACCTCTCCTAACCATTACAAGACATTGCCTTATCTAATATACAAACCATTCCATTGATCAGTAACAGAAAGGATCAATGGAATGAAGAAATACCCATCGGGCTGTTCAATAATACCCTAATTCAGGGTTTCAACCTGCTTTTAGATCAAGGAGGAATACAAAGCTAAACAAGGCTGTCAAGAGCCCAAATAACTCACAAATGCAAGGTAACTCAACAACCTAAACAACCATTACCAGCGCCATCCACTTCTAGGCCGTACAGGTACGGAAAAATGCAAGAAAACAACGAGTTTCTTATGAAGACAGCAAAAAAAAATAGTTTTGGGGAAATCAATGATATCTCCCACCTAGATCATTATCAAGATCCCAAACTATTCTCAAATCAAAGATGCTTCAAAGCTTTAACCATCCAATTCCATATGCCATAACATTTCCGTACAGGCACGGGTACGGCCTGAGAACAGCAAAGAAAAAACTCAGAAAAATAGAAAAAGGCAGAAAACAATGTTTTTTGGTTATTTCTCTCCAAACTATTGAATGATCTCTGCACATTCCAACTTTCCTTGGCTTAAAACAAGCCTTATACAATGCATGGAGTGAAGTGGGGGGTCAATCCAACTGCCCACCATCGTGCTTTCTTGTTTTAAAACTGCAGAAATAGAAGATTGTTCTTCTTTTTAGAAACTATCCCGTTTGAAACTGTTTTTGCAACTAACTGTCCACCGACTGTTTTCATGATTAAAATGCTTTCTTAACATAAGCTTTAACCTATGACAAGGTTTTAAACACCCTCCCAACTTTATACATGCCTTTATAGGCTTACAAACACCAAAGCTTAGATGACTATCCTATATAAACATTAAAACTTAAATGACCCTTGCAAACTACCTATGACTACAAGACTGTCCTACCTAGGACTAATACTTTAATCATTGAAGATTCTAGTTATTTGGACATAGTCCATTACAACATGGCTTTCAAGCCTTATACAACATTGAAGATGGTCTCATAGACCTTATTTAACCAAAACTTAAATATCTAGGTGCTCCTGCACCAAGATGATTGTTCCTAAGTCAATGCCTTGTATAAATAAGGGATTGTGAATTCTTTTTGAAGTGTGTTTTGGTGTGGATGAGTGTGGCATACCAAAGAAGAAGAGCGAAAGGCAGAGCAAGAGTTTTCGGGCTTAAATGGAATTGATCCAGACATGGTAAAGATGTCAATCTCTAGTTCAAGTTTGTAATACTTATTACTTTGTAGACAGTGTGTCTCTTGTAGGCAGTGTGCCTCTTGTGAGCAGTGTGCTCGGGCAGTGAGCCCTAATTGGCATGTGCCATCTATTTTTCTTATTCTTTTAACAAAGAATAATCCTTGGGTTAATCACCCCGTGGTTTTTCCCTTGACCGGGTTTTCCACGTCAAAATCTTGGTGTCTCATGTGTTGATGTGTATCTGCTCTGGTGTTCATGCTTTATGCTTTCATGAGTGATTAATTGATATACTATTAAATAACAAAGAGGATTTAAGTGTTTAAATTGGAAGCAAGTTTTTGTACAACTGATTCACCCCCCCTCTCAGTTGTGTGCCCTAGATCTAACAGAATGAACCTGTAGCAGTAAATGTAAATGTAAATTCATTGGAGATGTTGTATTATGTGATACTCTTATAATGAGCCTATAAATCCATGTTGATTTTAAAGGACAAAGTCTTGAATGTATTTCAAAGCTATTTTGTCTTACCTTATTGTATTGTTCATTGATTGAATGTAATTGATGTGAGATAATTTTGATAAAATTTGAAACAAATTACTCCCTTTCACAATATTTATTGAATTATTAATATTTTATTGTTATATCTTAGAGTGGTCCTTACAACATACAAATTCTTGAGGAGTAGGAGTAATAAAAGATGCCAATGCAAGGATTAAAAGATAGAAAAAGGAAGCAAATGAAAGCAAGGAAAGCATAAGGGTATGTAAACTAGGAACAAAGGTAGATTTTGAAACTTGAGATAGAGCTAAAGAGACAAAAATTTGTAGAAGAAAAGCCCAAGCTATTTAGGGTGAAAAAAGTTCAATGGGAGAAGAATACAATTGAACAAATGAAGATGACTAAAAGGATAATTGATTAGACATGGAGAGAGGCATTTAGGTTCATCAATGACTCCTATACACCTACCCTATTGCAAATATGTGCCTAAGCGGTGTTATCATTGGTGTCAATCGTATCCTATATTGCTGCATGTATTGAAGACTAGATTGTTGAGGATATTGAGAAAATTAATGAGGATCAATGTATGTAGACCATATGGCTGAGTAGACGATTGTCTGAAGAAGTTCTAGTTAAGTTTTGAAAGGTTCACATGAAGATTTGAAGAAGCTATGGCCATCTGAGTAGAACCAGTTTTGCAGTGTTCAGAAGAGACAGAGTGACAGGAAAGAGGTCTAGATTGTTCTAGAAATGTAATATGATGATCTATGGATCTAAATGCATGTTTGGGAAGTCAGTGTGTATCATCCATTCAAGTGGTTTGTGGTTTAAAGGTCTGTAAGCAATCTTTCTAGTGTGACAGTTATGGTAGATAGTGTTCTTAAGGTTCTGGATGAAGATGCAAGTGATTCTAATGATTTGAAGGAGTGCGAATGTCTTTGTTGAATTCAATGTGCTTTTGGAGGTCTCTGGATCATGTAACTATTGTGTTGGAGGTCCACATTGAGGATTGAGCTCATCATTGAAGATTTCTTCCTTGGTGTTGTTCTTCCCAGTCTTGGCTGACTGGATGATTCAAGCATGTTGTAGATGATCTAAGAGCAATTCTATGAAGCGTGGTGTGTTGATCAAGGAAGATTTGAGTCCCATTTATGTTTGCCCAACAACATAGTGATTCACATTAAGTCAAAGGTTTGTAATGACGACCTTGATGTTTATTCCAAGTTTGATGAAGGATATAAAGGCATGTGGATGAGTTGTGAAAAAGCATCCTTGTGCGAAAATGTTAAAATCCTAACAAAGGTTCAGAGGTAGAGTAGAGAAGAGGAGGATCAAAAGAACAAGGGCAACAAAGGATGAAGAGACAATAGAGAAATGTTTGGGGAAGAGTAGAAGTATAAGATAACTTTCAATGGGACTGAACTAGGCATGAACAAGATGATATTTATTAGTTCATTATTTTTGTATTAAACATAAATTCCTGTAGGCAGTTAGCCTCCTATAGGTAGTGAGCCTCTCTGAGCAGTGAGCTCTGGGTAGTGATCCCTAAGGCAAGTGGCTTCTTATTTCATTTAAGTACTTTTAACAGGGTACAAATCTTGTGGGTTAACCCCCATTGTGGTTTTCCCTTAACTGGGTTTCCACGTAAAAATCTTGGTGTTATGTGTGTGTTATCACTTAGTTTTGCACCCTTGCATACAGTTGTGAAACCTCTGCAAACTGGAGTAATATGGGATTGATCTCTAAGTGTGGGACTTTGCTAAATGAGATCAGACCTCTAGAGAAGGTCAGCTTCCTCTCTCTAAGCCTAATGCTCAGAGAAATTCATCTAAACCTAGTGCTAATGCTTGCTTGGAAAAGGGTTAGAAGGAATGCTAAAAAGAAATGCTGAAATAAACTAAGTGATACACCAGATTTAAATGTGCTTGGCTGCAACTGAATAGACACAGTAATAATCTCATAGCTGGAAAGACATTACACAGACCCATATTAATTTTAGAGAGGTCTAGAAGAGTAGACACAGGCTAAAAAATAATTAGAGAGAGGCAAAAATACCAGTTTATATTGATCATAGAGGCCAAATAGCCATTACAAAGAATAGCCCAGAAGAACAACCAACCCCTATACATCTAGTTTTACATGTATATATATCATTTCATTTTGGCCTCAGCCCCTTCCCATCAATTTCACTGATGGGTTGTGTATTAGAAAATATCTCTGCCTGAAGGGATGTCCACCTGCAAGAAGTTATGGCACAAAAAGATCTGAAACTGGGCAGATAGAAGATATTTTCCAGGTCTTCAATGCAAGCTGCATAGTCATTGATTTGTAGCAATAAATGCAACAAATATCTGCATTTGAATATCAAATGTCGCTGTTGAAACGTCGCGCTGGCCAAAACATGCAAAGCCAGATCTGAAAAATGAAAACTAGAAAATCCCCCAAAAACCTACTCAAATGAAAGAGGAGGCAAAAATATGTACTTTTGTCCCCTATAGCATGTCAAAATTCACTGAAATGGGGAAGATACAGGCAGTCAAAGATCTGGTCAACTGCCTGTATATATCGCTTCTACATCTGCATGTATATCAGCTTCTGAAGATAGCTCTAAATCTGACTTTACATGTACAAACCCCTTTGTATGTATCTCTACTCTTTGGCGCCAAAAGGCCTCTGTAATCGCTCCAGAAAGATGCATTTAAAATTGCTTTGTATATGCAAGAGCCTTTGTATATGCATTCACCGCTGCCACATGGCACCTTCTGATTTGCCGCTGTACCAAAGCTGGGACCCATTGCTAAAGAACTGCACCCTCCATTGGCCTTCGGAAGGACCCAAAAATAAGCTGTCGATGCATCATGTCTGGCCGAAAACTCCCTTGCATATTGTCTTGTATATGCAAAGATACAAGCAAATATACAAACAACTAGCACATGCAAACGTGCATTTTGCCCTTTGTAATCGCAACTCGCATATGCATACAATCGCCCTTGTATATACAAGTCACAGACTTCAAACTCTTAAAAAGCAGATGGGAAACATTTTGAAATTTGGGTTGTATCTAACCTCCTTTGTATCTGCAAACATACAAGCCACGGACCCCAAACTTACCATTAACTATATTTGACTGCTCTGTCGGGTCCAGCCTGTATCTCCGATCTTTGTGTATCACTAACTTGTATATCGCAATATACAATCGCCCATATACAAGGCAGACCCAAAAATTTTAATAAAACAAGTTAAAAATGCAATCGGGTCCGGCTTGTATACAAACATTTGTATATTGGCTTTGTATGTGAAAACATACAAAGCAAAATATACAAGCCACTGTAGCAAATGTGTCTTTGGCGAAGGTCCCTTGTATCTCTGATATACAATTGGCCTTGCATGCGTGTGGGCCCCACCTCTTGCACATTCGGCCTTTGTATGTTTCTCTATATGTTTCACATGTATATTCAAAACATACAAGTGAAATATACAAAGAAACATACAAGGCCAAATGTGCATTCCACTGTAGCGGATGCACCTACATGTTTTAAAACCTTGTACCCTTTTGTTGTATGTGCAAACATACAATACAAAATGCACTTGAAACCTGATATACAAGAGGGAATATTCCTGCAATGCATCCCCTGCAATGCATCTCCTACTTTGTATATTTCTTTCCTTGTATATCTCCATTGTATGAGCCAAATATACATGCAGACCCAATATACATTCAACGAATATTCCGGGGATCTGCGATGTATATTCCATCCTTGTATCTACCCTTGCATCCTTCCAGCGAATGTATATTTTCTTGTATGTTGAAATTACAGAGGCAAACATGCAAACCTTACGAACATACAAAAGGGGAAACTTGAAAAATGCGATAGTTGCACAATATACCTTGTATGTCTGACTTGCATATCGCCAATATACAAACTGAGAATATTCCCAGGGAACTGCAGGAGATTCCCAAAATGTATATGTCTCTGCTTGGCCTGATATACATTCAGAAAATGCATAAAACCTAATTTTTTCAGCATCTTCTAAGGCTGATGGAGATCTGCAAGCCCGCCAAATGAACATTTGAACTATATGTTGACCCAAACTTTTGACCATGAATAACTTCTTTGTTTGGCAGAATTTCAGGGTGCTGTAAAAAGCAAACTTGCCTATTTTTTCAAGCTCTTTCTAATGGTAAGGTTTTTAAGGCAAGGTTCTTTGGTAAATTTGGCACTTTTAGCTTTATAGGGACATTTTCCAAAGGATTTTCTAGAAAAATACCAGGTGGACTATTTGGCTCTGAACAGAGGAAAAAATAGGATAACATTCTTGGTGACCTCTATGGGATGTTTGCCTGCTAAACATAAGATCAGTGGCCTTATTGCATCCATTGGGCATGGATTCACACCTAAAACATGTTGGAAAACTGGAACCTGCCTCCAAAACATAAAAAGGGGAAGGGGCCTGCATTCTCCTAATGACAATGCAGCCTGTGCAGAAGCACTTATGGAAAAGGAAAACTACAATAGAAATGAAAGCTACTTCTAACTCTAAACTAACCAGTAATACATGACCTTAAACAAAGCCATTAACTAGTTCTTGAAAATAACTGCCCCTCCTTAACAATTTACAATGTTTCCCATTCTTGTGGGAAGTTAAAAAGAGATAAGGGGAAAATGTACATATGACAATTTGATAAAACACCCCCCACAAAATGGAGATAAACTCACCTATCCACCTGGATTGATTATTGATGTTGCTAACTTGTGGTGAATAAATGGGTTGATCCCACCCATTTCGATGCTCAACTTCATGCTTAGAGGTAAGCATGACAAGTGGTGACTCCTCTTGATATGTCTCTAGCTGGGCTAGATGCCTGATTGGGCATCCCCTTGAATGCTCTGATTTTTTCTCTTCTTGCTCTTCATTTGGTATGCTGGTGACCTCCACCCTTCTATCATGTTGCTCTTGTGTGCGAAACAGCTGACCTAAGACCTCATTATTTTTTCCTTCATCCCTCAAAGAATCCAAGAAAGCTGACATAATGTCATCATGGCTGCAATCTTCCTCTTCTTGCTGGTCTGAAAACTCTAACTCCTATGATTCCATTATAAATATGGTTGCCTGCACCTTACGAACAAGATGTTCATGATTTTCTAATTTAGGCTCAAAAAGTGAGCCTTGTACATGTTCAAAAAAGAAAACTTCCCCACCAAGAAGTTGATATCCCTGTTGGATAACAAAGAACAAATCTTCAATTTGCTTTTGTCCATGTTTAGTCCCTTCATTATTTTCAATAAAGCATGGGAGATCCTCAAGCACATCAGCATAATTAGCCTCTGTACCATCTATCATAGGGCAACAAGTTTATCCTTCTTTATGGTTTGGAACCTCACTGTCATGTTCAGCCCCAAACTACAGCAATTTGTTATGATTTTTTGCATTCTCTTGTTGCTGCCTGTTCACAACCAGCTGCACATATTCTTCATCTTCAACGTAGTCAGGTAGCTCATGAAGTAGGGCAGCATCATCCATCTCTGAAGTGACCTTAACAACTTGTTTCCCTATGCCTCCATCCTTTGACTGCAACTCTTCTGAATTTTGGTTAATTTGTCTCTGCAGCTGAAGGCTTTCCCCATGCACTCTTTGCATTTCAACCTTGTTTGCTTGATCAGATGCATGAGAAAAGGCTTCAAAAGAATTAAATTTTAAAGGACTCAATCCCTTATTTGGGTTAACATTACTCACAGGTGTAATAGATTCAAACAATTCTATCTCTGTGAGTGTAGGAACAAACTGCTCCTCAAAGAATGGATTTGGAAGAGTGAGGGCTGGCTAGGTTTCCAACCTTTGACATGGAGCCAACAAAACCCTAGTTTTCTCTTCTTTTGCTGGTTGAATGCCAGAGCATTTTTCCATTTGTATGTTTGGTGAAGGGTTTTCGCAGGGTGGACGAGATGGCCCTTTCCAACTTGGAACCTTCAAGGCAGAGGGATGTCTAAAACTTAGGATTATGACGGGCCTGGATTCTACAACCCTTTCCTCCTCTTGATTTTGAACTAGCATGAGAGGATTGGCCTTCACAAGATTCGACATTTTATAACCAGGATGATTGGCCCAAGAAGGCTGCCATAACATAGAAGCCTGAGCCACATTCATAGATTCACCTTGGTTTGGGGGATGGACCTGCTTGAAGCTGGGAATATGAGAGAAACTTTGTATTTTCATGTTCAAGCGTTCCTCTTCATGCACTCTTCTATTTTCTGCCTCCTGCTGGTGCAAAAAAACCCAGTAGGTGAGCTCCTCCTGCTGCTCATTATACTGTGCTTCTCTATCTATTTCTAACATTTGCCTTTTGAAATCTAATAACCAACCTTTAATGCTACCCAAATCAGCATTTTGGGACTGACTAGGGAGATTACAGGCTTGATTTTGAGCATAAAGGGTTTCACAAGGCTGACTATAAGAATGGATAGGTTGCAAACAAGGATGGAACAGAGTGGTTTGAAAATGCTTTTGCTGGTACTGTTGACTGCAATGAGGAGAGGGGTTGTTTAGAGCAAATTCAGAGGCATTGGGGGCTTGATATTGCTGATATGGGGGCCAATAGCCTATATTTGGACTAGGGGTAGGGAAATAGCCATAATTCCCATAAAATTCTGACATCTTATAGCATCAATATGCTAGATATTCATAAACATGTCAAAATTAGAGCAAAATAGGTCTACAACCCAGAAAAGACTGGATACAAACCAGAGAGGGAGTCGCTAGGTGATTGCAATGCTTCTTGAAGCTGAATAGGCCAGGAAAACCACCAAAATCTTGATCTTTAAAAATTGTTTAGGTACTTGGGCTGCTGAATCCAGCTGATTCGTTCAATAGAGTCACCATAGTGTTGTTTGTATCACCTCCAAAGGCTAGTAATACTAGGAGAAACACCAAAAATCTCTTAGTATCTTGATGAGAAGTTCATCGAACTAGTCCCACCAGGCATGCCAAAGTTGTTATCACTCAGTTTTTCACCCTTGCATACAGCTGTGAAACCTCTGCAAACTGGAGTAACATGGGACTAATCTCTAAGTGTGGGACTTTGCTAAATGAGATCAGACCTCCGGAGAAGGTTGGCTTCCTCTCTCTAAGCCTAATGCTCAGAGAAATTCATCTAAACCTAGTGCTAATGCTTGCTGGGAAAAGGGTTAGAAGGAATGTTGAAATAAACTAAGTGATACACCATATTTAAATGTGTTTGGCTGCAACTGAATAGACACAATAATAATCTCATAGCTGGAAAGACATTACATAGACCCATATTAATTTTAGAGAGGTCAAGAAGAGTAGACACAGGCCAAAAAATAATAAGAGAGAGGCAAAAATACCAGTTTATATTGATCATAGAGGCCAAATAGCCATTACAAAGAATAGCCCAGAAGAACAACCAACCCCTATACATCTGGTTTTACATGTATATATATCATTTCATTTTGGCCTCAGCCCCTTCCCATCAATTTCGCTGATGGGCTATGTATTAGAAAATATCTCTTCCTGAAGGGACGTCAACCTGCAAGAAGTTATGGCACAAAAAGATCTGAAACTGGGAAGATAGAAGATATTTTCTAGGTCTTCAATGCAAGCTGCATAGTCATCGATTTGTAGCAATAAATGCAACAAATATCTGCGTTTGAATATCAAATGTCACTGCTGAAACGTCGTGCTGGCCAAAACATGCAAAGCCAGATCTGAAAAATGAAAACTAGAAAATCCCCCCAAAAACCTACTCAAATGAAAGAGGAGGCAAAAATATGTACTTTTGTCTCCTACAGCATGTCAAAATTCACTAAAATGGGGAAGATACAGGCGGTCAAAGATCTGGTCAACTACTTGTATATATCACTTCTGCATCTGTATGTATATCAACTTCTGAAGATAGCTCTGAATCTGACTTTACATGTACAAACCCCTTTGTATGTATCTTTGCTCTTTGGCGCCAAAAGGCCTCTGCAATCGCTCTAGAAAGATGCATTTGAAATTGCTTTGTAAATGCAAGAGCCTTTGTATATGTATTCGTCATTGCCATGTGGTACCTCCTAATTTGCCACTGTACCAAAGCTGGGAACCATTGCTGAAGAACTTCACCCTCCACTGGCCTTCGGAAAGACCCAAAAATAAGCTGCCGATGCATCATGTCTAGCCGAAAACTCCCTTGCATATCGGCTTGTATATGCAAAGATACAAGCAAATATACAAACAACTAGCACATGCAAATGTGCATTTTGCCCTTTGTAATTGCGACTCGCATATGCATACAATCGCCCTTGTATATACAAGTCACGGACTTCAAACTCTTAAAAAGCAGATGGGAAACATTTTGAAATCCGGGTTGTATCTAACCTCCTTTGTATCCGCAAACATACAAGCCGCGGACCCCAAACTGACCATTAATTGTATTTGACTGCTCTGTCGGGTCTGGCCTATATCTCCAATCTTTGTATATCACTAACTTGTATATCGTAATATACAATCGCCCATATACAAGGCGGATCTGAAAATTTTAATAAAACAAGTTAAAAATGCAATCGGGTCCAGCTTGTATATAAACGTTTGTATATCGGCTTTATATGTGAAAACATACAAAGCAAAATATACAAGCCACTATAGCAAATGTATCTCTGGCGAAGGTCCCTTGTATCTCTGATATACAATCGGCCTTGCATGCACGCGGGCCCCACCTCTTGCACATTCGGCCTTTGTATGTTTCTCTGTATGTTTCACATGTATATTCAAAACATACAAGCAAAATATACAAAGAAACATACAAGGCTGAATGTGCATTCCACTGTAGCGGATGCACCTGCATGTTTGAAAACCTTGTACCCTTTCGTTGCATGTGCAAACATACAACACAAAATGCACTTGAAACCTGATATACAAGAGGGAATATTCCTGCAATGCATCCCCTGCAATGCATCTCCTGCTTTGTATATTTCTTTCCTTGTATATCTCCATTGTATGAGCCAAATATACATGCAGACCCAATATACATTCAATGAATATTCCAAGGATCTGCAATGTATATTACATCCTTGTATCTGCCCTTGCATCCTTCCAGCGAATGTATATTTTCTTGTATGTTGAAATTACAAAGGCAAACATGCAAACCTTCCGAACATACAAAAGGAGAAACTTGAAGAAAAATGCAATAGATGCACAATATACCTTGTATGTCTCACTTGATTGCCGATATACAAACCGGGAATATTCCCAGGGACCTGCAGGAGATTCCCAAAATGTATATGTCTCTCCTTGGCCCGATATACATTCAGAAAATGCATAAAACCTAATTTTTTCAACATCTTCTAAGGCCGATGGAGATCTGTAAGCCCGCCAAATGAACATTTGAACTATATGTTGACCCAAATTTTTTATCATGATTAACTTCTTTGTTGGCCGAATTTCAGCGTGTTGTAAAAAGCAAACCTGCCTATTTTTTCAACCTCTTTCCAATGGTAAGGTTTTTAAGGCAAGGTTCTTTGGGAAATTTGGCACTTTTAGCTTTATAGGGACATTTTCCAAAGGATTTTCTAGAAAAATACCAGGTGGACTATTTGTCTCTGAACAAAGGAAAAAATAGGATAACAGTGTGTACAATTTATTTTTTCTCATGTGTGTTGATTCATACTTTAATGTTTACATCATTAATCTGATTGTAAGTTGATAAAGAAAGTGAAAAGAAGAAAAAGTTAAATTGTGGGACAACTAATTCACCCCCCCTCTTAGTTGTCAAGACCAGTTCCAACATAGCCAACATCCAATTATAACGAATATGTTTAACATTCTGAACCATGCATTCATAATTCTAAGCAACTTATAAGTCATGTATAGCCCTACCACCTCAAATGAGTTGTAGCTAAATGTACAAGAAAATCAAGCTTTACTTGCACAAATATTTGTACCCCTAGGAGGTGTAGTAGAATCTGTACATGTACCTTCAATTGGAAATGCTTCGCTTGCAAGTCAATATTTATTCACTACTCCAAAGGAAGAACCCATTATATTTCTAGGGTTTATGGAAATTTGACAAAGGTATCTATGGTCATTTCATTTTTTAATTAGGTATATTGCATATATATAGTAGCTAAGAAGTCATCATAGTTAATGATTGAAAAGTTTGATAAAGCAATTTAAATATTTAAGTTTGGAAAATCAATTATAAATCTAAAGGTATCTGAAATATTTTATTTATATGTGTACACAACAACAATATCCAATTATGTACAAGGAGGTTTCCATATAGGTCTAAAAAATTAAAGTTTCCTTTTTGTATTTTATAATATATTTGTTTTAGAAGAAAAGAGGGGAGAGCCCTCAGACTTGTATTGATAAAAATAAACTATCGAAAATACAAAATGGGGATAACCAGAAAGACCCCTAGAATCAACCAACAAAAACAATAATTACAAAGCCGGTCAAAACTCACAGCATAAGCACAAATGGGGATATCAGACAAACACTTAAACAACAAACACTAGAGGCATCCAAACACTAAACCACTAGGAGACCACCTAAACACCACTCAACACCACCAGACCAACCACACCACTTGCCTCTATCACAGGCTTGTCTGTATCATTCTGCTCCAAATCCTTCTCCATGTTCGAGTCAGCATTTAGGGCATCCAAGTTCCTTGGGAGGTGTAGTGCTTGTTCTGTGGCATGCAAATGGAGAAACCTGATAGCTATGAACACCTCTTTGCATCAAACTCTAAGCAATTTTGGCATCGTGTAACAATGACCTTTAATTGTTCTCTCTAGCTCGTTTATGTATCCGCATACCAGACGCCTCTGTATAGTTCTGTAGATGCATTCATATGCCTTAATATTGTGGAGCTGGTGTAGCGGGAAGAGCCCTCCAACCATTACATCACCAACCAAAATATAATAGTTCTGCACAATGTCATTTAAACAGTCTTTTATTAATCAAACCCATAGCAATGGGGAGAACATAGTTGGCACTTCAGAATGATATCCATCAAATTAGAAAGAAAAATAGAAACAAAATCAGACCACCTTATCTTAGAATCCATTGAGCCATCAAGCCACTTTTGGTTGCAAATATTTCTAACATCAAATTGAGATAATGTGCAGTCTATCTCAAAAATTTGATTGAAATCCAGAATACTCACTCTTCTCCTAATCACTGGTTCCCATGGATAAGGTTGGAACAAAATTCTTTGATTTGTGACTTCGCCCTCCATAAGACCTTCATACCTGCACCCACGAAAACAAATGCCACAAACTACAATAGAGTAGGCTCAAAGAAGCTATGACACTTGACCTATAGAGTAGATGCAATGGATTGAAATAATACGCATCTAAAATCATCTTGCAGGTGTCCCTAAATAAGAAAGGAGGCACGTCTGCTAATTAAAGCTATGGAATGTGAATTAAAGTTCACGTCAATTGTCTGCATGAAGAAGTGACATCTGCCACCTTCAAAAAATAAAAACCCATCACTTTCGTCCCCACCAACCTATGAAAAGATCAGGGAAGGATGCATTCTAGGGAAGTATCATCTCTAGGAAGCCTATGATATAAACACTAGTCACGTCTGTAATCACTACAAATCTGGTCATTCAACGGGAAAATCCCCCTCTAGAGTCTGGAGATGGTGTCTAATAAATAGAAGAGTACGAAGAGGCTTTAAGAAACAATTAGATTTTTAACACATCCCATTAATGACCATTGGCACAATAGGGACATGTACCACCTATAATAGGAGAGGTAACTTTCTATTAACACCTATTCGGGAGTGTTAAACATACTGTTGGAGAATCCCATCTAGATGTATGTCCCAACAAATCCACAAAAGTACACAAGACATTCCAAGGAAGTAAATGCTCGGTCCACATCACCTTAAAACTACAATCACATCTGATGATCCTCTTAGTTGGATGATGAGATCTCTGCCTATCCCAATGCTAAGAAATATTTCAACTGACATTGGGGTTTATCAATGGCTACCGATACCTAAATCCTCCCTCTCCATCTAGTGCTTAGTGGTTCATATGAAAAGACATTTAGATGACTGTTAGCACTGTAGTCTTGTAGCTCTAGTTTTTCATAATTGTTGGGAATTAAGGTGTCTCAACCTTGGTAATTCTTTGCATTTGTAATGTTTGTATTTATTATTGAATTGCCTATGTTATAAATAATTGGAAATTCCACTTTGTCATATTGTGGGATGTGGCATGGTGATGTGTCAATCCTACATGGACTATGACAACTTGTTATTTTGTCCCCACATGAGGAGATAGGCATCCCACTTAGTGGTAGGAATATTCTTCCATGTGTCGGCATCTTCTATGTTGTGTAAGGAATGTTTGACCGAAATGGTTATGACGGATTCCTATGACGAATCTATGACATGTAAGAGTTGAGAATAGAAGGTTGTAAGACAGGTAATGACATGTGTCATGAAGCATCTTTGAATAAGGCATATTTGGGTGCCCCAAGGTGGAATATGATGTGTTGTAAGAGAATATGCTATTTATAGTATGTGTATGACAGATTCTCTTACAGCTGTAAGTTGTAACCGCTATGACAGATTCTATGACGGTCGTGTCATAAGAGCATCTGTCATAGCCCATTTTGGAAATAGGTGACCTCTTTGGGATGGGAGCTATGGACAAGTGTTAGACACATTCTACAATGTTGACCAAGTGTCCCTAGGCGTGGGTTTTGGTCCAAGATGCCATATTGGATGCCCATTCCAAGAAAGGTCCAAAATTGCCTTGTATGTTCTATTTAAATAGGTGCTTGGAGATGGAGTTTGTATCACAGGTTTACAGGTACTATTATGCTACCAGATTGACTCCAGACATGAGTGTCGAAGACCATTGAAGCTTGCATTGCAAGTGTATTGTAAACATTCTTTCATATTTGTTAATACATTGTGCAGGTTTTTGAGTGTGGGGTTTTTCACATGATAAGGGTTTTCCCCACCGTAAATCTTTGTCTCTCTTCTTTTGTTTTCTTTCTAGCTCTTGTGTTTTTCTTCTATATCTTATGTTAATGGTTTAACATCACTGTAATAGTTAGGATAAAGTTGAATTTGCATAGCCCTCTCCTCAATAGATTAGTGTAGGAAGCGTTTCCTCACACCTAGCTTCCTTTCAGTTGGTATCAGAGCTTGATCACCTTTGGTCCTAGTTGTTGGGTAGGGGTTTTTTGAGCTAATCTTAGGTTGAGTGGGAGTCTATGTAGAGCATTCTATATCTTATTGTAGCAAGAAGATGACAAGCACATCAAGAAAGTTTGAAGTAGAGAAGTTCAACGGAAGTAATTTTGAGCTGTGGAAGCTCAAGATGGAAGACATGTTAGTTGACTGAGACCTTTGGGAAAGTGTGAACCGAACTAAACCAGATACAATGACTCAAGATGAGTGGGATCTCAAGGATCAGAAGGCTAAGGGTCTCATAAGACTTAGTCTTGTCGATTCTGTGTTGTTAAAAGTCCACAAGGAGGCTACTGTAAAACTCCTTTGGAAGAGGTTGGGGGATGTGTATCAAGCCAAATCCCTAGTCAATAAACTTTTTCTAAGAAAGAAGTTGTATTCTCTTCGAATGGAGGACGGAGGATCCATGGCTGAGCATATGAATACCTTTAACATGTTGGTTGCACAATTGACATCTATTGGTGTAAAGATGGAGGAGGAGGATCAGTGTATGACCCTACTTTGTTCTCTTCCGGACTCATGGGATCATCTTGTCATGGCAATCAGAAGCACCACATCCACATTCAAAATGGAAGAGGTGGTTTCTTCACTATTATCTAAAGAGATGCGGAGAAAGTCTTCTGAGGTAGCTAAAGAAGCCCTTGCAGTTCGTGGAAGACCCAAGGAGAAAGGGAAGAAGAAGAACAAGAAAGCTGAGAAGAGTAGATCCAAATCTCCTGGAAAGTCCAAGGCTCTTTGTTGGAACTGTAGAAAGATTGGGCATTTCTGAAAGGAATGCAAAGAGGAGAAGAAGAAAAAGAAGAAAGCTCTTGATTTAGATTCTGACAAATCACAAGATGATGGTGATGCCTTCATCGCAGCCCTAGAAACCCATGCATCTGATGATGTGTGGCTAATCGACTCTGGTACATCATTCCACATGACCTCGCATCGAGACTGGTTCACTAAGTATGAGGAGTTTGATGGTGGAAAGGTGTATCTAGGTGACGACTCTCATCTGAAGATCGTTGGTCATGGAAGAGTCTCTATCCGATTCCTTGATGGTCGAGTGAAGGGGATCTCTAGGGTTATGCACATCCCAGGCTTAGCACGGAACCCGCTTTCTTTAAGTAGTTTGAATGATGCAAGTGTGCAGGTTGTCTTTTTGAAAGAAGGGTGCAAGATGACTAGAGGATCTATGGTGCTTGCTAAGGGTACTCAAAGAGGTACTCTGTTTCAGCTAGAGGCATGCATTTCACAATGCAATAGTTCTTCTAACTCAAGGAAGAGGGCAGCAGTCATTTCATCCCCACCATCTAAACGAGCAGTGAAGAAATCTGTTGTTTCTAGTCTTGATGGTTGTAATCGTGCATTGAAAGTTAAACTTCCTCAGAAAAGACAATGTTATGGCATAAGAGATTTGGCCACATTGGTGAGAAGGGTCTGTGTACCCTAAAAAATAAGAACATCGTTGAGGGGTTATATGATTGTAATCTTGAGTTTGACTTTTGCGAACATTGCATTTATGGAAAACAAAACTATTTTCAGTTTTACTCGAGTTCTCATAAGTCTTCTGGTGTGTTGGACCTTATTCATCTGATGTGTTTGGTCCTATTAATGTTCCTTCATTATCAAAATCTATATACTTTGTATCTTTTATAGATGATTACAATAGAAGGACATGGATTTATTTTCTCAGAAGCAAATCTAAAGTCTATAGCAAGTTTAAGGAGTTTAAAGCCTTTACTGAAAATTAGACTGGTAAAAAGAATAAATGTTTGAGAATTGACAATGGTGGTTAGTTTTGTTCTATAGAATTTGATAAGTATTGCAAGGAACTTGGGATTGAAAGACATAAGACAACTCCATACACACCGCAGCAAAATGGAGTTGCAGAGAGGATGAACAGGACACTGATGGAGAAGGCTAGGAGTATGCTTAGTGGAGCTGGTCTAGAACAAAAGTTTTGGGCTGAAGCTATTGCCACTACTTGCTATCTGGTAAACAGATCTCCTACATCAGCTCTGGTTGGAAAGACACCCATGGAGGTGTGGTCTGGTAGAAAGCCTTCAGTAAGGCATCTTCATGTTTTTGGTTGTGAGGCATATGCACATGTGCCTAGGGAGAAGCAATCAAAGTTGGAGAACAAAGCTGTTAAGTGTATCTTCATCGGCTATGGTGTTGGTGTGAAAGGATACAAGCTTTGGGACCCCGTCGCTAAAAATGTGTTGTATAGCAGAAGTGTCATCTTCAGAGAGCTTACACCTTCTTCCACTATTTTGCAGCCAGAAGAAAAAGAAAAGAAAGAGGATGTTGTTCAGTTTCCTCTCACCCTTGAGAAGACTAAACAAAAAGACAATGTTGGACCTGATGATGAGGAGAGCTCTAGCATCTCTGAAATCTCAGAGGAAGAAGCTGAACCTCAACCTTAGCTCTTGAGGAGGTCTACACGAATAAGAAAGCAACCTAAAAGGTTTGGTTTTACATTGCTTAATTCTAGTTGTGCTTATGCTTTGCTCACTAACAATGATGAACCTAGAACTGTATCAGAGGCTTTGGATATGAAGGATGCAGGTTCCTGGAAGGAGGCCATGGAGGAAGAAATGGCTTCTTTGGAAAAGAATCAAACTTGGGACTTGGTGCCTTTGCCTCCTGGACAGAAACCCGTTGGATGCAAATGGGTGTTCAAGAAGAAGATTGGTGCAGATGGCAGTATTGAGAAGTATAAGGCTAGATTGGTTGTGAAGGGGTATTCACAAGTGGAGGGTATAGATTATGGTGAGATCTTCTCTCCCGTTGCAAAGTTGACATCCATTCGATTCCTATTGTTTCTCGCAGTAGCTTATGACTTGGAGGTAGAATAGATGGATGTGAAGACAACTTTCCTTCATGGTGACTTGGAGGAGGAAATCTACATGTCACAACCAGAGCATTACATGGTAAAAGGTAAAGAAAATTTGGTTTGTAAACTTAAGAAGTCTTTGTATGGTTTGAAGTAATCCCCTAGGAGATGGTACTTGAAGTTTGATGCCTTTGTGTTGTCAATTAGATTTTTGAGATCAAAATCAGATCACTGTGTTTATTATAAGTTTGATGGTGATCATATTCTCATTGTTGCACTGTATGTTGATGATATGTTGCTCATTGGGAAGGGTAAGAATATGATTTCTGATTTTAAATCTCAGTTGTTAGCTCAGTTTGAAATGAAAGATTTAGGGGTAGCCAGGTGCATTCTAGGAATGGAAATCATAAGAGACAGAACCAATAGAAAATTTTGGTTAAGCCAGAGTAAGTATGTGAAGTCTGTGTTGGACAGATTCAACATGGCAGATTGTAGACCATTGTGTGTTCCCGTTTCTTTGGGGACAAAGTTTTCTATTGAGGATTGTCCAAAATCTCCTACTGAGGTGGAGGACATAAGCAGAGTACCTTATGCTAGTGTTGTTGGCAGTTTGATGTATGCTATGGTCTGCACAAGACCAGACATTCCCCAAGCAGTGGGAGTCCTTAGTCGATTTATGGCTAATCCTGGATAGGTTCATTGGGATGCAGTTAAGCAAGTGTTTAGATATTTGAGGGGTACTTCTGAGTATTCCATTTGCTATCATGGTAATGTTTCAGGACCTCCACATTCTGTTGATATTCATGGATTTGTGGATTCAGATTGGGCAGGTGACATTAACTGTAGGAGATCCACCAGTGCTTATGTTTTTACACTGTTTGGTGGTGCTATTAGTTGGATGAGTAAGAGACAACCTATTGTTGCTTTGTCCATGACAGAAGCTGAGTATATGGAAGCAACTCATGCTTTTAAGGAAGCCATTTGGCTTAAGAGATTATGTTCTGATATTGGTGTTGATGCGGGTCAGATCACGATCAGTTGTGACAGTCAGAGTGCAATTTGCCTTGAAAAGAAGCCAACCTTCCATGCTAGAACCAAGCACATTGATGTTCAGTTTCACTTCGTGAGGGACATGTTTGAGGATGGAAAGGTAAATTTGGAGAAGGTAGATACTTTGAAGAATGTTGCAGATGCATTGATGAAACTAGTGGGCATAGAGAAGTTCAGATGGTGTTCAGAGTCTATGGGCCTCTCGGCCTATAGTAGTTAAATCCTATTTTTCTATTGGCTCTTACAAGGTGTTAGACAAGTGGGAGAATGTTGGGAATTAAGGTGTCTCAACCTTGGTAATTCTCTACATTTGTAATGTTTGTATTTATTATTCAATTGCCTATGTTGTAAATAATTAGAAATTCCACTTTGTCATATTGTGGGATGTGGCACGGTGATGTGTCAATCCTACATGGATTATGACAACTTGTCATTTTGTCCTCACATGAGGAGATAGGCATCCCACTTAGTGGTAGGAATATTCTACCATGTGTCGGCATCTTCTATGTTGTGTAAGGAATGTTTGACCAAAACAGTTATGACGGATTCCTATGACGAATCTATGACATGTAAGAGTTGAGAATAGAAGGTTGTAAGACAGGTAATGACATGTGTCATGAAGCATCTTTGAATAAGGCATATTTCGGTGACCCAAGGTGGAATATGATGTGTTGTAAGAGAATATGCTATTTATAGCATGTGTATGACAGATTCTCTTATAGCTGTAAGTTGTAACTACTATGACAAATTCTATGACGGTCGTAAGTGTCGTAAGAGCATTTGTCATAGCCTATTTTGGAAATAGGTGACCTCTTTGGGATGGGAGCTGTGGACAAGTGTCAGACACATTCTACAATGTTGACCAAGTGTCCCTAAGGGGTTTTGGTCCAAGATGCCATATTGGATGCCCATTCCAAGAAAGGTCCAAAATTGCCTTGTATGTTCTATTTAAACAGGTGCTTGGAGATGGAGTTTGTATCACAGGTTTACAGGTACTGTTATGCTGCCAGATTAACTCTAGACATGAGTGTCAAAGACCATTGAAGCTTGCATTGCAAGTGTATTGCAAACATTCTTTCAGATTTGTTAATACATTGTGCAGGTTTCTGAGTGTGGGGTTTTTCACCCGATAAGGGTTTTCCCCACCGTAAATCCTTGTCTCTCTTCTTCTGTCTTCTTTCTGGCTCTTGTGTTTTGACGATATATCTCATGTTAATGGTTTAACATCGCTGTAATAGTTAGGATAAATTTGAATTTGCATAGCCCTCTCCTTAATAGATTAGTGTAGGAAGTGTTTCCGCACACCTAGCTTCCTTTCAATAATGTCGATTTAACCCCCTGATAAAATTATCCAGCTACCCTCCCCCCACCACCTTACCATCATTCCTCCAAAATTAACAAAATTACACTATCTTTAAATACTCTCTATCCCCTCTCTAGATGAGGACAATCAAACACCATAATCACATGAAATGATAGATCTCAAACTTTCTGAATAATTATTAAAAGACTGGTCAAAGAAAACTTCTTGCTCTGCCTAGTCAATGGAAAGGTTTGCCAACTAGTCTGCTACCCTATTACCTTCCTGATAATAGTGAGAGATCTAGAATGACTCAAAGTTCTCTAAGTCTTTCCATGCTTGATCAAGGATGTATCTTATATTCTAATTATCTGACCACCTCCTTTGAAGAGTTGTGATAATAATCTTTGAATCTCCTTCGATCCACACATTCTTAAAACCTTTGTCTAAAGCTAGCTAAAGGCCATGGATGAGGGAAAAAGATTCATCTATGTTATTCGTCCTATCAGGCAGTTTAATAGCTTTCATTGTAAGAAGTTTCCCTTCACTACACCTAATAACACACCCCAAGCCTGATGGCCCTAGATTTCCACAACATGCTCCATCGAAGTTAATTTTAACAAAAGATACATTTGGCAGGTGTCATTCGATGTTGAACCTATCCACTTTATGTGGGATTGTGTGAGAGACCATCCCACAAGATTTCATGTCTAAACTCTTCCAGTTTGTAACCACAAGATCATCCCAGTTTGTCCACTTGGCATTCATGTTTGGATACCTTCTAATTTTGGCAGTAATAGTTTCTAAAATTGATTTCTCTAACTCATTGCAAACCTCTTCGGAGGACCTCATTTTACTTCTAAAAATCTTGAAATTTATTTCCTTCTATAGGGTCCAAATCAACTTTGATGGACTAATGATCCATAAGTGTTGAAAAGTTGCTTCCTGATTTAGCAAAGGCTAACTTTTAAACAACTACACCAAGGTAATTGGTAGAGGTGGGCACCAATTTAATTGTCTCATGAGCCATTTCAAACATTCTTGGCTGAACCTAGAATGAAGAAAAAGGTGATCATTTGTTTCATCTATTTCCCAAAAAAACACACAATTAAAACTAGACCCCATCGCTAACTTATCAATCCTTTCACCCGTGAGAATTCTCTTGTTTAAAGTTAACCATGTAAGTATGCCAACTTTTGGTAGGATTCCATCCACCTAGCAAATATACGTGGGCCAATCCACCTTATCCCCTATGGAGAGAAACTTATAACCATGTTTGACCTTATAATCGCCTATACCATCCCTATTCCAAATCAATTCATCCTCATTTGGAGAGAAGTATGTAATTCTCTCATTCAATATGTTTTTTAGGATTAATTTTTGATTATGGGGGAAGTTACAGTTGTCAAAGCCTTTCCAAACTTCCCTCTATGGAAAAACACATATCAATTCTAAAATAATTGCAAACCTTATGTTCCCAAAACCATTTAAGGTAGATCTCTGTCTCTTTCAAATCCCCCCTAGAAGCTAACTTCGACCACCCATTCCATGAGTCATCCCAGAAGTTCGCTTTCCTACCATTGTGAACTATCCATGACAACTTTGGCAGAATGACTTCTCTTCTCTTCACAATGAAATTCCAGACTGAAGAGCCCCACGATGTATTTGCAACTGTGAAGATTCTTTCTAGAGCTTGGCTATCCAAATATTTATTTTGCATTAGCTTAACCCATTTCATCTGTGGACTTTTTTACATTTTCCATGCCATTTTAGCCCCTAGAGCCAAATTTTGCATCTCCTAGTTAAGCACACTTGTACCTCCTTAGGATTTAGGTTTACACACCTTTTCCCATGATATAAGATGGATCTTCTTTGAATCCGACACTCCTTTCCACAAAAAAATCCTACATAATTTCCCTATTTCAACTGCTATACCTTTCAGTATATGTAAACTAGACATCATATAGGTGGGGACTGCAGATAGGACTGCTTTAACCAATGTTATTCTACTCATTAATGATAACCACTTCCCTTTCTATGCACTAATCTTATGGGCTAGATTTTCAATTACCCCATTCCATGAAGCTTTCTTGTGTTGGCCATTGAAAAGAAAAATTCCTAGGTACTTACCTGGAAGTGATTCAACTTTCAAATTGAATTACCTTGCAATCACTTTCTCCCTCTCCTCTCTAGTGTAGAAGAGATAGATTTTTAACTTTTTCTCATTGATTTTCTATCCTGATGCCTTGCAGTAGGAATTTAGAACTTGTTTGATTGTGAATGCTTCTTTTTTAATGGCTCTGCCAAAAAGGATGGTGTCATTTGCAAATAGTGCATGAGTCAAAGCCTCCTTTAATGACTTCAATTTTAACCCCTTCCATCTTTTGAGAGTTCTTGCTTCTTTAATAGAGCATGTGAGGGCTTCATCCATTAAGATGAAGAGGTAAGGAGAGATGGGGTATCCTTATCTTAAACCCCTCGAGACCTTAAATGGGATGATCTCTAATCCATTAACTAGGATCAAACACATTACTCCTTAACACAAGAAGAGATCCATTTGATCCATTGAGGCAAAAAACCTAAAATTTTGAGAATATGGAACAAGAAATCCCAGTCCACTCTATCATACATTTTGGCCATATCTAATTTTATAACCATTCTTGACTTCTTTTGTTTCTTGATCGAATGGAGAATCTCATGGGTCAATAAGGGCCCTTCAACTATTTCTTTTCCTGGGATGAATCCTCCTTGCTCCTCTGAAATGATATCTGGTAAAATAGAAGTTAACCGTGATGCAGCTACCTTCGAGATCACCTTATAAATAAATTTGTAGAGAGATATTGGCCTAAATTCCTCAAAAGTGGTGGGTATTTTGACCTTTGGGATGAGAACGATATTAGTTTTATTAAAATCTTAACACATTACTGAATTTCCTTGATTCTTCCACTACTAAATGGACATCTTGACCCACAATGTCCCAACACTTTTAGAACAATGAACCAGTCCAACCATCTAGGACTAGAGCCTTCTCTCCTTCCATCGCAAACACCACAACTTTGACCTCATCGAATGAGAATTCTTTCATAAGTTCTCTATTATGGTCACTTAAGACCCTTTTAGGAAATCTAAAATTACCAAAGCTAGTTCGTCCTCGGGGCCCTTCTCGTGAGAGGAGTCTCTTGAAAAATTCTCTTTCCTTGCCCGTAATCACACTCAAATCAGTGACCATCGCTCCATCTTCTCTCCTTAAATAATTTATCAAATTTTCGTGCCTGCGGATCTTAGTGGAAATGTGGAAGAAATTCATGTTACGATCACCCTCCTTGAGACAAGATTCCCTTGACTTCTGCCACCAGAAAACCTCTTCCCTGAGAAGAACTTCCTCAAGCTCCATTTTCAACAACCTTTCCCTCTTGAATCTATCAGTGTCCATATACCAAACTGAATTACTTCTTGCTCAGTGACAATTAGTTCTCTAAGGATTCTACCTTTTCATAGAAAATATTATTAAAATGGGATCTATTCCATAATATGATTTGTCTCTTTACAAAGAGAAGTTTGTTTGCAAGCTGAAACATCCTAGACCCCTTGACAAATGGGGCAAAGAGCCGCTATTTCTGAATTAGAGGTAAAATTTTTGGATCCCTAAACCACATTTCTTGGAATTTGAAATACTTCCTCTAGATTTTGCTATCTTCCCCAATTGTAAGGCTCACAAGAAAATAGTATGAGACTATAAACGGTAGAATAACCATTTTAGAAATTAAATTTCCTAGAAAGCACTGAGAGGATATGAGAAATCTATCAAATCTTTTAGCTATCTTTAAGAAGTCCTATCTCCTATTTGTCCATGTGAATTTGTTGTTCGATGACCTGTAATCGAAAATATTATTATTATTTACGAACTCTTTGAAATCCTTCTGCATTCGTGAGGGAGCCAATATACCACCTAATTTCTTTGAGTCATCTATGACTGCATTAAAGTCTCATCCCAAGATCACCATCTCTTTCTTCAAAAGTTTCAATAATCTACTCAGGTGCCTCCGAAGCTGAAGCTTCTAGGTTGTGCCCGTGGGTCTGTAAACACACATAATCTATACATCTTTGCCATTAAGAATTCTTGGGAACTTGCCTAGAATCCAATCATCTCTATTTCCTACTACCTCAAATTTGGGGAGATGCCTCTTCCATAACACTACCAAGCCCCCTAAAGCACCACATGCGGGATGAAACTCTACTTCCCAATCTTTCCATTTTCTAAAACATACATCTCCTTGGCTTGAATCTAGTTTAGTTTCTTGCAACAAAATGATGTCTGCTCCTGCCCCCTCAAGTTGATGTTGAAGTTAGGGTAGACAACTGCAAGAGGGCGGTGAATCAGTTGTCACAAAACTTTTATCTTTCATTGCATTTAATCTTCTTTACCACTTATTAACAGATTAATGATATAACCATGAAAGCATGAATCAACAACACATGATCAGAAGCATAACCAACACACATAGCACTAGGATTTTTACGTGGAAATCTGGTTAAGGGAAAAACCATAGTGAGGGTTAACCCACAAGATTTATTCTCTGTTAAAAGAATAGAAATATGGGAAGGCACTTGCCTTCGGGTGCACTACCCAGAGCTCACTACTCAAAGGAGGCTCACTACCTACAGAAACATTCACAAGATTAACATTGAAAGGTTGAACTAAGAAACACCATCTTCTCCATGCCAAGGTTTAGTTCTATTGAAGCGCACAACACCTCTGCTATACCCCCATTCACTTCCTTGCTACATCTGCATCTTCTCTCACATCCACACATTTCCATGACTTCACAACACTTATTTATACATGACATCAACTTTGGAATGAACACCAAAGTCAGCCTTACAATCATCTATTTAGAACATTCTCCAAGATAGGCATACAAGCAGTTACAATCACAAGACTTAAAATGCTCCATACGAACCATTATAGCTAGGACTCAAATCTTCCTCAAACAACATGCTATGCTCCATAGAACTCTTCTTAGATCATCCGCAACACACACCAAGAATCTGGTCGACCAAGACTAGAAAGAACATCAATAGCCAAGGAGAAATCTTCAACTATGAGCTCAATCCTCAATACAGGCCACCACAACAATAGACACATGATCCAGAAACCACCACAAGCACAGTGAAATCAACAAGAATAACCGTACCACCTCAAATCACCAGAATCACTTTCACCTTCATACAGGAACTTAAGAACACTGATTGTTATGACTGCCACACTAGACAGATTGCTTACAGACCTCCAAACCATGAACCACTTGAGTTGAGGATACACATCAACAACCTAAATATACCTCTAGAACCATAGACTATAGTATTCCAATGCAGAGCAATCCGCACCAAATTCCTGTCACTATGTTACCTCTGAACAACTACAAAACTTGGTTCTACTCATATGGCCATAACTTCACCAATCCTCCATGTGGACCTCTCAAATCTTAACTGGAGAAAATTTAGACAAATCTCTACAAACCCTTTAATCCGCAGACTCTGATCTTCATCTCACTGGAAATGCGGAGCAATCTACTTTGTTGAACTGCACTATCTTCACTGTCTCTGACAAAGAGATATGTTGACATCAATGACAACACATCATAGGCACATATTTACAACAATCTCCCACTTTGTCATTGGTGGCAACATATGATGTGAAAATTTGATTCAACCATCAAGACAAGAACTTCTCCCCCTTTTTCTTATCACACCTACAACCACTTTCTTCATTGCTCCCCCTTTCACTAGCAACTACTCATTTCCATCCAAGTTTTGCACATGACTTCTCTCCCCCTTTAACATCAATGGAAAAGGGCACATATTTGTAATCATCTCCCCCCCTTTTTGTTTCTTAGATAAAACCAAGTTGAACTCCAGACTTAACGTACTGACTACTCCCCCTGAGTAGCATCCCCTTAACACCAATCTAGATCACAAGATATGACTATGAGTTCCACCAGACTGATGCACACTAGTGCACCTTAGTTCTTGATAGGAGGGGTAATAACCCCTAGATTCACTCTGAGATACTCAAAAGTATCCTTAGGTAGGGGCTTAGTGAAGATATTTGCAATCTAATCCTTAGATAAAATAAACTCCAATCTGAATTCATTCTCATTTACCTTCTCTCTCAAAAAGTGAAACTTGAAGGATATGTGCTTTGTCTTTGAATGCAACACCAGATTCTTTGAGATGTTTATTGCACTTGAATTATCATAGAAGATTGTAATAGGATCTTCAAACACAATTATGATATCCTTCAACATTTGCTTCATCCACAAAACTTGAGTACAATTACTTTCTACTACTATAGACTCTACCTCTATAGTAGACAAAGATATTGCCTCCTGCTTTTTGTTCAACCAAGAAACCAATCTCTTTCCCAAGAAAAATGCACCACCAATAGTACTCTTCCAGTCATCCACATCTCCTACCCAATTAGCATCTATATATGCATGAAGAGTGAAATCATTATCCTTAGGATACCATAAGCCATAATTAGATGTTCCCTTCAGATATCTAAAAATTCTTTTGACTGCTACAACATGAGATTATCTAGGATCAACTTGAAATCTAGCAACAAGGCCAACTGCATTCATAATATTAGGTTTGGTATGAGTCAAATAAACTAGTCCTCCAATCATTGATCTATACCTTTTCTGATCTACCTTAGGGGAATCATCATCTTTACTCAATTTGCATCTAGTTATCATAGGAGTACTCACTGGTTTTGAATCCTCCATTCCAAACTTTTTCAACAACTCTTTTACATACTTAGACTGAGATATTACATACTTAGACTGAGATATGAAGATGCCCTTATCTAACTGAATGATTTGTAGATCCAAGAAGAAATTCATTTCACCAAGCATGGACATCTCAAATTCACTTTGCATTTGATCAACAAATTTTTTACACATGCTCTCATTTCCACCAAAGATGATATCATCAACAAATGCCTCAACAATCAAGATGTGTTCATGATCAATTTTGAAATAAAGATTACTATCAGTTGTGCCTTTGCTAAAACCTAACTTTAGCAGATACTTATTTAATCTTACATACCAGGCTCTTGGGGCTTCTTTAAGTCCATACAATACTTTCCTCAACATGCAGATCATATCTCCTTGATCAGACAACTGGAATCCTTTTGGTTTCTCATTGTAGACTTCTTCTTCCAAATCTCCATTTAGGAATGTTGACTTGACATCCATCTGGTAAACTTTGAAATCTTTAAGCAACAAAGGCACGAAATAATTTGTCTTCTTTGATTCTTGCCACTGGAATAAAAGTTTCTTCAAAATCAATTCCCTCTACCTAAGAATATCTTTTGCACACAAAATCTTGCTTTGTTTCTCATAACTTCACCATTTTCATTCAATTTATTTTTGAAGACCCATTTAGTTCCAACTATATTTTTGTTTTCAGGTCTAGGAACAAGATCCCAAGTATGATTCTTTTCAATTTGCATTAATTCTTCTTTCATTGCTTTTACCCAACTTTCATCATTACAAGCTTCATTCACTGATTTTGGTTCAATCTTTGAAATCAAACAATACTCTTCTTGTTCTTTAGCAATTTTTCTTCTAGTTTGAACACATTTATTTCTATCTCCTATAATTTGATCTTCAGAATGATTCAACCTTAAATACTTTAGAGTTTTGGGATTTTCTTGAACTTTTGATTCTTGAACTTGTTCCTCAACATTTGCACTAGCTTCTTGAGTCATTGGATTCTCCAGAGCAATTTGAATCTGAGTTTGAGTTTGAACTTGTTTTCCTTTATTTGGACTTTCATTTGATCATTTGACTCATATCCACAAGACTTGGAAGGTCTCTCCTTGCTTTCATCAACCTTGACATTGGCACTTGTAATGATCCTTTTCAATCTCTTTTTAAAGCACCGGTATGCCTTGCTTTGGTTAGAATAACCCAAAAATATTCCTTCATCACATCTTGCATCAAACTTGCCTAGATCTTCATCTCTTTTGATATAGCATTTACTACCAAAAACTCTGAAGTATTTCATAGTAGGAGCATTACCAAACCATAGTTCATAAGGTGTTTTACCAGTATTACCTTTGATCTGCACCCAGTTAAGAGTGTAGATAGCAATACTCACAACCTCTCTCCAATATACATGTGGAACATTTTCTTCCATCATCATGGTTCTAACAGCCTCTTGAATAGTCCAATTCTTCCTTTCCACAACTCCATTCTGCTGAGGACTTTGAGGAGCAGATAATTGTCTTCTTATTCCATGCTTTTCACAAAATGCATTAAACTCGCCATAGGTAAACTCTCCACCTCTATTAGATCTCAAACACTTTATCTTCACACCAATCTCATTCTCCACCCTAGTCTTGAACACCATGAATCTATCAAGAGACTTTAATTTCTCTCTCAAGAAAGTGACCCACATCATCTGGGAGTAATCATAACATAAAGTATATGTCTCCTTGCAAACTCCTAACTATGGTAGGACCACACAAATAAGTGTGCACAAGTTCCAACAATCCACTTGAAAATTGTTCTTTACTTTTGAATGTAGTTCTGCTTTGTTTGCCCAACTAACATTCCTTACACATGCTATTAGCAGGTTTCACAAGCTTTGGAGGATTTCTCACAGCCTGAGTAGTACTTATCTTGACAATATTATCAAAGTTTACATGACACATTCTCCTATGCCATAACTAACTCTGATCAATATGAGAAATCAAACAACTTTTACCAGTACCACTTAAATGAAATATATTACCTCTAGTCTATGTACCAGATGCAATCTCTATTTTGGAGCTTCCCAAAATTTTGCATCTTCCATCCTTGAATCGAAGATCATACCCTTTGTCAACTAACTATACAACACTGAGAAGATTATGCTTCAACCCTTCTACTTATAAAACATCATTAGTGTTATTCTTACCATCAAGAGAGATGGATCCTCTACCACAGATTCTACCAGATGAATTGTCTCCAAGCTTCATAATTCCACCATCATATCTTTTCAAACTTACAAACTTACTTTTATCACTAGTCATATGATGAGAACATCCACTGTCAATCACCCATTCATCCTTTTCTTCAACCTGAGTAGCCAAGGCACTTTCCACATTCACACAGTTAGTAGATTCAGTAGGCACTAGATCTTCTTCTTTGATAGCAATGAACATCCATTCATTTCTAGAGGTACTTCCCATATCAGATTCATCATCTGTGACTCCTTCATCAGCAACTTCTTGGACATAGTAACACTTCTTTTAAACCCTTAGTTTGTTAGGGTTTGTCTTTGAAACCCTCTCTAGACATCTTGAAGCAAAATGACCAATGTTATTGCAAGCAAAACATTTGAAAGGCAACTTTCCTTCATACTTACTGGATCCTCTTGGTAATCTTTTGGCAATAAGGGCTTCAAGTTCTTCAAACTCTGATTCATCTTCTTCTAGTTCCTTCCTTGCCTTCTCATATCTGGTTAGTCTTCTTGAAGAGCTTTCACCTGGATAAAATCCTTGCTTCCTAGAAACACTGGCCTTAAAAGCAGATCCTGATTTAGGAAGAGAATCACCAAACTCACTCATTTCAAATCCTAAAATCTTGCCAACCAACTGATCCCTTGTAATAGTTGTCATAGTCTTGATCTCCTCAATAGCAACAAATCTATGCTTGTATGAAGTAGGTAAGGATCTGAGTACCTTGCCAACAATCTCTGATTCTTCTAGTTTTCCACCAGCACACCTTATACTGCACACAAGTTCATTCACCTTTTGCATGTAGGAAGTGATGTTTTCATCTTCACTCATCCTCAAACTTTCGTATCTACCCTTTAGGCTCTACAACTTAGCACATTTGACATATGCATCACCTTCATATAGAGTTTCCAACTTCTTCCAGATTTCATGAGTAGTTTACAATTCCAAGACATTTGTCATTTCTTTATCAGTTAGGGCACTCAAAAATTCTTCTTTAGCCCGAATGTTGTTTTCAGCATCTTTGATTTCATCTGGAGTTATAAGACCATTCTTCGGAGGAATATACTCATTCTTAGTTATCAACCAATAAGGATCACCCATGCATTGCAAATGACACTCCATGCGATTCTTCCAAAGAGAGTAATTTGTTCCATCAAATCTCAAATTGTCCTTATATGTCGACGTCCTGGATCTCCTCAAGAGGTCAAGCTTCTTTTAGAGGAACTAACTCTAATACCAATTGTTGAAGTTAGGGAAGGCAACTGAGAGGGGGTGAATCAGTTATCACAAAACTTTTATCTTTTTGTACATTTAATCTTCTTTACCACTTATTAATAGATTAATGATATAACCATGAAAGCATGAATCAACGACACATGAGCAGAAATAGATCAACACATATAACACCATAATTTTTACGTAGAAACTTGGTTAAGGGAAAAACCACAGGGGGTTAACCCACAAGATTTATTCTCTATTAAAAGAATAGAAAAATGGGAAGGCACTTGCCTTCGGGTGCACTGCCTAGAGCTCACTGCTCAAAGGAGGCTCACTGCCTATAGAAACATTCACATGATTAACATTGAAATGTTGAACTGAGAAACATCTTCTCCATGCCAAGGTTCAGTTCCATTGAAGTGCACAACACCTTTGCTTTGCCCCCATTCACTTCCTTGCTACATCCGCATCTTCAGTCACATCCACACATTTCCATGACTTCACAACACTTATTTATACATGACATCGACTTTGGAATGAACATCAAAGTCAGCCTTACAATCATCTATCTAGAACATTCTTTAAGATATATTACAAGAAATTACAATCACAAGACTTAAAATGTTCCATGTGTACCATTACACCATTGGCCAAACATAGCTGGGACTCAAATCTTCCTTGAACAACATGCCACGCTCCATAGAACTCTTCTTAGATCATCTGCAACATGCACCAAACATCCAATCAGCCAAGACTGGAAAAAACGGCAACATCCAAGGAGAAATCTTCAACTACGAGATCAATCCTCAATGCAAGCACCAACACAATAGACACATGATCTAGAAACCACCACAAGCACAATGAAATCAACAAGAACAACTGCACCACCTCAAATCACCAGAATCACTTTCACCTTCACACAAGAACTTAAGAACACTGACTGTCATGACTGTCACACTAGAAAGATTGCTTGCAGACCTCCAAACCATGAACCACTTGAGTTGAGGATACACATCAATAACCCAAACATAATTGTAGAACCGCAGACCATAGTATTCCAATGCGGAGCAATCCAGACCAAATTCCTATCACTCTGTTACCTCTGAATAACTGCAAAACCTGGTTCTACTTAGATGGCCATAACTTCACCAATCGTCCATGCGTACCTCTCAAATCTTAACTGGAGCAACTTTAGACAAACCTCTACAAACCCTTTAATCTACAGACTCTGATCTTCGTCTCACTAGAAATGCGGAGCAATCTACTTTGCTGAACTACACTGTCTTCATTATCTCTGACAAAGAGATATGTTGACATCAATGACAACACATCATAGGCATATATTTGCAACAATTGAAACTTGATGAGGTGCCTTTTGTTAGGGGAATTAAAGCCCTAACATTCCATGTAATGATTTTTATTGCTCCAGAGGGGAGTTGTCTACTCCCCTCTTCTTTAGTGATTTGTTAGTAGTGCTTTGGGTCCCTTCAGTTACTTCTCTCTATGACTTAAGTTTCGTCTACCTAGAACTTCTTTTGGTCAGAGTATTACTATTTCCCTTCTACTTGAGAGTAGTCTACATAATGCCCATTGAGTGAATCTCTTCATTAGTCACTTCCTCTTGGAGGACTTCATCCACTAGATCATCATAGATAGTGCTTGCAACTTTCACCAAAACTTGCTCAAAAAGTTCTTTCAATCTAACATTAGAGCTCCCTGGACTTTCATATTTTTCTTCTACAAATTGGTCCTTTGTCTTGATGGGATCACACTCTACTTTCTCCCTCTCATCCTCTTCTGCTACGTGCACCTTGTCCACCTAGGAGGCTTCTTTCTCCAAGATGCAATGTGACATTTCTTCTGAGGATTCTTCGAAGACAAGTTCCTGAGTCTTGTTCTTATCTTGGTCATCCGCTAGCGAAGAGAGGACAAGGTGCAAAATGGCTTGATCATCCTTCTTTGACACTTCTACATATTCGTCATTTTCTTGAGGTTCAAGAATGTAGGAATCCTTTTCTCTCGTTTCCTTCTAAGACTGATCAGCACCCTGCCCTTGTGACATTTCTTGCTCCCTATCCTTCTACTTCCTTCCTTTGGCAAGATAACAGTTTTGGATTGTTCCAAAGCTTTTGTTGCTTCTATAAAAATCTCCTACTCCCAGATTCCTTCTAGAGTCCAAATCTAAATCATTTTAGGAAGTTCTTCATCAACCTTCATAACAATATGTAGTCTGACCGTAGAGAGCCATTCTGGTTCCCTATAAGATTCAATCTCTGAGCATTCCCCCAACAAATTTCCAATATTTTTCAAGATCTCTTGAACCCTATATTCAATAGGCAAGTTTGAAATTTGGACACACAAATGAAGGAATGGGATTGTTTCTTTGGTCATGGAGAAATTGTCTTTCTAAGGTTGGCAGAAAACAAATGTCTCTCCAAACTTCCATAAGGATTTATCTAAAATTTTGTGTCTCTCTTCCTGATTAACACACTTGAAAGCAAAAAAAAACCATTTCCCAAATATTCCACTTCCTCCATTTGACTCCAAGTATTCTTGGTCCATTCAAGAAGATCTAAAGAAGAATAGTGAGTAGAAAAGATCTTACCTATTAGTGCCTGCTTTCTCAAATTAGCTATCCGGTCCTTTAGTGCTTCCCTTGGGCTTTGGATATGTATTGACACAACTTTCCTCCTGGTGACTTGTGGAGTGCTTTGTTTAGGCCTATATACCCAATTTTCCTTTTTTTCCCCTCTCGGGTCTCTTGAGGGCCTACGTCCATTTTTCCACTACCAAGCTCTGCCCTTTGTTCTCCTAAAGCCCCTTTGCCTTCTGAAGATTTTTTGACTGTGAACATGGTTCAAAGCACTCTTGCCATGTATACTTGAAATATTTTCCTTCCTCAATGGCCTCCATGAGTTTCAAAACTTCTCTTCGTATGGGGGTGAAGGAGTTCTCTTTTGAACATATGGCGCATTAGAAAAAATGACCCTCTTTCCTGTGCTTCCTCTGTAAGAGTGAGACTTAAGAGTAGAGCAAGTAAAACTATATCCCTTTTCCAGCGAATCCTTGTAAGATGTGTATCGTGGACTTGAGCCATAAGAAACAGAGGTATTTCTCCACCACTTCTAAAAGTTTCTCCCCATTAGTTTTTTTCAAGCTGAATATCCTTGTTAGTAGCTTACCATATTCAAAGTACGTATAAAGAGTTACATTGAGAAGATTTAATGCACATAAATTCTGATGCTACAACAATATCTATATTGTTTGTAAAACCATTCTCTATGGAATAAGAATAGCAATATGTTTATCATAGCTAGGTAACATGTTAATGGAGTTTTTTATTCAAGTCTGCAAAATTTTCTTGTATTTTATAATATTGTTATACAAAATTTGTAAACATATGTAAGTTAAAATTTAGTTTTTTGAAGTCTAGGATATTTTCCAGTTATATCTAAGTCCCCTTGAAATCTATTGGTAATATTTTTATGTAATTAAACTATAATTGAGCATGAATTTATATAAGTATTATCCATAATGTTTCTTCGGCATAAAATATTATAGTAAAAAATAAAATAAAAGAACCAAATATATTTATTGTCTAGTGGATCATAATCCTAGCAAAGTCTTTAAAAATTTTATGTACAATGGTTGGTTGGTGTCTCCCTTGTAGTAGAAATAAGTCATCCCTTTTCCATTCGTGTAATTATAAATTTTAATTTTTAGGTAGCAATGAACATAGAATAAATTTTACCAATGATGTTATTGTGTTAACAAATGCAATTAGATAGTATGTTTCTAAACTTACACATGTATATGATGCTACTCTGTTAACACAACTAAATAGTATGTTGTGAGGCCAACTTCTTCTCCTCGTTATCACATCTTACTTCCAGGAGGAAGCCTTATCTTTGGGGGGAGGGTGTGAGGCCACTTATCCTCAAGAGATCACATCTTATTTTGATAATACTTGTTATTCTTATAACACTCATGGATATGCTAGTAAACTTTGTTATGAACGTAGACTATGTGGACACTGATACTATGTTTAGAATAGTAGTTGATTATCTACTTGGATGATGAATTGGCTAACTAATGACTATGGACTTGTTTACATTATCTATATCTAAGTATATAATTAATATTTATCTTGTCATTATGGATTGATTTCAGAATATATTTAATTGTGCAATGATGAATCTCAATGTAATTGGATAGATGCTATGTGTTTTATGCGATTGTGTGTAAATATGATTTCAATAATAGATTAAAATTATAATTAGATTTTTATTTAATCATGATAGTGTTGGTTAATTATGATTTATCTATGGTGTGTATATTAATTTAATTGTAAGTTTTATTTGGCTATTATCTTGGATAAATTGACATTTGGATGCAAGTGTTTAGGTTAATTTTCATGACCAATAAAAAATTGTGGAGGTTCTCAAGAAACCACTATTGTGGTTTCCTAGTACATACCTAGGCCTTATCCTAAGAGGGGATTAAGGTATTCTTGTGTAAATGTGTTGTGTGTGAAATTTTGTTAATTATTTTTTAAGTTATGATTATTTTTATTATCATTAAGTTGGAGTTTGGTTAAGTCTCATTAAGTGTCAAATCTCATATTTGAACTTAAGAGAGAGTCTTAGAGGTCTTTTAACGTTATTTTTCTTATTATTTGAGTCAAATTAAACCCCTAAAGTGATTAGTTATTAGATGGGTTCATGTTGGAGTATTTAAATGTGTTTTAGAAGAGTCTAGAGTCTTGAAAAGTGTCTTGGAAGATAAGTGATGAGTTTTTGGAGGCAAATCTGATTTTGAGTTGCAAATTCAAACTTTACCATAGGCTCATTGTATCTAGACATTTTTCATTTATTTAAACCTTTCTTGAAGTTTTGTGGAGGGTTGGATTTTCTATTTTTGTCTTTGTTATTTTTGGATATAAAGTGCCTTGGTGAAAGAGGAGATTTAGGAAGAGCTTGAAATCTTGGAGAAGAAGAGAGATTGAGGAACCTGGATCAAGGGATTTTCAAATTTTGTTGAAGTATTGAGGTAGGATCTTGAGTCAATTTTGAGTATACATTGATATTTTTTGTTGATAAAATGATGTTTAAAAAATACAGATTTTTCTTTGAGTATTCTTGATATTGTATGAAATCCCTCTTGTTGTGTTATGTATATTGTGTTGATACTCATTGTGGATGGGTATTATGTTTGTTGGTGTGGAAAGGGTATATTCCCTAACTAGTTCCCTTTTAGGATCTATTAACACTCAATTGTTTAAGTTTACTTAGGGAATTCACTTGTTTGTCTCAAGTTATAAGAATACGACATTTGTCATATTCTAATGTGTTCTAGGTTTTCAACCTTGTCTTTGTAAGCAAGGTCTCTTATTATGATATTTATTTCAGGGTTTTAACTGCGTAGTTTCTGAGTCAAACACATGACCCATCAAGGTCTCTTATCAAGGTCTCTTATGTCTTCATTTAATGATGGAACATATTGAGGACTTTTGTATGCATTGTTTTTCTCTAGAAATATATAACTCTTATTTTTATACTCTCTTGTGGAAGGTTGTTTTTGGATTTACAGATGATATCTTTGTGTAACTCAAGTTCTTTGTGTAACTCTTACATGGTATCTGAGCACAAATTTGCAAAGCCCTTTTTTGGAGAGTTTTTTGTCAGGAAATTTAATACAATGCTTCATGGTCTAGATCTGACATCATAGTTGAATTCAAAGTAGTTGAGAAAGTTAGATTTGACTTTTGTTTCATCAAATTTTGATGTCATAGGCCATATCTACAAGGGTTTGAAGCAAGTATTTTTTTCTAGATCTGGAGGGTAGCCACTATTTTAGAGCATTTTGGGTCAAAACAAACCTTTCCATCATGCTCAAAAAGTCCAAAAGCCCTAAGATTGACTATCATTTTATCAAAATCAAAGCATGTGAAGAAATGATAAAAAAAATTTAGCCCAGGGATGTCGTACGACCTCCCTGAGTCATACTTTGTAGATATAGGTTAAAATATATATATTTTTAAAAGGAAACAAATTCTTTTTTTATATTTTAAAAAATATATATACTTTTTTTAAATAGGGGTATGAATTTTTAAACCCATCCCCTTCCCCATGCAGAAGGGGGTACCGCGGGGAACCTGCCCCTTGCCATGGTTTTGCCATGATATGGTGGTAGGCCCTTAGGCCTCACCCATAAATTTTAGGGGGGTACCGCAGGGCCACTCCCCCTGTCCATGACCTAGGTTGTGGCAAGGTGGTAGCCCCTTTGGGCCCCACCCCATGATACATCTAGTGGTGGCCATTTTAACCCAAACCTCTAGATTTAGTTGTTATTTTGGTAGTTTCACTATTTTTGGTGGAGGTCCTATTTTTCTCTAGCGACAATTATTTTTGGCAAAGCTCTAAATTAGTGATTGTTTTGCCAAAGTTGGCGGTGATGTATGCTGATTTCAGCAACACTTTTTGACTTTTCTAGCCCCTTCACCATTGGCAGTTTAGTTTTTGAAACCCATCTTCAGAGGCTTCGTTCTTGCTCATATAGGCTCCTTTCTATGAGCATTATTTTTTGAAATGGGGTAGAATTTTATAATATCCATGATGGTGCTAGTATTTTTTAGTTTGGAGTTTTTTTTTTTTTTTCCAAAATTTATTTTTCTCAATGATCTTTTTGTATAGTTCTCATTTTGGGAACTTTGGCAGGTCATATCTTGGGCGTACAAGCTCCTTTTTAGCTCATTTTTTTGGAAGTGCATAACTTTCTGTGTACTTCACCATGGTGCCATAAGTTTCCTCTTCTTATATAGCATATTTGTATTTTCATCATGTGGTCTTTTTTAGACATTGTAAATTTCCATTGTATGCAATATTTGATTTGTGAATGCATTGAAATAAAGTTCCACATATTGTAATTATACTTTGGGGGTCTTGTACATCATGTTGTTCCATACTCGCACTACTTTATAAAGTGCATTGGGAGGTTTTTTGTTTGCACTTTGTCTTTGCAATCACAACCTCATCTACCTTCATGCGAGTGTGCCTTGTTTTTGCACACCCTTTATTTATTGCAGGCACTTCTTTATACATCTTCTGATGTTGCTTCTTCTCCTTCATGCACTATTTTGTGACACGTATTTTGAATGGATTTGCCACACCTCTCCCTTGTTAGCATTATGGGGGTATCATACTATCAGTACTTGTGCTAATGCTTCCTTGGTTTCTCTTTGAAGGCAACCTTCTCTCTCTTTTAGATTGATCAATGTTCTTGAGACTATTGGTACCTTTTGGTGTGCCAGATCTATATCTTTGATTGTCAGATTGCTACCTTATTTTTCATCTGCACATTGCTCAAGTACTATCGCTGGGGTCACTCATATAAATTTATGCCTCTTTGATTTTGATCTTCATCTCGATTTGAGTGGAGGTTCTTCAGTTTCAACAATATAGGAGTTGATCTTAGACAATTATTTGTGACTTCTTTGTGCTTCAATGGAGTTCTTCATGTTCATATTCATATTCCTAATCCTTTTGGGACATTATTTTGTGGAAGCTTCTTAGTCCTTCTCTCTCACCCTCTCTATTGTAGGGTTTTGTTCTCTCTTTTGGGGAGGAGTTTTTCCCATGTTGTTTTCTCCTTTTCTCCATTTGTGAGAGATCTTTTGTACATGGGCACCTCATTGGGCCTAGTTGTTGGGATTCATCTATGCTTTTGTTTGTTCCTCCCTAAATTGCACTTAAGGGGGGTGTTGGTGTGAAAAGGGTTTATTCCCTAACTAGTTCCCTTTTAGGATCTATTCACACTTAGTTGTTAAGTTTTACTTAGGACATTCACTTATTTGTCTCAAGTCATAAGAATAAGACATTTGTCATACTTTTATGTGTTCTAGGTTTTCATCCTTGTTTTTATAAGCAAGACCTCTTATGTCTTCATTTAATGATGGAGCATATTGAGCACTTTTGTATGCATTATTTTTCTCTGGCAATATAACATTCTTATTTTTCTACTGTCTTGTGGAAGGCTATTTTTGGATTTACAAATGATTCTGGGCTTCTTGAGTTCATTGTGTAACTCTTATAGTGTTGGGTGGGGTCATCCCATAATAATGGGTTTCACTTTTTGGCCAAACATGACATTGAAATCAATATTTTGAAATAAAACTTCACTTTTTGACACCTATAGCTGCTAAACCGTTAGGAATTTGAAGATGATGCGAACTAGTGATTTGTGAGATTTTGTTTGTAGATTTTAAATATATATATTTTTTAAAATTTGGAGTTAAATTGTAAATTTTTTTGCGTCTCCTTTGACAATTATTTTTTAATAGTAAACAACTTTTTTTTAAAGTGATGTGTATTCTGTAGCACATAATTTTTTTTCTACAAATGATAAAATTCTAATTCTTTTGAATTTAGATTGGTAACATCGATATCTAGGGCATACATTTGGTTTTATAATGTTTTGTTGAATCTTTTATTTTTTAATTAAGTTTTGGAGTCAAACCAATTATAATTTAGGCATAGGCGTATTTTGTAAAACATAACTTTTTTTTGTATGTATCGAAATTCTTTTTTTTTTGTTGAAACAAGGAAATCAATACCTAGGGCACAGATATTTTTAGAATTTTTTTCACTAATTTACTAATTTTCCATGTGTAGAACAGAGAACTTGATGTTCGGTGAAAAACTTACATTCATAAGAAATAAAAAATAAATATAATAATCAAATTAAATATATTTAAAATTATACCTTTTGGGAAGCTTATAATAAGGACTACATACTTACAAAACATAAATTTTAAATAAATTCATTTGACCCCCCAAAAGGTAAATCAAAAGTGGTTTTTTATCAATATTTTGATAAGTGTAGAGGAGACTCCATTATAGGTATGGTTTAAAACAAGCAAGGTTCTATCCAAGGGGGTTTGAATATAAGGGGCTTTGATCAAACCTTCTTCAGTTAAAATCTTTTAAATGGAACCTTTCAAGGATTAAATCATTATATTTTCTAAAAATATGTGATTTTAGCAAAAAATAGGATGTTCTAGAAAGTGTAACCCACTATTGTGGCAGCATCCAGTGCGGATCTTCCTATTTGGGTTAGGAGCCACCCATGTAATGGGGTTGAGTGATTTGTGGACCCTCTCTAGGGGAAAAATACTTGATCTACATTTATTTTAAGGCATAAGTGCCTTGGCATATTTATGTGAAATGTGTTTCTTGGTGATATAAGGAGTATTCATGTGGGGGTTGTAGTGTTTTCAAGGCATTGAGTACCTTTGTATTTGATATGTGATATCATGGGGTGTGAGAAGAATACTTTATGAATATATAACCATAATGTTGTGGGAGATGTGAATTGATGATGGTGTATTATTATGTGTTTTGGTGTATGTGGGTATTTAAAAAGAAAGGAGATTTGATGTCATTTTTATTTTCAGGTCCAAGAAGTTAGTGTGTCCCCTTGACTCCTCCATTTTTGTGAATCTTACCAAGATTCATATGTGATGTTTTAGCTTATGGGTGTTGTGTTTTTGTGTGTGTATTCTTTTGTTGTGTTGTGAAAATCAGTTTCTATGAGGACCTCCTAACTCAGGGGTAGGCTTGCGAGCAAGTCTTATGGTTGGGAAGTGAGCAAACTTCCATTGACTTGGAAATGAAGCTTTGTTAAATGTAGGTTTGTAAATTTTTCAAAGATGAAAAAATTGTGTTTTTATGAAGACCTTATGTGGGTATTTGAAGCCCTCTTTTGAAGCTAAAGACTATTATAAAATTCTCAATGTGAGTATGTATAATTTCTTTCCCTATTTGTGCACATTGACACTCTAGATTTGTTTAGAAAAGAGATTTTTTTAATTTTCCTTATGCATGTAGGACTTGTAAAATAAAAGATCTACTTATGTGTCTATTGTATGGAATATAGATTTCTTTGTATAAATCTTTATAAAAGAAAAATGCACTGCATTTGAAAGGTTTTCTTTTGTTTAACATAATTGTTAAGTGCATTAAAAAATAGAAATGTATTCTTGTAGTAGACAAAGAGGTTTATTTGTAGATATATTTATTGTTAAGGAAAAATAATATATAATTCACTTTAATGTTGTTTTAGGTATTAAAAAAGAATATGCATGCATCTATGTTTTAAGTGCTTTAATTTTAAAAAAAGTATGTATAATGTGTGTGCGTGTAAATTGATTTAAAATAAGATTTTGACTGCTAATAGATTGGTATCACTAGGCATCTCAGATCCTTTTAGGTGCCCTTTATGTAAACAATTTCCTAAAGATGTAGATCATTTGCTTTTGGATTGCACTTTTTCAAAGAGCTGTTGGCATTGGTTGACTACTAGACTTCATTAGAAGGCTCCTCTCCCAAAAACAATCCTTGATCTGTTTCATAGCTAGCCTCTTCTTTTTAAGGATGCTACATATTCTTCTTTATGGTTAATTTCTCCTTCTTTGGTTATTTGGACTATTTGGCTAGAAAGAAATAAAAGGATTTTTAGGAAAGAAGACAGTACTTGGGAAGACATCATTTTTTAATTAGAAAGAAGTATTTTTGAAGTTGTGATGGTTCAACTTTTTAACAATAATTCCTCCAAGCTTTCTTTTACCTCTTGGGATGCACAAGTTTTAAAAAATTGGAAGTATCTTTCTCTTCCACTGCTAGGTAGTTTTCAAACCTAAAAAAAGATTGATAGGAGTAAAATCAGGGGGATCCCTCCTATAGAAAGTCAATTGAAGCTCAATTTTTATGGAGCTTCAAAGGGAAACCCAAATCTTTCAGGAGCTGGTGTGTGATTAGAAATTTCAAAGGAGACCTTATTGCTGCTTCGACACATAAATTATAGTTGGGTACCAATAACCAGGCAGAGGCTCAGGCTTCGGTGCTAGGTCTTCATCTAGCTCACCCTAATAATGTTAAGGATCTACTCATTGAGGGCGATTCTCTTAATGTAGTTAATATGATTAAAAATAAGAGGATTGTCGATTGGAAACAAGCTTATATCCTCAATGATGTGTGGATCATATTAGATGATTTTGATTCTTTTAGCTTACAACATTGCTACAGGGAAGGGAATGTGCTAGCAGACAGTTTGGCAAAATTTACTTGTGAATCAGAGGATAACATTCAGATTATTCATCAAGCCAACATTTTTGATTTCCAAAATTTTCAATCTTTTTTAAAGAAAGCTAAATATGGATTTTAATTCCGTTATTTATCATGTTGTCCCTGGATGTCTGTTGGAGTCGTACTTTTATCTTTTTCGAAGCATATATGTTGCAAGTTGAGTCACGCTTCAAGGTATGTGAAATTTTTGTTTGATCTTGATCAACAACCATTCAAGTGGCAAAGTACGTGAGAGCTTGTGGTAGGAGGTTTGTAGAAGAATTTTAATTGATTACAATTAAATTTCATATTTGTTTTGGGTATGTTTTGAAGGTTATAAAACACCACACTGCTTATGTGTTTATTATTCTCAAACAATGGAGTCTCGACTGAACAAAAGGTTTCTCTTCCTGCTGCATAAGTGGGAATACCCTATTGCTGGTGGATTTGACATTGATATTCTTGGTAAGGTGTTCAAATTCTCTATGCCTAATGAGGAGGATGCCATCAGGGAGATAACTGGGAGGTAGTTGTTGGTAGAGGTACCTCGACTTCTTTACTATTCTTAGATTATGTCTTCATTCCTTTCTAATCTCATGGATATTTCTCAAGATACAGACATTGTGAAGAGGGTTTCTTTTAGTTATCTGCATGATTATATGATCATAGAGGAATCTTTCAGTACAACCATAGGTCATTATGATATGTTCAATTTTCCTGAAGTGAAAATTAGGGGTTTGTTTCAGCTCGAAGACATATAGACTGTACCAACCTTTAACTATGTTTACAAGTATTTAAAGCATGTAATTTTTAATTCTTTTTAACTTATGTTCAAAAATCTTTGCATTCCCACCGTCGAGAACTGGGTGATGAAGTTGCAGATAGTGTCCAAGATTTATTTGATGCTGTTATGCTATTGCCCCAACCATAAATTTCGCATGATGATAATGTGGAAGATGATAATGAAGATACTGATGATGGGGTTGAGGTTAATCAACCCATTAGGATTAATAGCACCCAATTTAAATCAGTTATGCATCTTTTTGTATCATGTTTACATTTTTTGATGTAACAAAAATGAGGCTATCTGGCTTTCTAAGAGCTGGTTTGGGATATTTTCTATTATAAGGGTGATATCTGGCTATTGTTAGAGCTTTTTTTGGTTGTTAATGGCTGCACTTGTACCTGGGTTGGGGACAATTTAGTTTTTTTATTTCTAGTCTTTTTGGCTGCTTTCTATGTAAATCTTTTATATATATTAATATATATTAGGTGTACACCTTTTGCTAAAAAAACAAAAAAAAATGAAACCCTTTACAAATCACCATATCCAACATTAGAGACCCACACTCAAAACACTAACTAAAGATGACAATTGTATATAAGTATTTAAAATAACAAATAGATTAAATGTAAATTCCAAAAATGTAAATAGCTACCACTTTTATTATACATATACACATTTGGATATATTTGAATATAGAACTACATATAAATATTTATAATTACATACAATTGTATAACAAAAATGAAACCCTCCACAAATCACCATATCCAACAAGAGAGACCCACACCCAAACACCAAAAATGGATAAAAATTGCAAACCCTCTACAAATAACCATACACACATAAAATATATAAAATAATTTGAAACCCTTGTAAATCACCATACCCAAACAATTATAAACCATTTGTTCTATTTTCCATAGGTTTGTGTTCAATTTTTTGAGAATGGTAGTCACCTGGAAAACATTATTTATAAAATAAAGTTGTTACCTATAGTGGTGGCTTAGCATGGGGTAGTCATATGCTTCCTTTTTCATTCTAAGGAATAAAATTTTAGGAATGACCATATGCATGAACAACTACTTTTGTTTGATAAGTGTAGCAATGGAGTCAGTCTTCAAGGCCACACTTAGGTCTAAGGTTAAGCGGTTGTAGTTAAAATGATGTGGCAATCTTGCTAGGGTTCATGTTGTTACTGTCATGAATATAAGAGCTCAAAATAACACTTAATTATACCTTTACATTTTGTTTTCTTATTTGCTACATGAAGAGAAGTATTACTATGGGTTCTGTTAGTGGTAGAATGAAGTGCGATGTATATAATGAAGTTCTATATTAGGTTTAGGGTTTGTATTTAAGTTTATGAGTGCAATTCTTTTAATTGGATCTTTATATGGAAAGATAACAAGAGCTAAAGTTAATAAATGTGAGGTTGTAAACTTGTGATCTCGGTTTAGAAATTGAAACTTATGATATGATATTTTAGGGACCTTTGAGTATGAAAAAAATATGTGTAAAGGTAACGATAAATAGAATATTTGATAAAAAATTTGATGGGCATAATGCATGGTTATTGGGCCCCTCCTTATATAGGTATTAATCACCACTTCCAAATGACCACTTAAGGACCATTATTTGCATAATGATTCATCCCATATTTGTCATAGATACCAAGAATCCCAAATAGTAGCTTTAAAACTCTTAACTTAGATATGGAGGTGTAGACACCTAAAATTGACCCGTTCCCAGATCAAACTTTCATCTATCATGCTTCACTTTAATTAAACAATTCTTAATTATTTGATTAAGTTCATCTATTAATATCCATCAATTTTATCCTCCATGTTAATTAAATAATTCTAATTATTTAATTAAATCATCATATTCCTCTAATTAATTAAATAATCCAAGTTATTTAATTAAGTCATTTTTTCAATTTAAATAAATAAAATCAAAATTATTTATTTAAATATTCAAATTTCCCTCCACTTTAAATAAATTCAAAAATATTTATTTAAATAATCTATTTCCTCCAAATTGAATTAAAATTAATATTTAATTCAATTATCCCATGTGCACATGAAATTATATAATTATTTATTTAATTTCTCATTTATCCTCACCCACCATAAATTTGTCAAATCAAAATTAGTTAACAGTCAATCAAAAGAGCTAACTCATCAATCAAATTAGTTAACAAATCAGTCAAATCAGTTACAGGTTAATCAATCAATTTAGTTGACTAATCAATCAATTGAGTTCACTAAGCAATTAGCTCAATCAACTAATCAATCAATTCAGTTCACTGATCAATCAATTCAGTCATCTGAGCAATCAACTCAGACAACTCTCCAATCAACTCTGTTAACTCCCTTAATGCATGAGAGGGCTTGGACACTTGTCCTCTCATTCGTGCACATTCTCTCAACCATTCTCAACTATTGATCTTTCTGATCTTCCTCAACTGTAGATCTGATATCTCACATGTCTATAAAAGAAGCCTCTTTCTCTATTTCTGATTATCTCTCATTTAAGTAAACTTATGTTTTCTCAATCATTCCTTGGGAGATCAATATTTACGTTACAATTATAGATCAATCCACATAAGAGAAAAGCAAGAAGCAATCAATTGAGTTTGGGTGCAACTTCAATTCGCTCGATCGGTGTAGACAATTCATTTTTGCAAAGGAGGTGATTTGTATTTGTTTCATGTTCATCTTTGGTTTATTTTTGCATATCTATTTTTCACCTATCACATGAGGCATGTCAAAAAATTTATAAAAAATTGAGGCACCATTTAAAAGTGTGAAGGGTGTGAAGTTAGGATGCATGGTTATTGGGTTCTCTCCCCTAGTATAAGGCATAAATTTTAAATATTTTATAATATTTTTTCCTATTTTTTATCATTTAGTGACATAATAATTTGGGAGATTTTAAGATACAACAAAAATATTAGTATGAATGTACTAGTATCTAGTTAGTATATTTTCTACCTACTTTGACATGTAGAATACCACTTCACCACCAAATCAATATTAGAGTGTATATTTGTGTATCTTTTAAGGTTCTTTTCTTCCAATGAGCATCACTTTTTCCCCGTGTATCATATTTTTGACCTTTTATAAGATTTAGAAAACTCTTTTTGAGCTCCACATTTTAGTGTGGTTGATTTGATTTGATTGTGATAGGATTTGTTCTAAATTTCTCTTTACTCTCCTTGTTGCTCTTAGTAGCAAACAAACTTTTTAATCAAACTATTTAGTGTCACACATTGTATATGTTGGGGGATCTCAATTAAACAATATGTGGGTGTTCATTCTAATTGCAATATTTACAAAGTCGTTCTTGCATTTTTTGGGGTGCCTTAATTGGTCTTGCATTTGATTGATTTGAGGATGTAATCATTGATCACTATGGGGTTTGGATGTATGTTCCATAATTCTCTTGTTATATTTCACACATCTAGTTGTAAGGTCTAACAAAAAAGACTCCTAACACATCTTGTGTGGAAGGAACTTGTGTCATATCTCTATGGTTCCATTCTTGGAAGATTAAATGTACAATAGGAGAAAAGTACTTAGGTTTGAAATTGATTGTTATGAAATGGATTTCCCCATGACCATCTAGATTAGCATCTAGGAAGAATATGGAGATATTGATGATGCTCCAATCCCTATGATGCCTACTTAGACCATCTCACATCCATGGATGTTCCGAATCTTCCTACATAGACTTACAAGGAATCTTCTCATCTCACACATACTATTTTGATAGCGATCATGGATTTTCCCAATGCCTCATCAAATTCTCTTTAGAAAGTTCACATTTGTCTTGTTTATCATTGGGATGTCTATGTATCAGACATACATCACATGTTTGTAGAATCCCATCTTTATGATCTTGACAACACATTTGAGGACATCTACCTCTTCTTTGATGACAACTCCTATGGGGTTGCAACTCCATATCTAGTTTTATTGAGGCTACATTTGATCCTCATGTTCTTTCTTTTCCTCTCATATTCTATCTTAACATATCCTATAATTATTCATGTGTTGACTCATATGACTCCATGACCATTGACACATTTTATACCTAATTTACAAAATTTAATAGCTCACGCCTCAATTAAGAGCCATTTATACATGGTCAGTATACCTCAATCTCATTAAAACCTAATTTCATTGATTACTTTTTCATAATCAACATTGGCATGGAAATAGTTGAGTAGATTCTAGAGACTTTCATTCTAATTGCTTCATTCACTCCACCACTTGTGTGGGAGTTTAGTATAGTCACTACTTAGGGTTTCTTTCTTCTATAAGAAAGATGCATCATTCATTTTAGAGGAACCTATTTCAACACTTTCTATGTAGCAATATGCATCTCTATTCTCTCTCTTCTATATGGTAGCATTCATGTGTTGAATCTCACCAAAATTTTAGGATGAATATTTAATTTTTTGTGGGGGAGGGGCACCTATACTTAGGCCTTCTCGTATTTTCTCTCTTTTAGGGAGAGTTTTTCCTACAATTGCATGTTCTCATCTTCATTGTAGGTGAATCTTATATTAGAAGGTGTATATACTATTAGGCACACACACAAGTTAAACATATAAGAATAGCCTAACTCAAAAGGAGAAATTATGTTAGATAGTGAAGAGACTAGATTAGAAGTAGAGGAGGATATATAGAATCTTAGTTAAATATAGAATTTGAAAGTAGCACTATGAACTTGATGATGATAAGAAAAGGGGAAAAGATGTTTCATAACGATGCCATTAACATGAGGGTGGTACTTCTTAAGGTTCATAACTTTACATTGAAGGAGCCACTAATATTAGAAAACATAGAGGAAAGATACAAAAGAATAGAAGAGGACATAGAATTAATGCTAGTAATAATTTGAGAAGAAAATTTTGCAAAAGATGGCACAACAAAGAAACAATATTGGATAATTTTGGAGTAGAGAGTATATAATGAAAATAATAGAGGTATTAAAATATAAAAAGGAATTATTTGCAATCACATTCACTAAACATAAGTAAAATAAGGAGGAAACTGATTGCAAGATATTTCACTAGGTTGTCTGGAGGACAAGACAAAGTTTCAAATATAGGGGTTATGTTGGTAGAGAGAGACATGAAAAGAAGCAAGGTATGTGGAACAACATCCTACACTGATCTAATGAGGAAAGGTATGCAAATTTTAATCTTTTACAATTACATATTATGAGATGCACATTAATAGAAAGGTAACAAAACATCAAAAACAAGTACAATGCTCACAACACAAGATATACATGGGGAAAACCCTTTCGGGTGAAAAACCCCACACTTCAAAACCTGCACAATGTATTATCAAATCAAAAGAAGATTACAACACACTTGCAATGCACGTTCTTTAGGAGTTCACAAATGTTGATTTCTGAACTAATTATGATAGCATTATAGTACCTATAAATGAACCATACATACACTACTCCAAGCACCTGTATTTATAGAGTGACAAGGCCAACATAGGAAGCTTCTATAGGTGGGCATCCAACCTAGCCTCATGGCCCATTTACCAACACCTTTGTCTATGCAGTGACACTTGTTCAACATGCACTTGATCCTCTTACACCTGTCATAACTTGTAAATTTGACTTTCCCAAGTTGGGGCACTCCATCCAAGAATAGACTATGATAGATTCTCTTACAGATCTTACAGCTATCATAGAATCTGTCATATATGACAACACTTACAACTGTAAGAGAATATGTCATAACTGACTAATAATAGCATATTCCTCTTACAACTTGTCATTTTCAAACTTGGGCACCTAGGATTACCTTCTCACATGCAAAGATGCTTCATGACACTTATCTCACCTATCATAGGAATCTCTATTTCTGAGTCTTATATGTCATAGATTTTGTCATATGTCATAACATCTTACATAAGATACAAGATGCAAACACCTGGCATAGTTGTGCCACCTCAAATGGGATGCCTAAATTCTCAAGTGTTGACTTGTCCATCCAAGCCATCTTCCAAGTGAGATGACATCTCAACATGCCATCTCACACTAAATGACAAATCTGGATGACTGAAATTAAATACAACATGGGAAAATAAATAAATACATAATCAAATAATAAATACTAGGAATTTGAAAAGGTTGAGACATCTTGATTTCCAACATTCTCCCACTTTTTGAATACCTTAAAAGAGCTAATAGAATGACAGGATTTAACTGCTAGGGGCCGAGAGGTCCATAGACTCCGAACACCATTTGAACTTCTCTATGCTCACAGGTTTTGTCAAGGAATTTGAATCATTCATCAAAGTGTTAACTTTCTCCAAATTCACCTTCATCCTCTACCATGTCATGAAAAAAATTGTACCGGGCATCAATATGCTTTGTCCTCGCGTGGAATGTAGGCTTCTTCGCCAAACATATGGCACTCTAACTATCACAAAAATGGTAATCTTCCCTACCTCAAACCCAACATCAGAACACAATCTCTTAAGCCAAATGACTTCTTTACAAGTATGAGTTTCTTCCATGTACTCTACTTTAGTAGTGGATAAAACAACCACAGGTTGCCGCTTACTCATCTAAATAATAACACCACCAAACATAGTAAACACATAAGCACTGGTGGATCTCCTTCTATCAATGTCACCTACCCAATCTAAATCTATAAATCCTCGAATACAAAGTGAATGCAAATCCATTGTAGGATAACCATGATAACACAAGGAATACTTAGAAATATCCTGCAAGTATATAAACACTTTCTTCATTACATCTCAATGTACCCATCTAGGATTAGCATTAAATCGACTAAGGACTCCTATTGCTTCGGTAATGTCTTGTTTTGTATAGACCTTACCATACATCAAGCTACCAACCACACTAGCATAAGGTACTTGAATCATGTTCTCTGACTCAGTAGGATATTTTGGACAATCCTCAATGGATAACTTTGTCCCCAACAAAAGAGGAACAATGAATAGTCTACAAATTGCCATGCTAAATCTCTTTAACACCAAGTTCACATACTTACTATGTCCTGACCAAAGTTTTATATTAGCTCTATCTCTTCTGATTTCCATTCACAAGATGTATGTGGTTGTCCCTAAATATTTCATTTCAATATGTGCTAAAAGTTGAGACTTCAAATCAAAAATCAAATTCTTACCATTTCCAATGAACAACATATCATCAACATACAATGCAATGATGAGAATGCGATCATTATCAACCTTGTAATAAACACAATGATCTAATTTTGATCTCATAAATCCCAAACTCAACACAAAGGCATAAAATTTCTAGTACCACATCCTAGGAGACTGTTTCAAACCATACACAGACTTTTTTAACTTGCAAACCAAATGCTCCTTATCTTTCTCAATGTAGTGCTTAGACTGTGACATATAAATTTCCTCCTCCAAATCACCATGAAGGAATGTTGTCTTCACATCCATCTACTCAACTTCAAGATCATATGTTGTAACAAGTGATAGCAAAAATCTAATGGATGTCAGCTTTGTAATAGGAGAGAAAATCTCACCATAATCTATTCCCTCAACCTGGGAATAACCCTTCACGACCAACCTTGCCTTAAATTTCTCAACACTGCCATCTGAACCAAACTTCTCCTTGAACACTCATTTGCATCCAACAGGTTTACGTCCATCAGACAAGGGAACCAGATCCCAAGTATTGTTTTTCTTCAAGGAATCCATCTCTTCTTCCTTGGCCTCTTTTCAGGAATCTGCATCACTCATACCCATAGCCTCCCTTATAGTCCTAGGCTCATCGGTGTTATAAATAAAATCAAAAGTACAAATGGAATCATGCAATGAACTATTTCAAGTATGTGCTAACTGGTGTTCTCATTGATGTCAACATGTTTGTGTTGTCATTGGTGCCAACTGTGTCTTCTGATATTGATGTTTGTTGATTGATCAAAGAACACTGTCCGAGGATTTTGCTCTGCATTTTCTCTATAATGAAGACCAGAGTATGAGCCTTGGATATGACTTAGAGAATTTTTTGAAGATGCTAAATCCATAATTTGGTGGTTTGGATCGCTGTGTAGAAAAAGTTCTATTCACCAGTGTGAAGATTGTGCCTGACAAGGTTTGCAAAATGACAGAGAGGAAGTGTTTTCCTCCGCATTTCTTTGCAGATTGGATTTTGGCTTTTTGGTTATGGAATTAATCTTCTAAGGTCCTTAGTCCTTAGTCATCTTAATTCCAAAGGATTTTTTATTTGGTGCTTCGGAAGTCAAGCTAGTGATTAGCAGAGTTTGACAGTGTCTATTAAGAAGCAGTATGTGATATGTAGAACTTCAAGTGATATATGTTGTGTTCAAGTGAGATCTATTGTGATTGGATTTGTCAACTCTGAAGTGATTCTAAATTGTTCATAGATGTCTCTAGAATGTGTTGAAGGTAAGTGCTTGATCCGCAAACTACAATGAAGATCTTACAAGCATGTTTCCAAGTGTTCCTGATATATACATAAGTTCTAGATGACCTTGTTTGTCACACTTGTTGCAGAGGTGATTCATGGATTGTGGAAGAGTGTCCAAGCATGTGATAATATTTTTGGGTTTGAGATAAGCCATGATATGTTCATCCTTCATTCATTTTCTCTGCAAGTTTACTTAGGTCTAGTCCTAATTTGATTTATGTATGTATGCTGACCTTGGAGAATGTTCCTATGGTTGTAGATTGTAATGTCAACCTTGATGTTCATTCCAAGGTTGATGATAGGTATAAATGTATGTAATTAATTTGTGATTGAGGTGTCATTGGGTGAATATGCAAAGATAAGTGTGAAGTGTAAAAGTAGAGCAGAGGAGAGGAGATATATTGCGCTTCAATGGAACTAAACTTAGGCATGGTGTAGATGCTACTAAATCAGTTCACCTTGATAGTGAGGCACCCCTAGCAATGAGCCTACCCCCGGCAGTGGGCCAACCCCTGGCAGTGAGTGACCCTTTTGTAGTGAGCCTTTCAATCGGGAAGTGATCCCTTTTGGTAGTGATCCTCTTTTGATATTTGGTATTGTTATTAAATTATTTTGTGAGCTAACACTCACTATGGTTTTTCCCTGTTTAGGGTTTTCCATGCAAAAATCTGGTGTTCATGTGTGTATGGTGTTGATGTGTTCATGTTTTAATTCTGCTATTCATGGTTAATGTTCATAACAAAATAAGGAGTTAGATTAGGTGAATGTGAAAGTGTTTATGGTTTAAAGAAGTTAAAGTTTTGATATAGTTGATTCACCCCCACTCTCAGTTGTCTTGTGCCTTTCAAAAATTGATATTAGAGCAAGGTTCCTTTGAAGAAAGCCTAATAGCTAAATGTAGATCCAGGATGACGCACAAGAAAGACATTCCTCAGTTTGATGAATCTGGCTATGCCTATTGGAAGGTACAAATGCAAAGTTATCTTATTTCTCTTGGTTATCATTTTTGAGTAATGGTTAAGAATAAGTATACAGTACCTAAATATGGTCCAGAGACTGAAGAAGAGGTTAAATATGTTGAGGATAATAACAAAGCTAAAAATGCTCTATGAAATGCTCTATCTAACACTGAAATGGAAAAAGTTGTGAATATGGAAACTACCTATGAGATTTGGGACAAATTAAAGTAAGGCTATGAAGGTGATGCATCTGTCAAGAAGGCCAAGTTGCAAAACTTGAAGACCACATATGAAACCATGCGAATGGTTGAAGATGAGAACATAACAAGTTACTTATAGAAGAATGATGAAGTTGTCAGCAGCATCAGGGGTCTTGGTGGAAAATTAAAGGATGAGGATTTTACAGATAAAATACTCAGAACTCTTCCCAAATCTTAAAGTCACAAGGTATCTACCATTGAGGAGTTGCTTGATATGGGAAAGCTTTCAAAAGATCAATTGCTTGGAAAATTGACTACTTTTGATATAAGAGAGTTTGGTACTACTAATGGATCTGTAAAAACTAAAACTAGTTTCAAGGCCAAGGAAGAAACTAAGATTGCTAGATCAGAGAAATATGTTATGGAATCAGATGAAGAAGACTTTGTAGAGCTTGAGGCAAAATTTGCAAGTAGAATGAAAAGGGCTAGCAAAGGAAAGTTCAAAGGCAAGTTACCTTTCAAATGCTTCAATTGTGGTAAAATTGGCCATTATGCTTCCAAGTGGCTTGACAAAGCTCTGAAAATCAATGAAAGTAAAGGAAAGATGGTAAGAAAGAGTTATTATGTTAGAGATGATGATGGCGTAACTGATGATGAATCTAATTCTGATGATGGCAATAGTAGTGAATGCTTGTTCATTGTACTTAGAAAAGAACCTATTTCTACTAATCTTGCAAGTTGTATGAAGGAAGAAAGTCCAAGGGAGTTGTCTACATTTCATGTTGAAAAGGAAGATGAATGGATCATTGACAATAGATGTTCAAACCACATGACAATCGGCAAGAGTAAGTTTGTTAAGTTTGAAAAGTATGATGGAGGACTTGTTAGGTTTGATTATGATGCAACTGGTAAGATTTGTGGAAAAGGATCTATTAGTTTTAATGGAAAGCATATTACAGATGATGTTCTTTATGGCAAGGGCCTAAAGTATAATCTACTAAGTGTAGGACAAATGTGTGACAAAGGGTATAATCTTGTGTTCAAGGACAATGGATGCAAGATACATAATAGCTTTGGAACCCTAATTGCTACTAGTAAGAAGACTGATGGTAATGTTTATCACTTGAAAGGTGTTGAAAATTACTGTTTGTTGACTAAGACAGATGAAAGTTGGCTATGAAATAGGAGAATGTGTCACATTAACTTCAATAATGTAGTGAAAATAAGCATTATTCAAGCTGTAAGAGACCTGTCCAAAATTGTGAAGCCTGCCAATATTATATGCAAAGAATGTCAGTTTGGGAAGATGACAAAAACCACTTTCAAAAGCAAAGAACAATCCTCTACCAATTTGTTGGAACTAGTTCATATAGACATGAGTGGTCCCACAAGAACAAGAAGTCTGTAAGGTGAAAGGTATTTGATGTTCCTTATTGATGATTTTTCAAGAATGACTTGGGTTACTTTCCTTAGAGAAAAAGTTGAAGCTTTAGATAAGTTCAAGGTATTCAAAGCTATAGTTGAAAATGAATTGGATTTGAGAATCAAATGTTTAAGATTTGACAGAGGTGGTGAGTTTACCTCAAATGAGTTCAATTCTTTTTGTGAAGAACATGGAATAAAAAAATATTTGTCTACGCCCTGGACTCCTCAACAAAATAGAGTGGTTGAAAGGAAGAATAGAACTGTTCAAGAAGCTGCCAGAGCAATGATCAAAGAAACAGACCTTTCGGAAGTGTACTGGAAAGAAGAAATACATACTATCATCTACATTCAAAATAGAGTGCAAATCAGAGCAAAAGAAACAAAGACACCTTATGAGTTGTGGTATGGTAGAACTCCTACTATCAAATACTTCAAAGTTTTTGGAAGCAAATGTTACATTAGAAGAGATGAAGAATTAGGAAAGTTTGATGCTAGATGTGATGAAGGCATTGTTTGCAGGAGACACTGCTAAGCATGATAGATGTTGTCATTGATGGCAACTACTTGATCATCCTAATCATCTCCATAACATAATCTGTTCACCGGAAGTTAAATTTAGAATGTGTCTAAGTCCAGGTAGTCAGGAACAGAACAGGTGACAGGTTCTGGTGTTTTGGTCTGGATCTCTCTGGTGGAAAGTCATGATTAGCCATGGATCTAAGGGAGTTATAAGAATTGTCAAGATAGTCTAAATCTAGATTTTTGTCCTCTGGTGACAAAATATTCAAAAGATATTAGCCTTTGAGTACCAAGTTCCAGTTTGTCAGAGCAGATAGAAGAAGAACAGGCTGACCTTGCAGAAGGTCTCGATCCTAGATGTATGGAAGATGTTTTTTGGACAAATGGTGATGATTAGTGATAGTGACTGACATGAGTGATGATTTCCTAGAGCAATTTTTGGTCCGCACCTCAAGTTTTGCATAGATCTAGTCGACAGAGCAAAACATTCATAAAAGTTCTAAGTGTTGAGGAAGCTGACTGATAGAATGATTGTAGATCATGTTGCAGATATATATAGCCAATGAAAGTGGATGATTTAGTGTGTGTGAGAATGTGAAGAAGGTGCATGTGAGAAGAGCAAAAATCCAAAGTGTGAATGAAGGCAGAATAATAAGAAGAGTAGAAGCAAAGATGAAATGTGTAAGATCAGTTTTTGTACTTAATTGGAACTGAAACTCTTGCAGAGGTAGATGGTATTAATCAGTTTAGATCTCTGTTATTTTATTGTAATATTTTCATAAGGCAGTGAGCCCAAATAAATGTGCATTCCTATTTGTAAAATACTTTTAACAAGGTATTAATTTTTGTGGGTTAACCCCCACCGTGGTTTTTCCCTTAACCGGGTTTCCACGTCAAAATCTTGGTGTTGAATGTGTCATTCATGTTTCTGCTCATATGCTATTGTCTAATACTGAAATGTTTATATCATTGATTTAATTTTAAGTTGTGAAAGAAAAATAACAATAGAAAAAGATTAAATTAAGTGACAACTGATTCACCCCCCCTCTCAGTTGTCCAGACCTAATCTAACAATTGGTACTAGAGCTAAGTTCCTTTGAAAAAGTTTAACAGCTTAAGGAATATCTAGGAAGACATCATAATGGATGAATATAACCTTCAAGGGAAACTTAATCTCACCCTAGATTATCTTGAACAGTCCAAGGCAGAAGTTTAAGAACTGCAAGATAACCTCAAAAAGGTTGGAGACTTCATTAAAATTTTAAAAGAAAAATTGAGCAAATCCAATACAAAAGGAAAGGAGGAATCTCTTCAACTGGGAAAACATTATGAAGACAAGGCCCTGAATGAGAAGACAAAGGAATGTGAAAAGTTAACTAAAGAAGTTACTATTCTAAAACATGAGATGGAAACTGGGGTGATGAGACTAACCAAGGAAATTGAAGATAGGAAGAATGCTGAAGAAGAGATAAATCAAAATTTAAAAAAGAGTTATGAAGAATTCTATAGATTGGATGCGATAGCTGGCCTTCTAGAGTCTAATCTACAAGAAAGTAGAGACAATGGAAGAGAACATGAGAGACAGATTATAACTCTCAAACATGACCTAGAAATTGCAAATGAGTATAAGGAGAAGTTCAACATAAGCTTAGCTAAACTTGAAGCACTCATTGAAGGGTAGAAAAAGGATGTTGATAAGCATAATCTTGGGTATGAGAAAGGTGAAAGCTCTGGATCTAGGAAGAGAAATTTTCAACCTAGGAATAAGAGAAACAGAACCAGGAAACCTCTGGTAAGACAGCCTAATGCTCAAAGATATCCATCATTCAATGGAAATTCTTTGAACTGCAATAAATTTGGTCATAAAGATACTCAATGCAGAAGCAAAGCAAATCAAAATGATCCATCTTTCTCTGATCAATGCTTCAAATGTAAAAGGTATGGTCATAGATCAAATGAATGCAAAAATATGACAATGAATTATGCTAACAATAGAAGAGCTAGAAATTCCTTCTATGGTTACTTCTTTGTTTGCAATGGGTTTGGACATATGGGTAATCAGTGCAGATCAAGAGAAAATTAGGTTTATAAGAAAAGAAATGTTGTATGCTTTAACTACAATAAATCTAGTCATATTGCAAGATTCTGTAGAAGTAGGAACAATGGAAGAAAAGGTTCGGTAAACAGAAAATTGGATGAGCAAAAACAGGACAGAGGCAAAAGGAAAATTGATGTGGATGAGATACGGAGTGAAATGAACAAGATTTGGATAAAGAAAGATGCAGTAAACAATGATAATGAGTTCACATCAGAATCTGGTGCTGACAATTCCTCCTGGAATTAAGTCAGAAACTCTAGCTCAGGGGGAGCTGCATAGAACATCAAATTTCCCCGGTCAGTAAGTGGGTGCCTGAGTCTTGCACAATAACAGAAAATACTCTAAATTGGTCCAGAACCTTTGGAAGGATTTCAGAAGAAAAGATGTTGATATGAAATCTTGTGGATTGATACATGAAGAAATGTCAAAAACAATGTAACAAGATATAATTAAGGCAACACATTTATTAAAAAGGAAAATTAGATAATGCGGACCTTTAAAAGGTCACTTGATCACTCATTTGAATCACCTTGCATTCGAAGTAAACAAGAAGAGCATTTAAGTTGCAAATCTAGAGACTGAGGTAGAGAATGAATTCAACTAGCAATTGATCAACCTTAACCCCACAAAAGAAAAAGGTACCTCTCTGTAAAGCTTTGAATCTAAAATATGTTGAGATGGCTATTCCTCATGTTATTGGCATTACTGAAAGGTCTCAACCCAAATTTAAGAAGCATCCTCACAAATCAATTCAAGTCAACATGTTAGGTGCTTTTTCAAGTATTCTGTATGGTGTGTTACATGTAGAAGACATTAGGGTTTACATTCATGCAAATATAGATGAGTTTGGAGATTCAAGATGTGTAGACTTGTTTGAGAAATAACTCATGGATGAAAATCATGAACTTAAACCTGAGTATAAGGCACTACAGGATAAACACTTTGTTCAGATTATGGGATTTCCAACATTCGATGAGGATGAATGGGTTTGATACCTCTTAAGTTGGATGCATGATGAATTCATTTGGTTGTTAAAACCGTTCAAGATTACCAGGGATGCTATGAGAAATGTTACTGGTTTAAACTCAACCGAAGGATTGCCCATGTTGAAAGCTATGAAAAACCAGATAGTAACTGATGCTACCAGAGCTAAGTTTGACAGAAGAGCAATGACCATTAATGATATTATAGAACTGGATGTCAAATTTACCTCCATGGTGATTGGATACAAGATTTACCACTCGAGAAGAGAAAATTTTGTTTCTGGAATAGCCATATATGCTGCATACAAAATGCTAAAAGAAAATGTTGATTATGACTTGTGTGAACTGCTGTAGAATCAACTAAGTGAAAATTTAAACAAGATAAAAAAGGATAAGAAGAACACCTTCAAGTATGGTACACTGGTTCTATGTATATTCTTTTACTTTATGAATGAGGTACATGGGGTAAAAGGTGTGCACTGGACTAAGGATGAGTCAGTTGCTATTCAAATTAGAAATCATCTTTGTAGCATTAGTGATTTCAATGCTCAGAAAAATGTAATATGGGGTTATTTCAACAATTTTCAGAGTATGAAGCACTCAAGGGAAAGAATCCCTAATTCAATTGTTGACAAATACAAAAATGAAATATGCTTCATGGTTGATACTGATCAGTGTTTAATGGAAGAAGTGGAACCCAGAACTATTTGGATCATGCCCATGGGGTATTAAGTAGATGAAATAATCTTGGATATGTATGCTCAACATCTACTAAGCAGGCCCAAAGACACAACGGTTGAAAGATTTGGAACTTATGAGGAGCTAAGTTTAAAGTTGCATACTGAGATCAGAGAACCTAAAACCAATAGGAGAGTAAGAAAAGAAGTTGAGCAGCTAGCTAAAAATATTGGCCTAACCAAGGAAGCTGTGAAGAAATTCAGAGAAAGAATAGAGAAGGGTGAGAAAGAAAAACAAGATAAGAAACAAACAAGAGATTTGATGGAATTCTCTTCCACTTCAAGAACTACTAGAAGTTCTACTACTACCTCTGCTCCTTCCAAAACTACAAAACTGGAAGCAAAATCATCCGAAAAATGGGAGAAAAGGAAGAAAACAAAAGCATCCCAGACCTATTAAAGCATGAGAGAAGAAGAAATAGATATAGACTCTGACATTGAAATCAAGGAACTAAAGGTCACTAGAACAAAAGATGCAAAGTTAACTAAAGAAAAGTCCTATGGAAGCAAAAGGACTAGTAAAAAGCAAAAGACAAAAGAGAATGAAGAATATGTTGAGAAGCCCACACTCTCCTTAGAAGATGTGATAAAATCAGTCACTGTGGATGGTAATCTAAAACCCATGATTGAATTCTATGATGAATATAATGATATGGATAAAAGGGTGTTGGAGGAAGTAATGGTAAGATATCTCAACATCTACAACAAGGCACTAATTGAGAACACTTTTGAGTTACCATAAAATCTGGCAAATATCTTGGAGTTGAGAAAAGAAAAGGCCAAGTGCAAGGATGTGGAGATTAGAGAACATGAGCTAATAAATCTTTGTCCTCAAATTTCTCTTGATCAAATAGATATGATATTCAATGAAGTCAAAGATGACTTTAAAGGAAAAAGGAGAATGAACAAGCTCATTCTTGGAGAAACAAGTGAAATAGTTGAAGAAACTCAAGAGATTCTTTTTAAAGCATTAAAGAAGTACAATTTTCTAATAGTCACAAAAGAAGTGTCGGATGGTGAAGAAGAGAACATTATTGAGCAACAATCTGAGTTAGGTGAAGCATCTATTCTAGAAGTAGAACAAGCAATTCAGGAGAATATAGAAATGTTGGATAAAGTAGTTTGTGCAGGAGATACTCCCAATCCACTTGATTCGTCAGAGAAAGAGGATAATATTACTACCTCACAGAGCCCTCCGAATTAGATAGCAAGTGATGAAAAAATAAGAAAGAGTTCTTCTGCAAAGAACACAAAGAAAGATAAAGCAGAAGAAGATGGTGCAAACATTGAAGCACCTAAAGCAAATGTTGAGAAATCAAATGAACAAAAGGATGGTTCTGAAATAACTGCAAGAGATACTGCAGATGCAGTAAAAAGTCTTCTTGAAAAAGAGATGAGTGAGCTTGATGAATCTGAACTACTCCAAGGTCTAGCCAATCCAGATGCTCTCTCTCCAATTCAACTGATGAAAATAGCATCATTCACCCAAGTAAAAGCCAGAGAAAAGATGTTAAAATTCTACATGGAGGACAATGAACTACTAGGGCTTCCATCCAGAATTCTGGAAAAGTTAATACCTACCTACCAAAAGAATCCATCTAATTCCCCCTCTGAACATCTGAAGAATCTTGTGAGTTCTATGAATACTCATTTTCAGTCCTTTGAGAAGTTTGCAGAGGCAAAAGTTCAGAAAGAATTCCTAGATAAGAAATTCTATGAAATAAAGAACCTTATAGGAAATGCTAGAATAATACTTGGCATTAGCATAAAAAGTATTCAGAATGCTCTAAATGATGGAAGTGATATGTAAAAATTATGTCTATCATGGCCCAAAGTTAATGAGGATACTAAGAAAAAGATAAAGGAGCAAGAACCGAAACTATCAAATCTCTCTCAAAATTTTGATCCTCTAACAGTTTCGCCTATAAGTCAAGAATGTCAAGTAATCAGCCTGACAGATGAGATAAAGCGGCTTGTTAAAGAAAAGAGTAACATTATGAAGAGGATGTGTGAGCTCCAGGGATTGATAGCCCCTAAGTTAGAGACAATGTATAATTCCCTATCTAAAGCTCAGACTGCAGCTCAAACCAATGATCCATCAAATTTATCAAAGGCAGAAGCATATTCATTTCTATTGAGTGGGCACATTTCAATTTTGGATGGAATGAAGAGCACTTGGGCATCCAAACTTGTGCAAATAAAAACCAAGTTTGCAGACATTCTCAAGTTCATGTAAGTAGAACTTAATGATTACTTGTACATATGCAGCTTTATACACAGAGGTTTTGGAGATTTTTGCTTGCGAACCCCACCCTTTGCCACTGATGTCAAAGGGGGAGTGAAGGGCAGTGAAAAATGAGGTATTCAACAAAGGGGGAGCAACAGAATAAGCAATATGCATGAGTGTACAGACAAAGGGGGAGTTGCACAAGACACTTAGTCATTTTTCACTAAGTGTTGCCATCAATGCCAAAGGGGGAGATTGTTGGCAAGAGACACTATTAGGAATGATAGATGTTGTCATTAATGGCAACTAAGATCATCCTAATCATCCGCATAACACAATCTGTTCACCGGAAGTCAAATTCAGAATGTGTAAGTCTGGACAGTCAGGAATAGAACAGGTGACAGGGTCTGGTGTTTTGGTCCAGATCTCTCCAGTGGAAAGTCATGATTAGCTGCAAATCTAAGGGAGTTATAAACATTGTCAAGATAGTCTACATCTATATTTTTGTCCTTTGGTGATGAAAGATTCAAAAGGTATTAACCTTTGAGTACGGGGCTCCAGTTTGTCAAAGCAGTCAGAAGAAGAATAGGCCAACCTTGCAGAAGATCTTGATTTCGGATGTATGGAAGATGTTTGTTGGACAAATGGTGATGATTAGTGATAGTGGCCAACATGAGTGATGATTTCCAAGAGCAATTTTTGGTCCGCACCTCAAGTTTTGCATAGATCTAGCCAACAGAGCAGAGCATTCATAAAAGTTCTAAGTGTTGATGAAGCTGACTGATAGAATGATTATAGATCATGTTGCGGATATATATAGCTAATGAAAGTGGATGATTTAGTGTGTGTGAGAATGCAAAGAAGGTGTATGTGAGAAGAGCAGAAATCCAAAGTGCGAATGAAGGTAGAACAGTAAGAAGAGTAGAAGCAAAGATGAAATGTGTAAGATCAGTTTTTGTACTTAATTGGAACTGAAACTCTTGCATAGGCAGATGCTATTAATCAGTTCAGATCTCTGTTATTTTATTGTAATATTTTCATAAGTCAGTGAGCCTCCATTTGAGCAGTGAGCCCAAATGCATGTACATTCCCATTTGTAAAATACTTTTAACAGGGTATTAATTTTTGTGGGTTAACCTCTACCGTGGTTTTTTCCTTTAACTAAGTTTCCACGTCAAAATCTTGGTGTCAAATGTGTCATTCATGTTTATGCTCATATGCTATTGTCTAATGCTAAAATGTTTATATCATTGATTTAATTTTAAGCTGTGAAAGAAGAATAACAGCATAAAAAGATTAAATTGAGTGACAACTGATTCACCCCCCCTCTCAGTTGTCCAGACGTAATCCAACAGGCATATTCCTTGGGTACTCCACTAAGAGCAAGGATTATCAATGCTATAAGAAAAGACTAAGAAAGATCATTGCAAGTGCAAGTGTGAAGGTAGATGAAGATATCCAACCAGATGGATATGAGTCAGATGAACTTGCTGATACAAAAAAGGTTGAAAAAAGTAAAGAAAAGGAAGTTCTGACTGAAGAAAAAGTTGCTTCGAAAGAATAAGAAACTCAAGTTGAAGCTCTAGTAATAACTCCTAAAACTCCAAGGTATGTGCAAAGAGAACATTCTTAAGATTAGATTATTGACGACAAAAGGAAAGGTGTGATGACAAGAAGCATGATTGCAGAGGAACAAGTAAATCTCTATCTACTTCCAAAAGTGGAACCTAAAATAGTAAATGAAACATGCAATGATGAGCATTGGGTCAAAGCAATGAAAGAGGAATTGTTGCAGATTGAGAAGAACAAGACTTGGGAACTTATCCCCAAACCTGCAAAAAAGAATGTGATTGGAACAAAGTGGGTTTTCTAGAAAAAACTGAATGAAGTTGGAGAAGTTCTAAGAAACAAGGCACAACTTGTATGTAAAGGTTGCCCCCAAGTTAAAGGAATTGATTATAAAGAGACCTATGCTCTGGTGGCAAGAATGGAAGCTATTAGACTATTTTTGGCATTTTTAGCACATAAAAAATTCAAGGTATATCATATGGATGTGAAATCTACCTTCTTGAATGGTGAGCTAGAAGAAGAGGTCTACATAGAGCAATAGGATGGGTTCTAGTTATCAGACAAACCAAACATGGTGTGCAAATTGAAGAAGGCCTTGTATGGATTAAAGAAAGCTCCCAGAGCTTGGTATGCAAGACTAGATAAGTATCTACTACAACAAGGTTTCAGTAAAGGGTCTGTAGATAGCAATTTGTATATCAAGATAAGCAAAGATCAAATCCAAATTATTAAAGTTTATGTAGATAATATCATATTTTGTGGAAATGAAGTGATGTGTAAGAATTTTGCAAATAAAATGCAAAAGGAATTTGAGATGTCTTTGTGTGGGGAGATGAATTTCTCCCTCGAACTGCAAATCAATTAGACAAACAAAGGTATTTTCATTTCTCAATCAAAATATGTAAGGGAATTGTTGAAGAAGTTTGGAATGGAGGACTCTAAACTAGTATGCACTCTTATGGTAACTAGTTGTAAACTAAGAAAGAATGATGAATCTCCTAAGGTTGATCAAAGTAAGTACAGATCAATGATTGGTGGACTGCTTTACCTGACTGCTACCAGACCAGATATCATGCATGTAGTCTGTCTTGTGGCTAGATTTCATTCAGATCCCAGAGAATCACATGTAATGGCAATAAAGAGGATATTTAGGTACTTGAAGGGTACTCCTGATCATGGCTTGTGGTACCCCAAGAACAATGATTTTTCCTAAGTGCCTATACATATGCATATTGGGCTAGATGTGCTAATGATAGGAAAAGCACAAGTGGAGGTGCATTCTTTCTTGGAGATAGGGAAGTATCCTGGCACAACAAGAAACATGAATTAGTCTCCTTGTCTACTGCAGAAGCAAAATATATTGATATAGTATCATGTTGCACTCAAGTGCTCTAGATGAAGCAGACTTGATGGCTATCAAAATTGAGTTTGATGGGCCAATTCCTATTCTTTGTGATAACACAAGTGCCATAAATACTTTAAAGAATCTAGTAATGCATTCAAAGACAAAGCACATTTCAATCAAGTATCAATTTTTGAGGGAGAAAGTTGTAGAGAATGAGGTAAAGCTTGAATACGTGCCTACAAAAGATCAAGTTGCTGATATATTCACTAAGGCTCTTCCAAAAGACACATTTGAGTATCTCTAGGAGAAATTAAGGGTTATTTCCCCTCCTTCCTTGAACTAGATGCATAGGAAGGTGCATTAGTCCAATGTGCTTCAAATTATATTTCCCATTTTGGACTGATGTTGGAGGCTACCTCTCATGGGGAGAAGGTAGTGGTTTGAGATGATTGTTGCATTTAGGGGGAGTAATGAATAGTTTCAGACTAATCAGAGTAGTATTGTGCAAGTATGTGCAGTAGAGGAGATGTGAAGCCATTTGCCATTGATGTCAAAGGGGGAGAGAAATCATGTTATTAGGGGGAGTAAGAGTGCAGATGTGTAAAAAGAAAGAGGGAGTCCTAAAGTAGAATTGTGTCTTGATAGTGGAACATTTTTTTCACATCATATGTTGCCATCAATGACAAAGGGGAGATTATTACAAGTATGTGCTAACTGGTGTTGTCATTGATGTCAACATGTTTGTGTTGTCATTGGTGCCAACTATATCTTTTGATGTTGATGTTTGTTGATTGATCAAAGAACACTATCCAAGTATTTTGCTCTGCATTTTCTTTGTATTGAAGACTAGAGTATGAACCTTGGATATGATTTAGAGAAGTGTTTGAAGATGCTAAATCTAGAATTTGGTGGTTTGGATCACTATGCAAAAAATTTCTATTCACCAGTGTGAAGACTGTGCCTGGCTAGGTTTGCAAAATGATAGAGAGAAAGTGTTTTTCTTTGCATTTCTCCATAGATTGGATTTTATCTTTGTGGTTCTAGACTTAATCTTATAAGGTCCTTATTCATCTTCATTCCAAAGGATTTGTCATTTGGTTCTCTAGAAGTCAAGCTAGTGATTAGCAGAGTTTGACAGTGTCTATTAAGAAGCAATCTGTGATATGTTCTTCAAGTGATATATGTTGTGCTCAAGTGAGATCTGTTACGGTTGGATTTGTCAACTCCCAAGTGATTCTAAGTTGTTCATAGATGTCTCTAAAATGTGTTGAAGGTAAGTGCTTGATCTGCAAACTACAATGAAGATCTTGCAAGCATGTTTCTAAGTGTTCCTAATATATGCATAAGTTCTGACCGACTTGGTTTGTCACACTTGTTGCGGAGGTGATTCGTGGATTGTGGAAGAGTATCCAAGCACATGAGAATGTTTTTGGGTCTGAGCTAAGCCATGATATGTTCATCCTTCATTCATTTTCTCTGCAAGTTTATTTAGGTATATTCCTCATTTGATTTATGCATGTATGCCAACCTTGGAGAATGTTCCAATGGTTGTAGAATGTAACGCCAACCTTGATCTTCATTCTAAGGTTGATGATAGGTATAAATGTATGTAATAAATTTGTGATTGAGGTGTCATTGGGTGAAGATGCGAAGATAAGTGTGAAATGTAAAAGTAGAGAAGAGCAGAGAGATATATTGCACTCCAATGGAACTGAACTTAGGCATGGTGTAGATGCTACTAAATCAGTTCACCCTGGCAGTGATCCACCCCTGCCAAGCCCTGCAGTGAGCCACCCTTTGGAAGTGAGCCAACCCTTGATAGTGAGCCTTTCAATTGGGAAGTGAGCCCTTTTGGTAGTGAGCCTCTTTTGATATTTAGTATTGTTATTACATTATTTTGTGAGCTAACACTAACCGTAGTTTTTCCCTATTTAGGGTTTTCCACGTAAAAATATGGTTTTCATGTGTGTATGGTGTTGATGTGTTCATGTTTTAATTCTGCTATTCATGGTTAATGTTCATAATAGAATAAGGAGTTAGATTAAGTGAATGTGAAAGTGTTTTTGGTTTAAAGAAGTTAAAATTTTGATATAACTAATTCACCCCCTCTTAGTTGTCTTGTGCCTTTCAGCATGAATAACCAAACTTATTAGGTTGCTACCTTATCCACATGGACCTCCTCAAAAGTTAAGGTTGAGGTTCTTCATCTTCTTTTGAGCTTTCAGAGATGCTAGAGCTTGTTGGCAAGAGACACATTGTGGCTTCATGAGTGTTGTCATTGATGGCAACAAAGTCCATCCCACACATCCGTAGGACATGGTATGACCATACCGGAAGACAGGTTGAAGTGTATCTTGGTCCAGTAAGCAAGAACAGAGCATGTAGCAAGGTTTGACAGTCAGGTCCGGATCTCTCAGAGGAAGTATCTCAGTAAAGTGCAGACTTAGGGAAGTCAAGAGGAGTACCATGACTAATATATTCCAGAGATTGAGCCTCCAGTGATGTAAGAGTGAAAAGATATGAACACCTAAGTGTTGGGTTCCTATTTGATAGAGTAGACTGAGGAAGAACTGACCGACAGAGCTTTAGACCTTAATCCGGATGAGATATTGATGGTAATAAAGTTTCTTAAGGGATCATTCATGATTGGCCGACATGATTGATGACTTCTCTAAGCATCTCTTTGATACGCATCACTTGGTAAGCAAGGATTCAGCTAACAGACCAGAGTTTGGGAAAATATTAAGTATTCTGGATGCCGACTAGAAAGATGTTGAAATCTTTTGTGCAGATATATATATACTAGATGGATTTCAATGAGAAGGTGTGTGAGGTGTATTGTGTTGTGCGAATAAAAGTAGAGAGCAGTGTGGAAGCTGTAAGACAACCTATAGACAACTAAAAATGACCAAGTCATCGCACTACTTGCATTTTGTCTAATCAGGAGCATCACCTGCATTTCAACATTAATTGAATAATCTAATTATTTACTTAATTTCATCTAATTCCTCTAAATCACATACTTTATTTAATTAATTAAATAAATTCTCTTTATTTAATTAATTAAATCAAATTCTTCTACTATTCTTCCACAATTAAATAATTTCAATTATTTAATTAGATAATTATCTTCTGTCCAAATCTCAAGTCTCAATTAATTAAATAAATCCCATTATTTAATTAATTCATCACAAATTCCCTCTTATCCAAACAATTAAATAATTCCCAATTATTTAATTAAATCAAATTCATTCTTCCAAATTTAAATAAATCAAATCAAAATTATTTAAATCCTCTCAATCTCCAAAAATAAAATAAATCAATTATTTTATTTATTCTTTCAAATCACACACAACAATTAAATAAATAAATTTATTTAATTTATTTTCAAATTCTTCAAATATCATTCAAATCTTCTAAAAATAAGTCTTCTTCTCCATGCACACAAAATTAAATAATTTATTATTTAATTTATCTCAAATCCTGCAAAAGCAAATCTTAAGTTGAGTTATCTATTCACTCAACCTTGTTTTTATCAATCTCTCTTAAATTAGAAAAAAGATTTCTAATTTATGAAAAACATGTCTTATCTTTAGAAAAGAAAGTGTTTAACTCAAATAAAATAGCTTTTGTGTGACACTTGTCTTCTTCTTATTCGTTGCATGTTCCTCAACTGTTCTCCTCCGTTGATTCTTCTAAATTATCTAGACCATTGATCGATTTTCATTGAAATCTATATAATCCCCCCTCATCTCCTTCATTACCCCTCTCTTTGATCACTTATTCTTAGGCATACTTAACAGCGCTTTGAGTATACATCGCATCGATTGAGCAACTTTATGATCTCTTGACATTGATCTTTGAGCACACTACTTGCTTGTTGCAACCATAGTTTTGCAATACTATTGAGCAATCCACATTCATCCAAAGGGAACAATACAAATCTCAGTAAAATATTTCATATTTCATTGATTTATTATTAATGACTTTTATTTAGATCGGTTCTCTTTATGTTATTGGTTTTTGATTTGTTTAGTTTATCATAGTCAATTTTCCTCATACACATTCTGGCACGCCCGGTGGGACCCACTAATCCCTCTTTTTCATTGAGAAATTGATTTTTTTTAAGTTACAGTATAGAATAGCACAAAAGATACAGAAAGGTGCTTTTGGCAGTATCCTTTAGTGCTACTGGAGGCACAGTACAGTACTCTCAGGCGCTACTGTGGTGCTTCTAGTAACACAGAGCGGTGCTTTTGGTAACACAGACCAGCACTTTTGGTAGTATCGTTAAGCACTTTTGGCAAAATAGGTTTTCTGACTTTAGTTGGTGTTTTTGTAGGGTTTTATTCATATACATATCTTTGATTTGTCTGACAAGTTGTTGTATTTGTCTTTCAAACTATCTTTCGATACTTCCTAAGCTGACTTATTTAGGGGTATTTTCGATATTTGAGTTAACCTATCTTTTTACTACACCTTCTGAGTTTTCTTGATTTTAGGATACAGATCTGGCAGATATTAGTTCTTAGAACATTAGATCAATCATGAAATCCCATCTGAACCTAGTTATTTTGACAAAGTATAACTTTTTTTTCCTGACAGAATAGCGCTGTTGGTTACACAGTATAGCACTTTCGGTAGCACAGTACCATGCTTCTGGTTCTTATTCAGCACTTCTGATAGCACAGTGAGTCACTTCTGGTCTACATCACTGTGCTTGTGGAAACACAGTGAGGTGCTATTGGTATCACAGTAAGTCGCGATTGGTAGGACAGTAGCTCACTTTTGGTGAAATTGATTTATTTTTGCTAACTTGTGAGTTTTTGTGGAACTAATTGACTTGTTGCAGCTTCTTATCATTCACACAGAGCAAAAAGGTTTTTCTAATATGTTCATGAAGGACAAGCATTGAAAAAATCTTGATTTATCTCACTAAGTCTTAGAAACATATTGCCTTCTTAAGAGATAATTGAACAAATCATTTTGGCAATCTAAGTTTTAGGAACATACTGATTTTCTTAAGGGACAAATGATATGTATGTGAAAACACCTCAATTTTCTTAAGGGACAGTGGACATGTATGTGAAAACACCTCAATTTTCTAAGGGACAATGGACATGAATGCCAAACAATTCAATTTCATAAGGGACAATTGACAACTACAAACATATGTGTGCCTAATTTAGTTGCACCTTATTTTTCTTATAACAGGACAATTGAACCTTTGTTTGATGTGCTTGCTCTTACATTTTAATAATTCCTTTAGAAGGGCCTGCTTTTGTATTGTGTTTCATCCAAAAGGGACGACCCTAAGCAAAGTTTTCCTTTGAACCGCTATATAAGAGGGATAAGGCAAAAGCCAAGTCCTAACCGATGTCACCCTTGCCTTGTGCCAAGCTGAAAAGAGGTGTACTAGCTCTTTGTGGAAACAATTTTCACATTGAGCGAAGTGTTTGATACTCTTAGTAGGATTGGTTAAAGCTTTTAGTAGCTTGTCGCGATGCTCGTAAGGCGTTGGTCCCTCAAAGTTACTAAGAACCATTCTAGATAAAGACTACCCGATCTACCTCCGAACGTTGCGGTAATCATTAGTGCAAGGGGAATCGATTTAAGCCCTTAAGATACTCACCATTGGCTCCCTTGAGAAGAGAAAGTATTCCCTTAGCCATAAAGCTCTTGTGACCTACTTGAGCTTTCCAAGGGGAGGGTGAGATATCCCTACCTATCGTCTCTCGCAAAGATACAAAATATCTGACACCTTTATGGAATGATATTTTTATCGATGAAGTATTAAGCTGTGAGCTGATCTATTGCAATGAAACCTTATCTCTAGGGATAAAAAGTGCTTGTTATTGATTGCAATTGTCTTATAGCTATGGAAACATTGGGCTTTTTTTCATGAGCCTCAAAAATACACTATCTATTGTGTCAGTCCTCTTTTTGACCACTTGTTTGTTGTGCTTGCTCTTGCCAAAAACAAATCCAATCAGAACCATAACCAAATCTATCAAAAATTTGCCTTTTAGAAGCATCAGACACTACTTTAGTGCCTCTGGTATTACAACAGCTCACCTTTGGTAGTACAGTAGATCGCCTTTGGTATAACAGTACCTCACCTCTGGCAACCCTCCTTCAGCGCCCTTGGTATAACAGTAGCTTGATTTTGGTCACCGTAGCTCACCTTTGGTATAGCAGTACCTCGCCTTTGGTGGCTCAATCCATTGCCTTTGGTGGCTTAGTCCATCGCCTTTGGTATTACAGTAGCATGCTTTTGGTTGCATAGTCCTACACCTCTAGTCAAACAGTATAGTGCCTTTGGTCTAGTTAATTGTGCATCAGAGTTTGTCTTTGTCAAAACACAAGCAGAATCTTAGCATTACCTTTTGTCCTAGTGTATTCCATGGTAACCACTAGGCTCCAGCAAACTATGAAGTCCAAGCAAGTTGTCCCTAGGAAGCGCAAATCACCTCCTCACACACCGCAATCAGGCCATCTCAATATTAGTCCCAAGGTTACTCCTAGAACACCCACAGAAAGATCTACCAATTCTCCCAATGTGCCGCACCTTGACCACCCTGGCACTCCTCATGAGGGTAGGGTCCCTTTGGTAAGTACACCTCACTATACTACCGGCTTGCCTCTAAATTTTGTGCCACAAGGATATACTATTGATCAAGTCACTACTCAAGAAGGTAGGATCCCTTTGGTAAATACACCTCATTACACCATTGGCATGCCTCCAGATTTTGGGACCCATCTCAAGAAGAGCGACACTTTGAAATGGGTCAATCCTCTCAAGAAGATGGGCAAGATCTTGATGAATTCATACAAGAGCCTAGAGTCATGGCCACCTTGGACAAAATCCTTAGCGAGAACCAAGATCATTTCTTTCTCTTGCTAGCAGAGCAAGGAGCCAAATTACCTCAAGATTTTGATTTATCCAATCTCAAGGAGACAAACAACAACCTAAGCACCATATAGGCAGTCCAAACCATGTCAATAGTGACCACGCCTTTACTTGAACAAAGCTTACAAGGAAGAACAATTAAGAATCCCCTTTATCAAAACCCAATAGGAAAGAGGGTTGTTTCACCACTTCTGACTCCTATGGAGATCGACAAAAATCAACAAGAAACTCTCCAACGTCAAGCAGAACTAGCTAAGCAAACCGCTATAGCTCAATCAAACATACAACAAGCTCCTAAAGTGTCCACACCAATCGCAAGTGGAATCTTGGTTACTCCTTTGCGAATAGGTTTCCCACCAAATTACAATCTGGGGAACAACTATGTAGCCATGCAACAAGGGTCTCAACATATACCACCTCCCATATCATCAAACCTTCATGTCTCTCAACTAATTAGAGTCATGTAATCCCCACCACAAAATTCTTCTACGCTTATCCCCAATCAACCATCACAAATCACTTCTACCTATGTCCCTCCTCCACTACGTTCATCAGTGCTAAATTTCTTTCACACATTGCCTAGCCACCCTCAACTTCCCCAACATCAAGTTTCCTAAAGCTATGTACCGCCATCGCAACCTAATCCAACTCACTTTAGCTTTCCTCCAACCAATTCTTTTTTTCAACCATCACAAAGCCAACATTCTTACCTAGCGCCACCTCCACCTCTTCCAAATCAAAACATCCAATTTTAACCCAATCTAAACCCAACATACAACGCATATGACCCCAAACAATCCTACGACCCTTATAACACAAATGCTCATGGCTTACACTACAATCTCCTGTATGGGCAACAACAACCACTTCTAGGACAACAGGAGATGTTTCCAACCCCTCCCACAGCGATGGAGCTTAAAATCATGGAAGTTCAATAGCAACTATCTAATCTTACATTTGGCCACACTAAGAAGAACTTCTCGTTAGATGAAGTGTGTCCTTATCCTTTTGATCGGTCATTACCCATGATCGCTTTTCCTCAAAATTTCACTATTCCTAAATTTGATAAATACAAAGGAAAAGGTGACCCAAAAGATTATCTTAGGGAATTCTGTCTTGCTTGCTTTGAGGTCTCACATAACGACACGTATCTTATGCATCTCTTTCCTCGCAGTCTTGGAGGTCAAGCAATAGAATGGTTCTCACACTTACCTACGGGTATCAGGTCTTTTAACAAATTAGTAGAGAAATTTGCCACCCATTTTTCTTACAATGCAGAGCATGAGATCTCCATGACTAATCTATGCAACAATAAACAGAAAAATGGTGAAACTTTCATTTCTTTCCTTCAACGATGGAGACAAATGGCTAGAAAATTCCCTTTCAAGATTCCTAAGAAACAGCTTGTTAGCATATTTGTGCAGAACCTCAACCAAGAGTTAGGTTTCCACTTGCAAATTCTTAGTGCTACAACCTTTGATGAAATCACACACAAAGGAATCAACATCGAAAAGGCCCTCATTGCTAAGGGTGTGGTCAAAATCTTCAAAGAAATGAAAGACAATGCTCCTCATCAACAATCGAGCGATAAACCCAAATATTGGAACAAAAATAAAAATGTGGTCAACGATGGGGTGGTCGATTCTAAACATGTCCAAACTTTGCAAACGCCGCTACAGCTTTCCAAACCAAGTCAAGCTCCACCTCAACAACAGCAACAACAAAGGCAACTTTATCAAAACCAACAGCAATGACAACAAGAGCAGCCTCAACAAGATTACCCTCTGTGGTGTCAATTCACTCCCTTAGGAGAGCCCATAGAATCTGTCCTACAAAAGATTTTACACAAAGGCCTCATCACCTTACCTGATGCTCCCTCGTATGGTGAACCTATTTACAAAACTACGTGGTACAGAGAAAATGAATACTATGAATTCCATAGGAGCAAAGGGCATAGAACCGCATCGTGCATGAAACTCAAGCACCTAATCCAAAATCTCATCAAAGGCAACCAAATATCTCTACAAGAGGATCCACCAGATCAACACATGAACAAGGACCTCAACTTGTACAAGGAACCATTCCCTCATCATGGTCCACCTCCTCCTCAGGATAGAGGTAAAGGTGTCAATCATGCTTCCACTTCCTTTGATTCCATTGTAGGTCATTTTGAAGAGAGTCGAGTGTCTACCCTCACAATCAAAGGCAAATCTATAGATTACGCTGTTACAACTCATCGTGGTCGTGTCACCATTCGTGGTCCTACACCCAGTCTTCCAGCTCAATCTGATTATAATCTTGTCGAACATCTAGGGAAAACGCCAGCACAGATCTCTATGTTGGACCTTCTACGATCATCACCTGCACATAGAGTAGTGCTAGAAAAAGCCCTCCAAGAGTCTTCAGTCCCTAACAACATAGCGGTCGTGGATTTCCAAGCTATAGTGGGTAACATTGCTTCACCCTACAATGTTGTCTTTTCTAAAAAGGACATCCCATCCCATGATCCATGTCACAATGATGCCCTTCATATTGAAGTTCTCATCCATAAGCGCAAAATCAAACGTATACTCATAGATGGTGATGCTGGTCTCAACATCTATTCTTTAAAGTTACTTAAGCAATTGGGATACTCCGAGGATCATGTCAACACTGATCAAAGTATTACAATCAAGGGATATGATGATGTTGAACGCCATTCAGAAGGTATTATCCACTTGCCTATACAACTGGGCCCTGTCATGCTTGAAACCAGGTGTCAAGTCCTTGATATTGAGCTACCTTACAACATTATCCTAGGCCGCCCATGGATCCATGCAATGAAAGATGTTCCCTCCACGTACCATCAGTCTCTAAAGTTCCCATACAATGGTATGAAGATAACTATCCCACGAGACCCCAATTCTTTTGAATTTTGTCATGTCTTGCAAGGCAATTATAAGAATTACAACCAAGTGCCTAACAATGCAAAAGCCCTTAAATCCCCACTATATGTTGATCCTGAAACTCTGACACAAGCTTCTACAAGTAACCCTAACCCTCTTCCTGAAATCAAAGCACACATGCATGATATAGGCTTTGGAACTTATGATATCTCAAAATCTTGTTGTGTAGGGCAGATGCCTTTATATCCAAAATCTTACGGCCAACTGCCCATTGCCAAAGTAACCAAAAAAGCAACTATTCCTCCCCCAAGCATTTCTAACCCAATTCCAACAGGACGGTTATTGGAAGAGGAAACTATTGAAGACATTTCTTCTTGGCTCTATAAAGAGAAAGAACCAGTCACAATACCAGTCAAGCAATACGGCAATGGCTTAAGGATAGTAAAAAATATGGGCTATAAAGGCAAAGGTGGCCTTGGGAAACAGAATCAAGGAACTATGGAACCCATTGTTGTGACAAAGAAACTAGACAAGAAGGGGTTAGGATTTGGTAAGAAGGTACCGCGCACCTTGGACACCGAGTATATCCTCGATGAGGTGGCTGAAACTTTTCCCGCTGATTCGACGTCTACTGAGGATATCATCGATGACTCTTCCCTCCATATGACCAACTTATTTGCAGAATCCTCCATTTTTATGCTATCCTCCGTATCCCTAACATCCACCACAAACACCTAGAATGTAACACTTGTCTACCCTGAACTTATCGATTGGGACCAACAAGGGTCCCTCATTATAGATGTATTTTAGAATGACGAAGCTTTAGCTGAGTTCATGGGACTTCAAGAAGGTATCCCTCTTGGCGATCATAAAGCAGGTTTTGTAATGGAACTAGAGCCAACAGCTTATTTTGGTGAGAATGCCAAATCCTCCAGTCGCAAAAGTAAAAATAAAGAAAGATCTCTAGGTGAAAACCACACTGTGGCACCTCTTGATCACAAAATAGTAAAAACAAAGGATGTATCCAAAGGTGAAAACCCAACTGTGGCACTTGAGGATGGAGGATTTGACCTTTCCCTACCATCTAAGTATCAAGAGAAGTCATCTCTCCTAGTGGAAGATTCTACAGAGATAAACCTTGGCACAGAGCAAAATCCAAAGACCACATTCCTAGCAGCATCACTATCAGAAATAGAGCACAGGAATTTTAACACATTCTTCTTATAGAGAACCATCAACTTTGTGTGGACCTATGCTGATATGCCAGGGCTAGACCCTAAGCTAGTGGTTCACTATCTCACAGTTGATCCAAAAGTCAAACCAATCAAGCAAAAGCTGAGAAAGATGCACCCACAGATAGCCCTCTTGGTAAAAGTGGAAATATAGAAGCTGTTAGATGCAAAGTTCATCTGACCTATTGATTATTTAGACTGGATATCAAACATTGTACCTGTGTCTAAACCCAATGGGTGCATCTGCATGTGCAATGATTTTAGAGATATTAATAAGGCATGTCCCAAAGATGACTTTCCACTACCGAACATTGATATCATAGTAGACTTGACAACAGGTCATGAAATGCTTTCTCTCATGGATGGATTCTCAGGCTACAATCAGATAAGGATAGCAGAAGAGGATCAACATAAAACAAATTTTACTTGTCCGTGGGGTAACTATTGTTGGTGTGTCATGCTGTTTGGTCTAAAGAATGTCAGGGCAACCTATCAAAGAGCAATGACGGTGATATTCCATGACCTCTTTCATCATATCATGGAGGACTATGTTGATGACATACTAGCTAAATCTTCTAAGGCAGATCACATACAAGTTCTAGGATAGATCTTTGACAGGCTCGAGAAATACCAAGTAAGACTCAATCCAAAGAAGTGTGTCTTTAGTGTAACATCAGGGAAGCTACTAGGATACATTATATCTCGTAGAGGCATCGAAGTAGACCCCACAAAAGTAAAGGCTATAGTGGAGATGCCTCCACCAAAGAACCTCAAAGCATTAAGGAGCCTTCAAAGAAGGTTGCAGTCCATTAGGTGTTTCATCTCACAGCTAGCAAATAAATGCCAACCATTTCAACACTTACTCTGAAAGGATGTCTCATTTCGATGGGATGATAAGTGTCCAGCAACATTTGATCAACTCAAAGAGTATCTAGCTACACCTCCTATACTGGTTCCACCAGTTGCTGATAAACCTTTGATATTATACATCTCAACTACAACTTTGGCCCTAGGGGCCTTGCTAGCACAATATGATGAAACTGTCAAAGAGCATGCAATTTATTATATCAGTAGAACCTTGGTGGGATATGAGCTCAATTATTCACCGATGGAAAGGGATTGTTTAGTAGTAGTGTTCACTTCCCAAAAGTTGCGACATTACATGTTGAACTAACACACAAATCTTATAGCCAAAATTGATCCCTTGAAGTATCTACTAGCAAAAGCAGCTCTTACAGGCAGACTAGCTAAATGGGTCATGATCCTTAGTGAGTTTGACATTGAGTATATGGATCGTAAAGCAATCAAAGGACAAGCCTTAGCAGATCAACTAGCAGAAGCACCCATGACTAATACACACCCTATGGTAGTAGACTTTTCAGATGAGAATCTATTCACTCTTTCTAACTCAATAATGTGGAAGTTATACTTTGATGGTTCCTACACACAGCATGGATCAGGGGTCAACATCTTATTCATCACACCTCAAAATGACTATATTCCAAAGTCATATCGGCTTGCATTCCCTTGCACCAACAACATCGCCGAGTATGAAGCACTCCTCATAGGTCTTAATACAGCAGTTCAATGGGACATCACAGAATTACAAGTATATGGAGACTCACAACTAGTCATTCACCAAGTCACAGATGAGTACCAAACAAAAGATGAAAAGTTGGTCCCCTACAAGCAACTAGTGGATGCCTACAAACCACATTTTTCTAGCATCACATTTGAGCAAATTCCAAGAGAGCATAACAAAGCTACAGATTCTATGGCTTCAGTAGGGTCACTAATTGACATGCCTGCTAATACACAAAAATGCAAATTCTTGATCGAGCAATTGTTGATACCAGCCGTCGATGTTCCCGTTACTGAAATCATCTGCTAACTTGTTGGTCCCAATTCCCCATGGTATGAAGACATCTATGAATACCTTAAACACAGTACCTTTCCCCTTGACCTATCATCCACCCAACGCAAAACCTTTATCCATCGATCCTCCCGTTACGCCATTCTAGGTGATACACTATATCACCAGAGTCTCGATGGTATCCTCTTACGATGTCTTAACGCGGAAGATGCTGACGCTACCTTACGAGACATACATGAAGGTGTCTGTGGCGCACATTCTACCGGTCCTAATCTCACTAAGAAGATACTCAGAATAGGTTACTACTAGCCTACAATTGAACAAGATGCTGCACAGTTTGCTAAGAAGTGTCTACAATGCTAGCAGCATGGAGATTTGATTCACGCACCAGCTCATGAACTACAACCTGTGACTACTCCATGGCCTTTTTCTCAATGGGGTCTCGAACTTGTAGGATAAATCCACCCATCCTCATCCAATGGCCACAAATCCATTATTACCACCACTGAGTACTTCACGAAGTGGGTTGAAGCCATTCCCATGACCTATATCACCGGTAAGCAAATAGCCAAGTTTATCCTTAACTACCTAATATGCCAGTATGGTATCCCCCAAGCCATTGTCACTGATAATGGGAGACCATACTACTAGATGAGAGGTGCCTTGCAGCACTTAATCATCTCCATGTCTATCAAAACCACCTCCGACGTAATTACAACAAAAAGATCAAAGAAAGACGGTTTCAAGTTGGTGATCTTGTACTTAAAGAGAATCAGAGAAATCAAGCAGATCAAGAAAAGAAGGGCAAGTTTGAGCCTAACTGGTTAGGCCCCTTTATTGTCACAACAGCATATGGATCAGGAGCTTATACTTTAGCTACACCTAACATGATTCCTCTAGATGAGCCACTTAACAATGTCCATCTCAAGAAGTTCTATGCCTGATCCTCAGAGTATTCCAAAAAAAAAAAAGCAAAACAAAACAAAACAAAAAAAATCTAAAAAATCCAAAAAAAAAAATTATGTCCTCTAGTGAAAACCCGGCAAACGGGTGCCTTGGATAAGTACCATAGTGAAAACCTGGCAAACAAGTGCTATGTGTAGAGTCAGCACCCATCGTCTATCAAGTCTTGTTCATTTCTGGTTATTACAACTCACTTCATCCATCCATCTATAATAAAACCATTGACTTTGTTTGCATTTCCATCTCCCTATCTAATATAGCTTGGAAATTTGTCAGTGTCCATCATCATCATCCCACGTCTTGATTTATGTCTACAGTTATCACTGTCTTGTCCTAGGTCAAGCTTTCTATGTCTGCTTCATCAGTCACCTATGCAAATTCCTACCAGAATGGGGGCAATTATTTCCTTAACCTAGGTCTAGGAATGGATTCTTGTTCATGGTTCACAGTACGCTCTTCAATCTTTTCTCCTTTCCGCAGATAACATCCTTTAATGGACACATCGCTCCTACGATAAGGTTGTTATCTCTCCAACACTTTTCTTACATCATCACATCAACCAGAACTACATATTATCTCATTTCACTCTTAAGGCACCTTGATCCCATGGATATGGGTATGTAGGCAGTCTAGAATATGAAGGAAGTATCCAGTACTCAGGTACATAAGAACCCCTCCTTTCATCTTGACCCATCTCATCACTCTATCTAGAACTACATATTATCATTTTTCAGCTTTCATCGTAATGTGCCTTGATCCCATGGATACAGGGTATGTAGGCAGTCTGGAATATGAAGGATGTATCCAGTACTCAGGCACACACGATCCATCATTCTCCACCCATTTCAACCCATTAACACTGTCACCTTTCTGGTCTTCCGTGTGTCAAAATCCATTTCGCCTCGACTTGACTAACTCAAGTAGCAAGCTAGTGCATCGTTTCAAATAAAAAGTTCCTAGCAAACCTGAAGCAAAGCAGCTTTCTTCCAGAGTCAACTACTGTCCTATTATTCTTTTTGCCAACACCAGCTAAGTCCCACTTAACCAATGCACCAGATCAACAAGCTTGTCTTCTGCAAAGTGTTCCATGATCGAGACCAACACATGCGTCTCCTGCGACATGTGGCATTTCCTGCAGCAAGACATTGTCTTTTCAGGTATGATAGCACCCTTTAACGGACCCATCGCTTCTATGATAAGGCTGTTATCTTTCCTCTCCAATCTATTCTGAGCAACCTCTTTGGCAAGAGAATATGTTGGTTGTATGTTTACTTTGTAAGTCAATCAATTTTCTTTTTAGTTTATCTTTTGTTCCTTTTATCCATTACCTATTCAAGACTACCTTGATTTATCTATAATCTTGGTATGTTGCATTGCCATACGGATTGGGGGCATAGTCATTTCTTTTTGTGTGCCGTGTTTGAGGAATGATCTTTAGCATCTTTCTTAGCATTCTATTTATCTTGTGTGTGTTATGACCTAGCATCTTACATATTAATATTCTTCTTGCATTTGCATGTATTGAAGTTTATTTTATGTTCAAGACTATGGCTTAGTCACATGTACCAACAAGGTTATATTATGTCTAAGGGATCTAAGTTCAAACCGCTTGTTTGCAGAGTCGACGTCCATGCACTCAGATATTACTGCACCTAGGTCTTTTATACCTTGGTGGCGAACTATCCACGTGCTATATCAAAAATAAGGATTGCTCTTCATATACAAATGTGAAACCATTGCAACAAGCTTATTCACCCATTCATTCGCCCATGGCCTTATATCATTTTCAAAACAACGATCGATCAATAATCTCTCTTTTGTCTCCTCCTTTTCTTCTCTCTGGTGATATCTGCAAAACCCACATGTTAGATATCACTAGTCATAACATCTATATCAGCATGTCACCATATGTCATGCATCTGTAAGCATCATAAAGCAATATACATCATCACATAAATCCATAATCCTACATACATATCATCACATCCATGACATCAAGAAGTGCATATATACAATCATGAACATTAATAAGATGAATAAATCATCATATATATCATGTGAAGGTCAACATAGTACAAAAGGTATGTGTCTACATCAATAGGCCATCTGTGTACATCAATATAGTACATCAAGGCTATCAAGAGCCCGCAGAATATACAGCAGGATGCACGTAGGCATCTGTCCAAAATGATACAAAATGATACAATATACAAATATACATGCTCTAGTGGGTAGAGCTGCCCTCCTACTATGGCCCCTATCCTCCACCTGTACTCGGTGCAGGTCCCTCGGATGGTCCCCCTACTAGTCCTCCTCCTCTCCCTAGTGGCACAAATGGTCCTCTCACTAAGGACAATGACTGCCCTGTCTGGCGAGAACCTGACACTCTAGACCTGCTCCTATCTCTATAGCTCAGCTCTCGCTGCGCCGCTGGCACCATACCTGCGTAGAGCACCCTGTAGTACTATGCCTCTCTGCCTACTAATACTAACTCTCCCTATACCCGAATGAGCTCATTGTATAAGGTCCTCTGATCTGCACCCAGTGCACGGTGTGCCTCATCTCTCTCTCACCTCACTCTAGAGTGTGGCCTCTGCTGTCAGCTATAGCTATACCTCTACATCTCTCTCCCTCGTCACCTAGGCTAGCTACCTATCATCTACTGCAGGTGCGACTGGCACTTGTACCTGTACCTATACCGTTGCCTATACCTATATCTGTAGCTATGCCTGTGTGTGTGTCAGGGCTGTCTGTGCTACTGCTGCTACTTGTCTCTACACCTGGGCTAAGGCCTCAGCCTGTCTTGCCTCAACCCTCGCTGCATCCCTGTCTCTCCTCAATCATACCATCTGGAGCTCTAGTCAAGTCCTCTAGGCTGTCTCCTCCTATAGCAACTACTTAGCCCTCTCCAAATTGGTCTCTACGGCTGGCTCCCCCTCCTCTGCCATCTCCACATCTGCCTGCTAGCCGTTGGCCTCTCCAACTACCTGCTATCTGGCCGCTCTAGCCTATCGTCTGATCCTGGCCTCTACACCTAGGACTAGTACCTCCCCCACTGCCCCTGCCACACCTGGTGTAGTCAATCTCATCGGCCTATGTGTTTTCCAGTACCTGTCATACTTTGGCAATGTACCTGGGTTTGCCTATCCTGTATCCCAATCCCATCTCACAGGGACAAGTCCCCGTACCTCTACCAAAGTTGTATCTACTGGAATCTCTGCATCCCAGTCCCCAACCTCTTGCCGTGTGCTGGCATGTGTCGCCTCCCCCACTGGTAGCCCTTGTGGTAACCCAAACTATCTCAATACCAATTCTAGCAGGTATCTCTCAATAGTGTCTGTCCGTCTCCCAAATAGATACCGAGCATGTCTGCAGTACATCAGCTGCTCATGCTCGTCCTCCCACTCCTCGCATAGTAACCATGGCCTCCAAACAAATAGGTCCATCTTATCGATCTGCCGCCTCCAGTGGCTAACAGATCCCAGCCTCCGATGTGTAATCACTCCCTCATATAGGAATGCGTATGGCTCTCCCCTATCCTGATGGCGCTGTGTCATGGGTCAGATCACTGGGATATGCTCCCATGCCCACACCTGTAGAAGAGTCACCCCTGCTGAGAGACTCATGCCTCTCCTATACACACAGTGATGCATATTGTGGTACAACTATCCCAGCACACATGGGCCCCATGCATACTGAATGCCATGAGTGAATATCCCAGATAATACAATGCCCCAGCCAACCGATAATCCTCTCGATCTCCTATCTGGGTAGAGGAAGCTGCCAATCAGGGAAGATACCATCCACCTGATCCTATCGCAGAGTCTCAGGACGTCTGCCCACCGAATCTCTCCATCGTCTATCCGCAAGTCATCTGTGAAAAATACCTCTACCATGCCTGCCTCTCCCCACACCGGGTCAAAATCCACTCTCTCCCCATCAATCTGAATCCTCAAGATGCGATACACATCCTCCAAAGTCAATGTCGCCTCCCCTGTCGAAAAGTGAAATGAGCCTGTCTCATTGTGAAACCTCTCTACCACTGCTGTCACTAGGGCAAGATTCACCCTAATGTGAGTCAGGTGTGCAACATGCCATAATCTCGCGTGCTCTAGGAACGCATCCTCCTCCCACGTCAACTATACTACCTCATGTGCTATAGGGTGGTGTCGCTCTCTCGACATCAACAATGGCATGATCCTCTACATTCACAACAAACCACTTGTCAGTCAGTTTAACCATTCCTCTATAGTCCTACAGACTTCTACCCTATGACACAAAGCCCTAAGACTAGCTCTTCCCTTGCTCCAACCTAAGTAGTTAACCCTTCAGTCAACCCTACCCATTGCATTCTTCTACCCAAACCAAAGGCGCCTTGCTTTCCACAAGAGCGCCCCACTATGTTACCACAAGTGCCTCACTGTGCCTACAAATGCGCTTTGTTTTTCTATACCAAGTGCGCTTCTCCATGTTGCCAACCATGTTGCTCTGTGCTACTAAAGGCAACGCGATTTTTTTTGCTAACCCTTCCAACCGCGCCGCTCTGTGCTACCAAAAGTGCTACGGATTTATACCAGTCACGCTGGGGCGTAGAGCCCTAAAACCAAAAGTGCTTTGATTTTACCAAACACATTGTACCTACCTACTAGATGCATTATGGCGTGTCAAAAACACCTTAACTGACTACCAATAGCGCTCACCTAGCCTACATCGCTTTTGGCTGACTAAACCCTAGCCCTAAAACCTGACCAAATATGACAAATTCAAGTGCAGTTTTTGGACACTTACTGATGCCGGAGCTCCTGCGGGCCTCCCGTATGTCCGCACTAGCTCTGCCCGATGCCTATGCGCGGGAATCAGCATCTCTTCTCGCTGTCAGCTCCTTCCACTCAACTCTCTCACCCTAAAGGTAGGAGGCTCTACACTCACAATTTAGAAGCTCCTAGTGTGCAGAATGAGGATTGTGGTCCCCATGGGACCTCTTTATCATCCCCCCCTGCATTTTTGTTTTCCCCCCCAACCCTGCTGCTTTTCCTTCTAAACCTACTCATACACTCTTCTAGTCGAGCGTCAACCCAGTCCTTCTGTCACTTCCCTGTCTTCCCGCTCGAGGGGGCATACGTTGGGGCAACTATCTACACTGGGGCATCAAAAATTGTATCATGTCTTCAACAATCATTTTCTTTGATGCAATGCTATAAACTACATTGCACCAAAGAGGGGCAAAATGTAGACACCCAAAAATGACCAAGTCATCGCACTACTTACATTTCGTCTAATCAGGAACATCACCTGCATTTCAACATTAATTGAATAATCTAATTATTTAATTAATTTCATCTAACTCCTCTAAATCACATACTTTTGACATTAATTAAATAAATTCTCTTTATTTAATTAATTAAATCAAATTCTTCTACTATTCTTCTGTAATTAAATAATTTCAATTATTTAATTAGATAATTATCTTCTGTCCAAATCTCAAGTCTCAATTAATTAAATAAATCCCATTATTTAATTCATTCATCACAAATTCCCTCTTATCCAAACAATTAAATAATTCCCAATTATTTAATTAAATCAAATTCATTCTTTCAAATTTAAATAAATCAAATCAAATTTATTTAAATCCTTTCAATCTCCAAAAATAAAATAAATCAAATATTTTATTTATTCTTCCAAATCATGCACAACAATTAAATAAATTTATTTATTTAATTTGCTTTCAAATTCTTCAAATATCTTTCAAATCTTCTAAACATAAGTCTTCTTCTCCATGCACACAAAATTAAATAATTTATTATTTAATTTATCTCAAATCCTGCAAAAGCAAATCTTAAATTGAGTTATCTATTCACTCAACCTTGTTTTTATCAATCTCTCTTAAATTAGAAAAAAGATTTCTAATTTATGAAAAACATGTCTTATCTTTAGAAAAGAAAGTGTTTAACTCAAATAAAATAGCTTTTGTGTGACACTTGTCTTCTTATTCGTTGCACGTTCCTCAACTATTCTCCTCCGTTGATTCTTCTGAATTATCTGGACCGTTGATCGATCTTTATTCAAACCTATATAATCTTCCCTCATCTCCTTCATTACCCCTTTCTTTGATCACTTATTCTCAGGCATACTTAACAACACTTTGAGCATACATCACATCGATTGAGCAACTTTACGATCTCTTGACATTGATCTTTGAGCACACTACTTGCTTGTTGCAACCATAATTTTGCAATACTATTGAGCAATCCACATTCATCCAAAGAGAACAATACAAATCTCGGTAAAAGCTTTCATATTTCATTGATTTATTATTAATGGCTTTTATTTAGATCGGTTCTCTTTATGTTATTGGTTTTTGATTTGTTTAGTTTATCATAGTCAATTTTCCTCATACACACAACCAAATGCTCAAAGATATCCATCCTTCAATGGATACTACCACAATTGCAATAACTTTGGTCATAAAGCAAATCAGTGCAAAAGAAGAATGAATCAGAGTAATTCATCCTTCTTCGGACAGTGTTTTAACTGCAAAAGGTATGGTCACAAATCTCATGAGTGTAGAAATATGCAAATGAACAATTCATTCAATGGTAGATGCTTTGCATGCAATAGAATGGGACATATGGCTAATCAATGTAGATCTAGAAAATATCAGTCAAATATGCAAAGAAATGTTGTTTGCTATAGTTGCAATAGATCTGGTCATATTGCCAAATTCTGTAGAAGAATCAGGATAAAAGGGGTCCGATGCATCATAATCAAAATCAAGACAAAGGAAAAGAAAAAGTGAATGCGGATGAAATTCAAAGGGAGATGAACAAGATTTGGGTAAAGAGAAGTACAAAAAATGTTGGGGATGGATCCGCATCAGAATTTGGTGCTGATATTCCTTCCAGAAACTAAATAAGATGGGCTCTGGCTCAGGGCGAGTCACAAAAGAAAACAAGTTCCCCTAGCCAATTAATTGGTGCCTAAAATTGGCACATGGAAAGTTGCAGATCAAAGGGTTCTCAGAGAAACATCTGAATAATCTTTGGTAAAAATATGAAGGATCCGCAAGAAATTTAGAAGAGGTTAATCTTCCAAGATTAATCTGATTTATCAGTCATCTGGTAAGAACATGATTTTCACAGTTAGATCCGGTATGATTCAAATTTGAGGTGTCTAGATCTGTGGATAAATAAAGGTAGATAGATTGCCAATATTCATCGAGAATTACTCTAAGTGCATCTCAGAGATCCAAAAAGATCTCTCGGGACAAGGAGAAAAAAGCAACCGGAATAACTTAAGTTGAGCATTTATTACAATGTGAAATTAGGGTTTGCACAGAAATATAAGGGTTATTTTGTTCATCATTTGCACATTTTGCATTCGAGAAGAAGAGAGAAGGAGCTCTGCAACTAAATTGTCTCAAACCTCTCAAAGATCAATTGCAGAAGTCGATTCATCCTATAATCCGATCCGGGTCATATCGTGAACCCTAGAAGCGAAAAAGGTATTTTCTGCTCTTGATTAAACTCTCTCTGAATCTTTAAGATGGCTACTCTGAATGTTGTGAAGATTATTGATAGGCTGCGCCCTAAATTTAAGAAACATCCCTACAAATCTCTAGAAGTGGATCCCTTAGGCGCATTTTCCAGCATTCCGCATGGGGTTTTACATGTTGAAGATGTTAGGGCATACATTCATGCGAACATTAAAGAATTTGGGGAATCAAAGCCGGTGGATATCTACCACAAGCAGTTAATAGATGATTCATTTGAACTCAAACCTCAGTATAAGGCTATCCGAGACAAACATTTTGGACATTGCATCCATTTCCTCTATTTTGCAGAAGATGAATCTGGTATGTTTTGAGCAGAGTGCATGACAACTTCATGTGGTTGAATAGGTTGTTTAAGATCACTAAAGATGCCATTAGGGCGATAACCGGATTGCACTCATCCGGTGGGTTGCCTACTCTCAAATCTGTCAAAAACCAAATTGTGAGTGAGGCTAACGAATCAAAATTTGACAAGGGAACAATGACTATAGAAGATATCACTGATCCGGCTATCAAGTATGCATCTATGATAATTGGCTATAAGATATATCACTCCAGCAGGGAGAATTCTGTATTTGGAATTGCTGTATATACTACTTATGAAATGTTAAGAAAGAATGTTGACTATGATCTTTGTGAGCTTCTCCTAAACCAACTATTGGAAAATTTGTAGAAAATAAAGAAAGATAAAAAGAATTCTTTCAAGTATGGTGGCCTGATACTTTGCCTATTCTTCTACTATATGAATAAGCTACCCGGAACTAATGGCTGGATATGGTTAAATGATAGACGTGTTGCCATACAAATCAGAGATTATTTGCATAGAATAGGTGATGCCAAGGCATAGAATACAACACTATGGGGCTACTTCAAGAACTTTCAGAGTATGATGCAAGCAAGAGAGAGAATCCCCCAATCTCTAGTTGAAAAGTATAAAGATACAATATGCCTTATGGTAGAAACTAATCAATGCCTAATGGAGGAAATGGAGCCAAGGATAGTCTGGATCATGCCAATGGGGTATGAAGTTGATGAGAAAATTCTAGAGCTGCATATTCAACACCTGCTAAGTCAACCCAAGGACCTAAAGATAGAAAGGTTTGGAACCTTTGAAGAGTTGAGTGTGAAGATTCATGTAGAGCTAAGACAACTGGAAATGAAAAGAAAAGTGAGGAGGGAAGTAGAAGAATTTGCCAAGAGGCATGGAATTTCAAAGGAGGCACTTGATGCAAACAGAGAAAAGATGGAAAGGGCAGAGAAAGAAAGGCAAGAAACTAAAAAAGAAAGTACTCTAGTGCAAGCCCCCTCCTGGACCAGATCTTCCAAGAGCTCTGCACCTGCCACCTCTAAGAGCCAAAAGGCATCAAAACCAGAAGTCAGGACATCTAGAAAGGGAGAGAAGAGAACTAAGACAAAGGCCACAAGGTCTTACATCAGTCAGAACAATGATAAAGAGACTGAGTCAGATGAGGAGGTAAAGAAAATGAAGAAGAAGAAGAAAGTATCTGGTGAATCCTCTATAGGTCAAGACAAGAAAGAAGAGGCAGAAGAATTCATTGAAAAACCTACTCTCCACATTGATAATATCATCAAATTAGTTACTATGGATGGGAACTTGCAACCAATGGTTGAATTTTATGATGAATATAGTGAAACTGATCAGAAGATATTGCAAGATGCCATAGTTAGGTATCTAAACATCTACAACAAAGCATTCATTGAAATTATATCTCTGATTCCCAAAAGCTTAAAGAAGGAACTTGAAATAAGGAAGAACAATGCCCAAGAAAAAGATCTAGAAATCTGGGAGCAGATTGTTATTCAGCTCTATCTGTCCATTACCCCTAAACAAATGAACATTATCTTCAAGGACTACAAGGATGAGTTCCAGAGCAAAGCTAGAATGAATCAACTTATGCTTGGAGAAACTGACAAAGTGGCAAAGGAAATAGAAGATATCCTCCAGAATGCCTTTAAAAGATTCAATCTTACTATTATAGAGGACTTAGGTGATGAACCCTCTGCCATGGATGACAAAGGAGAATCTACTGAGATAGTGACAGAAGAGGCAAAGAAGACAAGTGAAGAGAAAACTGAGGATCTAGATTCCTCTGCTCTGGAAGAGGAAGTCCTTAAAGAAGCAAATATCTCTCCTCCGGTTTCCCCAATAGACTCCGGATCTAGAGGAGAGGAAAGAACAGAAGAGAAAATCAGTCAAGAAGAACAAGTGAAGGAAAGAGAAGAAGGTCAAATAGAGAAGACCACAAGTGACAGTGCTGAGGCTGCTGAAGGGAAGAAAACTCTGTCTCCAGCAAGAGACACTGTAGAAGAAGTCAAAGAATTCTTGACAAAATAAATGATGGAATTAGATGAACTAAAGCTACTTCAAGAACCATTCAATTTTGATTCCCTCTCCTCGGTTCAGACTATGAAGATAACATCATTTGCCCATGCAAAGGCAAAAGAAAATTTTTTGAAGTCTCACATGGAAGACTGTGAGCTAATAGAAATTGCATTTGGTGCATTGGAGAAAATCATGCCATCCTTCCAGAAGGATCTTTTGGCCTCTTCATCCGGTAACTTAAAATCTCTTGTCAATTCAATTAGCACATATTTTGATTTTTTGGAAAAGTCAGCTGAAGATAAAGTCCGAAAAGAATTTTTGGGAAAAAGATTCTCTGAGGTGCAGGGTCTAATAACAAATGATAGGAGAGTTAAGGATATTGGGATAAAGAGCTTAGAAAATGCTCTTAAAGATAGTGGAGATATATATAAATTTTGTTTATCCTGGCCTAAAGTGACCAAGGATATTGAGAAGAAAGTAAAAGAGCAAGAGGATAAACTGAGAAGTTTATCTCAAAGTTTTGATCCTCTCTCCTCTTCCATAGTAAATCAAGAGTGTTAGACTATTGCAGTCATAAATGAAATAAAGAAGCTTGAGAAGGAGAAGAAAAATAGAATAAACAAGTTAAGTGAACTTAGAGGAATCATTATCCCTAAGTTAGAGGCCATGCATGAGGCCCTGACTGATGCTCAAACCATAGCCCGAACCAGTGGTCCGACAGATCTAAAGAGGGCAGAGGCTTTTGCATTCCTGTTGAGTGGTCACATCTCAATTTTGGATAGGATGAAACAAAGTTGGGCAACAAAATTTGTCCAGTTGAAGACAAGTTTTGCAGATATACTTCAGTATATGTAAGTATGTTATGTATATATATTTATGCGGCCAAGTATAGATTAATTTTAGAAATTTTGGTATGTGGATCCTACCCTTTGCCATTGATGTCAAAGAGGGAGTGAGGAACAGTGAAAAATGTGGAGCATAGCTAAGGGGGAGCTCTGGAAAAATGTACATTAGAACAAAGCATCAGCCAAGGGGGAGTGTAGTATAACCTTAGTCATTTTTCACTAAGTGTTTCCATCAATGCCAAAGGGGGAGATTGTTGGCAAGAGACACGTTGTGGCTTCATGAGTGTTGTCATTGATGGCAACAAAATCCATCCCACACATCCGCAGGACATGGTATGACCATACCAGAAGACAGATTGAAGTGTATCTTGGTCCGGTAAGCAAGAACAAAGCATGTAGCAAGGTCTGACAGTCAGGTCTGAATCTCTCAGAGGAAGTATCTCAGTAAAGTGCAGACTTGGGGAAGTCAAGAGGAGTACTATGACTAATATATTCCAGAGATTGAGCCTCCGATGATGTAAGAGTGAAAAGATATGAACACCTAAGTGTTGGGTTCCTGTTTGACAAAGTAGACTGAGGAAGAACTAACCGACAGAGCTTCAGACATTAATCCAGATGAGATATTGATGGTAATAAAGTTTCTTAAGGGATCATTCATGATTGGTCGACATGATTGATGACTTCTATAAGCATCTCTTTGATACGCATCACTTGGTAAGCAAAGATTCAACCGACAGACCAGAGTTTGGGAAAATATTGAGTATTCTGGATGCCGACTAGAAAGATGTTGAAATCCTTTGTGCGGATATATATACCAGATGGATTTCAATGAGAAGTTGTGTGAGGTGTGTTGTGTTGTACAAAGAAAAGCAGAGAGCAGTGTGGAAGCTGTAATATAGGTCCGGTATGTGACAGGACAGCAGTACCAAAGAATAAGAAGAATGAAGTGCAGTAGATCAGTGTATTAAGCCTAACCGGAACTGAACTTTAGCATACATGGATGTTTCTCATCAATTCAAGTATCTTGTTACTTTCTTGTACCTTGTAGACAATGAGTCTCTTGTAGGCAGTGAGCCTCTTGTGAGCAGTGTACTCGGGCAGTGAGCCCTAATTGGCAGGTGCCATTTTGTACTATCTTATTCTTTTAACAGAGAATATAATCTTGGGTTAGTCACCCCGTGGTTTTTCCCTTAATAGGGGTTTCCACATCAAAATCATTGTGTTATGTGTATTGATGTTATTTTTGCTTTCATGGTTATGCTTATATGATTTGATGTTGCACTAATTGTTAAAGAAGAACAGAAAGTAGAAGTAATTTAGATAACTGATTCACCCCCCTCTCAATTATCAACAGAGCTCTCCTCCTCATCAAGTCCAATAGATGTTTTCTATTCAAATTTCTCAAGGGTAGAAGGAAACTGAACATCCTCTTTGCTCTCTTCTTTCTCTATTGCAGAACAATAGAAGAAGGATTGAACTCTCTAAAGATCACACTTCTACTATACAGAACTCTCTCGGCCATTAGACCCCAAAGCTTGTACCCTTTCACAATGATACCATAATCGATGAAGATACACTTCACAGCCTTGTTCTCTAACTTAGATCTCTTCTCCTTAGGCACATGTGCAAATGCCTCACAACTAAATACTTGAATGTGTCTCAATGAAGGATGTTTACTAGAACACACCTCCATAGGTGTCTTATCAATAAGCATCTATGTAGGAGACCTATTAACTAGGTAACAAGCAGTAATAATAGCTTCAAGATAAAACTTTGTTCAAGGCTAACTCTACTTAGCATACTCCTAGCCCTCTCTATCAATGTTTTGTTCACCCTCTTTGCAAATCCATTCTATTGAGGGGTATACAAAGTTGTCTTGTGCCTCTCAATCCCATGTTCTTTATAGAACTTGTCAAAACCTGCTGAACAAAACTCACCACCGTTGTCAGTCCTCAAACATTTAATCTTTGTATCCTTCCAATTTTCTACAAGAGTTCTGAACTCTTTGAATCAACTAAAGACTTCAGATTTACTTCTAAGGAAATACACCCATGTCCTTCTACTGTAATCATCAGTGAATGAAACAAAGTAAATAAATTTTAAAATTGAAGGAATATTAACAGGACCAAACACATCAGAATGAATCAAGTCCAACACCTCAGAAGATTTGTGAGAACTATAATAAAACTGAACATGATTTTGTTTTCTATAAATGCAATTTTCACAAAAATCAAACTCAAGATTACAATCATTAATCCCCTCAATGAGGTTTTTATTTTTAGGGTCCTCAAACCTTTTTCACCAATGTGACCAAGCCTTTAGTGCCATAACATTGTCTTCTTGACTAGAAGTTTCCTCTCCATAGAATGAGCACCCTTAGGTACCTAGAAAGCATGAACATCAGAAGTAGATGCAACAACCCTCTTCGCTACTAGTTCCAATGGTGAGGATGAAGACTCTGAAGTTATCTTCTTCAAAATAAAGGCAATATTGCACTTAACCACACATGCATCAAGATGAAATAGAGTGCCAATCCGAACACCCTTAGCTAGCACCATAAATCCTCTAGTAATCTTGCATCCTCTATTCAAGAAAATAACCTACACACCCACATTATTCAATTTACTTATAGACAATATGTTTTGTGCCAAACCAGGGATATGGATAACACCATTGATCCCATTCACTCATCCATCAAGCAATCATATCAAGACTCTTCCACAACTAACAATCTTTAGGTGAGAATCACCACCCAAGTACACCTTTCCACCACCGTATTCTCATACTTAGTGAACCAACCTTGATGTGAGGTCATGTGGAAAGATGTACCAAATTCAATAAGCCACACATACTTAGATGAATGAGTTGCCAAGGCAGCGACAAATGCTTTTCCTTCATCCTGAGAGGACTTGTCAGAATTTGAATCATAGTTCTTTTTCTTTGTCTTTTCCTCTTTGCATTCCTTGCAGAAATGACCAGGTTTTCCACAATTCCAAATTAGAGCCTTGGACTTTCCAAGAGACTTAGATCTCCCATGGGATTTGGATCTTCCTTTTTTTCCTTCTTCTTATCCTTTTTCTTTCCTTTCTCTTTAGATCTACCACAAACTTCAAGAGCCTCTCTAGCCAATTCAAAATATTTTCTCTGCATCTCTTCAGAAAACTTTGATGCAACCACTTCATCCATCTTGAAGGTGGTAGTGGTACTCCCAATGGGCAAACAAGGTGGTCCCATGAATTTGGTAAGGAACACATTAATGTAATACATCGATCCTCCTCCTCCATCTTCACACCAGTAGAGGTCAACTAAGCAACAAGCATATTGAAAGTATTCAGGTGATCAGTGATAGATCCTTCATCTTCCATCACAAGGGAAAATAATTTCCTTTGCAGGTGAACCCACAATACTGGGTTACAATTGCATTGACGAAGGAAAATTGCCCGTGCACCAAAAAAAAGTTTTAGAGGGGTTCAATCGAACAAGGCTGTTTGAACGAACCCAAAAATGGGTTCAAATGAAACAACCCATTTGAACAAACCCAATTTATGTCGAGCTTTTTTTTAATAAAATAGGGGGTTCAATCGAACCCCCTTTAATGTTATTTCAAATTTTTAATGCTATTTGTAGGGGGTTCTAATGAAATGGGGTTTGATCGAACACCCTTTCATTCGAACCCCTCTCTAGGGGTTTGGTCGAACCCCTTTCACTCGAACCCCCTTGTTTTGCCCTTGCCCCTCTCCAACTGCAATTTTATGCAGGTTTTTGGGTTCCGAGGCCTAGGTTGAGGATCAAAATGGAATCAACTTGACAAACCCATCTAGAGGATTATAGTCCTCGAAACAAGCTTTCTATCAAGTATAATTTTAATATGTTTTAGTTTTATTATACATTTTTTTTAGTTTAATTAAACATAGGTTTTTCACCGAAAATCAAGCTCTTTGTTCTACACATGTGGAAAAATAGTATATTACCAAAACAAAATTATGAAAAATATTTATCCTTTTGGTATTCATGTCCTTGATCTAACATAATTTTTTTTTTTGAATTCTGATACATACAAAAAAAGTTATGCTTTACACAATACACTTATGTCTAAATTGTAATTGGTTTGACTTCAAAAGTTAATTAGAAGAAAAATATTCAATAAAACATTATGCAACCAAATGCATCCTCTAGATATCATAGTTAAAAATCTAAATTTGAAAAAATTAGAATTTTATCCTTCATAGAAAACAATTATGTTTTACACAGTACACATCACTCTTTAAAAATGGTGTTTACTATTAAAAACTAGTTATTGAAGGAGATGGAAAAATTAATACAATTTGATTCCAATTTTTTTTAAAAATATATATTTAGAATCTACAGACAAAATGTGACAAACCACTAGTTTACATCATCTCCAAATTCCTCATGGTTTAGCAACTATAGTTGTCTAAAAGTGAAGATTTTTTCCAAAATGTTCATTTCAATGTCAACATTGGCCAAATAGTGTAACCTATTATTGTTCACCAAGGATTTAGCCTAATAAACATCTCCAAGTTTCTTCCAAAGATCCTTTGTAGTCTTCTCTTCATGAATATTTAGGAGCACTGAATTAGCTAAGCAGAGTCTTATCAAACCCTTATCCTTCTGATTCATTAGATCCCAATCTTCTTTAACATTTCATGCCCGATGGCATGGTTCTGAATACTTTGAGTTATAGATCTCTATCCACCAATAAGTCCTCAATCTTGAGTTTCAACAACTCAAAGTTGCCTCCATTAAACTTCTCCATCTCAAACCTCCCAGATGTGCTCTCCATATCTTTCCTGCAACAAAGATTTCAAAATCCTATGTACAAGCTCCCACTCAAATGAAGATAAGCTCAAAAAACCCTCTATGTAACAACTAGAACCAAAGGTGATAAGGCTCGGATACCAACTAAAAGGAAGATATGTGGAATAGCTTCCTACATTGATCTAATGAGGAAAGTTATGCATGTTTTAATATTTTATAGTTACCAATTATGAGATGCACATTAACAGAAAGGTAACATAACATCAAAAATAAGTACAATACTTACAACACAAGATATATGTGGGGAAAACCCTTTCAGGTGAAAAGCCCCACACTCCAAAACCTACACAATGTATTATCAAATCCAAAGAAGATTGCAACACACTTGCAATGCAAGTTCTTTTAGGAGTTAACAAATATCAATTTTTGGAGTAATTTCTATAGCATAACGGTACCTATAAATGAACCATACATACACTACTTAAAGAACATGTATTTATAGAGTTACAAGGCCAACATAGGAAGCTTCTAGAGGCATGGCCTTCCAAATTGGCCTCATGGCCCATTTCCCAATGCCTTTGTCCTAGTAGTGACACTTGTTCAACATGCACTTGACCCTCTTACATCCGTCATAACCTGTAAGTTTGACTTTCCCAAGTTGGGGCACTCCATCCCAAACTAGACTATGATAGATGCTCTTACACATCTTACAACTATCATAGAATCTATCATACATGACAACACTTACAACTGTAAGAGAATATTTCATAACTAACTAATAACAACATATTCCTCTTACAACTTGTCATAGTCAAACTTAGGCGCCTAGGATTGCCTTCTCACATATAAAGATGCGTCATGACACTTGTCTCACCTATGATAGGAATCTCTATTTCTAGCTCTTACATGTCATAGATTCTATCATATGTTATAACCTCTTACATAAGCCACAAGATGCTGACATATGGCATATTTATGCCACCTCAAAAGGGACACCTACATTCTCAAGTGTTGAATTGTCCATCCAAGTCATCTTCCAAGTGGGATGACATCTCAACATGCCACCTCACACTAAATGACAAATCCGAATGACCAAAATTAAATACAATATCGATAAATAAATAAATACATAATCAACTAATAAATTCTAGGAATTTGCAAAGGTTGAGACACCTTAATTCCCAACAAGACAATAATTCCATAAATGATATATAGAAGACTATGTTGTAACACACATCAAGTTGTGGTACATTATAGAACTAAGGATCAATCATGGATTGGTTTAAGGTCATTAATCACCCATTATGTAAAAATATAATTCATATAAAATGATAAAATAATATGAGAAGGGAAAACATGGAAAGAAGAGCAAGAAGACTCGTCATGAAAAGCTATCATAAAAAAGGTACCACAAAGAGGCATTATGAAGATATATAAGGAAGGAATAATGCAACATAAGAGTATAGATTGGATGCTATGAAAAAGAGTAACATGTGAGAAAGAGAAGAAAACTAAGAAAAAATATATCTATGCACAAATCAAGAAAATTTAATGAATGATTGGAATATGTTGAGTGAAGTATAAACAAGTGTGTAATAAAATATTGTAACTGATAAGCATGTACTTGATCAAAAGAATATATATCAAGTATTAGTTGTATATGAACATACTATGTAATGAGATATATCTTTGAAGAAATATAAATTGTTGTTATTCTGATATATTATGTGGAATTTGACTATGGATGTGTAATTGGGTACTCTTTCAAATATTTAAAAGTACATTAGTTTGTGTGTGAATTACTCTCTTCTATGTGCATCAATCACCAAAGTCTCACACATTAACAAAATAATAATCAATCTAAGATCTATTTTTTATGTCAATATGTTGCAAAAAGGATTGATTAGATAAAATATAAGTCCATGTGTGGTACTAGTAGTTGTTGTACCTTGCACACACACCCCATTTTGCCTCAAAATGTTGACCCCTTTTGCTTGGTTTGGTCGGTCTGGGTCTCTGATTTTTGGTCTTTTTCCTTGGAGAGTGATTTCCCATTTTAAAAGTGATGTATTAAGGATTCCTAAGTAAATTTTCTTTAGTATTTTGGTGGTTAGATTTTTACATGAAAATCATGAAATAAATTGCCTTGGGAGTGTTTTTATTCGATGGCAGGTCTCTTGCATGAACTAGGATGCAAAACTTCTAGGTGTCCTAGGATAATTAGATGTCCATGTCCTAAAGAACCTGATATTCCCACAAGTTCTTTCTTAAATCTCATTACTGATATTGTGGAATACCTTGGTACTAATGGTTGTGTGGAGATTCAACCTACATCTAGATTTACTAAGAAACCTTGATTATTCTATTAGGTCTCAGATCCCCACAAAATTGTCTAAGAGCAAAACTTTTGCCACATCTTGGAAGGTCACACTTTTCCACTAAAAGTCAACTTAATGCTCTCCACTCTAGTTTTCATAAGTTGCATTAATGGTGGATTTTGGGAGGTGTTTAAATCACTTTTTACAATATTTTCATCATTATCGCTCTCACTTTCATTCTTTCAAAATCTAACCAAATGATTCAATGACCAGAGCCATGGTTTTCGATGGAAATCTTTCAATCTGGTTCAAGATCCAGCCCCATTTTAACCTGTCATAGCATCATCTCTCCAAATTTCTCTTTGAATGTGTAGGTCTTTGAAACCTTCTATATATGATTTAGTTTCATTTTGGAAAAGCGGGGAAGCAGAAAGGGTTTTTTTTTTCAATTTATCTTGTTCATGTTTCATTTTATCTTTGTTTAAGCTACACATTGTGATTCAAAAAAGCTAGGTAGAATATGCTTTAACTAAGGGAATATAGTGACTAGCCTCATAAAAACATGCCCTTGAGCTCAAACAAAATCCTTATGGATTCAAAACATACAATGCACCTCAAACCCTATAATTTGTTTTAGTTAAGATAAATGATTTTAAAACCCTATGTGTGTTTTTCACTTTTAAACTTCAGTAGGGTTTTGTGAACTTACGTATTGTTGACCTTGTTGATGATGGATTCGATTCCTAAAGAATGATATAAAACTAGACCTAAAATCTTGTCAAAAGCCATTCGTAGGAGCTTTGCATCCATTGGATCTATCCCTTATGCTCTAAGTTCCCCAAAAACCCTTATAAACACATATTGATGCGGCCTCCTTGGTGTTTTATAGCTTTATGAGATTTTGACTTAAATGTGGATATGCCCTATTTTGTCTTTGAAATTTGTGCAAGTTTCAGAACCTATTCGTAACTCTGCACAAGGTTCCTATTCTAAGCTTTGCAAGATTTGAAACTAGGTTGGGATATATCTTGTTGTCCACTTAATCTCCTCTTGCACCTAAACTACTTTCTCGCCAATTATTTTGTGGACCTTCATAATGCATAAGGGCATATCCAAATCACCCTAAATTCCCCACAAATTCCTAGAAGGGCATGTTTGTCCACTAAGCCATCTTTACCTAGCCCACAAAGATTTGTCTAGGGTAGGGATATATCCCAAAGACTTCCATATTCCCACAGACACACACACGACCGATACTTCCTTGAAAAATTCAATTCAATGCCTGGTTGGGATACAATGTAAAATGGAAATATACTTATTAACCATCTAGCCTTGCAATATCCAAGTGTCCCTTAAAATCCCATAAGTTGGCATTGAATAGAAAATGCAAAGTTTCAAACTGGATGTGGAATTGTCCCGATACACTTTAACTCCTCGCATCCCTTCCTATTTTTGGTTACTGCATGTTCTAAAGAAGGATATTGTATTAAACCCATGATCCTAGGAGCAATAAATTATGCCTATCTACGTGGTCTCAAAATAAATCCATATGGATCTGAGTAAAGGGAATGCTGTTTTGATCTCTACAAATCTTTATTTCTCGATGAAATGGATGATTTCTTTTAGAATGAGTTGTAATTGCATAATTGATTAAAAATGATGATATCTTGTTGTATATAAAATCTCTACAAGTTAGTAGTAAACACTGCATCTTTGGAATTAATTATTTTACTTAAGATGAGTTACATATGTAAGAGATTAAAATATTGACATTCTATTATACATTGAATCCCCACAATTAGCATTGGAATTGAATGAATCTTATGAATGGCTATTTATTATGACCTCCTTCTATAGGGTAAATGTCTAGACTAGACACCATGAAATACAAGTTCAAGGGGGTCTTCCCGACCTCCAAAATTACATCCAATTGGAATGACGTGGCCAATACAGATTTGGGACATGTGAACTTAGAATATTTCAAAGATAAAATGTATGGACCTAATCCTGTAGAAAAGGAAAGGAAATTAGTGAACAACGGTATTGTCGAGGATGCTAGATTTCCTACCTCAGTACAGTGCCCATAATTGATCATGGAGTGCAGAGATCATTATCACCTAGAACAAAGAAGGATCATAGACCTTGATGGAAGAGTAATAGCTGATCTTTCCCTTGAAGCTATTTCATAAGTATTTGACATTCTTGTCTATCAAACAATGGTGGATATGACTAAGGACCAGATAAATGCAAGAAAATTATCAATGTTAACTCGATGAAGAAGTCTAGGTCTAATCTCTCTAAGTTACCCAATAAGTTATATAGGAGTTATTTCATTAAAAATCATTGATTTAGTAACTTTATTGAGTAGAATAATGGGAATTCCATCTGCTTCTTCCTTTGAATGATGGATGTCCATCTTCATCGAGGAGGTGATAAATGGGAAGAAGAAGATATATTGGGCTAAACTCATCAATGACAACATCCACATGCAATTCATTGCCTTTGTAGACACAAGAACTTTTTATATAACCTCCTATGTAGTCTATATACTAGCTAGGAACTTTCATTACCATGGTTTGACTAGCACTGGGACTATTGGTAATACATCTAGTGAAATAAAAATATATGATTGTTAACCTTAGTTACAAATGGAGAACTCTCTAGCTCATTATAAGAGGGTAAATGATGCATTCAACATGCACATTACAAGGATGTTACAACGGGACTTGAGTATGAGGCTATTAGTCGAAGTCATGGAGTTAGTCAAGAAATTTAAACACTAATTTATCCAATTTCCTAAATTTACATATTTGAGAATAGAAGGTTTCACTAGAGAATTTGGTAGGCCCCTTACAGAAGGATGATGGCATCATAGTTACTCTGGTAATATTATCTAATAAAGAAGTCAATGAGCTTGATAAAATGAAACATATGGCTAAAGCAACCCATGCCTGGTTAGATGAAATATATGATGAAGGATGCCAAGCTATAGATGAGGCAATCCAAGCCTAGAAGTATTTCTACTACTTGAAAGAAGATATGGACACTCTCCTAGAGGATTGCAACGAAAATGAAGAATATCACTCCCAAGTGTTTACTAGAATAGAAATGCTTTGTAGACTGTCTCTGAAATTTTTTTAAAGGAGAATATTGTGATTAATGATAGCTTAAAAATTCCTTATTACTGAGAAAAATCTATGAAGTATTGGAGGGAAGCTACCAACAAAGATGGGGAGGAGGCATCACTTGCAAGAGGCCAAATTTTGGATATTTTATGTGATTGTGCAAACTTGTTGAGAGACTTAATAGGGTAATATGTTGGTGAAAAACTAAAATGGACATTGAATTATTCAAGAAGCAATGGAAACAATTGCTATAGGGGGTTTGCAAGAGGCTCCTTATGATTTTTATGTGGCTAGGTTGAATGCCACTACATGGTTTAAATATCAAATCAAGAATTTTCAAAAGGGCACACACAACAAAAATATTTCCTTCAATGTTTTTGCAAAAAAGTTATGATACTTAGAGATTCAAATTAAATTACAGAAAGGATCCCCTTCTAGAGGACCTAAATCCAATACTCAATGCATTAGTGGAGTAAAGAAGAAAGGAAAGGGTGAATGATGAAATCACCATTTAAGATGATGCACCCAATCCTTGAGGCTCAGTTTACACCATTTGCTTCCAACATATCAGCCTAGAAAGCCCACATTTGGAGCACCCTCCTTGAAAAACATGTCATTTTTGTATTTCATTGTCAACTCATACAAAAGTGTTTTGTCTTATTTGACTTGCATGGCAAAGTCTAAATTTGTCTTTTTCTAAAAAGTCAAAAGTTTGAAAGCAAAATTGTAACCCTTCGATCATAATCAGTTGGAGATGATTGATGAATATTGTTTTTCCACAAACATTTAATGTTGATGAAATTTAGACCCTTGGTGTTGGATTAATCCTCACCCTTCATTATATACTAAGTTCTCTTGCCTCCTCTATATAAAGGCAATCACTATATTTTGTAAGCTCTACGTGGAAAGATAAAGAATTATTGAGACCACCATTTTCTAGAATCAATATAAATAGAAATCATTTGTAGGTGTCAATTGTATTGTCTTATTGATTGAAAATTGCTTTCATGTTTCCTTTTCACATGTTAGATAAACTTCATTTATATCTGCATGATCAATTATCTTTGATATTTCATGGATCTCTTGTTCATACCATTGGTAAATTTCTGATTGCAAGTTACTTTGCATGGTTAGTCTTAACACATTTTATTTCATGTTTGATTATGAAAAGTTGATTAAATTGTGCCATTTACTAGGTGTTTAATGAAATTGTTTCATGGTTGAAAATCATTATCTCCTCTAAAGATTGCACCATTTCTGTGGCATTGTGAGTCTATCTAATTAAGCAGGAATTGGTTTACATTTAGGATCTATTTGTCTGAAATTACCTGATCATTCTTATACCTGACCTTAGGAATTTTTGAACCCTTTTCTATCCTACCATCTTTTGAACTTTTTTGAAAGAGTGAAGTTTAGATTAGGAAAATAATCAACACATTGCCTATTTGATGATAAAGTTTATTTTTCAAATTTCTGATTTGAAAATTGTTTTAGGCTTTCATATTTTCTAAAGTATATCATTCCAAAACCCATATTCTTGGTTCATAAATGTAAGGCACCTTGATTGTAACAACAAAAGACATCAAACATTGAGTTATCTTGTAAGGCCAAGACCTGGCTAGGAGAGACCATGGGGTAGTTATTTTCTATACTCTTGGGATTTGATTCCTTTTAGCAAAGATAAGATACTTAGTATTTAATCTAAGTTGTTGAGTGCAAAAACACCCACAAACATATTGGTGCTAGAAGGAGGGCCCAATCTGGGAACTAGGAAAATAATCACCAGATCCAGTTCAGATAGTGAAGAATTCTTTGAATTAACTCAGCATAGAAGAACTAGAAGAGATCAAGGATAACCTAGAGCTATTCAGCCTCAATCCATTCCTAGGAACTTCAATTTTTTAGAGGCAATGGATAGGCTTGGTCAATACTCTTCTCCTATTAATTTTTCTACCTATCATGATATGCCCAAAAACCTAGATAAGATTTGCACCAAATTCCTGGTTAATGATCTTAATCGTACTACTGAGGAACATATCAAGATTTTTGAGAATGTCCTTTATAGACACTAAATTGGTCATGATGCTGTGGCATCTCCATTTTTCCCCTATTCTCTAGGGGATGAAGCTTATTACTGGATTGTTCATCTCCCTTCAAGATCCATTACCTCATGGCAGTCGATGAAGGATGCATTTTTGAATAGGTTTAGAGTTCCCATTGCACCTGCAGATCTATATAGGTAGTTTGAAAACATCAAAAGAAGGGATAATGAATCAATTAGTTATTTCAATTATTGATTTCACAAAGGGTACAGTCATTTGCAGTTACCTTACAACATAGGAGAAGAAACAACATTGCAGGTATATTTTTCATCTTTGGATAATTTAACTTTTGTGTTTATTAGAAGAAAAAACCATATTGTAGCTAACTTAATTGAGGCATACATAGAAGCTATAAAAGTCAATTTAGAATTGGGGTAATCTAGAGCTAGTCCCCTTAATCATCTTGGAACACCTAGAATGTCAAATCAAATTTATAGGATCAATAATGCATTGGTGAACCACACTCCAATTCTGAATCTAGTCCCTGCTATGACTCAAGCTATGATCATACACCTAGGAATGCCTATCTCAGAAGCTCCACCATCTCAACCTCTCTTCCTCCAATCTGTAGATACCACACTAGACAAAGTTTGAGAGAAAAAGGAATAAGGGAATTAACTAAACAAATGAAAAATATTATTACAAAGGTAACTCACCTCAAAAATCAGAGTGCCTATCTATAAATTTCTCAAAGAAGTCAAAATTAGAATTATCGAAGACTTATTGAATTTGAAATACTAGGCCCAATAATGGTGGAGTTCCTTCATTGTTAGAGCCCCAACATCCCATTGAGAATTGATCCTTAGGAAAGGTGATTTTGGTAGAAGCAACATTATCCAATTGGTGTAGATTGCATAATACTAATAGTCATTTGGAGTTAGATTGTCATGAGTTTCAAGTTGTTGTCGACATTTTCCAAAGAGAAGTTTAGAATATTGATGCTCAAGATGCTACTCCACCTACAAGGTATGATACCACCATGGTGTTGGAAAGTTACACATTTCCCATGCAATAGGATAATGAACTTGATTATGAAGCTGATGAAGTACAAGCTTATCAACAATATAACCAAACTCCTTATAACCTTAGAGGCAACAAATCAAAGGGACCATTCACCACTTCTACTCTTCCTAACAATTATCAAGTCCCTTCATATCCAAAATCTAGCAATAACCTAGAGCCCCCAAGGGTGACTATTTGGCTTGTTGTTGGAGAATCCTCAACTTGATTGGAAATTACTAGAATGGGTCAATATGTAGCTGATGAATTAAAGAAAATGAAGGTAAGCCTCTCAGTATTTGAGTTGATGAAGATCCCTAAGGTAAGAACAACATTTTTTTAGATTTTTAGGAGCCAACCAAGCTAGAGAGTTCAACAAAAGAAGCCCATCTAAAGATGCACTAGGGAGAGGTAAAGATAAAGATCTAATTCTAGAAGTAGACACCCATTTGGCTATCTATAAGGACAAGAGAGAATTTCCTCCCTTTCTGCTTACCTTAATGATATTTGGAAAAAACCTTCATAATTGTTTGGTTTATTTTGGTGCATCTACCAATATCATGCCTCTAGTAATGTGTAAGGCTCTATGTCTTACTCCTTCTAAGTCTACCAAGAAGGTCACTTAGTTAGACAAGACTAAAGTCAATGTTGTGGGTGAATTAAACCACATTTATATGTAACTTTCCTTAGATCCCCGAGTCCAACAATATATAGATATTCATATGGTACATATTCTTGATGCTTATGGAATGTTACTAAGTAGAGACTGGTCAAAGACACTCAATGGTTATATGGCGATTAATTTCTCCCACATGTAGCTCCCATAGAAAGGACTAGCAAAACAAATTAGAATCAAAAGAGAACCCAAAATGAAGCATTTAATTATGGAGTATTATTAGAATTATGGGGTCCTTTGTATTGAAGTGGATCTTAGAGTCTACTTCCCTAAGGTTAAAAGGGTTGAAGAAGTCTTTGTTTGTGCATGCTAATTTTGAAACTAAATTTGGTGAGGACCCTATGTTTAAATCAGACACAACTGAAATACTCATCGAATTAGATAAATAGACTTCCTTGAAAGATGGAGGGATATTTGAAGGATTTAAGGACTTCATATCTAAATTCTTCAAAGATCAGTTGAGTGTTGAAGAAAAGGTGATGTTTGAAGACTTATTGTTATCTAATTGGTGTAGAATCCATGAAGCTACACACTCAAAATTCTCATGTTCATTATGTAAGACTGTAGCAAGACAAGTGAGGAGATGCCTAAGACTCCTAACACAAGAAAAATTAGAACAAGTAGGGGCTTCTCCTCATGAATAGAAAGATGCAAAATAGACTAACACTACTCTGCATACAAAGAAGTTATAGAAGCGAGGAAGTCAGTTGCCAAAAATCCCAATTTTTAGATTTTGGAAATGAATCAAGATGTAAATCAGATATGGACCCTCCATTTTTATGGTTCTAAATCCAAGAAAGGGGTTAGAGAAGGGTTTGAGCTGACCAATCTTGAAGGTCAATCTTTCCTTTCAACTCATAGACTCTAGTTTCTATGCACCAACAATGTTGCAAAATATGAGTCACTAGTGCATGGTCTTCTAATATCTATTAAAGAAGAAGGCTGAAATCCTTCAAGCATTTGGAGACTTAGAGTTGGTGGTCAAGCAATCCAGAAATAGTATACTTGTCATGGTAAGAGACTTAATTGCTACTGAAATAGGGTGTGGGACTTGATAGAGAGCTTTGATGGTTTTGATATCCAACTTATCCCTAGAAAGAAGAATCATGTAGACAATGCCCTAGCTCAAGCTTCTAGCACTTTGGATCACTTATCCTTGTTTGATTTGAAGAAGTTCATAGTAGAACTCACTTGTGTCCCTTTAGTGCTTGACAATGTTACTAATTAATTTTTAAGTCTTTGATGATGACAAGCATATTTTAGACTTTATCACCAATTTGAATGCATTTGCAACCTAGATTATTGATGAAACAAACATTGAAGAAGTAGAAATTGATCTATAAGGAGTACTCAATTTGAAAACCAACATGATTCCTAGGGGAATGGTATAGTTGGAAAGGTTATTCAATTGGGATCAATTGGGGATACAAGGAAAACATGTTGAAACTGAAGGTGGCAAATGTGATCCTCATAATATGGGTACTTCAGATAATGTGAAAAATGTTTTCATTAGCAAAGTGTGTACACCTAAAGATAAAGTAGGTATCATAAGAGCACTAACTAATTATCATGATGTTATAGCCTAGAGCTATGAGGATCTCAAGATGTATGATACCTCAATCATCATGCATACTATACCTTTGAAACCTAGAGTCAAGCCTTTCTGGCAAAGACAAAGGCCTGTGAATACATTATTGGAGCCTTTGATATTCTAAGAAGTGAAGAAGTTTCTCTCAGATTAGATTAATTTTCCTATTCATCACTCCACTTGGGTTGCAAATCTAGTTCTAGTTTGAAAGAAGAATGGAGAAATCAAGTTATACATAGACTTCATAAATTTGAATCGTGCATCATAAAAGGATAACTATCCTTTGGCATCACTTGACAAAGTTCTTTAAATTGTTAATGGTCTCAAATGTTGTCATTTTTATATGGTTATTTAGGATATAATCAGCTAATGGTCATATATGAAGACATATTAAATATTGCATTTACCTACAAGTGGGGTATTTATGCATATAGAAGAATGCCATTTGGATTAATTAACATGGGGGATATTTTCCAAATATCCATGGACATTACATTCAAAGGATTGGTAGGAAAATGCATTATCATTTTCATGGATGATCTAACTATATTCTCAAAGAAAATAGAAGATAATGTTTCTGATTTAAGGAAATTTTTGCAGATGTGTCATGATTATAATATCTCCTTGAATCCTAAAAATTGCAACTTTGGGGTTACAGAAGGTAAGCTCTTTGGGCATATAATCTTAGAAAAAGGGATATCAATAGACCCCAAAAGACTTCAAGCCATTCTCAAAGTTCCTGCACTGGCAAGTAAGAAAGAACTCAAATCCTATTTTGGCAAGATCAACTTCAAATGTAAGTTCATCACTGGCTTCGCGTAGATTGTTAGACCTTTGAATTCTATGTTGAAATAGGATGCCAAGATTGAGTGGACACCATAAGAAAGAAAAGAAATCATAGAAATCAAGCAAGTTATCTTTGAAGCTCTAGTCTTGGACAACTTAGATTATTCTCTACCTTTTTATATCTATCCATTTACATCAGAACACACTTGTGCAACCATGCTCACTCAAAAGAAAGGAGCTAGAGACGAATGTCCAATTGATTTCATGAGTAATCCTTTGAAAGATGTTGAACTAAGGTACTATAATATGGAAAAGCAAGTCTATTCTCTGGTGAAGGCTATTAAAAAGTTTAGACATTATATTCTTAGAAGTGAGGTGAATGCAATAGTTCCTAATGCAACAATCAAAGCTCTGTTGATACAAAGTAAATTAGGGGAATGAAGAGGAAAATAGGTCACAATGTAACATGAATTTGTCTTAGATATTCATCCTATGAGACTTGTCAGGGGTTAGGCACTCACCCATACCATGGTTGAGATAGAACTAAAATTCCATCGCATCAGTACACCCTAGAAGATGTTTTAAAGGATGAATGGTATGATGCCATTATTTTTTATCTTCATAGTTAGAAATGTCCTCCCCACTTGAACTCTATCCAACATAGAGTACTGCGATTAAAAGTAATAGTTTTATGCTAAAAGAATCAATGTTGTATAGGGAAAATCATGAAGGAATCTATCATTAGTGTCTCAACAAGTGAGAAGTTTCTCAGGTACTCACAAGCTTTCATGAAAGGTTTGGCACTGGGCATGGACCTGGGTTAGCAAAAAAACATCATATTTTGAGGGATGGTTATTAATGACATACTCTTTTTCAAGATGCACACACGCATGTGTAGACTTGTCACACTTGTCAAACTGGGGCAACTTGAGAAAGAAATCCAACTTTACCTGTACAAATAGTAATTGAAATGCATCCCTTTTCACAATGGGGACTTGACTTTATCGATATGATCAATCCACCTTCTTATTTGGTCCATAGGTATATTCTAACTACAACTAATGATTGCACTGGGTGGATAGAAGCACAAGCATGTAAGCAATGTACTACTGAAGTAGTAATCATTTCTAACTAGGTTTGGATGTCCTTTTACCCTTGTTTGTGATAACAGACCTTTTTTCTCACTTAAATTCTCAAATTGGGCTTTTGATTATGGGATTGTCCTTAAATTTTTATCAAATTATTATCCCCAAGGAAACAAAGTCATATAATCCACAAACAAAAACCTATTAGATATCAAAAAAATGTTAGACAAGAATCATAGGGAATGGAAAACACAACTAAAGTATCCACTATGGGCAGATAGGACCAAAAACAAGGCTACTCTTGGAACTTTGCCTTATCATTTAGTCTATGGCCTTGAACTCGTGTTTCCTGTGTACCTAAAGATACCAATTCTCTTATTCATGAATAATTATATTGATACAAATGACAAGGTTGAAGCTAGACTATTGCAAATTTTATATCTTGAGGGAAAATATGACAACCATTGATAACTTTGCCAAACATCAAAGTGTTGTTAAACTTTCGTTTGATAAATTAGATAAGATCAAGACATTTCACATTTCAGGCCCAGTCTTTTATTGGGGTAAAGCTCATGAGAAGAAAGGAGACCATGGTAAATTTGATAAGCTTTGGTTAGGTCCTTTTCAAATTTTTGAGATCTTAAGGGATAGTACTTATAGGCTTAAAACCCTTACTGGTGAAGATGTCCCACTTCCTGTTAATGGGTAGTTCTTGAAACATTAATTTTAGGCCTAGGTAGCCTTAATGCCTATCCTTTGTGTACATAGTATGTTTTTTGTTGTTTTCTTTTTGTTATATTGTTTAGTTTGAGTTGTTAGTTTGTTATTTTCAATTTGTTTTGTATTTTGTTCTGTTTGATCTGGGATCCTGCATTTTCCCAATAAAAGGATGTTTGCAAGAGTACACAATGAGATTTTTTGGATTTCATCTCCGAGTCTTCCTTTGAGAAATATTAGGAACCACCTTTGGGTTTATTGTGGACTTTGTTGTTAGTGTTGAATGGCATGATGCTTGGTCTTGGGAGATTATTCAACTATTTGATGTTTCCTGAAGTGTTTTGGAGATCTTATACCTTTCACATCTTAATAATCCTAAAGGTCCTAAGCGAGTCTTTGTAATATTACATTAAGTGAAAAATATTAAGGTCTCACTTTTGCCACCACTGTGATTCCCAGCCCAACAAATTTGAAAGATGTACATAATCCATGTGGAAAAATCATGTGTTATAAGGGTAAGTGGTACTTATTAATACTCTTATCAAACTCAAGAATCAAAGGTTAATTCAATTGAATTATCTAAGGAAATAAACTGCAATGCAATGCAAAGGTGGTACTTTCTAGTACTCCTATTATATGGCTCAACTAGTTGGAGGATTTGAGTATCTCTACTAGGGCTATAAACGCTTGGCTAGAAGTAGAGCTATGGTTTGAGTAGAAACATAGAGACAACCTTGTCAGAGCTATAGATGCTTGACTAGTAACAAGGCACTGTCTAGGTAGTTCATGAGGTGAGAATCATTCATGTAGATTAATGTAAAGGAACTTAGATGACCTTAGTGGTTGAAGGATGGACATGAATGCATCTACACACACTCGAATCCTTGGAATATGGATGGTTATGGTATATGCAGAGATTTTAGGTTCTTGACTTGAGTTTATTCTTGGAATACTCAACAACATTCTCCCAACAGAGTCACAATTTGGTGTGCCCTACACACATGCTCTATTTGCTTCAAAATGTGGACCCCCCTTTTTTGCTTGGTTTGGTCAATTTGGGTCTTTGATTTTTGGTCTTTTTCCTTAGAGAGTGATTTATCATTTTAAAAGTGATGTCTTAAGGATTCAAGAGTAAATTATCTTCAATATTTTGGTGGTTAGATGTTTACACAAAAATCGTGAGATAAATTGCCTTGGGAGTGTTTTTATTATGTTGTGGGTCTCTTGTAGGAAGCAAGATGCAGAACTTCTAAGTGTCCTAGGATAATTAGATGCCGATGTCTTGAAGAGCCTAATATTCCCACAAGTTCTTTCTTAAGTCTCATTATAGATATTGCATAATATTGGTACTAATGGTTGTGCAGAGATTAGACCTACATCCAGATTTACTGAGGAACCTCGATTATTCTATTAGGTCTTAGTTCCATGCAAAATTGTCTAAGAGCAGAACTTTTGCCACATCCTAGGTCACCCTTCCCCACTAAAAGTTGATTTAATGCCCTCCACTCTGGTTTGCATGAGTCACATTAATGGCTGGTTTTGGGAGGTGCTTAAGTCACTTTTTACAATCTTTTCATCATTCTTCCTTCTTTCATGCTTTCAAAATCTAAATAGGAAATTCAATGACCCAAGCCATGGTTGTCGACAAAAAGATTTCAATTTGGTTCAAGATCTAGCCCCATTTTAACCAGTCATAGTATCATCTCTCCAAATTTCTCTTCAAACATGTAGGTTTTTGAAACCTTCTCCTACATACAATTTAGTTTCATTTTGGAAAAGCGGGGGAAGTAGAAAAGTTTTTTTTTTAATTTATCTTGTTCATGTTTCATTTTAGCTCTGTTTAAGCTACACATTGTGATTCAAAAAAGCCATGTGGAATATGATTTAACTAAGGGAATATAGTGACTAGCCTCATAAAAAATGTGCCCTTGCATTTGAATGGAATCCTTATGGATTCAAAACATACAGTGCACCTCAAGCCTTATAATCTTTTTAGATAAGATGAATGATTTTAAAAACCTAGGTGTGTTTTTCACTTTTAAACTTTAGTAGGTTTTTGTGAACTTAGGTTTTGTTGGCCTTGAATATGATGGATTTGATTCCTAAAGAATGATATAAAACTAGACCTAAAATCTTGTCAAAAGCCATTTGCGAGATCTTTGCATCCATTCAGATCTATCCCTTATGCTCTAAGCTCCTTGCAAACCTTGATAAACATGTATTGATGCAAACTCCTTAGCATTTTATAGCTTTGCGGGATTTCAACTTAAATGTGGATATGTCCTATTTTCTCTTTAAAATCTACACAAGTTTCAAAACATGTTCCTAACTCTACACAAGGTTCTTATTCTTAGCTTTGCAAGATTCAAGACTAGGTTGGAATATATCTTATTGTCCATTTAATCTTTGCTTGCACCTAAAAGAAACTCTTGCCAATTATTTTTTGGACCATCACAATACATAAGGGCATATCCAAAGCACACTAAGTTCCCCAAGAATTCCTAGAACAACCCATTTCTCCACTAAGATCTCTTTACCTATCCCATTCACAGAGATTTGTCTAGGGTAGGAATATATCCCAAAGACATGCATATTCTCGTAGATGCACACACAACCAATACTTCTATGAAAATGTCCATTCAAGATCTTGCAGGGATACAATTTAGACATGGAAATTCCCTTATTAACTATCTACCCCACAATATCCAAGTGACCATTAAAATATTGCAAGTTGGCATTGAATAGAAAATGTGAAGTTTCAACCCAGATGTGGAATTGTCTTTGTGCAGTTTAACTCCTTGCATCCCTTCTTATCTTTAGTTCCTAGATGTTCTGAGGAAGGATATTGTGTTAAACCCATGATCCCAGGGGTAGTAAATTATGCTTATCTACATGGTCTCAAAATAAATGTATATGGATTTGAGTAAAAGGAATGTTGTTTTGATCTCTGCAAATATGTATTTCAATGAAATGGATGATTTCTTTTAGGATGAGTTGTAATTACAGAATTGATTAAAATTGATGATATATTGTTGTATACAAAATCTCTACAAGTTAGTTGTAAACACTACATTTCCATAATGAATTGCTTTCTTTAAGATGAGTTACATATGTAAGTGATTAAAATACTAACATCCTATTATACATCAAATCCTTGCAATTAGCATTTGAATGGAATGAATCTTATGAATGGTTGTTTATTATGACTTCTCCTCATGTAGGGTAAATGTCTAGACTAAACACCATGAAATATGAGTTTAAGGGGGTCTTCCCAGCCTCCAAAATTACATCCAATTGGAAAGATGTGGCTACTACATATTTGGGACATGTGGACTTAGAAGATTTCAAAGACAAAATGTATGGATCTACTCTTACAAATATGGAAAGGAAATTAGTGAGTGATAGTATTGCCCAGCCTACTAGATTTCCTACCTTAGTATACTACCCAGAATTGATCATGGAGTGCAAAGATCATTATCACCTAGAATCAAGAAGGATCATAGCCTATGATGGAAGAGTAATAGCTTATCTTTCACTTGAATCTATTTTAGAAGCATTTGATATTCATGTCTATCCAACAATGTTGGATATGACCAAGGACTATGGACAATCAATTTATGACCAAGGGATAGATAAATGTAGGAAAATCATCAATGATAATTGGATAAATAGGTCTAGGGCTGCTCTATTTAAGTTTCCCAATAAGTTATATAGGAGTGATTGTGGGCAAGAGACACCGCTTCGCATAACAGGTGTTGTCATTGATGGCAACTAAGACCATTCCACTCATTTCCATAACACAATTTGTTCATACCAGAAGTTAGAATCAGAATCTATCTAAGTCTGGGTAGTCAGGATCAAAGTAGGTGATAGGGTTCGGTATCTTGGTCTGGATCTCTCCGGTTGAAAGCCATAATTTGTTGTGGATCTAAGGGAGTCATAAGCATTGTCAGAATAATCTAAATTTACAGTTTTGGCCTTCGGTGATAAATGATTCTTAAGTTATTAGCTTATGAGTATCGGGTCAATAGTTTGACAGAGAAGTCAAAAGAAGAACATGCCGACCTTGTAAATAATCTTGTTCCGGAGGTATGGAAGTTGTTGATTGAGCAAGTAGTGATGACCAATGATAGTAGATGATCTAATTGATGATCTATGAGTGCAAGTTTTGGTCCGTATCTCAAATTATGCATGGATCTAGCCGACAGAGCAGAGTATTTAATAAAGTTCCAAGTGTTCTTGAAGATGACTGAAAAGTAATTAAAGATCAAGATGTGGATATATATAGCTAATGGATATGGATGATTTTGGTGTGTGTGTATTGTGACTATGGTGTAATTGTGAAAAGAGCAGAGATCAAAAGTTCAGATGTTAGTAGAGTAGTAAGAGGAGCAGAGTAAGGATGAAGTGTGTCAAGTCAGTTTTCTATGCTTAATTAGAACTGAACCCTAGCATTGATAGATACTAAATATTAGTTCAAATTAATTGTAATTCTCTTCCTGTAGGTAGTGAGCCTTCCTTTGAGCAGTGAGCTCTAGGTAGTGAGCCCGAATGCATTTGCATTCCCATTGTAATACTTTTAATAGAGTATAATCTTTGTGGGTTAACCCCCACCATGGTTTTTCCCTTAACTGGGTTTCCACGTCAAAAATCTTGATGTCAAGTGTGTTATTTATGTTTATGCTAATGTGTTATTGATTAATGCTAAAATGTTTATATCATTGATTTGATTATAAGTTGTAAAGGAAGATTAAAGGTAGAAAAGTTTAAATTGTGTGACAACTAATTCACCCCCCCTCTCAGTTGTCCGAACCTAATCTAACAATTGGTATCAAAACAAGGTTCCTTTGAAAAAGTTTAACAGCTTAAGGAAGATCTAGGAAAGGAGTAAAAATGGATGAATATAACGTTCAAGGGCAACTTAATCTCACCCTAGATGATCTTGAGCAGTCCAACGCAGAAGTCCAAGAGCTGCCAGATAACCTCAAAAAGGCTGAAGACTTCATTGAGATTTTAAAAGAAAAATTAAGCAAATCCAATGCAAAAGGAAAGGCGCAACCTCTTCAACTGGGAAATCATTATGAAGACAAGGCCGTGAAAGAGAAGACAAAGGAATGTGAAAAGTTAGCTAAAGAAGTTGTCCTAAAATATGAGATGGAAACTAGTGTGATAAGACTAACTAAGGAAATTGAAGATAGGAAGAAAATTGAAGAAGAGGTGAATCAAAATCTGAAAGAGAGAATTGAAGAATGTTGCAAATTGGATGGAATAGCTAGTCTCCTAGAATCTAATCTACAAGAAAGAAGAAACAATGAGAGAGAACTTGAGAGACAGATTATCACTCTCAGACATGACCTAGAAATTGTAAATGAGTATAAGGAGAAGTTCAAGATAAGCTCAGCTAAACTTGAAGCACTAATTGAAGGTCAGAAAAATGATGATGACAAGCATGATCTTGGATATGAGAAAGGTGAAAGCTCTAGATCCAGACAAATAAATTTTCAACCAAGGAATAGGAGAATTAGAACTAGAAAACCTTTGGCAAGACAACCTAATGCTCAAAGATATCCATCATTCAATGGAAATTGTTTCAATTGGAATAAATTTATTCATAGAGCTACTCAGTACAGAAGCAGAGTAAATCAAAATGATCCATCCTTCTCTGGTCAGTGCTTCAAGTGTAAGAGGTATGGTCATAGATCAAATGAATGCAGAAGTATGATAATGAATAATGTTAACAATAGAAAAATTAGCAATTCTTTCAATGGTTACTATTTTGTTTGCAATGGGTTTGGACACATGGCTAAGCAGTGCAAATCAAGAGGAAATCAAGTTTATAAGAAAAGAAATGTTGTGTTCTTTAACTGCAATAAATCTGGTCATATTGCAAGATTATGCAAAAGTAGGAACAATTGAAGAAGAGGTCCAGTAAACAGAAAACTAGATGAGTAGAAACAAGATAGAGGCAAAAGAAAAATTGATGTGAATGAGATACGGAGTAAAATGAACAAGACTTGGGTAAAGAAAGATACAATAAACAATGGTGATGGGTCCGCACCAGAATCTGATGCTGACAATTCCTCCGAGAATTAAGTCAGAAGCTCTGGCTCAGGGGGAGTTGCACTAAACTTCAAATTCCCCCTGAATCTCGCACAATAAAAGAGGATATTTTGAATTGGTTCAGAACCTTTGGAAGGATTTTTGGAAGAAAAGATGTTGATATGAAAACTTGCGGAGTGATTCTTGAAGAATTGTCAAAAATAGAGTAACTGGATAAAGTTAGGGCAACACATTTATTACAATGCCAAATTAGGTTTTGCAAAAGATAAAAGGTCACTTGGTCACACATTTGAATCACTTTGCATTTAGAGGAAACAAGAAGAAGAGCATTTGAGTTGCAAATCTAGAGACTGAAGCAAAGAGTGAATTCAACTAATCAACCCTAACCCCGCACAAGAAAAAGGTACTTCTTTGTAAAGCTTTGAATATGAAATTTGTTGAGATGGCTACTCCTCGTGTTGTTGACATTACTGAAAGGCCTCAACCCAAATTTAAGAAGCATCCTCACAAATCAATATAAGTCGACCCGTTAGGTGCTTTTTCAAGTGTTTCGTATGGTGTGCTGCATGTTGAAGACATTAGGGTTTATATTCATGCAAACATAGATGAATTTGGAGATTCAAGGTATGTAGACTTGTTTGAGAAACAACTCAGGGATGAAAATCATGAACTTAAACCCGAGTATAAGGCACTATAGGATAAACACTTTATTCAGATTATGGGGTTTCCAACATTTGATGAGGATGAATGGGTCTGATATGTTTTGAGTTGGATGCATGATGAATTCATTTGGTTGTTAAAACCATTCAAGATTACCAGGGATGCTATTAGAATTGTAACTGGGTTAAACTCAACTGGTGGATTACCCATGCTGAAAGCCATGAAAAACCACAGTGACTGATGCTACTGGTGCCAAGTTTGACAGCAGGGCAATGACCATCAATGATGTTATAGAACCGGATGTCAAATTCACCTCCATGGTGATTGGGTACAAGATTTACCACTCGAGCAGAGAAAATTCTATTTCTAGAACAACCATATATGTTGCATACAAGATGCCAAAGGAAAATACTAATTATGACTTGTGTGAATTACTACAGAATCAATTGATTGAAAATTTAAACAAAATCAAGAAAGATAACAAAAACACTTTCAATTATGGTACATTAGTTCTATGTCTATTCTTTTACTTTATGAATGAGGTACCTGGGGTAAAAGGTGTGCACTAGACTAAGGATGAGCCAGTTGCCATTCAGATTAAAGATCATCTTCACAACATTGGTGATTCCAAAGCTCAGAAAACTACAATATGGGGTTACTTCAAGAATTTTTAGAGTATGATGCACTTGAGGGAAAGAATCCCTAAATCAATTGTTGATAAGTAAAAAAATGAAATATGCTTCATGGTTGACACTTATTAGTGCATAATGGAAGCAGTGGAACCCAAAACTGCTTGGATCATGCCCATGGGGTATGAAGTAGATGAAAAAATCTTGAATATGTATGCTCAACATGTTCTAAGCAAGCCTAAAGACACAACGGTTGGAAGATTTGGAACTTATGAGGAGCTGAATTTAAAACTGCATACTGAGCTCAAAGAACCTGAAACCAATAGGAAAGTAAGAAAAGAAGTTGAGTAGTTGACTAAAACTTTGGGCCTAACTAAGGAGGCTATGATAAAATTTAGAGAAAGAACTGAAAAGGCTAAGAAAGAGAAACAAGATGAGAAACAAACAAGTACTCTGATGGAACTCTCTTCCACTTCAAGAACTACTAGGAGCTCTACTGCTGCCCCTATTCCTCCCAAGATTACAAAACTGGAAGCAAAATCATCCAGAAAAAGGGAGAAAAGGAAGAAAACAAAAGCATCCCAGACCTATGAAAGCTCAAGAGAAGAAGAAGAAGATATAGATTCTGACATTGAAATCAAGGAACTAAAAGCCACATGCACAAAAGCGGCCAAAATATCCAAGGAGATGTCCTTCAGAAGAAAAATAGAAAGAAAGAGGCAAAAGACAGAGGAATATGTAGAGAACCCTACCCTTTCAATAGATGACATCATTAAATTAGTAACTGTGGATGGAAACTTGGCTCCAATGACAGAATTCTATGATGACTATAGTGATGCTGACAAAAGAGTACTTGAGGAAGAAATGGTAAGATATTTGAATATTTACAACAAGGCTCTTATTAAGATATGTTCATTAATACCAAAAAGCCTTGAGAAAATTTTGGAAATTAGAAAGGACAATACAAAAAGCAAGGATCTTGAGATCCAAGAACAAATATTAATACAATTATGCCCCCAAATTACTCTGAAGCAAATGAACTTGATATTCAAAGAAGCCAAGGATGAGTTTCAAAGCAAGAAATGAATGAATAAGCTTATGCTAGGGGAAATAGACAAGATTGTAGAGGAAACCAAAGAGATTCTTTAGTGTGCTTTGAAAAAGCATAATCTTCCTATTGTAGAGGAGGTAAATGTAGAGAGTGAGTCCTCAAACATGGATGTTGAAGGATTAAAAGGAAATAAGCAACAGACTGAAACTCTAGACTCCTTTGTTCTAGAAGAGGAAGTGTAAAATGAAGGAGAGGAAGTACTGATAGAAGAAGCAAATGTTGGCCATGATCCTCTAAATCCTCCTACCATTGATGACTTTGGAAAGGGCCAAGAGAAAGAAGAAGAAAAGGAGAAAGAGAAGGAAGAGGAAGAGGCAGAGAGAAAAGAAGATCTAGCAGAAGAAGATGGTGCCAATGCACCAAAGCAAAATAGTCTGGTTGCTGCCACTGACAAAGCACAAGGGAAGGAATCTGAAATAGCAAGTGTGGCAAGAGACACTACAAGTGTAGTACATAGTTTTCTTAGCAAGGAGATGCTAGAGTTAGATGAGCTGGAACTAATACAAGGACCAATCAATTATGAAACACTCCATCTGGATCAAATACTAAAGATATCATCATTCACATAGGCCAAGGCAAGGGAAAAATTACAAGAGTCTCACATAGAAGATAGTGAGTTGATAAGCCTAGCATCTGGAGCACTGTAGAAGATCATGCCCACATATCAGAAAAATACATTTGATTCTCCTTCTGGTAATTTGAAAAATCTTGTACATTCTATAAATACAAATTTTGAGTCCTTTGAGAAGTCAGCTGAAATAAAGGTTTAGAAAGAATTTTTGGATAAAAGGTTTAATGAACTAAAAGGTCTTATAGATAATGATAGAAAAACACTAGACATTGGTATAAAGAGCATTGAAAATGCTCTTAAGGATGGTGGTGATGTATACAAGTTTTGTTTATCATCACCCAAAATAGTAGAGGATATTGAGAAAAAGATAAAGGAATAGGAGAAAAAGCTGCTAGACCTATCTCAAAGTTTTGATCCTTTAACAGTATCTCCAATGAGCCAAGAATGTCAAGCAATTATCCTAACAAATGAAATAAATAAACTTATCAAGGAAAAGAAGAACATTATGGAAAGAATGGGTGAGCTCCGGGGACTGATTACCCCTAAGTTGGAAACAATGTTTAATATTTTGTTAGAGGCCCAAAGTACTGCCCGGACAAGTGATCCCTCAGATCAAAGGAAAGTAGAAGCATATGCATTTCTGCTAAGTGGACACATTTCAATTTTGGATAGTATGAAGAGAAGTTGGGACACTAAATTTGTACAGTTAAAGAGTATTTTCACAGATATCCTTAAGTATATGTAAATATAACATATGGACTGTCTGTACATATGCGGTCATATATATAGAGTTTTTGCATCATTAGTGGTTGTGGATCCCGCCCTTTGCCATTAGTGTCAAAGGTGGAGTGAAGAGCAGTGAAAAATGAGAAATCCAGCAAAGGGGGAGCACCAGAAAATAGTGTGAACAATAGTATGGAGCACAAGTAAAGGGCGAGTTAGGAAGCGGTCCCATGGAGCTGCTAGAAGATCTATTTTTGTGGAGCAAAGGGTCCCATGGAACTCAAAAAAATTGCTAATGCTTAAATCAGAATCTTTTCCTCCAAAATAGGAGAAGCTAATGTTTAGGAGGTTATTTTTGAGCAGGGGCAAATGGGGTGGGGCCGAAACTTTCCCCCACCAGCTTAGGGAGTTAACTCCTAGTTTTTTGATTCCAGCCACTTCATTTAGGAGAAAATTTGAAGGGCTAAATTATTAAGCATAAAATATTGTTAAAAAAACTTCATGAGACCACTAGCTTCCATAAAATTTGGAGCTTAAAATTTTAAGCATACCAACAACTACAAAATTCATGCGACCACCCACTATAAAATGCTCCTAAAAAATGTCAGCAGCGCCGTTGAGGTAATTTGGGAAGCCCCCTCCCATGGGACTGCTTCCTTATTCTGACACTTAGTCATTTTTCACTAAGTGTTGACATCAATGCCAAAGGGGGATATTGTTGGCAAGAGACACTGCTTTGCATAACAAGTGTTTTCATTGATGGCAACTAAGACCATTCCACTCATTTGCATAACACAATTTATTCATACCGAAAGTTAGAATCAGAATTTATCTAAGTCTAGGTAGTCAGGAACAGAGCAGGCAATAGGGTTCGGTATCTTGGTCCGGATCTCTCCAGTGGAAAGTCATAATTTGCCGTGGATCTAAGGGAGTCATAAGCATTGTCAGAATAATCTAAATCTATAGTTTTAACCTCTCGTGATAAAGGATTCAAAATTTATTAGCTTTTGAGTATCGGGTCAATAGTTTGACAGAGCAGTCAAAAGAAGAACAAGCCGACCTTGTAAATGATCTTGTTCCAAAGGTATGGAAGTTGTTGATTGGGCAAGCAGTGATGACCAATGAGCAAGTTTTGGTCCGCATCTCAAATTATGCATGGATCTAGCCGATAGAGTAGAGTATTTAATAAAGTTCCAAGTGTTCCTGAAGCCAACTGAAAAGTAATTAAAGATTAGGATGCGGATATAAATAGCCGATGGATATGGATGATTTTGGTGTGTGTGTATTGAGACTATGCTGTAATTGCAAAAAGAGCATAGATTAAAAGTTTAGATGCTAGCAGAGTAGTAAGAGGAGTAGAGTAAGGATGAAGTGTGTCAAGTCAGTTTGCTATGCTTAATCAGAACTGAACCATAGCATTGATAGATGCTAAATATCAGTTCAAATTTATTGTAGTTCTCTTCCTATAGGTAGTGAGCCTTCCTTTGAGCAGTGACCCCGAATGCATGTGCATTCCCATTGTAATACTTTTAACAGAGTATAATCTTTTTGGGTTAACCCCCACCGTGGTTTTTCCCTTAACTGGGTGTCCATGTCAAAAAGCTTGGTGTCAAGTGTGTTATTTATGTTTCTGCTCGTGTTATTGATTAATCCTAAAATGTTTATATCATTGATTTGATTATAAGTTGTAAAGGAAGATTAAAGATAGAAAAGTTTAAATTGTGTGACAACTGATTCACCCCCCCTCTCAGTTGTCCGGACCTAATCCAACTGTGATTTCATTAATGAAATCAATGATTTAGTAACTTTATTGAGTAGAATAATGGGAATTCCATTCACTTCTTCCTTTGAAGGATGGATTTTTAGCTTCATCGAGGAGATGATAAATGGGAAGAAGAAGATATATTGTGAAAAACTTGTCAGTGATAACATCCACATGCAATTCATGGCCCTAGTAGACACAATAATTTTTTATATGACCTCCTATGTAGTCTATATGCTAGCTAGGGACTTTCATTACCATGGGTTGAATAGCACTGGGACTATTAGCAATGCAACCGGTGAAATAAAAGTATATGATTGTTACACTTAGTTACAATTGGAGAACTCTCTAGCTCATTATAAGAGGGTAAATGATGCATTCACCATGCACGTTACAAGGATTTTACAAGGGGACTTGAGTATGAGATTATCAGTCCAAGCCATGGAGTTAGTCAAGAAATTTAGAAACTAGTTCATCTAATTTCCTAAATTTACATATTTGAGATTAGAATGTTTCACCAGTATTAGGGTTCAGGCAGATCAAAGCAATAAACACTAACAATTATATGCAGATTAAATAACCCAAATATGACAATGAGGAATAACACAAAAGAGATCAACATAGAAATTTAATGTGGTTCACCCAATATGGGCTACATCCACAGAAACTCAGCCATCTAATGATTTTATTATCCAGTGCAAAACATATTACAATCTCATGAACACATAGCCACAATATACATCCCAGCCACTTATAACAAGCTTTTTGGAAGCTTCTAGAATTAGGGTTTTGCAATGTCATTTTTCTTTTGTCAGCTAACAAAAATTAACAACCGACTTCGATCATGCAAAAAGAGGGAAAAATTTTTTTGGGGCCTACGCCCCCAAACCCCTACTTTTCAAGGGCTGCCGCCCCTAAACCCCCACTTCTTAGGGGCTGTCATGCCCGAACCCCAGCGATGATACATAACTAGTGTACAATACTTGCATGATCAGTCACCACATACCAACAATCTCCCACTTGGAGACTGATCAAGCTCCACACCAAACAATCTCCCACTTCGAGACTGATCCTGGATGACACCGTTGCACTTGCAACTCCCACTGGATTACAGGCATGGTTGGTTTCTTATGTCCACCATTATTAGTCATGAAGGCCAATAGAAACTGATGAGGAAATTAGTTTCTCCCATATAACTACCTTTGTGAACATATCTATAGGATTCTGACTTGTGTGAATTTTCTTTAGCTTCAACTGCCCATCCTCCAAAACTGACCAAATGAAGTGGTATCTGAGTTGTATGTACTTAGTTTTTGAATGTAAAGCTAAATTCTTAGCAAGATGAATGGTACTCTGGCTATCAGTGTACAAAGGGCTATCTTCTTGTCATTGCCCCAATTCCTCTAGAAAACGTTGTAACCAAATCATCTCCTTGCTAGCTTCTATAGTAGAAAATACTTAGCTTCAATGGTTGAAAGTACAACAACCTTTTGTAGTCTTAAAATCTAACTGACTGCAGTACCTCCTACAATAAAAAAAATACCCTGTAGTACTCCTCCTGCTATCAATATCATCTGCCAGATTAGAGTCAATATATCCTTTTAGAGCAGAATTTGTTCCTCCAAAACATAGCTTCTTTGAAGTAGTTCCTCTCAAATATTAGAGAATCTATTTTAAAACATTCCAATGTTCCATTCTTGGATTTCTCATATACCTTCTCACAACTCCCACTGCATGTGCAATATCTGGCCTTGTGCATACTATTGCATACATCAAGCTGCCAACTACTGATGCATATGGTATCTTAGACATTTTGTCTTCATCCTCTTGTGTCTTTGGACACATCTCCTTAGTCAACTTAAAATGACTAGGCAAAGGTGTACTAACTACTTTTTCATTCTACATGTTAAACCTTTTCAACGCCTTCTCTACATACTCACTTTGAGACAAAAATAATTTTCTGTTTGTCCTGTCTCGTGTGATCCTCATGCCAAGGATTTATTTTGTCGCTAATTTCTGCTTAAGTTCATTAATATGCTACATGTTAGACCTGGCAACAAGCATGCCATCAACATAAAGCAATAGAATAATATAGCTACCATTACCCAATTTCTTAAAATAAACACAATAATTAGAATGACATCTTTTGTATCCTTGTTCAGCCATAATCAGAATGGAGAAATGATGTTTTCACATCTAGTTGTTTAAGATGCAAGTCTTTCGCAGCCACAAGACTTAGAATAGTTCTAATAGAAGTCATCTTTACAACCAGAGAAAACATTTTTTCAAAATCTATACCTTTTTTCTGTGCAAAACCTTTTACCATGAGTTTGGTCTTATATGTTTTCTTGCCTCCATCTTCTTCCTTCAACCTGTAAACCCATTTATTTGGCAATGCTCTTTTACCTGTAGGCAATTGGACTAAGTCCCAAGTCTGATTCTACAACAAGGAATCCATTTCCTCTTTCATGCCTAGCTCCCACTGCTTTTTGGTATCTACCTGCATTGCTTCTTCATAACTTTCAGGTTCACCAAAATTAGTTAATAATATAGAATATAATGATGGAGAAAATATTTATGGAGGTCTAGTTATCCTTGTAGAATGTTTAACACTTGTAGGAGTCTATGGGATAACTTGTTGCTGAGCATCATGTACCACTGACATTTTATTTTCTGGAATCTCATCTAGCACCACATATTCCTTTTTGGCTTGTTCATGCTTCTTTTCCTATAGTTGATCCTTATACATGACCTTCTCATTGAATATAACATCTTTGCTCCTAATAATTTTATGATTTTCATAATCCCATAACCGATAACCAAATTCATCTACTCCATATCCAATGAAGGTATATTTTTTAGACTTAGCCTTAAGCTTAGTTCTATTTTCAATATCAACATGGACAAAAGCTTCACAACCAACAATTTTTAGAAATGAATAGTTTACCTTTTTACCCATCTATGTCTCCTCTGGAATGCCACCATCCAAAGGATTTAAAGGTCCCCTATTTATTAAATAAACAAAAGTATGTACAACATCTGCCCAAAAGTGTAAGGGTAGTCCAACATGCAATCTCATACTCCTTGCATGCTCCATAATGGTCCTATTCATCCTCTCAGACACATCATTTTCTTGTGGGGTTCTAGGAACCATTTTCTTCCTACAAATTCTATTATATGAATAGTAATTTTCAAATTCTTTGCTGCAATACTCACCTCCATTATCAGATCTGAGACACTTCAACTTTTTTCCTATCTCATTCTCAACCAAAGCTTTTCACTTTTTAAAAGTTTCAAATACTTCTAATTTTTATTTTAGGAAATACACCCATGTTTTCCTAGTTGCATCATCAATAAAAGTAACATAATAGAAAGAGCCTCCAAGAGAAGATACCTGAGCTGGTCCCCATATATCTGAATGCACAAGCTCTAATTTCTCACTCTTCTTCTCTTTCCCAACTTTGAGAAATTAAACTCTTTTCTGTTTTCCATAAACACAATTTTCACAGAACTCTAAGTCAATCTTCTTCAGACCTAGTAGCAACTTTCTGGAGTGAAGGATCTTCATCCCTTTCTCACTCATGTGCCCAATGGTGCCACAATTCTATTTCTATCCCTACGGAAAGTGTTATAACTATCTCATTAGCAACAGTTTCTGTAGTAGCTGAGGTAGAATAAGTATTACTAGTACACAAATACAATATGCCTACCTTTTCACCTTTAGCTATTACTATTGCACCTTTAGTGACCTTCTAGACTTTGTCTGAAAAGGTAACTATGCAACCTTCACTACCCAGTTGTCCTGCAGAGATTAAATTCCTTCTCAAATTTGGAACATACCTTACCTCCTGTAGAAACCATTCATTTCCATTCTGTAACTTGATTTTTATCTTTCATTTTCCAACAATCTGACAAGGTTCATCATCACCCAAATATACCTATCCAAAATCACCTTGAACGTAATCTATAAAATATTTCCTATGGGGTGTGGCATGAAATGTAGCCCCTGAATCTATTACCCATGAATCATTAGCATTATCTAAACATAGAATTAAAGCACCCTGTAATTTATTACTTGCAACATTAGCTTCCTTACTATCATCATGTTGTCCGTCTCCTTGTTTGCTCTTTCGAGACTGGAGCAATCCTTCTTCAAGTGTCATGGCTTTCCATAGTGCCAGCAATCCATTCTTCCTCTAGATTTAGATCTGTCTTTCTTCGACTTCCCTTGTGACTTCCCGTGATTTGTTGGGATTTTTCCTCTCTCCTTTGTTCTTCCCCATGTTCTCTATAGTCAAAGCATTACCCGATGTTGAGCTCTCACTTGTGCTTTTCCATCACATTTCCTCACTAAGGATAACACCAACAACATCATCAAATTTCAAAGTATTTGAACTAGAGACAGAGTTACTTATAGCCATTACCAAGCTATTCCAACTTTCTGGTAAAGAATATAAAACCAAGAGAGCCCTCACCTCTTCATCAAATTTCACTTTTACAGAAGTTAACTGACTGGTAATTATTTTAAACTCATTTAAATGATTTGACACAGATCCACCTTCAATCATTTTTAGATTAAACAAATGCTTCATGAGAAATACCTTATAGAGGCTGAGGGTTTTTCATACAGTTTGGCCAAAGCTTTCATCAGTTCACTTGCTGTCTTCACTTCTATTATATTGAATGCCACAGATGGTGCCAAGCACAACCGAATGGTCCCTAATGCCTTTTTGTCCAGAAGTTTGCAATCCTCATCAATCATTACTGTTAGTTTCTAGGCTATTCCTTCCAACAACCTCCATAAATCATTCTGATAGAGAGAATCCTCCATCTGCATCTTCCATAATTGATAGTTCTGCACATTAAATTTATCTACCTTCAATTTACCCTCATCCGCCATTGCTCCCACTTAACCGTGAGACTCCCACTCAACCGTGAGACCTTCCTATATATGATAATCAAACACAAGCCACTTTGATACCAGTTGTTAGGGTTCAGGTAGATCAAAGTAATAAACACTAACAATTATATGCAGATTAAATAACCCAAATATAACAATGAGGAATAACACAAAAGAGATCAATATAGAAATTTAACATGGTTCACCCAATATGGGCTACATCCATAGAAACTCAGCCATCCAATGATTTTATTATCTAGTGTAAAACAGATTACAATCTCGTGAATACATCGCCGTAACATACATCCCAACTGCTTATAACAAGCTTTTTAGAAGCTTCTAGAATTAGGGTTTTGTAATGTCATTTTTCTTTTGTCTGTTAACAAAAATTAACAACCGACTCCGATCATGCAAAAAGAGGGAAAAAAAATTTTTGGGGGCTGCGTCCCCAAACCCCTGCTTTTTGGGGGCTGCTACCCCCGAACCCCCGCTCAAAGCCTAGCCTGGCCCCAAACCTCGGTGAGGATACATAACTAGTGTACAGTACTTGCATGATCAGTCACCACATACCAACAACTAGAGCACCTGCTAGGCCCCTTATAGAAGGATGATGGCACTGTAGTTGCTCCAGTAATATTATCTAGGAAAGAAGTTGATGAGCTTGATAAAATGAATTATATGGCTAAAGCAACCCAAGCTTGGTTAGCTAAAATATATGATGAAGGTTTCTAAGATATAGATGTCAAGGAAATATAGGCCCAGAAGGATTTCTAGTCCTTGAAAGAAGATATGGACACTCTCCTAGAGGATTGCAGAGAAAATGAAGAATATCACTCCCAAGTGTTTCCCATAGTAGAAATGCTTTGGAGATTGTCTTTGAAATTATTTTTAAAGGAGGATATTGTGACTAAGGATAGCTTCAAATGCCTTATTACTGGGTAGAAACTATGAAGTATTAGAGGGAAGCTACCAAAAAAGCTAAGTAGGAGGCATCACTTGCAAGGGGCCAAGTTTTAGATATTTTATGAAATTGTGCAAACTTGCTTCAAGCGAATTAATAGGGCAATATGTTGGTGAAAAACTAAAATGGATGTTGACTTATTCAAGCAATGACAGAAATAATTGCTATAGGGGGTTTGTAGGAGACTCCTTATGATTTTGACGTGGCTAGGTTGAATGTCACTACATGGTTTAAACATCAAATCAAGAATTTTCAAAAGGGCACACACAGCAAAAAAATTTCCTTTAATATTTTTGCAAAAACTTATGATACTCAGATATTTAGATTGAATTAAATGAAGGATCCCCTTCCAGAGGCCCTGAATCCAGTACTCAATGCATTAATGAAATACTTAAGAAAGGAAAGGGTGAATGATAAAATCACCATTGAAGATGGTGCATGCAGTCTGTCGGGGTCAAATTGCATCATTTGCTTCTAGAAGATTAGCCCAGAAAGCCCACATTTGGAGTGCCCTCTTAGAAAAACATTCCATTTTCATTTATTTGTTTTCAACTCGTACAAAAATGTTTTGTCTTATTTGACTTGTATGGGAAAGTGTAAATTTTTCTTTTTCTAAAAAGTCAAAAGGTCAAAAGAAAAATTGTAACCCTTGGATTAGAACAGTTGGAGATGAATGATGGATTTTTTTTGCCACAAACATTTAATGTTGATGAAATCTAGACCCTTGGTGTTGGATTAATCCTCAGCCTTCATTGTATACTAAGTGCTCTTGCCTCCTCTATATAAAGGCAATAACTCTCTTTTGTAAGCTCTAGGTGAAAAGATTAAGAGTTGTTGAGACTCTGCCATTTTTTGGAATCAATATAAATAGAAATCATTTGCTAGTGTCAATTGTATTATTTTATTGATTAAAAATTTCTTTGGTTCCTTTTCACATGTTAGATCAAGATCATTTGTAGATTTGATCAGTTATCATTGATATTTGTTGGATCTCTTATTCATACCATTGGTAAATTAATAATTGTATGTTACTTTGCATGGTTAGTTTGGGCACATTTTGTTTCAAGTTTGATTATGAAAAGTTGATTAAATTGTGTGCCATTTACTATTTGTTTAATGAAATTGTTTCATGGTTGAAAATTATTATCTCCTCTAAAGATTGCATGATTTATGTGGTATTGTGTCTATCTGATTAAGCAAGAATTGGTTTACATTTGAGATCTGTTTGTCTGAAATTGCTTGATCATTCTTGTAGCTAACCTTAGGAATTTCTAAACCCTTTTCTATCCTCCCATCTTTTGAACATTTTTTAAATAGTGAAGTTTAGATTAGGAAAGGCATGAACACACTACCTATTTAATGATAAAGTTTGTTTTTAGATTTTTGATTTGAAAATTGTTTTGGGTTTTCATTTTTTTTTAAGTATATAATACCAAAACCCATTTTCCTAGTTAATAAATGTAAGGCCCCTTGATTGTAATAGAAAAACACATAAAACATTGAGTTATCTTGTAAGGCCAAGACCTTGCTAGGAGAGACCTTGGGGTAATCATTTTTCATACTCTTGGGATTTGATTCCTTTTAGGAGAGGTAAGATACTTAGTATTTTATCTAAGTTGTTGCATGCACAAGCATCCATTAACAATAGTAACTAGTACCATAGCAAGATAGAGAATAACAAATTTATATTAATTTAAGGGTCATAGAAAGATAATTGTCACATGTAGATTTCCATTGCCAAGGATTGATGATTTAGTTGACTTCTTCAGTGGATCTAATTACTACACCAAGATTGATTTAAAGAGTGGATATCATCATAATTTAATTAGAGAAGTTGATGGATGGAAAATAACCTTCATTACCAAGGAGGGATTGTATAATTGGTAGGTATTTCCATTTATTTTTGTACAAGTTGGCTATGAAGGTATCCATCCAAGATCTAGGAGCTTCAATGAAAGCACAAGAGATACCAAAATGAGAGAATAATAATATTTTATCAAATGATGCAAAAACACAATATGATATGATTGTGATGGATTTAGATGTACAATGAGAAGCCTTGCTTATATAGGAAAGGCTGAGAGGTAGGACAAACTAGGATGTTGACAAGTGTCATAATCCTATGACATGAGACACAAAAATTTAAAGTGTGTCACAAATATTAAATGTCCTAACTACCTAAGTATACTTAACATATGAACATGTGTGAATAGGTCCTAACTAATGACTAGTTAGATAATGTACCTTGTTCACACTACAAAGGGAAAATTAGATAGGTAATATCCCTATTCACAATAAGACCCCCCTTAAGTTTAAATTAGGGAGAAGTAGACAAATGAAAAGATGCAATGATAGATGATGATGGATCCCTACTACTAGGCCATGTTAGGTACCCATGTACAAACAATCTCTCATAAACGGAGAAAAAGAGAAAACCAAATGGGACAAAACTCCTCCCCCAAAAGAGATAAAACATGAAAGATGATCTCTATAGTATAAGAAGAACAAAACCCCATGTGAGGATAAATTCCCACCCCATAAGAGAGAAGAAGAAAGACCAAGTAGCCTCGATATAGAATATCCTACATTGATGGTAGAAGTTCGGAAATGAATGCTGAAGATGATCCAATACCACCGAACAACATTCCTCCCCTTAGGAAGAAACAAGACCAAGGATGTACGCAAGATTTCTTTCCATTCCTGAAAGGAATATGTAGGAATACAATTCAAAATGTATGATATCTCTGAGCTCTGCTCAAGTGTCTCCATGTCAATGCTGGAAGAAGCCACAATCCAATCAGGTGTCCCATGCCAAACTGATGAATGTGACAATCTAAAACCTAGTGGAAATGGAAGTAGAACATGATCCAAACACAATGAAGATGACTCTAAATGCTGATCAAGATGCTCCAACTCAATGCCAAATTGTGATAAGTGAAGAGGAGAAGAAAGAACAAGAGTGTATGAAGGTTCCCTCATCACATCCAAAGAAGATTATGCAACTCAATGAGAGTCAAAATCAAAGAGGAAATGAATGTCCTCAATAGTTATCTCCAAGTTTGCAATATAGGACTCACAAAACAAACCTACAATGTCTGTCAAGTAATCATCCCAAGATGGTGTTTCTAGAAGACAATGAATATTCTACTGCACTAAATCAATAGAAAATATGGATGTAGCAACAATAGTCTCATCAAAAGCAACAAGAGATGGAAGAGGAGATGAAATGTGAGCACATGTCTCTAGAACCTCAATAGATGAAAGAAAACCAAGATTCAAATCAACATATTGCATCTCTTGAATAGTGTCCACACTAGATACCTTAGTGTGTACATTAGCTGAAGGAACAAGAGGAGAAAAATCTGGGAAAGTGTACACTCGAGATTGATGATCTACCTCCCCAACTGCAAAAATATCTCTGCTATGCAAATCCTAAATAATCATAGAATCAAGTGTGAACACTTTCCTGCTCCACCATGTGTGATCTGATAGATAGAAAGGATATTTGTTGAAAATGAAGCCACACAAAGGACATCATTGAATGATCCTTCATCTATGTCAATAGATCCTTTCCCACAAACACACATATATATGTTGTTGGCCATCAAGATGTTTGGTGATGAACAAGTATCATATGAAGAGAACATAATATGTGATGAAGCCATATGATTTGAAGCTCCAGAATCAAGGATCCATCTCCCTGACTCAAAATCTACAACTGCAACAAGTTCTTTCCCCTTTTGTTTCTCTGACTCTAAAGATGAAGAAGAAGATGAACTGATTTGAGCCTTTTTTTAGAAGATGTTACAATTCATTAATTTTCTTTATATAACATTTATGTTCATCATGCCCTAGTTTTTTGCAATATGTACACTTAGGCTTCTCCTTATTAGATGATTCCCCTTTGGAGGGAGAGGATTCAGAATCTATATGTGGCTTGTTATATTTCTTCTTTTATTTCTTTTCAGGATTCCCTATTTCTTTTTGTACCTAAGGTTCACTAGCCACCAATGTGTATGGCTTGGAAGACTTGAGGATGCCCATTTGAATTAGTTTCACTTCCTCTTGGATTAGAAGATTTGAAAATGAATCAAAAGTAGGCTTAACATATGTAGCTCCCATAGAAAACTAATGAGTGTGAAAGCCAGAAACAAATACTGAATACTCAGGACCAAGCTTGGATCACACATTTATAATCAATTGTATATCCTCCTTATGAATCTTGCAATCCTTTAGTTGTGTTCTCAATTGCTTAATATTGGAGATATCGTTTTGGATTTTGTCAAACTCTTTAGGATCGAGATTCATCAAATCATTCTCAATCTAATATCCCCTAAACTTATCAATTTTACCATAAAATTGTTTAAGAGTCTCCCAAGCCTCCTTAGGTGTTTTACATGATTCAAGATGAAATTGTAAATCAAAAGAGACTAATGAACAAATGTGACCAAGAGTTTTCTCATAATTCATCTCCCATACTAACTTTGCATTCACATTAGTAGGTTCAACAATAGATTCATCTACATATCTAGTACAACCTTTTTGCCTTAGATAATTCCATACTAATTGTTTCCATGATGCATAATTATATGGATTTAGGAGTTCAATTTGAGTTTTCCCCATTACAAGAACACACAACAAAGAACTAAAAGCAAACAACCACCACAAGATCACCCCTAAATTCACTCAATCAGTGATGCCCCCAGTAGATGATGATCTTGGTAATTTATACTTAGTGCGTTTATAGTTGCCACTAGCAAAAACAACAAAGTGGTCTTTTGAATTTGGTACCTACAAATGCCAAAATTAGGCTATAACTGAAAGTACATTTTTTGTGTATAATTGGATCAAAATGCTTACAAATTTGAGAAGTAATCAGAAAATTATGTACTTTTAAAAAATAATTCACCAAAAAATGTTACCATATGAGCCCAAATGGAGCCCCAGAAGTTCCCAAAATGAGAATTGCTGAGAAACAGGTGTGAGAATATACAATTTCTGGACAAACCAGACACCAAAACCAAAAGCCAATTGTACCATTGTGAAGCCTTTGAAATTCTGACCCAAATAAAAAAATGCTTGAAAATCAAATCCAATATGAGCAAGTTACAAGCCTCAGAAGTTCAGCTTCCAAAGTCCAAACTCCATTAGAGAGGGGGGAAGGTTGGAGATCAAAAAGGGCTATTGATGTCACGCTAACGCGATGCTAACGTCAACAGGGTGAAAATGGAATATTCCTTCCCTTGGTGAAATATGCCTCCTAGAAGCCAAAACTACTAATGATTTTTTCAAAACCCACTTTCTGAAGGCTAAAACCTCCACCTGGTGCTAAAACTACCTATTTATTATCAGAAAACATTGAAAGTGAATCTAAAACTAACAACTGACAAATGGGAACCACTTATCATTTGGTCAAGGTGGATTTACGGGTGGATGAAGGTTGTTTTGAATGTACCGGAAGTTTGCAATCGCTGATGGAGGTTTGGCAACAGCACCTGTGCGTGGAATTGATCGTGCCACATGGTATGTGATGGGAGGCATAGGTACCCTATGGGTAGCATGTGTACCGTAGGTACCTATAGATGCAGGTACGTACCTATGAGGAATAAAAAATTCATAGAAAAAATAGATTTGACCAGTGATTATTTTTTAAAACCAGTAGTTAAAATTTTTTATTACCCTATAGATAAAAGATCACATAAAATTTGTTGACACCCACCTACACAGTGAATGCACCAGGGAATATTCTATTGGTGTGATTAAATATTTAATTACACTTTATTAAGTTGGCTTAGGGCTTCTTTAAGTCATTTTAGGTTTTCTTATCTTGCTATTATAAAAGCAAGATATCACATGTAATTCATTAATCCAATTTCATTATTGCATTCAATATTGTGCAAATTCATTCTCTTTGCATTTTTCTCTTGTAGAAGGTTGATCCTAGGTTTTGTAGGTGATCCTGGTGGCTTGAGTCAATCAATGACTCTCACATGGTATCAGATCTCCAGATCTACAAGCCCCTTCTTAGATCTAGGAAAATTTTAGGAAAGATCTTTTGTAGGGTGCATTTTTGGGCAAAATGGATCTCACCATTGAGTCAAGAAGGCCCCAAAACTCCTATTTTCATATAAGGCACTCTATATTTTGGTGATAGAAAAATTTTGGGTATTTTTTGGGGTTTCAAGAAATTTAGCTCTGTTAAATCCATATGACCTATATGGAATCTATACGACCATACAACACCTTGATTTCCATGCTGCCTTGATTTTTGTGCAATTTTTTTAGTTTTTTTTAAATTTTGGAGCTATCTCAATTTGTGTGCCATCTTGATTTCCGTGTCACCTTGATTTCCATGTCATCTTGATTTCTATGCATAGGGACAACGAAGTCTTTTATTAATTTCATAATAAAAAAGGAATTATTTATTTGAAAGCTAGTCCCCAAGGTTTAACCATTGGTTGCATGGGTGACCAACACCTAGCTTCCAGGCGCTAGCCCCCAGGCTCTTAGATCCTGGTCATGTGAGTGACCAAAGCCTTAGCCACCAGCCCCCAGAGAATCAAACCGTGGTCACATGGGTGTCCAGGAGCTTCAAAAATGCTTCTTTTTTGCCTCTTTGCAAAACGAATATGTGTCAAAAAGCTGGATTCGAGAACAATCTAGTGGTGTAGGTATTTTTTCTAGATTTTGCTACTGGTACAATTTATTATTGTTTGAAGTCCATATACATTTTTGGCCTCTGAGATTGTATCTTTTTGCCATGATCTCTAATTTTTCACAATTGTTGCGGCATTGGAAAGGTATTGAGGAGCTCTACATAGCTATCCATGCACTTTTTTAGATTCAACCCAAGGTATTATTTAATCAGTTTATCAGTTTTATGGATTCTATTTGATATTCTAGACATTTTAGCACCTAGAGAAGTTATGTTTTTTTTGGGCTTCATTTATCAACATTAAAATACATATTCAGATTGTTGATCTCTAATCTGATTTATTTGAAGAGATATGATGGGTTTTTCTATTCATCCTTCTATGGTAACATTGGATAAGGATAATTATGAGTATTGGTGAAAGGGTATCTTGACACATCTTAGGTGGCTTAATCTTTTGCCTTATCTTTATGGACTCATATCTGAACTAGATACACTTGGGAGGAAATCTGTATGGGGATATTATATTGATCATATTGTAGGATTGATTAGTCTAGTGTTGATTTTGACACTAGATGTGTTCCATCTGACATATTGAGTGCCCACACACTCTTTGGACGTGCATTTGGGATTGTATGGAGACCCACATATCTCTCCATTCCTAGATGATCTTGCTATGGATTACCACATACGCCTTGATGATGCAGATCATATACCCTTTGATAATGGTATAGTTGAGGAGATCGCATATTTGATAGGTCTTGCTAGTTTAGATGACACAAAGACTTCTCTTGCTTCTCCTTCTCCTCTTATCGAGATTGCATCTTTATTACCTGTTGCTACATCAAATTCTTTGTAGCAGGACATTATTAGTCTTCCATAGATAGCTCATTGTGACACATATCTACCAAATATATCATTGTTGTTTGTAGAGTCCCACCTTGTAGATTTGGATGACCACATTGAGGACATTTGTCTTATTTTTGATCATAGCTTTGATGGAGTTTCATCACCATTATATTCTTCAGAGATTGTTTTTCATCCTCCTCTTCTTCAATCACAGTTTGGCAGTGGATTAGAGAACTTTGAGCAATTTTCAAGAGCATCATTGTTGTCTTTGGATAAGGTGCAAAGTTCAAAGGCATTTATCCTTCTTCCTGTATATTCCTATCTGAAATGGGAAGACATTATGAACACATCTGCAGTTCTATTTCTTCCCAAGGGGAGGAATGTTGTTCAACGTTCATGGGTCTTCATCTTTATTCTATGTCAAGTATCTTCCAACACTGCATGATTCATCTGGAGGAGTGGCTACATGGTCTCTGTTCTCATTTGTATTTTGGGAGGGAATATTTCCTCACGTGGGGTTTCATACTTCTCACTTGTTAGAGGGTCATTAGACCTTCTCTATACATCCTCTCTTATGGGGGGTTATATATCTATTAATTGTATTTTTGTGATGGATTTAGTCCTTGGGGTCTTAGATGTTGAGTCCTTCTTCCATCACTTATTTTGTATTTTCTCTCTTTTGGAGAGGAGTTTTCTCCCACTGGGTTTTTCTCCACTTTACGAGAGATTCTTGTTGTACATGGGTACCTAACATGGCGTTATAGCCGGGACCCATTCTTGCATTAGTTGTATGTTCTCATTTCTCCCTAAGTTGCACTTAAGGGGGGTGTTGGTGTAATTAACTAAATAATTACACTTTAATAATTTGACTTAGTGCTTCTTTAATTCATTTTAGGTTTTCTTATCTTGAAATTATAAAAGCAAGATATAACATGTAATTCATTATTACATTCAATATTGTGCAAATTCATCCTCTTTGCTTTTTTCTCTTGTAGAAGGTTAATCCTAGGTTTTGTAGGTGATCCTGGTGGCTTGAGTCAATCAATGACTCTCACATATTCTAAGGAATATTCTACCTATGATCTGTGAGCCGAGAGGAGGAAATTTTTTCTAATGGCCCAGGGCAAAGTTATCCAAATTTGATGAATTAACAGTTGATCTATAGGTTTTTGGGCCTCCTAGACATGATGGCAGCGTTGGATTTGACCCAAAATGCTTCAAAGGATCAAGTACCTACTAGATCTAGCATGTACCTCCCAACTTCAAGCCCTTGTAGATCTTTCCTCCAATATCCAATTCAAACAAATTAAAAGGGTAAATTGACTTTATTGGACACCCTGATCTGAATGGTGAGGTCACATTTGCATCAGCATGCTCCAATATGAACTTGCAATACAAAGCCACAAAAAGGAAACCCTCCAAATATGGTATTTGCAATCTAGATCTCTCAATAAATACTAACAAAAAGTAATCCTAATAGATCTAATACTATGTAAGACTTGGTTATGAAGGTAGCCACCCATGATCTAGGAGCTTGAATGAAAACACAAGAGAGAGCAAAATCAAAGAATAATACTATTCTATCAAATGATCCAAGTACACAATATGATATGATTGTGATGGAGATAGATCTACAATGTGAAGCCTTGCTTATATAGGCAATAATGAGAGGTAGGAAAAACTAGCATGTTGACAAGTGTCTTACTCTTATGACATGAGACACAAACATTTGAAGTGTGTCACAAATATTAAATGTCCTAACTACCTAAGTAAACTTAACATGTGAGCATGTATGAATAGGTTATAACTAATGACTAGTTAGATAATATACCTTGTTCACGCTACAAAGGGAAAATTGGATAGGTAATATCCCTGTTCACACCAACAAGTTTGACCAAAACACTGAGCATATCACGTGACTCATGAAAAAAGTGTTGAAGACATTCAAAAAAAGTTTATTTGAGTTGTGTAACGTCAGAAATTGTCCTCCTCTATGGAATGGTACAATTTCCCTCGGTTTAGCTCCTCACTCTTGGTGACCTCTCAACCTTTTCTTTTTCAGCCTTCTCAAAACCCTGATTAACTTAGTCTAGGAGCAGTCTATTCAATTTTTGAGGTGACTGATTGATAGAAACCAGAAAGAGTTTTTTTTTTGTTAACTCAGAGGTATCCCCGCGTCTCTGCCCAGCGACCCTCCCCTCCTTGGCTTAGTCTTATAGTACCAAGTTGGGGTCAGGGGGGCGAACATAGGTGAGACTAGTCCTCTAGGGCCATGGTCCCATCAACACCCGCCCCTAGGTGTCCGCCGCAAAATAATTTTACGAGCTAGGAGAATCAAACCCAAGACCCCGAGGAGCAAACCTGAGACTCAAGCCAACTCCACTAACCCGTGGGGGTGAACCCAGAAAGAGATTTGATACTTGGGTCCCTAGGACCCCCAAAAATGTAGATTTGAGCTGAAATTGGGGGCTTGGACTTGGGCACCCGCACCCTAGTCCTCCCCAGTTTCACGGGATTTTGAATCTTGGCAAGGTGTCGGTTCTCGTTGAGTGCCTCAAGATTCTGTTTTTAAATTCTTAGTTTTCGCGCGATATCAAGACATTATTTTGAAATTTGAATTCCCTAAAGCTAGATATAAAAAGACATTTTCAAGTCATTTTAACACACATAATTCTTAGGCAAGCTTAATGTGAAAACTCTATTGCAATTGCCATTGAAGATCAATGACTTGTTGAAGCTACTTGAAGTATTCTTTATTTTTTATCTTGGAGACAAAGGATGAAGGTTAGGAATCAAGATCTGGAGTCTATCTTGATCTTCCTAGGGTTTGTACACCCTTTGCATGAGGGAGAAGGGTTGAAGCCTCCAATAGCAAGCTTGGAGATACTCCACGGACATTGCTAATTTGCCTTCTTGTTCATGCAAGTCTTCATTTATTTCATCTCATTGAGGTGAAGTTGTATGTGTTTATTGATGCAAAGCAAGTTGTTAATCTTCCCTTGATTGAGACATCTAGGGTTTGATTTTATGCATACACACATTGTTAGGTTTGCACACACTTCTGCAAATCTTTTCCTCTAGCTATTGTTGAGGCAGAAATACCAAAGACGGGGCTTGACTAAGGCAAGCTCCTATATAGCCGCAACAATTTCCTTCTTTTGTATGTGTAGATCATGTTTCGCAAGTTCTGATGAAAAGAAGCTATAGGAAGAAGGATATTATAAGTACAATCGCGACAGACTTTCAAATTTTTAGATTCCAAGACTTGCGGGATATTGGAGTGGACGCCCTAGTCCAACTAGGTGTTTTATCTGGGATCTAGGAGACTTTTAGCAGTCTTAGACACCTTGTGCCGAAGGTTTTCCTATTTAGGAATTTGCAAGACATTAGAGCAGGTGCCCTAGTCCAGGTAGCCCTCAAAATCTAGGTACACTATCTCTGAAACCCCTCTTCTGTAATTTTGTGATCAGTTTTACCAGATACTTCATCAGTTTCTGTATATTGTTAATTTGAGGCATAATTAGGGTTTTACTTGGTTGAAAGTACAACAATTGATAAAATGTTGATTAGGACCTTAGGTTCTATGACCACACGAGCATAAAAGGGAGGCAAAGTGATTAGAAGCCTATTCACAAGCTCGATCCTTGTCATCCCCAATGTTAGTGGTGAAATTGAGGTACTTAACCTAGAGTAAACAAACCATCAAATTTTACCCTAAACAAGTTGTATAGTCAAAAATCAATCTAGGATCATATTGGTAGTCAAATTTAGTCACATTCACTATTGGTATCACCTAAGAGAAAAAGTCTAATTTCTTATTTTAATTCATCATTTACCTATCATGTTAGTGACTCAACTCAATTATATTGGTCTAGGGTCTAATTTGTGTGTTAATCAATCCTTGCACCTTAGATCAATATAATTTTAGAAGAGGTATTCCTTTTATTTACCCTTGAGATAGGGAAAAACTAGCTAACATGCATAAAACAAACTACAAGTAACCCTAGCTCCCAATGGAGTGCATTCTAAGCTACGAATCAATCAAGCAAACACGAAACAAACACAAATTTGAAGCTAACTAATGACTTCTCTCCATTGTCCTCCTTAACCTTGCATTATTGTTCTCAGATTTGTTAGTTCATGCAACCATCTTGAGAATCTCATGTGTGTGATTAGAAAGATATTGGAGATTGTAAGCAAAATAGGGAGATTCCAGAACTAAGAAGATGAAAATGAAGCTAGATGAGGTGTTTTATAGAAGACATGATTTGAATGGATGGCCAGGATTGAGAGTTGACTTTTGAGCCAAATGGAGGGTTGTGATCAGTTAGGGTTTCCCTCCACTAGAGGACAAAATTGAATTTAAAATTGGGAGAAATGGTGAGGTGTAATGTGATTTTTAAATTAAATAAATTTATCCAATTTATTTAATTTATTGAAGGGATGCATGTGAAAGGGGATTTTGGCAATTAGGTGAGAGGGTATTTGTTTAAATTGATTAAGTGAAGAGGGACATTAGGGTATGAATAATTAAATAATAAATTAAAATTAATTATTTAATTATAGAAGAAACATGGACAAATGATTAGAAAGGATGAAATTGAATTAGTTGAATTATGGAATTTGAAGGAGAAATTGTCCTGTCACATTTGCGACATGAGAACATTTTTAAGTGTCTACATTTTGCCCCTCTTTGAGATGATGCTCGAGATGATGAGGTTTACATCGAGTAACATCATTTCAAAGAAGCTAAGGAAATGGATAGAGGAAAATGATGATGATGGAGAGATAGGATGATGATGCCCCCTTGAGAGGATAGGCGGGTTGGACAAACACGGGTAGGCTCTCAAAATGAAAGGGATTGGTCAAGGAAAAAAGATAGGGGAATGGATAGAAGAAATTTATTATACGTTAAGCTAGAATAAAGGTGGAGGAATGAAAGATTGGCTAGAAGAATGGGAATGAGATCTTGCTTTGATAGATTTGTGAGCTTCTCACTTGCAATTTTTCTGCTTATCATCATAGAACTTATTATGGCAAAGGCTGTTGAACACAATGACGTGATAGAGGCCAAAGTGCAATAATGTGATCCCTTGAGAAACAAGCACATGAGAAACAAGGAATTCTTGACTCAAACTAGTAACTATGGTACCTTGTCAGAACATGCAATGAGATAACTATGATGTGTGCAAGTCCTTATGCAAGGAAGGAGTTATTCTTTCCAATGCATAGGATGTCTTTGATTCACACTCAATGGAATCCCAATCACATGCAAGGCACCAAGTTTCCCCAGTCATTTTGCCAAGACAAACCACAAACAACAATCAAAGAAAAAGGTCTTGCTCTATCCTTGCTTCTCATCATCATTTAGGGACTGCCTCAAGAAGCATAAGAATGAGACTGTAAAACAATCCAGTAAAATAAGATAGACCAGACCAACAACCATTTGGACCTTTTTCCAAGTGCTATGTGTTTGATTGATTGTGATGGTTCAATGAAGGAGGCCTAGTTTCAAGATAGGAAGCATGTCGTATAAGATGCCTAGTCTAGTTTTGACAATGCAACATCCTGTATAAGGCAAGTGATAAGATTGAGACATCCCGTATAAGACATGTGGCCTAGTTTTGAGAATGTTACAAACTGTGAGATGATTGCTATGTTTGATCTTAGAAATTATGCATGTCATATAAGGTGCAGAGTCCTAGTTTCAACGATGCCCCATTTCGTATAGTGTATATGATGATTGATGAGTATAGTTGATAATGACATATGATTATCACAAGGCGATTGATTGATTTGATTGATTGGATAGCTTGTCTTGTTGTTTGTGATTGTTTACAAGTGTGAAAGATTGATTGCTTTGGTCTAATCAAAGTGTCCATCTCACCAAAGGATGACTTATTATGATGGTTGACTCGATGGGCCCTAAGGGACTAACCTAGTGCCTCGGGGGCACATCAAAGATGGCCTTGCCTATGTGAAATCTTAGAGGCAATGTAGTTCGACAAGGGTAGACTTGGTTTGACCTAGGACCTAAGGGGAACGCCTTGGGGGCACATCGAAGATGGCCATGCCTACGTGAAAGCTTAGAGGTGTCATAGTTCGACCATGTGGGTGGGTGACGTGACCTAAAAGCTAGGGGGAGTGCCTCAGGGGCACATCAAAGATGGCCTTGCCTATGTGAAAGATCAGAGGCATCGTAGTTCGACCATGTGGGTGGGTGACATGACCTAAAACCTAGGGGGAGTGCCTCAAGGGAAAAGCTAGCTAACATGCATAAATGAAATCACAGTTAACCCTAGCTCCCAATGGAGTGTAATCTAGCCTAGAAAACAATCAAACAAGCAAAAATAAACATGCAAACAACTAAGAATCTAAGCTAATATCGACCTATCTCCATTATCCTCCTTAACCTTGCATTATTGTTCTCAAATTTTTAAGTTTATGCAAAAGGTCTTGAGAAGCTCACGTATGTGATTTAGCAAGATATTGGAGATTGTTCAGAGATGTTTAGGAAAATCAAGCTAAGAGATCATAAGAGATCAAAATGAAGCTGAATGAGTGATTTTATAGAAGACCTGGTTTGAATGAATGGCCAAGATTAAGTGTCAATTTTTGGATGAAATGAAGGGTTGTGATCAGTTAGGGTTTTCTCACCACTAAAGGATAAGGGTGAATTTAAAATTGGGAGAAATGATTAGGTGGAGGATGTGATTTTTAAATTAAATAAATGGTGTTCATTTATTTAATTTATTTGAAAAGGGGGATTTTGTCAATTAGGTGGGATATTTAAACAAATGTTTATTTGTTTAAGTTAATAGAATGAAAGGGAACATTAGGAAAATGAATGATTAAATAATTAATTAATTAAAATTAATTATTTAACCATAGGGGAAAATTAGGAAAAATAGTAGAATGTGGAAGAGATTGGTGTTTTGCGATCTGAGGACACTTTTAGGTGTCTACATTTTGCCCCTCTTTGATATGATGTTAGAGATGATGAGATTTATATCGAGTAACATCATTTCAAAGAAGCTAAGGAAATGCATAGAGGAAAAGGATGATGATGGAAAGATAGGATGATGATGCCCCCTCAAGAGGATAGGCAGGTTGGACAAACATGGGTAGGCTCTCGAAATGAAAATGGATTGGTCTATCTTTTAAAGAAGAAAGATAGGAAAATGGATAGAAGAAATGAATGATACATTAAGCTACAATGAAAGTAAAGGAATGACGATGTGAGAGAGAGATGGTCGAGGAATGAAAGATTTGGCTAGAAGAATGGAAATGAGATCTTGCTTGATAGATTTTTGAGCTTCTCACTTACAATTTTGTCTACTTATCATCATAGAACTTATTATGTCAAGGGACGACAATCACAATGGCGTGACTGAGGCCAAAGTACGGAAATGTGATCCCTTTCAAAAGAGGCACATGATAGACAAGGAATGCCTGACTCAGACTAGTAATTGTGGTACCTTGTTGGAAAATGCGATGAGATAACTATGAGGTGTGCAAGTCCTTATGCAAGGAAGCAATTATTCTTTCCAATGCATAGGATGTATTTGATTCACACCCAATGGAATCCCAATCACATGCAAGGCACCAAGTTTCCACAGTCATTTTGCCAAGACAAACTGCAAACAACAATCAAAGAAAAAGGTCTCACTCTATCCTCACTTCTCTTCATCACTTAGGGACTGCCTTGAGAAGCGTAAGAACGAGACTACAAAACAATCTAGTAAAATAAGATAGATTAGACCAACAACCATTTGGATCATGTGCCAAGTGATATGTGTTTATTTGTTTGATTATGATTAGATGAATGATGCATGTTTTCAGGATGGAAGGTATGCTGTATAAGATGATTGGTCTAGTTTTGACAAGCAACATCCTATATAAGGTAAGTGATAAGAGGGCGACATCTCATATAAGACATGTGGTCTAGTTTCAAGAATGTCGTAAGTTGTAAAATGACTGGCATGTGATGATTGATGATGTTTGATCTTAAAAATGACACATGTCGTATAAGGCGTAGAGTCCTAGTTTCGACGATGCCCCATTTCGTGTAGAGTATGTGATGATTGATGAGGATAGTTGATAATGACATATGATTATCATGAGGTGATTGATTGGTTTGACTAATTTGAATAGCTTGTCGAGTTGATGTTTGGGATTGTTTTGAAGTGTGGATTTCTTGAAAGATTAACTGTCTGATCAAAGTGTCCATTTAACGAAAGGATGACTTATTATGATGGTTGACTTGACGGACCCTAAGGGACTGACCTAATGCATCGGGGGCTCATCAAAGATGGTCTTGCCTACGTGAAAGCTCAGAGGCAACGTAGTTCGACCATGTGAACTGTGGTTTGACCTAGGACGTGAGGGTGGATTTGATTTGAAGAAGTGATTTGACTTGGAATGAATTGATTGATTTGATGGATTAAGGGATGATGATGAATTGATTTGATGATTGATTGATTTGAATTGATTAGAATGTTTGAATGGATTGATTGAGAAAATTGATTGAGTGATTTGGTTAAAGAATTGAATGATTTGAATAATTGATTTGGTTAGAATGATGTGATGAATTGAATTGGTTTGAATGAATGGATTGATATGATGAGTTGATTTTATTGCTGGGATTTTTTGTAGGATATTTGATTTTTTTGAATTTTGGGGAATATTTTGATTTTTTGGATTTTGACATGTTTTGATTTTTTTAGAGTTTGACATGTTTTGATTTTTTTGAATTTTTTAATGTTGTGATTTTTCTGGATTTTTGAAATGTTGTGATTTTTTTGTGTTTTTGAAAGGTTGTGATTTTTTTGTGTTTTTGAAAATGTTTTGATTTTTTTGAGTTTTTGGAATGTTTCATTTTTTTATTGTGTTTTTATGTTTTGAGATGGCATTGGATGGCAATTTGGGTAGCCTTTGTGCTGGATACCAATGATAAGGGAAAAACCAAGTCAAGGTGCAAGGGTGAATTTAGGATGGATGGATAAAAGGATACGCGATAGTGGATGCAAAGGATGTATGCATAAGAGGGAAAGGATGTGATCTCCAAGGACTATGTCACATAGGAATAACATGCCCCATTGTAGGTAGAATACTTAGGATTTTTCATGACAAAGCTTATGAAAATAGGATGATTGGATGGATCATTTGGAAGGGATAAGGTATGCCAAGAGATATCTAAATCATGTTTCAACATTTTTCCCAAATTTCTTTATCAAGATCAAAAGAGGAAGGGAGAAAGAATGAACTCAATATGCTAGGTATATGTATGTAATGGATAGGATGATATGGAAATGGTATGATAGGATAGAAAAGATAGGTTGGATGAGACATCGTGCCCCCAAGTGTAAGTGACATATAAGACCAACCTACACATGATGCCTATTTACTAGGTTTTCACCATGGTACTTATCCAAGGAGGCACCAAGGGTGGTTTTCACCGTTGGATGAAGGATTTCTCTTTACCTTTTTATTTCTCTCTTTTTTTTCTTTTTTGATTTTTTGAATGGGATAGATGGATATGGACGAGAGGGACTCAAGTGGATAGTTCCATCAAGGTGATAATGTCCCATTAAAGATGGATGTCGTCGCATGGACCATGTCAGATGTCATTATGCTCATAGATGTTGCTAGGGGATTGCAAGAAAGTGAGATGGATTAGTTAGATAGTGAATTATGGAGGGAACGATAGTGGATTATGATGTGGATTATGTAGGATTTATGATGTGGATCGATGGAAGGCTTATGCAAAAGCATGGACCATAGGGAGGTGATGGGGAAGATATGTAGGATAATGGATGAAAGATGGGGAAATGACATTCTGGAAAGGAATCATGACCATCAGTTGCACACACCGTGATAAACATGGAAGCTTTTGATGCGAAGGAGGGGTAGGGAGTAATGGCGATGTTTTCTTAGTGGATGGTTGATGTAAGTACTTAGGGACCTACATAGACTTAGTATTTTTATGTTTTTTGTTTTGCATGTGGGATTTTTGGAATTTTTGGATGGAATGGGATGGTTGGGATTTTTGAGATGTGGATGCCTCATTTGATTTGATTGCTTTTTGCTTAGGTACCCAAGCCATTTTTCTTTTGGACTTTTCTTGTGATGGTATGGGCTTGGATAGCTTTTTTATTGTATTTTGCTTTGATTCTTTGCATTTGTACCTTAAGGCATTAGGACCCTTAGGATTTTTGGTTTTATGGGTAGGGGCATCCAAATGTTTGTTTTTCAATCCCATGGGTTGGGTGGAATGAGTGGAAGATCCTAGTTTAGACAATGTGTCTTTTCATTGATCATGATTAGGAATGTGAGGGAATGTGTAAATGGATGGATTTGGCATTGGGAGCAACAGTGGTAAAATGGCTGGAGGGAAATTAGGAGTTGGAAGTAATGGAGCTAAATTGGATGGTGGAAGGTGTATGGTCACATGATTTTGACATTTTTAGGATGATGGAGGTGGAATGGCAACATATGTTTTCGGTGTATGAAAGGATTTGTGATGGAAAGTGGTGAACTTAGGATGAATGGAGGAGTTACCAACATTGTTAGATTGATTACCTTGGGGTGTATATCTAAGGCCATATGAGTGTGGAGGGATTTTGATATGTACAGGCTCCAAAATACCTTGTTCATGAAGGCCTAAGCCTTTACCTTGGTACTTCATTTTTTGGAGTATGTAGTTGACAATGGGACTAGGTGTAGTTTGGGAACTAGATATGAGTTCCTTATTGGATGAAGAAGGTGAAGTGATGGACACATGTTGTTGTGTTCCTAAGGAAGAACACTCATGGATGAAGGTGGATAGACCAATAGGATATGTTGGTAGACTTGAAGTGGGGTTGATAGCGCAGATGTGGATAAAGGATCATTAGGATCTTTATTATGTTCATGTAGATCCAAGCTATTGGTTTTATCTTATATGTGTGCTTGAGATCCATGTGTCTCATCATGACAAGTGGATGGTTGTGCATCATGGATGGGTGGGGTGGTAAGTTCTTGACCATGGAATCCATAAAGTGGACTAAGGGGAACATCATGGTCTTCTTGATCATAATAAGGATCTTGATCATATATGTGAGCTTGATCATGAATATAATTAATTGTGCTATGAATGAGATCATTAGAGGGGCTTTGATCTTGATTTAGATGAGGGAGTAATGTTTCCACATGCTTAGGATAATGATTTTGACATGGATCTTGACTTGGAATCAAAGTGGAAGGCTCTAGAAGAGGCTTAGTATGTTCTTTGTGATAAACAACATGAGGGCATGATGAACCTTTACTTGGACATATAGGATCAATAGGTTTTGGACCACATGATGTAGGTGGAAAATTAGGCACGATATTTGAAGGCTCTTTGCTTGAATTAAGGACAAGTGTTTGACATGGAGATAGGTTGTTCCTTTCTAGTAGCCAATGAATCTCATCCTTTGCAAGGGCATGTGTGGAAGGACAATATAGTGGATGGACAATAATGGTAAATGATGTGGACTCATGATTAGCATTAGGTGGAGCAGAAAGTTACCATGGTGGAGGGATAAGAGGGATGGAAGTTATTGGATTAGGGTTTGGATTTTGATTAGATGAAGGATCAAAAATATTGGATGAAGTTGTAGATTTGGATGACTCCACATGTTTACTTTTGTAATGTTTAAACTTAGGGCATGGAGTTAATGAGGGATTAGAGGATGGTAATGATAGTGAATGGCTTACATAGACTAGGTTGATGTCTCCCTTGTCAAAGGTGGCATTAGGACTTAAAGGCATTTGATTCTATTGCCAAGGTGGACTTGGGCTCACATGTTCTTGTTGTGAAGTGAATGAATGTTGGTTCACATGGGAAGAAGTGTGATTGGTTGATGTGGCATTGACTTGACCTATGGATGGATTGGATTTTGGACTTGTCTCATCCTCATAACTAAAGAGATAGCCTCCTCAAAGTATGAAATTGGGCTTAGGAGGAGGGGCTCCTTGGAGTACAAGCTTTGGTCTTGGTTTGGACATAGGATCGCTAAGGATTAGGACCATGTTGACAAGTGTTTGACTATGATTAGGGTAATGATAAGGTGGAATGATTAGGAATGTGATAGAGTATGAGATTGATTGGATGAATAGATGGGTGATTAAGGATGATTAGAGTATGGTTAGGGTTGTGATTGGGATGACTTGGAAATGATTAGGATTTGATTAAGGTATGATTAGGGGTGAGGTGATTAGGATGAATTTGATTGAACGATCTGATTAGAAAGGGTGATTAGGATGTGAAGGTTGAATGATGAAGATATGAGTAGGATGTGATTATGATATGACAAGGATGGTTTCAATTGGACAATGTGTTGGAAGGAATGTTTAGAATGTTTGGAATGAGGGATGACTAGGAGGATCTATTCCCTTTCTCTTCTTTTTTTAACCGTGTCTTTACCATATAAGACTTGTGAATTTTTGGATGGTATAGGGATGTCAATGAAAGGTGATGAGGCCTACACTATGATAGAGGCTAATGATATTAGTCTTTGAAAACTCTAGCTCCAAGAGGGTACTCTCATCTACTAATGACCTTGTCAAAGTATAAATTAGATTGATCAAGACCTTGAGGTGTAGAAGGAATGATTGATTAAAGTGAACCCATGAGTTTCAAAATTTATTTGTGTTGCCTTTTGAGTCACCCTTATTTAATTTTGGTGAAGTTTCCCTAAGCAAGAGTTGACTTACCATTTTCCCTTTTTGTTCATATCTTTGTTTCTTAAGTCAGCTCTTTATTCTTAAAGTTCACCCCCCTATTGTCTTTTGTATGTGAAATTATTAAAGGATTGAACCTTTGAACTTGAACCATTCTTAAAGTTCAAGAGTTCAATGGTTCAACGAGTTCAATACTTCAATATTTCTCAAAGTGAACTGTTGGCCCTTTTTGTTTAACTCAAATATGTCTTTGAACCTTCCAGTTGAACTTGAACCCTTTTTCAACGGTTCAAAAGTTCAACGGTTTGAGAGTTCAATGCTCAATGCTTCATAAAGAGTCGTGTTCACTCATTTCCCTTGTGTAATTTAATATATCATTGAACCTTCCACTTAAACCTCATAGCAGAGTTCAATGGTTTAATGGTTCACTATTTCAAAGTTCAAAGTTTCTTGCAAAGTCATGTGACTATTGGCCGGTCTGTGTAGTCCATCTCGTATCATTGAACCTTCGAGTTGAACCACATTCCAATGGTTCAAAGGTTCAACAGTGCAAGAGTTTGAAGTTCAACGTTCCTTAAAAGTGAACTATTTGCCCCTTAATGTAATTCAATTTGTATATTTGAACCTTCGCATTGAACCACTTCCCAAAAGTTCAATGGTTCAATGGTTCAAGGGTTTAGTAACTATAATCTCATTTCTCCCCGAGGCTCTCTAAGTCAAAATTTAGCGGGAAATTTGGAGGAAAATATATCCAAAACTCATTATGAAATAGAAAGTTCTAATTTTCGAAAGGTTGTGGATAATTATTATACATCATGGCCGTGCATGAAGAATGCTTGCCATTAATGTAGATGTCAGAATTCATGTCTTTTCAAGCATTTCTAGCACGAATTGTTTTGGGTAATAATTATTCGACCTGGTTAATACCTTTATCAAGAGAGAACAAGACAAATTTAGCAAATGAACATACTATGTGATGCAAAGGAGAATAGCGTAGGAGGTATAAGATTCTTGTTGCCCAAATTTTGTAGTAATTTCAGATACATTGAAGGTGAGTCCTGCTCTTCCTATATGTTGTTTTCATTTCTTAGCTGGAAAGAAGGATATTTTTGAGTTTCTGACATTATTTTCAAAGTTCAAAGCATTTTTCATTATATCCTCCAATCTATAGCTATGAAATCTGCTTGTCTTCGTTATGAGCATGATCCTGGTCTCACCTGTTCTCTTCCTAAACTCGGGGATACCTCTCTAGTTCAATATGATTTAGAAGAATTTAGGGAAAGGGCTAAAAATCCTGTGCCAACTCCTATGATGAAGAAGATAGTAGAAAGTGATTTGGTTGAAGCTGCGGCCTTTCCCATGGCCGTACAGTGCCTTGAATTAGTCCTGGAGTGCATGAATAGGTATGAACCCCAAAATAGGTGCATCAGAAATACAGATGGTAGCGTGTCGTTTCATGTCAATAGACAAACCCTAATGTCTATGATGAGAATACCGCCCAAGGAAACATATTCTAACCTCAATATTACTTCTTCTTATGGGTATTTCTCACTAAAGAAAGTAAACTATAGGAGCGTGATAGCAAGAAACTAGTTATTGAAATTCCAGAAAGGGGGTTCAAGACTGCCTAGACCACTGACAAGAGACCACATGATTCAAGAGGTAAAGGATATTGTGGTGTTGCTGCATAGACTGAAGGGTAGTTTCCTAGCATATCATTGGGAAGATTGGATGTATTTCTTTATCTAGGTGATCCTCCAAGGGGAACAGTATTTGGACTGGGCTGAAATTATAGATGAATGTTTGCATTTGGGTTTAAGTAATTATTTAGGGAATAAAGATTTCTATATGTCTTCATACCTCTTCTATTTCATGGCGTCTACAAGACAATGGATAGGGCTACCTCATGCGCCCTTGGTTGAGGATAGCAAAATTTATGACTATTATTCACAATTACAGATGTATAATTGCTATGAGAATTATAGGAGGGTTAATGATGTTTTTACCAAGAGAATGACTTATGAATTAGCAAACAACATCACTAAGATGTTTGATGAGGCTATGCAGTTGATCAGAATTTATGGTAGCTTCTTTATTCAGTTTCCCAAGTTCACTTATATCAGAGTTGGGGGTTTTGACGGTGAACCTTTGAAGTTACCCCAGTATGTTTTTGATCATTTTGTATTGATAGAGGTCTGTAGACAGCTAGCCCATGTGAGCAAGAAGTTCCCAATGAAGAAGGAACCTGGTATCTCCTTTCCCATTAAACTTGGACATTATTCATGTCATTTAGTGTCTGATGCTTTGAATTTAGAAGTGGATCTTAAAAAATTCAATTTTCAGTACTTCTCTGCCAGATCCCAATTTCACAGCAAAGGCTTTGCTAGGGATAACTTGGATTTTGGAATATGGTTTTCACATATTCCTCAATTGGAGGATTATTGGGAGGATTGTTCAGATGAATTTGAGGTCAGAAGAAGACTGTGGTGTAGGTTCTCCCTGGGACAAATAATTACCCTTAATTTAAATATGGACATTTCTAAAATTTTTGATGATGAAGAACAGGTGATTGATCCACAATTTGAATAGATAAAACAATCACCTATTACAGAAGTTGACTAGGATAAAGATGAAGAAGATAGGATTGAGGTTAAGACCCTTCCAGTGATAAGGAGAATTGAGAAATGGTTGAGGGAACAAAAACTGGAGAAAGTTCAAAATAAAGTTTCCCAGCAATGTACATCAATGGTTGAATCACCATTCCCAATAAGCTCCTCTAACCAGCTTATTGCTATCTGTGGTGCAGGTACTTCCAAGTCAAAAACTAGAAGGGGTCATGTCATCAAAGAATCCAAAAAGGCCCTTACAACTATTCTACCTCCCCATGCTACCAGATCAAGGACTAAAAGTAGGAGAAAGAGACAAACTTCTGAAAGAATAGTTGTGGATTTAAATTCTGAAGAGGATTCAGGAGAAGCAATAGGTGATAGAGAGCCTGATTCACCGATGGCAGAGGAAGTTAGTGCAAAACAATAGATAGAGATTGCTTCTGACTCCATTGACCTGATGATGATTTCAAATGTGCCCTCTGATCAAGCAAATCCTGGTAAAGAAGTCTCAGCCTCTATACCCAAATGGCTAGAAAGCTCGATCGGCGATAAAAGAAAAATCGTCCCATTTTCTTTGTCGTTGGAGGACATGGTGAGTAAGTGTTTGGGAAAAACTCCCAAATCCAAGAAACTAAAAACAACATCTAGGGTAGATATTGACCTTGATACTAGGAACTGGAGCACTGAAATAGCTCGGCTGACAACTAATGAGGAGGTCCAAGACCCTACAGTTCAAGACTTCACAATTGAAAAAATAGATCTTGGAACTGCTTCAAGAGCCGTGGATGTGCATCATCTAGAGGCATCCACCAAAAAGATAGTCAGCTGAGCCTGGAAAGATGAGAAAGATAAAGGGGAATTGAAATAGACCTTGTGCTCGATGGCAGAATACATCGATGCCATTCATAACCCAAATCCACAACCAGTTTCACAACTTTCTTTATCTTTTGATCCTAAATCTCCAGCTAACCAAAAAATCTTGGACCAGGTAAACAGGAACAGAATGGTAACTAAGGTATTTGATGATTGGTTGGATTGTATTATGTAGATAGGTACATAATATATTCATGAACTGAAAAATGTATATGATCAAACCACAGTCACCATTGATGACTTGAAGACACAGAATGCTTCCTAGATAAAAGATGAAGGCAAATGGGTGAACGTGATGAATCAAATTGACGAAGTACAAAAATATGGGATAGCAAAATTTTTGTTAGAAAAGAATTTAACAGGTTTGGATGAGGATGTATTGTATGTAAGTAATAAAAACATTGAATGGAGGAATTCAGTATCCCGACAAGGGCAGATTGAACTCACAAAAATGATCAAAGAAATAACCAAATTCACCAAATCATTACAGCATGATCTACAATGTATTGATGTAAAGTATATAAAGGCTGATGGAGAACCAGAAAAGGACATCAATACTATGATTCAATCCTTCAGGGAGAAGATCAGCTTCGTTAAAGAAAGTGACAACTTATTAACCGAAGATTTCTCTCAGATTTCAAAGGTGGAGTCACTTCTTTATCTCTGCGTTGACGCACTCCTGGAACATGCAGAGAAGATGGGGAAAATTCAGAGGGAGAAAGACATCTGGAAGGCAAGAGTAAAACACATCAGTATTCCCATTTTCCTAAAAATCTAGGAGTTCGTTACAACATTTCATGAGTGGAAAGCTCAACGTGCCTCCCCAAATGAACACAACAAATCCAGAGATTCAAATCCGTCACCTCAGCCATAATCTTTCTTACACAGTTTCTTTATTCAATTTTTCAGTTAAAGTTATTTTCAAAACTTGATCTTTAAATGAGTTTGTAAAAACTAAATCCCACATGGGTCAGAGTTACTTTAACTTTGAGTTTGGTTTACATGATTGGATAATTAGGGCAACTATATATATATATATATATATATATATATATATATATATATATATATATGTTTCTGGTTGTTAAAACTGAGATAGAGAAGTTAAGGAGAAGACACAAAAATTTTGGAGCTGAACCTTGGTTGTTTTTCAATATATGTGATGTTTATCTGAAACGTTTTTCATCTGTGATGAAAAGGAGAAATAATTACTACATGCTTAGATCTGTGTGTTTGAGTATTTAAAATCGAGTTTTCTGTGTGAAATCTTCTTTCATATGGTAATTATTCTTTCATTGGATAACTCATTATATGTGTTTTATCTTCTGTTGGTTCAGCAATACACTTGTTCATATATCTAATTATTATTGAAAATAGAATCTGTGTATTCTATTACTAAATGATATTGTAGAAAAAGATATCGCATTCATAGCATGATGATGTATGGATGTTAGTTTTCCTTTAAGCACTTTCTGGTTAAAAGTGTATCTAAAGAATTAGGATAATTTGAATTCATTGAAGATCCTAGAGGGAGTTGTACCTTAATTCAGAGGGGAACTATTCTTGATAGTTCACCCATTTGTTCTTGAAAGAAAAGGGATATAGAGTCAGAATAAAACATTTTTAGATCAGGACAAATCTATTAGCCAACAGTTTTTGGCGACTCTATTGGGGATTGAAGTCATTTATTAAAAGATTAGTCACCTTAATATGAAGCAACAATGGTGCTTCCACATGAAAACATAATTCCTGTTCTACAACCTAACCTTGGTTTTCAAGACAAGCAGGAAGATATAATTGGTCAGTTGAATACCCTTACTTGGCACACTCATCAGAATATTGATGATTATAGGAGAGCAAGCAAAGTATTAGAAAAAGAAGAAGAATTGGCCAATAATTTGAGATTGTTGTTGCTTAGGCAAAGAAGGAGGCAGGAAGAAACGCAGCAAGGAATCAAGCCCCCAAAGTGCGAAGAGATCAAGAACAACATAGAAATCAATAGCTACCTATTCAGTTATAATATCATAAACTGGATTCCAGAAGATATACAAGGTCTTTAAGAAGAGAGGGAATTGAGGATCCTACTTTTCAAACACTACAAAGTTTAAATTTTCCATATATTCCTGCCCGTACTAGAAGAGCTAGAAGTAGACCTCCTAGCCCTCCTAAACCCTCTGCATCCTTTGTCTGTCAAGCCTTAACTCTTTCTGGTACTGTCATTCCCTCTGCTGTAAGCTTTCTACCAATGGCCCAACCTTGGCAAGCAGCCATAGGGCCTCTAAATTTAGGGGCCAACTTGAATCCTCTACCTAAAAATGCAAGGGAAAACTTGCCCAAATTTAATAGAGATGGAAGACAATCACCAGAGGAACATCTGAGTGCCTTTTCCGCAGCATGTGGCGTACTAGGCATGCAACATCAAGATGTAGCCATAAGGCTTTTTGTGCAAACTTTAACTGATACTGAAGCACAATGTTTCTATCATCTAGCTGACTCTTCAATCACAAATTGGAATGATATGAAAACTACATTTGAAAATAGGTTTAAGAGTACAGAAGATGAACATTTCCTTCTTGCTCAATTGACTCAGCTTAAGAAAGAGATACATGAGCCTATGAGGGAATTCATAGCCAAATTCAATAGAATAGTACACAAAATCCCTACTGCAAAAAGGCCAACTCTTGAGAATCAGAAATGCTTCTTTATTAATTCTATGCCTCCTGATACTAGTTTCCATCTCAGAAGAGGTGCAATTGTTGATTTAGCAACTGTACAAACCTTGGCAGTTGTTGGAAAATGGAAGAAAGAAGTCCAAATTCCTAATGCTCACCCCTCATCCTCTACTGATCCTATGGTTCAAAGACTAGTCAATGATATGATTGCCTTAAAAAGACAAATACCTAAGGCTGGTACCTCATTCCAACAACCATATCAAGATATTGGTAGGAGGAATTTTAATCAATAGGCAAATACTGGTAGGACAGTGCCACTTATATCAGCACAACCAAGGTTAACTATTAAAGCTACTCCTGAAAGAGGGAATATGTGTGCTTTTCATTTGACTACTGATCATGACAGAAATTCTTGTCCTGAGATGCTTAGATATGCTCAAATGGCTGCTACTCAAGATGTATTGGGGGAGATGACCGTGGAAGAAAGGAACTTTGAGGAACATGGTGACTCTGAAATACACTTCCTAGTGTATGAATTAGATTCAGAAAGAGGAGGTGAAATATTGGTTACTCTTGAAGATCTTTCATGTGCTATGCTTACCAGAAGTCAAAAGAATCAGAGATTTTTTGATACTCAAGAAGTACCTATTAAAGGTAAGGAACCTCTTACTAAGACCTCTGATGCTAATTGGAAAGCCCAAGAGATTAAATTGTTACATAGAAATGATCGTGAAACTTCTTTTGATATTCTAGAATTTTGTAAGTCTGCAAAGATTCAAATATCCCCTGCTGAATATCTCAAGTTACTGCCCAAAGAACTTGATAGATTGGTTAAATATGTTAAAGGTGGTCCTGCACAAACTGAACCCGAAAGTCAACTAAATGTTAATGCTGAATCTCCCATTGCCCAATTGTTTGCTTCTCCACCTGAGTCACCCACACATACTCCCAAAATGATTCTCAATTCATCTAATGATACCTCTTATATTACTGATATGAAGCCCAACCCTTTTTATGTTTCTTTATTCATAAATGGCCATAAACTCAGTAATTGTATCATAGACTCAGGTGCTTATGATAATATTATGCCTTCTTCTATAGCCAAAGCCCTAGGTCTTTCCCTCACAAAGACATTTGGTAGGTGTTACTTCATGGATGGCAAACAAATTTCTTTGCTTGGACAAATAAAAGATGCAAGGGTTGCTCTTGCAGCCTATCTTGATAAAAGAGTGAAGTTGACTATTTTGGTAGCAGATATTCCTACTAGTTATGGGATGTTGTTGAGCAGGACTTTTTGCAAAAATTTGGGTGGGCAGATTAAATTGGATTAGTCAGAAGCTATAATTCTAGTGGGGAAGCAGAAAGTTAAGCTGGAACCTGAACCTAAATGCAAGTTTACTATATACCCTTCTGATGATCCTAAGTCTCAGATTCTATTTGAAGAATGTGAATTTGGTAATTACTTTCTCTCTTTTGAGAACATGAAGGAAGAATCTGTCCCAAAGCCTGTTCATTCAGATGATCTATGGACCATGGAATTTGACGGTAGTTGTGCTACCGTGGGTTCAGGAGCTGGGGTTGTGTTGATCTCACCTGAAGGTGAAAATTTTCCTTACTCTTTCAAGTTGGAATTTAAAACACTAATAACACTACAGAGTATGAGGCTCTATTGCTTGGGTTAAATGAAGCCAAAGGAAAAGGTGTAAAGATACTTAGAGCAAAGGGTGATGCTGAACTAATTGTCAAGCAGGTGAGGGGCATTTTCTCAGTAAAAAATGAAAGGTTGAGACATTATAGAAACATGGTTTGGGATGAGAGAGAATACTTTGATGCCTTTTCTATTAAGGCAATTCCCAGGGATCTGAACACTCGGGCAAATTCTCTGGCAGTGTCAGCTTCTCTTCTTCTACCACACCCCGATTTCAAAAAAGATTCATATAGAATTGAACTGGTCTATCGTCCTAATGTCCCAGATAATGCCAAAAATTGGCAAGTTTTTGAGAATGATAGGAAGAACAGAAGATTCTTGGAGAATGCTGAGATGTTCTTGGGAACTTATTTTGAAGGTTCTAAAGTGGAATGTAAAGAATTTAGTCCTGATCCAGGGATTAATTCAAAGGATGATGTAATCCAGTTGAAGGGAAACAAAATCCCCAAAGGGTTGGTCTCTCTAGAGCATTTGTTCACTAGACAAGATGAATATACCAAAGGCAAATTTGTTTAGAATCCTGATAAACTGGAGGATTATGAGAAAATAAACATTGGGAGTTAAACTAATCCAAAATGGATTTCTATTGGTAGGTGTTGTTCACCTGAGGAGAAAAACAAATTGATTAAGCTATTGATTAGATATAAGGATGTCTTTGCTTGGTGCTATGATGACCTTAAGGATTTTAGGCGTGGGCAGTTTCAGCATCATATTCCTTTGAAAGCAAATGCAACTCCATTCAAGCAGAAGTTGAGGAACTATAACCCAAAGGTTGCTAAGGCCATTTTTAAGGAGATTGATAAAATGTTGAAGGCTAGGATTATTTATCCAATCCATCACTCCACCTGGGTGGAAAATATTGTCCCAGTACACAAAAAGAATGGAGAAATAAGGATTTGTGTTGATTTTGGGAATCTGAACCAGGCTAGTTTGAAGGATAACTATCCCTTACCTGTGATGGATCACATTTTACAAATAGTTGCTGGATCTAAGATGATGTCCATGTTAGATGGATTCTTCGGTTATAATCAAATAAGTGTGGCTGCATCTGATCAACATAAAATTGCTTTCACTACTCCCCGGCGAACATTTGCTTATAATCGTATGCCCTTTGGTTTGATTAATGCTGGTGCAACTTTCCAACGGGCGATGGATTCATCCTTTAGAGATTTGAAAAATAGAATTATTGTCATTTATCTTTATGATTTAACTATTTTCTCAAGAAAAAGGGAGGATCATTTAAAGGATCTGGAGACTGTTTTACAAAGGTGTCAGAGTCATGGCATATCTCTTAATCCTAAGAAGTTAGTCTTCTGTGTGACAGAGGGTAAGTTTTTGGGACATTTAGTTTCAAAGGATGGAATCAAGATTGATCCAAAGAGGGTTAGTGAAATACAACAGCTAAGTCTTCCTTCTAATAGGACTAGAGTTAAGTCTTTCTTTGGCCAGATCAATTTTCTTAGAAGATTCATTCCTGATTTCACTGAAATTACGAAACATATTGTGGGAATGATGAGTGAGAAACAATTATTTAGATGGAACGAGGCTGCTAAGAAAGCATTTGAAGATATTAAAGAGGTGATTGTACAAACACCTACTTTGGTAAACCCTGATTTCCAAAAAGATTTTATTATTTATTGTTATGCTTCAGAACATACCATGTCTAGTATCTTACTACAAAAAAATGAATTGAATGAAGAAGCCCCAATAGCCTTTATGAGTGTTCCTCTCAAGAAGCATGAACTTAAATATTCTTTAGCTGAAAAACAAGCTTTCATTGTAGTAAAGGTTGTTAAACAGTTCAGATATTACATACTTCACTCTCATTTAGTTGTGTTTGTGCCTAGTTCAGCTGTGAAAAGCATTCTTACTCAACAGGATGTTGGGATGAATAAAAGAGCAACATGGGTTGCTAAAATTCAAGAATATGACTTGGAAGTTAGGCCAACCAAATTGGTCAGAGGTCAAGGTCTATGTAAATTGATTGTTGAGAGTAAGGAAGAGGAAGAAGAAGAACTTCCCACAGTCCTGTTGGTGAGTTTACAGGACCCATGGTTCCTAGATTAGTAATTTCAGATGAATGTTTTCTTCCAATGAATGCCAGAAGATGCAAAACAGAAATTACTATCAGAAAATCTCCATGATAATGCAAAAAACATGAAATATCAAGAAAAATACCCCTCTTTGCAAGCCTTGAAGTCAAAGGCCACAAAAGTGAACTTGACTGAAAAATATGATCAGCTATAGAAAATAGAGAGTAGCATTAGATTGTTCAAGAAATTCTAAGCACTTTTAAAGAAAATTGCACTAAAATTAGATGAAAAATGGGCAAGTTATGCTCATTTGAAGTTTGAAATTAGGGTTGACTTTGACCAAAAAACTAGATAATAAAATGGCCCATTACTTGATGAAACCTATACCATTGTGTAGTTCACTAAATTAGCTTTCCGATGAGCCCTCGTTTGCAAATTTTTTATGTCATATGCCTGAGTTATGTGCAAAATAAAAAATGCCCCTTTATGGCTTAAGGAGGTGAAGGGCAGGCTCTGGCAGTTAGGCCTGACTACTAGTGGTCAAGGCTTCTCTAGTCACATGCATGGTTTAATTGACTCCTAGTGGTTAGTGCTTAAAGGGGCTCTTGGTCACCCAGGAGTCAACGACTGGAAAAAATAAAAAAGTAAAATAAGGAACCCTCCTGTGGGACTGTTAGTTTGGTCACCAATGTGACCATTGGCCAGAGAGAGGGGGGCAAGGGCCTAGAGCGAGTAACACCTAAGGTCCTGGCTGAATGTTTTAAGGCCAAGCTTGGGCATTAAGGCTTTCGACGCCTACATTAGTGTTTCAAATGCCGACGTGGGCGCAATTTAGACAGGGTCGAAGGTAGAGGATTAAGACCAGTAGAGGGAGACTTTGAAACGATGGGAGGAGAGTATGCAAAAGATGGAGGAGACCTAATTTTTGAGTGGCGGAATGGTGGTCCAGAGATGGCAACTTAAGGTTTTTGATGGGTGGCGATAGGGAGGAGCAGTGAATGGAGGGTTTGGTTGATGAGCAGGGGCGGTAGAGATGGTGTTTAGGGTTTAAACAAGGCTGACAAGGGGTTTGGGAAGACTACAACAGTGGATAAAATGAGTGGTGACCAAGAAACCTTCATCGGTGATAGTTAGTCTAGAGGCATGAACAAGCATAAAAAAATGTTGGTCGCAAGTATTAAAAAACACAAGCAAGTCAGGGGTGGTGCTAGGGTTCTAAGTAGCGGAGGTGAAACTTTGGGTCCAGTGACAATGCCTAAATGTGTGGTGATGACAATACCATCTGTGATGTGTGCTTAGAGCAGGCCGAAGGGATACCAAAAGCCAGGGTTATGGTTTTCCTTAAACTTGCAAGCAAAAATTTCACCTACAAACACAGTATTATACCTTGCAAACGCAAAATTCATAAGCCACAAAAATCATAAACTTAAACCAGAAACTTATGACTGAGGTCCTACATAGGTGCCGTACGGGTCCATACGGCCCTACGAAGGGGCCAAAACTTTAAAAAAATTCAAATTTTTCTTGTAGCTAAATTTGATGAATTTACAGTCCTTTTTCGCTGAAAGGGCCTCCCAGACTCAACGATGAGGTCCGTTTGAGACTAGGAAGCCAACTGCGAAACTTGATTTTCAAAAATCACAAAAATTTGTTAGATTTTACATGTATTCACTTTGAGTTCACCAGTTGAAGTCAAGGGAAAAGCTAGCTAACATGCATAAATGAAATCATAGCTAACCCTAGCTCCCAATGGGCAATCTAGCCTAGAAAACAATCAAACAAGCATAAATAAACATGCAAACAACTAAGAATCTAAGCTAATATCAACCTATCTCTATTGTCCTCCTTAACCTTGCATTATCGTTCTCAGATTTGCAAGTTTATGCAAAGATCTTGAGAAGCTCATGTATGTGATTTAGTAAGATATTGGAGATTGTTCATAGATGTTTAGGAAAATCAAGCTAAGAGGTCATAAGGGATCAAAATGAAGTTGAATGAGTGATTTTATAGAAGACCTGGTTTGAATGAATGGCCCAGATTGATTGTTGACTTTTGGATGAAATGAAGGGTTGTGATTAGTTAGGGTTTTCTCACCACTAAAGGACAAGGGTGAATTTAAAATTGGGAGAAATGATGAGGTAGAGGATATGATTTTTGAATTAAATAAATGGTGTTCATTTATTTAATTTATTTGAAAAGGGGGATTTTGTCAATTAGGTGGGCTATTTAAACAGATGTTTATTTGTTTAAATTAATAGAATGAAAGGGGACATTAGGAAAATGAATGATTAAAAAATTAATTAATTAAAATTAATTATTTAACTATAGGGGAAATTAGGGAAAATAGTAGAATGTGGAAGAGATTGGTGTTTTGCGATCTGAGGACACTTTTAGGTGTCTACAAGCCTCAATTATAAAATAAACACACATAAAAGAAGGTATGTCATAGAGTTAGTTTATATGGAATGGAGGTGTGGGTAGATTTCCAATAGCAATAAGCCACTAATTCATTGGAAGAAACTTGATTGATACAACATGGGTTTACAAAATAGATGTTAACTCATTTTCATTTAACACTATAATTTTTTTAATGCATCTTAGTCTTTCCTTTATCCTTACCAATTTTATGTCAATGTAGGCTACTAGATAAGAAGGAATATTATTTTTAAAAATTTATTTAATATTTGTACTTAGAAGGGAAATTTATTTTGTTAAATTTGTTTAATATTTGCACTTAGCTTTATATGTTGTTTACTTAATTTGATCTACAACATGTTTTCTAAGGATTCAATTGTGGGTTTTTATTATCAAAGCCCAATAATTTTTCACTTGAGATCATCTTATTGAAGACAAATTTATTTTATAAATATTAGCTTGTGGACACCTTAAAATACATAATTAAATTTAAAATGTTTTATCTCTATTTATCTATAGCATGTGGTTCCTTCATATAGTGAGATTTAAATCTTCATGGCCTCGTAACTAAAAAATTGACCATGGTCATTGAGATATAGAGCAAGCAACAATAGTGGCAATATATATTTAGAGAAATTGATGTTGTTTACCATCGCTCATGCCAATGGTGAAATAGGTTGTTGAGTGAAAACTAATTGTGGTGATTAAATTTGCAACTCTTCCCTTACTAAAAAATGCTTGGAGCCTGCGTAGGGACCTCCAATTGTTGGATCTGATCATGGATCCTTGATTATGCATAGGATTATAAGTTTTGAACGTGTGGGATCCATCTAGATAGATTATTTTCCTCTAGATGGAAAATTTGGATTTGAGGTGGATTATCATGTAGGGAAGAGCATGTCCTCTCCTCTGAGAAAGAAACATAGAGCACATGTACCCCAATTGGATTGTCCCAATCATGTGTCTTGGATAAATTTGGTCAAAGGTCACAATGCATGCAAGGATGGTGTGGAGCCCCAAAAAGGTAAGGGTTATTTGTCAGATCCCCCTATTACTATTGACTCTTCTTCTAGTTCTAGAGATATTGTACTATGGTGGATAGTGTTGCATGATCCAAAATGGAAAACTCTCTGGTAGGGAAATTTATGGGCCCTAGATTGAACATCAACGCAATCAAATCCTAGATGGATATACTATGGATGATCAAGGGGTATTTGGAGGTGATGGCCATGGAAAAAGGTTTCTTCCTTTTTCATTTTATTATCATGAGAATATGGGTAACATTTTAGTTGGTGGTTTTTAAATATTAGTATGTGCTAATTTGTCTCTCAAGCACTAGTTTCCAAGCTTCAATCCATCTACAGAAAATATTAACATGCCTCCAATACAAGTTAGATTTTTGTTCTCCCCATGAAATATTAGGAGGAAGAGGTTCTTCGTGGGATTACTAACTCCTTTGGGTAGTTAGGTAACTTATTGATCTGGCTACTAGATCCTAGAAGTAGTTTGTTTTTTCCACTATGTGTTAATATATCATCAAATATGGTGCTCCCTTTGGAGGTGACCTTGTAGTATAAGTTTGGTTCCTGGAAGAAACATCTCTCCTTCAAAAACTCTCCTTTCTCATAGTTGGCATGAGTTTTCCATAGGCCATGAAGTTATGTTGTAAATACTTTTGGATTTAATTGTGTATCTTTTTCATTGAAGATTGGTAAAATAAACTCGTTGTTAACTTGTCCAACCATTACATTGATCCTCTGGCTCTAAATTTCTTAAAAAGAGGGTTAGGTTTTTCCATTAATCCATATTTTATTCCTACAGTAGATTTTTTGATTGAAACTAAAAATATATTTCAACCCCTACAGGAAGTCATAGCTGATGAGATTAGACAAGATGGTGCAGTTACGCTCATGCATGCAAACCCCCCCAAATGGAATGTTCCTAAAGATGATTTTTTTGCTTTAAGAAACTCAGAAAAAATAATGACACCGTCATTGTTAAAGATGATAAAGGGAATGCAACCATCATCCTTAACAAGAAATACTATATTACCAAAATGCTTGACCATCTAACCAATAGTGGTAGCTATAGATTTCTTCCCTAGAACCCCATTTCTCATATTTTTAAAAAAATTAAGCATGCCATTGCACATTCATCATTTGATGATCTTACTGAGAAGAATCTTTTCCCTCCTAAAGAAATCACTCCACATATGTATGACTCCCCAAAATTCCACAAATTAGACATACCTCTTAGACCTATTGTCAACACCACCCATTCCCCCACCTACAAGTTAGCTGCCTTCCTTGCTAAGTTGATCTCTTCTCTAGTAAGAAATTTAGATTCCTACATAAAGGACTCCACCCATTTTGTTGAATTCATACAAGACAAAATATAGAAGATAATGAGATCCTTGTTATCTTTGATGTGGTGTCCTTGTTTACCAAAGTCCTTGTGTGTGACTTAGTGGAGCTAATTAAATACAAAATCAATGATGAAATATCTTCTCTTGTTGAACTATGCCTTCATTCCACATCCTTTGCTTTCCAAAATGTGTTCTATGAATAATCGGATGGAGTTTCCATTGGTTCCCATTTGTCCCCTATTATATCCAACCTTTACATGGAGCATTTTGAGAAGTTATCCCTAAACACCTTCCCCCTCAAGCCCAGAAGGTGGAAGTGTTATGTTGATGGCACCAACATTTATTGGCCTCATGGCTTGGACTAGTTAGATTGCTTCCACTCTCACCTAAATAGTTTGGTGGAGTGCATTCAATTCAACAAGGAACTTGAGTCCAACAACCAGATTCCTTTCCTTGGCATCCTTATCATTAGGCAAAATGATGGTTCCCTTGCTCATCAAGTCTATAGAAAATCCACACACATGAACCTTTACCTCCATGTGTCGTCTCACCACCATCCTTCCCAAAAAGCTAGTGTTCTAAAAACACTAGCCACATGTGCTTATCACATCTATGATAAGGAGCATATTGACCAAGAGATCTCCCACCTAAACCAAGTTTTCAAGCTAAATAGATAATGTAATAAATGCATTATATCTTTTAACCTTGCTAAAAATCTTGCTAATTTACTAAACCTAAGCCTGATGTTCCTGATTTCCTTGAGTTACCACCCTTTCCTATATAGAAGGCATTTCAAACAAAATCTCCAAAATCCTATATAAGAAAGGCCTCTCCTATAATTTCAAACCTCTCTACACTACTAGAAAACTTATCCCTTCTGCTAAAGACCCTACACAAAATTTGCTCAACTTAGAAGTTTACAAGGTCACTTGCTCATGCGGGAGGCCATACATTAGAGAAACAAGCTAATCTATCAGAACTAGGATCAGAGAACATAGTGCTGAAATAAGACATGGCCACATCTCAAAGTCTACCCTAGCGGAGCACTCCCTCCATGCTAAACATCACATTTGTCTTAAGGACACCCAAGTTCTAGTCAAGGAATATATTTTTTCAAAAGGAAACTCAAGGAAGCCATCTTGATTAGAAGTCACCTTAATAATCTTAATTGTGATGAAAGGTGACATCTAAGCCTATCCTGGAAACCTGTTTTTGACCCCCCTCCATGTGTACCCTCATCCCTCATAGTCTCCCTCTCCCCCTTTCCACTTCTCTACCCTCTCTACACTTGAGCTCTCTTTCCTACCTTGCCAGCCCCATCCTTCCCCCCATTTTTCCTCCCCATGTGGCCTCATCCCTTACTACCTCAGTCTAATCTTCACCTCTCCCCATTTTCATTTTTTTCCTTTCCTTCATATATAATTCTATTTATGCTATGCATATGTATTTAAACACCTACTTACCTACATGCATTTAGACATATAGGCTTGCTTGTGTATGTGTGTGTGTAAATGTTCATATGTATACATGTTTGCATGATAGATTATACATATACATGTCTATGTACACTTTTACATAGATACAATTACATATATGTGTGTGTGGGTGTGTTCTTTTGAATTTAATATACATATGCATTTGTATTTAACTATAATATATTAATAGTTAATATATATTACATTATATATTTTATGCTTTTTTTTTAATATATATATATATATATAAACATAATATATGTATATTTATGTTCTATTTAATTTAATATACATATGCATTTGTATTTAAATATAATATATTATATTATATATTTTTATGTTCTTTTTAATTTTATGTATATATTAATTAAAAAGAACATATATGTGTGTGTATTTGTATGTAAACATAATATATATTAAATATAGGTTGAAATATTTAATTGTTGGTTTACATTTTTTAACTAATTTCATATCTATTTATATATTTATATTCTATTTAATATATATGCATTTGTATTTAATTTATTATAGTTATAGATAATATATATTAAATATAGGTTAAAATCTATGTATGAATATTTTATTATATATATTTTTGGTTTACATTTTTTTAACAAATATTAGCCTCCTACATTTTCTTATTTTTAGTTGTTTGATAAACTACCCCCTGCCCTCCTATCATTCATTTTTCATTTCCCTTGATCCCCCTATTATTTTTAAAGGTCAAGTTTGCAATCTAATTTATTATACTCCTCTTCTTGATGATGTATCACTATGTGTGATATGAAACATCGATGAAGAAAGATACATAGTTAAATCCAAAGCATTTACATCATATCTTATTTCTCATGCTATGTCTACCATAAACCAAATCACATGGTGAAAAACTACCAACTCAAATAGGGGAGGGATGAAAATATGGTAAATGGTAGTAGAGAATCAAGGCTTCTCCTCCCAAGTGCTAAAGAAATGTTCAAGGACTTCAAAATCTTTTTTTAGAATATGGTGAGATTGCCAAGAATTCTAGTGTTTCTAAGACTTGTCAAGATATTGTTCTCTCTCTAGTTAGTCCTATAAATACCTTTTTGGACCTTGGAACTATAATTTCTCCCCAATCTCCACTGATTTTGACATCTACCGCCATATATGAGATGCCTAGCATAGTAGGAAAAGTTTCCTTTGACTCCAAGTCTAATTAGTCACATGCTAACACACAACAATCCCCTTGTTGTTTGAAAGATAAATCAAATCATGTAGAGATCAAGTTTTCAAAGGCTCATCTTCTTGCTCTTTCTGTTAAGGAACACACTTCACAGAAAATGATGCATACCCTTGATAAGAAGAAATCCACCTTGGGTCCTTCTGGGGTTAGAAAGAATAAAAATGGGAAGAAACAAGTGGGCATTGGTTTGGATAAAAAAAGTAGGGAAGACCAAATCAAAGAGAATTGTGTGATAGAGAAACATCAAAGGAAGTAGCAGAGGGAAGTCAAGGTCTTTAGAGATGGGGGTGCTCATCCAAATCCAAAAAATGAAGATAATCTCATGGAATATTTAAGAATTAAATAATTGCCATAAGAAGGATTTTGTTACTAACTACAGGAAAATATATAGACCAAATATATGATGATGATTTAGGAAACTAAGATGCCCATGGAGAGAATCAACAATGTTCTACCAATAATCTAGAAAGAAAACTCTTATTTTGAGGTGAATGTTGTTGGTGCTTTAGAGGGCCTTGTCACCTTATAGAACCCTTTTTATGTTAAAGGTTATATCCTTGTTTCCTCTCAGCACCATCTAGCTATCTTTTTTTTTCCATATTAAAGATAAGTTTTCATGACTTGTGTCTAATATTTATGCCCCTAATTCTTTTAGGGATTAGCAAAAGGTTTGGTTAGATTTGACCAATTTCAAAATCCTACACTACAATTATAGATGGATAATTATGGTAGATCTCAATACCCCTCTTTCAAACTTGGAGAAATTTGGTGGATCCCAAGTTTATTCTGACAACATGGATGATCTTTCTTCCTTTATCTCTTTCTACACCTTAATGGATGTCAAGTTCAAGGGATATAAATTTACATGGTCCAATAGATTAACCAGATCCTCCTTAATTTGGGTTAGACTTGATTGTCACTCTTATCTCTTTGGATTGGTTGTTCCCACTTTCTTGAAATTTTTCTTCTTTTCCTTGTGTTGGTTTAGACCACTTCCCCATGGTCCTATACCTCAAAAATGAAAAGAAGAGAAAATGATATCCTTTTATATTTGAGAAAATGTGGCTACATCGCCAAGACTTGCCTTCTAAAATTTTGGATTGGTGGAATATTAAGGTCAAAGGCACTTCTATGTTTAGGTTTTCTCAAAAAATAAAAAATGTTAAGAGAAATATAAAAGTTTAGAATAAGAAGTCCTTTGGAAATATCTTTTCCAAGGTCTAAGATTTATGGAAAGTTAGAATCCATTTAGAGAAAAATTTAGAGCAAGGGCATGGATCATTAAACCTTTAGGAAGGAAAAATCCCTACTATGTGAGTTTCATTCTATTATCACCAAGGAGGAGGCTTTTTAGTAGTAGAAATCCCTCTTTATGGCTAAAGGAGGGTGATAGAAACATGAAGTTGTTCCACATCACCATAATGAGGCACCATTCAGCCAATAGAATTAGGGAAATTCAAGATTCTAATGGTAACTTCACTTCGAATGAGGAATGTATTAGAGACCTTGCAGTTGCTTATTTCCAAAATCTACTTTTGGATGACAAATCTACTAATTTGGACAAGACTAGGAATATTTTAGACTTGATCACCCCATCAGTATTGGATAGAGAGAATAAAATGTTTACTGCCCCAATAACATAGGAATAATTAAAACTTTTGGTCAACTCTTTTAAGTGATGTGAAGTGCATGGACCGGATGGGTTTTCCTGCCTATTTTTTTAAGTCTACTAGGACATTGTGGACAAAGATCTTTTGGATATTACATAGGAATCTATTCATTCAGACCAAATCCTTCATGAGTTTAATAACACCTTATAGTGCTGGTGCCTATGAAAAATGATACTTCTAGTTTTGATAACCATATACCTACAAGCCTATGTAATTTTGTGTATAATTTTTTTTTTCTCAAATCCTTGCAATTAGGATGTAAACTATCCTTCTTGAGCTTATTTATCCATAGAAAAGTGGTTATGTCAAGGGGAGATATATATTGGATTCTGCAATTACCATACATGAGGTCATTAACTATATGGACATGCACAAGGCTTATGATTGGGTTCCATGGTCTTTCCTAGAGAAAATGCTAGTTAGATTTGGTTTCTATGGGAAATCAAAAAGTTTAATCTCAAAATGTGTTTCTTCTCCCTAGTTCTCTACTATTATCAATGGCATCCCTACTGTGTATTTTAGTTGCAACCATACGTTGAAGAAATCGGGCCCATTATCTCCATTTTTATTCATCCTTCTTGTAGAATCCTTGAGTAGAAGATTCAATAATGCTACTATTTTAGAAAAAATGAAGGGCTTCAAACCTTCTTCTTTGGTGCCCCTTGTTACTCATCAATGGTTTTTTAATGACACTATCTTAGTGGGTGAAGCTTCAATTGTGGAGATCAAGAAAGTTAAAATTCTTCTACAAGACTTTGAGAAAGCCATGGGTCAAAAAGTAAATCTAGCCAAAAGTTGTTTATTCTTTTTTAAAACTCCTCTAGCAAGACAATTTAAGATGATCAATCTCTTGAGATGAAATAAATAGGAGATTCCCTTGATCTATCTCAACATACCCTTGTTCTTGGGAAGAATACCAGAAAGCTAGCAGGATAGGTTGTTTAAGAGATTTCAAAGAAAACTTGTTAGATGGAAAGGAACCCTTCTCATCCAAGTAGGTAAGTTGTAGCTAATCAAATCCACTTTACAAAATTTGCCTATTTATCTGATGTCTCTTTTCAAAACCCCTTCTAGGATTGTGGATAAGTTGGAACAAATTGAAAAGAGATTCCTATTAATAGGATCTAAGGAGAAAATAAGGATTCCTTTAGTAAACTGGGATTAGGTGTGTCTCCTAAAAAGGTAGGGAGGACTAGGCATCAAAAAATGAAAATGTTTAACTCAATGATGGTAGCTAAGGTGGGATGGAGATCATTAAAAGAAAATAATAAATGGACCACTATTATTAGATCGAATTATTTTTGGGTGAACCACTCTTTTTCTCTTGTGATGATATCCCTAGTGGATCTTGTATATGGAAAAGCCTTCTTAAAAGCATATTCATCCTTAATAAGGGATTCAAATGGAAAATTGATAATGGTAGGAATACTCAGTTATAGGAATATCCTTGGCTATTAGACTTCCCACTAGTAAATTTCAATTGGTTATCTCCTATTTCTCTCCAACTTAAGGTTTTTATGGGGTGTTGGGTGGTTGATTGCATGGAACCCTCTATTCTAGGAAAAAGGTGGAATCCCCTCACCCTCCCTAACCCTTCTCTAGCTCATTTGTTGATCCTTTATAGACTTCATAACCTTTTACTATCTTTCCATGTGCCTCTTTCCCCCTGTGTTGACGAGCTTGTCTAGTTAGATCCCTCCTTGGGTTGCTACTCTATCTCCTCTAGTTTTTTTGTTGCTTCTTCCATCTCTTCTTGTCCCCCCACCTCCTTTTGGTTCAAACCTCTCATCCCCAAGGTGAAATTCCTTTGGTTAGTTGTTCAAGACAAGGTCCTTACTATAGACAATCTTATTAAGAGAGGATTTTCTTTACCTAAAATATGTGTCCTATATGAGGGTATATAAAAATCTACTGGTTAGCTATTCAGGACAAAGTCCTTACTATAGACAATCTTATTAAGATATGATTTTCTTTACCTAAAATATGTGTCCTATGTGAGGGTATATAAAAATCTACTCACCACTTGTTTCTCAACTATTATTTTCCTTGGGAGGTCTAGTGCCTTGTTCTTTCTTGTTTTTCCCTCTCTTGGGTTCAACCCATGTCTCTTCTCAACCTCCTCTCCTTGTGGCCTTCCCCTTTTCACTCCCCTACTCTTAAGATTTTATAGAGCCTTACTTTCCTCCATGTCCTTTAGGGATTATAACATGAAAGGAATATGCCAAAAATTTTAGAGATTCCAAATCCCTTGTCAATGGGGTGTTCTCTAGAATTGTTGTGGAGAATAAAAAAAACTTCATGTGTTCTTTTAGGAAAAAATTGGTTTGTGGATCCCCTCCTACGTCTTCTCCTTAAAACATAATGGTTTTGGATGGATGGAATATGGGGATCAATTTGGTCCCCTTTCTTAGAAATCTACCATTTATAAACCCCTTGTTCATTGGTTGTTCCCTTAACCTCCCTATTTTAAGTTAAACTTTGATGAGGCTTCCAAGCGTACCCTGGGGTATTATAGAGTGGGTGGTTTTATCAAGAACCATTTAGGAAGAGTTGTGGGTGCTTTCTCTATTAGCCTAGGTATCCAAACCAACTATTTTGTTGAAGCTTGTGCAACCTTCCATGGAATTTGTTTGCTAGAGAATTAGGTCTATAACATTTGGAAGTGGAGGGGGACTCATTGAACATAACCAATTGTGATCCCAAGACTCACACCCCTAGTTGGACCATCTCTAATACAATCAAAGACTTTATCAAAATAATAGATTCCCTTTCCAACATGAAAATTAAGCATGTATTCTACAAAGGTAATCATGTCGTAGACTATTTTTCTAAGGGGTATCTATTGAAGGATACATAAATTAGAAGGGGGAAATGCAACTTGCTAGGGAAGATATCACCTTAACTGATGATGATTTCCTATGTACCAAATTATGAGAGATCCCCAGCTCTTCTCCTCCTTGAAGGGGTAAGTATTAACATGAATTATAATCATGAAACAAACTGAAGCATTGAGAAGCTTCTTCCTATTATTTTGCAAGAATTGAATTCAACTATAAAGTTCATTCTTGACTACCTACTCTACTATGGTTCATCTACTACTAGTTGGGAGAGAATTTTTATTGTTTCCAAGATATCTCAAGGCTTAATCTTCATGGGAGGTGAAACAATATGTTGCTTCTTAGAGGACCCTGAGAAAAGGAGGGATGACCAAATACATAAAGATATTAAAGGGGCATGACCACACAATATCCATTGATTTTGTAAGGAACTGGGACTCACTGTGGTTAAAATGAAAGGAGTCAAATTTGGGGTTTCTAAAGACCTCATTGCTTAGGTGATGGGTCTCTCAACAAAAGACATCAAGATTTTTGAAGATGGGAGGAATTAAGAGGAGGTCCTCACTTCTTTCTTGAGAAATGGTGAATAGTTGAAGTGTATTCATAATGGATTTTCTAGGGCTTCTTTTATGTGTCTTTAAGATGAAGTCACCTTGCAACTTATTAGGTATGTTACCCTTGAAGGAAGGTTCCAATATATGTACTCCTTTTTCTTGACTCTATTGTGTCATTCCATCATTCTTATCATGTTAGCTTCCTATTTTTTTTGTTATCATCCCTTGAGCATTTGTTTTGGAATTAAATTGTGTTGTTGGTTGTACTCCCCTTCACTAGTCCTTGGTTTTGATGCTAGTTAACCACTCCCTTATCCCCAATCCCCCATGTGCCTTGTCTCCTGCTTACCTATCTCTAGTCGAACATTCCATTGTTAAAACCCTACACAAAAACATAAATATGACATCGGTCTATAATTTTTTCTACAAAAAACTTCTTCCAAAGCCTCCCTCCCATCAATTGTCCTTTCCCTACCTGAATTTGGTCTAGATGTTTCTTGGGGTGCAAACTTTACTAGGGGTGATTCTTTAAAAAATCTCAAGAAGATGAAAATGGTGATTTGTGTTGAGGATTTTGACTTCATGGAAGAGAAGTTGTATCATGTCTTTGATTCAAAGGAGAAGGGTAAAGAGGTGATGATGGAAAAAGTAGGGGATTCTCTTATTGTTTTAGAAAGTAAAAGGGTTGAGAGGAATTTTATCCTTGACACCTCATGTCCTACCTTATCCATTAAGGATGTGGCCTCATTGGTTACTATGATTTGGGAGGAACTAGTTGAAATGCATAGATAAATTGTCACCCATAGTCAAATGTTGAGATGATTTAATGAAGAATTTAATAAAGTTAGCTTCAAAACTTCCCTGTTGGTTAAGATATTGGGTGGGGAGGACCTCATTCGAATGGAAATGGAGAAAATGTTATCTATCCAATGGAATAATATAGAAGAAATGAATAAGCTTGAGGCAAAGATCATTATGCAGGATGACAAGCTAGTGAATATGAAGAAGGGCATTCTCAAAATCAAAAGTAACCTACAAAAGGTGGTAGAATATAGTCAAACCATTGTCTAGAACATAACCAAAATCATCAAATTGTTGTAGGAAAATATCAACCCTCATGTGATCCATGCTAATGCTAGCCTAATAGCTACAAGAAGAAGCCCATCTAATATGAAAAACATCATGCAGGAAGATGCGAAGCTCGTGGATAATCAATTGAAGACCCTCTAAGATGAATAGGAGGATGAAACTTTACTTAATCTCTAGGGTTGTTTTTGTTTAGTGTCTTGATGTTTTTGTTGCTTTTGGTTCCTACTTTTTTTTTTATCCTACATGATATTAGGGCTACTATATTTGGCTAAAACTTGGCTTTGTATGTATGTTGTTTTTTCTATTTTTAAGTTAATGAATATTAAAGGGAAGAGTCCCTTTCAAAACCTATATTTGACCTTTAATAAAAAACAAATGCTTAGAGCTATTTGTAAATTAAGCAAGTCCATTTACCTTGTAATTATTACCAAATACATGAAGAAAAAAAATATTATCACTATAAATAAATACATAGGAAAGTATCTTATGATAACTTAAAGACACATATCAAATCAAAGACACAAAAAAATTTCTTAACAATTTCATCGCATAAGATTAAATTTGATGGAGACTTATACCCATCATCAAGTATTTTTTTTTTTATGGCTTTCATTTGAAAATACCTTTAGTTCTTATGCTTTTTAAGGGTGAAAATTGTATACCTTTAATTTTAGACTTACTTTGACCTATTTGTCTCATATGAAATGACTAATGTATAATTGGTATGTTTTTGTGTAAAAGTTAGAAATTAACTAAAGCCTTGCCTTCAAACCTAACTCTATTCATCCTAAGGATCTAGATATAGTCTACATATCTTTTATTCCCTAACCTAGGTCAATTATCTGTGTAGATTTGACCTCAAAATTTTAAATTCAAATTTATTTATGGACCTAAGAAAAACCCTTTCATACTAGTCATTACTTGCAAACTTAAACATGAAAAGTGTAATTTGCATGCTAGGGTGTTGTATAAAAGGATAAACCCTAATTCACTTTGAGGCATCTATTAATCACATATCTAAGTATCTATTTGCACATCCATTGCATCATAAGAGCATAATTGGATCATTAGAGAATCAACTAGCACCAATATCTACATCTTAGCATCAAGTTAGGAATTTTACATAATTTTTCCTCGTCTTCCTATAACATAGAAAAGTAAACTTGTATTTGTTTCATATGTGTGTTTAATTATATATCAAAGAAATTTAAAGTGTATTTATAGAAAGTTGTAATTAGACTAATTCAAGCACACTTGGAGATAGAACTGATAAATGGATAGGACTAGACAAGCAACAAAAATAAAAATTTGAGAACATGTGACTAAGAGATAGAAACTAGGCTCAAAGAGGTCAAGATCAAATTGGACAAAGAGGTGAGCATAATACAAAATTCTTAGAATAATGTCAAGATGTTTCCTAAAAGTTTCTAAAGGATTAGGAGTATAAGGATATTGTTGTTCGAAGTCATACACCCAAGTGGACGACCTTGTCCTAACCCTACACCTAAGACTACACAATAGTTAGAGGGTGGAAACCTTTCCCTAAAAGGTGGTAAAACCTTAAAAAACTATAGAGATGCTGATAATAGTGTATAGAGGTGTAATGTCAAAAATTGCATACCCTTGCAATTTCATGCTATATTTTGGGCTTACTTTAGTGTCCATTTGCTTAGTTTGTTTGCACACTCATTTTAGCCCTTGCATTAGCTTTTTTTCTCCCTCCCATGGTGCTTGGGCCTTGTTTCCTATGTTGTCTTTTGTCAAATATGTTGTCACTTTTGTGTTATTTGTAGCATAAAAAATTGCATACCCTTGCAATTTCACACTATGTTTGGCGACCACTTTGGTGCCTGCTTCCTCTTTGTACATTTTAGGATTATTTTATCTTATTTTTCTTAATTTTATAAAATCATATTTTAGTGATTTGTGATTCTCCTAGCTTGGAGATGATTCACAAAATTTTGAAGTAGATTCACTCAGACACTAGCACTTAGCGCAAACATCTGTGCGTTGCACTGACGTCTCACAAATGACAAATGGTTAGTGAGCTACTTTCGGGGCATGTTGAGCATCTCCTGCGATGCGAGAGATTCTCATAATAACTTTGCAACTTTGAATGATTTTCTCCTCTTGCATGTGGACTCACCCTTCCCTCTCATTCAAGCAAGAATCAAATTTTTGAATAATCTCTAATGCTGTCCTTGGGCTCTTTTCTGCAAATTTGGTAAAAATATTTTGAAGACTTTCTTGCATTGATATCTACAACAACTATTAAGGATTTCATTCTCTTTGGAATGGTGTGTTTTCTTCTAGCAACTTGATCATTTGTAAAGGCTCTTCCTTGGGGTTTTAAATTTGTTTGCACTAGATTCTAGCTCTTAAGGAGTTGTATCCTTCTTCTTGCCATTCTAACTGGTAATATTGTTCTATTTTGTTGAATGTTGTTTTATATTTGAATATATAGTTCTATTATTTACCTTTGCAAATGTCATGTTGTAGAACCACCACCATTTATCTTTTCTTGTGTATGCTCTAGGGTATTCTTCCCCATAGACCAGGGAAGCTACTCCTAGTTTGTTTTCATTGTCACTACTCTAATTTCCTAGACACAAGTAGGATAAGAGCACACACTCAATTTTCTACTCCCTATCATTCGGTGCTCGTGAGGTTGAAAGACCAAGCAAGGGCTTAACTGAGGCAAGCTCATTAGCAGTATAACATTCTTCTTTTGTTTTAGTAGTAGGTTTCTTGAGCAGTGACACCTAAATGCATGGAGATTTTGTTAGTGTTTCTCCCTTCTTCTCATTTCATTTCATTGAATTTCATTCCACTTGAATATATACTTTATTTTCATTTTTGGTATTATCCAAATACTTTTGGGTTATATTTTTATGCATATTATTGTGCTATGCAAGTATCCATAATTTTTCTGGGAAAACACTTTTATTTTTTTGGATTTGAGAGCTCTAGTTCTTAGCATAGACGTCCCTACATCACACTATCATCCAGGGAAGTGAGGTCCATCTTCGGGTTCCAGGTTCCTTTATCCCTTTTCTTTTAATTTGTGTATTTCATTTCTCAATATTCTGTATATAGTTGTTCATTTTCTAGTATTATAATTAGTTTCCTTATGTCATGTAAGCATCTAGTTTAGTTTGCTCTATTTCTATTAGTACATTAGTGGTTCTATAAACCTAGAGTAGGTATAAAACATTAGATAATAAAACCTGTGAAAATCTCCCTTGATTGAAATGTTCAATTAAGGAGTAGTGTTTCCTATGCTACATTTTGGTGAGCCTAATGTTCTTAACACACACCTTCTTCAACACATTTATCATCACATAGTATTGTGCATTGTGAAGATGAGACTTTGTTTATGAGCTTCACAACCTAGTCTTCAAATTCTGAATACATTGTGTGGAGGAATTTAAGACATCTTTCCATGGCATATTTTGTAAATCCTACCACTCCTATTTGATCAACTCCAGATTTCATAAACTTCTCTTTTGAACAAGCCATAAAAACTATTACTTCTCCTTCTTCTTCTAGAAATATTCCAATCACTTATTTCCATGATGCGGAAGTAGCTTTCGATCATGAAGCAACCTTTGGTTATGTCCCACAGAGAAAATTTAAGACTTGGATCACCATTTGGCTAATTTCTAGAAATTTTTGCATCACAAGGACATACCCAGTTCTACTATGTCCCTAGTTGACACTCTTCATGTTATGTTAACCAACCATCATAAAGGTATTGATTTCCTATGTGGAATCACACATATAGTGCATAGTGACACTCCACCTTTAGTGAGCTAGGTTGAGGAACCTTAAGATTCACACTCTAATATAATAGGCAATCAGTTATTTGTTCCTCTTCCTTCTTCAGGCATTCACATTTTCACATCATCACAAATGGCTACAAATTCCCCATAGCCTGATAGCATAGGTACTAGCTTGTTTGGAGGTGTCGTGAACCCTATCCACTAGTATGGGTTTGTTTTATCCTCAAGGCCCTTGCAGTTTAATTTTCCTACCAATGCCCCTTGGAGTTAGCCAATAGTTGTCTTTACCCCTTGCTTCCACTCCTCTCTTCACACCCACTCGCACCATTGATCTTGTTATTAACCAAATCCTCCAAAATGTTGGTTTTATTCAACAACAACTCGCTTGGCTTTCCACCTCATTCATACAACCCTTCATCCTTTCTTATTCCAAACGTAGTCCTCTTTCCCTTGATATCCTTGCTACTCCATTTCCCTGAAACTTCAAGGCACCACGATTTGAAAAGTACTCTAGTAAAGGAGACCCACAAACTCATGTATCTACTTTCACTACTTTATGTAGTGATTTCATTTTTTAGGATTCCTTGCTAGCAAAACTATTCCCATAGTCATTGAAAGACACTGCTTTGGACTAGTTTTGTTCACTTCTTGGTCATTCTATTATTTCTTTTGAATAGTTGGTAAATCAATTCCTTCAATATTTTCAAGCCAACATTGGACCTTAGGTCACATTCACTAACCTTGTTCATTATAGACATGCACAAAATGAAAAGGTAATTGACTTTATATGTTGTTTTCAAGATCTTTTCTCATAGATTCCTTATGCTTTGCTTGATTCTAATGTGCAGAGGATCTTTATGGGGAACCTACAACCTCAAATTTGGGACAAGATTCTACTCATGAAATATAAATCATGTGTGCATCTGTGCACAACACTATGAGATTACCAACAATCCATAAGCCAATTCGAGGTCTCTACCTCACTGGCTCCTAGTGGTCAGTCTAGTAGTTCTTCAATGTAATGGCTAAAGCCCCTTCTTAGGCTTCTTTAGCCCTCTTTTCTTCAAGATCATCAAATAATCATAAATTCACTCCTCTTATGGAGTCTCTCTATTCAATTCTCTAGCAGCTCCTAAATAACAACTTATTGTAGCTTCCTCCTATCTATCCTCTTGACACACACAAGCTAATTCCACCTTATGACATGAAGGCCTTTTTCCAATTCTGTAAGGTACCTGGACATGAAATTGAAAAATGTTTACATCACAAGCACATTGTGCAAGACGTCATTAATCAGAATGTGATCCAAGTCTCTGGTGCGAATGCAAAAGAAAATAAGTTGGCCATTGTGCCTAACCAACATCTCTAGATCTATACCAACCCCATGTTGTGTCATTCTTCTAACTTTGTTGACCTCGCTTGACCTCCCATGGCACTAGATAATCCTTCTGACATTCCTTCTTCTTCCGTGTTTACCTAAATGGTGGGCATGGTGGATGCTCAGTCTTGCCCTACTCAAGAGTGCTCTATCCCTGAGCCCATCATTTCCTTCTCTCTTGTGGATGTTCCTACTGATGTAAATGAAGTACCTTTTTATATTACCACTGACGTTAATGGGAAGCCTGTAAGGCTATCCTAATTGACCCCATGTGCGTGGTAAATATAATCATAGAGAAATTCTTATATGTCCATGAACTCTATGAAGACATGTATGAGAAATCAAAGGTCTTTATATGATTCCATGATGGGATGTCTCACCCTACTCGGTTCAATCACCCTGCCAATCCAGGTAGGACCCAAAACAATGGATGTGTCCTTCTCAATTATTCTAATAGTAGATTGCTTTTCTCTAAAGCTGGACCACCCATGGCTCACCATGATGAAAGTGGTCCCTTTAGTAATACATTAGTGCTTAATGTTTCCTCACAATGGAAATGTGCATACGATCCATCATAGCAGATTCAAGCCTTTGGCCATGTGAGGAAACTTTAAAATGGATTACTTTTTTGCTTTGAATGAGTCCCTCCGTGTGGGTAATGAGTACTTTTTTATTTCTTATCAGAAGTTCAAGGCCACTCAGATCACCCAGTTTTCTATTAGCTCTTCCTCCTTATCTTTTATGGCTGCTTCTCCCTCGATTACTTTTCCTCCAAAGGCTACTTAAGTTCCTTCTACTACTTCTTAAGTAGTTAAAGGAAAGAAGCCTGTGTCAAGTGTACCACCCCGTGCCTATGCTCTTGTCTTTTATTTAGAGGTCCCACCTCCAGTCTCTTATTTGATGTCCCCGGAGGTCCACTACCTATATAACCTTGAGCACCACACATTCTAGAGACCTCTCAACCTTTAGTGGTTTCTTCCATTCCTATTATCTCTTTGGTGACACAGGGAAAGCAACTCATTCTAAGAAGTCATCCCCATCCCCTAGAGATTCCTTGACCTTCAGTGCATGCTTCTGTTCCTCTTTCCTCTTTAGTGGCATGAGGAAAGAAGCTTATTTTGTAGGATCCCCCTTCTCCTCCCATGGTTTCCCAACCTTCTGTGATTCATTCTTTTCCTCCTTCTTCCCTCACGAAAAAAAATGAGAAATGAAGCCCATATTAAAAAGCCCTCACTTCCTTTAGTAGAATATCTTGACACAACATAACCAACTCGCGAGAGATCGTAAGTGCCATCACTGTGCTGCAGCCCAACAACGCACTTATGATGTTGAGTCTCTTCTAGAGTGTCCTCCTCCCTTGTAGCCCCTTCATTTTCTTCCAAAGGTAAAGTGAAAATATAAAAGTGAGAATGCATGGATTTGATCAAGATGTACATTTATTGTAATGACTCTAATGTCCCACAGCCTCCATATCTTTGCATATAATTAACTTAGTTCTTGCACTACTAGTTTGCATGCGTGCATGAGTGAGATTTGAGAATATTTAAGCATTTTTTATGATCATTTTACCACTCTTGCATTTTGGATTTTACTATCAAAATGGTAAATTAAACCCCATAAATTCAAAACATGATCAACACTGCCAACTAGGACCACCAAGTTTGACTTCAAGTCACGTATCTATAGGATTACTCACTAGGCCTATTTCCAAAATAATTAAATTCTAAACCCTCATAGTCATCATTACATCTATTTGTAAAAAAGGGTTTAGGCTATATTCTTATTATTTCTAGAATTATACGATTAAATTTGAGTTTCTTTAGTTCCAAAATGTTAAATTTTACCAAGACTTGAAATGAGATTGTTCGAAATCAAGGAAAAATATATTTTTAGAGTATTTAAAACCCTTATTTCATATTGACTGTTGGTTGTTGAAACCCTAGGGTGTATATAAGCAGGATTCTTTCATTTTGGGGTATTTGACTCCTCGGGGTCGGAATGCTAAATTTATAGGGGAGGTAAACAAACCTATTAGGATGCAATGTGATTCAATACTTGGACCAGTATATGTTGTTACGGCCATTTTTGTGAGTTTGTGGTGTAGATATGGATGTACCTTTCAAGCCCTAAAAGACTTGCAAAACTTGTTATTTTACACACAGATTCTTTGAACAAAGTTACAAGGTTAAAGTTCCTTTCATGCGAAACTTCAATAGGGATAGGGATATATCTCATCCAAAGAAAAAGGCCCACAAATCATATGCCCCCACATATTCCTTTGTTCGATGAGTTAATCTTTCTTTACAAAATCTTGAAAGGTATAAGGATATATCCAAATGACCCTTTGACCTCCACATATCCTGAGGGTGTTAATTTATATGCCATAAAAATGCACTAAGTCTTTTAGTGGGGATTCGATCAAGATGTGGATACATCCTGATAATCTAAAAATCTCCACATATCCTGACAACCCATCTGAAAGTCCCACAAAATCTTGATGTGATGACTTTTCCTACCAAACAACTATTTTTGCAAATTATCCTTGTGGCATTAGAACTCCCACATATCCTATTATTGTTTGAACCCATGCATAACCTGTTAATGTCTAAACCCCCACAAATCTAGTTAGGGTCCTTGAACCCACCTTATCTTGATGACGCTCAAACCTCTGAAATATCCTATAGACCCACAAAGTCCCACAATTTGAAAGTGAGTCAAGTAAAGGTCTTTAAGGTGGTTTAGTGATGATTCTTGTCATATTTATGGGAATTCATAAGCACATTTCAAATGGTGATATCTTGTTTCACTATACTAATTGTAATGTTGAATGGATTATTTCATGACTACATTGACTCAAAGATAGATATCTGTGTATGAGAAATTCCCATAGAAGGCCTTAAATTCAGTTTAAAATTGTTTTATCCAATTAAGCATTAGAATTCTATGGATTTTTCACTTTTAATACAATGCATGATTGGATCTTCTTTGAAATGGTGGCATAAGCTTGATATACTAACATTGTATTGAGCTTGATCAAAATAAAGAGTTATTTATTGTTGTTATCTCTATAAGATAAATGACTACTAGGATTTCCAACATGAAGTATGAATTTAAAGGAGTCACTCATGTCTCAAATATCACCTCCAATTGGAATGAAGTGTTAGACACAAATTTGGGACATGTAGATTTGGAAGACTTCAAGAAGAGGATGTAGGGGCCTAACCCCACTGATTGGGAATGAAGGTAGGAAAGTGATTAATGATAGTTGGATGAAGAAGTCAAGACTTGCCGTGGATAAATTGCCCAGGAACTTGTTTAAGAGTGATTTTAAGATAGAAATCAATGACCTTGTGACCTTATTGAGTAGGGTAATGGGACTCTCAAGCGATTCCTCTTTTGAAGGATGGAATTTCTAATTTTTTTGAAGAGGTACTAAATAGAAAACACAAGATCTATTGGGCAAAACTGATTAGTAATAACCTTCATCTCTAGTTCATAGCTTTACCAGAGACAAGAATATTTTATATGTCTTCCTATATAGTCTACATGATATCACGTAACTTCTCTTATCTTGGGTTGACCTAGCTTGGAGAGGTTGGGAAAGTAGCTAATCTATATAAGATTTATGATTGTTATCCCCAATTGCAAAAGGACCATTCCTTGGAAAACTAGAAGAGGGTGAATGATGCATTCACCATGTATATTATGAGGATGTTATAGGAAGATTTGAGTAGAAGGTTATCAATCCAAGAAATGAATTTGCTTGAGCAATATGGGTATTGGTTTGTCCAATTCCCTAAATTCACATATTTGAGGATAGAGGGCTTTACATGAGTACCTTATATGCTACCTAAATACCCTATAGATAAGATGGTGTTATTAGAATTGACAAGGTAGATCTACACAACACATAAATTGTTAAAAGGGTTGCACAGAGTCGCATTCGCTCACATTCTTGAAAGGTGTTTATAACATTTGTACCACTCCTATTGATGTTGAAGAATCAGATATAAAGTTACAAGAGTATCATCTTCTTTTCTACAAGGCTAGGTCAAATTTTGATCCTCTACATAATTTAGAGAAGCATGTGAGTAAGAAATATTTCTATGACGAACAACTAGAGGATTTTTGGGCTAATTGTGATGATGAACATGAGGTAAGAAAGAAGAAATACTCTAGACTTCCACTTGATTTCATTAAGAAGTTTTAGATTATTATAGTACCAGATCAAGTGGTGGATGATGGAGAATGAGTGTAAAAGGCTGAATGGAGAGAGGTTTTTGATCAACCTATTCTTCCTCCAAATTGGGCTAAAGAAAAAGTTGGATCATTAGATGAAAACATGAAGGATAACTTCATATATAGAAAAAATTGGGTAAATGCACAAGTAACATAGTTGGTAGCTCAAGTTGTACCTTTGACCTACACACCCTTCGAGCCCAAAAAGAGAAGAATGGTTGAAGAATCTACTAAGGGGCAATCTGAAGAGGCTGAGGAACCTTTGGATCCAAAAAGGAAAGCTATGGATGTTGAATGTGAGGAAACAAAAGATGAAATAGTAGCACCTCCTACCAAGGGTAAAGGAAAAAAGAAAATTAACTAGAAAAAGAAAAGAATAAGAGGTACCTTGTCCCCTCCTGCTGCTAGGACTAGAGCTTATAAAATAAAAACAAGTCAAATTGAGGAAGCTGAGGGTCAAGAGCAAAAGAAACTTAAGAAGAAGAAGAAGAAAGACCAAGCACCTTTAACCACCACCACATCTATTCCACTCTCTTCCATTTCTCCTGTTTCCACTACATCCATCCCAATTTCTTCACCCATCCTCACCCCATCCTCCATTATTGTAACTACTATGTCTTCTTATGTCCTCTAAGGCACCACTTCACTACCTATTCTTTCACTCAACCTCACTTTCATTGGTATCTCTACCATTCCTTCCATTTCAATGTATTCTACCATTCCTTTGGCTTCTATTATCTTTTCCATACCTGCAATGACTTCATTAGCACTTCCCTCCATCTCCACTCCACCCATTTCATATCTTACCACTTCATTTATTTCTTTCTCTTTACATCAATTACACATGCTAATCCCTACCATTATTCCTATCATATCCACCTTCCCTTACATCCCTTTGACCATCTCATCTTCACCTTTCTCTCATCTCACTCAAGCTTGTGTACTAGGAGATGCAACTTTGGCTCTTCTTGAGATAAATGAAACCCTAGTGCCTCAAATTAATATTAGTCTAGATGTTCCTTCATCTCCCAAGTTTCCATCCTTGGAGGGAATAGAAAAGGTGTATGAAGAATTGATCACCCAAGGAACTCCTGGTAATGATAAAATTGCTCAGTTTACCCAAGATGATGTTGTTAAAGGAGAAAAGGTGATTGATGTAATAGATCTTGATGAAGATGATAATGTCTTGATGAATCAGCAAGTAGATGAACCTGAGCAAGAGGAAGTTCAGAATGAGGATCAAATTGAGGTACCATTTCTTGAACCTTGCATAATAAGGATACTAATCTTGAGGATTGATCTAGGGAAGGAGATAAAGTAAATAAAGGTGCAAAACAATAGAAAAACTATGTCTCCTCTTACTAGTAGCAGGTAGTTAACACTGCTTATGATTCCTCAGTTCCTTAGTGGATGCAAGCAAGGTTGAAAGAAAAGCAACTAGAAATAGAAACTCCAACTCTAGATCTTACAAGCTTTGTCAACATGTTGGATAGGCCGAAAGGGAAAAGGAATGCCAAGATTCAATCTCACATCACAAGAGATGCATCAAGTATGAGAATTGTAGAGATTACAACCCCAAGGGTTGGTAAGGTCAATGGAGAGCTTCGACCTATAGATTTTTAGATATCCACTATTAATCTTCATCCTACAACATGAACTCAAGAAATTAAGGAGTTCCAAGGTGTCGTTAAGACTATTGTATGATGGACAAGGATGAATTGACTAATAAATAAATAAAAGAGCAGAATGAGGAATTGTGTGCTTACATCAAGTATTCAATAGGCCCATTACAAAAGGATGATGACACTTTTTTCCTCTAACTCTCATATCTCAGTAGGAAGTTAATGATCTTGATAGAACAAAACAATTGGGTCAGGTTACTCAAGAGTGGCTAAAGGGGATATATGATGAAGGATGTCAAGTCATAGATGATGCAAGTAAAATGCATAAAGACCTTTGGTCATTGAAAGAGGATTGCGACATTCTTGTTCAATACTATGATGAAAACATATTGAAATGATGTGTAAATTATCTCCTTAGACCTTATTGAAGGAAGATATATTGACAAATGACAGATTGAAAATGCCTTTTTACTAGCATGAACTAATGAAATATCAGAAAGAAATAACTAATAAGGATAGGAAGGGTGCATCCACTATACTAGACAAAATTATGGAAGCTATATACAGTTGTGTTGATGTGGTAAGAGTTTTGAGTGGTGAATATATAGATGATAAGGAGGAAATAAATGTTGATCGATGTAAAGAGAATTTAAAACTATTATTGTTGGGAGGATTAGAAGCAGTGCCTTGCAATTGTGATATGGAAAGCATGAATAGTGCTCACAAATTTAAAGGTCAGATCATAGAATTCTAGATTAACTCCAGGGCTTAATCATCTACTTATAATACTCATGCTAAAGCCATCAATAAACTTAGATCCAGGATGGATTTTGTGCAGAATCCTCTCCTAGAAGCCTTAAATTTGGTCTTTGATTCATTTGTGAAATACATAGAGAGGGAGTAGGAAAAGGATAAAGTTATTGTAGAAGATGATGTATATGTACACTTCAAAACATGATGCAGTAGCTCGGGGCAAACCTCTATGTCACTCTCTCTCTCTCTCATGGTAGAAGCCAGTCAAGAGGAGGTGAGACACAGGGGTGGTTCGACTCGCTTGAGAGTTGGATGTCACAAAGAACGGTTGGTCAGTCCTAGGGTATTTAGTGTGGATTGTTTGCTAATTTGTGTTCAATGACCATAGTTGTGGAGATAATGATATGACACAAAGGGTCACTAATCACCGATCTCCTATTCAGGTTAGCTAGATTCCAACACCTATTTGGTTGTCTGTTATAGTCATTTATGAGTCTTATGCATTAGAATCTTTCCTCTCTTGCTCGAAGGAGTTGTTGGATTTGATGTTTTTTTTCAATCAACCTAAGCCTATGTTCTTGTTCTTGAATGGTCAATTGTGCATGTTGATGCCTAGGGTGTAACTCTTCAATCTCCTCTAGGATCGCCCTCACCCACTCACCTCTAAGTCTAAGGCACATTAGTGGGCCTAAATGAAGAGAGTTGGCTTGAGTTTACCATGAGTTGATTTACATTGACTTAGGGTGATAACCTAAGGTTTTTTTACTTTGTATGAATTGACTGACTTGTGTTGATCTCGTGATGAAATTGAGGGTTTGTGAACTTATTTGATTTCTTGTTGGGTATTTTCTAATGTTTTTGTATTTTATGGGTTTTTGTATGAAATACAAGCTATAATGTATGCAAATAATATTTTGTTCTTTTTCACCAATTTTTGAAATAAAATGAACTAATTTAAATCAAGAATTGAAACATGAATGTAAACTAGAATGAAATTACCTAATGCAATTACTCTATTTTTTTTTTGTTTTTTTCGAGATCAGTTTTGGGCTACTCTAAGAATTGGAAAAATGATTTGAAATGAAACTAATCCAAATTGCAATAAAAAAAGCTAATATAACAATCTAAATTAACCTATCAAGGAATTTGCAATAACAAGGTTACTATTCCAAGAGCAAGATTGATTTTCTAATTACTACAAAAAAGCATGAAGGAACCTGAAATTGAAGGCACATAAGCCTAATGTATCCTCAAAGATCCTTATAGTAGCCTTCCCTTCCTTTGCAATAGTGGGGTACTCCTCTTGACAACTTGGATTAGATGGAAAACAAATCAAATAAAAGCTCGAGAGAAAGATTGGATTGAAGCTATGAAATCTTGGATGGAGCACTTGGGCTTTGAAAATCAGCTAGTGTGACAACATTGTATGAAGCTTTTTAAAAATATTGGCATAAAACAACAAAATCAAAAGGTATGAGATTCCTACAACGAGCATAAGAATGCTAAGGGAGAGAAAACACTAAGCAAAACCAAGTTGCAACAATGAATTTGCCTCCTCTATTGCTTGGAGGAGGGGAGTATTTATAGGTTGGAATGAGGAGTGAAGGGTAGAGTTGATTGGAGAGTTAACTCCTTCATTAGAGAGTTAACTCAATTGAACTAGATTGATTAGGCAGTGAAGTGATCTTGAAAGCTTATCACAACAAAGAAAATGGAGTTTGTATGAGAGAGAGGAATTAATTATAGTTCAACTAAACCAAATTTGCATGATTAAAGTTGATTGAAATGTTAAGAATAGATGACTCTTAGTTAGGCTCAAAATCTCATGCAAATTGGAGTAAAAATGATGCTTTTTCAAGCTCAAACTCAAAGTAAAAACATGGAAGAAATTAACATGACAGGGTCATATACATTCACAAGGTGGTCACTCGGGGGATGACCATAGTTAAAGAGGGGCAACAGATGAAAGTCTGGATGAAACCTAAAGGCTAGAGAGTGGTCTTGGAGGACTTAAGAAGACACCTAGAAACTTAGTTTTAACAAATAGATACCAGAAGGGGTGGTTGCCCACATTAGTAGTGTGGTCACCCATGGGTGACCCAACAATAATAGCAGGTGACTAGGTCAAAAAGAAAGGCTGATAGAAACTGCAGTTGGGGATGAAATCAGAATATCAGTTTGAGGTCTCTAAAGTTCTAAAAATGATGAAAAAGGTCCACAACATGAAGGTTTCCTAGGAAATGGTACTCATAGGTCTTACAACAAGGAAAGAAAGTGAAGAAAACAAAGAATTGACAAAGGACAAAAGAAGAAAGGACAAAATTGTACAAGTTAACAAGGGAAAAACAAAGGAGGAAAGTGAAAAGAGAGTCCAATCCACATATCACCAAGAAGAACACATGATGAGAGTTCATATTTACATGGTCACATGTATGTGTTTATGATCACAACTCACCATAGGATTAACATGTAGGCCCATGAGTCTTTTTAGTGCATACATATTTGCCCCCTCAAGGATGGTAGTCTACATGAAAGATAGTTATCGTTCCTGGACTAGACCTTTACCTATTATTGATTTCCCACTATTGTACCTTCAATGAGAAGTATTAGTTTGACATTTAAAATGTTTTGAAAACAAATACCGAATTTGAAACTATAAACATACTGTTGATGGCATCATGAATATACTTAAGTTGCTTCTCTTCAGTAGGGTACCTGTAAGATGGAAGCACACAAAATGACGATGCAAAAGCACTACAAAAGCTAACAACTAATCTAAAAATACATCAAATGATACTAAACTAGTAGAAGGAGAGAGTAGAAAAATCTGAGAGAGAAACCAAACATGATGGAGTCACACAAGTAGACAATTACTGAAAGATCTCAATGAAGGAATTAGGAAGATGTCTGGGAATCCTTCATCCACTGAGAAACAAGTACATAGTGAGCAAAAATCCTCTCTAAAAACCCTACTTTTGTTTTTATCAATTTATGTCGAAATAGTGTGTCAATGTCAAATTTTCTTGTTGCTAAATGTCATCTTCATAGTTCTAGTGTGATTTATCCTTTTTGTTTGTTGAAATCAGTACATTTTTATATTTTTCTGTTAATTTTTAGCATGAGGGGATGCCTTGCTTGGTCACCCAGTTTAGCAGGGCTAATCCTCATGGGGGGATCTTGTTGTTGTGTAGGTCCCCCAGTGGGTGACCCTGTTGCAATGGGGTCACCTCGAGGATCAGGCCTGGTAAACTAGGGGACCCGGTCCAAAAGATTCTATTCATCTTGCTTCATTTGGGGATGTCATTATTCTTTGATTTTGTCACTAACCCTTCATAAATTATTAGAGTTTTTCACATAATATATGTTTTTGTTTTGTATGATTTTGCAAGTTATATGATTTTTTTGGGGATTTTTTGAGTCTAATGAGATCAAACTTATGGTTCCTTGTGTGCAATAGGATATGAGGATCTGATGGAATGAGACACATGAATAATTTTGGCTAGGGGAGGCATATGAGGTTATTTCTTTGAGAGACCTAGCTCTCTTGAAGAAGGCTAGTTTAGACAAAGTTTATATGGTTCCAATTGTTCACCCTTATTCTTGCATTTGTTGTGACATTTTGACCTATTGGGATGCAGAGAGGAACTGTTAGAGTTGGCTATGATTGGAGCCATCCAGGATCTAGGACTTCATGAAAGCACAAGAGAGATCAAATGAAAGAATAATGCTATTCTATCAATGAATGCAAAAGATTATTGTTGTTGTTACAATGTACATGATATGCCTTGCTTATAAAGACAAGGTGAGAGCTAGAAAGGTGGAGTGGAAGGTGGAGTGGAAAGTGGAGATATTCCTACAACATGTGTCAATTAGAGGATGATAACTAATTGCACATGTGGAGGATAAGACAACTCACTCCAACTATCAACAACTCAACACACAACTAGACATCTAGTAGAATCACTAAGTCAACTTAACATGTGTGATTAATGTGTGATGTGTGAATATTATTTAACTAGTAAATAGTTAAATAAGATGAATTATCCACACAAGGGTAAACCGATTAGGTGATAACCTTGGTCACACCAACAAGAACACTTTCAGATTCCTGCAAGTTTCTGGTGATTGGACTATCACTCTTTATGACGTGTGTCACATCCTTGGAGTTCCTGTGAGAGGACAATAGCTTACCTTTCTCGAGAGGGAGTTAGAGAGAGAGACTAGCATAGGCTACTATCATGGGGGTGAATAACCCCAGAGAGAAGAAGGGAGTACAACTCACATTGGCCTCTGACTTGGTGATTTTACCCTTGCAGAAGTTTCTCATTAAATTGATTTTGTCTAGACTATCAGGGGACAAGAGATCAATGAGAATTCAGTGGTGCTGGGAACCCATCATATAACGCATTGAGCAGGGTACAATGTTTGCCTAAGGTGTTGATATCCTAGCGATGGTTTATTGAGATTTATACCATATTACGAGATGAGGGGCACTTGCTTTTAGCCATCCCTCCTTGATCATGATATGGATCTTTGAGCACATTCATTCATACTAGAAGGGCATTCCCCCTTCTGATCCTAGGATACTAAGGTCCTTACAATGGATCTATCTTGGCTACTTTGATTCTAGCATGCGCACGGTGGCCACACTGATCGATGCAGACTTCATCTCTAAATATTATGTTCACATGGAGGGTGTATGGTCAGGGGATAAACTTATCTGAGATTACTTCAGAGATGTCAGGCATCTAATAGACAAACTAGGTGCTATTGAGGCACATCACTCCCATCAGGTTCTTCAATAGTTTGGGGAGGATTATCTAAAGGACCTGCCCCCAATCCCTACTTGCTATAGATCTATTTAGGAGATGGGAGAAACTAAGGAGAGGACAATCACTTGGACACCTTTGACTCCTAGAGTTCCTATCACTAGAATAGTTTGAGTTGTACTGCCACAATGAAGACATGCAAGAGGGTCTCAATCTCATGGATTGATTGTTGTAGAGGTGATCAAGGACTCAAGCAAAGAGGAGTATGATCCCTTGAGGGGTAGTGGCAATGGGTGACATGTTGGGGAAGAGATTGAGGTATCTTCTAATGATATGGGAGGTTCTGAGGCTACTCCCCCAACCCATGACCTAGTCAATCTTGCTAAGGCCATAAGATGTCTTGATCCTACTTGACAAACTAGAGACCCTTGTAAGAATTCTCTCCTTTCCTTCTTACTTTCCATTGCTTCTTCTTGGTCTTAAGTTTGCACTTGCTTCTTTTCCTCTATAGGTAGCACTAAGGAGTGGTGTACATTCTTCCATGACACTTCTGTTGCAAGTATGGGTCTAACCGGTGTTGTCATTGATGTCAACATACTCATGTTGCATTAATGAGGAGGATTGGATGAGCTGTGTGCTGAGGATATTGAGAAAATTAGTCTCAATCAGGAACAGTGAAGAACAGTGAAGACAACAAGGTAAAAGTCCCTGATAGGTTGAGGATCAGAGGATGCGGTTTAAAGGGTTTGTAGATATAAGTCTTGAGATGCTCCAGTCAAGTTTTCAGAGGGCTATATGAAGATCTAAAGAAGTTATGGTCGCTCAAGTAGAACCAGCTCCAGTAGGTGTCCAAAGGTGACAGAGTGACACAAATAGGTCCGGTGAGGTCTAATAATGCATTATCCCATTCTGTAGATTTGAGGAAGTGTTGAGGACATCCTTGTGAAGTGTCAAGTAGATTAGTTTGTGGCTTGAAGGTCCAGAAGAACCTATTCCTTTGTGATAGTGATGACAGACTGTGTTCTTGAGGTTCCGAATGAAGGAGAGAAGGATTCCAGTAAGCAGAGGAAGTGCGGATGTTGTTGATGTTTTAATAAAGCTTGTGGTGATTTGTGGATCAGTTCTAGTTCATGTTGGTGGTCTGCATTGAAGCTAAAGTTTGTATTTGAAGAATAACCAACGGATGTTGGTGTTCTTCCTGAGACTAGCCGACTGGATGTATTACACATCTTGCGGATGTTCTTGTAGGTGTTTTCTGACTTAGATGATTGTTCCTAAGTTGATGCCTTGTATAAATAAGGGATTGTGAAGTCATTCCAAAGGGTGTCTTGTGGAGATGAGCGAGTGGTAGCGAAGAGGAGAGTGAAAGGCAGAGAAAAAGTATTGAGCTTAATGGAACTGATTCAAGCATGGTGAAGATGCTATTCTCCAGTTCATGTATGTGATACTTATTTCTTTGTAGACAGTGTGTCTCTTGTAGGCAGTGAGCCTCTTGTGAGCAGTGTGCTCGGGCAGTGAGCCCTAGTTGGCATGTGCCATTTTGTTCTTTCTATTCTTCTAACAAAGAATACATTCTTGGGTTAATCACCTCGTGGTTTTTCCCTTAACTGGGTTTTCCACATCAAAATCTTGGTGTCTCATGTGTTGATGAGTTTCTACTTTTGATTTGAATGCATTATGTTTCATGTTTGATATACTGCTAATCACTAAGAGGATTTAAGTGTGTAAATTGGAAAAAGTTTTGCATAACTGATTCACCCCGCCTCTCAGTTGTGTGCCCTAAGTCTAACAATTGGTATCAGAGCCAAGTTCCTCTAAAAGGAGCTTAACCACTTGAGGAGATCCAGGATGTCGTCATACAAGAAAGATAGTCCGAAGTTTGATGGAACCAACTTTGCTCTTTGCAAACGTCACATGAAATGTCACTTGCAGTGTATGGGAATGGCGTACTGGTCCATGGTTACAAAAGCGTATGTACCTCCACAGGGTGGTCCGACAACCCTAAATGAAATCACAGATGCTGAAAATAATCTGCCGACCAAAGAGGCTCTTCTAAGCACATTATCTGACTCAGAGCTCTCAAATGTTATTGATCTACCAACTACCTTTAAAGATTTGGAATAAATTGGAACTTTTGCATGAAGGAGATCAGTATGTTAAATGTGCAAGGTTACAGAGTCTAAAAGGGAAATTTGAAAAATTGAAGATGAGAGATGATGAAAATATTACCACTTTTATGCCAAGAGTAAATGAGCTAGTTTGTGGAATTAGAAATGCTAGTGGAGTCTTGGATGAAAATGAGATTGTTGGTAAAATTCTCAGATCCCTTCCTGCCTCTTACAAAATCAAGGTTGTTGCCATTGATGAATTCAGAGCCCATACAACTGTCACAAGAGACCAATTGGCTAGCAAACTGGCTGCTTTTGAAATGACCGAGTTTGGAGATGATCCCCCCAAGACTGAATCTGCATTCAAAGCCAGTGCCTCTATGAAAGGTAAACAAAGATCTGATCTGAGAGAGAACTCATCAAGGAAACTATCATAGTATGAAAAAGCAAGAAAAGACCTGGAAGAAGAAGAAGTAGAAACTGCTCAACTTGAAGCCCTCATTGCAAAGAGACTACCAAGAGGATCTGGTAAGTATGAAGGAAAATTGCCTTTTAAGTGTTTTTATTGTAATAAGATTGGTCATTTTGCCTCAAGATGTCTGGAAAGATTTTCAAAGCCAAATCATAACAGATCAAGGTTCCAAAAGAATTGTTACTATGTTCATGAAGAAGATGATAATGAAGGAGTAATAGATGATGAATCAGAGACAGGAAACAAATCTAGAAGTGAATGGGTGTTTATTGCCATCAAGGAAGAAGAACCAATATCCTCTGTATCTATCAATCATAAAGTTGTAGAAAGAGCTCTGGCTGCCCAAGTTGAAGAAAAAGATGATTGGGTCATTGACAGTGGTTGCTCTCACCACATGATAGGTGACAAAAATAAGTTCATAGATTTGGAAAGGTATGAAGGAAGAGTGGTGAAGTTTGGTGATAATTCTACTGGTAGAACCAGAGGAAGAGGAACTATTTCTTTTGATGGAAGAAACAAAATTGGTAATGTACTGTATGTTGAAGGTTTGAAGCACAATCTTCTCAGTGTTGGATAGTTGGTGGACAAAGGCTATGATCTCCAATTCAAGGATGGGAAATGCAAAATCTTTGAAAGTTCTAGAACAGAGATTGCATTCGGTGCTCAAACTACAGGTAATATCTTCCACTTGGTTGGTACTAGTAAAAGCTGCTTATTTGTTCAAGTTGATCAAAGTTGGTTATGGCATAGAAGGATGTGTCATGTGAATTTTGATAATATCATCAAGATAAGCAATACTCAGGCTATAAGAGATCTTCCAAAATTGGTGAAACCTACTAATAGCTTGTGCAAGGAATGTCATATGGGTAAGCTGAGCAGAGTAACATTCAAAAGCAAGGAACTATCTTTTACTGAATTATTGGACTTAGTTCACACTGATCTTTGTGGTCCAGCAAGAACTAGGAGTATTCAAGGTGATAGATACTTCATATTGTTAATAGATGACTATTCTCGGATGATGTGGGTAACTTTTCTGAAAGAGAAATTAGAAGCTTTTGAGAAATTCAAAATATTCAAGGCTATGGTAGAGAATGAAACTAGATTGAAGTTGAAATGTCTAAGGTCTGATAGAGGTGGAGAATTCACATCCGGTGAGTTCATAGAGTTTTGTGAGAAACATGGAATAAAGAGATAGTTGTCTGCTCCTAGGACTCCACAGCAGAATGGAGTAGTGGAGAGAAAGAACCAGACCATCTAGGAAGCATCTAGGACCATGATGATGGAAGCAAATGTTCCTCAGATCTATTGGAGAGAAGCTGTCAGTACTGCAGTCTATACTCTTAATCGAGTTCAAATTAGAAGCAATACCGGTAAGACCCCTTATGAACTCTGGTTTGGCATTACTCCTACTGTAAGATATTTTAGAGTCTTTGGTAGCAAATGTTACATCAAAAGAGATGAAGACTTAGGCAAGTTTGATGCTAGAAGTGATGAAGGAATATTCTTGGGTTACTCTACTCAAAGCAAAGCATACCGGTGTTACAACAAGAGACTAAGAAAGATGATAGAAAGTACAAATGTGAAGGTTGATGAGGGAATAGAGAAACCCTCAAGGTTTTATGAATATGATGAAGATGATTAGAATGGTGTTCTAGTTCAAGGAGTTCAATCCTCTTCTGAAAGTCAGATTCAGACTGATCTGGTAAATCAGGAAGAAGAGATAAGTCTGAATGAGCCTGATCAAGAAGCAGAAGTGCAAGAAACTCCCAAAGTTCCAAGGTATGTAAGACTGAACCACTGTGAAGATTAGATCATAGGTGACAAAAGCAAAGGTGTGCAAACTAGAAGGAAAATTGCTCAAAATTCAGATGAATATTGTAAGACAATAAATGAAGCCTGCAATGATGAAAACTGGACCAAAGCAATGGAGGAAGAGTTGATGCAAATTAAGAAAAATCACACTTGGGATCTTGTTCCCAGACATAGAAACAAGAATGTGATTGGAACCAAATGGGTCTTCCGAAACAAACTAAATGAAGTTGGTGAAGTAATCAGAAATAAAGCTAGATTTGTCTGCAAAGGCTACTCTCAAATAGAAGGAATTGATTTTGAATAAACTTTTGCTCCAGTGGCATGAATTGAAGCAATCAGATTATTTCTTGCATTTGCTACCTTCAAGGATTTCAAGGTGTATCAGATGGATGTCAAATCCGCCTTCCTGAATGGTGACTTAGAAGAAGAAGTGTACATTGAACAATCGGATGGATTTCAATTATCTGAGCATGGTGATATGGTTTGCAAATTGAAGAAGGCACTATATGGACTAAAGCAAGCCCCAAGAGCATGGTATGAAAGATTGGACAAACATCTTTTGAAGATTGGTTTCAACAAAGGTACTGCTGACAGTAACTTATATTTCAAAATTGACCATGAAAACATCTTGATTGTTGAAGTATTTGTTGATGATATCATCTTTGGAGGAAGAGACAGTATGTGTAAAACTTTTGCAAATCAAATGAAAAGTGAGTTTGAGATGTCAATGCTCAGTGAAATGAATTTCTTCTTGGGTTTGCAAATTACTCAGATAAAGAAAGGAATCTTTATTTCTCAGACCAAATATGTGAAAGAATTGTTGAGGAAATTTGGAATGGAAGATTCAAAGCCAATGAATACTCCCATGGCAACCAGATGTAAGTTGAGCAAAGATGATGACTCCCCTAAGGTAGATCAGACAAAGTACAGATCAATGATTGGAGGATTACTGTATCTCACTCAAACTAGACTAGATATAATGCAAGCTGTTGGTCTTGTTGCGAGATTCCAGGCTGATCCCAGAGAATCTCATGTCATGGCAATCAAGAGGATCTTTAGATATCTAAAAGGGACAGTTGAGTACAGTCTATGGTATCCTAGAGATCATGATTTCTCTCTTCATGCATATACAGATGCTGATTGGGTAGGAGATGTGGATGACCGAAAGAGTACCAGAGGTGGAGCTTTCTTTTTGGGAAAGAGATTGGTTTCTTGGCTAAGCAAGAAATAAGAGGCAATATCCTTGTCTACAACTGAAGCAGAATACATAGCAGCAGCAGGTTGTTGCACTCAAGTCTTGTGGATGAAGCAGATGCTAAGAGATATTAAAGTAGAGTATGAGGAGCCTATCACAATCCACTGTGATAATTCAAGTGCTATAAGTATATCTAAGAATCTGGTGTTGCATTCAAAGACAAAAGATATATCTATCAAGTTTCACTTTTTGAGAGAGCAAGTGAATAAGAATAAAGTCAAATTGGAGTTTGTGTCATCCAAGGATCAGATTGCAGATATCTTTACTAAACCTCTTCCCAAGGACTCTTTTGAGTATCTCAGGGAGAAGTTAGGGGTTATTGCCCCTCCAGTGATGAACTAGGATGCACTGATGTGCATCAGTCCAGTGGATATCACAGTCATATCTTGTGATCTGGATTGATGATGGGGAGCTGCTACTCAGGGCGAGCAACATGTATGATTCTGAAGTATTGGAGTTGCAAGTATGAGCCCTTTGCCATTGATGTCAAAGGGGGAGAGAAGACATGTGAAAAACAAGTGGTTGATGATCAAAGGGGGAGCAGTAAAGGAAGAAAAGACATGTGAATAGTTGTTGATAGGGGGAGCTGTGATAGTAAGGAGAAGTTCTTGTCTTGATGGTTTTTCACATCATTTGTTGACATCAATGACAAAGGGGGAGATTGTTGCAAGTATGGGTCTAACTGGTGTTGTCATTGATGTCAACATACTCATGTTACATTAATGAGAAGGATTGGATGAGCTGTGTGCTGAGGATATTGAGAAAATTAGTCTCAATCAGGAATAGTGAAGAACAGTGATGACAACAAGGTAAAAGTTCCAGATAGGTTGAGGATCAGAGGGTGTGGTTTAAAGGGTTTGTAGATATAAGTCTTGAGATGCTCCAGTCAAGTTTTTAGAGGTCCACATGAAGATCTGAAGAAGTTATAGTCACTCAAGTAGAACCAGCTCTGGTAGGTGTCTAAAGGTGACAGAGTGACACAGATAGGTCCAGTGAGGTCCAGTAATGCATTATCCCATTCTGCAGATTTGAGGAAGTGTTGAGGACATCCTTATGAAGTGTCAAGTAGATTGGTTTGTGGCTTGAAGGTTCAGAAGAACCTATTCCTTTGTGACAGTGATGACAGATTATGTTCTTGAGGTTCCAGATGAAGGAGAGAAGGATTCCAATAAGCAGAGGAAGTGCAGATGTTGTTGGTGTTTCAGGAAAGCTTGTGGTGATCTGTGGATCGGTTCTAGTTCATGTTGGTGGTCCACATTGAAACTAAAGTTTGTATTTGAAGAATAACCATTGGATGTTGGTGTTCTTCCTAAGACTGGTCGACTGGATGTATTACATGTCTTGCGGATGTTCTTGTAGGTGTTTTCCGACTTAGATGATTGTTCCTAAGTCGATGCCTTGTAGAAATAAGGGATTGTGAAGTCATTCCAAAGGGTGTCTTGTGGAGATGAGCGAGTGGTAGCGAAGAGGAGAGCGAAAGGCAGAGCAGAAGTATTGAGCTTAATGGAACTAATTCAAGCATGGTGAAGATGCTATTCTCCAATTCATGTATGTGATACTTATTTCTTTGTAGACAGTGTATCTCTTGTAGGTAGTGAGCCTCTTGTGAGTAGTGTGCTCGGGCAGTGAGCCCTAATTGGCATGTGCCATTTTGTTCTTTCTATTCTTCTAACAGAGAATACATTCTTGGGTTAATCACCCCATGGTTTTTCCCTTAACCAGGTTTTCCACGTCAAAATCTTGGTGTCGCATGTGTTGATCAGTTTCTGCTTTTGATTTGAATGCATTATGTTTCATGTTTAATATACTGCTAATCACTAAGAGGATTTAAGTGTGTAAATTGGAGAAAGTTTTGCACAACTAATTCACCCCACTCTCAGTTGTGTGCCCTAAGTCTAACAACTTCTATTGATTTGGTATTTCCTCTTACTAGTTATTCACGAGAGCAACTTTTGTTAGATCCTCACTTGCCTGCTAGGGCCGGTCGACATATCAACATCTTTGCTCTAACATATCATGGTTTCTAGGAAAACATTGCCTTAAGAGCTAGGATTCACACTCTTAAGGATGAGAATGCCATTCTTGAAGAGATGGCTCACTTGGGAGTCTGATGACCTGATTTGCAATCTAACACAACTGGTCCTTCTCATTCTTGGGCACATAATAGAGTTCATTATTCTCACAGATCTCATGGGGAGTCCAATGCCATCTGAAGACATAGGAGTAGGATCCCTGATGGATCTATTGGACAAAATCAGCCTTAGAGATCTTTTCATTACTTTCCTTATCCCCTCTGCTTGCTTAGGGAGCCTTTGTACCTCATGGGAGAGTTTTGTTTCTAGCTCTTGTCTCTTCTTTTTCTGTAGTGGCTTTTAAGATTTGAACCTTTGATGTATGAATGAAGAATTGTCTTTATGATCATAACTGTCATATGTGCCTATCTCTTGTACACTTTGGATGTTTTTAGAATTTTGTTTATTTAGATCTCTAACTCTAGGGAAGAATGCATTATGACATGACATGTTTTGATCTTTTTTTGAAAATATATATGAATGGAATGAATATGGAATGCAAGGACACATAATGCAATTACGTTTCTACTTCTATGAAATGCCATGAACTATGACATTGATCATATTTCTTTGGATAATTTTCTAATTTTGATATGAATGCATGATGGAACAAATAGTATGACTACTCTTTAATGAGATTTTTGAATCAAGGGATTGCAGATTGCCCTAGTATAAGAGACCTATTTAACTTTATGATAGAATTTTTAAAACTCAAGTAGGAACGAGGAAGGGATGGAATGCTTCTAAATTTTGAGCTTTGTTAGGGTAAAGGAAATAGGGAAAAATAAGGGTCCGAAGATAGAAAATGGTCCTAAAGACAATTAGATTCTTGGCTTTGCTCAGCTAGTGTGTGTGTGTGCTTTGTACCTTTCACTTTTATTTCCTCCGATCAAATGTTACCCTTAAAGCTTTGAACTTAGATTTATCTCCACCCAAGGGTACAGACATTCGACAATCTTCTCTCTATCACTCTTTTTTGTACCTCTCTTTTTTTATGATTTTCTCTATTTTTTTGTATTTTTTGTGAATGCCTCACTTGATTTTCTCATTTTTTTGATATTTTGATGTTTATGGAAATGGATGATTTTAAACTTTCTCGGTATTTTGGATATGCAACAACTTTGGTCTCTTTATTCTCACTTTTCTCATCACTCTTATTTTTTGATCACTCATTTTTTTATTCACTTGTATTTTATATTGCTTCCTTCATAGTTTTGATCCTCCTGACGTTTTTGGCTAGGAAAGATAAGAGGTTGAGCACCACCAAAAAATTTCATAGTCCAATCAGACTTCCTTTCTACTAGGGAAGAATGGGGAAGGTCTTCTTACAAGATTCCTTTGAACACTGTGGGTTTGAATATTGACTTTTCTTAGACTTAACAACATTAATCATTAAGACTAGGATCAGTGTAGAGCTAACAACTAGGATTTGATTAGAATCACTGGGAATGCAAAAGGGGAATTGGTGATTTTGAACATGAGGGATCTCAAAGACTAAAATGATCACACTATACCTAGGTACTCTTAGATTCCTTACTAAAACCAAAATCAAATAAGAGAAAGTCATTCACTAAGATGCAAGATGGAACATAATGATGCATAAATGCAATAAACATATTTTTTTGATTTTGAAGTTTTGTAATTTTTATTTTATTTTTTGGAATATTTTATTTTTTTAGATTTTTATGTTTTATGCTTTTTATGATGTTTAGACATAATAATTTTTTAGGTGAAAAGTATTGACTATTTGGCTTGTATTGAGTCTTCCTTAACCATATAAGGTCATATCAAGTTGGGTCTGAACTTATGTCCTTCACTAGCTCTTTTGTCAATCCTGAGGACCAAATCTCCCACCTGGAAAGGTCTTGGGATGACATTGTTGTTATATTTCTTCTTTATCCTTGCAAGGTAAGAGTCATGTCTTTTCATGGCTCTCAATTATCTTTCATCCATCATCTCTAATTCAGCCAATCTTACAGCACGGTATTTGTCATTATCCAATAGTCCTTGTAGAGATACTCTCAAGCTAGGAAACTCCACTTCTAATGGTAGGACTTCTTTTGACCCAAAAGTAAGGGCATATGGAGCAGTTCCAATCAGAGTTCACACACTAGTCGTATAAGCCCAAAGAGTCAGATACAATTGTAAATGCCAATCTCTCTTTGAGTCCATAATTTTTACCAAGATTGACTTTAATATATTAATTATTTCTTTTACCTATACATTTCCTTGAGGATAGTATGCCAATGCCGAGTTGTAATTAATATGGAACCTTTCGCACAACTTCTATACTTGAGGGTTCTTGAATGATGATGTGTTATTTATCACTATCACTTGAAGAATTCCAAACCTACATATGATTTGATTCAAAATGAAATTTTCTATCACTATTCCTGAAACCAAGGTCAAAGGCATAACATCCACCCATTTGGTAAAATATTCCATTCTTGTGATGATATATAGATGTCCATTGGTCGAAGGTGAGGAGATCTTTCCTCCTAGGTCCAAACTATTGAACACCCAAAATACTGAGAGGGGGGTGAATTGGTATTCTTTGAAACCACTTAATCATTTAAACATTCATTCCACATAGCATATTTAATTTGCAATAAGAAAGGAAAGCATGTAATCAATCATTAAAGCACATAACACATGAACACCATATTTTTATGTGGAAAACCCATAATAGGAAAAACCACGGTGAGGATTAGATCACAATATATTAATAATGTAACCGGTTAAGGTTGATACAATTAGTGGACTCACTGTCCAAAAGAGAATGCTCACTGTAGGTGGCTCACTGCCAAAGGAATCACTATCTTTAATAGAAAGAGATAGAAGAAGGGGTAGCTCACTTCCAAATATGAATTGCTAGTAATGCATCTGACTCATGTTGGAGATACAATTCTACTAAAGCTCAGAATATTGATTTTGCACACTTCATCTTCACCACAATCTTATCTAATTCTTCTCTACATCAAATTTTGATTGTACACACACACACACTTTTCTCTTTTGCATGCTCTACTTCTTCACACAAGAAATTAATCTTGTATATATACTGCATTCAAGCAAAACATCAATTAGGTCAACACAATATATGTACCTTGTGACTTCCTAACTTGTTAGCCTAAAACACAACCCAATACACTTTACGAAGTGAACCAAAGCATGTATCTCATTGAGATAGGTCAACATGACCTATATTTACTCCCATGACTTTTTTCCATACATAACTTGACTCCATACAACCTCAACACTTTTAGGTCAGCTCAACTGGTGAAGTAGCTATAGCATGAACTAACTGTTAGTTCACAACTCAACATGCAAACCACAAAAATGCTTACCACTTGAACACAACACACTTATATCATCCATAAACTTATCCTTAGATCCTTATAGCAAAACATTCAACTGCGGTGGAATGCAGAGCATTCCAATATGTCATAGGTACTATCATTGCAGAGTCTAATACTTTGTCAATTCTACCTTTCACTCCGAGGGCTTCAAGACCTAAAAATTTGGATTTAGACTCCATTAGTATGCACCAAAAATACCTTACAACCACATAGTAGGATTCCTCATAGTGGAGGAATGCGGACCAATAACTTGATTCCCTAAACATTGAAGATAGTACATCGGGACTTAGACAAATGACCGCATCTTTATTCTTTGTTGTTCTTGTCCATATTACGCTTAGAAATCTCCACATCACACTTAGAAAATTCTCTAGATCAACACTTAGATGTATTCTCTTCCACATCATTCTTCAAACCAACACAACTGTGTCTCTACACTTTGTTGCCATCAATGACAACACTACTCAATATCAAGCTCATTAGTCTCTTCTGATGATTTGATTGTCATTGATGTCAAAGTGATGAGGTGTTGATCATCTTAGTTTTGGTGTTGGTTCAGGATTGATAGGATGTTCTCATTATGAGATGTGTTTGACATTGTTGACAGGAGTTGAAGATGTTATATGGGTGTTCTTTTCTAGTTTCTACAAGCCACAAGATGTAGGATGCTAAGGATTGTTGAGGATGTGGTAAGATATGTTCATATTGGCAGGATGTCTTCATGCTTGTCTTAGGATGGATACTCATGCTCTTGGTTTATTGTGGTGTTCATGATATATGTTCTCATATTTATGATATGTGTCCTCAGATCAGATCTATGATATGTATCCTCAGATCTTCATGCTGGTTGGTACTTGCTTCTTCTTCAGGAGTTGATACATTGTATATTCAGAAGTTGATACATTACATTCATTGTTATGTGAAAAGTTGTGTCATTGCTACCATTATCATGTTATTTTATGGTCCCCAGTGGTATAGATGTGCCAAAGAACTTGTTTAAATGATTGATACTTTATTCAATCACAGTGGCAGTGTTGAACAATGGCATTACAGTTTCATATTATTGTCTTCAAGTCAGGATGGCACTTAATGTCAAAATGTGTTGTGTTGCAAGATGAATGTGAATGGTACATTAGACAAGTGTGTTTTGTTGTTCCTTTGTTTCTTAGGGCTTCATCAGTATACATTTAGATTTGCAACATTTGGTTTATAGAAGTGTCTTTCATGAAACTAGGGTTTGGAACATAATTGTCTTCATAAAATCCTAGTATTGGTTTCCCATTATATGATCACTTTGTTTATTCTTTGCATCAAAGATTATGTTCTACATATGTATTAAGGACTGTTGACATATTGATTTGCTTGGAAGAAAATTAGGGTTTTAATTTTGTCTTTTGAGATACTAATCTCTAAATCCTACATCCTAAAACCCCTAAGGTGCTTTCTTAAAACCTAATGCAAAATCCTATCACTACTTGTCCTCATAGATTACACTTTTTGTTATAATCGTTCGTTGACCTGCAATCTTAGGTCATAGTCACTTAAAGTGACATGCTGGAGGATTTTGGGATCATAGGGGACCGGTCTTCTCTATTCAGCACTACCGATGGTAGCAGTCATCTCCTTGGTGCATGGATGCCAAAAGTAGCATCGATGGTCTACTTTAAATGCTTGTTGGGCACTCAGTCTTAGATCGATGGTCAAAATTCAAACTTCAACTCCCTCCTACGTGCTCACAGTTTGATGTGCCCGCAACCATCATTCTTTTATGACTGCAGTGTTTTTGTTTTTTAAAAGTTGTTTTTAGTCATCTTTCTAAAAGGCAGTCAGTGGTTTTAAAAGCTCAGGTTTTTTAATGAGATTTCTTCTATTTTTATTCTCTCCACTTGTGGTATGAAGACATAAAGAAGAAGTTTATTTGTTTTTAAGGAAGGCAAATTTCTTTTTGGATATTATTCTTTGTGAGAATGGTATTTAAGGACTTTTTGTCTTCTTTCCTTATATTCATGCAGAAGGCTTTTAAGCAGTGGGTTCGAGGAGAGAAATCGTTTATTTTTTCTTGATAGGGGTAGATTGATTAAATTTATTGAAGATTTTATTTAATGTTATATGGTGGATATCATTTATGGTTTTTATTGAGAAGGTGAAAATGTATATGTAGAGAAGAGAATATCAAGGGTCATTCTATTTATAATTTTATTGCAAGTGGTTTGTGATATATATTATTGCAGGAATGATATATGCAGTAGAAGATATGTTTTGGCAGAAAATTATGTTATGAGATGTGTGGTTTTTGAAGAGAAAAATAGAAGGGGAAGTGGAACTGTTTTGTCTGAGAATTGGGAAGTATATGAGATGATATTGCAGATGATTCAAGAACATTGAGAATACATTATGGAGCGCATTTGTAGAGAAATTTGATTTCCAGACTAAGAAAGAATGATATGTGGTTATGAGCATTATATTGAAACAGAGAAACCCTCTAAATTTTTTATTAATCTAAAGTTGTATATTTTGCCAGTGAGGCTTGCATGGTCATTGAGACCTATTTGTTGCCAGTGAGGCTCTATAATTGATGATTTTCATGATTAATCCAGTGAGGTAGTTTAGAATGGTTTTTCATCCCTATGAGGGTTTTCTACTCATCAAAACCTGTGTCATGTCTTCTCTTTATGGTTGATTATATTGTATCTATTTGGTCATCCTTATTTAAGTTTTTGTATTCTAGTTTGCATATATTGATGACTATGTTTTAAATGAGTTCCTTTGCACAAGATCTTTGAGTTAAGTTTTGAAATATTAAATTTCATAGACCACTTATTCATCCCCCCCTCTCAGTGGTCATGTACTCCAACATCTTTAACATCATGCTTATGCTGCCAACAATCTCCCTCTTTGTCATTAATGGAAACATGCACCAAAACTCTCCCCCTTTGTCATCAATGACAAAGGAACTGCCTATACATCTACAAATCAAAAACTCTCCCCCTTTGACATCAAGGGCAAAGGGTGCATACAATAGTCTTTCTTTCATATCGGATCTACCCTTAACAAATATATACATGTATACAAATTGAAAGACTGAATTGACTCCCCCTAGGAGTGCTATCTAAAAATTTGAACTAACATCTAACTTATACAATCTACATATGTACATAGGAATCTAAAAACAAGAGACTAAAATGTATAAAGCAAAAGAAATACTGTCAACTAGAAGAAGTTGATTATTGGAGCTTTTCAATGTGGGCTTGCCACTCTTGTTTTCCTTCTTCCTAGTTCCTCTTGGCTATGCCAAGCATTCTACACTATATCTCCAACTCCATCAATAGTTATTCCCCTTCTTTCAGAGTGTTGGGTACCAGATTGAGCTTTGTAGTCTTATCAACACTCACCAGGGCACTAGAAATAGATATGAACTTTGAGTTCACCAGGTCCCTAAGATTTTTGAACTACATAATAATTTTCTCTTTTTGGGCTTGCAGTTAGAAGAGTTGCACGTGTAAATCCTCTATATCTGACATTGTGCTTCCATCTAGGTCATATGTCGGATCATAGACACTAGAAGCATTGCCAATCTAAAACTCAATTGAGTCCATTTCATCTTTTATGCTCTTCGTGGCCCCGTGCCACTTCATGCAAAATTGAAATAAGGCTTTGGCTTCTACCACACAAGCCTATGCACCTTTAAGACTTTCTTGAAATTTGTTGTTTGCATGGGCACACTTCTCCATTATCTCCATTAGCCTCTTCTCATCCATTTTCTTATCTAACTCTTTTTCTAATTTTTCTTTTAATTTGTCTAGCATATTATTTGAAAGAGTCAATAAAAAATTTTAAGTTCTCCATACCAAATAATGAATTGTCAATGGCTGCACTGGGTATGGCTTCATGTAGAGTCTTCACAGCCTCCTCAACCAGTTCTCCATTCTTCTGATGAGTCTTAATTATTTCCTTTCGAGTAGATGCATGGAAGACATCTCCCAGTTGAATCTTGTGGAGGGGCAAGATCTTATCCAGGTCCACATTCCCTTGTTGCATGGGCAACTGTAGCAATTGAGTGGACACAATGGGTTGGAACTACAATTGTATGTTCAATATATTCTTTAGAGCATCTTCAAAGGTTTTGGAGGACTCACCAGTAGTCTTTGTGCTCTCCTCTATAACCTTCTCTTTTGACTCCTTCTCTTCATTCTTCCATGTATTGTCTTCACTAGTAATTTGTTCTATATTATCCGGAGGGACGACAGTCTCTAGTTGGTCTTGCATATTCTCATCATTTGTTTCAAGTACCAAAAGAGGAGTAGAAGTATCCTCCTTTACAATGCCTTCTTTAGTAGCTGCATTCTTTTCAACATTCTCCTTTGTACCAACATTTTTCTCTGCAGTTTCTTCCACATCCAAAAGAACAATATCTTGTACCTTCCCTTCTTCTGTCTCATGCTCATGTTGAGCACCATTATTATGTACCTCTTCTTCAACATTCTCTTTCGAGGAAGGCATCTACATATTCACTTCCTCTTTTCTTTCTGGAGTCATCCCCAATCTTTGTACTAGATCTACTACTTTTTCAACACTCTCCTTCTTGAGCCTCTCAAGATCATTTTGATCTCTGCCCATAAGAGTTGTCACCCTTTGTTTTGTTATGAGTTCCTTATTTAACAATGCAGCTAATATGGATTTATTTTCCTTGGAGAATGGATCACTAATCTTCTCCAATGCATAGGCCTTCAATATGGCCTCTTCTTCTATTGCTTCTTGTCTTCTCTCAATCAAAACATTCCATAATTCCGCAGGTATTTGTTTCTCTATAATCCTCATATCAACTTCAAGAACAATAATGTATTTTATAATAGCTTCAACTATGGTGGCCTTTTCCACCGTATCAGCCTCAGCATATAGTGCAGCAGTTTCTTCTAACATTTCATTTTGTACAATAGCATTAAAAAGTGCATCAAGTTTTATTAGACTGTGGGGTCTTATCAAATTCTCCTTTTGATTTTTCTTCTCTTGCAATGTCCTTTTCTTTCTTACTTCTGCCTTCTTCTCTCTCATGTGGATAACAAATACTTTCTTTTCCTTTTCTACTTCCTCCTCTTCATCAATATCTAGAATATCAAGTTTTTGTTTCTTTCCACTAGCTTCACCTTGTGAAGCTGCACCTTTCCTTTTGTGGACCAAATGAGGCCCTTCTTCTTCTTCATATTCAACATTTACTCCAACATATTGCTCCCTGTTGGCTTTTGTCTTTACTTCCCTTTTCACCAGGCCAGTTTGATGTCCTACTAGAGCATCTTTTTCTTTCTCAAGCCTATTTTATTGCTTTAGTGGAGAGGTCTCTTCCTTCACCAGAGCACTGGTTTGTTTTGTAGTACTTGTCTCCTTCCTCTTTGTTCCATTGGATGAAAAGACAGTCCTAGAGGACTTCTAAGCTACAGTAAGAGTGGTAGCTTCTCTACCAGATCGCCTTACACTTTGTGATCTTACCAGAGCTCCAGACTTAGCCTTAGTTGCCTCAACTTGTTCCGATGTGAGGCCCATTGCTTCTACAAATGTTGCAATCATTTTCTCCATTGCTTTCTTTATTTGTGATTATCTTTGGTCTAGATGGACCTCCATTGATTTCTCTTCATAAGTCCCATACCTTTCTTCAAAGGTGTTCTTGGGTTTGCTTAGTATATACTATGCGGACCCCACAATCTCTTCCTCAGTGATCTCATATCTCATTTTTGGGATCCATACAATTTTGGCCTCTACAGCCTATATGATACATTCATCTTTTGTTACTAAGAATGTAATGTCATTCTTGTACTTCTACACCATTTTCTAGGGAATCCTCTCCCTCTCTTGCATCCTCTTTTGAAATACTACAAAGAATGCCACAAGGGCATCTTCTTGTGCCTTAGAATCTCCCAGGCCTCTCAAAAAGTCACTGATCTAGTGTGCAATAGGTCTTCCTTTCAACCACACCACACTCTTTGTACTAGGGAGTTCTTTCAAGAAATTGAATAATAAACATATGATTAGAGTTCCAAATTTAAAAAGATACCTAGAATCTTTTGTTTTCTGTAGGTTCTCCATTAGCTGCTACCTCAATAACTCACATAGGTCATAATCAAGACCTTTTTCAACCATTTCATATGCAGTATTAATAGTAATGGAAAAAATAGAGTTCTCTCTATTTGAAAAGTAAACCTTATATACAATCATCATTGCTGCATACTTCACAATAGGGTTTCTGATGTTTTTCACTATCAATGCCCTCCTGTCATATGTCACACTGGTAAGTTCCATCACAACCTCATTCTTTACTGATTTAAGCACCAGAACGGGTCCAGTTGAACATAGCCATGTAACTTCCCTAATCACCTCCTTTGTGATCAATCTAGGCATATTCATCCACACAAATTTGTCATGGATACGGCTCAAGGCAATCCTTACCCAAGCATTGTCATGGCAAAAGTTGGGAAACCCTTGCCACACATTGAGTCTCTTCACAACCAAATTTTGATACTCTAACTTCAATGCAAAGTCCTCACCAGTGAATTTATTTACTCACACATCACCAAGCTTCGAATGATCATACTCTTCTAATTTGCCATGAATATATATCCTTATGTCTTCTGTGTGCAGAACTCCATAAGGAACCCTCGAGAAAGGACCTTCCGAATCTACTTCCATGGATTTGTAGGGATGTTTCTTGAATTTAGCTAGGGGTCACTCAAACACTTCAACAACCCTTGGAGTAGCCATCTCAAATTATTTCCAAACAACTTTCAGAAAGACTAGGGCAAGTTAAAAATAAAATTGTAAAATACCTTTGACTTCGCTCTTCTGTTAGGGTTTCACTTGCACCACCACTTGATCACTTCAAACTCACTACACTGCTCTTCATCTGCTCTTTTCCTCTTGAAAACTCATTTGCAAATGAAATTTGATTAAGTGTAATCACTTATAAACCTTTTACAGTGAACTAATTTGTCATAAATGCTTCTGATGATAAAGCTATCAAACCCTTAACTATATGCATAGTCAACTTCAAATGCTCCACAAATTTCCCTATAATGATATTTTCTACCAGGATCTTCTTCAATAGATCAAATGTGTTGATCTACATTGCATATCCTCATGCTAAAGAATCAACACCATTTCTGTGGTGGGGGATGAAAGATTTCCATTAAAGCTCCCCCCTGAGCTAATGCTCTCAACTCAATTTTCGGACGAAACATCTACACCAAATACTGGCATAGCCTCATCATTCACCTTATTTTATTCTTTCTTTTTCCATACTTTGTCCATTTCTTTCTTTATCTCTACCGGATCCACAATCTTCATTGGATCACTCTTCTTTACTGGATCAACCTTCACATTCTTACTTCTGCAAATTTTTGCAATATGGCCTAATTTGTTACATTCATAACATCTGACATTTTGAACAAGTTTACTTCCATTCATTATGGATTTGCATTGATTAGCCTTATGCCCAAATCTACTACATGTATAACAATAACCATTGAAATATGAAACCATCATACCCTTATTGTAACCATTCATCATCTGATTTTTGTATTCACTAGTTGTATGACCAATTCTTTAACATGTAAAACATTGACTAGAGAATGATTGAATATTTTGATTCATCCCGCTTCTACATTGCATAGCCTTATGTCCAAATTTATTGCAAGAGTAGAAGTAGCCAAAGTAAATTTGAGCAACCAGTTGTCTAATAGGTGGTCTCTTGATGTTTTTCTTCTGGTTCCAGACCTGTCTGTTATTATCCTTCTTGACTACAACCTTCTTTTGGTTATTGTTCTTCTTACCATTTATTGAAATTTGATTTGTCTTTGAACTTTCACCCATTTCAAATCCTAATCCTTATTTATCCTTAGGATCCTTTTGATTTGTATTCATTTCATCAAGTAGTATGGAGCTTTTCATGAATTTGTCTTCTTGAATTTTTACTTTTTCTAGCTCGGTCTTTAAGACCACTATTTCTTGTTCAAGCCTTGAGCATTCTTTAGATTTGCCTTCCATTTTTTCATTTAGGCATTCTTCAATTGTTTTTCCTTCCTTAATTTTTATTTTTAGATGGGTGATTGTCTCATTTGATTGGTTGATCTATTCATTTACTTCCTTATATCTTTCTTTGAATTTCTTGTTTTTCTCTCTCAACTTCTTGATGCATTCATTTTCTTCCTTACTATTTTCTTCCAGATCTCTGTTCTTACATTGAACTTTCTTTAGATCTTCAAGGGCTGATTCAAGTTCTCCATTCATGTCAACTATGCAGTCTTTAGTAAATTCAATAGCAGGGATTTATTTTCAAGGGATAGGATACCTCCTAGGTGCTATGTGTTCACACTTCAAGATCTTCCTCAAGTGGTTAAGCTTCTTCCAAGGAACCAGGCTCTGATACCAATTGTTGAACACCTAGAATATTAAGAGGGGGGTGAATCAGTATTCTCTAAAACCACTTAATCATTTAAACATTCATTCCACATAGCATATTTAATTTGTATTAAGAAAAGAAAACATGAAATCAACCATTAAAGGACATAACACATGAACATCAGATTTTTATGTGGAAAACCCAAAAAGGGAAAAACCATGCTGAGGATTAGCTCACAATATATTAATAATGCAACCAGTTAAGGTTGATACAATTGGTGGACTCATTGTCAAAAAGAGAATGCTCACTGCAGATGGCTCACTACCAAAGGACTCACTGTCCTGAATACAAAGAGATAGAAGAAGGGGTGGATCACTGCCAAATATGAACTTCTAGTAATGCATTTGACTCATGCTAGAGATACAGTTCCACTGAAGCTCAGAATACTAATTTTGCACACTTCATCTTCACCACAATCTTATCTAATTCTTCTCTACATCATATTTTTCTTGCACACACACATGCACACACACTTTTCTCTTTCACCTACTCTACATCTTAACACAAGAAATTAAACTTTTATATATACCACATTCAAGAAAAACATCAATCAAATTGGCACAATATATGTATTGTGCGACTTCCTGACCTATCGACCCAAAACACAACCCAATACTCTTTGCGGAGAGAACCAAAGCATGTATCTCACTGAGATAGGTCAGCATGACCTATATTTACTCCTATGACTTTATTCTATACATAACTTGACTTCACACAACCTTAACACTTTTAGGTTAGCTCAACTAGTGAAGTAGCCATAGCATGAACTAACTATTAGTTCATAACTCAACATGCAGACCACAAAAATGCTTACCTCTTGAACACTACACACTTTTGTAATCCATAAACTTATCCTCAGATCTGCATAGAAAAAACATTCAACTATGGTGGAATGCAGAGCATTCCAATATGTCGTCATAGGTACTATCATACACTATCATTACAAAGTCTGATACTCTGTCAATTCTACCTTTCACTCTGGAGGGTTTCAAGACCTAAAACTTTGGATTTAGACTCCATTACTATGCACCAAAAATACCTTACAACCACATAGAAGGATTCCTCATAGCGGAGGAATGTGGACCAAGAAATTGGTTCCTTAAACATTGAAGATAGTACACCAAGACTTAGACAAATGACTACATCTTTATTCTTTGTTGTTCTTGTCCATAATATGCTTAGCAATCTCCACATCACACTTAGCAACTTCTCCAGATCAACACTTAGATGTATTCTCTTCCACATCATTCTTCAGACCAATACAACTGTGTCTCTACACTTTGTTGTCATCAATGACAACACTATTCACTATCAAGCTCATCCGTCTCTTCATCATCATGCTTATGTTGCCAACACAAACCCCATGTAGAGAATGGCCAAGGAGTGACTATCCATTGTAAATATCTCATTGGTCTGTGATGAACATGCACATAGGCTTGCTATTTCATACATCTTTTCACGAATTTAATTGTGTCTCCCTTTAAACGCGACCAAAATTATCCTAATCGATGTATCTTTTTTGCTATGGCATGACCACCAAACTTTCCACCACAAATTCCACTATGAGAGTCTTCCAAAATCTTATGTGCCTCTTCTTTATCCACACAATGAAGTAATATTGCATCCAATGCTCTCTGATATAGTATGTCATCAATCAATACATACCTTGCAGTGAGAACACATAGGTGCCTTTTTCCCAAAGGAGTCATGTTTTTCAGATAGGTTTTTTTTGCTAGATAGTTTACAACATCCTTGTACCAATATGAGGTGATATACTTCTCAAGATCAATCGTGTAGATCTCTTCATCTGAGAAATCTTCATTTATCAGTTCCTCTTGAGGAGTCAATTTGTCAGCTACCCAATCAACTATTATTTTTCCTTTGATTTCTGATTGACATATGTTAATTTAAACTCACTCGTAGTGTCAAAAATAACTCTACCGTACTAGACAATATTGGTTGGTTTAGGAATTTTCTCAATAATTTGGATTGTAGTATGACTCTGGTTTCTTGGTTTATCATTTAGTGTCACAATCTTTGAGTTGCAAAAACTATAGCCAAACATTCCTTTTCTACCTTGGTGTAGTTCTTCTCATATTCCAATAAGGTTTGAATGATGAAGTATATCACTCTTTCCTTTTCATCATCATCTTCTTGGGCCAACATGCAGGATATGGAAATGTTGGCGGCCTTAAAATACAAGATGAAGGGCTTATCATGTCTAGGTGGAATCAAAGTGGGTGGAGTCAACAAAAAATTCATTACTTGTTCAAACGTGTTTTGACAATCTATCATCCAAGTTATCCTGACTGGTTTCTTCAGTAGCTGGTTGATTGGGTAAATTTTGAAGGTCATGTCAGGTATGAAACACCTAATCACACCGAATTATCCTAGGGAGGTTCTCATAGTAGTCTCACTGGTTGGCGGAGTAGTATTTAGAACTGTTTTAACTTTAGTTGGGTCTACATCTATTTATCTTCGTGAAACTACGAAACCCAATAACTTACCTTCTATCACCCTAAAAACACACTTCTTGAGGTCTATTCTCACCTTGTATTTTTGTTGTCTAGTGAAGATTTTATGAATATCCTTTATGTGTGTTGATCATTGTCTATATTTGGCTAGGAGATCATCAACATATGCTTCCACCATTTTTTGAATGAGATCATGAAAAATGTGAGTCAAAGCCCTTTGATAAGTAGCCCCTACATTTTTCAACCTAAATGAGATAACCGTGTAACAAAACATTCCCCATGGGGTTGTGAAAGTTGTTTTGTTTTGATCAGCTTTTGAAATTTTAATTTGATTATATCCTAAAAACCCTTCCATGAGGGAAAGTACCTTGTATCCTACAATTGAATCAATAATTTGGTCTATGGATGGTAGGGGAAGTCATCTTTTGGGCAAGCTTAATTGATATCCTAAAAATCAAGGCATATCCAAATCTTTCCATTTTTCTTCAAGACTGAGACAATATTGGACACCCAATCTGAATAATCCATAAGTTTGATGAATCTTACTTTTAGTAACTTCTTTAGTTCTTCTATTACCATTTCAACTGCTTGGGGCTTTATCAGTCTCAATTTTTTCTTTATGAGTTTCATGTTAGGTTTTGTTACTAAATTGTGTATTATGACTTTTGGATCTAGCCCAGGCATATCTGCATATGTCCAAGTGAAGACATCAGAAAATCTGATGATAAATTCAATATATTCTTCTATTTCTTCCTCATCTATGTCTACCCCTAACTTCAAAATTCTTTATTTCTCGGGGGTCCCAATGTTGAGATCAATTGTATCACTAGTTAATTATGGATTCCCTTCTTTAAATTTCTGAGGTGTCGGTGGTAAATCAGAGTTTCTTTCTACTTGGAAGATTTCCATTCTATCTCTGAAATAATCATTAAGATGAGGGAGAGCATGTATCCCTTCTTATGGAAAAATTTTGGAAGGCCATCGTAAGCATGTAGGTATTCCAAAATGGCTTCATCATTTTCAACATAATCTTTGGTTAGTATCTCTGTTCGATCTGTCGTGTAATCCAAAATGCTTGGCAAATCCTCACTTTCAAATAATGGCTCACCTCATATTGACATGATGAATTGCGAGTTTTGAAGCTGAGCATGAGACAAGAACATGGCTATGGAGGTAGCCATTGAGTTCGCCACCTGATTTTCTTCTCTCGGTATGGATTTTATAGTGAATAATACAAAGTATTGAACTAACTTCTGAATGGTCTCTTTGTATGGATGAATTCATTCTTATCTTGTTTCATAATTTTCTACAACTTGATTGATCACTAGCTGAGAATGGACTTGAAAGTGGAAATGTTCTTGATTCCCATTCTTGTGGCTAGCATGATACCTAAAGATAGGGCTTCATATTCAACAACATTGTTTGTGTAGAAGAAATCAAGTTTGAATGCAAAAGGGAGGATATTTTTCAATGGAGAAGTGAGAATTACTCGCACTCCGTCTCTTGTTTTGCAACATGCTCCATCAAAGTGGAGGGTCCATAAATCTTGGATTTCTTGTGATCTTGATGTCTCCCCAAACTCATAAGTTGACTTCCATTTGTCTTCTTTTCCTTCCTCCTCTTTGATGATTTGAAATGTCCCAATTGAGAGACTTTTGATATCATAACTTCTCATGCAAGGGACTGCTACTAGGCCAAATGGTGCATGGATTTTCATGGTGTGAGGATTAAAGGGGAATTCCTTGAGGTATTCTAAGTTTTTTTGTGTAATATCGAGGACGTTCGCAATATCCTAGGGATTTTTTTCTTCCTCACTAATTTTCACGTGTGTGTTGGCTTCCTTTTCCTTCTCTTCTTGCTCCTTCATGTAGATAATGAAAGGATCAAGATTTTCTTGTATGACGTGGGTTTTTCTTGAGTGATAAAAATAGGTCTCTTGAAACAGAGTAGAGGCAACAACCTTCATCTCATGAATCTAGCATCTTCCAAGGATCATGTTGTAATTAGTTTCTTTATTGGTGACAGAAATTTGTTGGAATTTTTTGGGACCCAAAGTAAGTGGCAAAATGATTTTTCCAATTGTCTGGGTATCTTGATTGTCATACACCCTTGAGATAGTAGTTTGTTGTTTAATTCTTGTTTTTCTATACCCCATTCTTCAAAGGAAAGAGATCGATATAATGTTGATTTCCGACCCTTCATCCATCACTATCCTTTTGATGGTGACTTCATTGACTTGTACTTGTATATATAGTGGTGATTCTTTCTTTTGACTTCTTTCGTCTCATAAAAGTTTTTCGGTGTCAAATGTAAAGAGGGTCAATTTTTCTTATGTTGAACATCCTACCTATAATACATCAAAGAATTTTTTTTGATCTGATGGGGAGGCCTTGAGTAGATTTACCACTTGTGAGAAAATATTTTCTATTTGATCAGTCTGTTTCACTTCTTGGACCATAAAAATATCCTGATTTAGTTCTACATGGTTTGAAGTTCTTTGGATGGGAACATTTTTACTGTCTTGAACATCTTTTTCCTTTTGTTGAGATTGTAAGAAGATGAGGAATTTTGTTTGTTGTTCATATGTAATTTTTGAAATTTCTTTGTTATATCCATAACAAGTTTTTGTGTCGTGACCTTTTGTTCGATGAAACAAGCAATATGTCTTAGGGTTATAGGAAAAATGATTTGATCCTTGACTTCCCTTTTGACACCATTTATCATTGTTCGATGAATTCCTTATAATGTTTATGTTTTTGTCTATTGAAATGTTTGACGTGTTTTTCTCATAATCTTTCAAAGTTTTGAGTTTTCTATCTATGTTATACACCCTCCATCCACTATCAATGGCTGCTTGATCAATGTGTAGGGTGCTTTTCAAAGCTTCCTCATGTGACTTCTATGGAAAATATTGCACCTCCACTCTTGTGTCTTTATTCAAAGCATGCATGAAAAGGTCACACAATTCACGATGATCCATGTTTGGAGCACTCGTAGATGAGTAAAGAACTTGCCTCCACCAAGTGATGAAATGTGCCACTGATTCATTCGATTCCTATTTCATCATGAGAAATCATTAGATTTTTATTTTCATGACTTTCTCATGTCAAAAGCCATGATGAGCTCTCCTATGAGCTACCAAAAAATAATGTATTGAAGCTTCTGGTAAACGATAATACTAGTCCAAGGCTATCTCTTCTAATGTTTTCATAAAAATCTTTGTAGCAACCCCATCCCAAGGGAGGAGTTCTCTTATAGCCATCGTATATGTCTTGATATGTGAATTGGGATTGCCTTCCCTTTGAACTTGGGGAGATCCAACAATGGTCATGGTAATGCTACACTTCTTATGATCAATTCAAGTGGTTCCTTCATATATTCCAGGTATGTTCCCAAAAAGGCACTTTGCGATTGCAGGGTTGACAACATCAATCACATGGGTGCATTTTGATACCCTAATGCCACATCTAGATTTATTTGACTACCTTGAATTGTTTGAATCTTTTGAATTGGTGGATTCCTAGCCAGGAATGTGTTGTTGCTTCCATTTCAAGATTAATACTTCAAATAAGGAGTTTTGAGATGCCCCTTGGCCTTGGTCAACCGTAATGTTCTCATGTGATTTTTGTCCTCTTTCTAGAGTGGGTTGGTTTACTTCAATAGTTTTGATTCATTTTACTAGTGTTGCAATGAGATCTGCAAGTGTAGGGCCTCTTGGGACCTCTTTGTTTCTTGGCATTTCAGTTCGTGTGTTTTCATGATTTAGTGTTCATGCTTGTTCTCTCAAGGCATTCTCATGTTGTTCTTCTTGTAAGGAAACACATAAGGCCTCTTGGGATTCCTTGGCTTCTTGCAAGTGTTTCTTAAGTCATCTTACTTCATCATCCAGGTGAGTGCTTGAATTTCTTTTTGAATGTTAATCACCTTGATGAATCTTTGATCTGACTAGTACTTGTCACAACTCATGAGGCATAGGTTGAATTACCAGATTGTGCTCCCATGTGGGGTTGTTAAATGATAGAGAACATATCGGTTCGCTTCTATCATGTATGTAGTTTGAGTCCTCATAATCATAACAATTTGAGACTGGTGCATTTGGGTCAGGTGGTACATACCTGTCGAAAGAGGGAGTTCTAGGCTCCCTAGAGGGAATGTTCCCTAAATTTAAATCCAGTAAAGTCATATTCAAGGGTGTTGTAAACAACATAGAATAAATGGAATGTACGAAGTTGAATATGAAAATAATGAAGATGAAAGAGACAACAATGATGAAAATGATCATGAAAGAAAGAATGGCGGAATGGGATCTTGCAAGTATACGCAAAAAGCTCAACCAAATGGTTTTGCTCTTCACATCAGGTTCACTAAACTATGTACACTTCAAAACATGACTCGGTAGCTTGAGGTGGTTGAGTTAGTCAAGTCAGCCTTGATAGAGTACATAGACCCTTCTCCCTGCCACAGGTGAACCTCCACGTCACTCTCGCTCTTGTGGTAGAAGCTAGTTGAGAGAAGGCGAGACACAAGGGCAGTCCTACTCGCTTGAGAGATGGAATTCATAGAGAATGGTTGGCCAGTCCTAGGGCCTTTCCTATGGATTGTTTACTAAGTTCTGTTCAATGACCGTAGTTGTGGAGATAATGATATGGCTCAAAGGGCCACTAATCACCAATCTCCTATTCGGGTTAGCTAGATTCCAATGCATATTTGGTTATCTATTATAGTCATTTATGAGTCTTATACATTAGAATATTTCCTCTCCTACTTGAAGGAGTTGTTGGATTTGATGTCTTTGTTCAATCAACCTAAGCCTATGTTCCTATTCTTGAATGGTCAATTGTGCATGTTGAGGCCTAGGGTGTAAATCTTCAATCTCCTGTAGGATCACACTCACCCACTCACCTCTAAGTACAGGGCACATTCATGGGCCTAAACGGAGAGAGTTGGATTGAGTTTACCATGAGTTGATTTTACATTGACTTATGGTGATGACCTAAGGTTTTCTTTGCTTTGGTTGAATTGATTGGCTTGTGTTGACCCTATGATGAAATCGAGGGTTTCTAAACTTTTTTTGGTATCTTGTTGGGTATTTTCTAATGTTTTTATATTTTATGGGTTTTTGTATGAAATGCAAGATACAATTTATGTAAACAATATTTTTTTCTTTTTCACCAATTTTTGAAATAAAATGAACTAAGTTAATCGAGGAATTGAAAGATGAATGCAAACTAGAAAGAAATTACCTAATGCAATTACTTGATTTTTTTGTATCTTTTGAGATTGGTTTTGTGCTACTCTAAGAATTGGAAAAATGCTATGAAATGAAACTATTCTAAATTGCAATAAAACAATCTAAATTAATATATCAAGGAATTTGCAATAACAAGATTACTATTCTAAGAGCAAGATTGATTTTGTAATTACTACCAAAAGCACAAGGAACCTAAAATTGAAGGTGCATGAGCCTAGAATATCCTCAGAGATCCTTATAGTAGTCTTCCCTTCCTCTGCAATAGCGGTGTGCTCCTCTTGGTAATAAGGATTGGAGGGAAAACAAATCAAATAAAAGCTTGAGAAAGCCTAGATTGAAGCTATGAAAGCTTGGATGGAGCACTTGGGCTTTAAAAATTGGCTAGCATGACAACATTGTATGAAGCTTTTTGAAAATCTTGGGCTTAAACAACAAAAGAAAAAGGTATGAGAGTCTTGCAGCAAGCATAAGAATGATAAGGGAGAGCAAAAACTAAGAAAAATTAGGTTGCAACAATGAATTTGCCTCCTCTATTGCTTGAAGGAGGGGGTACTTATACGTTGGAATGAGGAGTGAGGAGTGGAATTCATTAGAGAGTTAACTCCCTTGATTTGAGAGTTAATTCAATTAATTACTCAGTGTACTGGGTTGATTGGGCAGTGAAGTGAGCTTGAAATCTTATCACAACAGAGAAAATGGAGTTTGCATGAGAGAGGAAGGAGATAATTATAGTTCAAATTAGCCAAATTTGCATGATTAAAGTCAATTGAAAGGTTAAGAATAGATGAATCTCAGTTAAGTTCAAAATCTCATGCAAATTGGAGCAAAAATGTTACTTTTCAAGCTCAAACCCAAAGTAAAACGATGGAAGAAAACATAACAAAGTTGCCCACATTCACAGGGTGGTCTCTTAAGGAGTGACCACGGTCAAAAGGGGACGAACAGGGTCAAATGAATGTCTTGCTAAAAATGGAAGGCTAGAGAGTGGTCCTAGAGGGCTAAAGAAGAGACCTGGCAACTCTATTTTGACAAAAAGATACCAGAAGGGGTGGTCACCCACATTAGCAGGGTGCTCGCTTAGAGGTGACCCAAAAATAATAGGGGACAACTAGGTCAAAGAGAAAGGTTGACAAAAACTGAGGTTGGGAATGAAATCAAAATGTTAGTTGGAGGTCTCTAAAGTCCTAAAAATGATGAAAAAGGTCCACAAGATGATGGTTTCCTAGGAAACAACACTCATAGGTCCTACGACAAGGCCAAAAAGCAAAGAAAACAAATAATCAACAAAGGACGAAAGAAGAAAGGATAAAATTGCACAAGTTAGCAAGGGAAAATAAAGAGGAAAGTGAAAAGAGAATCCAATCCACATGTCACCAAGGAGAATGCATGCTGAGAGGTCATATTCACATGCTTATATGTACGTGTTTAGGATCATAGCTCATCATAGGATTACCATGTAGGCCCATGTGTCTTTTTAGTGCTTACAATGCCTTCGCCTTAAAATCTATTTTTTGTGAATCTCAGCCACCCAGTCAGCAGAGCTACCCAAAAAGCTTCTAGCTAGAATGATCCTCCAGAAAAACATGCCACATTTTCCTTTTACTTTTTAACTCATAAAAAGAATGATTTGTCTTATTTGACTTATCAAAAAAGTGTTGTTTTTGTTGCACATATGCTACCTAAGTTTGTCACTGATGTGGTTGTCATTGATGTCAACACTCAGTTTGGGCTATCATTGATGCTTATGTTGATGATATACTGTGATGGTGTGCTAACAGTGATGTTTTTGATGTTCATGGTTGGATATCATGCCTTATTTAATGTCAATTAAAGTTGTATTGAGTATTATTATTGTCAGGAGAGATGATATCATGATGATATATTAAGATGAGAATTAGAAGCATTAATATGAGGATTAAAAGTAATGTTGATGTTGGGGAGATGGTGCTAATGGTTTGTAGTATTTTGTATTCTCTCTCCTATTGTTCTTCAAGAAATATCTGTTGCTACAAGGAGGCTTTGGTCTCCTGATGTTGGTGAAGGTTTCTGTTGTAAGAAGTTGACTTGAAGACTGATTGGGAGAATGCTCTACATTCCTCTGCCTTTGAAGATATGGTCATGTCGTTCAGAAGTTAGGTTTAGTGCGCTAAGAAGGTGCTACATTCTAAGTTTCATATCATTTGTCCCTCTATAGAGAAAGTTGTAACAAATTGCAAGATTGTATTGTCTGGTGACTAGTTTCAATGTTTGTTGGCTTGCGCTGACTTGTTGCTAGATGAAGTGGTGAATTGACTAGTGGAGAATGATTTTGATAATCTTGTGATATTTCTTGTTGCCCCGTAAGGTGTTTTCTAGTTTGTCCAGAATAGGCTATGGTCTGTAATAATGGTGTTGCTAGGTTATGGTTTTTCCTTGTTGACTTAGGTATGTTGAAGGTGTGCACTACAAAGTGTTTATTGTCAAGAGTTCAAGGACTATTTGGAGATGTTGTATGGGTCATTCCAACTCATTTGGAAGAAGCACAAGTAATGTTTAATCTTCCATGTGTGCCGCCAAGTTGTAATGGTCGATATGCTACAAGTTTCATGTTTTCTTGCTTAAGGTTGACCTATTTCAAATGTGTGAGATGTGCGGATGTTATTCTTTGAAGGATGATGTTGTGAAGGGTGTTCATGTTAGACTTAGGGCACACAACTGAGAGGGGGGTGAATCAGTTGTCCAAAACTTTCTCCCAATTACACACTTAAATCCTTTTAGTGATTAGCAGTATATTAATCATGAAACATAATGCACTTAAATCAAAAAGCAGAAACACATCAACACATAAGACACCAAGATTTTGACGTGGAAAATCCGGTTAAGGGAAAAAACACGGGGTGATTAACCCAAGATTGTATTCTCTGTTAGAAGAATAGAAAGAACAAAATGGCACATGCCAATTAGGGCTCACTGCCCGAGCACACTACTCACAAGAGGCTTACTGCCTACAAGAGACACATTGTCTACAAAGAAATAAGTATCACATACATGAACTGGAGAATAGCATCTTCACCATGCTTGAATTAGTTCCATTTAATCTTAATACTTTTGCTCTACCTTTCGCTCTCCTCCTTGCTACCACACACTCATCTCCACAAGGACAACTTTGAAATGAATTTGCAACCCCTTATTTATACAAGACATCAACTTAGGAATAATCATCTAAGTCAACAAACATCTACCAGAACATCCACAAGATGTGTAACTTATCCGGTCGGCCAGTCTTAGGAAGAACACCATCATCTGGAGGTTTTTCTTCAATAGCGAGATCCAACTCCAATGCGGACCACTAACACACGCTGAACACAATCCAAAGTCCTTCACAAGGTTTCTTGAATCACCAAGAACATCCACACTTCATCTATATACTGAAATCCTTCTCTCTTTCATCTGGAGCCTCAAGAATAGAGTCTGTCACCACTGTCACCAAAGAATGGATACTTCCAGACCTTCAATTCATGAACTAATCAAGTTGACACATCACAAGGACTTCCTCAACACTGTCTCAAATCCGCAAAGTAGGAAACTGTACTTCCGGATCTCACCGGACCTGTCTGTGTCACTCTGTTACCTCTGAACACCTACCGGAAGCGATTTTACTTGAGCGGCCACAACTTCTTCATATCTTCATGCGGACCTCTGAAATCTCTACTGGATCACCTCAAGACACATATCTACAAACCCTTTAATCTGCATCCTCTGATCCTCTTCCTATCTTGGACTTTTTCCTTATTGTCATCACTAATCTTCATTGTTCCTGATTGAGACTAATTTTCTCAATATCCTCAGCACACAGCTCATCCAATCCTTATCATCAATGCAACAAGAGTATGTTGATATCAATGACAACACAAGTTAGGCCCATACTTGCAACAATCTCCCCCTTTGTCATTGATGGCAACATATGATGTGAAAAACTATTTTGACCATCAAGACAAGAACTTCTCCTCACTGTCACAACTCCCCCTATCAACAACAACCATTCACATGTCTTCTCTCCTTTTACTGCTCCTCCTTTGATCAAAAACCACTTGTTTTTCACATGTCTTCTCTCCCCCTTTGACATCAATGGCAAAAGGCACATACTTGCAATTCCAACACTTCAGAATCATACTTGTTGCTCCCCCTGAGTAGCAGCTCCCCATCAATCTGGATCACAAGATATGACTATGATATCTACCGAACTGATGCACCTTAGTTCATCACCAGAGGGGAAATAACCCCTAACTTCTCCCTGAGATATTCAAAAGAGTCCTTAGGTAGAGGTTTAGTAAATATGTCTGCAATCTGATCCTTGGAAGGCACAAACTCCAATCTGACTTCATTCTTGTTCACTTGCTCTCTCAAAAAGTGAAACTTGATGGATATGTGTTTAGTCTTTGAATGCAGCACTGGATTCTTAGATATATTTATAGCACTTGAATTATCACAGAAGATTGTGATAGGTTCTTCATACTCCACTTTGATATCTCTTAGCATCTGCTTCATCCATAAAAGTTGAGTGCAACTACCTGCTACTACAATATATTCTGCTTCAGTTGTAGATAGAGATATTGCCTCTTGTTTCTTTCTTAGCCAAGAAACCAATCTCTTTCCCAAAAAGAATGCTCCACCACTGGTACTCTTCTGGTCATCCTCATCTCCTGCATAATCCGCATCAGTATATGCATGAAGAGAGAAATCATGATCTTTAGGATACCACAAACCATACTCAACTGTCCCTTTTAGATATCTAAAAATCCTCTTGATTGCCATGACATGAGATTCTCTAGGATCAGCCTAAAATCTAGCAACAAGACCAACAGCCTACATAATGTCTGGTCTAGTTTGAGTAAGATACAACAGTCCTCAAATCATTGACCTATACTTTGTCTGATCAACCTTAGGAGAATCATCATCTTTGCTCAATTTACATCCGGTTGCCATGGGAGTATTCATTGGTTTTGAGTCTTCCATCCCAAATTTCTTCAATAATTCTTTCACATATTTGGTTTGAGAAATGAAGATTCCTTTCTTTGTTTGAGTGATTTGCAGACCCAAGAAGAAATTCATTTCACCAAGCATGGACATCTCAAATTCACTTTTCATTTGATTTGCAAAAGTTTTACACATACTATCTCTTCCTCCAAAAATGATATCATCAACAAACACTTCAACAATTAGGATGTTTTCATGATCAATTTTGAAATACAAAATACTGTTAGCAGTACCTTTGTTGAAACTAATCTTCAAAAGGTGCTTATCCAATCTTTCATACCAGGCTCTTGGGGCTTGCTTCAGTCCATACAGTGCTTTCTTCAACTTGCAGACCATATCATCATGATCAGACAATTGAAATCCATCTGGTTGCTTAAAGTATACTTCTTCCAAGTCACCATTTAGGAAGGTAGATTTGACATCCATCTGATATACCTTGAAATCCTTGAAAGCAGCAAAAGCAAGAAATAATCTGACTGCTTCAATTCTTGCCACCGGAGAAAAAGTTTCTTCAAAATCAACTCCTTCTATTTGAGAGTAACCCTTGCAAACCAATCTGGCTTTATTTCTGATTACTTCACCAACTTCATTTAGTTTGTTTCGGAAGACCCATTTGGTTCCAATCACATTTTTGTTTCTAGGTTTGGGAACAAGATCCCAAGTGTGATTTTTCTCAATTTGCATCAACTCTTCCTCCATTGCTTTAGTCCAGGGTTCATCATTGCAAGCTTCATTCACTGTCTTAGGTTCAATTTTTGAAATCAGACAATACTCATCTGAGTTTTGAGCAATTTTCCTTCTTGTTTGTACACCTTTGCTTTTATCACCTATGATCTGATCTTCAAAGTGATGCAGTCTTACATACCTAGGCACTTTGGGAGTTACTTGCATTTCTGCTTCTTGATCAGGCTCATTCAAACTTATCTCTTCTTCTTGATTTACCAGATCAATCTGGATCTGAATCTCAGAAGAGGCTTGGGCTCCTTGAGTTAGAACACCATTCTGATCATCTTCATCGTATTCATAGAATCTTGAGGGTTTTTCAATTCCTTCATCAACCTTCACATTTGTACTGTCTATCATCTTTCTCAGTCTCTTGTTATAACATTGGTATGCTTTGCTTTGAGTAGAGTAACCCAAGAATATTCCTTCATCACTTCTATTATCAAACTTTCCTAGATCTTCATCTCTTTTAATGTAACATTTGCTACCAAAAACTCTAAAATACCTTACAGTAGGAGTGATACCAAACCAAAGTTCATAAGGAGTCTTACCGGTATTGCTTCTGATTTGAACTCGATTGAGAGTATAGACTGCAGTGCTAACAACTTCTCTCCAATAGATCTAAGGAACATTTGCTTCCATCATCATGGTCCTAGATGCTTCCTAGATGGTCTGGTTCTTCCTATCCACTACTTCATTCTGCTGTGGAGTCCTTGGAGCAGACAACTGTCTCTTTATTCCATGTTTCTCACAGAACTCAATGAACTCGCCGGATGTGAATTCTCCACCTCTATCAGACCTCAAACACTTCAATTTTAATACGGTTTCATTCTCTACCATAGCCTTGAATATTTTGAATTTTTCAAGAGCTTCTGATTTCTCTTTTAGAAAGGTTACCCACATCATCCGGGAATAGTCATCAATTAGTAGCATGAAGTATCTATCACCTTGAATACTTCTGATTCTTGTCGAACCACAAAGATCAGTATGAACTAAGTCCAATAATCCGGTAGAAGATAGTTCCTTACTTTTAAATGTGACTCTGCTTAGCTTACCCAACTGACATTCTTTGCACAAGTTGTTAGTAGGTTTTACCAATTTTGGAAGATCTCTTACAACCTGAGTATTGCTTATCTTGATGATATTATCAAAATTCACATGACACATCCTCCTATGCCACAACCAACTTTGATCAATTTGAACAAACAAGCAACTTTTTCCAGTACCAACCAAGTGAAAGATATTACCTTTAGTTTGAGTACCGAATGCAATCTTTGTTCCGAAACTTTCAAAGATCTTGCATTTTCCATTCTTGAACCGAAGATCATAGCCTTTGTCCACCAACTATCCAACACTGAGAAGATTGTGCTTCAAACCTTCAACATACAGTACATTACCAATTTTGTTCCTTCCATCAAGAGAAATAGTTCCTCTACCTCTAATTCTACCAATAGAATTATCACCAAACTTTACCACTCCTTCATACCTCTCCAAATCTATGAACTTATTTTTATCACCTATCATATGGTGAGAGCATCCACTGTTAATGACCCAATCATCCTTCTCTTCAACTTGGGCAGCCAGAGCTCTTTCCACAGTCTTATGATTGACAGATACAGAGGACATTGGATCTTCTTCCTTGATGGCAATGAACACCCATTCATTTCCAAATTTGTTTCCTATCTCAAATTCATCATCTGGTACTCCTTCATTATCATCTTCATGTACATAGTAACAGTTCTTTTGGAACCTTGGCTTGTTAGGAATTTGTCTTGAAAACCTTTCCAGACACCTTGAGGCAAAATGACCAATCTTATTGCAGTTAAAACACTTAAAAGGTAATTTTCCTTCATACTTACCGGATCCTCTTGGTAGCCTCTTTGCAATAAGGGCTTCAAGTTGAGCAGTTTCTACTTCTTCTTCTTCCAGATCTTTTCTTGTTTTTTCATACCATGACAGCTTCCTTGATGAATTCTCTCCCAGATCAAACCTTTGTTTACCTTTAACAGAGGCACTGGCTTTGAATGCAGATTCAGTCTTGGGGGGGTCATCTCCAAACTCTGTCATTTCAAATACAGCCAATTTTCTAGCTAATTGATCTCTTGTGACAGTTGTATGGGCTCTGAATTCTTCAATGGCAGCAGCCTTGATTTTGTAAGAAGCAGGAAGGGATCTGAGAATTTTGCCAACAATCTCATCTTCATCCAAGACTCCACCAGCATTTCTAATTTCACAAACAAGCTCATTTACTCTTGGCATAAAAGTAGTGAAGTTTTCATCTTCTCTCATCTTCAAATTTTCAAATTTTCCTTTCAAACTTTGTAACCTTGCACATTTGACATACTTGTCTCCTTCATGCAGAAGTTCCAATTTTTGCCAAATCTCAAAAGCAATTGGTAGGTCAATAACATTTGAGAGCTCTGAATTAGACAATGCACTTAGAATAGCCTCTATAGTCCGCAGATTATTTTCAGCATCTATGATTTCATTTTGGGTTTTCAGACCACCCTGTGGAGGTACATACTGTGTTGTAGCCATGGCCTAGTATTCCATTCCCATACATCTCAAGTGACATTTCATGTGACCTTTCCAGAGATTAAAATTGGTTCCATCAAACTTCGAACTATCCTTCTTGTAAGATGACATCCTGGATCTCCTCAAGTGGTTAAGCTCTTTTTAGAGGAACTCAGCTCTGATACCAATTGTTAGACTTAGGGCACACAACTGAGAGGGAGGGTGAATCAGTTGTCCAAAACTTTCTCCCAATTACACACTTAAATCCTTTTAGTGATTAGCAGTATATTAATCATGAAACATAATGCACTTAAATAAAAAAGCAGAAACACATTAACACATAAGACACCAAGATTTTGACGTGGAAAAATTAGTTAAGGGAAAAACCACGGGGTGATTAACCCAAGATTGTATTCTCTGTTAGAAGAATAGAAAGAACAAAATGGCACATGCCAATTAGGGCTCACTGCCCGAGCACACTGCTCACAAGAGGCTTACTGCCTACAAGAGACACATTGTCTACAAAGAAATAAGTATCACATACATGAACTAGAGAATAGCATCTTCACCATGCTTGAATCAGTTCCATTTAAGCTCAATACTTATGCTCTGCCTTTTGCTCTCCTCCTTGCTACCACACACTCATCTCCACAAGGACAACTTTGAAATGACTTTGCAACCCCTTATTTATACAAGACATCAACTTAGGAATAATCATCTAAGTCGGCAAACATCTACCAAAACATCCACAAGATGTGTAACTTATCCGGTCAGCCAGTCTCAGGAAGAACACCATCATCTGGAGGTTTTTCTTCAATAGCAAGCTCCAACTCCGATGCAGACCACTAACACGTGCTGGACACAATCCAAAGTCCTTCACAAGGTTGCCTGAATCACCAAGAACATCTGCACTTCATCTGCATACTGAAATCCTTCTCTCTTTCATTTGGAGCCTCAAGAACACAGTCTATCACCACTATCACCAAAGAATGGATACTTTCAGACCTTCAATTCATGAACCAATCGAGTTGACACATCACAAGGACTTCCTCAACACTGTCTCAAATCTGCAGAGCAAGAAACTGTACTTCCAGATCTCACCGGACCTGTCTGTGTCACTCTATTACCTCTGAACACCTATTGGAAGCGGTTTTACTTGAGTGGCCACAACTTCTTCATATCTTCATGCGGACCTCTGAAATCTCTACTGGATCACCTCAAGACACATGTCTACAAACCCTTTAATCTGCATCCTCTGATCCTCTTCCTATCTTGGACTTTTGCCTTATTGTCATCACTAATCTTCACTATTCCTAATTGAAACTAATTTTGTCAATATCCTCAGCACACAGCTCATCCAATCCTTATCATTAATGCAACAGGAGTATGTTGACATCAATGACAACACAGGTTAGGCCCATACTTGCAACAATTTAGGACTAGGTTAAGCATGTGTTGGAATTTTCAAGGCATTTTCCTCTTCCTGGTGTTGCAGGGATTTCATTTTAGGGCTTGCCCTCTACATGTTTCAAGATGTTTGATATTTGGCTGACTTGTAATTGTAATGTTCTTATTGTCTTTGGCTAACATACTATGTAATCAATGTAATGTCATCTATATATTGTAAACCTGGTTGATCTAGGTGAGGTGTGATTGTGAGTGTGAGAGTGAGAAATCAAATATGGATGTGTAATGCATTATGATGTGTGACTAAAGGAGAAAGAGCAGAAGAAATAGATCCTATTTGGATTCATCTTGAAGATATTTTTGAGACAGAAGGGAGGTGAAGAGTGTGCCTAATGGATTACTAGAGGTAGTGAGCCAAAGGCAAAGATTCTTCAAGGCTGAAAGCACTAAGTCAGTAAGCTACAAAGAGGACATTTGAAGAAGTTGCAGAAGTTGTCAAAGCAAAAGTGTAATCATCAAAAGAGAAGTGAAAAAGCAGAGTTACAATGATCAAAAGGTTTGAGATTCATTATCAGTTTCAAACAATAGAAGGACTATCATGTTGTAATCATTTCTGAGTTTATTCTCAGTTTAGGGAGTAGTTACTTCCTTGGGTTGAATCCCTAAAACAAAGTTGGCATGGAGTTATAGCTTCCTTGGGAGTGACCCTAAAACCTTTCTTTAGTGAGTAGTAGCTTCCTTGGGTTGAAGCCCTAAAATGAAGTTGTAACTATGATTATTTTGTGAGGCTGAACTAGGACAGTAGCTCCTAGCAACACTTCTCACCGTGGTTTTTCGCCTTTGGGGTTTTCCACCTATATCTGGTGTCATGTGGTCTTATGCATTGTGTTGATATTTTATGTTTCTGTTAATGATGTAAAGATTAAGTTTTCAGTTTGCTCCAGAGGGTTTGACATTTATTTGAATACTGATTCACCCCCCTCTCAGTAGCTGGGTGTGTCCAACAATTGGTATCAGAGCCAAGTTCCTCATAAGGAGCTTAACTACTTGAGGAAGGTCCGAGATGGCTCATAATGGATATTACAAGGCACCTATGTTTGATGGAACAAATTACACCTTTTGGAAGCTAAGGATGGAAGGATATCTATCTTCTCTAGGGTTTGGTGTTTGGAAATCTATCAAGGATGGTTACACTGCTCCTGTTGATGATCCTACAGATCTAGATGAAATTAAGTTGTATGATAACAATACCAAGGCAAAGAATGCTATCATGAGTGGGCTAGCTAATTTAAAACTTCTAAAGGTAATGAATTGCAATTCTGCTAAGGGTGTCTCTGTAAAACTTAGCAGCATTTATCAAGGAGATAACAGAGTAAAGCAAGCCAAGATGGAAATCTTCAAGAGCAAATTTGAGAACCTGAGGATGATAGAGGATGAAGACATTGCTAGTTATATGCTCCAAGTGGATGAAGTAGTTAATGGCATCAAAGGTCTTGGTGGAAAAGTGAAAGAGGATGAGATTGTTAAGAAGATTCTAAGATCTCTCCCTAAGTCTTACAGTCATAAGGTATCTGCTATTGAGGAATCTAAGGACTTGGATACCTATACAGTAGATAAATTGTTTGGTGCTCTCACAACCTTTGAAATGAGAGAGTTTGACAAAGATGCTCCAAAGAAGGAAGTAGCATTCAAAATCAGTAAGAAGATAGAAGATGAAACAACTGATCCAGATGATGACCTAGATGAGGTAGAGGCAAATTTTATGAGAAGATTGAAGAAGGGCACAAACAAATAAAGAGGTAAGTTACCTTTCAAGTGCTTCAATTGTGGGAGAGTTGGTCATTTTCCTTCTAAATGTTCTTTTAAAGAATGAAGGGATAGCAAGAAAAGAGAAAAGATCAAAAGAAGTCTATATTCCATGGAGAACAATTGTTCTTTATAAGATGAGGATCATGATGATTTAAATGATGAAACACTTTTCATGGCCTTGAAATTTGGTAACAAAGAGAGTGATATTGGAGAATGTAAGAAGTTTGGTACCTTGCAGGTTGACAAAGATAATGAAAAATCAATGGTTGTGTGGACTACCTTTCATGCAAAAGAAGAAGCAAATGCTTGGGTATTTGATAGTGGTTTCTCTAACCACATGACTGGTGACAAGGAGAAGTTCATCAAGCTTAAGAAGTAGAATGGTGGAGCTGTCAAGTTTGGTGGTGATGAGTCAACACAAATTTGTTGAAAGGGTGCTATAACTATTGATGGTAAGAACAAGATTGAGGATGTCCTCTATATCAAAGGGATGAAGCACAATCTCCTCAGTGTTAGTTAGATGTGTAGAAAAGAATGCAATCTTACATTTCATGCCAAAGGTTGTGAGATCAAGAAGGCAAGGTCCAGAAGATTAGTTGCAGAAGGTATTAAGACATATGGAGATATCTATCATCTAAAGGAGGTAAATGGAAGAGCATGTTTATTCACTCAATCCATGAGTGTTGTTTGTGGCACAATCGGATGGTACACATCAACTTTGATAATATGGTGAAGATCAGCTCTACTCATGCGGTGAGAGATATGCCTAAGATAACCAAGCCTGTAAACACATTATGCAAGGAATGTCAAATGGGAAAGAAAACAAAGACAAATTTCAAGAGTAAGAAGTATTCTTCTACAATGCCACTAGAGTTGATTCATACTAACCTATGTATACCTACAAGAACAAAGAGTCAACAAGGTGAAAGGTACTTCATGTTTCTTATTGATGATTACTCTCGAATGACTTAGGTTACTTTTCTAAAAGAAAAATCTAAAGCCTTTGATAAGTTTAAGATTTTCAAAGCAATAGTTGAGAATGAAATGAATGCTAAGATCAAATGCTTAAGATCTGATAGAGGAGGTGAATCTACTTCAAATGAATTTGAAACGTTTTGTGAAGATCATGGTATTAGGAGACATTTGTCTGCTCATAGGACCCCTCAGTAGAATGGGGTAGTGGAGAGGAAGAATATGACTGTGTAAGTGATGGCTAGGGCAATGTTGAAAGATGTAGATCTGCCTGATATGTATTGGAAGGAAGCAGTTCATATTGTTGTCTACCTACTTAACAGAGTACAATTGAGGGTCAATAGCACCAAGACCCCTTTATGAGCTATGGTATGGAAGACCTCCTGCTATCAAATACTTTAGGATCTTTGATAGCAAATGCTACATTAGGAGAGATGAAGAAGACCTTGGAAAGTTGATTCAAGGTGTGATGAAGGGATCTTTCTTGGTTACTCAACTAGAAGCAAGGCCTATATATGCTACAACAAGAGATTGGGAAAGATGATTGAAAGCACAAATGTTAAGGTAGATGAATATTTGTGTTAGATCTCACAAGAACTAGAGGTTTGCAGACCTGATATACCTCCCTACATTGAAGAAGAATAAGAGAAGGAGAAAGAAGAGAAGGAACAAGAATCAGAGAAGACCCCTAAGACTCCAACAAAGTATGTTCAAAGGAACCATTCAGCAGATTAGATCATTGGGGATAAGAATCAAGCTGTGAAGGCCAGGAGAAGGCTTGCAAAAGCAAGTGATCAAGTAAATTTGTGTTTGTTGTCAAAGGTAGAGCCCAAAACCTTTGCTAATGCTAGAAAAGATGAAGGATGGATGAAGGCAATGGAAAAAGAATTGAATCAGATAGAAAAGAATTAGACATGGGAATTGGTTCCCAAACTAGTTGATACGAATGTTATAGGAACAAAGTGGGTGTTCCAGAAAAAGCTGAATGAAGATGGTGAACTTGTAATGTCATGCCCACATTCCCCATGCGGTCACGACACGCATCACACGTGTCATGTCCACATTTGTCATGTGGTCATGACACGAAATACCCAAAAAAAAATTCACGCTTCCCAAGAAACCCCCTCGCATGCGCAAGCGTGCTCAGTGGCGTCACGCATAAGGCGTAATCATGGTAGTCAAAGGCAGGGTAATGCAATCTCATGTGCATTGCCCTCATGCAATGAAGGCCAACTAGGGGGTCAATGCGACGTTATTAATGTCGCTAATAGGGTTAGGATCAAATTTTAAAACCCTAGGTTAACATAAGTGGATGATGGGATTTTGACACAAGTCAAAATCAAAAGCCTAATTCTAGTGCATGAGAAATATATTTAATATCAAAACATAATGTCAATAACTGGCAAAAATAATAATTTAATTATATGCAAGGTTGAATTCATTAACTTAGCTAACCCCTAAATTCTAGAAAAAATCTGGCAGCATAACGCCTCACAGGCGTAATTAGGGTTTAATCTCGTAAAATAAATCTTGCCAAAACTTAACTAGGTTTGCTAAGTTGGGTTAAAACAATGACTTTAATAAACTAATTAAATTAATTACTAGACTAATAACCACTAAAATACAATTAACCTTGTTGATAAAGGTTTGTAAGCAATAGATCAATTCCATTGATTTTAAAATATAACACCTCAATAATTAAATTAGAGGAAAGGTTGAATAAATTCATTAATTCCCTTTCCAAATAAATAAGTCAAAACAACAATAATTTGAGAATTTCCTCTAGGCTTAAAAACATCCTATTTAATATTTTACCTTACCACTAAACAACAAAATAATAATAATAGCCACTTTCAACAAAAGGATTAAAATTACCCCCATCTTTTAGATTTATCTCTAAACCCCCTTTTAAAATAAGAACATAAAACAAATGAAAGAAAATAATAAAAAGAGTGGGAATTAAAATAAGGGCAATTTTAAATGCTAAGCCCTAAAATCCTCTCAAATAAAAAAACAATTTCCTTAAGAGCAAAAAGCCCTAACCCTACTTGTCTTCTCATTCTCTTCTTTCTCCATCTCATAATTTCTTTCTTTGATATGGCACGGTGTTGTAGGTTTGAAGGAGTGAGGCAGCCATTAACGTCACTCAAGGAAGGATGCACATCAGGTTTCCATGCTTATATATATAATGGCAAAGATCTAAAAAAAGTATCTTGCAGATTCCAGGGCCGTGAGGTCAAATTCGGCATTGCTCACAGGGGGGGTCACGGTGACCGTGGTGTGGGAGTTGAGCAATGGAAGGCATGGAGGTAGTAGTGTTGGGGCAGCGGTGGCAGTAGGGGAAGACGGTCTGCAGAGGTTTGGTGAGTGTGGGGAGGGGCCGAGCCCCACCCACACTCCACATGGAACAAAGAAAGATTGGTAAGGGTTATTCACAAGTTGAAGGTATTGATTTTGAGGAGACTTTTTCTCTGGTAGCTAGGATGGAGGCAATCAGGATGTTTCTTGCCTTTTCTACTCACAAGAACTTCAAGGTCTATCAAATGAATGTCAAGTTAGCTTCTTTGAATGGTGATTTAGAGGAAGAGGTCTACATTAAGCAACCAGATGGTTTCTAACTATCAAAAGATTTGGACAAGGTGTGCAGACTCAAGAAAGATTTACATGGACTCAAGAAAGCCCCTAGAGCTTGGTATGCTCAGTTGGATAAGTACTTACTTCAGCAAGGTTTCAAGAAAGGTACTGCAGATAGTAATCTTTACATTAAGGTAGAGGAAGACAAGATCTTGATAGTTGTTGTATATGTTGATAACATCATCTTTGGTGGAGATGATAATATGTGTAAGAGGTTTACAGAAGAGATGCAAAAAGAGTTTGAGATGTCTATGATTGGTGAGTTTTATTTCTTCCTTGGGCTTCAAATTGCTCAACTAGATGATGGTATCTTTATTTTTGAGGCTAAGTATGTTAGAGAGATGTTGAAGTTGGCATGGAGGATTCCAAACCAATAAGTACTCCTATGTGTTGGCAAGAGACACTTCTTCACATTGATAGGTATTATCATTGATGGCAACTAAGATCATCCCAATCATTCGCATAACACAATTTGTTCACACCAGAAGTCAGAATTAGAATTTGTCTAAGTCTGGGCAATTAGAAACAAATCAGGTGACAGGGTTCGGTATCTTGGTAGAATGTAGTAAGTAAGCATGATATGAGAATAGGAGTATATTTTGATGTAAGCAATGACATAGAAGTCATGTATGTAACTATGCTAGAGGATGAACAATGGATGTATACATTTGATTACTGCTAATATATATATATATATGGAAGTCTACTAGTACTAGGTAGTTATGTGTGTTATCTTATTCTGATGTATGTGTGATTGTGATCTATTTTGATATTCTTTATGTTTTGTTGTCAATCTCTAGCTACCTGACCAGGGTATCAACTAACTGCAAAGACTTGACTAAGGACTAGATCTCCAGATCGGTATCTCCTCTATATTTCTTGCTAACAATATTGTTAAAGGAGAAAAGGTGATTATTGTAATAGATCTTGATGAAGATGATAATATTTTGATGAATCAACAAGTTCAGACTGAGGATCAAATTGAGGTACCATTGCTTGAACCTTAGGATAATAAGGACACTAATCTTGAGGATCAATCCAAGGAAGGAGATGAAGTAAATAGAGGTGTAGAATAATAGAAAACCTCTATCTCCTCTTCCCAATAGTAGGTAGTTAACACTACTCATGATTCCTCAGTTCCTTAGTGGTTGCAAGCAAGGTTGAAAAAAAAGCAACTAGAAATAGAAACTCCAACTTTAGATCTTACAAGCTTTCTCAATAGGTTGGATAGGCCCATAGGTAAAAATAAATCCAAGATTCAATCCCACATCACAAGAGATGCATCAGATTCAAGAATTACAGAGATTGCAACCCCAATGGTTGATAAGGACAATGGAGAGCTTCAACCTAAATATTTTTAGATATCCACTATTAATCTTGGTCCTACAACCAAAACTCAAGAAATTGAGGAGTTCCAAGGTGTCTTTAAGACTATTGTACAGAGGATGGACAATGATGAATTGACTAAAAAATAGCTAAAAGAGTAGAATGAAGAATTGTGTGGTTACATCAAGTATTTAGAAGGCCCATTACAAAAGGATGATGGCACTTTTGTTCCTCTGAACCTCCTCTCTCAGCAAGAAGTTAATGAGGTTGATAGAACAAAACAAGTGGCTCAGGTTACCCAAGAGTGGATAAAGGGGATATATGATGAAGGATGTTAAGTCATAGATGATGCAAGTCAAATACATAAAGTGTTGGCAAGAGACACTATATGGATTTGTGAATGTTGTCATTGATGGCAACAAAGGTTATCCCACACATCCACAAGACATGATGAGTCTCTACTAGAAGTCAGATTGAAGAAGTGTTATGATCCAGTAAGAAAGACCAGAGCAGTCAACAAGGTCTGACAGTCAGGTCCGGATCTCTTAGAGGAAGTATTTCATTGAAGTGTGGATTTGGTGTAGTCAAGAGGAGTACCTTGAATAATAGATTCCAAGGATTTAGCCTCTGGTGATGGAAGGGTGAAGAGATATGAACACTCGAGTGTTGGGTTCCTATTTGACAGAGCAGATAGAGAAAGAACTGTACCGGCAGAGTGTCAGACTCAAATCTGGAATAGAGATTGCTAATGACTAAGTTTCTTGAGGTATCATTCATGATTGGCCGACATGATTGAAGACTTCTACAAGCATATTCTTGATACGCATTACTTAGTATGCAAGGATTCAGCCGACAAACCAGAGTTTGAGATAATATTGACTATTCTGGATGCCGACTAGAAAAGTGTTGAAATCACTTGTGCGGATATATATACAAGATGGATTTAGATGTGAAGGGGTGTTGTGTAAGAATTGTAGTGCGAATAAAAGCAGAATAGTACAAAAGCAGAAAAATAGGTTCGAAATGTAAAAGGACAGTAGCACTTAAGGAGAGTAAGAATGAAGTGCAGCAGATCAATCTATTGAGCTTAACCGGAACTGAACTTCAGCATGTGTGGATGCTTCTCATCAGTTCAAGTTTTCTTCATGTATTCAGTAAGTCTTTTGTAGGCTGTAAGCCTCTTGTGAGCAATGTGATCGGGCAGTGAGCCCTAATTGGCAAGTGCCATTTTGTATCTTCTATTCTTCTAACAAAGAATAATATCTTGGGTTAATCACCCCGTGGTTTTTTCCCTTAATAGGGTTTCCACGTCAAAATCATTGTGTCATGTGTATTGGTTTTATTTCCATTTCATGATTATGCTTGCTTATTTGATCTAATGTTTCATTAACTATTAAGAAAACACAGAAAGTTAAATTATTAGGATAACTGATTCACTCCCCCCTCTCAGTTATCAACAATTGGTATCAAAGCTAAGTTCTTCCTAACAGAGCCTAACAGCTTGAGGAAGATCTGGGAATTCAAATGGATGTATATGGTATAAGGGAGCAACTCAAGTCTACCCTTGATGATCTTGAGCAATCAAACTCTGAAGTTAATGAATTGAAGGAAAGACTCAAATAGGCTGATGATTTCATAAAAAAACTAAAAGAGAAATTGAGTCTCTCTATGAAAAAGAGAAAGGAGCTACTTCAGCAATTGGCAAGTCAAGGTGAAGCCAATGATACAAATGGAGATCTGAAAGAGAAAACCAAGCCATGTGAAAAGTTATCAAAAGAAATCATCATGGTAAGACATGAAATGGAATCAGGAGTTATGAAGTTCACCCAAGAAATTGAAGAAAGAAGAAAATCTGAAGATGATCTAAGACAATCTTTCAAGGAAAAATCAGAAGACTGCCACAAAATGGATAGAATAATCAGACATCTTGAATCTGATCTTGAAGATGCTAAAGATAATGAAGAAAAACTTGAGGATCAAATTGTCTCTCTTAAAAGGGATCTTCAAATAGCAAATGAATACAAAGAGAAATTCAAGATAAGCTCTACTCAACTTGAAGTCCTTCTTGAAAGCCAAAAGAGGGTAGATGACAAGTGTGGCCTAGGGTATGAAAAGGGTGAAAGCTCCGGATCCAGTCAAAAGAATTTTGGATCAGAAAATCCAAGGAACAGGCCTAGAAGACCTCCGGTAAAGCAGCCTAATGCTCAAAGATATCCATCCTTCAATGGATACTGCCACAACTACAATAAATTTGGTCATAAAGCTAATCAGTGCAGAAAGAGAATGAATCAGACTAATACATCCTTCTCCAGACAGTGTTTCAACTGCAAAAGGTATGGTCACAAATCTCATGAATGCAGAAATATGTAGATGAATAATCCATTCAATGGTAGATGCTTTACATGCAATAGAATGGGTCATATGGCTAATCAATGCAGATCAAGAGGATATCAATCAAATATGCAAAGAAATGTTGTTTGCCAAATTTGCAATAGATCCGGTCATATTGCAAAATTTTGTAGAAGCAAGAATCAGGACAAAAGAGGTCCGGTATATCATAATAAGAATCAAGATAAGGGAAAACAAAAAGTGAATGCGGATGAAGTTCAAAGTGAGATGAACAAGATTTGGGTGAATAAAAGTATAAAGAATGTAGAGGATGGATCCGCACCAGACTCTGGTGCTGATATTCCTTTCAGAAATTAAAAGTGAGCTCTGGCTCAGGGGGAGACACAAAGAAAACCTTGTTCCCCCAGCTAGTCAATTGGTGCTGGAACTGGCACAAGGAGAATTGTGGATTAAAGGGTTCATAAGAGAAAAATCTAAATAAACTATAGTTAAGATTTGGAAGGTCCGCAAGATGTTTAAGATCAAGATCAATCCAGTTCTTCAAGTCATCTGAATAAGGCAAACTGGAATAACTTAGGCCGAGCATTTATTGCAACTTGGTATTAGGGTTTGCGGAGTAATATAAGGGTTATTCCTATTAAACATTTGCTCATTCTGCATTTAAGAAGAAGAAAAGAGAAGCTCTGCAACAAATTTCCTTAAGCCCATCAAAGATCATTTGCAGAAGTCAATTCATCCAGAAATCGATCCGGCTAACTCCGTGAAACCTAAAGGCGCAAAAGGTATTTTCCATTCTTAAAATATCTCTCTACAAATCTTTTTAAGATGTCTACTCTGAATATTGTGAAGATCACTGATAGGCCTCGCCCCAAATTCAAGAAACATCCCTACAAATCCTTCGAGGTAGATCCCCTAGGAGCTTTTTCGAGTGTTCCGCATGGTGTCTTGCATACATAAGATATTAGGGTTTACATACACGCAAACATTAAAGAATTCAGAGAGTCCAAATTGAGGGATATCTACCACAAACAACCAATAGATGATTCATTTGAGCTCAAACCCCAATACAAGGCTCTTCGGGAGAAGCACTTTGCACAATGTATACATTTCCCCTACTTTGCTGAGGATGAATGGGTCCGGTATGTCTTGAGCAGAATACATGACAACTTCATGTGGTTGAATGGACCATTCAAGATCACAAAAGATGCCATTAGGGCAGTTACCGATTTACACTCATCCGGTGGTATACCTATTCTCAAATTGATCAAGAATCTGACTGTAAGTGAGGCTATCAGATCTAGGTTTAATAAAAGAGCAATGACAGTAGATGACATCACTGATCCGGATGTCAAGTTTGCATCCATGATCATCAGCTACAAGATATCTCATTCTAGCCAGGAGAATTCAGTACCAGGAACTGCTATCTACACTGCCTATGAAATGTTGAGAAAAAATGCAGACTATGACCTTTGTGAGCTCCTTCTAACCAACTCTTGGAGAACCTATAGAAGATAAAGAAGGACAAGAAGAATTCCTTCAAATTTGGTGGCTTAATACTCTATCTATTCTGCTACTTTATGAAGAGCTACCCAGATCCAGTGGATGGGTATGGCAGAATGACAGATCGGTTGCCATACAAATTAGGGATTATTTGCATGGACTTGGTGATGACAAAGCACAAAACACAGCTCTCTAGGATTTCTTTAAAAACTTTCAGAACATGATGCAAGCTAGAGAGAGAATTCCCCAATCTCTAGTTGAGAAATACAAAGACACAGTATGCTTTATGGTAGAGATTGATCAAAGCCTAATGGAGGCAGTGGAACCAAGAACATTGTGTATCATGCCAATGGGGTATGAGGTGGATGAGAAAATCGTAGAGCTGCATATTCAGCATATGCTTAGTAAACCAAAGGATCCCAAGACAGAAAGGTTTGGAACCTTTGAAGAATTGAGTATGAAGATCCATATTGAGCTAAGGCAACCAGAGATGAAAAGAAAGGTAAGAAAAGAAGTAGAAAACATTGCAAAAGATTTGGCATCTCAAAAGAGGCACTTGATGACAATAGGGAGAAGATGGAAAGAGCAGAGGAAGAGAAGGTGCTGAAAAGGAAAGTGGTCTGATAGAAGCCCCCAACCGGACAAGATCCTCTAAGAGGTCTGCTCCTACCACTGACAAGAGCTCAAAGACATCAAAACCAGAAGCAAAATCATCTGGTAAAGCAGAGAAAAGAACTAAGACAAAGGCCACAAGGTCTTATATTAGTCAGAAAGATGAAGAAGAGACTAAATCTGATGAAGAAATCAAGAAGATGAAGAAGAAGAAGAAGAAAGTATCCAATGCAGATAAGGTGGTAGAGGCAGAAGAATTTGTTGAAAAGCCCACTCTATCCCCAGATGATGCAATCAAAGCTGTTACTATGGATGGAAACCTGCAACCAATAACAGAATTCTATGATGCATATAATGATGCAGATAGAAAAATCTTGGAGGAAGCCACAGTTAAGTACTTGAACATATACAATATATCCTTGATTGAAATAATTTCTCTAATTCCTAAAAGTCTAGAAAAGGAACTTGAAATGAGAAAAGAAAATGCTAAGGCTAAGGACTTAGATATCACAGAACAGATAGCTATTCAGCTCTACCCTTCAATTACTACAAAACACATGGATATGATCTTCAAAGATTGCGAGGATGAGTTCTGGAGTAAGACTAGAATGAATCAACTCATGCTTGAAGAGACTGATAAAGTGGCAAAAGAAATAGAAGAAATCCTGCGGAAGGCATACTCAAGATTCAACATTCCTATTATAGAGGACTTGGGTGTTGATCCCTCGGCTACAAGTGTTGAAAAAGAATCTACTGAGGCAATGACAGAAGAAGTAATGGACTCTGGTGAAGGTAAATACAAGGGCTTGGAATCCTCTACTCTGGAAGAGGTGGCACATGAACAAACAAATATCTCTCCTCCGGTTTCCCCTACAGTCTCCAGATCTAAAGGAGAAGAAAGAATAGAAGAGAAAGAAGAAGAAGTGAAAGGAAGAGAAGAAAGTCAAGCTGAGAAGAACATAAGTGACAATGTAGAAGAGAAGAAATCTCTGTCTCCGACAAGAGACACTGCAAAAACTGTCAAGGACTTCTTGACAAAAGAAATGTTGGAAATTGATGAACTGGAGTTACTTCAAGGTCCTTTTAACTTTGACTCTCTCTCCCCGGTTCAAACAATGAAGATAGCTTCATTTGCCAATGCAAAGGCAAAAGAAAAACTCCTAAAGTCTCACATGGAAGACTGTGAGCTAATAGAAGTTGCATCCAGTGTGCTTGAAAAGATCATGCCATCCTTTCTGAAGGATTCATCGGCTTCCTCATCAAGTAATCTTAAATCTCTTGTTAGTTCAATCAGCACTCATTTTGAGTCCTTAGAGAAATCAGCTAAGGAAAAGGTCTAGAAAGAGTTTTTGGATAAACGATTCTCTGAAGTACTAAGTCTAATATCAAATGATAGAAGAAATATGGATATAGGGATAAAGAGCTTAGAAAATGCTCTTAAAGATGGCGGGGAAATATATAAATTTTGTCTATCATGGTCCAAAGCAACAATGGAGATTGAGAAGAAAATGAAAGAACAGGAGATCAAACTAACAAAACTTTCTCAAAATTTTGATCCATTTACCTCATCCATAGTAAATCAAGAATGTCAGACTATTGCAGTCTTGGATGAAATTAAGAAGCTAGAGAAAGAAAAGAAAAATAGAATCGGCAGGTTAAATGAGCTTAGAAGAATAATCATTCCTAAGTTGGAGGCCATGCATGAGGCCATAAGTGATGCTCAAACCATCGCCAAGACAAATGATCCGAAAGATCTGAAGAAGGCAGAAGTTTTTGCATTCATGTTGAGTGGTCACATATCAATTTTGGACAGGATGAAGCTGAGTTGGGCAACCAAAGTTGTACAATTGAAAAACACTTTTGCAGACATACTAAAGTATATGTAGAGTGCAACCGGATAATATACTTATGCGACTAAGTTAATTTTTGAAAATTTTGGTGTGTGGACCCCGGAGTGATGAGCAATGAAAAATGATGACTCCAGCTAAGGGGGAGCTCTGGAAAATGTACATAGAGACAAAGCATCAGCCAAGGGGGAGTATAGTGTGACACTTAGTCATTTTTCACTAAGTGTTGCCATCAATGCCAAAGGGGGAGATTGTTGGCAAGAGACACTATATGGATTCATGAATGTTGTCATTGATGGCAACAAAGGTTATCCCACACATCCGCAAAACATGATGAGTCTCTACCGGAAGTCAGATTGAAGAAGTGTTATGATCAGGTAAGCAAGAACAGAGCAGTCAGCAAGGTCCGACAGTCAGGTCCGGATCTCTCAGAGGAAGTATTTCAGTGAAGTATGGATTTGGTGTAGTCAAGAGGAGTACCTTGACTAATAGATTCCAAGGATTTAGCCTCCGGTGATAGAAGGGTGAAGAGATATGAACACTTGAGTGTTGGGTTCCTGTTTGATAGAGCAGACAGAGGAAGAATTGTACCGGCAGAGTGTCAGACTCAAATCCGGAAGAGAGATTGCTAATGACTAAGTTTCTTGAGGTATCATTCATGATTGACCGACATGATTGAAGACTTCTACAAGCATATTCTTGATCCACATTACTTAGTATGCAAGGATTCAACTAACACACCAGAGTTTGAGATAATATTGACTATTCTGGATGCCGACTAGAAAAGTGTTGAAATCACTTGTGCGGATATATATACAAGATGGATTTAGATGTGAAGGGGTGTTGTGTAAGAATTGCAGTGCAAATAAAAGTAGAATAGTACAAAAGGTAGAAAAACAGGTTCAGAATGTAAAAGGACAGCAGCACTTAAGGAGAGTAAGAATGAAGTGCAGCAAATCAGTCTATTGAGCTTAATCGGAACTAAACTTCAGCATGTGTGGATGCTTCTCATCAGTTCAAGTTTTCTTCATGCATTCAGTAAGTCTTTTGTAGGCTGTAAGCCTCTTGTGAGAAGTGTGCTCAGGCAGTGAGCCCTAATTGGCAAGTGCCATTTTGTATCTTCTATTCTTCAATCACCCCGTGGTTTTTTCCCTTAACAGGGTTTCCATGTCAAAATCATTGTGTCATGTGTATGGGTGTTATTTCCATTTCATGATTATGCTTGCTTATTTGATCTGATGTTTCATTAACTGTTAAGAAAGCACAGAAAGTTAAATTATTAGGATAACTGATTCACCCCCCCTCTCAGTTATCAACATAAAGATCTTTGGTCATTGAAAGAGGATTGGGACATTCTTATTGAAGACTATGATGAAAAGAAGGAATATTATTCTAATGTATTGCCCTGTATTGAAATGATGTGTAAATTGTCTCGTGAGACCTTATTGAAGGAAGCTATAGTGACAAATAATAGTTTGAAAAATCCTTTTTACTAGGCTGAAGCAATGAAATATCAGAAAGAAACAATTGATAAGGCTAGGAAGGATACATCCATTGCACTAGACTAGATTATGGAAGCTATATATAGTTGTGTTGATGTGGTAAGAGTTTTGAGTGGTGAATATACAGATGATAAGGAGGAAATAAATGCTAATCAACATAAAGAGAACTGGAAACAGTTATTGTTGGGAGGATTGGAAGCAACATCTTGCAATTTTGATATGGCAAGCATGAACAACACCCATAAATTTAAAGGTCAGATCATAGAATTCTAGAAGAACTCCAGGACTTGGTCATTTGCTTATAATACTCATTCTAAATCCATCAATACGCTTAGACTCAAGATGGATTTTGTGAAGAATCCTCTCCCAAAAGTCTTAAATCTGGTCCTTGATTAATTAATGAAAAACAGAAAAAGGGAGTAGGAAAAGGATAAAGTTATTGTATAAGATGATGTGCCTTCACCTTAAAATCCTTTTTTGCCAATCTCAATTGCCCAATCAACAGAACTACCCACAAAGCTTCCAGCTGAAACAATCCTCTAGAAAAATGTGCCACATATTCCTTTTACTTGTCAACTCATCAAAAGAATGATTTTTCTTATTTGAATTATCAAAAAAGTGTTGTTTTGACTTATTTAAATGAGCTCTAAAGTTGTAATTTTGTCTTTTTCCTAAAGGAAAAAAACAAAAATGAGTTTGTAACAAACTATGCCACAAATATTAAATGTTGTTGAATCTAAGCCCTTGTTGTTGCATTAATCCTCACCATTCATTGTAAACTTAGTGCTCTTGCCTCTCCTCTATAAAGGCAATCACTTTCTTTGTTTTAAAAAGTTGTGAAAGATTGAATATCTGAGACTCTGCCAAATATTTTTATCAAATATAAACAAATTTCAGGTGTTGTTGTTTATTTGTGTTGTGTTATTGATTGAGAATTTTCTTTTTTAGGGTTCATTTCACATATTAGATAAAGTTTAGTTGCAGTTCTAATGAATGTTTAAGATATTTGATGAATTCCATGTTCATACCATTGGCAATTTGCTGACTATAAGTTGCTTTGTATGGTTAGTCTAAACCTTTGTTGAATTTCAATTTGATTATGTAGATTTAATTAAGCCACGTCAGATATTTGGGTGTTTGATGAATTCATATAATTTTAAAATCCTAACTTCCTTTGAAGATTGCACTATTTTTGCAGCATTATGACATGTCTGGTTAAGCATGAATCAATTTATTTCTAGAATCTCTCTATCTGAATCATTACATTTTACCTATAGTTGTCCTTAGAAACCTCTTAACCCTCTCTACCTCCCCATATTTTGAACTTTTTTGAAATTGAAGTGTCAGTTTAGGAAAAGGCATCATATCATTCATAAATCTGATGGTAAAGTTTGTTTTTAGATTGTAAATCTGAAGACTATTAAAAGGTTTTTTACATTTTCTAAACCACATCATTTTAAGAAACCTTTTGTGATTATGTTTCCAACATAAGGCTCCTTGTAACATAAAATATATTAACTACTGAGTCATTTCACATAGCTAAGACCTAGCTGGGAGAAACCTTGGGGTAGTCTTTTTTCTGATTTGTTAGGATAAGATTCCTTTCAAAAGAGATAGAATACAATTTTATATTATTTACCTTTACAAATTTCATGGTGTAGACTACCATCCATTTATCTTTCCTTGTGTATGCTCTAGGGTATTCTTCATCGTAGACCAAGGAAGCTACTCCTAGTTTATTTTCATTGTCACTACTCTAAGTTCCAAGACACAAGTAGGATAGGAGCACACACTTTATTTTTCTTCTCTCTTTATCATTCACTTCTCATGGAGGTCGAAATACCAAAGCAGGGGCTTGACTAAGGCAAGCTCCTTAGCAACACAACACTCTTCTATTTTAACAGTAGGTTTCTTAAGGAGTGACATCCAAACACACAAAGGTTTTGTTGGTGTTTCTCCCTTCTCATTTTATTTCATTGAGTTTCATTTCACTTGAATATATACTTTAGTTTCATTTCTAGTATAATCTGAATACTTCTGGGTTGTATTTTTGCATAGTGTTGTGTTGTGTAGGCATCTAGAATTTGTTCTAGGAAAACACTTTTTTATTTTTTGCCTTTGAGGACTCTAGTACTTAGCGCAAATATCCATGTGTCGCACTGTCGTCTAGGGTAGTGAGATCCATCTTTAGGTTCTAGGTTCCTTTATCTCTTGTAATTTGATTTATGTATTTCATTTCTCAATATTCTATATATAGTTGTTCATTTTCTAGTATTATAGTCAGTTTCCTTATTTTGTGTAAGCATCTAGTTTAGTTTTCTCTATTTCTATTAGTGCATAGAGTGGTTCTGTAAACCTAGAGTAGGTCAAAAACATTAAATAACAAAACCCGAGTGTAATGTTAGTGAAAATATCCCTTGTTTGATATGGTCAATTGAGGAGTAGTTTTTCCTATGCTACATTATCCTTGTGATACATTTAAGTGTCTTATTTATTTTGAGCCCAAACTGTATGGACACTAGCACTTCACGCGAACATCCACGTGACATGTTAGCATCCTATAACAATTTCTTGTTTGGTGGTCGTTTCTGAGCATTTCACCACTTGTCACTTTTGTAGGTTAGTGGTAATGGCTCAGGATGATTCCAAATGGCTCATCATCCTCTTCCTCTTCCTTCCTCTCTTTCTGAATATATATTTTTGACTCTTGCATTCCTCTTAGCTCTCTCTTGGCTCTCTCTTGAAATATTATTGGACTCTCAAGCTTTACAACCCTCTACAACTTTCTACAACATTCTCCTTCAACTCTATTGTCCTCTTGGCTTTCTCAAGCCTCTACGGGTGATATTATTCTTGTTTTTGTTATTGTAGCATTTATTTTGTTGTTCCCCTAAGTACCTCGGGATACTCACATCCTTTCAATCTCTCATTTTAGTCATTGTTCTTATTCCTAGATGCACTTAGATTAAGAATACACACATGTCATTTTCTATTTATCTATCTATTGGTTGCTATGAAGGTTGGAATACAAAAGTAGGGGTTTGACTTGAAGGAAAAGCTCCAAATGACCCCAACAATTTTTCTTATTCTTTTAAATAGCTACAAGTTCGTTTGGGTGGAAATATCTAGCTACTTGGGGGCTTGGTGATATCTTCCCTCTTTTTGTCTTGTTATTTCTTCATTTCTATTTGTTAGATTAATTAAATCTTTATTTCTTTCAACTATGTTATCATCTAGTGACTACTGTTGGCAAGAGACACTATATGGATTCATGGTTGTTGTCATTGATGGCAACAAAGGTCATCCCACATATCCGCAAGTCATGGTGTGTCTCTACCGGAAGTCAGAATGAAGACTGTTGTGGTCCGGTGAACAAGAACAGAGCATGTGGCAAGGTCTGACAGATTGGTCTGGATCTCTCAGAGGAAGTGTCTTGGTGCAGTGCGAATCTGGGGAAGTCAAAAGGACTACCTTGAGTAGTATATTCCAAGGATTTAGCCTCCGGTGATGGACAAGAAAGAAGATATGAATAGTTGAGTACCGGATTCTTGAAAGACAGTGAGAACAGAGGAAGAACTGACTAACACAGTATCAGACTATTTTCTGGATGTGTTACTATTGATGGTAAAGGTTGTGAAGGCATGAATCATGTTTGGCCGACATGATTAATGATATCTACAAGTATATACTTGATCCGCATTACTTGATATGCAAGGATTCAGCCGACAGAACAAAGTTGGTGAGAAAATAGACTATTCCGGGTGCTGACTAGAAAGATAATGAAATCACTAGTGCGGATATAAATAGAGGATGGATTTTATTGTGAATGTTGTAGTTGTGATATATGGCATGCGAATAAGTGCAGAGAAGAGCAGAAGTAACAAGAAAGATCCGGTATGTGAAAGAAAAGCAGAAAAAGAGCAGAGGAAAGATGAAGTGCAGCAGATCAGTATACTGAGCCTAACCGGAACTGAACTCCAGCATATGCAGATGCTTCCAATCAGTTCAAGTATTGTATAAACATTCTTTTGTAGACAGTGTGTCTCCTTGTAGGCAGTGTGCCTCTTTGTGAGCAGTGTGCTCGGGCAGTGAGCCCTAATTGGCAAGTGCCATTTTTGTAACTCCTTATTCTTCTAACAGAGAATAATCTTTGGGTTAATCACCCCATGGTTTTCTCCCTTAACTGGGTTTCCAAGTCAAAAATATTGTGTCATGTGTCTCTCATTTCATGATAATGTTTGTTTGTTTAACTCAATGCTGCTTTGCTTAATAAGAAAGTTCAAAAAAAGAAACAATTAGGATAACTGATTCACCCCCCCCTCTCAGTTATCAACAATTGGTATCAGAGCAAGGTTCCTCCTAATAGAGCCTAACAGCTTGAGGAAGATCTGGGAATTCAAATGGATGCATATGGTTTAAGGGAGCAACTCAAGACTGCCCTTGAGGATCTTGAACAATCAAATTCTGAAGTCAATGAATTAAAGGAAAGACTCAAACAGGCTGATGAATTCATGAGAGAACTAAAAGATAAATTAAGTCTCTCTATGAAAAAGAGAAAGGAGCTGCTCCAACAATTGGCAAGCCAAACTGAAGAAAGCAATACTAATGAAGAATTGACTGAGAAAACCAAGTTATGTGAAAAGTTATCAAAAGAAGTCATTATGTTAAGACATGAAATGGAATCAGGAACTATAAAGTTTACTCAAGAGATTGAAGAAAAAAGAAAAGCTGAAGATAATCTAAGACAATCTCTTAAAGAGAAATCAGAAGAATGCCACCAGATGGACAGGATTATCAGACATCTTGAATCTGATCTTGAAGATGCCAAAGATAATGAAGAAAAACTTGAGAATCAAATTGTCTCTCTCAAAAGAGATCTTCAAACAGCAAATGAATATAAAGATAAATTCAAGATAAGTTCTGCCCAACTTGAAGTACTTCTTGCAAGTCAAAAGAAGACAGATGACAAGTACGGTTTGGGATATGAGAAAGGAGAAAGCTCCGGATCCAGTCAAAAGAATTTTGGATCAGAAAATCCAAGGAATAGGCCTGAAAGACCTCCGGTAAGACAGCCCAATGCTCAAAGATATCCATCTTTCAATGGATACTGCCACAGCTGCAATCACTTTGGTCACAAAGCTAATCAGTGTAGAAAAAGAATGAATCAAACTAATCCATCCTTCTCCGGACAGTGCTTTAACTGCAAAAGGTATGGACACAAGTCTCATGAATGCAGAAATATGCAAGTAAACAAATCATTCAAAGGTAGATGCTTTACATGCAATAGAGTAGGTCATATGGCTAATCAATGTAGATCAAGAGGTTATCAGTCAAATATGCAAAGAAATGTTATTTGCCAAATCTGTAATAGGTCCGGTCATAATGCTAAAGTCTGCAGAAGCAAGAATTAGGACAAAAGAGGTCCGGTGTATAATCAGAATCAAGACAAGGGTAAACAAAAGATGAATGCGGATGAAGTTAGGAATCAGATGAGCAAGATTTGGGTAAAGAAAAGTTCAGAGAATACAGAAACTGGATCCGCACCAGATTCTGGTGCTGATATTCCTTCCGGAAATTAAAAAGTGAGCTCTAGCTCAGGGGGAGACTCAAAGAAAATCCTGTTCCCCCAGCCAATCAAGTGATGCTGGATATGACACAAGATGCGGAGTAAAGGGTTTGAAGATATAAGTCCTGAGATGATCTAGACAAGATTTCAGAGGTCCGCATGAAGATGTAAAGAAGTTGTGATCGATCAAGTAAGACCTGTTCCGGGAGATGCTCCGGAATGACAGAGGACTACAAAAGGGTCTGGAGAGATCCGGAAGTACATCATTTTACTCTGCGGACTGGACAGAACATTTGGGATGTTCTTGTAATATGTCACCTCAATTTATTCATGATTGAAAGATCTGTATGATGTTCATAGATCAGGACTGATCCGGGATACTCCAAGCTATCCGGATAAGGCAAACCGGAATAATATAGATGGAGCATTTATTGCAAACAGATATTAGGGTTTGCAAAATGATATAAGGGATTTCTCAACCATCACTTGATCATTCCACATCCAAGAAGAAGCGAAAAGCGGAGCTCTGCAACAAAATTCATCAAGTTCACCGAAGATCTCCTGCCGAAGTCATTACATACAGAAATCAATCCAGCCACTCCGTGTAATCGAAGACACAAAAGGTATTTTTCACCTCTGATATCTTGCTACAAATCTTTTGAAGAAATGGCTACTCCAAATATAGTAAAAATCTCAGACAGGCCCCGACCTGAATTTAAGAAACATCCATACAAGTCATTGGAGGTAGATCCACTAGGAGCCTTCTCTAGTGTTCCACATGGTGTATTACATACGGAAGACATTAGGGTTTACATCCATGCAAATTTTGAAGACTTTGGAGAATCAAAACTGATGGATATCTATCACAAACAATTGATAGATGACTCCTTCGAGATCAAACCTCAGTACAAAGCCATCCGGGACAAACACTTTGCACAGTGCATTCATTTCCCCTATTTTGAAGAAGATGAATGGGTCCGGTATGTACTAAGTAGAGTACATGACAACTTCCTATGGTTGAACAAGCCCTTCAAGATCACCAAAGATGCAATTAGGGCTGTAACCGGTCTGCACTCATCCGGTGGATTACCTGTTCTCAAGTCTGTCAAAAATCAGACAGTTAGTGATGCAACCGGATCCAAGTTTGACAAGAGAGCTATGACAGTTGATGACATCACTGAACCGGATGTCAAATTTGCATCTATGATAATTGGTTACAAAATCTATCACTCCAGTAGGGAAAATTCAGTACCGGGAACTGCAATCTACACAGCTTATCAAATGTTAAAGGAGAATGCAGACTATGACTTGTGTGAGCTTCTTGTAAACCAACTTTTTGAAAATCTGCAGAAGATTAAGAAGGACAAGAAAAACTCCTTCAAGTATGGCAATCTGATCCTTTGTCTCTTCTTTTACTACATGAATGAGCTTCCCGGATCCAGTGGATGGATATGGCAGAATGACAGACCGGTTGCCATCCAAATCAGAGACTATTTGCATGGACTTGGGGATGCTAAAGCAAGAAATACAGCTCTATGGGGATATTTCAAGAACTTCCAAAGCATGATGCATGCAAGAGAAAGAATACCCCAATCCCTTGTTGAAAAGTACAAAGACACAGTATGCTTCATGGTAGAAACAGATCAGTGCCTAATGGAGGCAGTAGAACCAAGAACTGTATGGATCATGCCCATGGGGTATGAAGTGGATGAACAAATAGTGGAGCTGCATGTTCAACACATGCTAAGTCAACCCAAAGATCCAAAGGCAAAAAGGTTTGGAACCTTTGAGGAGCTGAGTGTAAAGATACATGTAGAACTCAGGGAACCTGAGATAAAGAGGAAGGTGAGAAAAGAAGTAGAGCATATAGCTCAAGGCCTAGGCATCTCAAAAGAGGCACTTGATGCCAGCCGGGAAAAGAGAAGAAAATCTGAGAAAGAAAAGAAAGAGGCAGAAAAGAAAAGCAAGAAAAGTGCTCCGGTGGAATCCTCAACCCGGACCAGATCATCTAAAGGATCCACACCTATCAAAACCAAAAGCTCAAAACCGGAAGTCCAGGGATCTGGTAAGAGATCCAAGACAAAAGCCTCAAGAGCTTATCAAAGCCAAAAGGATGAAGAAGAAACTGAGTCAGATGAGGGAGTGAAAGAAATAAAGAAACAGAAAAAGAAAGGATCCGGTAAACCCTCTTCTGGCCGAGACAAGGAAGAAATGACAGAAGAATTTTCTGAAAAGCCCACCCTGTCTCTAGACAGTGTAGTCAAATCAGTCACTGTGGATGGGAACCTTCAACCGGTGGCTGAATTCTATGATGACTACAATGAGGCAGATCAAAAGATCCTGCAGGAAGCTATAATAAGGTACTTGAACATCTACAATAAAGCTTTTATTGAGATTATCTCTGAAATCCCAAAGAGCCTAGAGATGGAACTAGAAATAAGAAAGAACAATGCCATGGCAAAAGACCTTGAGATCAGGGAACAGATAGCTATTCAGCTATATCCCTCAATTGATCACAAAACCATGAACATGGTATTCAAGGACTGCAAGGATGAATTCAGAAGCAAAGCAAGGATGAATCAGCTTATGCTTGGTGAGACAGACAAAGTAGCCAAGGACACTGAAGAGATCCTCCGGAATACATACAAAAGGTTTAATATTCCTATTACAGAGGACTCAAGTGCAGAAACAGCTGCGGACTTGGAATCATCTGCTCCGGAAGAAGTGCCACCAGAACAGGCTAACATCTCTTCTTCGGCTTCTCCTACAGTCTCTGGATCCCAAGAAGAAGAAAAATTACAGGAGAAAGAAGCAGCAGAAAAAGAAAAAGAGGTTGACAGCACCAAGGATACAGAGAAAGAGAAGAATCCAACAGAGAAAACCACAACTGTAAGTGGTAAGAATGTGGAAGGAGATAAGACTCCTAAGGACAAAACTGTAGAAGAAAAGAAACATTTGTCTCCGGCAAGAGACACTGCACAAACTGTTCAAAAGTTTCTAAGCCAAGAAACTTTAGAGATTGATGAACCGGAGCTTCTAAAAGGCCCATTCGACTTTGACTCTCTCTCTCCGGTACAGACAATGAAGATAGCTTCATTTGCAAATGCTAAGGCAAATGAAAAACTCCTAAAGTCTCATATGGAAGACTGTGAGTTGATAGAGGCTGCTTCCGGAGTGCTTGAAAAGATCATGCCATCAATCCAGATAGATCCGACAGCCTCCTCTTCCGGTAATCTCAAAACCTTAGTCAGCAGTGTTGATACACATTTTGATTCTCTAGAAAAATCAGCTGAAGAAAAGGTCCGGAAGGAATTTTTGGATAAAAGATTTTCAGAAGTATTAGGATTAATCTCTAACGATAGGAGAAATATGAGTATTGGAATAAAGAGCTTAGAAAATGCTCTTAAGGATGGCGGTGATATTTACAAATTTTGTATCTCCTGGTCAAAGGCAACAGTAGAAATAGATAAGAAAATAAAAGCGGAACAGGACAAACTACAAAGTTTGTCTCAAAGTTTTGATCCTCTCTCTTCCATAGTAAATCAAGAATGTCAAACTATTGCAATCACAAATGCAATAAAGAACTTTGAGAAGGAAAGGAAGAATATCACTAACCGGATGGGAGAACTTAGAAGGATTATAATCCCTAAGTTAGAAATTATGCATGAGGCCATCAGTGATGCTCAAACTACCGCCCAAACAAATGATCCGACAGATCTCAAGAGGGCAGAAGCTTTTGCATTTTTGTTGAGTGGTCACATTTCAATTTTGGATAGAATGAAGCAAAGTTGGGCTATAGAACTGATCCAACTGAAGACATCTTTTGCAGACATTCTTCAGTTCATGTGAGTATGTAAATATGCGGCTATGTATAGAAAATTTTTGAAAATTTTGGTGTGCGGACCTCACCCTTTGCCATTGATGTCAAAGGGGGAGTGAGGAGAAGTCAAAAATGAGGAATCCAACTAAGGGGGAGTTCCAGAAATTGTATATAAAGATAGAGCATCAGCCAAGGGGGAGCATAGTGAAAACACTTAGTCATTTTTCACTAAGTGTTGCCATCAATGCCAAAGGGGGAGATTGTTGGCAAGAGACACTATATGGATTCATGGTTGTTGTCATTGATGGCAACAAAGGTCATCCCACATATCCGCAAGTCATGGTGTGTCTCTACCAGAAGTCAGAATGAAGACTGTTGTGGTCCGGTGAACAAGAACAGAGCATGTGGCAAGGTCTGACAGATTGGTCCGGATCTCTCAGAGGAAGTGTCTTGGTGCAGTGCGGATTTGGGGAAGTCAAAAGGACTACCTTGAGTAGTATATTCCAAGGATTTAGCCTCCAGTGATGGACAAGAAAGAAGATATGAATAGTTGAGTACCAGATTCTTGAAAGACAGTGAGAACAGAGGAAGAACTGACTAACACAGTATCAGACTATTTTCTGGATGTGTTACTATTGATGGTAAAGGTTGTGAAGGCATGAATCATGTTTGGCCGACATGATTAATGATATCTACAAGTATATACTTGATCCGCATTACTTGATATGCAAGGATTCAGCCGACAGAACAAAGTTGGTGAGAAAATAGACTATTCCGGGTGCCGACTAGAAAGATAATGAAATCACTAGTGCGGATATAAATAGAGGATGGATTTTATTGTGAATGTTGTAGTTGTGATATATGGCATGCGAATAAGTGCAGAGAAGAGCAGAAGTAACAAGAAAGATCCGGTATGTGAAAGAAAAGAAGAAAAAGAGCAGAGGAAAGATGAAGTGCAGCAGATCAGTATACTGAGCCTAACCGGAACTGAACTCCAGCATATGCAGATGCTTCCAATCAGTTCAAGTATTGTATAAACATTCTTTTGTAGACAGTGTGTCTCCTTGTAGGCAGTGTGCCTCTTTGTGAGCAGTGTGCTCGGGCAGTGAGCCCTAATTGGCAAGTGCCATTTTTGTAACTCCTTATTCTTCTAACAGAGAATAATCTTTGGGTTAATCACCCCGTGGTTTTCTCCCTTAACCGGGTTTCCACGTCAAAAATACTGTGTCATGTGTCTCTCATTTCATGATAATGTTTGTTTGTTTAACTCAATGCTGCTTTGCTTAATAAGAAAGTTCAAAAGAAGAAACAATTAGGATAACTGATTCACCCCCCCCTCTCAGTTATCAACAACTACTTGGTGTTCCCTTCTTCGATTTTGCAGATTGGACAAACTACTAGGTTTGTTTTTCATGTTTTCTCATAACTATTCAATTTTTGGGTTGTATGGATGGCAATGCTTAGCGCGGGTGTCTGCGTAATATGCTGGCATCCTAGACATTGGCTTCCTCTATCTAGCTCTAGGTTCCTCTTTTCATCCTCTTCTCAACTGTGTAATTTATTTTTGTGTACTATTTTCTAGTTTCTAGCATTTTCCATTCCAACTCATATGAATGTAATGTAGAAGTTAGCATGTATCATAATTTTTATATTACAAGAGGCTTCTCAAAAGTGGGCACCTATCAACAAGTAGAAATAGATATGAAATGGATTAAAATCCATATGCAAGTACACTTGGTTAAAAAATAGTGAAACAAAGGAATAAGGAATGATTTAACCTAATTCTAGAAAGGTACATTGTAGAAGAGTTGGTTATTGTATATGTAGTTTATCCTAAAGAGGATATTTGATGAACTACAAAAATGAAGGTGAAACTGATAGAAAATGGTCCAATATAACTATGTGGACAAATTGTGAAATTTTGATAAAACAAAAAGGTTTCACCTAGTTTTTTTATGATGTATCAAAAGATCTAAAATATGAATATCGTGAGACATTTGCATAAAGATTTGAGTGCAAAAAATTAAAAGGACTTTGTTGTTTAGAGTCAAAACACCCTACTAGATGACCTAGTCCTACCCAAGTGCATGTTGGATGGCATGGTCATAAGTACAACCTAGCCACTATCTCAAATTTGGCTAAAAATTGACATGGAGCTTTCTTTTATGATTCTAACTAGTTTTTTCTTCTATAAACTGTCTAATTCTAACCAATTCTTCTATATTTGATCCACAAATACCAAATTTTATTAAAAAAATTGCAAAACAAATAGTTAAAGGGGAGTGACTTGCCACAATCAATCCCCTTGTAGACTTTAAAGTATGAAAATATTTAGCAATATGATAGAAAATAGTTTAGATATTAGACCTATATCATGAATTTAAACTAAGTCAATATATATATATATATATATATATATATATATATGTTTTGTGTCATTGTGTTTCCATTTCGTGTGTCAATTTTGTCTCCTCATCTCACCATTGTATCCCTGATTCCCTAGTTTCCTTGTTTCCATCCACCATTATCTAATAGTTATATATATAACTATTAGATATATATAACTATTAAATAATGGTGAATGGAAACAAGGAAACCAGAGATATAATGGTGAGATGAGGAGACAAAATTGGCACACCAAATGGAAACAAAATGACACAAAACTAATATGGATGGAATAATGATACAGAGGAGAAGTAGAAAATAGAGAATTATAGATTTAAAAAGTAATTGAGAAGGATAAGGGAAAATAGGGGAAAACTAGGGTTTTAATGGGAAAAGGGAGAGTGGGAGAAGAAAAAGAGGTATCAAAATACTACAAAATTTAAGGAAAATGGATGGGATGGAAAGAGTGAAGGTAGGGGAAGGAGAAATTGTAGGTTAGATAGAAATTAGATAATAGAATAATGAAATTTGAAGAAGGAACTAGCTCACCTAGTGAAACACAAGGAAAATGATCACCTAGTGAAGAAGAATTGCATGCAATAATGTCTAGGGGCCTCCAAAATGTATTGGAGAGCTTAGAAGGATAGCTATGACACTCTAGCAATATTTGAAGTAGCATAGAACCCTTGTCTTTTAACAAAATTAGCTCCAATAGAATGAACAAGTAGAAATTTTGTAATTCATATATTAAAATGAGGGAGAGAGGGGCCTTATTTATAGAATTTATGTGATCACTCATCTAGAAAATGTAGTAGGTGTAAACCACCATCAATTAATGTATCTCTAATTTAACTTTTTGAGGTGGGAGGGTGAAAAGATATTGTTGCCACCTCTTGAAGGGGATGTTGCAACATTGTCCTTGAAGTTTAGGAGGAGTTTTGCAACCCAAATCCAAAGAACCATAAGCAAACTAAGTACAATATACAACAAGTAATCTATTTAAAAATTGAATTCATCAACATTAGTAGCAATAGCAATTTGATTAACATAAGCTTGAACACTATGCAGGTAATGGAAATTAGCTTTGTTAATTTTTCCTTCGAACTGTGAAGAGTACTAGAGATGGAGGAGAGCCGGTTTGGACTCCTTCACAACTTGATCAATCTTGAAATTCATGTCATCTTTCTTTCCTTCCAAAGCTTGTAGTTGGGATTGTAGGCAGTCACTTGCTTTTCAAGGTCCTACTCCTTCGGAACTATAGATAGGTTTGGCATCTAAAGCAATAGGTTATCATAAAGCAATTGAAGTTCAATCTCCAAAGTAAACAATGAGTATGAGAATATAGCAATGACCCAATACTTCCAAATAGATTTGATAGTAACTTGTCTACAAATATTTCAAATGATATTGTGAGAGGCTGAAAGGCCTAATAAAACAAACTTCCATTACCATCTATGAGTGAAAAGTGCAAGCAAAGATAGCATGAAGGAAAGCCAAAACTTTGTATTATTTTTATCTCAACTCAAATATTAAATGTACTTCTTTATTATTATACATTTACTTTATTTTACCCAATAAATTATCTAGGGTGGTTGTATTCTCTTACATGCTTTAAAAACTGGTAAATGTGTGTCAATTTTAAAACTGTCTACCCACTCCCAATCCCAACAAGCTTCCATTATTTACTCTAATACAAAATTGTGGAGAGTTTTGTATGCGACAAGTTTCAAGCAAGGTGCACCATCTTTAAAGATTCTCTTGCATCATCATTGTGCATGACACACAAATAGCAATCAACATCACCCATTAAAAAATTAGAAGCCTTCTTATCCATTAGGACTCTAGTTTTTAAAAATTAGGAGTCTTCTTATCCATAAATCCAAGAAATTGGGACTCTTGTTTAAAAAAATCAAAGCCAAAACATATCATTTGTCTCTTTGAAGTTAAAAAACATAATTCCAGCAAGAGAAGAAAGCAACAAAACAATGCAGACACATTTGAAGCTTTTTAATTTATACAATAAATGACTTGTCACTCTGTACTACGTTATCTTTTCATTCACATTCTGAAAGCCACCTGGCAAGGCAATGGCGTCTTCCCCATGACAATAGAGTAAGGACAGTCTCTTTTATTAGCCTCATAAAAGAATATCCTCTACCAAATCTTGAAAAATCCAAATACTAGGTACCAAATAGACAAAATTTTCAAGTCTGATCAATAGAAACCTTTACTTGTACCTAGCAAAGGCTCTTCAATGTCTATACATTTGGAATTGAATTTTCTCACTGTGGTTGGCCCCTAGTGCCTCCTTTCCCTTGGCTTTCCCCTGTTTTTCTTCCATGTCCTTTCCCTTTCTCCATAGCAGACAGTACAAACCACCGACAATGAGCACTGCCCCACCAACGCTGGAGGCATGCATATAACAAACTTCAGTTAAATGGTTTGATGATAAGCAGCCACAGTAAAGAATTAAAAAAAATTGCAAATCAAAGTCACCAACTAATACCATCAGCATCATTATATGTAGAAAAAAATCGAAAGTTTATATAATCATAATCAAAATAGCAACATTCATACTGATTGTTTTGTATGGTGGATTTGAAGTATGGAAAAAAAAATCATTTCAAAAAAATATATAAATACAGTTGATTGAGAAAAACATAAGGAAAAATCATTATAAAAGAAATGCATAAAGATATATCACACTGCATCCATAGACTCTAGAGATGGATTCGGTTTTGTATGTTTATTACTATGTCAGGAAGTCTTCAATTCAAATCAAGCCATAACTTATTAGTGCTCTAAGCAAGTTTATAACATACAAACCTTCCCACATGAAGACTTTCGTGGAGAATTGCGGCTCCAAGCAGTGCAACAATAACTGTCACCAAAGGATTGAACATTGACATAAAGACAGGGCCTTTCTTGTGAATGACCCAAGTGGACAAATAAAATGTTATCCCTGAGCATACAATCCCCTGCAAACAAAACAGTTGTTTGACAGTTGTTCTAATCAAGAGCACACGATATATATCCACTATGTGAATGTAACTAAATTTTTTACTTTAATCTTATCATTTTACATGAACTTACAGTGTAAGTTATACTAAGGAGTCCAAGATTCCATTCTAGTTTCCAAACTGCAGGATCATGTTTAAATATGAGTCGCAATGGAGGACTGTATTATTGCTAGAAAACACATTAATGCTGTGATTGACATTTGTGCTGGATAGAGCCTTGCAGTCTCTGCATGAAGCTCAGAAAAATAATCATTGGTAAAAATGGCATTTTAGTCAACTGCTAAGTATAATGGGACACCCAATTTAGCGAAATTGAAAATGAAAACCAGACTGGATGATCATAGATGACAAGATCTGAATTTAAGGTCGGATCCCAAAAAAATGTTCATAATGAATATATATGAGAATGTTTATGAATAAATGTTAGCATCATTACCTTCATGATAATCCATGAGGACCAGAGAACACAGCTCCCTAGAAGAAGCAGAGGTCCAACTATCATATTCTGTGGTCCATGAATTGGGATTTGAAATAAGCTATTCCACCCAAGGCGGCTTGAAGAAAACAGACTGCACACCAGAGGCCCTTTGTACAATGTCATGATGGATGCACTACAGAAGCTGATGAGAGTTCCTAAAATTTTTGCTTGCCTTCCCATCGAAGTAATTTTGAGAGCCTCTAGTCTGGAGAAAGATAAGTGATGAAAACATACAGTGAGGCAGGAATTGGATCACCATACAAATCTATGATTGAAGTAAACATGAATTCCTTAAGATCAAAAGCTTCATTAAGCATGATTTTTTTATCTGAAGGTAATAGCCCTCAGAAATGTTACCACGGGAACCAGGTTGTTCATGGTTGATGTAAGTGTAGGAGAAGTGTAATGCAGCCCTGCAAAGTAAACATTCTGGTTGATAGTAATCGTGCAAAAGCAGAGCTCAATCCATTAGGCCTAGATAGATTCCTAGAGAACCTGGAGCTTCATCAAGATGCATGAAAAAGTCATGCTTACCCACATAAAGCAAGGAGAAAAATTCTGCAAAAAACAGGTAACGTCATGGGAGGCCTCTTTTCCCTGCATCAATTAGCATAGTTACAAACATCAAACTAGTTTCTTTACTCAAATTGACTAATCCCATAAATCTATTAAGAAAACCAACACCTACTCTTCTCCTCTTCATCACCATATCAGACATGAAAATTAGTCTGTGAAAGCTAGTCACAATAAGTGGATGGTTCCTATGTACGGTATCCACGTTTCTTAGACCTAAGAGTTTCAATCTTGATGATGGACAATTGTGACGGCGGGTGGGTGTTAAAATTGGGTGGTGATTTTTTGCAAAGGTTGGGATGTTACAAACCATATACATGGAATTGTACCATTAACTTATTATGACTGTTCAAATCACCTTGTAATAGACCATACCTCTCTAGAAAATATACAAAGGGACTTATCACTAGCGTGGCAATCAAATGCCTGTAAACTACAAAGACAAACTGATTCATCCCTTTGTTTAGAGCTGCACTTGTTATGATGTACATTCCAGCATAGTCAAACTGTATTGCTATCATGGCAAGGTGGGGTTTGTATCTGTTCACTAATTCAACCAGATTAGCAGAACCCATGTCTTGAAATTGTGCTAAGTCTAAAAATTGAGCTTCAGTTCTTCGACAGACAACAAATATGTTGCCTTTATATCTGTACCGAGTACAAGGTTATAAGGATGGGTAATCATTATTTGGCAGATAATATTGATGCATCATATCCTCCATCTAGGAAGAGGATCAAGTAGCAGGAGTGGTCTTTATTAATGAACAAAAGGAGTCACAGTCCTCGGTTCGAGACAAGATATGTTTCATGGAAACTGGGTGGTACCCAAGCCAACTCCCTCCCTTCAAAACGAGATATTACAGGCTCCAAGGATCCAATATTTCTTTGATCAATGGTGTTCTCTTCAAGAGAAATTTCAATGAGATATATCTAAGATGTGTAGAGAAAGAAGAGGCCAACAAAATCTTGTTCGAGTTTCACTACAACACATTTGGTGGACATTTCTCAGCAAAGACCATATCAATGAAAATACCTTGCGCAAGATACTATTGGCCATCAATGTTCTCCGATTGCCACGGGCTGGTCAAATAATGTCAACAATCTCAGTTCTACATAGACAAAAGAGGAAACACTGCTCCCCTTGAAGTCAGTCTTAGTAGAGGAGTCGTTCGCCCAATGGGGATTAGATTTCATTAGGATGATAAATCCCATTTCAAGTGCGGGGCACAAATGGATCCTAACAGCAACAAACTATTTCACGAGGTGGACTGAAGCAATGCCACTAAAGGAGGCGACAAGAGAGTAGTGATTGATTTTCTTGAAGGCATTATTACTAGGTTTGGCTCTCCTCACACAGTAATATCATATAATGTGAAGGCATTCCTCGGGTCTAGGATTTCTGAATTTGCACTAAAGAATGACATTTTCCTATGTAAACCTCCTCAAACTATTATCTCCAAGGGAATGGCCTAGCCAAATCAACGAATAACAACCTAATCAGATTAATTAAGCGAATTGGCTTAGAAAACCAAAGGGAGTGGCATAAGAACCTCAAAATCGCATTATGGGTTAATAAGATCACCCCAAAGCAAATTATAAGAACATCTCCCTATAATTTGGTATACAAAAAGGATACCATAATGCCAATATTAGTGGAAATCCCCGCGCTTCAGTTGGTTAAGCAATGTGAGTTAATATACATCTTGAAAAGACTCCCGATGCATCAGGAGAAGAGGAAGAAGCCAAAGTATCTTATGAATCAAAGGAAGGCAGTGATTTCATGGAGGAAGTGCTTTAGCTTGAAGTAAGCCATAGGAAATGGCCCCATCCACTACATAAGGTGGAGGGACAAAGCACACAAACTTCTTCCCATTTGGTCCAAACAGCTACAACACCTAGAGACTTCATAGCAAAACTCGTGCATGTCCATCAAATTGCGCAATTAACCTATCAACAAGTAAGCCAAAAGGGAAATGAACCATTGGAACAGGCACAACCTGAGTCTGCAGTAGAAGCTACTCCTTCCACTGCTACAAACACTCCTAGTGAGTAGAACAATAGCACAAATCCAAATGATTTCCCCTACAGAGAGGAGACCAATTCATCCTCGATGGAGTAGCCTAAGAGGAAACGGAGGAAACTAAAGCTTCAAGAAGACCCAAAGGAGGAGGAAACACTTTTGGTGCTACCCACTGGAACATAAACAGAGCCAATGACCCTCACAGTCACGCAGGTAAGTGTCACTCTTCCCCTTTCTGCCACTTAGTCTACTCCTTCATCTACCCTAGCCACACCTATAGTTGCAATCCACCCAATCCCTCCATCCACTCTTTCAACTCCCCCTATGTCATTGCCCTTCATGCAGCCTTTTGGTATGCCTCAAATCCCTTTCCCGGCTCCATTCATCATTGCACCGTCCACCCCTCATATTCTAAGCTTACCTACATTTTCTCCATCCCCCCTCACCATGCCATCTCTACTTCCCCCCAGGATAGTGTTGGCTCCTCATCAACAATAAATCACCATCCCATACGGGTTTCCGCAAGGAATTCCCTTGATTGGTGGAGTTATACAGTCACTTTCCATCAACAAATACAGAGCATGCGTCAGGCGTGGGAGGCAAGGATTGAAACCAAGAGATAGAAGGAAGGAAAGGCCCTAGTTCAGCCCTGTATGAGGTCACTTTATGACCCCATACAACAATCATTGATGATTTCTCATATGACTCCCGCTATTGACAAACTGCAAAAGTAAATGTGCCCCGAAGATTATTCAGTTCATGCAGTTTGAATGAATCTTGCCCACAAGAACAAGTGGAATTGATGGAGGAAACTCAGAAATATGCTACAACAGATTTTATTAAGGTGAGCTAACGACTAGAGAAACAGGAGTCAAAGCTAGCCCAAACAAAGGATACAGTGAGCCAATTGCACATGAAAATAAAGGCTCAAGAGTCGAAGGTGACCAGATTGACCTAGGAGATGCAAGCGCGAGTCACTCTAGAGCACCATCAACCCTTGCAGTATTGATAGGTAGTGCTGCAATCTAAGATGGACAAGACCAAGTTGACCTTGGAAGGCTATAGGTAGAGAGTTGAGAAGGCGGAGGAGCAAGAGAAGAAGAGAATAGAAGAATTGACACAACTCCATAATGCTTCGACTGAGTTGAGAGCCACGAATAAATCACTAGAGGCTCAACTCACCACTAAGGAGCTACAACTTCAACAACAAATGGTAGAGATGCAAGCAATAGGTCATGCACCACAAGTGATTCAACTAGTAACATACATGTATGCATCCCACTGGTCCAGAATAACTACTAGCGCAATAGAGCTTAAGGGAAAACATAAGTTCATCTCAGCAACCCGAAGCCTTGTCGCATAGGTAAAGACTAAGGTGGATCACATTTTTCAAATCCTCGCTCCCAAGGTGTCTCAGGCTCAGAGCATGCTGGAAAAGCTATATAACATGCATGATGAATCTCTACTATCAGCCGGGGTTGATAACCAATACACCATAGCTACAAAGGTGAGTGAGGTGAAGAGTAGAAACAAAGTTGAGCTAAAGTGCAAGTCCCTTTTAGTCACTTTAGAGTAGGTTGTGAGGGAAATGAGGGGCATATTGACTCATTAGTCTAGTTGGTATTGCCCTCTCCTTTCCAAAATAACGATATAGTGTTAGATGAAGCAGAGTATAGAGTGATGCTCACGGGAAATAAAGTAGACCGGACATCTTTTCAAGATTGGGTACAAACACCAAGCATCATGGAAGTGGAGGTAGTCCTTCAACCATTAACATAATTGGATAGAGCTTTGATGCTTTGAAGAAAAAGGGCCAACCTTCTGAAAATGAATGGGCATCTTTGCAAACCTCTTTGGAGAAGCTCTGATTGTCAATGGTGTTCCTTCCATTTTGAGTTTTGCTTTTTGTGTCTTTTGTGTTTAGTGCATGACGTGTGAAAGCACACTTCCCTGAAAGTTGGTAAGAACTATAGAGCTTTTGCCCTACATTTATAACTTCGATCCATAAGAAGTTGGGCAACATTAGCTTTTGGATGCATTCGTAGCATTTTCTTTAAGTATATGACAAGCAGCATCCATGCTACCATATGTCACAAGTGTGCATCGCTACCGAGTGTCAATTTTTTCACCTTGTTTTCATTGCGCTATTGGTTGGAGCCAAATGAGTCATCGTCAAGTGGGCACTTTTCACCAAAAGAGAAGTAATTTAAGGATGCCACTTGTTAGTGCTATGCACATCCTTGAGGGTGGTAGATCTAACAGGCTCTTCTTGTTATGCCATTGGTAGAATCTTCCTAGGTCAGCATGTGGCGGGCCTATCTGTTGAGGTTCGAAGCCTTTGCGGGAGGGGGATCCATGTGGTGACACCACACACACCTAAAATTTGTCAGTACCAATACCTTTTATATAGTGTGCCATTAGACAATAGAGGTGATTCAGCCCAGTGGTGGGCCCCGGGGTTTACAAAGAGAGAAACAAGTGGAAGGGAGACACTTGGCGCGTGCATACACCATTTCAAGAAGGCAAGCCTATCACATCCAAGGTGCAGTACCTTGTTGCCACTTGGCGGTAGGACCAACTTGATTGGCATAGATTACTTGGGACTTTCCAAGCCATTGATTATGAGTCTAGGGCATCTGATGGTCTGCACTTTATGTAGGACCTTTCAAAGAAAACAAAGGGAAGCAATGCACCAGTAAATGAGGCAAATGAGTCAGCAAGCCTCCAAGGCTTGAGAGGAAGACATAGAGGCATCTCCTAGACATGGTGAGTGACTTGGTAGTATAGCAGTACACTAAGGGTTGTTGAGCCTCCTACGTGGATTCTTGGTGGGTCTTAAATGCCTTAGACCCACGTCTGAGTTGCCACATTATGATAGAGCACTGTTGAGCGGCAGGCTAGTTGTGATTCAATGTAGGGGTTGTTAAGGTAGGTGCTTCATGTCTAAGCATGACTTTGAGTTTCAAACACCAAAGTTATTGAGGCAAATGGGGTAGGTTTATCTTGCTTAGGTGCATCTTTTGAAAGAGATGGAATTGCTACATAGAGGCTCGGAGGATGTATTCGAGGTTGGACAGTGTTTATTCATTGAGCCAATTCAAGATCTTGGGAGAAGGGTTACTAGGCATTCTAAGCCTTTATGGGTGCCTTTTAGAGCCGATCGAATGTCTTATGACTGTGTATTTCACCTTTGGTAACTCGTTCTCAATTCAAAAATGAAGAAATGTAACATTCTGTGCTAATTCTTGTGTCTGTTGAGTGTTCTTTCAAATCTTGTATTGATGTTGTGCCTTTACTTTTGATTGAATGAATGATATTAGTAAATGGTCTGCAATCATGCATCTTATGCTCTTTGAAGCCATGAATTAGTATTGTGAGTTAAATAGGAAAGCACTGTACCACTTTTGCATCCATTTAAGTACTATCTTTTGGCATATTGTCATAGAGTAGTCGTGCAGGAGCACCTAACACAAGGTGGCCTCCGTGAGGCATTTAAGTTCATGTTATGTTTTAAAACATGTTTTATGTTGTAATAAGGTCTAGACGACCAATGCATTTTTCCTTTATGTTTGTAAGTCACTAGTGACTTAGGTCACTTTTGTCAAGTTGTTAGTTGTTAGACGGTTGGTCTCCCAGCCGCTTAGAGTCAGTTAGTTTCTCCCAGCCACTTGGAATCAATTAGTTTTTCTCCCAGCTGCTTGGAATCAGTCTCCCAGCTGCTTGGAATAGGGTTGGTGTTCCTCGGGGCAAGCTTATAAACCCCAGAGAAATGAATCAAAGGCATATAGATCAGATAGATTAGAGATTGTAATCAGATCGAAGCGAAGGAGATCGAATGTAATTGTGATTGTGCTAAGAAGAAATAAAATCATTCTGTTTCATCGATCTGTTTTCCATTCTCTGTAATTACCAATTGCATAGTTGTAGATTTCTTTTCCGTTATGTACTTCTATTGTTGCAAAATGTTGATATTCAAGCATTCCACTGATAAGATTTCTGTCGAAATCAGTGGAATGGCTTCGTTGTACATATATCTATTTTTGTTTCCTATTTTGTTTTCCTGTTCGGCGGTGCAGAGGACCAAATTGGATTGTGCACAGTAGATCACCTAGCATCTCCATGTGCTAGGGTGTGGATCGGAGGAGTTGGAGTTGTTATCGGTGAGACTGAGGCCATCGACAAAGCTTTCCTTGCTCAGAGCGACAAGGATAGTCTGGCCGATCGAGGGTATCGGGGTAACAGGAGACAAGTGTTACCGATGAAGATCCATCGGGAGGAATCGACTGGCAGCAAGAGATTTTAGGGTTTGGTCGAAGGCATTCATCACACTGATGAGTAGTTGGAACATCGGCGCATCAGCCTAAGTGTGTAAACAAGCACCGATGACAAGGGTCTCACCGAAGACACTAGCAGCGGCATAAATTTTGCATCGTTTCACCGAATGCATATTGCGAATGTATATCACAGATGCATATTGAGAATGTATGTTGAGAAAGCATGTGGGGAATGTATATTGAGAATGTATCTTTCGTCAGGTACAAACGGTGACTGAATGTAACAGTGAATCAGGGTATAGGAACACGTAATAGCAAGTCACGCCAAGCACATACTAAGTTGGTGTATCGGCGTATCGGCAATAGGTTGTAATTGTTTGCCAATGGTAAAGGTCATAGCAATCAGTTTTTTTATTAGTTGTGTGCTTTCACTGAGTGCTCCCCATCATATTGGTATCAGAGCTAGCGAAAGGTCTAGGCAGTTATGTGTTTGATTTTCTAAAGGCAGATGAATCCTATTCCTGTAGTGTGTGGGCAGGCAATGATGAGGTTTGTCATGACCATTCACCAATAGAGGTTTGGCTGGAAGAGGGTGCAGAGTGAGACCACTGCGAGAGAGAGTGGTAGTGCATCTCCAGGATCTGTTGTTGGACGAGGGGAATGGGTCTGTGAAGCAGCATGTAGGATGGACAGCTGATTGAGCGTTATGTTGTAGTCGAATTGAGGATTTACAAAAGTGTTGGCGTTGTCTGTGAATGTTTATGTCAGATAGAGAAAACGAAAGAGAGGCTAGTGATATGCCTCCAAAGGGGATGACCACCGAAGTGGTCAAGAAATTTCAAGAGATGGAAGAGATGATCAAAACTGGAGTTAGGGAAGCACTCCAAGAAGAATTGAAGGCAATGAAGATAGGCAAAAGGATAGAGGAAGATTCAGATGAAGAAGAGGAGAAAGAGGAAGAAGCAGAAGAACAAGAAGAGGCAAAGATACCAGCTGAACAAAACCAATTTCTGGAAGCCATCAAGGCAATTGGCAAGAACTCTTCAGAGGCTCAGATAGATATCCCCATGTTCAGTGGAAAGATGAATGCTGATGAAGTTATGGAGTGGATTGAGGCTCTGAACAACTACTTCGAATACAAAGAAGTTCCTGACAGTAAGAAAGTTAAGTTTGCAAAAACTAAACTCAAAGGTGATGCCCATGCATGGTGGAATTACACCCAAGGAGAGAGGGTAAAGAATGGGAAAAGTATGATCTCTTCATGGAGCAGAATGCTGGAGAAGATCAAGTCCCAGTTCCTTCCATCTGAATATGAGGTGCAAATTTATAGGAAGATGCAGAACCTCAAGCAAAAAGATATGGATGTGGTACTTACACCGAGGAGTTTCACAAATACACTCTTCGTTGTGGGTACATGGAGGATGAAAAAGCCAAAGTAGCAAGGTATTTAAATGGTCTAAGGATCAATATTCAAGATGAGATAAGTTTGTTTACCCCTGAAACCGTGGAAAAATGCTTTCAAGTAGCATTAAGAGCTGAAGAGAAGCTGAAGAGGAAAGGTGAGCAGCAGAGTAGAGGAAGAGGTGACAGAAATTTTAGAGGTAGTTTTGGAGACAGAAGTCCTAACCAGAGGCCTAGTGGGACAAATGGATCAGACAGAGGGTCCAAGTTCTCCAACATGAGATGTTATAACTACAATCAAATAGGGCACCTGGCTTATAAGTGTCCAGAGAAGGCCTTAACTTCTCATGGTAATGAGAGAAGAACCACATTGACTCAAGAGGATGCAGGGAGTGTGACATCTCCTGAAGTGAATTTGGCATCAGAAGTGGGTGAAAATCTGATGATCAAGAGGACGTTGCTCAAAGAACCAGTGCAGACTGAACCATCACAAAGGAGAGCACTTTTTAGGATCAATTGCAAAAGCAAAGGTAAAATATGCAAGGTAGTCATAGATTCTGGTTCAACAGATAATATGGTATCTAGGGAAATGGTGGATAAATTGAGCCTAGAAAGGATTCCCCATCAAACTCCTTACAAAGCATCTTGGGTAAGTGATAGCCAATCACTTTTGGTAGATGAGCAGGCATATGTTGATTTTCAGATTGGAGAATATAATGAGATAATTTTATGTGACATTTTGCCCATGGAATGTTGTCACCTACTTTTAGGTAGGCCATGGCAATTTGATAGGCAAGCATTTTATGATGGATATGCTAACACATACACCATCAAGAAGGATGGAAAGACTTTTGTGATGACACTATTGCAGGAGGATACTGAAGCAAAGAAGGCAGCCAAGATTATTTTGGTGGGTAAGAAAGAGTTTGTGAAGATCAATGACAAAGAAACAAGGACAGTTGAGGATACCTCAAGGAGTGGGGTTGCCAAAGATCACAGTTTGAAGGTGATTTCAGTTTTGAATGATGGAAATCAGATGGTAATGTCTGAGATGGATCAGAAGAAGGTCAAAGAGCAGGTCTGCAAGCAGTCACAAGTTGATTGGAGAGAAAGAGATGTTATCATAGTAGGAACCATTGCTTGTCCTCTAGAGCCAACAAGAGTTGCAAGGAAAACATCTTCTACCATAGCAACAGTACACGAAGCATCAAACAAGATTTTGAATGCAGGTGTTCAGGCAGATATGACAGTCAGCAGTCATGGCATGCAACGTCCAAGTTTGGTTGCAAGCACTCACTCATGGCAAGGTGTGAGTAGAGCCTACAATGCTAGGCATGAATTTTTGATTCCATGGAAGCAAGTTGTAGTCTAGAACTCATGGGGAAGGCATGAGGCAGCAAAGGATAAAGGTGGAGCAAGCCAAAGAATCAACTCATGGGACATGAGTTCTTTTCTAGGTGGGGTGTATGGTGCAGGAGCACCTAACACAAGGTGGCCTCTATGAGGCATTTAAGTTCATGTTCTATTTTAAAACAAGTTTTATGTTGTAATAAGGTCTATACGACCAATGCATTTTTCCTTTCTATTTGTAAGTCCCTAGTGACTTAGGTCACTTTTGTCAAGTTGTTAGTTGTTAGACAATTGGTCTCCCAGCCACTTGAAGTCAGTTAGTTTCTCCCAGCCGCTTGGAATTAGTTAGTTTTTCTCCCAACCGCTTGGAATCAGTCTCCTAGCCGCTTGGAATAGGGTTGGTGTTCCTCGGGGTAAGCTTATAAACCCCAGAGAAATGAATCAAAGGCATATAGATCAAATAGATTAGAGATTGTAATCAGATTGAAGTGAAGGAGATCGAATGTAATTGTGATTGTGCTAAGAAGAAATAAAATCATTATGTTTCGTCAATCTGTTTTCCGTTCTCTGTAATTACCAATTGCATAGCTATAGATTTCTTTTCTGTTTTGTACTTCTGTTGTTGCAAAATGTTGATATGAAGCATTCCACTGATAAGATTTATGTCAAAATCAGTGGAATGGCTTCGTTGTACATATATCTGTTTTTGTTTCCTATTTTGTTTTCCTGTTCGGCGGCACAGAGGACCAAATTGGAGTGTGCACAGTAGATCGCCTAGCATCTCCATGTGCTAGGGTGTGGATCGGAGGAGTTGGAGTTGTTATCGGTGAGACTGAGGCCATCGACAAAGCTTTCCTCGCTCAGAGCGACGAGGATAGTCTGGCCGATTGAGGGTATCGGGGTAACAGGAGACAAGTGTTATCGACGGAGATCCATCAGGAGGAATCGGCTGGTGGCAAGAGATTTTAGGGTTTGGTTGAAGGCATTCGTCACACCGATGAGTAGTTGGAACATCGGCGCATCAGCCTAAGTGTGTAAACAAGCACCAATGACAAGCGTCTCACCGAAGACACTAGCAGCGACGTAAATTTTGCATCGTTTCACCGAATGCATATTGGGAATGTATATCGCAGATGCATATTGAGAATGTATGTTGAGAAAGCATGTGGGGAATGTATATTGAGAATGTATCTTTCATCGGATACAAACAGTGACTGGACGTAACAGTAAATCAGGGTATAGGAACCGATAATAGCAAGTCACGCCAAGCACATACTAAGTTGGTGTATCAGCGTATCGGCAATAGGTTTTAAGTGTTTGCCGATGGTAAAGGTCACAGCGATCATTTTTTTATCATTTGTGTGCTTTCACTGAGTGCTCCCCATCAAGTAGTTTCATTTAATTAAAGTTTCTCTTCTCTTTCCTCTCCCCCTATTAGAAGAAACAATGAGATTCTTACAAAGAGATGGATTTTAAAATCCCAAAGGTCATCCTATAAGTCAAGTCCCACATTTGTAGAATTTCCCATCTGTGGTGATTGATCTGGTCTGAGAGTAGTCTTATGCAGTTTTAACCATCAACAGATAGAATGGTCCCAAGTACAACCTAGTCACTATCTTAGATTTGGCTAAAAATTGACTTGAAGCTTTATTTTATGATTGTAAGTAGTTTTTTCTTCTATAAATTTGTCTAATTTTAACCAGTTATTTTGTATTTGACCCACAAATACCAAATTTTATTAAAAATATTACAAAACAAATATTTAAAGGGGAGTGACCTGCCATAATCAGTCCCCTTGTATGAAAATATTTACCAATATGATAGAAAATAGTTTTGATATCATACCTATACATGAATTTAAACTAATTCAAAACATAGATATCAAAAACTATTAGATAATGGTGAATGGAAGCAAGGAAACTAGGATTAAAATGGTGAGATGGGGAGACAAAATCGATACACCAAATGGAAACAAAGTGACAAAAAACTAATATGGATGAAACGATGATAGAGAGGGGAAGTAGAAAATAGAGAATTAGAAAGGATTGGATTAGATTTAAAGAGTAATTAAGAAGGATAAGGAAAACTAAGGGGAAAACCAGGTTTTTAAGGGGAAAAGAGATAGTGGGAGAAGAAAAAGAGGTATCAAAATCCTATGAAATTTGAGGAAAATAAATGGGATGGAAAGAGTGAAGGTAGTGGAAGGAGAAATTGTAGGTTAGATAGAAATTAGATAAAAAAAATAATGAAATTTGAAGAAGGAACTAGCTCACCTAGTGAAACACAGGAAAATGATCACCTAGTTAAGAAGAATTGCATGCAATAGTGTCTAGGGCCAAAATGTATTGCATAGCTTAGGAAGATAGCTATGGCACTCCTACAATATTTGAAGTAGTGTAGAACCCTTGTCTTTTAACAAAAAATAGCTCTAATAGAATGAACAAGTAGAAATTTTGTAATTCATATATTAAAATGAGGGAGAGAGGGGCCTTATTTATAGAATTTTGGTGATCACTCAACTAGAAAATGTAGTAGATGTAAAACACCATCAATTAATGTATCTCTCATTTAACTTTTTCAAGTGGGAGGGTGAAAAGATATTGTTGCCACTTCTTGAAGGGGATGTTGCAACCTTGTCCTTGAAGTTTGGAAGAAGTTTTGCAACACACAACCAAAGAGCCATAAGCAAACTGAGTACAATAAACAAGAAGTAATCTATTCAAAAATTGAATTCATCAACTATGGACTATTTTATATCCAAGCCAATATTAGTAGCAATAGCAATTTGATTAACATATGCTTGAACACTATGCAGGTAATGGAAATTAGCTAGATGTTAATTTTACCTTCGTTGTGAAGAGTACTAGAGATGGAGGAGACCTAGTTTGGAATCCTTCACAATTGATCAATCTTGAATTCATATCGTCTTTCTTTCCTTCCAAAGCTTTTAGTTGGGAGTGCAAGTAAAAATGGCATGAGGAAAAGCCAAAAAATTGTATTATTTTTTATCTCAACTCTAATATTTAAATATACTTCTTTATTATTATACATTTACTTTATTTTACCCAATAAATTATCTAGGGTAGTTTTATTCCCTTACATACTTAAAAAATGTGTGTCAATTTTAAAACTTTCCACCCACTCCCAATCCCAACAAGCTTCCCTAAATTACTCTAATACAAAATTGTAGAGAGTTTTGTATGGGACAAGTTTCAAGCAAGGTGCACCATCTTTAGAGATTCTCTTGCATCATCATTGTGCATCACACACAAATAGCAATCAACATCACCCATTAAAAAATTGGAAACCTTCTTATCCATAAATCCAAGAGGGTGGGACTCTTGTTTTTAAAAATTAGAAGCCTTCTTATACATAAATCCAAGCGATTAGGACTCTTGTTTTAAAAAATCAAAGCCAAAACATATCATTTGTCTCTTTGAAGTTAAAAAACATAATTCCAGCACGAGGAATAAAGCAACAAAACAATACAGAGTCATTTGAAGCTTTTTAATCTATACAATAAATGACTTGTCACTCTGTACTACGTAATCGTTTCACTCACATTCTGAAAGCCACCTGGCAAGCCAATGGCGTCTTCCCCATGACAATACGGTAAGGACAGTCTCTTTTATTAGCCTCACAAAAGAATATCCTCTACCAAATCTTATCTGTTCTCTCGGCAGAAAAATCCAAATACTAGGTACCAAATAGACAAAGTTTTCAAGTCTGATCAATAGAACCTTTACTTGTACCTAGCAAAGGCTCTTCAATGTCTATACATTTGGAATTCATCTTTGACTGAACTTTCTCACTGTGGTTGGCCCCTAGTGCCTCCTTTCCCTTGGCTTTCCCCTGTTTCTCTTCCATGTCCTGTCCCTTTCCCCATAGCAGACAGTACAAACCACCCACAATGAGCACTGCCCCACCAACGCTGGAGGCATGCATATAACAAACTTCAGTTAAATGGTTTGATGATAAGCAGCCACAGTAAAGAATTAAAAAAAATTACAAATCAAACAGTCACCAACTAATACCATCAGCATCATTATATGTAGAAAAAAACTGAAAGTTTTTATAATCATAATCAAAATAGCAACATTCATACAGATTGTTTTGTATAGTGGATTTTAAGTATGGAAAAAAAAAAAATCATTTCAAAGAAATATATAAATACAGTAAAATGTATTTAACAAAGCTTGGACTGTTGATTGAGAAAAATATAAGGTCAAATCATTATAAAAGAAATGCATAAAGATAAATCACACTGCATCATAGACTCTAGAGATGGATTTGGTTTTGTATGTTTATTACTATGTCAGGAAGTCTTCAATTCAAATCAAGCCATAAATTATTAGTGCACCAAGCAAGTTTATAACATACAAACCTTCCCACATGAAGACTTTCGTGGAGAATTGCGGCTCCAAGCAGTGCAACAATAACTGTCACCAAAGGATTGAACATTGACATAAAGACAGGGCCTTTCTTGTGAATGACCCAAGTGGACAAATAAAATGTTATCCCTGAGCATACAATCCCCTGCAAACAAAACAGTTGTTTGACAGCTGTTCTAATCAAGAGCACACAATATATATCCACTATGTGAATTTAGCTAAATTTTACACAATTATTATAGGAAAAGGATGACTTTTATCTTTTCATTTTACATGAACTTACAGTGTAAGTTATACTAAGGAGTCCAAGATTCCATTCTAGTTTCCAAACTGCAGGATCATGCTCAAATATGAGTGTGGCAATGGAGGACTGTATTGTTGCCAGAAAACACATTAATGCTGTGATTGACATTTGTGCTGGATAGAGCCTTGCAGTCTCTGCCTGAAGCTCAGGAAAAAATCATTGGTAAAAATGGCATTTTAGTCAACTGCTAAGTATAATGGGACACCCAATTTAGCGAAATTGAAAATGAAAACCAGACTAGATGATCTTAGATGACAAGATCTGAATTTAAGGTCGGATCCCAAAAAAATGTTCATATTGAATATATATGAGAATGTTTATGGATAAAGGTTAGTATCATTACCTGCATGATAATCCATGAGGACCAGAGAACACAGCTCCCTAGAAGAAGCAGAGGTCCAACTATCATATTCTGTGGTCCATGAATTGGGATTTGAAATAAGCTATTCCACCCAAGGCGGCTTGAAGAAAACAGACTGGACACCAGAGGCCCTTTGTACAATGTCATGATGGATGCACCACAGAAGCTGATGAGAGTTCCTAGAATTTTTGCTTTCCCTCCCATCGAAGTAATTTTGAGAGCCTCTAGTCTGGAGAAAGATAAGTGATGAAAACATACTGTTAGGCAGGAATTGGATCACCATACAAATCTATGATTGAAGTAAACATTAATTCCTTAAGATCAAAAGCTTCATTAAGCATGAATTATTTACCTGAAGGTAATAGCCATCAGAAATGTTACCACGGGAACCAGGTTGTTCATGGCTGATGTAAATGTAGGAGAAGTGTAATGAAGCCCTGCAAAGTAAACATTCTGATTGATAGTAATCCTGCAAAAGCAGAGCTTAATCCATTAGGCCTAAATAGATTAATAGGGAACCTGGAGCTTCATCAAAATGCATGAAGAAGTAATGCTTACCCACATAAAGCAAGGAGAAAAATTCTGCAGAAAACAGGTAAAGTCATGGGAGGCCTCTTTTCCCTGCATCAATAGCATAGTTAAAAAACATCAAACTATTTTCTTTACTCAAATTGACTAATCCCATAAATCTATTAAGAAAACCAAACACCTACTCTTCTCCTCTTCATCATCATAGCAGACATGAAAATTAGCCTGTGAAAGCAATACATAATAAGTGGATGGTTCCTATTTACTGTATCCATGTTTCTTAGACATGAGGGTTTCAACCTTGATGATGGACAATTGTGATGGCAGGTGGGTGTTAAAATTAGGTGGTGATTTTTTGCAAGGGTTGGGATGTTACAAATCATAAATTACTAGCATTTCTGATCCATATACATGGAATTGTGCCATTAACTTATTATGACTGTTCAAATGACCTTGTAATGGATCATACCTCTCTAGAAAATATGCGAAGGGACTTATAACTAGCGTGGCAATCAAATGCCTGTAAACTACAAAGACAAACTGATTCATCCCCTTGTTTAGAGCTGCACTTGTTATGATGTACATTCCAGCATAGTCAAACTGTATTGCAATCATGGCAAGGTGGGGTTTGTATCTGTTCACTAATTCAACCATATTAGCAGCACCCATGTCTTGAAATTGTGCTAAGCCTAAAGATTGAGCTTCAGTTCTTCGACAGACAACAAATATGTTGTCTTTATATCTGTACCGAGTACAAGGTTATAAGGATGGGTAATCATTATTTGGCAGATAATATTGATGCATCATATCCTCCATGGATGGCCTCTCCAAAGGGTAACTACGAATTGGGTGAGTCAGATTTTTGTAAGTTACAAAGTGTCTTTTCCTCTTTTAGTCCAAGTTGGCATTTACCTCCTCCTCTGGTTAATGAATTTGTTGGTTCTGATAGATATTTATGTCCAATGCGTGCATGCCTCTTACTTCACGATCACGACTTTGTTGTCTCAACCCAACTTTGAAGAACGTCTGAACCCAAGTTTAAAGAATTGACTTAGAAGAATTAGAAGTTTGAAGAATTGAATTCCAAGTAAACAATAATTTAAATGTAAACTTCTAGTTTTAGGCAACTCTACTTAAATATTACTCTTCAAACTTAAATATCACTCTCCAACAGTCAAACAGTTAAAGATAATTTTACATTTCATCTTTATTAAAAATAAGTAATAATAATCATATTTTTATTGGTCAAAAATGACCTTTAACCAGTTCATATTGGCTCAAGAACACGCTCCACCTTTAACCAGTTCATATTGGCTCAAGAACACGTTCCACCGTAAACAGCCGGCACGATGTCATGTCAGCTGTTTGCAAATTTTTCGACTCTTGTTTATTTCAACGGATCTGTTCGACCTGCTAGTCTAACCTGTTCGACTGTTTTGAATCCTTTTGTTTTTCAATTTAGTCGATTTGTATACATCAGTCGCTAAATTTTCTTTACAACGTAACGACTGTTTAAACTCTTCCCATTTCCCAAGAACACTGACTAAATACAACTAATACATAAATATTTTGGGGCAGTTTGAATTTAGGACCTCCTCCCTAGAGTTACAGCTATCAATTGTCTTATTACATTATGCACAAATAAAAATTATAAAATGCAGTCCTGTTTTTCAAAAAAATTGTAGCGTGTTGCTTAATAATACGCTCAAACACTGATGGATGCATATATGCTGGCCCAAATAGTGGGAAAAGGTTGGCATTCCCAACACTCGAAAAAGACAATTAATTACCTCCTTATGTTTCTTTTTTATGTTTTGAGATGGTCTCCATCCATAAAGATGAAACAGATATGATAGGTGTTTTCTATTTATTGTTTCATCTTTAATGTTCTTGAGTTTAAAATTTAACAAAATAGTAAAACATTTACGAAGTTTTCATATTTTAAATTAAATAAGAGGAGGTTGCCTTTAGAAAAGAGGCCAGAGTTAAGAAAAGTTTTTTTTTTTACTGTTGACATTATTTGTTGTTTTAGTTTGATTATGATTTATGTTGGGTAGAATATCTGAATCTGATTTTAGGATCTGCATGACCTCTATATTTCTGTCTTTCATTTTATGTGTAAAAAGAAACCATCATAGGTGGTCCCCATTATTTTTATTGTGGTAGTGTCTTGTTCAATCATGGTCTTGCCTTCTACAAATTCCACCACATGCAACAAAAGTTTTGTATCTAGATTGGATGGTATTGTAGGTGCTTTTGGGTGCTTGTCGTCAGATGATTGAACTATATCTTAAAATTTTTTATACATCTCCTAGTACACCATTCTTATTAAACTATATCATATTTTTACCATATATCCTAGGTGCCTATCTTTAATAAACAATTTTTATGCCCCTAATTATTTATTTATACTCCTCATATGCTCAATTGAATATTCATTTCCACCATTATTACACCCAAGTCCAAAGTAAAATTCTTGAATGAATTTTGATTAACGATTATGAAAATAAAATTCATTAAAAAATATTTTGTAGTTTAATAATTGTGCATTGACTATTAGGATTAGGTGTTGTACCCTTTGAAAATTCTTAATATTTGTATTTATTATGTAATTTGTACTTTAATTTGCCCACATGGAATATGCGTGTCCCACTTGAGATGACACTCTTTGCCACTTATGAAATATAATATGACATGTGTAAGAGCATCTATGTCATGTAAGATGTATAAAAACAAATATATGACATTGTAAGAAGCATAAGAGATTTTATGAGGTGTGAGAGAATGTAAGAGGGAATTACAAAGTGGAATGAAAAGTCATGAGAGACTTCTGGCCAACTTATGATGTATAAGAATAACAAGTTAATGTATCTTGTAATAAGGTGGAAGAGTCCAAAATGGAGTCCCCCATTTTGGTAGGTGGACTTATTGACTAGGGAGTTACATACAATTAAGATACACAATTGAGGTGGAATATTGACTATAGATTTGGTGCACATAAGTTGGGCTCATGGTTTTGACCCATTGTATTAGAAACCATTTATGATTTTTAGGTTTTAGACTTGCCTATATAATAGATGCATGGGTTGAGATTTTATAGGATGCACGTGTATTTGTAGACGTTATACTATTAGATTGACTCCAAAAGCCAATTGTTGAATATATCCTCTTTTTACTAATAAAACATCGTTACTCTGAGTGTATTGTAATAGATTTGTTGTTGATAATAAATTGGGTGTCCTTTGGAGGCTATGTTTTTTTTTCTTAAAGGATTTCCTAAGGTACATCTTGTGTTATGTATTTTTTATGTTGTTATTGTGTAGATCTAAACTTATTTATATTATTTCTCTCATTGGGTTAATTTAGAAAATGTCGTGTTTCCATTCATTCAGTATCTGAGCTTAGTTTCAAGTTTTTGTTAGGATTAAGGTGTCATCAATCTTGTAAATCCTATGTAATTTATTATTCCTATTATTGTTTGTACATCACCCATAAGGGATTAAAGGTTTCACCAAGTAGCAATTTTGTTTCAACCGCATGTTTGATCCTAGTACCTGACAGATGTTGGTTATGGAGCACATTTCATTCAAGGGGGTGTAGGGGGTACCCCCTTGTGAGGTCCGAGGGGATCATCCACCCAGCGAGGGTCTCATGTGTCCTAGAAGGGGTTCAAGGGCAGTGCCCTCAAAACATATATATATATAAGACCATTCATCATTAGGTCATAGATCTAACGGTAGAGGTTATGTTGGCTTTTCTTGCCCTAGAAGGTAACCCCTTTTATGAGGATATTGTTTTATGACTGTGAATGAGTAGAGTAGAAAGTTGAGACTGAAAAATAGGCGATGTTGGATTGAAGACTAAAAAGGAGATTGATAGTGTTGTATTGTAAACTCTATTGAAGTTAATACAGATTGGTGCATATCTTCTTGTGTGGAGTTTTTTTCCAGAAGGGTTTCTCCACCTAAACACTGTGTTATGTGTTTGATCTTCTGTTATGTTATTACTTTGTGTTGATTTCATACTATCTCCATTTTAGTTCTGCACATTTAAATATCTATATTCCAATTATAACAGATTTTCGTTAATAGTTGTTTACCTTCATTTGTAACATTTAGTATTAGAGCCTGGCCAGTTTTGTGTCTTGGGTGGAAGTGTGAGGGTTTTTTAAGTTGTATTGGGAGTTTTGGTTGAATTTGTTTTGCAGATTTTGTGTAGAAACCATGGCTACACCTGCATCCCGATTAGACATTGAAAAATTTAATGGAATGGTTTATGAGTTATGGAAGCAGAAAATCGAGGATTTACTTAAAGAAAGAGATCAATGGGTGGATGCAACAAAAGAGAAGAAACCTGATACTATTAGTCAGGATGAGTGGGACAAGATGGACAAAAAGGCACGGAGTACAATCCAGTTGTGTCTTGCAAATTCTATCCTACTGAATGTCGCTAAAGAAAAGATCACATATGTTTTATGGAAACGGTTGGGTGAAATCTATCAATCCAAAAGTCTGGTAAACAAAAATTATTTAAAGCGGAATTTATTTTCTCTAAAAATGAAGGAAGGTGAATCTATTGCAAAGCATTTAAATTCATTTAATTTGATTGTGAGTCAACTAGCCTCTGTAGATGTTAAGGTTGTGGAAGAAGATAAATGCATTATGCTTCTTTGTTCTTTACCTAAGTATCGAAAGAATTTCATTCTTGCTATCACTGCTAATCTCGAAGATCCAAAGATGGATACTCTTGTTGCAACTCTATTGTCATAGGAAATAAGAAAGAAGGCTATGGATAGATTGGTGGATGCTCTTAATGTCAAGGGAAGGTCTAAGGAAAGAGGATCAAAAGGGGCCTAAGGACAAATCTAAAGGTAGATCTAAGACTCCTAGAAAGAAGAACAGAGTTAAGTGTTGATGTAGACATCTTAAAATGACAACCAATGCTACCATTTCCTAACACACTTGCACTAATTTATCTCCCTTTCCGCAATTAATTAAATAAAATCAATTTATTTAATTAATTTAAGAATTCTCCATGTCCATAATTGATTAAATAAATATTACAATTTATTTAATTAATTTAATAATTCTCCACATCCATAATTGATTAAATAAATATTACAATTTAATTAATTATCCTATCCTTTACCACTAACCTAAATTAATTAAATAAAGTCCACTTATTTAATTAATCCACCTAACCCATGACTAAACCGAGGCTAATTAAATAAATATCATTTATTTAATTAGCTACCATACCCTACCTAGCCCCTAGACCCAAATTAATTCCACCAATTAACCCATCTCTTAATTTCCAACAACCATATTAATTAAGTTAATCACTTAATTAATTAACTTAAACCCTCATTATCCCATCTCCCCACACTTGATTAAATAAATAACATTTTTAATTTAGGGGAGTCACATGTGTCTCCACCTCATATTTCCTCATTCATGCAAGAGCATTATTTAAATAATAAAGCTCACACATGTCTCCACCTAACCTTTCCAAATCCACACATTGGTCAATTCTCATCCCATTCATCCATAAAATGCAATTTTTAATACACCCTCTTCCACATAAATAAATTTTTAATTCATTCATGTGTCATTATCTTAATTAATGGAAAGCCTTCCCAAGGTGGAATTTAAAATTTCAAAATATTGTGAGCCCTCCAATATTGATGATACAATCCTAGCCCTTGATTTCACTATGAAATCTCCACCTTTGGATCTCCATTTCAAACCTCCACCATTGATAAAAAAAACTTCCAAAAATCTATAAATACAAGGCCTCTCCAAGCATTTCCATAACAAGTTTTCAAGCATCCAATTTATGCCAAAATCTTAGCCAATTTTCTTTATACCATTGCCAAATCCTTGCCTCCATTTGTGTTGGTTAGAATACAGGAATCCGCATTTATTCACATTGGGTATAGCTAGGAATTGCTTCTTGGGTGCATGCATTCCTCCACCTTATCAAGGAGAATTGGATGTTTGAAGATTTGAGGTAAAATAATTAATTTTATGATTTCCTTGTGTTCTTATGTCCTCTAACATTTCATCATCTTCAGTTGGAACCGTGGAAAAAGAGGGAATGCTAAGAAGGAATGCAAAAACAAGAAGAAACAGTGGGATTCCTCTATAGAAAAGTCCTCACATGCAGATGATGAGGTCTTACTTTATGCTTGTAACATTGTTGCTAATGAACATTGGTTGGTTGACTCAGGATGTTTGTATCACATGCAAATAATGGTTTTCCACATATAAGAAATATGATGGAGGTAATGTCAACCTTGGAGACAACGCTACATATCTGATTGTTGGATGAGGAAAGGTATTGTTGTGTTTCAGTGATGGGAGAATTAAAATCCTCCTTGGTGTTTTACATATTCTTGGATTGGCTAGAAATAATATTTTTGTTTCCAAGTTGAATGATTCAGGAATGCATGTAATGTTTGATAAGCATGGTTGCATAATTGTGAGAGGAATCTTGGTTGTAGCGAGACGAACAAGGATAGGAACATTGTTTAGGCTTGATGCCACTACGGTTTGTAATTCCACTTATGTAGTTCTGAAACTACTAAAAATACATGTATGTTATGGCACCACAAATTGGGTCACACAAGTGAAAATGTTTTGAAAATAATTATTAAAAAGAAATTGTTGGACGATTTTTCCTATTTTGATGAGCACTTTGATTTATGTGAGCATTGTGTGTTTGCAAAACAAAACAAAACATTTTTTCTTCAGGAAGCAATAGAGCAAAATAGAAGTTAGAGATTATTCATTCAGATGTGTTTGGACCTATGGATAATGATTCTATTGAAAAATCTCATTATTTTGTTACCTTCATTAATGATGCATCCAGATTCACATGGATTTATTTTATGAAGCATAAATCTATATTTTTCACTAAGTTTAAAGAGTTTAGAGTCTTAGAAGAGAACCAATTAGGACTTAAGATAAAAATATTAAGATATCACAATAGAGGGGAATATTTCTCTAAGGAATTTGATGAGTTCTATAAACATGCAGGTATCATAAGACAAAAAACAACTCCATATACACCACAACAAAATGGTGTTATAGAAATGATGAACCAAACAATAATGGAAAGAGCCAGAAGTATGTTAAGTGATGTACAGTTGGATAAATGCTTTTGGACAGAAATTGTCAGTACCACTTGTTACTTGTTAAATAGATCTCCTTGTAAGGCTCTTGATTCGACACCTTATGAAGTGTGGATGGGTAAGAAATCTTTTGTTTCACATTTAAGGGATTTTGGCTGAGGCTTTTGTTCATGTGCCTAAGGAAAAGCGATCTAAGTTGGATCTAAAAGCACAAAAATGCATCTTCATTGGATATGGTGAGAATGTAAAAGGTTATAAGCTTTGGGATTCTCTAACCAAAAAAGTTATTTTTTCTAGAGATGTGCTTTTCAAGGAACTTAGAGCTATTTATGATGTTGTACAACCAGAAGAAAAAGAAAGGAAGAGGATAGTACATTTTGATTTACAACAAGAAAATGCAGATTAGGAAGAACAAAATGATGGATTAGGGGATGGAGAATAAAAATAAGATTCAAGTGAAAGTTTAAATGACGAATACTCTATTGTTACAGAAGAAGTTGAGCATATAGAAGAACATGAGGAAGAATCTCTTACTCCACCCTTGAGAAGATCCACAAGACAACGAAACCTAGTTGATAGGTATATCCCACCAGATTTCTATTGTGTATTTGATTTATTGAGTACTTAGGACGATGAACCTAGATCCTACAAGGAATCTATTCATGCAGATGATAGTGAGTTTTGGCAACTAGCCATGCAGGAGGAGATGATGACTTTAGACTCATGTGACACCCAGGATCTTATACATTTTCCCAAAAGAAGGAAGGCCATAGAATGTAAGTGGGTCTTCAAGAAGAAATTTTGAGTAGACGATTCATTATAGAAGTACAAGGCTAGACCGATAGCCAAGGGTTACTCCCAGAGAGAGGGAGTCAATTTCAGTTAAATTTTCTCTCCTGTTGCTAAAATATCTTCTATTAGATTTATTTTATCTATTACTGCAGCTTACGATTTTTAAATTGAGCAAATAGATGTTAATATTGCTTTTTTGAATGGAGATCTAGAACAAGAAAATGCAACAACCTATAGGTTTTGAGGTAAAAGGGAAAGATCACTAGGTATGCAAGTTAAAAATATCTCTTTATGGTTTAAAATAGTCCCCAAAATGTGGTACCAGAATTTTGATTCATTTGTTTTAAAATTGAGTTTTTTTAGAAGTGAAGAGCATCATTGTGTCTACATATGATGTATTGATGATGATATTATGATTACTGCCTTGTATGTGGATGATATTTTATTTTTCAATAACACCAAGGGTATGATCAGTGAGTTGAAAGCTAAACTTTTAGGTGCATTTGACATGAAGGATCTAAGGGCAAACAGGTATATTCTAGGAATAGAGATCAAAAGGGATCAAGGTAGCAAAAAGCTTTGGTTATCATTAAGTAAGTATGTGAATACTATTTTGCACAGATTTAGCATTTAGGATTGCAATCTAGTTAAAATTCATTTATCGGTTAGTACTCATATTTCATTAGATACGTGTCCTAAGAATGAAGATGATTTAGAGGATATGTTTGATGTGCCATATGCTAGTGTTGTAGGAAGTTTAATGCATGCAATGGTTTGCACTAGACCAAATATTGTCCAAACAGTTGGAGTGTAAAGTACTCAAACCATCACAAAAGTTACATGAAGTAAATAATCCACATAATTACATCATCTCAAGTAAAAGATAAATCTCATAAACATGAATCAATAAAAGTAATTAAATCTTACAAAAATCGCTTGCTTAATCCAGGTGATAGCACAATAAAAGAATATACAAAGTCCATTGGCTTTCATGCCATAATTTATACAATTACAAGATACAATAAATATGTTCAACAAGTATAATAAATCAAACAAACTCTCGCCATGAACCCACATGGTTCTCTTGCGATCTAAGAGACGGGAACATGGCTCGGGCACTTTTCCACCCAACCATGAAGCAATTACACTTCCCTAGATCCCTTCATAGCACAAAGGAAACCCAGCCCTGCACGAAATGTTTAGCTACCTAGAAACAATTGGTAGGAGGGAACACCTGATGCAACCTGATGTCTAATGTGCAATTCTAAATAATGAAATGCAGATTGTCTCACAACATGATGTGGCAGAGATATATATAAATAATATTTTAGTAGACAAATATTCATCTTTTTCAATGACTACTCACTTAGGCCTAAATATTTGAAAAATAGTTATAGGTTCAATTCCTGAAAAGAGGAAAAGCCATCTCTGATAATCCACATTTGGCATCCTAGCCCAAAAGTAACCCAAAACACTCATCGCGAAAACTCTACTTTCTTTGCACAATAATTAAATAACAACCCATATTCACCTATAGACCATCTCTAATTCCCTTTCCAAAGCATCAATCATGAAAACACATTTTTCAAGCAAGTAATTCATCATCTAATCATACAATTGCATCTATAAGGCTATTAAATTGGTTTTATTTCCTAGTCCATATTTCATTCAAATATTAGTACGGTAATAAGTTTTCTAAATCATTCAACAACCTTACTATCACAACTGTGATAGGAAGTTAAAACAAAGCAACATAACTCACAAACAGGCTTACTGTCACACTAATGATAGTAACTAAATAGATCTGAAACATCATTTAAAATAAATAAAAAGACAACTTACAACAGAAACTAAAATTGAGATAGGAAAGTTTTTAAACTTGTTGAGATAGAACCTTACAAGTAGTTTTAAATCAACATTAAATAAATGGTGACTGGGTATTCAATTCACAACTACAAAAACCTCTGATATAGAAATACCAGACTACAATAAGAACCTATTACTATCATCTAAATTTAAGATTTGTTGTCAAAAGTAAGACACACAGTTCGACCAAGAAGTAGAGACTAACTTCTAACAACATTTACAAAGAAAGAAACAATTTAAGTCTTCCAGAGAATAAATTATCAGCGACCGGAAACTTGTTAACTATGGTTTCAATGGATGCTTCAAGATCAAGAAAAGGGTCGATTCACTTAGCATAATATTAGGAAAACAAAGAAAAGTAGAGACAACGAACATGAACAGCAGGCCGCCCAACTTCTTAGCAACAACAAGGTTAAAATCAAGTAGGTAAAAGAGGTTGGTGACGGTGGATTTTAGCAAATGCAGGCCTAAGTATATATTCAACGATCAAAAGATAGTTGTTCTACAATCTAAAGAATAGTAGGTCAAGCAAAATAAAGAGGCCAAATGCCTACAACAAAAGGTCAATCCCCAATAGCAAGAGGAAAAGAACATAGATGATGAACTGAAGGTCAACTCTAATCTGATCGTAGGGAATAAGATAGCTAACGCCAAGGAGTTTCAAATCATAAAAGGAAATCATAATACTGGTCGCCCATAGGTGTAACGTAGACCAAAAAGAACAGATCACAGGCTAGATTTTCTATGGTTAAACAGTCATAAACAACCATTATTTATTGCATACATAACAAGGAAAATATATGGTTAATTCACTTGATAAAGGAGTCAAATTCCTGTTGTTGCTACTCTGCCTTCTCTCCTGTCGTTGCCCAAAAAAGAATCACGTCCTCTTTCTTCCTGTTGCTAAAACTGCAGATGCTCAGAGATGATAATCTCTCTGCTAACCTCTTTGTTTTTATTAAAAATATCTCCTAAACTAGGCGTCCCATATTTTTAGGATTCCTTTGCTTTTTGATAACTGAAGTTTACTCATGTTTTTGCATGAGATTTGCATTCCTAGAGGCTTCGAATTTTCTTTTAAAAAATAAAATAAAATAACTTATTTATTTTTCTATCACTTGCATAACAGTAACTTCTTTTAATTCTTTTAATTAGATTTTAAATATAATATTAATATTATTAATGCAATTTTTCTATTTTTAATAAACCATAATCACTTAAATCAACATGAAGTATTTGCAATAATATATATATAGTAAATTAAACACAATTGTCTTAAGTCTAAATTAGATATTGTTTTTCAAACAATAATATTTAATTAAAAAAATAGGAAAACACTTACTATTATTTATTATTAAATAATATAAAATAACACCATTTTAAATATAATCAAAAGAACTTTAATATTTATAACTAAATCATGCATTTGAAAAAGGACTTTTTATAGCAATTAAAACTCATTATTTTTCTAAGTATTAAACATAAATCACAATCATTATCCATACAACAATGCATATTAAAGTCATAAAATGCAATATGATATGAAACTATGTGAGTGTGTGAGTGCATTAGAGTTATCCATCCCAAACAGTTCTTGCCAAGTGGCTAGAACATCTCTACCTCGACCATGTTCTCATCTTCAATGAGTACCTGCATTCATTCTCTCTCAACTTGACGTTAATAGGTTAGTTCCCCAAAACATAGCCGAAGCAAATCATTATGTATATCTATAATCGTACTAATAATATTCAATTATTAAATCAACTTTAAAAATCATGCATTTATAATGTTATGAAACTTACTTTCACACACATGGAATCACTCAAAGTAAAACAACCATAATAAATGTTCACTAATCTCGAGTAATAATATAGTCCAAAAAAATGAGATGTGACAGGGAGTCTTAAGCAGGTTTATGTCTAACCCTGGTAGACGGTATTGGAATTATGCAAAGAGGGTGTTAAAATATTTGTATGGTACTTTTGATTATTGTTTGGTTTATTCTAGTACTAGCAGTGTGGATAAGACATTGGACATACAAGGTTTTGTTGATATAAATCAGGTAGGTGACTTGGATAGTCGAAGGTCCACTAGTGGCTATGTGTTTACTTTGTTTGGAGGAGCTGTGAGTTGGATGAGTAAAAGGCAGCCCTCTATTGCTTTATCCGCCATCGAAGCAAAGTATATGGCTGCTACTCATGTCTTTAAGGAGGCGGTTTAGTTACGGAGATTGTGTACAGGTATTGGTTTTGATTTCAGGATTATTCAAATTGGTTGTGATAGCCAATGTACAATATGTTTGGCCAAGAACCCCATGTATCATGCACATACTAAGAATGTGAATGTCCAATACCATTTTGTTTGTGAAATGAATGCTAATGATCAAATTGAGATGAAGAAAGTTGACACTCAAGAGAATGTTGCAGATTCACTTACTAAACTTATGAGCATAAAAAAATTTATGTGGTGTAGGAAGGCCATGGGCCTTGTTCCTAGTACTTAGTTGTTTTATGTTTTCTATGGGTGTATTTACAATGTATGATGTCAAGTGGGAGAATGTTAGGATTAAGGTGCCATCAACCTTGTAAATCCTATGTAATTTATTATTCCTATTATTGTTTGTACATCACCTACAAGGGATGAAAGGTTTCACCAAGTAGCGATCTTGTTTCAACCGCATGTTTGATTCTAGTACCTAACGAATGTTGGTTATGGAGCACATTTCATTTCGGGGGTGGAGGGGGGTGCCCCTTGTGAGGCCTGGTGGTCGTGCACCCCAACAGGGTTTTGGGGGCAACACCCCTGAAAGCCACATTTTATATATTATTTTTTATTGTGAATCTATATCATTCATCATTAGGTCACATATCTAACGGTAGAGATTTTGTTGGCTTTTCTTTCCCTAGAAGGCAAACCCTTTTTGAGGATATTGTATTACAGCTGTGAATGAGTAGAGTAGAAAGTTGAGACTAAAAAACAAGCATTGCTAGATTGAAGACTGAAGAGGAGATTGATAGTGTTGTATTGTAAACTCTATTGAAGTTAATATAGATTGTTGCATGTCTTCTTGTGTAGAGTTTTTTTCTCGAAAGGGTTTCTCCACATAAACACTATGCTATGTGTTTACTTTTCTATTCCATTATTTATTTTTGTTGATTTCATACTATCTCCTTTTTGGTTCTACACAGTTAAATATCTATATTACAGTTGTAGTCAGATTTTCATTGATAGTTATTTACCTTCATTTCTAATAGTTTTGATAATAGTGAGTCTATGGGCATAGTTATTTTTCATTTGGTATCAAAGCATGGTTTTGGATTGTAAGAGATGTGTCATCCTCATGGTATTTATTCTTGTTTGAATGGAATATTTACATAGATGATCTTATTTTTCAAGCATAGAATGAAAAACAAGGAGACCAAAATTCAATGACACTATTTTTGAGTTATTGAGGTTCAAAATGAAGAATTTAGTCACATGCATGATCTGTGGGTTGCATGTGGTTGCAAGCATGTTCTTCAGGTTGCATGCAGTTCCAGGCATGATTCAGGTTAGTATGTGGTGACTAATCATGTTGCGGGGCTGCAGGGTACTTGCAGCAACTACAAGGTTCATGCAGAAAGCTAAATTTTGGTGACTTTGTCAGCTGCGATTTCCCCCCTAAATAATTAATGGGGGACTACAGGGGGTGTAGCCCTAGAAAAAAATGCCCTATATTTAATAAAGGCATCGGTAGTTATTTTGGTTATTAGACAACATGGAAAAACTAACTTTTGTTAACCGCCAAAAGGCTTGATAAATAAACGGCTGGAGAATGTGAAAGGTCATGAGTCACAGATGAGACACGAATGAGATTGTAGTGTATTTCATGAAGCATAGCAGTGGATAGAGTTGCAGGTTGCGTAGGTTGTAATCCATTTTGTTTGATGTTGGATAATAAAAATTCTAGATGGTTGTTTCTATGGATGTAGCCCACATTAGGTGAACCATGTTAAATCTCAATGTTGTGTTATTCTCTTTACTCCTATGTACTTAAATCTAAATTATAATTGTTAATTTGCATTGCTTCGGTTTGCCTCAAGAATCTTAACAACTAGTATCAAAGCTATGTATTTCGATTAATTGGTAGAGAATTACAGATTTGAGTGGGACCAATGGAAGAAGGCAAGTTGAAGTTCGAGAAGTTCAACGACCAAAATTATCAATTATGGAAGATGCAGATGGAAGATTACCTATATTAGAAAGATTTGTGGTGACCATTGCAAGGAAAAGTGAAGAAATCATCTACGATGATAGATCAAGAATGGGAGATTCTGGATAGAACGGCATTGGAAACCGTTCAGTTGTGCATGACACTTATCAAAAGCAACAACTGATGAATTGATGAAAGCATTGGTGCAATTGTATGAAAAACCCTCAACCTCAAATAAGGTATTCCTTATGAAACATTTGTTTAATATGAAAATGACTAAAGGAGCATCTGTAACAAATCATTTAAATGAAGTCAACATAGTTACCAATTAATTAAATCCTTTAAAAGTGAATTTTGATGAAGAGGTAAGGGCTCTCTTGATTCTATGTTCTTTGCCAAAAAGCTGGAATAGCTTGATCATGGTTGTAAGTAAGTCTATCTTTGGTTCAAATATTTTGAAATTTGATGATGTTGTTGGTGTTATCCTTAGCCAAGAAATGCGACGGAAAAGCACAGGTGAGACTTCAACATCAGGAAATGTTTTGAATGTAGAGAATAGGGGAAGATGAAAGGAGAGAGGAAATAGCCCAGCAAATCATGGGAAGTCACAATGGAAGTCGAAGAAAGGTAGATCTCAATCTAGAGGAAGAAAGGGTTGCTAGCACTATGGAAAGCCAGGACACCTGGAGAAAGATTGTTGCTCTCATAAAGGCAAACAAGGAGACATACAAAAAGATGATAGTAAGGAAGCTAATGTTGCAAGTAATAAATTACAATATGTTTTAATTCTTTGTTTAGATAATGCAAATGATTCTTCGGTAATAGATTCAGCGGCTTCGTTTCATGCCATACCCCATAGGAATTTTTTTCTAGATTATGTTCAAGGTGATTTTGGACTGGTATATTTGGGTGATGATGAACCTTGTCAGATTGTTGGAAAGGGTAAGATAAAAAGCAAGTTGTAGAATGGAAATCAATGGTTTCTATAGGAGGTAAGACATGTTCCAAATTTAAGAAGAAATTTAATCTCTGCAGGACAGCTGGGTAGTGGAGGCTGCATAGTTACCTTTGTAGACAAAGTCTAGAAGGTCACTAAAGGTGCATTAGTAGTTTCTAAAGGTGAAAAGGTAGGCACATTGTATTTATGTATTGGTAATACTTATTCTTCCTTAGCTGCTACAAAAATAGTTGCTACAGGGACAACTACAGAAATAGTTGTTGCAGGGACAACTACAACAGTTGCTATAGGGACAACTATAGTAGGAATAGTTGTTGTAGAGACACTTATAGCAGTTGTTGCAGGAAAAAATGTAGTATTGTGGCACCATAGACTTGGGCACATAAGTGAGAAAGGGATGAAGATCGTTCAATCTAGAAAGTTGATGCCAGGGCTGAAGTAGATTGACTTGAATTCCTACGAAAATTATCTATGGGAAACATAAAAGCATCTGATTTCAAAAAGTTGGGAAAGAAAAGAAGAGTGAGAAATTAAAGCTTGTGTATTTAGACATATGGGGCCCAACTTAAGTATCATCTCTTGGTGTCTCTTGTTATTATGTTACTTTTATTAATGATGCAACTAGGAAAACATGGGTGTATTTCCCAAAACAAAAATTAGAAATGTTTGAAACTTTTAATAAATGGAAAGCTTTGGTTGAGAATGAGATAAGGAAAAAGATGAAGTGTCTTAGATCTGTTAATGGAGGTGAGTATTGCAGCAAATAATTTTAATACTATTGTTCATACAATAGAATCCATAAGCAGAAGACGGTTCTAGGAACCCCATAGGAAAATGGTTTCTCTGAGAGAATGAATAGGACAATCATGGAGTGTACAAGGAGCATAAGGTTGCATGCTGAACTTCCCTTACATTTTTGGCCAGTTTTGTGTCTTGGGTGGAAGTGTGAGGGTTTTTTAAGTTGTATTGGGAGTTCTGGTTTAATTTGTTTTGCAAATTTTGTGTAGAAACCATGGCTACACCTACATCCTGATTGGACATTGAAAAACTTAATGGAACAGGTTATGAGTTGTGGAAGCAGAAAATTGAGGATTTACTTAAAAAAAGAGATCAATGGTTGGATGCAACAAAAGAGAAGAAACCCGATACTATCAGTCTGGATGAGTGGGATAAGATGGACAAAAAGGCACGGAGTACAATCCAGTTGTGTCTTGCAGATTCTATCCTACTGAATGTTGCTGAAGTAAAGATCACATATGTTTTATGGAAACGGTTGGGTGAAATCTATCAATCCAAAAGTCTGGTAAACAAAATTTACTTAAATCAAAATTTATTTTCTCTAAAAATGAAGGAAGGTGAATCTATTGCAGAGCATTTAAATTCATTTAATTTGATTGTGAGTCAACTAGCCTCTGTAGATGTTAAGGTTGTGGAAGAAGATAAATGCATTATGCTTCTTTGTTCTTTACCTGAGTATCAGAAGAATTCCATTCTTTCTATCACTGTTAATCTCGAATATCCAAAGATGGATACTCTTGTTGCAACTCTGTTGTCATAGGATTTAGGGAAGCAGGCTATGGATAGATCGGTGGATGCTCTTAATGTCAAGGGAAGGTCTAAGGAAAGAGGACCAAAAGGGGATCAAAAGGGACCTAAGGACAAATCTAAAGATAGATCTAAGACACCTAAAAAGAAGAACAAAGTCAAGTGTTGGTGTAGACATTTGAAAATGACATAACCCATGCTACCATTTCCTGACACACCTGCACTAATTTATCTCCCTTTCCATAATTAATTAAATAAAATCAATTTATTTAATTAATTTAAGAATTCTCCATGCCCATAATTGATTAAATAAATATTACAATTTATTTAATTAATTTAACAATTCTCCACATCCATAATTGATTAAATAAATATTACAATTTATTTAATTAATTATCTTATCCTTTACCACTAACCTAAATTAATTAAATAAAGTCCACTTATTTAATTAATCCACCTAACCCATGACTAAACCTAGGCTAATTAAATAAATATCATTTATTTAATTAGCTACCATACCCTACCAAGCCCCTAGACCCAAATTAATGCCACCAATTAACCCATCTCTTAATTTCCAATAGCCATATTAATTAAGTTAATCACTTAATTAATTAACTTAAACCCTCATTATCCCATCTCCCCACACTTGATTAAATAAATAACATTTTTAATTAAGGGGAGTCACATGTGTCTCCACCTCATATTTCCTCATTCATGAAAGAGCATTATTTAAATAATAAAGCTCACACATGTCTCCACCTAACCTTTCCAAATCCACACATTGGTCAATTATCATCCCATTCATCCATAAAATCCAATTTTTAATACACCCTCTCCCACATAAATAAATTTTTAATTCATTCATGTGTCATTATCTTAATTAATGGAAAGCCTTCCCAAGGTGGAATTTAAAATTTTAAAATATTATGAGCCCTCCAATATTGATGATACAACCCTAGCCCTTGATTTCACTATGAAATCTCCACCCTTGGATCTCCATTTCAAACCTCCACCATTGATAAAAAAATCTTTCAAAAATCTATAAATACAAGGCCTCTCCAAGCATTTCCATAACAAGTTTTTGAGCATCCAATTTATGCCAAAATCTTAGCTAATTTTCTTTATACCATTGCCAAATCCTTGCCTCCATTTGTGTTGGTTAGAATACAGGAATCCGCATTTATTCACATTGGGTATAGCTAGGAAATGCTTTTTGGGTGCATGCATTCCTCCACCTTATCAAGGAGAATGAGATGTTTGAAGATTTGAGGTAAAACAATTAATTTTATGATTTCCTTGTGTTCTTATGTCCTCTAACATTTCATCATCTTCAGTTGGAACTGTGGAAAAAGAGGGAATTCTAAGAAGGAATGCAAAAACAAGAAGAAACAGTGGGATTCATCTATAGAAAAGTCCTCAGATACAAGTGATGAGGTTTTACTTTATGCTTGTAACATTGTTGCTAATGAACATTGGTTGGTTGACTCAGGATGCTTGTATCACATGCAAAGAATGGTTTTCCACATATAAGAAATATGATGGAGGTAATGTCGACCTTGGAGACAACGCTACATATCCGATTGTTGGATGAGGAAAGGTATTGTTGTGTTTCAGTGATGGGAGAATTAAAATCCTCCTTGGTGTTTTACATATTATTGGATTGGCTAGAAATAATATTTTTGTTTCCAAGGTGAATGATTCAGGAATGCATGTAATGTTTGATAAGCATGGTTGCATAATTCTGAGAGGAATCTTGGTGGTAGCGAGAGGAACAAGAATGGGAACATTGTTTAGGCTTGATGCCACTACGGTTTGTAATTCCACTTATGTAGTTCTGAAACTACTAAAAATACATGTATGTTATGGCACCACAAATTGGGTCACACAAGTGAAAATGTTCTGAAAATAATTATTAAAAAAAAATTGTTGGAGAATTTTCCTATTCTAATAGCACTTTGATTTCTGTGAGCATTGTGTTTGGAAAACAAAACAAAACATTTTTTTCTTCAGGAAGCAATAGAGCAAAATAGAAGTTAGAGATTATTCATTCAGATGTGTTTGGACCTATGGATAATGATTCTATTGGAAAATCTCATTATTTTGTTACCTTCATTAATGATGCATCCAGATTCACATGGATTTATTTTATGAAGCATAAATCTGTATTTGTCACTAAGTTTAAGGAGTTTAGAGTCTTAGAAGAGAACCAATCAAGACTTAAGATAAAAATATTAAGATATCAAAAAAGAGGGGAATATTTCTCTAAGGAATTTGATGAGTTCTATAAACATGTAGGTATCATAAGACAAAAAACAACTCCATATACACCACAACAAAACGGTGTTACAGAAATGATGAACCAAACAATAATGGAAAGAGCCAGAAGTATGTTAAGTGATGCACAATTGGATAAATGCTTTTGGACAGAAGTTGTCAGTATCACTTCTTACTTGTTAAATAGATCTCCTTGTAAGGCTCTTGATTCGACACCTTATGAATTGTGGATAGGTAAGAAATCTTTTGTTTCGCATTTAAGGGTTTTTGGCTGTGAGGCTTTTTTTCATGTGCCTAAGGAAAAGCGATCTAAGTTGGATCTAAAAGCACAAAAATGCATCTTCATTGGATATGGTGAGAATGTAAAAGGTTATAAGCTTTGGGATTCTCTAACCAAAAAAGTTATCTTTTCTAGAGATGTGCTTTTCAAGGAACTTAGAGCTATTTCTGATGTTGTACAACCAAAAGAAAAAGAAAGGAAGAGGATAGTACATTTTGATTTACAATAAGAAAATGTAGATTAGGAAGAACAAAATGATGGATTAGGGGATGGAGAATAAAAATAAGATTCAAGTGAAAGTTCAAATGACAAACACTCTATTGTTATAGAAGAAGTTGAGCATATAGAAGAACATGAGGAAGAATCTCTTACTCCACCCTTGAGAAGATCCACAAGACAATGAAACCTAGTTGATAGGTATATCCCACCAGATTTCTATTGTGTATTTGATTTATTGAGTACTCAGGACGATGAACCTAGATCCTACAGGGAATCTATTCATGCATATGATAGTGAGTTTTGGGAACTAGCCATGTAGGAGGAAATGATGGCTTTAGACTCATGTGACGCCCAAGATCTCATACATTTGCCCAAAGGAAGGAAGGCCATAGAATGTAAGTGGGTCTTCAAGAAGAAGTTTGGAGTAGACGATTCATTATAGAAGTACAAGGCTAGACCGGTAGCCAAGGGTTACTCCTAGAGAGGGGGTTAATTTTAGTCAAATTTTCTCTCTTGTTGCTAAATTATCTTCTATTAGATTTATTTTATCCATTACTGTAGCTTATGATTTTGAAATTGAGCAAATAGATGTTAATATTTCTTTTTTTCATGGAGATCTGGATGAAGAAAATGCAACAACCTACAGGTTTTGAGGTAAAAGGGAAAGAACACTAGGTATGCAAGTTAAAAATATCTCTTTATGGTTTAAAACAGTCCCCAAAATGTGGTACCAAAATTTTGATTCTTTTGTTTTGAAATTGAGTTTTGTTAGAAGTGAAGAGCATCATTGTGTCTACATATGATGTATTGATGATGATATTCTTATTATTGCCTTGTATGTGGATGATATTTTATTTTTCAGTAACACCAAGGGTATGATCAGTGAGTTGAAAGCTTAATTTTTAGGTGCATTTGACATGAAGGATCTAGGGGCGGCCAGGTATATTCTAGGAATGGAGATCAAAAGGGATCGAGGTAGCAAAAAGCTTTGGTTATCATTAAGTATGTGAATACTATTTTACACAGATTTAGCATGTAGGATTGCAATCTAGATAGAATTCATTTATCAGTTAGTACTTAGATTTCATTAGATACGTGTCCTAAGAATGAAGATGATTTAGAGGATATGTTTGATGTGCCATAGGCTAGTGTTGTAGGAAGTTTAATGCATGCAATGGTTTGCACTAGACCAAATATTGTCCAAGTAGTTGGAGTGTAAAGTACTCAAACCATCACAAAAGTTACATGAAGTAAATAATCCACATAATTACATCATCTTAAGTAAAACATAAATCTCATAAACGTGAATCAATAAAAGTAATTAAATCTTACAAAAATCACGTGCTTAATCCAGGTGATAGCACTATAAAAGAATATACAAAGTCCATTGGTTTTCATGCCATAATTTATATAAAACAAGATACAATAAACATGTTCAACAAGTATAATAAATCAAATAAACTCTTCAGTCGCCATGAACCCACATGGTTCTCCTGCGATCTGAGAGACGGGAACATGGCTTGGGCACTTTTCCACCCAACCATGAAGTAATTACACTTGCCTGGATCCCTTCATAGCATGAAGGAAACCTAGCCCTACATGAAATGTTTAGCTACCTAGAAACAACTGGCATGAGAGAACACCTGATGCAACCTGATGTCTAATGTGCAATTCTAAATAATAAAATATAGATTGTCTCACAACATGATGCGGTAGAGATATATATAAATAATATTTTAGTAGACAAATATTCATCTTTTTCAATGACTACTCTCTTAGGCCTAAACATTTGAAAAATAGTTACAGGTTCAATTCCTGAAAAGAGGAAAAGCCATCTCTGATAATCCACATTTGGCATCCTAGCCCAAGAGTAACCCAAATCACTCATAGCTAAAAATCTACTTTCTTTTCGCAATAATTAAATAACAACCCATATTCACCTATAGACTATCTCTAATTCCCTTTCCAAAGCATCAATCATGAAAACACACTTTTCAAGCAAGTAATTCATCATCTAATCATACAATTGCATCTATAAAGCTATTGAATTGGTTTTATTTCCTAGTCCATATTTCATTCAAATATTTGTAAGGTAATAAGTTTTTTAAATCATTCAACAACCTTACTATCACAACTATGACAGGAAGTTAAAACAAAGCAACATAGCTCACAAATAGGCTTACTGTCACACTAATGACAATAACTAAATAGATCTGAAACATCATTTAAAATAAATAAAAAGACAACTTACAACAGAAACTAAAATTGAGATAGGAAGGTTTTTAAACTTGTTGAGACAGAACCTTACAAGTAGTTTTAAATCAGCTTTAAATAAATGGTGACTGGGTATTCAATTTACAACTACAAAAACCTATGATATAGCAATACCAGACTACAATAGGAACCTATTACTATCACCTAAATTTAAGAGTTGTCAAAAGTAAGACACACAGTTCGACCAAGAAGTAGAGGCTAACTTCTAGCAAAAGATTGACTTCTAACAACATTTACAAACAAAGAAATAATTTAAGTCTTCCAGAGAATAAATTATCAGCGACCAGAAACTTGTTAGCTATGATTTCAATGGATGCTTCAAGATCAAGAAAAGGGTTGATTCACTTAGCATAATATTAGGAAAACAAAGGAAAGTAAAGACAACGAACATGAACGGCAGGCCGTCCAACTTCTTAGCAACAGCAAGGTTAAAATCGAGTAGGTAAAAGAGGTTGGTGATCGTGGACTTTTGTAAATGCAGGCCTGAGTATATATTCAGTGGTCAAAAGATAGTTGTTCTACATGCTAAAAAATAGCAGGTCGAGCAAAATAAAGAGGCCAAATGCCTACAATAGAAGGTCAATCCCCAATAGCAAGAGGTAAAGAACACAAACGATCAACTGAAGGTCAACTCTAATATGATCGTAGGGAATAAGATAGCTGACAGTAGGGAGTTTCAAATCATAAAAGGAAATCATAATACTGGCCTCCCATAGGTGTAACGCAGACCAGAAAGAACAGATCACGGGCTAGTTTTCTATGGTTAAATAGTCATAAACAACCATTATTTATTACATACATAAAAAGGAAAATACCTGGTTAATTCACTTGCTAAAGGAGTCAAATTCCTGTTGTTGTTACTGCTCCTCCTTCTCTCCTGTCACTGCCCAAAAAAGAATCACGTCCTCTTTCTTCCTGTTGCTAAAATTGCAGATGTTCAGAGATGATAATCTCTCTGCTAACCTCTTTGCTTTTATTAAAAATATCTCCTAAACTAGGCGTCCCATATTTTTAGGATTCCTTTGCTTTTTGATAACTGAAGTTTACTCATGTTTTTGCATGAGATTTGCATTCCTAGAGGCTTCGAATTTTCTTTTAAAAAATAAAATAAAATAACTTATTTATTTTTCTATCACTTGCATGACAGTAACTATATATATTTCTGTCATTTGCATGACAGTAACTTCTTTTAATTAGATTTTAAATATAATATTAATATTATTAATGCAATTTTTCTATTTTTAATAAAGCATAATCACTTAAATCAACATGAAGTATTTGCAAAAATATATATAATAAATAAACACAATTGTTTTAAATCTAAATTAGATATTATTTTTCAAACAATAATATTTAATTTAAAAAATAGGAAAACACTTTTAAAAAACTTATTATTAAATAATATAAAAATACACCATTTTAAATATAATCGAAAGAACTTTAATATTTATAACTAAATCATGCATTTGAAAAAGGACTTTTTATAGCAATTAAAACTCATTATTTTTCTAAGTATTAAACATAAATCACAATCATTATCCATACAACAATGCATATTAAAGCCATAAAATGTAATATGATATGAGACTATATGAGTGTCTGAGTGCATCAGGGTTAACCATCCCAAACAGTTCTTGCCAAGTGGCTAGAACATCTCTACCTCAACCATGTTCTCATCTTCGATGAGTACCTGCATTCATTCGCACTCAACTTGACGTTAATAGGTTAGTTCCCCAAAACATAGCCGAAGCAAATCATTATGTATATCTATAATCGTACTAATAATATTCAATTATTAAATCAACTTTAAAAATCATGCATTTATAATGTTATGAAACTTACTTGCACACACATGGAATCACTTAAAGTAAAACAACCATAGTAAATGTTCACTAATCTAGAGTAATAATATAGTCCAAAAAAAAGAGATGTGACAAGGAGTCTTGACCAGGTTATGTCTAACCCTGGTAGACGATATTGGAATTATGCAAAGAGGGTGTTAAGATATTTGTGTCATACTTTTGATTACTATTTGGTTTATTCTAGTACTAGCAGTGTGGATAAGACATTGGACATATAGGGTTTTGTTGATACAAATCAGGTAGTTGACTTGGATACTCGAAGGTCCACTAGTGGCTATATGTTTACTTTGTTTGGAGGAGCTGTGAGTTGGATGAGTAAAAGGCAGCCCACTATTGTTTTATCCACCACCAAAGCAAACTATATGGCTGCTACTCATGTCTCTAAGGAGGTGGTTTGGTTACGGAGATTGTGTATAGGTATTGGTTTTGATTGCAGGATTATTTAGATTGGTTGTGATAGCCAATGTGCAATATGTTTGGCCAAGAACCCCATGTATCATGCACATACTAAGAATGTGGATGTCCAATACCATTTTGTTCGTGAAATGATTGCTAATGGTCAGATTGAGATGAAGAAGGTTGACCCTCAAGAGAATGTTGCAGATTCACTTACTAAACCTATGAGCACAAAAACAATTATGTGGTGTAGGAAGGCCATGGGCCTCGTTCCTAGTACTTGGTTGTTTTATGTTTTCTATGGGTGTATTTACAATGTATGATGTCAAGTGGGAGAATGTTAGGATTAAGGTGCCATCAACCTCGTAAATCCTATGTAATTTATTATTCCTATTATTGTTTGTACATCACCCATAAGGGATGAACGATTTCACCAAGTAGCGATATTGTTTCGACCGTATGTTTGATTCTGGTACCTAACGAATGTTGGTTATGGAGCACATTTCATTTTGGGGATGTAGGGGGGTACCCCTTGCGAGGCCTGGGGGTCATGTACCCCAACAGGGGTTCAGGGGCAACACCCATGAAAGCCACATTTTATATATTATTTTCATTGTGAATCTATATCGTTCATCATTAGGTCACATATCTAACGGTAGAGGTTTTGTTGGCTTCTCTTTCCCTAGAAGACAAACCCTTTCTAAGGATATTGTATTATAGCTGTGAATGAGTAGAGTAGAAAGTTGAGACTAAAAAAAAGTATTGCTAGATTGAAGACTGAAGAGGAGATTGATAGTGTTGTATTGTAAACTCTATTGAAGTTAATAGAGATTGGTGCATGTCTTCTTGTGTAGAATTTTTTCCCCGAAAGGGTTTCTCCACGTAAACACTATGTTATGTGTTTTCTTTTCTATTCCATTATTTATTTGTGTTGATTTCATACTATCTCCTTTTTGGTTCTACACAGTTAATTATGTATATTACAGTTGTAGTCATATTTTCATTGATAATTGTTTACCTTCATTTCTAATAGTTTTGATGATAGCGAGTCTATGGGCATAGTTATTTTTCATTTGGTATCAAAGCATGGTTTTGGATTGTAAGTGATGTGTCATCCTCATGGTATTTATTCTTGTTTGAATGGAATCTTTACATAGATGATCTTATTTTTCAAGCATAGAATGAAAAACAAGGAGACCAAAATTCAATAACACTATTTTTGAGTTATTGAGGTTCAAAATGAAGAATTTAGTCACATGCATGATCTATGGGTTACATGTGGTTGCAAGCATGTTCCTCAGGTTACATGCAGTTCCAGGCATGATTCATGTTAGTATGTGGTGACTAATCATGTTGCGGGGCTGCAAGGTACTTGTAGCAACTACAAGGTTCATGCAGCAAGCTAAATTTTGGTGACTTTGTCAACTGTGGTTTCCCACCTAAATAATTAATGGGCGAGTGTAGGGGGCAGAGCCCTAGAAAAAAATGCCCTATATTTAATAAAGGCGTCGGCGGTTATTTTGGTTATTAGACGACATGGAAAAACTAACTTTTGTTAACCGCCAAAAGGCTTGATAAATAAACGGATCGAGAATGTGAAAGGTCACAAGTCACAGATGAGACACAAATGAGATTGTAGTGTATTTCATGTAGCATAGCAGTGGATAGAGTTGCAAGTTGCGTAGGTTGTAATCCATTTTGTTTGATGTTGGATAATAAAAATACTAGATGGTTGTTTCTATGGATGTAGCCCACATTAGATGAACCACGTTAAATCTCGATGTTGTGTTATTCTCTTTACTCCTATGTATTTAAATCTACATTATAATTGTTAATTTACATTGCTCCAATTTGCCTCAAGAATCCTAACAACTAGTATCAGAGCTGTGTATTTCGGTTAATTGGTAGAGAACTACAGATTTGAGTGGGACCAATGGAAGAAGGTAAATTGAAGTTTGAGAAGTTCAATAGCTAGAATTATCAATTATGGAAGATGCAGATGTAAGATTACCCATATTAGAAAGGTTTGTGGTGGCCATTGCAAGGAAAAGTGAAGAAATCATCTAAAATGATAGATCAAGAATGGGAGATTCTGGATAGAAAGGCATTGGGAACCGTTCGGTTGTGCCTGACACTTATCAAAAGCAACAACTAATGAATTGATGAAAGCATTGGTGCAATTGTATGAAAAACCCTCAACCTCAAATAAGGTATTCCTTATGAAACATTTGTTTAATATGAAAATTACTAAAGGAGGATCTGTAGCAGATCATTTAAATGAATTCAACACAGTTACCAATTAATTAAATTCTTTAAAAGTGAATTTTGATGACGAGGTGAGGGCTCTCTTGATTCTATGTTCTTTGCCAAAAAGCTGGAATAGCTTGATCATGGTTGTAAGTAACTCTATCTTTGGTTCAAATACTTTGAAATTTGATGATGTTGTTGGTGTTATCCTTAGCAAGGAAATGTGAAGGAAAAGCACAGGTGAGACTTCAACATCAGGAAATGTTTTGAATGTAGAGAATAGGGGAAGATGAAAGGAGAGAGGAAAAATCCCAACAAATCATGGGAAGTCACAATGGAAGTTGAAGAAAGGTAGATCTCAATCCAAAGGAAGAAAGGATTGCTAGCACTATGGAAAGCCAGGACATATGAAGAAGGATTGTTGCTCTCATAAAGGCAAACAAGGAGACAGACAAAAAGATGATAGTGAGGAAGCTAATGTTGCAAGTAGTAAATTACAAGGTGTTTTAATTCTTTATTTAGATAATGCAAATGATTCTTCGGTAATAGATTCAGGGGCTTCATTTCATGCCATACCCCATAGGAATTTTTTTCTAGATTATTGTCAAGGTGATTTTGGACTGGTATATTTGGGTGATGATGAACCTTGTCAGATTGTTGGTAAGGGTAAGATAAAAAGCAAGTTGTAGAATGGAAATCAAGGGTTGCTATAGGAGGTAAGACATGTTCCAAATTTAAGGAGAAATTTAATCTCTGCAGGACAATTGGGCAGTGGAGGCTACATAGTTACCTTTGTAAACAAAGTCTGGAAGGTCACTAAAGGTACATTAGTAGTTTATAAAGGTGAAAAGGTAGGCACATTGTATTTGTGTACTGGTAATACTTATTCTTCCTTAGCTGCTACAAAAATAGATGCTATAGGGACAACTACAGAAATAGTTATTGCAGGGACAACTACACCATTTGATGCAGGGACAACTATAGTAGGAACAGTTGTTGTAGAGACACTTATAGCAGTTGTTGCAAGAACAAATGCAATATTGTGGTACCATAGACTTGGGCACATAAGTGAGAAAGTGATGAAGATACTTCAATCTAGAAAGTTGATGTCAGGACTGAAGTAGATTGACTTGAATTCCTACGAAAATTGTGTCTATGGGAAACATAAAAGAGTCCAATTTCTCAAAGCTGGGAAAGAAAAGAAGAGTGAGAAATTAAAGCTTGTGCATTTAGACATATGGGGACCAACTTAGTTATCATCTCTTGGTGTCTCTTGTTATTATGTTACTTTTATTAATGATACAACTAGGAAAACATGGGTGTATTTCCTAAAACAAAAATCAAAAGTGTTTGAAACTTTTAATAAATGGAAAGCTTTGGTTGAGATTAAGATAAGGAAAAAGGTGAAATGTCTCAAATCTGTTAATGGAGGTGAGTATTGCAGTAAAGAATTTTAATACTATTGTTCATACAATGGAATCCATAGGTAGAAGATGGTTGTAGGAACCCCATAAGAAAATGGTTTGTCTGAGAGAATGAATAGGACAATCATGGAGTGTGCAAGGAGCATGAGGTTGCATGTTGGACTTCCCTTACATTTTTGGGCAGATGTTGTACATGTACTATTGTTTATTTAATTAACAGGGGACCTTCAAATCCTTTGGATGGTGGTATTCCAAAGGAGACACGGACAGGTAAAAAGAAAAACTATTATTTTCTGAAAACTTTTGGCTGTGAAGCTTTTCTCCATGTTGATATTGAAAACAGAACCAAACTTGAAGCAACATCTCAAAAATGTACCTTTATTAGATATGGAATAGGTGACTTTGGTTATCGGTTATGGGATTATAAAAATCAGAAAATTATTAGGAGTAGAGATGTTATATCAATGAGAAGGTTATGTATAAAGATCAGTTGCAAGAAAAGAAGCATGAACAGGAAACAACAAAATATATGGTGCTGGATGAAATTCCAAAAAATAAAATGCCATTGGTACCTAATGATCAGCAACAACAAGATATCTCATAGACTCTTACAAGTGTTTGACGATCTACAAGGATAAGTAGACCCCCCAAAAGTTTTTCTCCTTCATTATATTCTATATTATTAACTAATTCTGGTGAACCTGAAGGATACAAAGAAGCCATGCAGTTAGTTTCCAAACAATAGTGGGAGCAAGGCATGAAAGAGGAAATGGATTCTTGCTGTAGAATCAGACTTGGGACTTGGTCCATTTGCTTGCAAGTAAAAGAGCATTTCCAAACAAATGGGTTTATAGGTTGAAGGAAGATGGAGGAAAGAAAATATATAAGGTCAGACTCGTGTTAAAATGTTTTGCACAGAAAAAAGGTATAGACTTTGATGAGATATTTTCTCTGGTTGTAAAAATGACTTCAATTAGGATTGTTCTAAGTCTTGTGGTTGTAGAAGACTTGCATCTTGAACATCTAGATGTAAAAACAATTTTTCTCCATGGGGATTTGGAAGAAGAAATCTACATGCAACAACCACAGGGATATGAGGTCAAAGGTAAGGACTTAGTGTGTAGGTTAAAGAAGAGTTTTTATGGCCTAAAGCAAGCACCCCAACAATGGTATTTGAAATTTGATAAGTTTATGGTTGAACAAGGTTACAAAAGATGTTATTTTGATTACTGTGTTTATTTTAAAAGATTGGATAATGGAATCTATATTATCCGGTTACTCTATGGTAATGACATGCTTGTTGTCAGGTATAACATGCAACATATAAATGAGCTTAAGAAGAAATTAGAAAAGACATTTTCTATGAAGGATTTGGGTGCAGTAAAACAAATCCTTGGTATGAGGATCTCATGGGACAGGAAAAATAGAAAATTGTTTTTGTCTCAAAGTGAGTATATAGAAAAGGTGTTGAAAAGATTTAATATGCAGAATGCCAAAGCAGTTAGTACACCTTTGCCTAGTCATTTTAAATTGACCAAGGAGATGTGTCCAAAGACACAAGAGGAGGAAGACAAAATGTCTAAAATACCATATGCATCAGTGGTTGGCATCTTGATGTATGCGATGGTATGCATGAGGCCAGATATTGCACATGAAGTTGGAGTTGTGAGCAGGTATATGAGCAATCCAGGAATGGAACATTGGAATGTTGTCAAATGGATTCTCAGGTATTTGAGAGGTACTAATACAATGAAACTATGTTTCAAAGGATCAAACACTGCTCTAAGAGGATATGTTGACTTTGATCTGGCAGGTGATATAGACAATAGGAGAAGTACTACAGGGTATGTTCTTACTATAGGAGGAACAAGAATCAATTGGATTTCAAGAATGCAAAAGGTTGTTGCACTTTCAACCATTGAAGTTGAGTATGTAGTTTCTATTGAAGCTAGCAAGGAGATGATTTAGTTACAATGTTTTCTAGAGGAATTGGGCAAGTAGTAGGAAGATAGCCCATTGTATATTGATAGCCAGAGTTCCATTCATCTTGTAAAGATTTTAGACCTTCATTCAAAAACAAAGCACATTCATCTCAGGTACCACTTCATCTGGTCAATTTTGGAGTATGGACAATTGAAGCTAGAAAAGACCCACACAAGTGAAAATCCTATAGATATGTTCATGAAGGCAGTCACATGGGATAAAATGATTTCCTCATCAATTTTCATTGACCTTCATAAATTCTAACGGTATAAATGAGGAAACAACCAAGTCCAAATGCTTCATCCAGTGGGAACTACAGGTGCATCGGTGTTGCTCCAGGATCAGTCTCCAAGTGGGAGATTGTTTGGTGTGGAGCCTGATCAGCCCCTAAGTGGGAGATTGTTAGAATGTGGTGACTGATCATGCTGCAAGGTTGTAGGGTACCTGCAGCAACTACAAGGTTCATGCAGCAAGCTAAATTTTGGTGACTTTGTCAACCATGGCTTCCCCCCCTAAATAATTAATGGGGGAGTGCAAGGGGCAAAGCCCCAGCAAAAATTCCCTATATTTAATAAAGGCGTCAGCAATTATTTTTGTTAACCGCTAAAAGGCTTGATAAATAAGTAGCTAGAGAATGTGAAAGGTCACGAGTCACAGATGAGACATGAATGAAATTGTAGTGTATTTCATGTCGCATATAAGTGGATAGAGTTGTAGTTTGGCAAGTTGTAATCCGTTTTGTTTGACACTAGATAATAAAATACTAGATGGTTGTTTCTGTGGATGTAGCCCACATTTGGTGAACCACGTTAAATCAATGTGTTGTGTTATTCTCTTTATTTCTGTGTATTTAAATCTTCATTATAATTGTTAATTTGTATTACTTCAGGTTGTATGCAGTTGTATGGATGGATCTATGGTTTGCATGTTGTTGCATGTCATGGAACCATTGTGTTTTGGACCTACGTGGATGGATACATGAGTTTCTTGTGATTGCATAGGTCAATCTATCAATTGCATGTTGATGCATGTTGCAGATTCATGAAGTTTTAGGTCTATGTGTACTTGCCATGTTCCAAATTCATAGTTGTTTGGGTCTGCATGCATTTATATGATGTTGATCTATGATATTTTATCATTCAAATAATAGGTCTGGATGTCCCATATTTGTGAATATTCTAAATTTGTAATGGACTCATATTTGGATGGAGGTTATGTGCGGCTTGTTGCTTCATTCATGACATTTAGTTTTAATGGATGTGTGTTTTGCATATTTTTAAGTTAGAATCTATGTTTCTTTTATAGATCTATGGAAGAATATTATTCAAAGTGTAATTCTTGAGGGTTCTTTAAATAAGAGACATGTTGCAAATTTTCATACATAATTTTGAGCATGGTTAGAGGAAGCCAACTGTAGGACCGTTAGAATGTGATCACTTAACATTTATGCAATAGTTCTTGTTAGGTTCCTAAACTCTGGTTGTTCCAAGCTGTGGATTTTTGCCATTTTGGATTTAAATGTTTTGGATCTCATGTTTGTGTCATGGAAGAATCTGTGCTACGTAGAATCAACTCAAGTACAACGTGAATGAGTCAGACTCCAAAAAATACACTCATTGTACCCTTGGTGCCTGCCTAGTCACACCTACTCATGTGGCAAGATCCATTCAAGAGAGGGAAGAATTGATGAGTTGTTCTATTCACACGGAAGTAGAACATCATGAGTGATAGTTAAATTATTTGTGTTATGGTCTATTTGTATGTGATGTTGATTATGGGTTGTGTTTTCATGATTGATTAGGTGAAACTTGTAGACACTAATTCTTGTAGTAAGTTTAGATTGGCATTTCTATCTCTCTTATGATCTCTAAGTCTTGTCTTGCTTCTTCACAAAATTGATTTATGACCTAACCTTGGAATTGGAATATTCTTAAGATGTGGCTCCTTATTGTATTCTATTATATCTATTGTAGGATTTATATTTGTTTCTGAACAATTTTCTCAGTGGGAGCCTCTTGAACAAGTAGGTTCTCCTTGATATTGTCCAAGATTGCTTTGATCTAGTCTTCTCTCACTCTAGGGTACATTGAGTGTGAATGTGGAATTAGGAAGAGGGATGACTATGTGTTTTTTATGTTTGCAAGTTATTTGAGTGTTGAGTTCTTTGAATGCCTTGTGATGAGATCGAGGGCTTTCTCTTTGTGTTTTCTAAAATGTATGAGACTCTAAATGCATGTAACACTAAATGAATGCAATAATGAAACTAATCTACCCTTTTTTGTATTTTCCCACGATTTGAAGATTATGTAATTATCGCTTGCTTGAAATGAACCTTTCAAAATAAATGCAAATCTACGTGGTTTTTCCTATGAGTGCAATTCTCTATGTTTTTTATCTTAATTTTATGAAATAATCTAATCTAATAAAAGTAAGTGCAATTAATATAAGATTTGAATCTAATGGAAAGCATGAAATTCTAAACTAAGATCTAATCTAGTAAAACAAGAAATTCCTAAACTAACCAAGAAGAAATAATTAATTTACTTCCTCAAGGGCAAGAGAATTTTCTAATTACTAAATCTCAAAAAAAAAAAGTTGTGAATAATCAATGGTGTAGGTGCTAGCTTATGTCCTTAGGGATCCAAGTTTTTTGATCTCTACCTTTGCAATTGGAACCTTCGCTTGATGATGGGGAATGAACTGGGATCTTAAGGTAAAACAAGATTTGTAAGAAAGACTTAAGAATCTTTGAAAAAATGAAAAAGGCACATGTAGTCCTCTAGAATCATCAAATGCTTGGGGAGAATTGTAGTAGTGTAGTCAGGTTAAAACATTGCAAAAGTCCTGCAAACAACAATTTTAAACCCTAACCATTCAATGGAGCCCTAAATCAACCTAGAATCAAAAAAACTAAGCATGGAAACAAGAAACCCTAGGTTAATAGTGCAAATCCTCCATTGTTGCTATCTAAGCTAACTAATCTATTGCACTTAGATTTGCAGGTTTGCAAATAGGATGAAGAGCTCAAGAGTTGACAATGGCACAAGTCAATTTTGTAAGTGGTGAGATGAAAATGAGAGGGTGAAAGTGATTTTATAAAAAAGGAAATGTGAATGGAGGGTTGAGATGAAGAGTTGACTTGGAGCCAAGATCAAGGGCTGAGAATGATTTGGGGTTTCCGGCCACAAAAGGACAAAATATATTTTTAAATTAGAAGAAATATTGAAGTGGGAAGTGATTTAAAATTAAAAAAATCATATGCATTTATTTATTTTTTCTAGAGGAAAGGGTAATGTAAGGGATTTTAATTAAATAAGTGGGGACTTATTTAATTAGGGTAAGGTTGATAATTTAATTTAAATAAATGGGTATTTATTTAAATTAAAGGGGAATATGGGCATTATAGTCGTGAATAATTAAATAATAATTAAATTATTTAATTATAGAGGAATTTAGAACAACATAGCTTAAATAATTAAATAAATAAAATTTATTTAATTAAAAGTGTAAGAGAGAAAATGAATTAATCGAATAATTAAAAATTATTCAATTAATAGCAGAATATGGAATTGAGGTAAATTATGTGTGAAAATGTCGTTCGCAGGCCCAAGACATTTTTAAGTGTCTACATTTTGCCCCTCTTTGATACAATGTCAAATCTGGCATTGTATCAAAGAAAAAAATTGAGAAATGTGCTCTAAACATGCCCCAATGTACTTTAGGTGAAGCGTGATGGCCTTATGCCCTCTTGGGAAATTTTTCAAACTTTCTAAAAATATTTCAAAAAATTTGGAAAATTTTCTGAAAAGTTGTGTGGAGTGCCTCACAGTAGTCTAGGAGTGAGTAAACAACCATAAAAGGTGCTCAGTTGCGTGAAAAAAGGTTGTCGGTTGATCAATTTTGTGAAAAGGAGGCCCACCTAGGTTAAAAGGTCTTATAAATAGCCTTAGAGGGGCCCATAATCCTCATTTGTGCACTTGGAGCTTAAGAATTTTAGAGAGAGCATACAAGTGATTTGTAGATTTCCTGTGGAGCCCCTATCGAAATGTCGCCTGTACTACATCATTAGCACCGTGGATCAAGGGTTTGGTCATATGGACGGCTCCTTGGGATGGGCATGTCGGTATGTATTTAACCCTAGTTTGTCAATTTTTGCATTTGTTCGTAGATTTTAGGGCTTGAAAATAGGGCACGTATGCGGTGCACCTTTGTGTGCCGCATGTGCCGTTGTGTTCTCCGCCTGCGCATGGTGATGTTGTTGGAGTCTAGGACAACACTGAGAGGGGGGAGTGAATCAATGTTGTCAAACTTTTGAATTACAATACAAAGAGGATAAAGGAGACATCAACAATCTATCAAATTCATATGCACATGTATAATGATGAAAAGAGTGAGCAGAAACTTATATGTAAATATCTAAAACACACACATAGAGAAAAATCATGACACAGGAATTTTAGGAGTGGAAAACCCTCTTGGGGTAGAAAAACCACTCAAAATTGCCTCACTGGTTACAACAAGGTCTCACTAACCATTCAAGCCTCACTAGCGACAAAGAGGTCTTACTGACCAACAAAGCCTCACTGGCAAATGCAATCACCATCATCAAAATAACACAAGTAATACAAAGGGTTTCTCTGTTTCAATACGAGCCCCTGAATTTGCATATCTCTGTTCAATCACACTCAATCTGATCTGCATATCAATCTCATGATCTCTGCACAATCAAATCACTTGTGTCTTCATACTTAGCATGGTTCGATCTGTAAATTTATTGCATAATATCTTCAACCTGTGTTTTTCTCATCACATACAAAACATAATGTTTTATCTGTATTTTCTCTTCAACATAATTTTCACAAAATGTCTTCAACATTGCATGATTTTCCACACACAAATTCAATCTGCAATACCCTTGCAAAACCATTAAATAAAAAATAGAATGTCTTTTCACATTCTTCTCTTATTTGCATATTTTCAACTCCTTTGATATTCTTCTCTGCACATTCATCTTTCATAAGAAAAATCAATTCACCTGCAAAAATACTTTTCATATTCCTCATATTCCTTGTAAAAAGAAATTTCAATAATATCCCTTTCATGTCTTCAATATTTCATCTTCCCTACATATTTCTTCATCCATAAAGTACCTGAAAAAAAATCTCATTCATAATGTTATTAAGATGAAATAATCTTTCATCTTCCTCTCCTTTGTGCATTCACTTACACCTTCACAAAAAAATAAATCTTCAATGAATTTCTTCAATCTGCCCCCTGTCTATTTCTCTCCTCAAATCCATTAAAAAATCTTCTTCAAAAAGATAAAGAAAAAAACAAAGTCTTTTAAAAACAATACTCTCAAAATGAAAAATCACTTTCCTTAAAAAAATACTTTTATTATCACAAAAGGCTCACTAAAGAATCTTAAAAAATAGATACAAATCTTCCAAACATAGCCTCTAAAACTAACAAAGAATTTGCTTCTTTAAAATGCTAAAAAATAGCTTATTTCAAGCTGTCATGAAACAATGACATTCCACTGGCAGTCAAACTTAGACACAATGATTAGGAGCTTAAGTTTGAATAAAGTCCATTGATCATCACCTGCGTGCCCATCATATTTTAAAAAGGACCGTTGATTGGAAGATTGGCGCCCACTGCTCATGAGATGAAACCACTTCTAGCGGTTATGAAGGTCAAGGGGACCGGTCATCTATATGACTAAGGACCCCTTCTGTAGGTTACTTAAGTGAATGTGACCTGCTACAAAAGGTCAATCACAAAACATAATAAAAAGTGCACCCATCATATCTTGAGCCTTGATTTGCAATGAGATTTTAAGATTTAGACTTTTAGGGCTTAAAAAAAAAATAAGGATCATTAGGAAAACTTTAACCACTCAGAACAAATAAACCCTTACTGTCATCTACTTTCATGAAATACAGGGATAATCAAGAATGACCTTACTTTGAAATGACACTCAATGAATTCCTTACTTTTGCAAACCATGACATTATCTTAAATAAGCAAGTACTCATCCAAACACCTCCTGATGAATGATCTGAAACATAACAAGTTTATGAACACATTAACCTCTAAATTATGCATAAACAAGCACCTTAATCAACACCTTCATGATGACTTTACTCTGCATGAATATGCACCATGAAATCTCAACCTTATACCATGTCTATGCACTTTTGTCTATGAGATCACTTGAAACACACTCTGAATGCATCAAATCATGAAAAGAAAATCTGCCTGATCCTATTTCTTCTCTTGCTCTTGTCTTGAACAACATTGATCCAACAAGAATCAAAAACATCATATCAACCTTTTTGGTAATCATGTGATCCTGTAAGCACTATGATCGTGAACACATTATCCATAATGAAATTCTCTGCCAAGAATAGTATCAACCTGCATAACATGACATCAAGACCTATATGCCAAACATGAACACATGAACAATTCCAAAAACTCCATGAACAACTGCCTCCTATAAACATCAAGAATATAAGTCCAACACAAACAAGTTAGCATCAATATCTTATGTGATCAACAGTTGATGTGATCAACAGTTGATGTGATCAACAGTTGATGTGATCAACCTGATCAAACAAGTCCTTGGATCATGAAAGAAGATGATGATCAATGATTAACATCATAAACCAAAACTGATAACTCCAAGGACCAATAACCCACCAATATTGTCTCTAGCTTGATTCAACATCAACATGATCACTAAACCAATCCCTTTTGACATCAATGACAAACATGCCATCAATCTCCCCCTTTGTCATTGATGGAAAAACTATATGATGCATTTTTTTCTTTCTCCCCCCTTTTGACATCTGATGACAAAGGTTGAATTAACTCCCCCTAAAAACAACTCTTTAACTTGAGAGAAACAAGTCATCTAAAAACATACATCCTGAAACACAAAACCTAAGAGAAATATCATGTGAGACATATCAAACTAAGCATCAAACCTCTATTATAAACTGCCCATAGACTGTACCAAACTCTTAGAACAATACCACTTCTTAACACAATACCAATATGAAGATGAAGATGAAAACTAACAAATCTCTGCAATCAAATACCAACTCCTTTGATATAACTTATATGAACTTGAACTATGTGCAAGGATGTCATAAACACATCACAACACATGAAGACCACTCTTGAGAATACCTTCCAAAAACTTTCATGATAGTGACAACAAGATCACTCAATCCTACAGAAAGAAGAAGACACAACACCAACTAGTACTTGAACTTTACTATTTTCATCTGCCATTACTAATTCAAGAAACACCTTTAACTACCTCTGATTGAAGAACTTGATGAATATCATAAGCAACTCTAGATTGTCATAGCTTGAATCACATACCTGATACCACTTCAAAACTAGAAGCACACAATTTGCACATACCTTCCTGAAACATATTAATGAGGAAGACCATCAAAGAACATGTCAAATTATTACACCAAGAACACTTCCAAATGAACATGACTTGACATCCAGTCCACCATCTTCATTTGGTACTATCTCAAATCCACCTGAAGGCTCCAATTCTCATGCAAGACACAACTCAAAACACATGATCAAAATACATGAATATTAATATCAAGAACATTTGAATTGCAACAACATGACAACTCAACTTTTGTAAGTATCAACATGATATAAACAAGATATAAATAAGATCACCAAGTCACTCAACATCATCAATCTCTTTGTGCATTGAACCCTTGAACAACTAATCAACACCTTGTATACATTGTGATGTCATGAACCACTAATCACCTGTATCACAGACATACATAAATGATCTCCTTCTGAAACTTCTTGGGGATAATTGATAGGACATGAACAACTCCCCCTCACATCATGCTATCTATTATTCAACTGATGATGTAACTTGTGAAAGATGCACAAGTTTAGGATTTGTCTTCTCATGACTTTGTTTCTGCTTCCACACTTTTACAGGATCTTTCTTCCTCCAACCTTTTTTAGCCTCTTTCCATTTCCAACCTATCATATCAGGTGATGCTTTTTTGTAACTATGTGCTTTGTGACCAAAAGAGTTGCACAGATAACAAATTATATTGTAATCATAATCAAATGACTGATAATACCTTTTTGACAGATCCCTTGAGCATTTATGTTATGCTTCCATGTAGGATCATACCTTCTATTCATTTTACAATTTCTTTGTGTGTGACCAACATTATTGTACTTGTAACATACAAGGTTAGTATTCCTTTTGCAATCAACTGCTTTGTGTCCAAAGTGATTACAAGTATAACAATAACCATTAAATGAATAATTATACCTATACACATATGCTTGTCTTACAGGGGCAGTCCTTGAACTTCTCTTTTGATTGTTCATTTCAGCTTTAATCTTCTCTTTGCCTTTAGGAGCAGCAATGTGATAATTTAGATCAATTTTCTTTCTTGGAGTTTCTCTGGCTTTGGAACATTCTCCTTCTTCATATCCTAAACTAGTAGTGTCTCTATGTTGTTTTTGTTTACCCAACATCTCATGTAGCTTGCTTGTGCTCTCTTTAAATTTTAGATTATTTTCCAACTGCTTTCTAACATCCTTAAGATCTTTTCTTAAAGAACCTATTTCTTCTTCAAGCTTTTGACATTCAACTATTTTAGCTTCCAACTCAGACTTTGTTACATCAGCTATCCTCTTAGCTTCCTCAACCTCTATTTTCAGATTGATAGTTAATTTATCTAATTCACCTACTTGATTTCTCAAATCAATAATCAAATTTCTAGCATCTTCAAGGTCAGAAGATATTCTTTCAAAATCTGAAATAACTTGTCTTTGGATTCTTTTTCATGTTGTAGTTGTAACTCTAATTTCTGATTCTCCTTTTTATATTTCTTGAGTTCACTCAAAGCACATATGAGCTCTCCTTCTATGTCAATTTCACATTCTTGTTCATCATACTCCTGATTGTGATCTTCTGAACCTGATTGGGTCTCATCTTTTTCATGTAATTGTCTTCTTTCAATGTCACTTTCTTTAGACACCAAGTTATCCTCTTCTTCACCATCATCTTGATAGATTCTTATCAATTCTTTCCACACATCCTAACTTTTTTCACATTGCAAAACTTTACAATCAACTTCATTAGATAATCCTGATAGAATAGCTTTCTTTGCTATATGATTGCATTTAATAGCCTCTATGTTATTTGAAGAATTAAAATATCCATTCTCAACAGACATCCATACACCATACCCTAAACAAGATAAATAAACTTGCATTCTTATACACTAAACTAAGAAAGGAGCTCCTAAAATCTTTTCCTCTAATTCAATACAAGATTCAACTTGTGAGTCATTTCTATCAATAGGTTCTATATCAATATTTGAATTTGATAAAGATGGAGTCTTTTGACAAGTCTGAGACTTCAAATTTTAATTTTCTTTATTTATTTTGCACTTACCCATGGTACTCCACACACAGGACCTACCCAAGCTAATTAGGCTTCTATAGGGAACCTAGGCTCTAATACCACTTGTTGGAATCTAGGACAACACTGAGAGGAGGGGTGAATTAGTGTTGTCAAAACTTTTAACTTTTTACAACTTTTGAATTACAAGACAAAGAGGATAAAGAATACATCAACAATCTATCAAATTCATATGCACATGTATCATGATGAAAAGAGTCAACAGAAACTTATATGTAAAACATCTAAAACACACACATAGAGACAAATCATGACACAAGAATTTCAGGAGTGGAAAACCCTCTTGGGGTAGAAAAACCACTCAAAATTGCCTCACTGGCTTATTCAAAACCTCACTGGTTACAACAAGGTCTCACTGACCATTCAAGCCTCACTGGCTACAAAGAGGTCTTACTAACCAACAAAGCCTCACTGGCACATAAAGCCTCACTGGCAAATGCAATCACCATCATCAAAATAACACAAGTAATATAGAGGGTTTCTCTATTTCAATACAAGCCCCTGAATTTGCATATCTCTGTTCAATCACACTCAATTTGATCTACATATCAATCTCATGATCTCTGCACAATCAAATCACTTGTGTCTTCATACTTGGCATGGTTCAATCTGTAAATTTATTGCATAATATCTTCAACCTGTGTTTTTCTCATCACATACAAAACATAATGTTTTATGTGTATTTTCTCTTCAACATAATTTTCACAAAAATGTCTTCAACATTGCATGATTTTCCGCACACAAATTCAATCTGCAATACCCTTGCAAAAAGATTAAATAAAAAATAGAATGTCTTTTCACATTCTTCTCTTATTTGCATATTTTCAACTCCTTTGATATTCTTCTCTGCACATTCATCTTTCATAAGAAAAATCAATTCACCTGCAAAAATACTTTTCATATTCCTTGCAAAAAGAAATTTCAATAATATCCCTTTCATGACTTCAATATTCCATCTTACTTGCATATTTTTTCATCCATAAAGTACCTGAAAAAAAATCGCATTCATAATGTTATTAAGATGAAATAATCTTTCATCTTCCTCTCCTTTGTGCATTCACTTACACCTTCACAAAAAAATAAATCTTCAATGAATTTCTTCAATCTGCCCCCTGTCTATTTCTCTTCTCAGATCCATTAAAAAAATCTTCTTCAAAAAGATAAAGAAAAAAACAAACAAAGTCTTTTAAAAACAATACTCTCAAAATGAAAATCTCTTTCCTAAAATAAATGCTTTTATTATCACAAAAGGCTCACTAAAAAATCTTAAAAAATAGAAACAAATCTTCCAAACATAGCCTCTAAAACTGACAAAGAATTCGCCTCTTTAAAATGCTAAAAAATAGCTTATTTCAAGCTGTCATAAAACAGTGACATCCCACTAGCTATCAAACTTAGACACGATGATCGGGAGGTTAAATTTGAATAAAGTCCATTGATCATCACCTGCGCGCCCATCATATTTTAAAAAGGATTGTTGATTAGAAGATTGGTGCCCACCGCTCATGAGATAAAACCACTTCTAGCAATTAGGAAGGTCAAGGGGACCGGTCATCTATATGACTAAGGACCCCTTCTGTAGGTTACTTAAGGGAATGTGACCTACTACAAAAGGTCATTTACAAAACATAATAAAAAGTGCACCCGTCATATCTTTAGCCTTGATTTGCAATGAGATTTTAAGATTTAGACTTTTAGGGCTTAAAAAAATAAGGATCCTTAGGAAAACTTTAACCACTCAGAACAAATAAACCCTTACTGTCATCTACTTTCATGAAATGCAGGGATAATCAAGAATGGCCTTACTTTGAAATGACACTCAATGAATTCCTTACTTTTGCAAACCATGACATTATCTTAAATAAGCAAGTACTCATCCAAACACCCCCTGATGAATGATCTGAAACATAACAAGTTTATGAACACATTAACCTCTGAATTCTACATAAGCAAGCACCTTAATCTACACCTTCATGATGACTTTACTCTGCATGAATATGCACCATGAAATCTCAACCTTATATCATGCCTATACACTTTTGTCTATGAGATTTAATCACTTGAAACACACTCTGAATGCATCAAATCATGAAAACAAAATCTTCTTGATCCTATTTCTTCTCTTGCTCTTGTCTTGAACAACATTGATCCAACAAGAATCAAAAACATCATATCACCCTTTATGGTAATCCTATGATCCTGTAAGCACTATGATCATGAACACATTATCCATAATGAAGTTCTCTGCCAAGAATAGTATCATCCTGAATAACATGACATCAAGACCTATATGCCAAACATGAACACATGAACAATTCCAAAAACTCCATGAACAACTGCCTCCTGTAAACATCAAGAATATAAGTCCAACACAAACAAGTTAGCATCAATATCTTATGTGATCAACAATTGATGTGATCAACATGATCAAACAAGTCCTCTGATCATGAAAGAAGATGATGATCAATTATTAACATCATAAACCAAAACTGATAACTCCAAGGACCAATAACCAACCAATATTGTCACTAGCTTGATTCAACATCAACATGATCACTGAACCAATCCCTTTTGACATCAATGACAAACATGCCATCAGATGTGATGCCTGCACCAAGGTATGATGCATGCCATTTTTGGAACCGCATGTGCCAGTGGGTGCGATGCCTCCACTTAGGCGGTGCGCATCTACTGGGTGAGATGCGTAGGTCTAGCAGTACAATGCTTGCGTCGAGCTGAACTGCATACGTTGAGCAGTGCGACGCATGCGTTGAGCAGTGCGACGCATGCGTTGAGCAGTACGATGCATGCGACTAGGTGTGATGCCTGTGCATGCCAGCATGACACCTGTGCTTAGGCGGCTCGCATGGGAACAACAATGAGACACATGTGCAAATTTAACCATTCAAATTGAATTTTACCCTAGGTTCTACACTTGTTTGAATGCAAATGTTGCTTTTAGGGTTTTTAGATTGATGTGGTGTGTTGTCTATGTGAATATAGGACAGGTCACCACCCATTTACACATAGGAGAGTCATCCAACTGGATATCGATTGTGAGATTCTCTGACGATGGCTGAGTGGGACATTCTCGACGCCCTAGGACTGTATGGTATTGCATTTATGCCTGAGATTCAGGCTAACTAGGGGCTATTGACTGCAATGGCTGAGAGATATCATTCGAAGATGAGTTCATTTCATTTTCTGACAGGAGAGGCCACCGTGACTTTTCTTGATGTCTAGCGTATTCTTTAGCTGCGTATTCATGGAGAGCGGATGATATACAGTCTAAAGACCTGGTTGGCTGCACTGCGATGATTATTTGAGACTGATGACAATGCAGCCTTGGGAGTCATGGAGCATGAGATTCCCTAGGACACATTGACAGATCGATATGATCAGTTGATTATAGTGATATGCACCTGTATTGGTGGCCTTGTATGTCCAGATCGGCATGGCCATGGATTTCCCTTTGGTTAGGGGAGATACTGGAGAGTATGATGGTATATACTACAATGTATGCATGGGGACCCTGCCTTCTTGCACAATTGTATCACCAGCTGCATGGTGTTGTTTATCTTGGTGAGTAGTCGATTAGTTGCGGGGTGACATTACTAATAATATGGGCATGGGAGAATATTCCTGTGTGCCAAGAACTAGTAGAGCGAGAGATTTTGGATGAGTTTTTGTATGTCTTTTGTTATATCGGGGCAGTTCTATAGGTACATATGGGTGATGTGGGATACTGGACACATGTTATTGACCACATGGATACGTTTATTTGGAGGTCGTACAAGGGGTGTCTGAGGTGGACATAGGATCCTGAGAAGTTACCATATTGCAGACATACTCGATATTTGATTGGTCAGACTGTGTAGGTGCAGCACATTATAGATCATCATATGCCATCACAGGTACTCAGATAGTTTCGAGAGTAGCAGGATACCCCTGCAGGCATTGCAGAGTTCGCACGAGAGATTCCAGTGTGGGGGCTGATGATTCCAGTTTAGACATCGATAGATGAGATTGTTGGATTGTAACCATTGTAGTGGGGTGATGATGATGTTGTGGATGCATGTACCACTCCTATATATGATGGTTGGTGGGCCACCCATAGGCCAGTTCCATATCTGCACCCTAATGTGCTGACACTAGTGGAGAGGTTGGATCGTGGACTAAGGGGCAGATTCAGAGGTCAGGGCCAAGACAGAGGCCGAGACGAGGGGGATAGTGGTAGGGGTGGTGGTGGAAGAGGAGATGATGGTGGAACAGGCGGTGGTGGTGGAGACAGGGGCTAAGGAGGCCGAGGTAGAGGAGATGTTGGTAGAGGGAGAGATGGATGGGGTAGGGGTGCTGGACTTGTCCCAATTCAGGAGGAGGGAGAGGAGGTAGTAGGACAAGTAGCTGCTACCGTAAGAGAGATGCAGGTGGGGGTGGAGAGGAGGATATAGTGATAGAGGATGTCAGAGGCAGGGGAGAGGAGATGGAGGAGAGCGAGGAGGAGGATGATGAGGAGAATGATGAGGAGGTTGACAGGGAGGAGGAGCGGATCAGGGAGCAGGCATTATAGGATGTGCTGATTGTGGAGGTGGAGGAGGAGGATGCTGGTGATCAAGGAGAGGATTTGGCTGCCCAGGTAGCAGCAATGCAGGCCCAAATGGAGACCATGTAGGCTCAGATGTAGGGTATGCATCAGTGGATCCAGAAGGTAGAGGTTTAATTTGCCCAGAGGATGACTGAGAGAGATATGGTTGTGATCAGATCTCAGAGAGCAAAGCAATGGAGCATTGATCTTGCGGCGATGATGGGCGGGTCGTCGATAGATTTTGCATAGGCTTTGGTTAGGTCAGGGAAAGAGGCTCAGTATTATAGGAGCCTTTATGAGAGCTTGGTGCCTGCAAACCAGAGGGCTCCCAGTTTTCAAAGCCAGAGTTCCAGTCAATCACATTCCTGCAGGTCACACAACAGCATGGGGCATTCCCACAGACGGGCCTCGCCATATGATAGGCCTTTTGGATCTACGGTCATATCAGAGCATAGGGGTCCTCCCATAGGACTAGCAAGATTAGGAAGCCATGACAGTGCTAGTTAGGCCATTTTGATAGTCATGATGTATTTTGATTGAGCCTGCATGCTCTTGTTTTATGATTGAGCCTATGTGCTCTTGTTTTATGATTGAGCCTACGAGCTCCATTTTTGACACACATATATACATTTAGTTTGTATTGTGACACATTTTGATGACTATATATACGAGATGGATTACTACGATGATGATCTCTTATTTCTATATGCATGTGATCTGATGGATGCATTATAATTATGATGCCATGTATGTGGATTTATGATGTGCAGTTCTAGATACTATGATGCTTATATGATGTTTGTGATGTGATGTGTTAGTCTCTTACAATGATTTAACAACTAAGCTCTTAAAACTATAACTCAAAGATTGGACTTTTGACCTGAGTAGCTGTCTTAATCACTATGGAGATGCATTTCACTTGTCAACCCAGGGACGTGAACTTGAAATAGGTCAGAACGGTATGTGCACTAAGAACTTCCAAAGTAGCCACGTTCATTCTATAGCTAAGAAAGACATAATGCTGAAGATAAACTAGTAGAAAGGAAATAACAGGAATGCTAAACATTAATCAACAGCTATTCTAGAATCAAGTACATGATAGAAAGTAACAATATGGGCAAACAAACAGGAAACTACTCTGCCTACTTTGGCTGTAGGAACAAACACATAATAGAATTCTAGTGGCTACAAGAACATTCAATGCCAGATTTAACTAAATACTTAACAGAAAATGTAACTAAACTAGAGGGTGGAATTCTCACCAAGTGGGCCCCCTTAGATGAGTATTCCCTAAGACAAATGTAAACTCAGAAATGCAAAATTACAACTTCATTTTATTCATTTGAAAAGATGAGTAGAACTGAACATTATAACTATATTACCGAAAACTAGATAATGCAAGTACAATATCTGAATAATCCACAACCACCCCTCAGAAGGAGTATCAGAGTCTTATTTATAGAAGAAAGACTACAAGACTAACTATCTAGTAGGGCTGTCAACTCCAACAGAATAGGAGGATGCCACATTATGGAAAAATAGAAAGTGGAAAGGAGGTTACACATGTAGGGGAATCTAGTCAAGCGAGTTGATTTAACGTAGATTTAGCATAACAATAACTCCTAAATTTGCTCAACATGTATTTAAGATTAGTTACAAAGCGGTTGCCTTCCCCCCATTTGACATTTGAACAATCACCATGTTTGACTTTTATGGTAAGGGACCAACCAGCAGAATCTTCCTCACTTTATGGATGTCGATTATATCTGCATAACAGTATTAGTACACACAATAATTGCACATCCGTAACTACCTTGGAGTAATATTCATCAATCATATGTAAAATTAACATAGATAGTTCAAATAGCATGTCTTTGCCATAAAAGGATATAAGAAATGACCTATGCTCAACAAGTTATAGCTTTGGGGTAATGACATAAAAAGATCAGGATTAAAGTATCAAAGTCCAAGATAACTATAGCAAATGGACAATAAAGTTTAACAAAATTGAGTCATAAACTAGACTTATCATGATGTATGATGTTACTCCTAGATGCATATGTTGATGTGATAGATGTTATGCAAAGGTACTTTATTTCTATGTGATGCTCATGTATGGATGCAAATGTAGATGTAATAAATGCCTATATGCTAGATGTAGGGTTTTATGCAAATGATGATGATTGTATGTGACTAATGCATTGCTTATGATTATGATAATGATGATTTATGATGAGGATAATGATTAGGAGAATGATGTTATTGATGGACTAACGTGTGTGTATGCAAGTGACGTGATCTAATGCACATTTTTGGTGTGTCACAGTAGGATGAAAGAGGATTAGAAGAAAGGGAGATGAAGAATGGAGATCGGCTTAGAAGAATAGGTTTAGACTTTGTCGAGATAGATTTTGAGCTTTCTTTATGCGGTTAATGCTTATCATCATAGTGCTTATTTGTATCAAAGGATGACAAATGCCATGGCATGTCAAAGGCCAAGGCACAAAGTGTTGTCCCTTGTGAGACAGACACAAAACAGACAAGGATTGTCAGGCTTAGACTAAGTCACTAAGGCACCTTGTCAAAATATGTGAGGAGGAAAATCCTAAGGTGTGCAAGTCCTGATGCATGGAAGTATCTAGTCATTCCATTGCATAGGATGCTCTTGATTTACACCCAATATTCTCTCAGTCACACACAAGGAATTTGGTTGCCCCAATCGTCTTGCCAAGACAAACCACAAAAAATAATCAAAAAAGAGATCTTGCCCTATCATTGCTTCCCTTCATCCTTTAGGGATTGCCTTGAGAAGCATAAGAATGAGACTGAAGAAAAATAATCCAAATGAAATATAAGACAGAGTCAACAGCCATTAGGTCGCTTTGCTGAGTGTATATGTGCTTGTCTGATTGGTGATGATGTTGGAGAATGCCTGGTTTTAGGATAGGAAGCATGTCATGTAAGACGCCTGGTCTAGTTTTGACAACGTGATCACCTGTATAAGGCAAATAATAGGATCATGACATCTCAGATAAGACATGTGGTATAGTTTCAAGAATGTCGCATGTTGAGAAATGGTTGGCTGATGATTGATAATGTCCAAAAGATGAGACATGTTGTCTAAGGCATAAAGCCTAGTTTCGACCGTGTCCCATTCTTGTTGTCAGACATGTGATTGGGATATGTTGTTCCTAGTGATGTTTGATCATCACCGTGGGAATTATGAGTGACCATGCTTTGGCAATGTTGTCAAACTACCTTTTTTGATTGTTTGGATGTTTGTCATCTTGTCAAAGATTTGATTGTCTTGGTCTGCTCAAAGTGTCTATAGTTCAAATAGCATGTCTTTGCCATAAAAGGATATAAGAAATGACCTATGCTCAACAAGTTATAGCTTTGGGGTAATGACATAAAAAGATCAGGATTAAAGTATCAAAGTCCAAGATAACTACAGGAAATGGACAATAAAGTTTAACAAAATTAAGTCATAAACTAGACTCATCACTCTCCCCAACCTAAGACTTTGTTGGTCCTCTAGCAGAGGAAGGGTTGTTCTTTTGCTTGGTTAATGCTCTGAAGTTAGGAACTACCAATTGTCCAATATCAATCTCTCTGGTGCGTGAGGTGGGATCCCAATAGAACCCTTGCTACCTATCCAATCTGCTCCATCTTTGTCACTCTTCAGCAATATCATATTGGTAAAATATGTAATTTGGCACTGGCCACAATAGGATAGGTGGTTGACAGATTAAGGGAAGCCAGAATTGTCCCTTTGTCCTCCCAATATGAATATATCTATCCACTCTTTTACATGTTGTAGCATAATTCTATAGAGAGTGAGGCTCTACTTGTTTTAGCTCATCAAATAAACTATTCCACCTTTGTGTCAAATGTCCTTCACAGTTTCTCCAATAGTGTGTGCCATCTTCTCATATTCTCTGTAAGTTGCTTCTCTCTCAGGCAAGATTATGTTACCATAACTTGGCCTATAAAGCATTCTATGCCAATCATTGAAAATGCTTCCTGGATTTCTAGATTCAGCTCTAACAGGCAATGGAGTGTTAAATTCTAATTGCTTATAAGCCCTAAATTGTTGTCCCCAACTAACCTCATTTTACATCTAGGATATAAATGCCCTCAACCGAATATCCCCAACATACAACAAGGGGTTCAACTCATGGTCTTGGGACACAGCAAAATTATGTAAATAGATTTCACACAATAAATTCTTTATTTCTGGAGGAGCAATCCTATAAGCATTGAAAAATTCAAGAGGAGATTCAATGGAAGGGTTCAAACTAGAAACAATCCTTGCTAACTTAAAAGAGAGGTACCTTTCCTTTAAATGTAAAGCATAGACTCTCAGGGGAGCCCTGCATTCTAATACCTGAGGCACCAAAGCTACCATACTATCCACTCTCTCTTTTAAATTTACAATTTCTACATTCTTTTCTTTAATCTCTTCATCCTTCTTTTGAATTTCATCCTTCAATCTACATTTTTCCTTCCTCCATTCCTTTTCTCTCCTATGCATTTCATTCCACAAATTCATGGCTACCATGTGCATTGAAAAATTAGGAGGTCTGTGTATGCCTACCAAAGGCTTTCCTGGCACAGATGGTAGATCTTCATGTAGCATAGGTTGCAGGGTTTCTGATTGCTCAACCAATTATGGATGCAGGGTGTCTTGCTGCAGGAACTCCTGTTTATCCTCATGTTCCTGTCTCTCAATATGCTCAGCAGTGGCGATAAGGTCTGCCAAAGTTACATCTGCTCCTTCTTTAATTATGTCTTTTTCTACATCATTCTCATGCCCCATTGGGGCCTCTGTATCCTCAGCTGTCATTTCATCAACCCTAGGGCTTGTTTATGTAGATGCACCAGAGGCAGGCTCAGCAGGTCTTGATTTACTAGAAGGGCTTTCATGTTGCTCTCCGACTGTAGGAAGAATAGTGTCAGCATTTCATTTCCTAGAGCGCAGCACCTTCCTTTCTGCGGTTTGTTTTTTGCTTTTGCCCTTCTTTATCTCTGCCCTTCTCCTTTGTGCCCTAGTTTGAATTAAATTGCTAAGAGGAATATCCTCATTGTCAGAATCTGAAGAATTTTCTTTGTCTGCATGCTCTGCTTCAGAAGAGATAATTTCAATAGGTTGTTTTGTTGTAGGAGGGTTTGCACTAGAGGTTGAAGTTCTTGGAGTAGTTTCAACAGAACACACGCTTCTCCTAGTTCTATGGTGTTGCGGTACAACCACAGGTCACAAATGGCTTGGTCTTATTTGATCAATTTCTAGAAATTCTTCCCAAGTCATATCGGACACATCATGCAGAGACTTTTCAACAAGTAATTTGATTAAACAATTGGCACATTCATTTGGCACATTCATTCTTCTCCCGTGCCTCATATGATTCAACAATTTGAAATGCACAAAACGAAGGGTCAACTATCAACCTTCGCAAGTAATGTACTTCACCATATGGATAGCTACATGTTTCCACGGTTTAGGCAGAGAGGTCCTTTTGGCTCCCTGCTTGTCGATAGTCAATAGTGGATCACTAGGTTCTGTAAACTCGGCTCTAGCTGACCTTGCATCTTGGGCAATAGGGTAGTCTTTTCCATCAACAGGAAGCCCTGTAACTTCTGTAATTCTCGCCTCAGTAGACAACACCTCCAAACCTCTTACCATGGCTTTACCATCAGACAATGTCTGAGCAAATTCTAATGCAATATTTTCATCAAAACCATTTAACTTCAAGAAATAGTCCATCCATCTACAATTTCTAAATTCATCCTAGCTAAGTGCATCCTGCAATAATACATCATGAACTGTGGGTTCATTCCAAATTAATCCTCCCCCCATGACTTAGCTGCCTGAAAACAATCACACTGCAAAGTTTTTTCTCTACAATTTCTCTGTAAAAAGTTTGAAAACTAGCATCACCTTCCTGTAATCCTATTAAATTTTCAATAACTCATGCTATCTACATTTTCCTTTATGGCTTCTTTTCTTGGGAATGCAAGACAAGGGTGGTACAAGCATTAATGAATGATTGATGAAGGTTGTCATCTCACACTTGCGAGCCATCACCTCACTCAGAATTCAAATCATTCAATTTTAAAACTTTCCTGACATTTTGGCATCAAGCATATGGATGGACTGACATGTGGACATCATATTAACACTTCCTCCCCAACCTAAATTTTGGCATGTGTCCACACATGCGGAATTGATGCATGACAAGACAAGGAAGGGAATAATGACATGCTATGAGAAATATCGATATTAATGTACAATAATTAAATGAACAAACCACAAGATAATTAAGAGAGAATTATTAAAGTGTGTGTACCTTTATTTGTGGAAGATTGGTTGCAAAAATCATGGAGAAAGTAACGGGTAATGCTTACAAATTTATTGAGCAATGAATGAAGGTGGAGTGGGCTGAAGCGAAATGGGATGAAGTATAATCAATACATGTGATGGAAGAGAGAAGAATTGATATGGGTGGGTGGATGGGCAAAGAAGTGAAAGAGTGGACTCCCACGAATGTGGAAATCTTTATTATGACAAGTTTCATTCCTTGGTTAGCCAGAAGGAGGGACACTAGGTATACTACCTTTGGCTACAGGAAGTTCTGGAGTTGCATTGCTGAGTGAATTACTGTAGGAAGTCTTCTTTGGAGGCTGGCTTGTGATATAACTTGAGTCGATGACCATTGACTAATAGCTTGAACCTGACAGGGTCAATAGTAGTAAGCTGAACAGCACCATTGGAAAAAACTTCAGCAACCTCATATGGCCCTAGCCACCTTGTTTGTAATTTTCTTGCATTATCCTGATACCTTGAGTCATAAAGCAAAGCCTAGTCACCAGGCTAGAATTTCTTATCTTTGATGTATTTGTCATGCCACTTGATTCTCTAATTCTGCACCACTTTTGTATGATGTAAAGCTACTTTTCTCATCTCATCCAAAGCATTAGGCTGTATGATTCTTTCTTTTTGTGCCTGAGATAGATCCATCCCTAAGTCAAGTGCAGTCCGAAGAGTTTTATGTTGAAATTCAATAGGCATCATGGTTGTTTTTTCGTACAGCAATTCAAAAGGATTAAAACCAGTAGTTGTTTTCTAGGTTGTCCTATAGGCCCAGACAGCTTCTGGCAACCTATTTTCCCAATCCTTCTTATGGACAGCCACAGTTTTGGTCAAAATGGCTTCTATTTCTTTGTTAGTCACCTCAACTTGGCCATTAGCTTGGGGGTGACAAGGAGTAGATTTCTTGTGCCTTATGTTGTATTCCTGCACTAATGCTACAACTAGAGTTGAGGTGAATTGAGCTCCTTGATCAGTCACTAATTCTCTGGGAACTCCATACCATGTAAAGATTTCCTCATAGAGAAATTCTGCAACCTTACTATCTCTTGCATGCTTCGTGGCCTTAACTTCTACCCACTTAGTTACATAATTAGTGCATACTAAGATATAGGATTTACCATTAGATGGAGGATCAATAGGTCCTACAAAATCTAATCCCCATTTATCAAATGGAGTAATCACAAGCTAAGGATAAAGGGGCATCTCATTAGACTTTGTTGGTTGTCCCATCCTTTGACAACTATCACATTTCTTGGTATATCTTGTTGCATCCTTGTATAGTGTAGGCCAGTAATAACCTGCATTCAAAATCTTCATTGCAGATCGCTTTGCTGCAAAATGTCCTCCACAATGTTCATTGTGATAGGCATGCAAAATGTCATATGTTTCATCTTCTCTCACACATCTCCTCATGACATTGTCTAGTCCAGTGTAGAACAAACATCCAGCAATCCATGAAAAAGGAAAAAAAAATTTAATGAATACCCTTCTTTCCTTAGGAGAGAAGTGAGGGGGAACTCTTCCTATTACTAGATAATTGGTTGTGTCAGCATACCAGGGTGTTTGCACAGTGAGTGAAAACAAATGTTCATCAGGAAAAGAGTCATCAATGACTTGGTTATCTTCTGATGTAGTCATTCTTGAAAGAAAGTCTGCAACCACATTGGCTTTTCCTGGCTTATCCACAATAGTGATGTCAAATTCTTGCATTAACAACACCCATCTTACTAATCGACCAGATATGAGAGGTTTGTTCATAAGATACCTAATGGTTGCATGATCTGTGTGCACAAAGATTTGATAATCGGTTATGTAGTGCCTAAATTTATTAAGTGCATAGATGAGTGCTAACATTTCCTTCTATGTCACTATATAGTTGAATTCAGCACCCTGTAAGTTTTTGCTAACAAAATAAATAGGGTACTCAATGACTCCTTCTTTCTGGCCTAAAACTGCTCCTATGGCATAATCTAATGCATCAGTATGAATATGGAAAGGAAGTTCCCAATTGGGGCCTTTAAGTATAGGAGCATGGGTTAAAGCTACCTTTAAATTAGAAAATGCTTTGTCACAGTCTTCATTCCACTAAAATTTAGCATCCTTTGTAAGAAGAGTATATAATGGGGATGTCATTTTGCTGAAATCTTTGATGAAACGTCTGTAACACCCTGCATGACCCAAGAAACTTTTGACATCCTTTTGCTTTGTAGGAATGGGTAGATTGATGATGACTTCAATCTTTGTTGGGTCTACCTGTATTCCTTTTGGAGAAATGTAGTGACCAAGTACTACACCTTCCTGCATCATCATGAAGCACTTTGCATTGTTTAATGATAGGTTGTGGTCTTCACATCTTTCCAACACCTTGCCTAAGTTTGCTAATGCCTCTTCGAAAGTAGCACCATAAGTAGTGAAATCATCCATATAGATTTCCATACAATCATGTGAGATATCAGAAAATATGCTAATGACTACTCTTTGGAAAGTTGTAGGTGCATTGCAATCTGAATCTGATTGTAACCACTGAAGCCATCCAAAAAGGAAAAGTACTGCTTTCCTGCAAGTGAGTCCAATACTTGGTCTATGAAAGGAAGGGGAAAATGATCCTTTTTGGTGGCAGAATTTAATTCTCTATAATCAATACAAACTCTCCACTTTCCTCCCTTCTTGGGCACAAGAACTAGAGGGGACACCCATTGGCTATTTGAGATTGGGTAGATAAATCCTGCATCTAATAGCTTCTGCAATTCCTCTTTGACAATTTCTCTTAGTGTAGGGTTGATTCTCCTTTGTGGTAGTCTTACTAGTGTACAATCTTCCTTTATGTAAATCCTGTGAGTGCATAATGTAGGATCCAATCCTTTTATGTCATGATAATCCCATGCAAAAGCATTTTTATGTTTCTTTAACAAATTTGCCAAGGACAACTATTGTGCTTGAGTTAAGTTACTATTAATACTAAGATATTTGTCTTCTAAAATTTTGACTTGAGTTGTGAAGTCAACCATAGTTACTTCATTAATGCTAGGTATCTTAATTTCTTGTGGAAGCAATGTATGGAACATTCCTGATGTTGCAGGAAAAATTGGAACAAGCATCCTTTCAGGATCAATAGAATGAGAGAATGATGCTTCCTCTACTTCATAAAGATTTTGAATTATATTAGACAATACCTCCTCCTCTCCTTGAAGCTGCAGGAAAGAACTTATGCCTATCATCATAAGCTACTCCACAGAATTAGCTTCATCTGCCTCTTCACCAACATGAGGCCAAATAGGATTATCCATATCATGAGATGGCTGTGTAGGTGGGTAAAGAACAAGTGTTTTAGTGCTTCTCCCATCAAAGATGGTCATGTCTCCTGACCGGCACCCAATAGAAAGCATCTATTGTGGCTAACCACGGCCTTCCCAAAATGATGGGGTATCCTCCCAATGTAGATTTAGGAGAAAGTATCATGAAATCAGCTGGATATTCCCATGAGTCCAAGGATGCCACAAGATCCTCAACTATCCCATCAGGTTTAACAGTAGAGCTATCAGCAAGCTGCAGGATAGTAGGGGTTGGTCGCATAGTTGCAACATTCAGTTGCTACAGGATATCCTTTGTGATTACATTTATGGCTGCTCCAAGATCAATTAGAGTATTTCTGATTTGGATTCCATTTATAACAACTTCTACCACAAGACTTCCTAGATCATTATATTTGGGAACAGTCACTTTTCCAAGCATGATGTTAGCCAACTGTTCCACCACATGAACCATAGTAGGGTCTTTCATTTTTCTACCTGGCTTCTTAAGGCATGCTTCTTTGATTGCTTTGCCATATATAGGAACATCTTTTATGGCTTGAAAAAGAGGGATCTTGACACATACATGTTTCAACTGCTCTAGAATATCAAAGGTGGGTTCCTCTTCTACTATTTTTTGTTTCATAGTTTCTAACCTTTGTGGAAATGGTGGTTCTTGGGGAGTCTGTCTGATTGCCATTGGTTCAGGATTTTTAGGTACATCTGATTGAATGGGGGTCTTACTAGGTTCCACTTCCTCTTTAGAAAGCTTAGTAATGACAAGGCTTGAAGGAGCTGCCAAGGTAGTTCCTGAACGCAGATGTATATCACTTACATTCATAGCATATGCAAGGAATTGATTTGGATCAGCAGAATATACTGGCTGTTGTTGTGGTCTATTATTTGGGTTAGGTGAGGGTTGAGTTGGTATTTGAGTAGGTTTAGGTATATTTGAATTGGCGCTAGCAGGTGGAGGCATTATAGCAGGCTATTGGGGATGAGGAGGTGACTGCATGTAATTAGTGGTCTGATTTGGCCATTGTTGTCCTCCTCTCCATTGAGATGTTTGCTGCCAATTTTCTGGAGGTGACTGCCAATTCCCCAAAGGCTGCTGCCACTGGGGTGTAGGGTTTTGGTAATTTAGCCAAGTATTTTGAGGGTTGTTCCAAGGTTGAGGTGGATATCCTCCATAACTAGATGGAAATGGTTGTTTCCATAGGTTACCAGATGCATAAGTATTAAAATGTTGTCCAGCATATGATAATGGATCTGGTGACATACCTTGTCTTGGAGCCCATGGCCTCCTTTGTGCAACATAAAAGACTTGATCCTCTTCAACTTGTATTGGCTTGAACTCAGGTGGAATCTGCTTGCTATCAATGTTAGCTACCAGCTTGCATCTGCAGTCCCTCTTCTTTTGTCTGCAATGAGGACAATATTATGCCAACATTGCCTCAGCCTCTTCATGCTTCTTCTTTGCTTGGAGTGTGTCCAACTGGGTGGCCATATTATTTATAATATCTTGCTTTAAATCAGATAGCAAGTGGCTTATCTCCATCCTTGAAATTCCATTAGTAGAGGTTTTGCCTGTATGGGGATGGTAACCTCTTCTTTTCTTCATGGTTGCTCTAGATAATTGTGGCACAACTTCTTAATATCATCCCAAGACACTTTGGTAATATCTCCTCCTCCCATTAAATCCAAGGCATCCGTGCAATGCTCACTTATTCCCCTGAGGAAGAGCAATTTCTGAGAGTCCTTAGTGAGTGCATGATGGGGAGACTTTTGTAAACAAAACAGGAACCTTGAGATGTAATCCTCCAAACTTTCATCTTCTGTTGCATTATGAAAACATCATTTCCTCTCATATCCCCACTCCTATAGTAGTCTTTATATTTCTCAAGAAATATATCTTTCATTTCTTCCTAGGTATTGACAACATCACTACCTAGACTCATAAACCACCTTAATGCAGCCTCTTTCATGGTAGTAGGAAATAACTTTGAGCATCAGGAGTGTAGTCGTAGATTCTACAGAGGCTATCAAATTCAAACAAGAAGGTTTCTAGGTCCTCTGTTACAAGTCCATAGAACTTGGGGAGAGCTGAAGCAGGTATGTTCTTGAGATTATCCACTTCATTTTGGAGAGCAATTAGAAATGGAAATGTCGGTTGATTAGGTACATTTTGGGCAGCCATGACTGCTTGACCTACTATCAAGGCAAATGGATTTTCAACTAGGTTTGGGGTATCTTGTTCTTCAGAGGAGATTTCAGAACTATTCAAATTAGGGAATGCATCAAGGAAAGGATTCACTTCTGCTTCTTCTGATGGGTAAGTTAAATCATTAGGAAGGAATCTCCCTAAAGCATCACTTCTCCTACCTCTATGCATGCAATATACTCAGTATCAGTCACTTCTCACACAAAAAATGTTGATGGGTTGTAGATGGTTTCTTCCTAACTAAAACACATTTTAAGGAAAAACTGCAAGGAATAATACTAAATATGACTCCAAAGATCTTCTTAGTTTGACACCATCCCCGACAATGGTGCCAAAAATGTTGGTCTCTTACAATGATTTAACAACTGAGCTCTTAAAACTGTAACTCAGAGATTGGACATCTGACCTTAGTAGCTGTCTTAATCACTATGGAGATGCATTTCACTTGTCAACCTAGGGACGTGAACTTGAAATGGGTCAGCACGGTATGTGCACTAAGAACTTCCAAAGTAGCCACATTCATTATATAGCTAAGAAAGACATAATGCTAAAGATAAACTACTAGAAAGGAAATAACAGGAATGCTAAACATTAATCAACAACTATTCTAGAATTAAGTGCATGACATAAAGTAACAATCTGGGCAAACAAATAGGAAACTACTCTATTTGCTTTGGCTGCAAGAATAGACACAAAATAGAATTCTAGTGGCTGCAGGAACATTGAATGCTAGATTTAACTAAATAATTAACAGAAAATGTAACTAAACTAGAGGGTGGAATTCTCACCAAGTGGGCACCCTTGGATGAGTATTCCCTAAGACAAATGTAAACTCAGAAATGTGAAATTACAACTTCATTTTATTCATTCAAAAAGATGAGTACAACTGAACATTATAATTGTATTACAGAAAACTAGATAATGCAAGTACAATATCTGAATAATCCACAACAACCCCTCAGAAGGAGTATCAGAGTCTTATTTATAGAAGAAAGACTACAAAACTAACTATCTAGTAGGGCGGTCAACTCCAATAGAATAGGAGGACGCCACATTATGGAAAACATAGAAAGTGGAAAGGAGGTTACGCATGTAGGGGAATCTGGTCAAGCGAGTTGATTTAACGTAGATTTAGCATAACAACAACTCCTAAATTTGCTCAACAGGTATTTAAGATTAGTTATAAAGTGGTTGCCTTCCCCCCATTTGACATTTGAACGATCACCATGTTTGATTTTTATGGTAAGCGACCAAGCAACAGAATCTTCCTCACTTTATGGATGTCGATTATATCTGCATAACAGTATTAGTACACACAATAATTGCACATCCGTAACTACCTTGGAGTAATATTCATTAACCATATGTAAAACTAACATAGATAGTTCAAATAGCATGTCTTTGCCATAAAAGGATATAAGAAATGATCTATGCTCAACAAGTTATAGCTTTGGGGTAATGACATAAAAAGATCAGGATTAAAGTATCAAAGTCCAAGATAACTGCAGCAAATGGACAATAAAGTTTAACAAAATTGAGTCATAAACTAGACTCATCATGATGTATGATGTTACTCCTAGATGCATATGTTGATGTGATAGATGTTATGCAATGGTTCTTTATTTCTATGTGATGCTCATGTATGGATGCAGATGTAGATGTAGTAAATTCCTATATGCTAGATGTAGGGTTTTATGCAAATGATGATGATTGTATGTGACTAATGCATTGCTTATGATTATGATAATGATGGTTTATGATGAGGATAATGATTAGGAGAATGATGTTATTGATGGACTAATGTGTGTGTATGCAGGTGATGTGATCTAATGCACATTTTTTGTGTCACAGTAGGATGAAAGAGGATTAGAAGAAAGGGAGATGAAGATACGGAGATGAAGAATGGAGATCGGCTTAGAAGAATAGGTTTAGACTTTGTTGAGATAGATTTTGAGCTTTCTTTATGCGATTAATGCTTATCATCATAGTGCTTATTTGTATCAAAGGACAACAACTGCCATGGCATGTCAAAGGCCAAGGCACAAAGTATTGACCCTTGTGAGACAGACACAAAATAGACAAGGATTGTCAGGCTTAGACTAAGTCACTAAGGCACCTTGTCAGAATATGTGATGAGGAAAATCCTAAGGTGTGCAAGTCCTGATGCATGGAAGTATCTAGTCATTCCATTGCATAGGATGTTCTTGATTTACACCCAATATTATCTCAGTCACACACAAGGAATTTAGTTGCGCCAATCATCTTGCCAAGAAAAACCACAAACAACTGTAGACACCCAAATTTGTCCCAACTTTGTTCATGTCTAGCAACACCTAGTCAAAAACATTATCTTAGAAATCATGTAGCATTTTGTCATAAATCCCACTCTCAATCCCATCCTTATCCTACTTAGCCAATTAATTATATAAATTTTATTTATTTAATTAATATCCAACTCATATCCCAACTAATTCAAATATTTTATTTGAATTAAGTTCCCCACTATCCAATTAATTAAATAAATTTTATTTATTTAATTAATATCCAACTCATATCCTAACTAATTCAAATGTTTTATTTGAATTAAGTTCTCATCATAAGCCGACTTTCCAATTAATTAAATAAATTTTATTTATTTAATTAATTTATCTTATCATTTAGCTGACATGTGCGCCTCTTTCATTTAAAAAGATAAGTGGTACTACAGCCTTTTATTTAATAACTTTTATATGTAGTACTTTTTATGTACATGAGCACACATGAGCCCTATCCTCCTTACACTTGTCAAATAACTACAACTCCCTTGAAGAGTGGGATAACCGAATCAATCCTAGCCATCCACATCAATCAATTAGCTTTTTAATCTCAGTCGTCCATTGGAACCAAGCCTTTCTATAAATCAACCCCCTCATAAGCCATTAGGATGCATTGAGTCTCAAGTACCATTATTCTGCCAGATTTTCTATAAGGCATTGAGCTTCAAGTACCATTATTCTGCCAAAATATCATTAGAGCCTTTGCATCCTTCAACTATCATCCTCATATCATCTTCATCTTAATGTTATGCTGCAGAAGTGAGCATCCAACATTCCTCCAACAATAATCCTTCAAAATCTTGCATGCTCATGTAAGGTGGAGAAGAGCAATGGAGGTAAATCGAGCATAGCATGGAGATCGGTTTGCATTTATATTTGTTATTTTGATTTTCATGTTGTCTTGTGCTTCATTGTGCATTGCTAGGGTTTTTATCATTGTTGTTTATTCATTTGCCCCGATTTGCAATTTTACCCTAACATATATTTGGCACGCCCAGTGGGACTCACTTCGCTTGATCTTTTTTTACAAGTTTTTGTAGTAAAAATTTGCATTCATATAACCCCCATTGTTGAGTTTTGCAGGTTTAATTAACTTTTTGTTGCAGATTTGCTACTTTTTGGACAAAACCCTAAGTTTTAAAGATTTCATCATATCTTTCAAACGGCTATGAATTTTTCTACAAGATTTTAGCAGAAGTTTGTCCATGATATAAGGAAGCTACAGGAGAAAAATTTTGGGTTTATCACAATTTTTGCAGGATTTATCACGTTTTTATGTTTTTTCATAAAATCACAATTCTAGGCGCAAATCAGTGAATTTTTTAGAAATTTTTATATTTCTAAAAAGCTCTTGAAATTCTAATGGGGGTCTATGTTTTACAGATTTAATTTAGAGGTCGTTTACAGTGCGAAAATATCAGATCTTTGCCGACTATACCGTTTCCATAAATCCGCATTTATGGGCGCAAATTAGGGAATTTTTCTGATTTCTTTATATTTTCGGAAAGCTCTCTGAAAATTAATGGGGTTCTCTTCTTTGATTTTTTAATTTTCAAATAAAAAATCTATCGAAATAATCAAATCTAATTCGGCTATGCATCTAAAATTACAATTTTTCTTGCCTGATGAGCCTATTTTTTATGCCTAGATTATAATATCATTTTTTTTTATGTTGTAAGTGCATCTAAGGAGCTAGAGCAGCATTGGCATCAACATCTACAGCAAACTTGGAAAGCAATTTTTATCAGGTGCACTCATTCTAATCTTTCATCTCTTAATCTTGTTTGATCACACTTGGATTTTGGGCTCCTAAAACGAACATTGTTTGCAAATTCACATAAAAAAATTGGGCTAAAACGAACCATTGTCTTTCATCACATTTGGATTTAGGTTTTAAAACAAACAAGTGCTTGCATTGTCTTCCACACATTGAATTTCTAAGGTTAATGAACCCCATGCGAGTGTGACCAAGTAAATGTGTATGCTCTCTCCTCGCGTCCTAATACGAACTTGGAGATCAAAAATATTTACTTGTGTTGCTTTTGTTTAGCCTTAGAGAGGCCTGCCTTGGTATCCACCCCAAGGGAATGATCTCAAGCGGTACTTTCATCCGGTCTGCTATAAAAATTAGAGGATAAGGCGAAAGCCAAGTCTAACCGGTATTAGCGCTCACCATACAGTGCTAACTCGAAAGGAGGCATACCTTTGTGTATATTAAAACTCCTAGTAGGGTTAGTTAAAGTCTTAAGTGGCTTGCTAGATGCTCGTGGGGTGCCGGTCCCCCGGATTTTCATTAGAACCTTCTTGTGATAGTGGCCTTGCCTTAACTAAGACTTGTTGAGTGTCTTCACATGCTTGCTTAACCATCATCACATTCTTCCAAACTAAAACTTGCTTATGTGTCTTGCGTGAGTGATTCATGTGTGTATATGCATAATCATTTGTTTGAATATTGCCACATCAAGCTCTAAACACCCAGACACATAAAGACAAGTCATCCTACACATTCTTCCAATAACATTCAAATCCAATCACTATCATCCCAAACATAGCCTAGTTATCATCCAACCCTTCACATCCACATCATCCAAACAATCCACATCATCATCCAAATCCCTAAACAAGCACTTGTTAAAAGGACTTAAGACATACACTTGGGTGACAAAATGTCTACACTAGAAGACCTAGAAATCAAATTCCAAAGATTCCTCCAAAATCTTTATCAAGGATCACAACCCCTAAACCAAGATGCCATTGAAATATTACAATTCGTTATCCAAAGAGCTCAACCCCACACAAGCCAATCACCTCAACTGCAATACTTCATAACCCAAGTCCAACACCTTTTAGCCACTAGTCAAGCTCAACAAGTACATCAAATCTTAGCCCCTCCATACCAACCTAATCCACCTCATAGCCACATGTCATATCCATCCACTTCCTATCAACTTAATCCACCTATCCACCAAGTCAATGCCACATTAACCTATGAATATCCACCTCAAGCTTATTCAATCCCTCATGCTGACATTCCAATGCACTACCAAGCCCATCCACAAAGCAATCAAGTGATATTACAAGAACAACATCCAAGTCCCAATGGCTCTTTGTACATAAATCAAGCAGGTCCAAGTACACCTTTTCAACAAGACCATCAAGCACCATTGATAGACCTAAGTCCACCTTTGCAACAAGAAGCACATCCAAGTCCAAGTTATCCTATGCAAGATCTAATAACCTTTGACAAGGGAGATACCAATCTAGAGTGGCCTCCACCATCCAATCCAATGCCAACACATGAGCCTACTAATCCTATCCCAAGACCACCATGTGATCCTACTCCTAGTCCATTGGTCCATCAACCTTCCAGACCACCAAGCCCTCCATTACCTTCATCACCATGTCATTCTAATCCTTCACCAAAGGATATGGCTGAGAGAGTTTTACAAAGGATGCTTGAAGAAAAACTCATTGAACTTCCTGAAGTCAAACCATGTGAAGAAAGTCCATATGATGAACATGATTATTGTGCGTACCATAGGACCAAAGGCCATAATACAAATCAATGCCCAATATTTGTCCCAATTGTTTACAAGGTGTACCTACCTATAATGGGAAAACATGCCACATCATCCAAATCCTATGTGTCACCCCCCTGTAATCCTAATCCATCCAATCCAATTAGCCCTCAACCTAATCCTAATCATAAGACTACAACACCATCTACCCTTATCATCCATCCATTATATTTCCCATCCACTCATACCCTTGCAAAGGATGTGATCCATTGGCTACTAGCTAGGAATAAACTACCTCCATGTCAAACACCCATTCATGAGCCTACTAAAGAACTTCCAAAGGTCATGTCCAATCATATAATCCCATCATGTGGTCCACCTATCCTTGAGTCTATCCAAGAGCTTTCCACTTCCATTCAAGCAACCCAAGAGGTATGTCAAAGTTTTAATCCTAAGCATGTGGAAACATTAAGCCCTAGTCCAACTCAAGATCAAAACACTTTCATGCAACCCATCCATAACATGTTTCTTTTCCATGATCAAGATGATAGCCATAATGATGAATCTATCCATAAGCCACTTGATCCTATCCATCTCCCAACAACCATTCATGAGCAAGCTATCCAAATTCAACCTATCCATAACATCTACCTTCTTTATGATCAAGATGATACCTATAAAAAAGATATCCATGAGCACCTTGATCCTATCCATAATCTTATATCCATCCATAAGAAAGATATCCAAATCTAGCCCTATCCATAATGAGCAAACATCCACTTGTCATGATGAGACACTTGTCCCCCATGTAAGCATAAAAGATCAAACAATAACTTGGATCTTAGTGAACACAATGCTAATCAAGATCCTAATGATCCTCCTTCCATATCCACCATCTTGTCCTATTGGTCTTACCACCATTATACATGATCGTTCTTCCTTAGGACAACAACAACCTTTATCCACTTCACCTTCTCCATCCAATAAAGAGCTCAAGTCTAGTGTTCAAACCACACCTAGTCCCATTGTACATCGCATACTCCAAAACATGAACTACAAAGGCAAAGGTCTAGGCCTTTATAAACAAGGTATTTTGGAGCCAAACCATGTCAAAGTTCCTCCATGCTCATATGGCCTTGGAAACACACCCCAAGATAAACAAGGCCAAGATGTTGGTAATCCCTTCATGCATCCTAAATCTACCACTTTCCATCACAAACCACATCATCTACCCAACATATATGTTGCCATTTCATCTCCATCATCCTATAAATGTCAAAAGCATGTGACCATACACCTTCCACCATCCACTTTGCCTCCACTTTTACCAACTCCAAATATCCCTCCATCCACCTTGCCACCATTGCTTCCAACACCTAACATACCTATCATTCATAAGTATCCTTACATCCCTAATCATGACCAACAAAAGCACACATTGTTTAAGCATAAAGCTTCCAATCATTCCATCCACTCCACCCACTCCATGGGATTCAAAAGCAAAAATTTTGATGCCTCTAAAGCTAAAAATCCTACCAAAAATCCTAAAAGTCTTCATACCTTAGGACATGAAGAATCAAACTCAAAGCAAAGTTCATCTAAACAACCATCCAAGCCCATACCTTCAAAAGTAAAGCCCAAAAGCAAAATGGTTTGGGTTCCTAAGCAAATAGCTAGCAAAGCGAATGAGGCATCCTCATCCACATCTAAGCAACCATCTAAACCCTTACCTCCAAATGCAAAGCCCAAAAGCACAATGGTTTGGGTTCCTAAGAAAATATCTAGCAAGACAAATGAAGCATCCTCATCCACATCTCAAGAATCCCAACCACCTATATCCATCCAAAAGCCTACTTCCATCCAAAACTTCCATTCCCTTCAAAAATTTCACAAGAAAAATAAAAGCACTAAAAATATTAAATCTATGTGGGTTCCTAAATCACTTCATCAACCATCTCCTAAGCAAACATCTCCATTGCTTCCTACACCAACATCCAATCACAAGCTTCAATGTTTAACATGGTGTGTGCAACCACTGGTCATGGTTCCCTTCCACTCCGCAGCACCTCCACATAACTACATGTACCCATCTTCCATCCATTATCCTATGTATCTTCCCAATCACCTCCCTATGGTCCATGCTTTGGCATAAACTTTTCATCCATCTTCATTCCATAAGCCAATACAATCCATATCATAGTCCACTATCCCCATCCATCTATCCTTGCATGAACCTTCCATAATCCACATCATAATCTATTATCCACCTAATCCATTTCCCATCCACGCAATCCCTTATCAACATCTATGAGCATAACAACATGGTCCATGCGATGACATCCATATCCAATGGGACTAACAACATCCATCGAACTAGACACTTGAGTCCCTCCTATCCATTACCATGGTGAAAACCTGGCAAACAGGCGCCATGTGTAATTGTCAACCCATCTAAAAGCAAAAAAAAAAGTAAAAAAGTAAAAAAAAAAAGAAAAAAAATTCAAAAAAAAAAAGGTAAAGAGAAAGCCCTTCGTCCAACGGTGAAAACCTGGTAAACAGGTGCCTTGGATAAGTACCATGATGAAAACCTGGCAAACAAGCGTCATGTGTAGGTTGATCTTCTATGTCACTTACACTTGGGGGCACATTGTCTCATCCAACCTATCCATTTCCAAACTATCTATCCCATTATATCATTTTCCATCCTACCATGTCCTATCATTCTATTCTACCATTCTTAGCCATTACATAAACATGCCTATCCTATTGAACCCATTTATCCATCCTTCCGCCTCTTGATTTTGAAGAAGACATAGGGGCAAAATGTTGAAACATGTTGGGATATTTCTTGGCATACCTTCTTTCCAAACCAAGTCCTATCCATTGACCATCCATCCCATCCAAATCCAATCCATCATGTCATCCCTTGGTCATGAACTTTTTCATGTAAAAATCCTAAGCATTACCACCTAGAATGGGGCAAGTTCTTCCTATGCAACATAGCCTTTGGAGATCACATCCTAGCTCCCTTATGATCCATCCACTATGGTATATCCTTATCAAAAGCTTTCCATCTTATAGCTTATCCCCATCCGTTTATCATAAGCTTTCTACTATAGCCTACCTATCCATTTATCATGAGGCAAGCATCCATCCCTTATATGGCCTATCCTCTTATCCATCCATCCAACTCTCATGATCTTGCCATCACATATACTATGAGCTCATCCTTTTATCCTTTTATCCATCCTTTGCACCTAGACTTGGATTTCCCTTATCATTGGTATCAAGCACAAAGGCTACCCAAATTGTAAATCCATTGACATCCCAAAACATTCAAAAACTCCAAAAAAATCAAAATATCCCCAAAAACACAAAAAAATCAAAATATCCCCAAAAACACAAAAAAATCAAAATATTCCCAAAAACACAAAAAAATCAAAATATGTCAAAAAATCCAAAAAATCAAATATCCAAAACAATCCAAGCAATAAGATTGATTCAATCATCATCCAAAACCATCCACTCCATCAACATTCAATCACAATCATCATCATCAATTCTTCCTATCAATAACATTCATTCATCCATTTCAATCAATCACTTCTTCCAATCATATCAATCAAATCAATCTAAGCAATGATCTTAAATCCAAGTCACATTAATTCGTATCAAGCAAGCTAATTCATCAAGGAACAATATCCAATCACATCAACAAGTTTTTGATCCTAATCTTGTCATGAGCCAAATCAATCATCATCAATGGGATATAGCGTTCCCACATCCTTGTGTTGATCTAGGGATATAGCTTTCCCCACAATGACAACACTATCATCATCATCAATCGAACAATCAATTATTGGTTTATGACTTGACAAAGGCAATACCTTGTTTGTTTTACATCCTTTGAGCACACTAAGAACACTTGCTTATGCTTAGATTGAATCGACACTCTAATCATCACACCATCACTATCATCATTCAAAAAAAAATCCAATCATCAAAACAATCAACCTAGCAACAACAAACATCACAACCAAAGCACATTAAGCCAACCATTAAAAAAAAAAAATCTTATCAATCATCAACATCAACACCAAAGCACATCAACTCAAAGCACGTCAAGCTAGCCTTCAAAACAAATCCAATCACTTCAGCAAATCCAAAGCAGCTCAATCCACCACATATCATCCCATCATCAACATTTCATCAAATCAATCTTCATCCATCATTTCATCATCTTCAAATCATTCCAAACAATGATCCAAATGCAAGCCCATCCTTAATCCATACCACTCAAGTTAATCAATCAAGCCAAGTTATCCAAATGCAATCCATGGTCTTGATCCTAGACTTGTTGTAAGCCAAATTAATCAACCAACCAACCCACCAACTCAGCAAACAACTTTGTGTTGATCTAGGGATATAGCTTTCCCCGCAATGACAACACTCTCAACTATCATCAACAAACCAATCAACAATTAATCATTGGTTTACAGCTTGATAGGGGCAATACCTTGTTTGTTTTTGAATCATTTGTGCATGCTTGCTTGCTTGTGTGTGTTATCATTTTTATCTGGCATTTGTATCACATCGGTATCATTTCCAGCTAATATTCATATCTTGTGTATGTTGGAATAGCTTTTTGCACTATCCTTTGCATCTAAGGTCATATCATACCTTTTATGCATTAGGACTTTAATGTTCTAAGTTTACTTCCTCATACGTTAGACAAGGTTGTATTACGTTGGGGCACGAAACACATCGTCACTCTGGTTCCTTATACCTTGGTGCATAATGTCTAGTGCTATATCAAACATCATGGTTGCTCACTTTCATTGCAGCATAACGCATCATCATTTCTTTTATCTATCCCCTTATCTTTCTTTCTTGACTAAGCCATTTCTTTTCGAGAGCATACCCGTGTTTGTCCAACCCACCTATCCTCTCGAGGGGGCATCACCAACCTATCCTTTCTGTCATCATCATCATCATCATCATCATCCCTATCGATTATCCATACCTTAGCTTCTTTGAAATGATGTTACTCGACATAAAGCTTATCATCTCGAACATCATCTCAAAGAGGGGCAAAATGTAGACACCCAAATTTGTTCCAACTTTGTTCATGTCTAGCAACACCTAGTCAAAAACATTATCTTAGACATCATGTAGCATTTTGTCATAAATCCCACTCTCAATCCCATCCTTATCCTACTTAGCTAATTAATTAAATAAATTTTATTTATTTAATTAATATCCAACTCATATCCCAACTAATTCAAATATTTTATTTGAATTAAGTTCCCCACTATCCAATTAATTAAATAAATTTTATTTATTTAATTAATATCCAACTCATATCCTAACTAATTCAAATATTTTATTTGAATTAAGTTCTCATCATAAGCCGACTTTCCAATTAATTAAATAAATTTTATTTATTTAATTAATTTATCTTATCATTTAGCCGACATGTGCGCCTCTTTCATTTAAAAAGATAAGTGGTACTACAGCCTTTTATTTAATAACTTTTATATGTAGTACTTTTTATGTACATGAGCACACATGAGCCCTATCCTCCTTACACTTGTCAAATGACTACAACTCCCTTGAAGAGTGGGATAACCGAATCAATCCTAGCCATCCACATCAATCAATTAGCTTTTTAATCTCAGCCGTCCATTGGAACCAAGCCTTTTCTATAAATCAACCCCCTCATAAGCCATTAGGATGCATTAAGCCTCAAGTACCATTATTCTGCCAGATTTTCTATAAGGCATTAAGCTTCAAGTACCATTATTCTGTCAAAATATCATTAGAGCCTTTGCATCCTTCAACTATCATCCTCATATCATCTTCATCTTAATGTTATGCTGCAGAAGTGAGCATCCAACATTCCTCCAACAATAATCCTTCAAAATCTTGCATGCTCATGCGAGGTGGAGAAGAGCAATGGAGATAAATCGAGCATAGCATGGAGATCGGTTTGCATTTACATTTGTTATTTTGATTTTCATGTTGTCTTGTGCTTCATTGTGCATTGCTAGGGTTTTTATCATTGTTGTTTATTCATTTGCCCCGATTTGCAATTTTACCCTAACATACAACAACAATCAAAAAAGAGATCTTGCCCTATCATCGATTCCCTTCATCCTTTAGGGACTGCCTTGAGAAGCATAAGAATGAGACTGAAGAAAAATAATCCAATTGAAAGATAAGACAGAGTCAACATCTATTAGGTCACTTTGCTGAGTGTATATGTGCTTGTCTGATTGGTGATGATGATTGGAGAATGCCTGGTTTTAGGATAGGAAGCATGTCGTGTAAGACGCCTGGTCTAGTTTTGACAACGCGACCACCTATATAAGGCAAATGATAGGATCAGGACATCTCAAATAAGATATGTGGTCTGGTTTCGAGAATGTCTCGTGTTGAGAAATGGTTGGCTGATGATTGATAATGTCCAAAATATGAGACAAGTTGTCTAAGGCATAAAGCCTAGTTTCAACCGTGTCCCATTCTTGTTGTCAGACATGTGATTGGGATGTGTTGGTCCTAGTGATGTTCGATCATCACCATGGGAATTATGAGTGACCATGCTTTGGCGATGTTGTCAAACTATCTTTTTTGATTGTTTGGATGTTTGTTGTCTTGTCAAAGATTTGATTGTCTTGGTCTGCTCAAAGCGTCCATCTTGTGAAGGATAACTTATTATGATGGTTTGACGCGACGGGCCATAAGGGGCTGACCTAGTGCCTTGGGGGCTCATCAAAGATGGCCTTGCCAACGTTACAGCTCAGAGACAATGTAGTTCGTCAAGGGTGGACTTGGTTTGACCTAGGACCTAAGGGGAATGCCTCGGGGGCACCTTGAAGATGGCCTTGCCTACGTGAAAGCTCAGAGGCGTCATAGTTCCACCATGTGGGTGGGTGACGTGACCTAAAACCTAGGGAGAGTGCCTTGGGGGCACATCGAAGATGGCCTTGCCTACGTGAAATCTTAGAGGCGTCGTAGTTCGGTTTACTAGTTTGACACTATTTATTGCTTGAGAATCATTTTTTGATTGACTATTTGATTTTTTTGTGATTTTAGAACTTTTTGGATGTTTTTGGATCTTTAAGCAATATTTGGATGTTTCTGTATTTTTGAGAATATTTGAATGTTTTTGTATTGTTGAGAATATTTGAATGTTTTTGTATTTTTGAGAATATTTGAATGTTTTTGTATTTTTTAGAATATTTGAATGTTTTTGTATTTTTGAGAATATTTGAATGTTTTTTGTATTTTTGAGAATATTTGAATGTTTTTGTATTTTTTAGAATATTTGAATGTTTTTGTATTTTTGAGAATAGGTGTCCTCCAACATCGATTTCAGGATCAGGAAGTGCCCCCAGTCAGGTGCATGATAACGTTAGGACGAAGGCAAGGTGAGGGGGATGTGAAGACATGAAATGTTAATTTATTTACAGGCCATGGGAGGGACAGTATGATTCATGGTGGATTTGGTATGTGGGGTAAGATACAAAATGGGCATGGTTTATTGTGGAATATGGAAGGCGGAACCGAGTGACGGTAGACAATGGAGCAAAGATTAACTATACATGGCACATGTTTGCCAATTTTTCACCATGGTACTTATCCAAAGTGCCACGGAATTGGTTTTCACTTATGTACGGATTATTTCTCTTTACTATTTTTTTGCCTTTTTCTTGATTTTTTGATTTTTTAAGTATAATATTACCGAAGGTGTGTGCTATTGATGGGTTCTGGTAATGGTTCACCTTCAGGAGTGGCTAGCTGATATGCACCAGACCCATAGGCTACAGTGATGACATAAGGCCCTAGCCAATTCGGCTCAAATTTTCCTAGCTTCTCCTGTTCCATCTTATTTTTAGGGTTTTCTTTCAAGACCACGTATCCAATGCTAAAGTGTCAGACTCGGACCCTCTTGTTGTAGTTGTGGTGGAGATGATTTTGATATGCCTGTAAATGGGTTAAGGCGTTGTGTCTCCTTTCATCTAACAACTCCAATTCATGTAGCTGAGATACTCTATATTCTTCATCATCAACCAACTGTTATAGCGACACTCTCAAGGATGGCAACTTGACCTCTATGGGAAGGATAGCTTCAGAGCCGTAAACCAAGGAATATGGGTTGGCTCCAGTGGGAGTGCGAATGCTGGTGCGGTAAGCCCAGAGGGTGGGCTTAAGTTGGATATGCCAGTCACAACCAGCAGCATTGACAGTCTTTTTGAGGATTTTTATGATGGTTTTGTTTGACGTCTCAACTTGACCATTGCCTTGGGGGTAGTATGGAGTGGCAAAGTGGTGTTGAATGTGGAATTTTTCACAAAGTTCTTGGACATCCTAGTTTTTGAATGGGCAGCCATTGTCTATTACAATGGATTGTGGGACACCATACTAGCATATGATGTGGTTGAGGATAAACTTGGCAATTCGTTTACTAGTAATGTATGTCATGGGAATGGCTTCAATCCATTTTGTGAAATATTCAATGGCAGTGATAATGAATTTATGGCCATTAGCAGAGGTCAGGTGGATTTTTCCCACGAGGTAAAGTCCCCATTGAGAGAAAGGCCACAGAGATGTGAGTGGCTACATGTCCTGAGCTGGTACATGTATACGATCCCTATGTATCTGCAACTTTCTACACTTCTTTGTGAAATGATAGGCATCCTTTTCCATGGTAGGCTAGTAATAACCAGCTCTAACGATCTTCTTAGCAAGGGTAGGACCACTCAAGTGAGCTTCACATATACCCTCATGTACTTCATGTAGGGTTGTTTGTGCTTCCTCAGTGTCGGGACATCTTAGGAGGGTATTATCAAAGTCACGATGATAAATGGTGTCACTGATGATGACGTATTTGGCAGCTTGGCGAATGAAGGATTTGTGTTGGTTGGATGAGAGGTTAGCGGGTAAGGTGTGGTCATGTAAGTAGGTATAGATGTCATTGTACCAGGGTGACATGGGACCAACAATTTCACAAACTAACTCAGATTCTGGGATATCGAAGGCAGGGACCAATAGTTGTTCCGCCAAGAACTCGAACTGAGTTGCATTACTTGGGATGTCTAGGAGAGATCCAATGGTTGCCATTACGTCAGTTGTCCAGTTCTAGACCTTGGGAATCTGATCAAAGAAAATTGTGTCAAAATAGAGCCTGAATCTATCCACCATTCTTTAATAAGGTATGAGTTTTTCATCTTTGGTGTCGTACTCATTGTTGACTTGTTTGATGACTAATTGTAAATCGTCGAACACTTGTAATGTTTTGATCTTCCAATTGACAGTCATTCGAAGTCCTATGAGTAATGCCTCATATTTTGCTATGTTATTCATGTAAGGAAAAGCAATTTGAAAATCCTTGGGGATGGCATCACCTTGAGGAGTAATAAACAAAATACCGGTGCCTAAACCATGATTTGTACACGAGCCACCAAAGAATAGTGTCCAGGTTTTGGGTTCATCTACTATGAATATCGATTCATCAAGTCAATGACTATAGGATGATCTGCTGGTGTAGGTGCTTCTGGCAACTGGTCTGCGATCACCTATCCTTTTATTGCTTTTTGGTCGACATATTCTATATCTAATTCACTCAAGACCATAACCCATTTGGTCAATCATCCTATCAGAGCTATTTTATTAAGTACTTTAGTGGGTCAATATTAGCAATTAGCTTTGTCTTATGATTCAACATGTAATGTCGCAGCTTTTGGGTAGCAAAAACTATGGCAAGGCAGGTGCGCTCGATAGGACTATAGTTTAGCTCATATCCCACTAAGGTTCGACTGATATAATAGATTGCCCTTTCTTTTCCTTGCTCGTCATTTTGTGCCAATAATGCTCCCAGTGCTAAATTGGTTGTTGATATGTACAATAAAAGGGGCTTTCCTTGTATCGACAGCCTGAGGACTGGTGGTGACAGCAAATAGTCTTTGATCTTTTGAAAGGCTTCTTGGCAATGTTTTGTGCACACAAAAGGTACCCCTTTGCAGAGTAAGTGTTGAAAAGGTTGACATTTGTCAGCAAGTTGTGCAATAAACCTCCAGATGGATTGGAACTTTCCTTGTAAGGTATGCAACTATTTTAGGGTTGTTGGTGGAGGCATTTCCATTATTTCTTTCACTTTGGCGGGGTTGACTTCTATACCTCAGTGTGAAACAATATAGCCCAGTAGTTTTCCTGATGTAACGCCAAACACACATTTCTTAGGATTTAATCTAACTTTGTATTCTTCCAGTCGTTTGAAGATTTTATCGAACACATCCAAGATGTGTGTTTCTAGTGACTGATTTGGCTAGTAGTTCATCAACATAATCTTCCATACATGTGTGCATATAGTTGTGAAATATAGTTTTCATTGCCCTCGGGTATGTAGCACCTACATTTTTTAGACTGAAGGGCATGACGATCCAACAATATGTGCCCCAAGGACATGTGAAAGCTGTTTTATGCTGGTCTTCTATTGCTATCCTTATCTGATTATATCCTAAGAATCCATCCATTAATGAGAGCATTTTGAATCCGGTTGTTAAGTCAACTATGATGTCTATGTTGGGTAATGGAAAATCATCTTTCAGACACGCCTTGTTCAAATCGCAAAAGTCTTCACATATTATGATCTGGCCATTGGGTTTCATGACCGGTACAAGATTAGATACCCACTCTAGATAATCTATTGGCCCGATGAAGCCCACATATTATGATATGGCCATTGGGTTTTAGTTCTGCTTTCACTAGTAATGCAATCTGTGGGTACATTTTTCATAGTTTTTTCTTGACTAGTTTGGTGTTTGGCAGCAGCGGTAGGTGATGTAAGACAAACTGTGGGTCAATCCCAGGCATATCAGCATACGACCAAGAAAAGTTGACTTGTCATTCCAAGAAGAAATCTTTGAATTCAAGATTTTCCCTTTCTGTGAGTGACTCGGCAAAGTGAATAATCTTGGGCGCTTCTTTGGTGCTGAGGTTGGTTTCAACAGTTGTCTCTACTAACAGTGGTGATTTCTCCTAGGTGATAGAAAACACTTCCAACCCTCCATCCTTGGGTGCCTCAGGGAGGTTTTTACCCTCAGATATATCCTTTATTTTTACTTTTGTATGATCTAAGGGTGCCTTTCAGTTTTCACCAAGAGACCTATTTTCTTTTTCTTTTTTGTTTTCATTTTTGCGACTAGAGGGTGGAGTGGATTCTCCAAAGTATGCAGAATTGTCCAAGTCCATGATGTAGCCAACCTTGTGATCCCCTAATGGTATTCCCTCATGAAGTCCCATGAACTCAATGATAGCTTCATCATTCTCAAATAAATCTAAGTTAGGTGTTGCTTGTTGGTCCCATTCTATAAGTTCAGGATGGACAAGAGGCAAGCTATCATCGGTGTTGAGGAAGCTCATGGAGATGGGTGTAAGAGTGCATATGGAGGTGTTATCTAGATCCCAAAAGATTTTGATCCAAGCGGCTCCATCAGGTAATTCTAGGTGGGATGACTGTGGTTCAGGTACAGGAGGATCCCTCGATGTCTCGATAGCCTTGGAGGTACTCGCGTCCCCTCCTAGAAGTAACTTAGTATGGGGAGCATTTTCTCTTTGCGAGGTATATCCTAACCCTTTATTGTGTGGCCACATAGTTGGTTGAAGAGGTTATGTTCATCCATTTCCATTGGGCCCAAGTCCACCATGTCCGTCATATCCTTGCTTTTTGACAAATTCATACCCTTTACCATATTGTTCAAAGGGCAATTTGATATGTCCGACCTCTTCTTCTTCTTTATAGAGCCAGGTGGAGATGTCTTCACTGACGTCCTCTTTGCTTAGTTCACCCCATTTTGTGAATGTAGTGGGGAAAGCAGAAATGGTTTGCTTCGGTGGAATGGGGTCAGGCTTTCCTCGAGACTTGGGTGATGTAGGCAACTTTTTGATGTAGTATGATCTTTCCATCTTGTATTCACCACATCCTTTGTCTTGGACCTGAATTTTAGGGTTCATAGGTGGAGTGAAAGTGGTAGTGGATTTGGATAAGGTGGATGGGTTGACATAATTGGATGAAGTCAATGGTGAGATTCCCCTATTTACCGATACCTAATGTTGGGGTACCTCTCTTAGGTGCTGCAGTATTGAAAGGCGTCAAGATCACCTAGGATGGTGATTTCCATGCCGTTATAAGGGAATTTGATGCATTGATGGTATGTGGAGGGGAAATCTTTCATGGCATTATCTATGGTCAGCCAAGGATGAGATTGTAGGGAAGTTCAATATCCAAGACATGAAACATGGTATCTTATATGGCCAGTCCCACTCTTACAAGTAGGGTGATTACTCCCTTTGAAGAGCGCTTGGCATCATCATATGCTTTGATGATAATTCTCTTAGTTGGATCGACACAAGCCTTAGAATAGCCCAGTATTATTACCAACTTTAAAGGATAGATGTTTAATCTTGCTCCACCATCTACTAGGACTCGTTAGATTTTATGCTTATTGATGAAAACTTCCAAGTGTAGAGGATCGGTGTGGTTGGGGTGGTGTGAAGGCAAGTTGCATTCTATGAAGGACACATTGTTAATAGTGACTAAGTGTCCCACCATGGCCTAAAATTGGTTAACATTTAGATCAGTGGGGACAGAGGATTCTAGGAGTGCTTTGTCCAAAATGGCCTTGTGTTCGAGCAAAAGGCAAAGTAACTCGAAGATCGATATTTGGGATGGAGTCTTTTTAAGTGATCCAAAAGGTTATATTGGCCTTTAGCTTGTGGAATGGATGTATTGGAAGGGTTGGTGGGAGCGCTTTGCAGTGTTATCTTAGCTTTGTGGGTAGTGATGGCACATTCTAGATGAGCCTTGATGGTAATCATGGAAATGGTATTATCATATGTGCAAATGCTATTGACGGTATAGTCATAGGAAACGTTATTATAGCTAACGCTCTCATGTGGTTTGGTTCCTGACATGGAAGCTTTTCATGATCTATGATTTTGCAATGGGTCGGTGAAGATGGTATGATCAGTGTTGGAGGAACCGAATGGTTGATCTGTAATAGTCACCCCTGTAAATGAAGTCATGAATGATATTTTTCAATTTGTAGCAGTTTGATGTCTTGTGACCTTTGATTCGATGATAATCGTAGAAGTCATTGTCATTCCATGAAGGAGGCTTAAAGGTTGGGTCATATTGTCTAATTTCTAGCAGTTGAATGAGGTTGTTTTGCAATAACTTCTTCAAGATTGATTCAATCGATTATGTCAAAGGTGTGTAATTGCGTCGAGGAGTGTTATTTCTTAGAGGTGGTTGCCTTTGGTTATTTTGAATTGCATTGGTTGATTGTTGTTGTAGTTGTTCTTGTACATGCGGTTGATTGTTTGTTTTAGGAGGTGTTTGGAGTGTGATAACAGGACCAGTCCTAAATGCCTTATCATCCACCACCCCATCATTGGTGACATTTTTGTTTCAAGCCCAAGTTTTGTTCTTGTCGTAGGGCATGTTTTGGGTATTTTGATTTTTGTTAAAAAAAATTATTGTGCCTTTAGCAATAAGAGCTTTTTCGATGGCTACCCCCTTCTCGACCACTTCTCCGAAGGAGGTGCAGCAATGGATTTGTAATTGATGTATAATCTCTTTGTTGAGATTTTCTATGTAGATGGGCACTAGTTGATTCTCGAGAATGTGGCAAGGGCATTTACTTGCTAGGCCCCTCCACCTTTAAAAGAAGATATGAAGGTTTCTCCATCCTCTTGTCTTGTTTGGAACAAGGTGGCAATATTCACATCTATCTCTATGTTGTAGGAAAAGTGTGATATGAACTTGTCTGTGAGTTTAGTCCATGTCCATATTCCCATGGGGAGATGTGTGAACCATTCAAGAGATTGGCCTGTGAGACTCCTTGGGAAGAGTCTCATTAAATATGTGTGATTGTAAGCAAGCTCAAGGCAAGCAGTATGAAACTCGTGTACGTGTTCAACGGGACTCCCCTTTCACCTATATTTGTTAAAGTTCAATGTGGTGAAATTTGGGGGGAAAGGGGGCATGTAAATGCTTTTGTCAAATGGATACGGGCATAAGTCCTCCAGAGAGTATGGTTTCTTTGTCCCTAAAACTTGTAAGCTCAAGAAGTGTTGCTTTAGTTTGTCCAACTCTTGGGTGAGGGCTTCGACGGGTGTGTTGATGGGAGTTACCTATGCTTAGTGTCGATGTGTTTTGTGGTCCCAAATTTGTGACAATTGGATTGGTGTTTGTGTTGAAAGGGGTGTATGACAAAGATGAGTTTAGGTTTTGGTTGGGATTGACATATTGATAACGGGATAAAGTGTTAGTGGTATGTTGGTTTTGGATGTTATGAGGATTTGTTTGAAAGGTGTGGTTAGTATTTTGGACATGGTGGGTGTTTTGATGTGAGGCACTAGCATTTTGGTTAACATTTTGATTGTTTTGGGGAATGGTGTAAGTGGCACCAACGTTTGTATGAGTGTTGGCCCCAACATTGTTGTTTTGACCACTTGGGTCTACATATTGTTGATGCATAGTATGTTTATGGGTGGCATTGACGTTCGTGTGGGCATGGGATACGACAATGTTGTTCTTATTCTATGGATCTATGTATTGATAGTTCAAAGTGCTGTCGTATGTAGATCCAAAGTTTGAGTTTTGGCCATTAAGATCAACGTATTGTTTATTCAATGCACTATTATGGGTGGTATTGGTGTTCGTGAAAGCGTTGTTATTTTAATTTTGTGGGTCTATGTATTATCGGTTCAAGACATTGTCGTGTGCAGTCCCAAAGGTCGCGTTTGAGTTCAACATGGTGTTAGTTTTTTGACCATTAGGATCAACATAGTGTTGGTTCAAGACATTCGTGTTGTTTTGACCAAGAGGATCTATACTTGGATTGCCTAGATTCAAGTTTGCGTTTGATGTGGTGTTTTGTCCCCTAGAAGTCACTATATGCATCCTTCATATCCTTTTGTTATGGTTCATATTCATTGAGACAAAAGGATTTGCGAAGATCAATGGTTGGGACATAATGTTCACATTATTGGTATCAAATATTGCATGGGATATCATGGAGTCTTGTGATGTTTGTCCCGCCGGGATAGTGGCAACTTCTTGTGTTGAATTGGTATGACTAGAAGAAGGTGTCATTTGTCCTTGGATTTGAGCAGGATTATGATATGGTGACCCTATAATCATGTTGATATCCACCCCAGGGAGAAGCAAGTGTCATTTTGCAAGAGTTTCATAAGGTAACTTTGGGCATTCGCATGAATCAACTCATCTAAGATGCGCAACATCCTAGGGTCTTGGGAAGCTTCTTCAATTTCTTGTTGCATTATTTCTTGGTATTGTTCTTTCAAAAGGATGTTCTCAAATGGATTACCCATGTTGGATGAAAAACTCATGGTGTTTGTGGGGTGTTCTAAGGATTCTCCCTTCCTTTTCTTTTGTAACCTTGTCTTGACCGTATAAGACCTACTAGTTTGGGAAAATGATCTTACCCTAAGGATGAGAATGCAATGTTTCTATGCTATGTTTTTGGGTATTTTTGGATAAAATGACAATGCAAGGTGAGGATGCACTATGGTTTGATAACACTAGGAATGGAAGATATTTTTGGTAATTTCTAGGGTTTCTAATAGAAGAATATTTTGGGAATGCAATTAAGGTGAAGAATGAATTTATGCCTAGGGAATTTGCCTAAGGATATAGTAGAGGTTAATGATTTAATCTTCAAAAGTCTAGCTCCAATAGGATACTACTGTCTACTAATGACTCTCAAAGCACTAATTGGTTTTATCAAGACCTTGGAATAATGTTGTGGGGTTGACTAAAGTGAGCTCATGAGTTGGTGGCTTCATTTTGAAAGGTGAACTTAAGTGAGTTTTAAGTCCACGTTGTGATTGATTGAATGGGAATGATACCAAGGTCTCTTAATCTAATTTTGCACTTATGAGGAGGTCACATTTCGATGGTTTCTCCTTATATTTCTACTTAAGGAAGATTAATTGTGGGATCCTCTAATTATCTAAGGCTAAAATCCTAATGTTCTAAAGTAGTCTAAATGATAATGGAATCTAATTCTAAAGGAATGGGCTTGGTATATGCAACCTAGATCTAAAAGTTGACATGACTTTTGCTAATGGGTCCTAAAGGGATGACTTAAGAGTGATTGAAACTAGCAGGTCAAAAATATTTGTGAGACGGTTGTAATCCAACTTGTTTGGGAGAAAAATATTTCAAAGTGTCCCTTAAAGTTTTGAAATTGTTTGCAAGTGCAAGCGTTGCAAAAATGTGCAGAGGTGTTGCAGAGTCAAGTGTATGTGTTTCACAGTTTCTTGTGTTTTAGAAAGCCTCTTGTGTTTCACTGTTTAGTAGATGTGTTTTACAATTTTAGCAAACCCTAAAATTAGTTTTCTAAGTCTATTTTGAAAATTTGTGGAGAACCAGAAATCACATCAGACATGAAAACACTTAGCAATCAGTTTTTTGGCTATGTCTCTTGTTTGTTTGACATTTTTGTGACAAGTTTTTGAAGACACTTTGAAGACAAGCACAACCCTAGGCTAGGAAAGGATAATATTTGTTGGATTCCCACTTGGATTGCTCTAGCTGCACTTATTCAAAGCAAATAACCTAGAAACTTGGTGGCACTAGCTCCCCCTTACATGGCACTCACTTCTTGGACACACCAAACTTTGAATTCCTAAAGACCCGAAGATCTCCAGAAATTTGCTATCTCTACTTTGAACTACATGTCGAATGTAGGACGGCTTCAGAGGTTCGACCTCCTGCGCCAGCAAATAGAATGATTTTGGGTACTAGCACAAAGGTTCTTAGTAAGGGCATTCATTCATGTGGCCATACATGTGGTGATTCACACCGTTTAGGAGGCCTCCCAGGCTGCAGAGGTTATTCTCTACAGGTTTTCACGCACCACAAGGGTAGTAAGGGAGATATTAATTGGTATGACACATCGACACCTGTTGCTTATGACTTTCATCACAAACACATTTTTTATATAGCGATTCAATTGAGCTTGGATTTAGCTTGTAACCACTTGGGTCATTCCCTCTCACAAAATGGGAGGCAGGCCCTCTAAGGGTTCAACAAAAGAAACACAAGTAAATGTTTTTGGTCTCCAAGTTTGTACTAAGATGCGAGGAGAGAGCATACACATTCACTTGGTCACACTCACATGGGGGTTCTTTGAATTTATATGTTTTAAGTGTGGTGTGATTTATGTAAGTGAGGTGGAGGGTTTTTTATTCCCAAGATCACCAATGGTGCGAGGGAAGAGCATACACCTTTCCACAACCCTAACAAAAATCACCAAACATAGAAAACAATGATGCAATCTTTTTTTTTTCTTTTTAAATGAGTGATGATGCAAGTTCATTTTAGACCCAAATGAGTGAAAAATGTAAGATTGTGGTTCATTTTAACCGAATGCGTGAAAATGCAAGATTGTTGTTCTTTTTAGCCCATGAAATCTAAGTATGCAGGGTTGTGGTTCTTTTTATCCCAAATGAGTGAGGTTTATTTTAATCCCAAATGAGTGTAAATGGAAAACAAATCTGTGTTCTTTTTAACCCCAGTTGAAAAAATGTTCATAAGTTAACCACGCATACATGGAATAAAATAAACCCTACAAAACAAGTTAGTGATTTGAGAAAAGGTTTCCCTCCAATGCCACAAGCTACCAACAGATATTAGTAACAGAGATAAAAAAACCCTAAGCTTGCTGCTTGTAAAAAAATAGAAAACCTAAGTGGAAAATACCAAAGAAAACCCTTTGTTTCTCAATACCAAATGCATGTGTTGTAGAAAGAGGCCAAAGCATTGTATAGGGCCGCCCAAGCGTCCCACAATTCCTACAAGAAAAATGTTAGTAGAAAAATGGCGTAAGCGGTGCAGAGAACAGTACAGGCGTCACACAGAGTTGTGCAGGCGGTGCAGCATAGGTGTCACACAAGATTGTGATCGTGTCACACAGAAAGGCAATTGTGTCACACTGAGACACGCAGGCGTTGCTATAAAAGCGTCACGCCAACCTTCTCAAGAATCTCACAGTCATGCACAAGCATCACACTGTATTTTGCAAGCAAACATTTGATAGAAAATCCTAACAGCGAATAAAGAACGTGTTTCGGTGATAAATTTCAAACCCTAGGGTTGTGAGGTTGTCTCCTGAATGCCAGAAAGATAGTAAACTTTCAGACATTAATAGGTTGTACCTAAATGTATCAAACCCTAATAAACCCTAGATGTAAACCCCTAAAGTATCAAACCCTAATGCTCTTAAAAATCCAAATGAAATAAGCAACATAAACCAGAGGGTTAGCCAAACACACAGCATAAGAAATAAGTTAGAATCCTACAAAAACCAATTGCATTAGGCTCAAAATAACAAAATAACCAAGTTTTTGCCCTAGATACAGTTGCAGGCATCATAGAATCCTTCCAATGCATTGTAGGATCCACAAAAGTCATGTTGTACTGCCCAAGTGTCACACTACTTAGCTTAAGCATCACATGAACTAGCTTATGTGTCGCATAGACCTGCAAATTTTAAAACCCTAAATCTGCAAACTATACGGCCGTTCACATTGGGTTCACTAGTTATAGTTGGGTAAAAACACTACAAATGTCCTGCAAACATCAATTTCAAACCCTAACCATTCAATGGAGCCCTAAATCAACCTAGAATCAAACAAACTAAGCATGGAAGCAAGAAACCCTAGGTCAATAGTGCAAATCCTCCATTGTTGCTATCTAAGCTAACTAATCTATTGCACTCAGATTTGCAGGTCTACAAATAGGATGGAAAGCTCAAGAGTTGACAATGGTACAAGTAAATTTTACAAGTGGTGAGATGAAAATGGGAGGGTGAGAGTGAGTTTATAGAAGAGGAAATGTGAATGGAGTGTTGAGATGAAGAGTTGACTTGGAGCCAAGATCAAGGGCTGAGAATGATTTAGGGTTTCCAGCCACAAAAGGACAAAAGATATTTTTAAATTAGAAGAAATGGTGAGGTGGGAAGTGATTTAAAATTAAATAAATTGTATGCATTTATTTAATTTTTCTAGAGGAAAGGGTAATGTAAGGGATTTTAATTAAATAAGTGGGGACTTATTTAATTAGGGTAAGGTTGATAATTTAATTTAAATAAATGGGTATTTATTTAAATTAAAGAGGAATATGGGCGTTATAGTAGTGAATAATTAAATTATTTAATTATAGAGGAATTTAGAAGAACATAGCTTAAATAATTAAATAAATAAAATTTATCTAATTAAAAGCGTAAGAGAGAAAATGAATTAATCAAATAATTAAAAATTATTTAATTAATAGCAGATGGAATTGAGGTAAATTATGTGTGAAAATGTCATTCGCAGGCCTGAGACCTTTTTAAGTGTCTACAAGTAGAAATGTCAAAATTCATAAGGGTGATTCTAGAGAATGAAAGCCTTTTGCAGAAGAAAGCTAAGTTGCAATAGTACACAACCTCCTCTAAAATTAAATGGAGAGGAGGGATTTATGGGATATAATCAACACTAAAGGGGGAAAATGATTGGAAGTTAACAGAGGATTGACATAAACCTATAATAAAAGACTGATTAGGAAATCATAGAGGTTGATGAGAAGATAACAAAAGACTGATTGGAAGCTGATTGGAGAGGATAATCAGTTAGTGGGAGTAGTGGTTCAGTCAATATTGGAGAAGACTCAATCATGAGCAAAAATGAAAGTAAATTGGTTGAAAATGAAAGAAAATATGCATGTCAAAAGTTAACAAGGTCACCATTTTTAGGAATAGGGTCACCCCTTTTGCCAAGGTAGGTCACTTGGGTGATTGTAAAACTTAAGGATAGGTCACCAGGGTAACCCTAAGGTCTCTCATGAGACCCTCCAATTGAGGATCTTCAAAAGGATTTTTGGTGTGCGCAAAGACTTGGAACATAGTCCAGGGGCTAAACAAGATGGAGAAGGGGATAGATAGGTTGAGGTGTGATGTCATCAAGCATGAGTGTTATTGAGAGGATATAATTCATGCCTTCATGGGTCATGAGATAGATCGCCAAATCATCCTTAGACTACCACATTAGTTCATGCATTTTTAAGTACTTATAGAATCTACATGTCTATATTCTATTGTTGCCAATAGAGAGTTGAATATGCTCATTTTTTGGTCTACATTATTTTGGTGGATCCAAGTTGCCATGTTCCATGATCTATGAGTTTTATGATTTTATTTAGTTTTAGTAGGAGCACTATCCATGGTTTCTCACCTTTAGAGGTCATGTGTGTGTGTTTGATTTTATGGTTGAACATGTTTTTGTACTTTTATGATGCACAAAAAAATCGAGCAAATTTATGAAATATTGATGGTGACATGTGTGTGGAGTAGGGATTTGTTGTAAAGTAGTTGGATTCCATAGAGTTATAGATTTGGGTTTTTTGGCCTTTTGGCCATCATGATACATTGGCATATTAAATAGAAAATGGATAGGAATGATGGATGGTCAAGGTGTGTTACCTATAGCTAACTTGTATATGTACTATGGATCACCTATGCCTGATTTGTAGAGGTACTTTGAGTCACTTGTAGTTTACATATAGAGGTACTACAGGTCACTTGTAGAACTTAACTTGTAAAGGTACTTTAGGTAACTTGTAGCATACATGTAGAAGTGCTTTGGGAACCTATGGTAGTAAATTATGTTGTCATAAGAGGCTTAAAATCATAGTTTAGTAGAAAATTTGTGTAGGAACATAGTTTTTGGTGGAAAATTGTATTTTGAGATGAAGATGGTGACCATGATGCCACAAAATCTCCTAAGTGCATATTTGGAGTCTTTGCATGACATGGTTGAGCTTGAAAATATATCATAGGGATATCATGGTGCCATGGGTAGCTCTAAATCACTTTCAATGAGAGTTTTATCAATGATGTGGATTTTTTAGTTAGAGATAGATGATCTTTAGTTCTTTGAAGATGGTATCAAGTTTCTTGATGTAACTTTCATATGGGGAACTTGTGGTACACTTGCAACTTTCTTATATCAAACTTGTTGAAGTCCTAATGTGGATTTTTATCCATCATATAGTGGACCTACAATAGACATGTAGTAGTCAATGGACTTGTAGTAAGTGGATATGCTACATATGTTTTGGCTATGAGTTGAATCTATTGGTTATAGACAGATATTGTCTTTAGGATTTAGATATGTTTATCATAATACCGTGTTTAGCTTCAGTTCACTTTTAGTGGGAGATTTTGTAGTGGTGTTTTATTGTGCCATGGTGGACTCTATATTATATTTTTGAGTTTTAGCATGATATGGATGCTTTTGAATAGATATGTTAGTTGGATACAAATGATCGTCTATTTTGAAGATGTAAATCATGATGTCATAGGAGTTCTTAGATTCTATATTGATCATTATAGTGGTATCTTTGGTAGTGATTTGAGGTAATATTATATTGTTTAATATAGTGATCATTTTTCCTTAAATAACTTTTTGATATTGTGGTGTTGTAGTTAGAGTTTGGTTGGCATGAGATGATTGGTTGGATTCTTGATGATGCTAAATATAATTAGGCAAGGTTGGAGAACTCTTGTATATTAGAGATCAAATGTTGAAACATTGAATCTCTTGATGATTAGTAGAAAGACCAAGGAACCTACACCTAGAGAAAGACATGAGTTCAATATGGACCCTATGAGGAGATTGTTTGTAGAAAGATACGACGTGACAAAGCATCAGAGGATAAATAATCCCATAACCCCACTCTCACAGACGTATACTTAGTAGAGAATGATCTAATAGGTATTGTCCACATGGATTTTAGATGCATTCCTTCTTATGAGAATGTGTCTTGATATATGAATGTTAGTTTTGAGGACTAGTTTGAGAAGTACATGGCATGGTTGTTTTTCCTTTGTCTCCTTATGTGTATGGGTCTTGAGCTACAGAGTCATTTTTGAATACATGTTTGAAAAGTAGAGAGGATGTTTAGAGAGTTTGGGCTTATTCTCTAGTTGTAGGAACATATTTTAGTATGATCTTTCTTTTAGTTGAGAATACTTACATCTTTCTTGATTCTTTTATCTATTACTACTATGTTTGACCTTGGGGTTGAATAGTTAGATGTTGAGATGGATTTTCTAAATGGGTATTTAGAGGAAGTGGAATTACTTTTCATAGCTAATGCACTTGTTGGTGTTGATAGAAGGACATGGTATGTTTTACATGATGTCTCTTTATGGTCTAAGTTTCATCCTTGTATGGGGTTCGAATCATATGTTATTGGAGTTGAGATTCATGTAGAGCTAATCAGATCACTATGTTTGTGTCAAACATGTTGGTGATCATTTACGACTATAGAGGTAAATCTAAGCTACTTGCAAATACAAATATGATTCTACTCCTACTTTAGATTGAGCAAAAAGGAATGCAAATTTATAAAATGAAATCAAATAGATAATTCCAATGCAAACCTTGATGGTGGATGTGCTCTTTGATTGTTTGACGTTGAGTTGCTCTTGAATGTGCTTAATGTGGCAGTGTCTACCTACAAAATTTTGCTCATGTGGAAATGCTTGAGGATGGCCTAGATTTATAGATTTGAAATGAGAGAAATGGAGGTCTAGTATTTGATCTTGGATTGGACAATGGCTCGATTGATTAGCTTATAGGGGGGAATGAGAAGCTTACAAGTGGAAGCTTGGGAGAGGTGAGAATGAATGAGACATGGAATAAGAGAGATGAAAGGTTGAGATTACCTTGGTTTGATTGAAGAATGGAGATTTAAAGCTCTCACACATGTGTGAGAAGAATCATCGGGATGTGTGATTATGACAAGTGATTGATCTCACACATGTGTGTGATTCGTGGGGTTGTGTGATTATGACAAGTGGGAGATCTCACACATGTGTGAGAATGGAGGTTTAGATGTCCTTGGGATAATGGAGGATGGAGATTTAAACTTTATTTCATTTTGGATTGAGAGATGGATGGCTAGGATGAAAAGTTAGTTTCATTTAGAATTGAGGAAATTTTAAATTATAGGAAATTATGATGTGGATTTTGGATTTTATGATGGTAAATAAATGTTTTTTTTTTAAATGATGGCATTAGCTTAATTAAATAAAATAAAGTAATTTATTTAATTAACTAATATTAGGACATTAGCTTAGTTAATTAAATGAAATGATTTGATTAATTAATTAATGTTATAAAGCACTAATTAAATAAATTTTATTTAATTAGATAGTAGAAGTGAAAAATCCTAACTAATTAAATAATTTATTTAATTAATCAAAGCTGGAGGAATTGCTTATCGATGGATTTTAAGTTTTTTCCTCTCTTTGAAATGGAATTGCAACTAGAAGAAGCAATGGCATTTCAAAGAAAGATACAATATAGGTGCTTGGTGAGGTGAAGGGGGAGGAAAGATGCCCTAATTGATTGAAGGAAATGGAGTTAGTAAATGGGTAAATGATGCCCCCTCGAGATAGTAGGTGGGAAAAAAATGTCATAGGTGGTCTCTCAAAAAGAAGATAGAAAAGAGGAGGTGAGAGGGGAAGGGTGAAGTATGCCCCAAGTGTTGGGAGATTGATTTTAGGATGGATTGATAGTTTGGCTTGGATTTGAATAATTGGTGGTTGGTTTTGATACCTCAACACTTGGAGGGATTTTTGATGTGGTATGATTTAGGGTGGGAATGAATGTTGGTGATTATAGGTACATGTAGAGAATAATTGAGGGGATTCTAAATGTGTTGAGAAACTTCTTTGATATGTCATAAAATAGGATGCACCAGAATATATAAGATCAAGGAAAAAAAATTTGTGTGTGAGGGACTAACCTAAAAGAAAAAGTTGCAAGAAGGCATATTTTGTATGGCACCATGATATGAAATACCATGATGTCAGTTGTGATACATTTCAAGGACCATTATAGATTCAAACAAAATGATAAAACACATAAGCAAGGAAGAATGCATGCACAAACAAACAATATTTTTTCCTTGTTCAAGCTAGAATCCAAATATTGATTTGATGATTATGATAGCATTAATGATTTGGGAATGATATACCCTAGGAACAATGCAAGGATTTAGGAATGATATATTTTTATGATGATGTAATGATTTGTTTAGAACTAAAATAGGCTTTTGGGAAGGTTGGGAACAAAAATAATGCATTCTTTTGGATGATTTGCTAGATTACTTGGTAAGATTTGTGTAGATTTTTTTGCTTTATGGCTATGTTTAGATTGTGTCATTGGGATCATTATGATAGATCATCCTATAGATGTGGATTAGCATTAGGTAGTCTTTTGTGTGGGTTGCTGCATGGGATTGCTCTCTTAATGTTTTAACTAATGATGAGGGAAAACCAAGTCTAGGGAAAAGGATAAACGGAGGATTGGATAGATCAAGGGATTGAGATGCAGGATGGTATGGATGGGGGATGGATTGATGGAGGGGTGGTAGGATGTGGTTTCCAAGGACTATGTCACATATAAATAACATGGCCCCACTCAATGTATGTCATTCATGATGTTACATTGAAATGTTGATTAAAGGATGTGTTGATATGTTGTAGTACATTTGCTACAGAAGATTAGATATATCATGGAGTGTCCCAAGCATGTTTTAACTTTTTGCCCCTATCCCTATCAAGGTCAAAAGAAAAAGGGGAGGATGAATTGGTTATGATGGAATTGGTATGTGATTATGGTGGATGGGTATGATGGAAGGGACATGCATGATGGAGGATGGATGGGATGATTTGATAGAAGAAGGTTTCCCCCAAGTGCAAGGTTCACATAGACAGTTATATTACACATGATGCCTACAAATAGGTTTTCATTATGGTACTTACCCTAGGTTTCATGAGAATGGTTTTCACCATTGGACAATTTTTTTCTCTTTACTCTTGATTTTTTATTTTTTTATTTTTCTAAGTTTTTGGAATTTTCGAGATAACTTGTGACTTCCACTACTTCAAGTGTCAAGTGCCTTCCTATCTAATGCAGTTGAACTAGGTGCTCCTATCATGATGTTCCAATAGTACCCTACCTTGCATAGTTTCTTTGCTAATATCATGCCACAGATGTACAATCCACAAGTGTTGCGCTACTCTTTGATTATTAGTTCTACTTTATCTAAATGTGAACATCTTGATAGGGTGTCATCATAGCCCTTATGGTCAAGCATTACTACTAGGATACGACAGATTCAAGATTTTTGGTTTTTGGATTTAGGATTAGGGTATTAGGATTCAAATTTTAGATTTGGGAATTTTTATGTAGGATGTTTGGATTAGGATTTGGGTATGAGATTTAGATATTTCTATTGGGATGTGGGCATAAGATTCATAAGTTTTATTGGGATGGGGGATTTTAGATTTGAAGGTGGCATTGGATTTTAGAGATATGTATTTAGATTTGGGGTTGGGAGTAGGACCAACAATCTTATTGGATTGTGAAGCTATGCATGCTAGGATCAATAATAATTATGAATTTGGTACACACCTATTATATGCAATATGCAACTTTCAATTGATTGCTTCCTTTTGACATTTTTCTTTGATTAAATTTATTGCTTCACTTTATTTTCAGATCTATATCACCCTTTTTCTTTCCTTTTGATTTTTGGATTTATCACCTTTTATATTCATTTTGATGTGTTGCTTGAGTTTGATTTTGTATTTGCTTTTGATTTGGTTCTTGATGTTGATTCTTTATTTCAATTTGACTCTTTGATCTATTATGATTATTTGCTTCATAAGATGTATAATCTTATTAGTCTCAATGAATAGGTTTAAAATGTGGGTGATGAAGGTTGATAGTATGGATAGAGGTGGTGGTGAAAAAATTAGTGGAAGTAATATTATTAAAGGGGCTATGAATGGCCTCTATGCAATATTTTCATTGGATGAAGTTTCCCTAGTGATTGTTGAAGTATCACTAACATCATTAGATTGCTTGTTAAGAGGTTTGTGGCCAATGCCTTCATATCCATGATTTGTACAAACTTGTACATGTTTCAGGATGCCTTACTCATGAAGGCCCAATCCCTTTCATTTATAGCCCATAATTTGACAAATTTTGTTGGAAAGAGGGTGAAAATCCATCTTTAGATAACTAGGAACCACTAGAACTTTTAATTTTCTCATCTGTGAGGAAACCTACTTTGATAAAGACGGTTGGACCAAGCTGATAGGATGTTTGATATTTCTCCTCATTTGTAGTGGTGGTATCTTGATCAATTGTATGCTCAATGTGATCCATTGTGATTTGCTTATCCTTGTGCTTGATGTGATCAAGATCTTGATTTCCATTATGCTCCTTATGATTATGTTTCTTGTCTATGTGTTTGATGGGGGCAACTATTTCCTCATAGGAAGGGGGTGTGGGATGATGGATAGGGTTGGTTTGGGTCTCTTGATCTTGGAATGTTGTGGGATTTAGGGAGTTATCTTGGATGTCTTGATCTTGATTTGGTGATGGGAAAGGTTGATCATGCTTTTGGATGAGCTCTTTACATAGACTTCAATTTTGGACAAGAGGGATTTAAATTTTTTGGTTTTGATATCCCTTTGATGATTATCTCATGGATATACTCCTTGATTATTGTACATTGATTGGTGAGAGGCCTTTGATGTTCATGGGTTTTAGAATTTATTGATCCTAAGAAATGTTTTAGTTTAGCTTCCCATATGGTTGACTTGTGGAGGTTGTAGTGCTAGGAAGATTTTGAATAACATCAACACGATTGTGTTTGTAGGGGGTGTGGAAAAACTACTCAAATTCATGTTTTGATTGTGATTCCTTGCTAATATATCTTGGATAACATATTTTGTAGTTAAGTTGGATTGATTGCATTGATCAGTTTTATTCAATTGATTGGATTTATTAGATTTTAGCTTAGGCTTTGAAGGTTTGGGTGATGGAGGACTTTCATAGGGGGATAAGGTTACCAATTTCTTGTTTGAGTTGTGGATTTGATCAAGTACATCTTGGTTTCGATCTTGGTTTTGGTGTGAAGGAAATTCTTGTGCTAGAATGGTTTCTTTTTATGAGGGTTAACATATGGATTATTTGGATTAGGAGTTTTGTTGGTGGATGAGTTAGGATTGACATGGATTGATGAATAATTTGATGGATGAGGATTAATAAGGGTTAATAGATTAGGCTCTCTATGGGTTAGAGGATTAGGATATACATGGATTGATGGGTTAAGGTTTAAAGGAGTTGATAGATTAGGATTGAGGTTTCTATGAAGGGATGGATAGTTGGATAGATGGTTTAATGGTTTAGGATTTATGTGGGTTAGGGGATGGTTTAATGGATGGTTTGAGGGGTTAATTTAATGGATGATTTGAGGAGATACAAAAGAGGAAATATGATATTGAGGGGTAAGGAGCATATATGGTTCCATGTTTTGGAAATATTCATAAGAGGTCACATAGGTGAGAATAGTACATGATTTTATCATTGTAATTGAATTTTAATGACTGGTAGAGGGTAAAAGGTATGACACTCATCACATGAATCCAGAGTTGACCAATAATAATATTATAAGAAAGTTGGCTCGGCATGACATGGAAGAGTGTGTTGGTTGTAATTTGGTCATTAAAAGTAGGGTAGATGGTAATGGGAAGGGAAAAGGTGTTGTAGAAAAATTGGCTAAGGTTATAAAAGACAAAAACTTCTTGAGTGGATGGTTGGAGGTTGGAATTGTCAATATTGATTTCATGGATGAAATGAAGGCTAAAAATGTTGAGGCTAGAAACATTATTTACTAAGAAGCATTTTATTTCTAGTTTATGGTAGCCAAAAAGATGTAAAGGGGAAGGTTTTGTTTGATTGAAAAGGCAAGGGGAAGTTTTGAGGAAGAGAAGGTAACATTATTGTCATTAGGAGGAGGAGATTTGAGTGTAGAAGAACATTTGGTATGTAGTATGGTAGAAGTAGAAGAGATGCCTTTTAAGGATTTAGAAAGGACATCACACTATTTAGGAGAAGTTTGAATGAGTTCCTTTTGGGAGATCTCGGCTAGTGTGGTTTATAATTGTTGAACAAGATCATATTCTTTGGGATTTTAGAGGTGTGATGGGGGGAGAGGGAGATCAATGGTAGTATGAAAATAGGAGTTGAGGTTGGTAAGTATTTCTTGTTATTTCAAATATGGTATGTATATATTATTGCATGGTAATTGATGTGGGAGAAGTATGTTGTAAGATCAAGAAATGAGAAAAGGATACAACAAAAGTAGGAGAAGAGGGAAGACCACATATTACTACTTTCTTTGGAATAAACTAAGAAGGAGATGTGGTTTCTACATGTATAGTGAATTTATGAGTGAGGTATTAGGGGTAGAGGAAGAAGGTTGGGCACTAGGTGATTAAATTTGAGAAAGAAGGGAAGATGGTATTTGTTTAGACATTTTGATTAATGTTTCATTAGGGCCTTTAACCAAATTTTTAATGGCATGTGTATGTGGTTACAAGAAGAAGAAAAAGGAAAATGGTCAACCTATGTCACAAGAGAAAGAAAATCATGTGGTTGAGGTGAATTTGTAAAGTAGTCAATAAAGACATTCATTAAATGATAGAAGGAAGTAAAATCCCAAGTGTGTGAATTAAACCATTTAAGTGATTTACTTTTAAAGTACTAGGGAAGGAAGAAAGAACATTTTCATTATAATGAAACATATACATAGAAGCAATGAAATATTATACATGCAACATAGGATCTTCATCATTGGACAAAGTAGATGAAATTAAAGAATTAGAAACATAGAAACTAGAAGTAGAAGGATGTGAATCTACATTAAAGAGTGCATCTAATGTAATATTTCTTGATTGTTCAATAACATATTCATTTTTATCATAATATGTAATCTTAGGATCAAAAGAGGGAATATAGGAGAATCATTTAAATGTCTTATAGATCATACAATAGCATTAGAGGAAAATGAGATAAAAGAGGAAAAACGATACATTCATCTTCATCTTTAGACAAAGCATAATCATGTTCTAGAGAAGGTGTAAGTGAAGTAGAGGAGGGAGAAGAGAAAACATGGACATTATCATCCTTTTCATAGAAAATCATCATTCCTAACATGGTATTCAAATTAAGAATTATTGTTCACATTATCATTGTCAAATAAAGTATTATGGTAAACTTCAAAATTCAAAAAGCAATGAAAATGAATGAGGTGAAGAAGTGAAATCATAGGAAGAGGAGAGAGGGGAAGAAAAGAGAGATGCCATAGGATAGGGTAAAGGAAGTATAGGGTGAGATATCTAGGATAAAAGGGTAGTAAGGGTTAGGGTATTGTAATGAGGGTTTGAGGTAAGGTGGGAAATGAAAATGCTTGGGAAGTGACTAGGTTGTTGTTTGGTGAAAGAAAACATAAAAAATTGTGATGGATAAAGGGGGATAAGAGGTTTATGGATGGGGTTTGGGACAAGCAAGAGGTATGGGGTTAAGATGGTGATTTTTGTAGAAGAGGATACATATTTTTTGGAGAAAGAAAGGGTGTGAGAAGGGAGATTAGGAAAATAATTTGGAAACATGGGGCTTACTAGTTTATAAAAAAAATAGAAGTAAGAGTGTACAAAAGTCAATTTCACTAAAAGAAAGAAATAAAGATGAACTATTAATGTGTTTAATAGGGTTATTTATTTAAAAATGTGATAATTAATCTAATAAATTAGATCTAGAGGCTAACATACAAAAAATAACAAAAGTAAGCAAACTATATGATATATAAGTAACTAGTACAAGAGTTATTATAAGCTCATGCATCATAAAATTGGGAAAGGGAACTAGAAACGAGAGAGAGAGAGGGGGGGGTGCACCTAGAATCTATTAGTTATGATGTTGGAAATGGGTTGTGCAAGTCCTATAGATGATCTGGGGTGAATTCTAGAGATTTTATGGTGATTTTTTTGTGACAAGGGATATACTACTCCCTAGCCAAGGAGCTAGATCCCTATTAGGAGTTAGTATTCCCCACCTATAGTGCCAAAGTCCTTTGGGGCCCTATATTCCTTGATATGTAGAAATCTAAAAAATTTGGGTGTCTTCAAGGTCATTCTTTGATCCTGTTTATGTTGTTCATATCCCTATAGAATCTACAGAAATATGAGATGAAGCTTGGGGACATGAAAAACTAGTTATTATGCTTGAGATGTTTCTTCAATTAGATCCCTGTTAGTATTCAACCTAAGAAGAAGAATATTTGTAAAGGTAAAGGGTGTGTATAAACCTATGTGACTATGTGCAAGTGGTGTCTATAGAATAATGGTGGATAAAATTATAAAACCTAAAAGGACAATTGCTACAAATGTTCGGTGAAAGTGATGGAATCAGAAGAGTAATGGTGGTGATCATAAAAGGATTTTTCAGAGTTTTAGACTTAAAGAAAATGGATATGGATGCTATGGATATGAAAGGGGATTACTATGGCTCTAGATAAAAGGAAAGCAATGGAGTGATTATAACAATAGAAAGCGGAGAAAAATTATAGAGGGTTGTGCTTTGATGCTCAAGGAGAGGCTTAAGGTGCTTTGGATTTGTAACTTTAGTTTTCTACCTTGGCTCTCTAATGGCTTCTTTATATGTTTCCTATTGGTGGAGGTTGGTATGGATTTACAACAATGCATAATAAGGTGAGTGGAAGGGAAAATGGGTTATACATGAGCAATACGATGTTTTAGGGTTTTTGGGAGTGAAAACATAGTAAGGGTTGGGTATCAAAAATAAGGGAAAGATTCAACTCACTAGAAGACAAGGAATCTAGTGCCACTCAACATGGCTACCCCCAAGGGGTGTTATAGTCTTGAACATGTACAGTTTCTAGTTTTTTGGAAGTGATTAGGGATGGTTTCCTAAGGCTTAGGGTGCTCATTATATCCTTCTATGATAAAGGGAAAGGCCAAAAACATGGTGAAGTGGTCCTAAAACATAATAAAGTGGATTGTACTAAAACTAGTGTAGAAATATAAGGAAGATATAGTGTATGTAATTTCCTATCTTACAATCTTTTGTCGTGATAACATATATGGGAAATAGTTTGCCTCTTTCATTAATGTGATGTATGTAAATGTACTCTTGTGAAGTTCCTAAAGAACTTGAACTATATTGTGGGGTATTGTTGTAGTACCTCTATCCTACAATGTCATTATTCAACACACTAAATTTTAAGGGCATTATCCCACTCTTTCATCTTCCATGGATGTGTGGTTGTATCATGTGCATTCATAGAAATGAGCATCAAGTGTTTGAACTAATTTTTAGGGATTTGGATAGGCTTGCTGATACTTTCACTTGTAATAGGGTCATAATATGCCAAAATGTGGAGAATTGATCATGAACCAAAAAGTAAAATTCCTTACCTTCATCCCATGATAACCTTGCATTATCCATGATCTCATTTACCAAGTACACACACTATAGTCATACTCTAAATGATACATCATGATTTGGTAACCAATATATGTAGAATAGTTGAAATCTAGGCACCCCCCCAAGCCTTGTGCAATAGCTTAAGCCCAATGCAAGAACATACAACCCTAATTCCACAAGTACTAAGAAAAAATTTACACACTATGACCATTGTGGTAAAGATGGTCATTAAGAGTCATTTTGTTGGAAGTTGCATATATAAAAGAACCCATACAAAAATAAGGGTAAAGAGAACTCTAATATCTCCATTGATAAGGGTAAAATGGTTAAGGAACTTGAATTCACTTACTCTAGGTTGAATTTTACTATTAAGATGGTTGGTTTGATGGATATAGAAGTATTGCTTGGCATTAATATTTTTTTCAATGATATCAAGGTTGATGCTTTGTTTAATTCATGTTCACAAAACCAACTTCATCGCACAAAGGTTGGTAACAAAACTTGGTTTTAAGACATTTCAACACCCTAAACCCTATGGTATGGGTTTAGTTAAGGAAGGTAATCAAATTCTTCTTGATAGGTGATATAAGTTAAAAAAAATTACAAGGTTTTGGCAGATGTTGCTACTATTGACATTCATGGAGTTAGTTTTGGAAGCCCATATTTGTATGACAGAAAAGTAATTTTCTATAGGAGAGTTAACAAATATCAAGTCATCAAGAACTCAAATCTTTCATGTTGTATTCTTTTCACATTGATGGGTACATTCTTCTAAGATCCTAGATCTTCATGAGAAGATGAGTGGCAACACTTGTCTCTTTTCATTGAAAAAACTAATGTTGAGAATGTAATTCTTTGTTCAAGCATATTTTCATATTATCACATGGAGAAAGAATTGTACTAAGTTTTGGTTTGTTTTTATATTGTGGTGCAATTTTAAGTGGCATATGTGTCACTCTTTTTCCATCACCCATTGAGTCTTTAAGATTTTAGGAACCATAATCTCCCTAAATGGGAAGGTATGATCCAAAAATAGATCTAGTTTTTGTACATAAAGGCATAAACCATTTATTTTTATTATATACTTGATTAGTCTTAAAAATTTATGTAATTTTAAAAATGACACCTCATTTTAAGTCTATATACAAAAGTTATGGCTTTTAGAATGTTAGAGAGTAAAACTTGCCAACTGAGGTGATTTTCCAAGTGCCATTGGTAGTTTCACAACTATTGAGGTGATTTTGAAATAATTAGGGGATTTTATGCAACATCTAGGGAGGTTGTGAAAGACTCAAGAGATATTTTACAACCCTTGAGATTGTTTTGAAACCAGTTCTTTGTAGAAACTAATGGCTTCAATTATACTAAAAAAACATACCATGACATTCTAGTTCTTTTATGTCTCTTCAATTTCTTCATTCCTTTAAACTTCTAGGGGTTTTCTAAATACTTGAAGATGCATACATATATATATATATATATATGCACATATATATGTATCTATATATACATATGTGTATATATGTGTATATGTATGTATATATATAGATAGATAGATATATGTATATACATGCATATATATGTACATACATATACACATATACATATATTTACACATATATACATATATACATATGTAAGTATATATATGTGTGTGTGTGTGTGTATTTATATATGTATGTATGTGCATATATATGTATATAGATACATATATGTGTACATACATATATTTACATATATATGTACACATATATACATATGTATGTGTGTGTGTGTGTGTATATATATATATGTATATGTATATTTATATATGTATGTATGTGCATATATATATACATACATGCATACATACATACCTATAGATATACACACACACACACACGAAGATATATATATATATATAATTTAAGGTAATTGAATATAAAGGAGAGTTACAGGGTTGTGTTTGGAGTTATTATAGAGAGATTGATTTTGTATTTGTCATAGATCATGATTGTTGTAGTAGAGATCTTGGGGAGAACATTTTAGTGTTTCTAAGTGTTCTTGTGTTAATCTAAGGTTTGGAGATCTATTGTATAAGCCATTAACTACTTAAAAGTGAGTGTGTACTGGTATATATAGTTAGATGTTTTACCCAGACAAGGTTCCTCCAGGGTTTTTTTGTCTCTTTGTATGGTGTTTATATCTTTATTGTGTTTGTAGTACTAGTTAATTTGATCTTAATTTATAGTCAACTATATCTCCCACTATCTAAAATTAATATCCATAAGTTGGAGACTAAACATGCAAAATATCCACTCTAGTTTATAGATCAAACATTCATGGCCAATCTCATTGGTTTTATATCCTAATTAGGGAAAATTTTCTTCCTATCATTATAAATGGTTATCACATGATGATATCTTTATATTAATACTTATTGGGCTTTCTAGTATCATGTCTTTATAGATCTTTTCACCTTTCCTCCAAATTAATTGCATTCTATGCATGCAACTAGTCGGAGGAAGGACATAAATTATTGTTCACACTTTTCTGATGTCTATGTTTGCAATGATTAACTTATTGTCATGATGATTACAAATGCTCCAAGTAGTATTTCTCCAAGTTTTTTTGTAGACACTTAAACCTTTTTCCACATTTTAACTGAACATCATGATGCTTCTATCAATCCCCATCATTAATCCTACATCACATCTTCACTAATTAATTAGCCCATATTTCCTTTAATTATTAATTAAATAAATCATATTAACCCACCTTCATCAATTAAATAAATCATATTACCTTAACCTTCTTCCAACTAATTAATTGAATAAGACATGCTTATTTAATATTTTAGGCTAACGTACATTCATCCATTTTCCTCTAATTAAATATTCAAGACCCCTTCCACTAAAATACAAAATACTTTTCCATCCAATCCTCACCCTCCATTTCGAACCCTAAATGCATATTGATCATCCACCTTCACACATGTCCCCTCCTCATGTTCCCACATGTGTGAGTCATGCAACTTGGAATAACCCTATCCCTCCATCCAACGATTCAATATCCTTCATCCGCTTGCATCCTCCATTTTCTCCCACATCTCCTTTCACCATGCATTTTAATGAAATCTCCTTCATCCATTAAGCACCTCCCATATACTTCCTCTACTTGTCAAGAGGCTAGCTTGCACATCCATGCAAGGCAATCATATCCCTTCATCTCATCTCCAAGTCCTAATCCTCCATTTCAATGGTGGAGAGTCTATTTAAAGAACTCTACTCTATTTAAAGAAATCTACCAAGAGGACAATTTATCAATTATCCTCAAGCAAGTATGTGCTGCCCAATTTTATAACTTTGAGGAAGAGAGAAACCAATATTTATCATATAACTTATCTACTCATCTTGCATCACATCACAATCATTAATGGAGGTATAATGATTATTTTATGTTTCACTTACATTGTTTTTTACTTCCTCCATTTTTCTCAAACTAAAAGTGTGTGTTTGGTTTGGATTTGGATTTGGGTTTCTTGTCTTGTATGCATTTAAATCTCTTTGTTTTGTATTAATTTGGCATCAAAATTTCTAGCACACCAAGTGGGACCCTTGTCCCAATACTAATCCTTGACCTTGGAGTGTTTTGAGTGATCATTTTGTAGGATTTTTGCATTTATGGACATGTTTCTCAACTTTAGCACCTTTATCCTATGTATTAGTGTCTATACTTTCCTTCCAATGTCTATGTAGCTCACCAAGATATCTCTATTATTTCTAGTTAACTCTATGTGTTTTATATTATCAAAGCATCTGCATAGTCTTGCAAGCAATCTATGCATATTTAGAGGTGTCTATGTTGCTTTTAAAGGAATCTGTGTAGTGAGAGACATCTATGTAGATGTTGAGGTATATGTGTGTTCTTTAGAGGCATATATGTTTTCCCTACCTTGTTATACATGAACTCTGTCTCCTATGTAGGTTTTAGGTCTTTTCAAATTCTTAATAGCATACTCCTTCTCATCTAGGTCTTTCATAGGGTATTGATCAGTCATTTATTCAACATTTGGCTATATTTTTATAGGTTCTTATCTTGCAAATTTTAACATCATTTGGCTTGCATACTAGCTCAAGATTGCAGGATACATTACTAGTCATCTCTAAGGTTTTGTCTAACCTTTGTTTGTAGGGTTTTGGTGGATTGTTTGGACTAAACCTTGTATTTTTCAACTTGAGGTATCTACACTACTCCTTGAGGTGTCTGTGCTACCCTATGAGGTGTCTACATCTTCACATGTGTTTTCAAGCCCTAACATTACTTTTTGTAGGTCCTACCTTTGTGACCTTAATTGGTTGTGGATTTTAGACATAACCCTTGGTTTTGTAGGCCTATATAACCTTTAGATCTTAAGTGGAATTCTCTTTTTTTTAACAAAAGGAACTCTTTAAATATTGGCTAAAATCCATGTGTTTTCCTTTACCATTGTTATTTTTTGCCTAACTAGACTAACTTGGTTGTAGGAGACATTGTTTTCTAACCAATTTTGCTAACATCCTTGTAGGATTTTGTTTGGATACTATTTTTTCATGCTAACCCTTTTTTAGGCTTGAGGCATCTATGTCCTAGTTCAAGTTGTATGTGCTATTGTAGAGGCATATGTGTTGCTTCTAGAGGCATCTTTGCTATGTGAGGAGTTTGTGCAACTATTAGAGGAATTTGTGCAACTGTTAGAGGCATTTATGTAGTGGTTAGAGTTATCTATGTTGTAGATGCATCTGTGCAAGGGTTAGAGGTGTATGTGTGTGCTCTATAGGCATCTGTGTTGTATCATACTTTTTTAGCATTGTACTAATCATCTTTTGGTGGTTTTTGTTTGATTAGCTTAATAATCTTGTGGTTTTATCTCTAACTACTTGTAGGTTTGATTGTTGAAGCCCTAAACACTTTAAGACTACTACCAGTCTTTGTGGTTGTATCCTCATTTTTTGAAGGCCAAAACCTAAACCTAATCATACATCCTTATAATAAGGCAAACTAATCATTTGTGTGTTGTTTTCCATTTCTTTCCTGTGTCTTGTGTTCGTGGCTTAGGGTGTATATGCTCTCCTCTCACATCAGAAGGTGAACTTGAGGATCAAAATCACCCTTCTCCACTTGCATGTCCTAAAAGAGGGTCTTGTATATGCTCTCTCCTTATACCTTAGGGTGATCTTGGAGATCAAAAACAAGGTTCAGTTTTTTTATTTCTTTTTAGCAAGCTTGTCTTGGATTTCATCACCAATTGGCAACTCGAACCCATGTGTCTTGATAGGGTATAAAATTTTGAGAGAGAATCAAAACTCTCCCATTGAGATACATTTGTCATTAAGAGCTAAGCTTACAAGAAACTTTATAAATTTCAAAGTGAATGAAAAGAGTGGGTTACCCTATTGCACCAAGCCATTATACATATACATCATTTCATAGACTTTAGCCTCACATACCTTCGACTATAAAGAGGACATCCCTATAAAGCCACATCAAACCTAACTTAGAGGACTTCAATCATCTGTACTTGTGATGTACTAGTAGGTGGTTAGCTCTAGGAAGTTACTCACAACATGCCTCTAGAAATGGAAAAGTAGGCCACATATGCTCTCCTCACACGTTGGAGCAATCTTGAGGATCAAAATTGGTTAGTACCTCCTCATGGGCCCTACTTTTCATGCTTAAATGTCAAGGCATATATGTGGGATCACAAGTGCATCCACTCCCACTTGAATACACTAGTTTGTTGGTGTCTTCTATTTGTTTATATCTTTTCTTAAACCTATACTTGCATACAAACATCTAAAATTAGACAAAACCTTTGAATATCACATCATCATTTTAAAAAATACATATAAAAATTCAACAAATCTAAGAAAAGTTTGAAACCAAGGTTCCTAAAATCTAAGTTATCCCCAAATCAAATCAATCCTTGTAAACCCCAATCCAAAATGACCATTGAACCATCCCCCAACCCCAAATTATCCCACTCTTGAAAGGTCCCAATCCAAATTTGACATCAAACTTATCATATCCTTGGAGCCTTAATCCTAGTCCAAATCCAAGTTACCTCATCCAGGTGAAGAGTCTTAATCCAAAAATACCATCATCGTAAAGAAATCTTGGACCTTTCAAATCAAAATCCAATTATACTAAGTCCATCCTTGGAATTGGAAGCTACCCTTGAGATCCAAAATTAATCATCCAATCATCAAATCCAAAATGTTATCCTTGAAATACAAAATCCTCCAAATAGTATAAGAATCCAACCATCCAACATATCCAAATCCTTGAGCCATCCTTCGGATCCAAGATCCAACTATCCTACCATCCAACAAAAATCTAAATCTAAAAGTTATCCTTGGGATCTCAATCCCACAAATTCAATTACCCAAAAATCCAAACCCAAAGGTCATCCTTTAGAAATCCTAGCTTAATCAAAGATCCATTATCCAAGGTTATCCTCAGGAAACTAATCCAAGATCCAAACATCATCCTAAATCCAAAACCAATCATCACAAATCTAGTTTTTTAGAGACCTAGATCCCTTCAACTAAATTGAAGTCCAAATCAAACCATCATTATGCTACTTTAAGGTCCTAGACCTTAATTGAGTCATCATAAAATTGAAATCAATCCAACATCAATTTCCCTCAAGTCCTAGGCCTTGTGCATCAAATCAAATCAAAATTAAGTTACCTAGGGTACTCAACCTAATCCCTCCAATCAAAACCAAATCCACCAATCATCAAATTAAAAATCAATCAAATGCATCAAGTTACACAAGGTCCTCAACCTTAATCAAATCCAACATTAAGCACCTCAAGTTCCTTGGCCTTGATCAATCCGATCATCAATCTACATAGGGTCCTATACCTCATCTAAATTCAAGCATCAAAAATCAATCTAAGATAATCAAAAAAAAATCTATCAAAGCAAATCTTTCAATGTCAAAGCCTTTGAAGTCTAGGATCCCAAATCATCCAAAATATTCTAAATTTGAAACAAAGAATCATGAATCCATTTTATTTTGATGAGTCCCCTCATTATAACTACTATCAAAATCCCTTTGAGGATGATAATTATGGTAGTCTTGTGGACCAAGATGAGTATATCCATGATTCCTTCAATCATGATAATGAACGTAGCCTTGTGGATCAAGATGAGTATACCCATGACTCCCTTGATGACATTATTATGAGCAAGTTGTTCATAGGCTCTAATCAACCAATCCTAGATAATCAAAATCAAATAAAACAAGAACATCCTAGTACTATATATCCCTCAATCTCAATCACATAACTATTGGCCATCCCTATGGTAACCTTGGCAAGAGAAACACCATTCCTCAAACCAAATTTATGCTTGAATCCCAAGTTCTCAAATATCCAATCAAATCCTTATCCTCCTATATATGTCCTTCATCATCCAAACCTTCACAAACCCACCAATATCTAATCAACAATCCTATCCATCATCTAATCCTACCTCATACAAACAATTTATGAAGGATTTTATCAAAGGACTAATAGAGAAGGATCACCATCAAAATAGAAAGAGAAATTTTGAGGAGTCTTGCAACACCTCTAATCCCATGCCATCATTCTTTGATGAATTCAAGAAGGTTCTATAAATCAAGTTTCATCATGTAAACATGTTGTCCATAATAAACTCATCAATCTAAAACATATTAAGGATATATAGGATTCCCCTAGAACTATCATCCCTACAATTCAGTCTATGTGGGAGGGTAAAAAAAGAGAATCCATAAGATCCATAAAACCCATAAGCATCAAAGGCTTCTCACCAATCAGTGTGAAAAAATCAAGGAGTATATCCATGAGCTAATCGTTAAAGGGGATATCAAAACCAAACAATGTACATCCATATTTTTTAGTGAAGAAATTAAGGCTATGTCAAGAGCTTGTTCCAAAGCATGCCCAAACTTATCCCCAACCAAATAAAGATCAAAACATCCAAGCACATTCCATAAACCCTACAACAAAATCTCAAGATCAAAAGACCCAAACCAATCCTATCCATCATCCCACAACTCCCCCTGAGGAAATTGTTACCCCCATTGAACATATAGACAAGTAAAATGATCATAATGAGCATATTTGCAATCAAGTTGTAAGTGATGTTTATCACATCAAGAATGAGGACAAGCAATTCACAATTGATCACATTGCACATAAGAATGATCAAGGTACAACAGTTGTGATTGAGGAGAAGCACAAACATCCTATAAAGTTGGTCCAACCAAGTTCATCAAATTTGATCTCCTTACAAAAGAGAAAATCGTAAGCTCTAATGGTTCATAGAAATACACTAAGGGGATAGCATCACATTTCAAAAGCAACAAGTATACCATCACAAGAAAAATTTGTCAACTCATGGGTTACAATGGCAAAGTCTTGGGCCTTCACGAGAAAGGAATCTTAGAACCAATACAAGTTTATGAAAATTATGGATATCAAGGCATCCGTTACAAACATCCTAACAAGCAACCTAGTGATGTTTGTGACACTTTCATGATATCTAGGGAAATTTCATCCAATGCAAACATTGAAATAGAGTCCATTCCTCTTTCAATAATTATGTTGCCACTAATCCTTTCACTGCCACCTCCATCCATACCATCCCCCTTCATCTCCCACATCCTAAACCCATTGATTGTGATGCAAGAGCATCCCTGGTTCAAGAGCAGTCCTGTATCAACCAAAAACATTTATATTTCAGTTTGTTTCTTTTCATTTTCCAGTTCAGTATAGTCAATTCAGTCAATAGCAGTTTTTGTATTTTGATCTGCATTCTACCGCAATTGCATTTTAGACCTTGTGGACCTGGACTTAGTATCTAGACATATTCATGCACATCATATCCAAATCTTAGATCATTTGGATCAAGTACCAGAAAGATATAAGTATCAGAAGATTGATTGTTTTCTCATAACAGAGCATCCTGATAGTCTCAGACAATCGGCTAAAGGAGAATACTTGCAGAGCATTTCACAACCTACAGAGGTAAATTACACATCATTCAATTTTTTTTGGTTCGTGGCTGACCTTCCCTAGGATCCGCACACCATTCCATTCATTTACAGAAGAGTTCTACATGATTAGGTCTGATCTATCCGTGTACACACGTTACAGCTCTTCATTGGAGTTTGTGATCTTCCTTGGCTGACGTTGTAACATCCTCATTCTAAAAACATAGTAAAAACCAAAAATTCACCATAAAGTAAATTTACAAGGTAAAAATGAGACAGAGAAAATTTTTCTTTTATTCAACATATAGTTGAGTAACTACAATTACAAGATATCTCATTACAAATACAATCAACCTTATTGTCTTTCTCAAGTATAATGTTTACAAAAATAAATCAATTATAAATACCTGAATCAGATAATGTTTTACTTAGGCTCCATAAACACAATTCTCAGAGATATACTGCATCCAGAAATCTGACATCTTTATCGCAAGCCTCGGCATGTCTTCTGCTAGAGAGAGAGAGTATCTTTCCAGTGATTTACCTCCAACCACAGATCGTCAGTCTCCCGCACTCCTTCCTGACCAGAAGTGGCCCTACCCTTCACGAGAAGTATAGACCAAGGTGACCAGTGGTAATTTGCCTTTCCGAGTACATAGTGTTGTATCTTACACAACTCTATCTATCATACAACCCTCGATACCCTCTAGCTAAGTATGATTCCTGATAGGATGTGCAATCCAGATACAGTGAACCGACAATGCATGCAGAGACATATGCATTACTATGGCCATAGTTTTCAATATAAATTGACGTTCGCAATGAACGTTGTCGCAATGTTTACCCACTCCAACTCGACTTGGATACTATCATATTCCTACAGTTCGACTTGGTCAACTATGTTTAACTAATGAAGTCATGATGATTTCATCAATCTAGTCTTCCTGACCCAATACATGTTTTCTTTCACTGTTTAAAATCCATAGACTTTTTCTTTCGTCTTTCTTCCTTAACAAGGACTCTCATTGCATCATTGCAATACCCAAGATCCATGACTTACTGTCTCATAATAAATATAGATAGATTAATTATGACTAAGATGATAACCTTACCCAGGTTAAGCAATATAGTCTAGGAAACTAATTCCCTTCTTACAAGTAAGAATAATTACACATAGTCAGGGCACTCGACCCTTCAATCACGATCTAAATAATGATCTCAATGTCTTAATATAAAAATTACCATATCTAGGTCAAGTCAGGTTTAACTAAAGAGTTTTATCCAACTCCAATCTAGTCTTTCTAACTTAGGTGATTTCACAAGACACTATCGTTGCTCTATTAATCATTATGGATTGACTATCCATTCTTAGGTATCTCTCTTTGCATCTTTGCAACATTTGAGATTCACCCCCTTGTCGACAAGTAATAGCTTAGAGAAGTTGTGATAAAAAGGTATAATGATTTTAATGTTTGACTAACCATTTAATGGTACCTCTTGCATACTTGCAAGTCTGAGGCTTACGACTTGTGTTTCAAGTCAAATTGTAGCCCAATAAATAGTTTTCCCTACCTAAGGTTAAACATTGTTGACTAATAGCAAATCTCTTTTCAAAAAGAAAG